>CM057349.1:174348829-175722702 GCA_030015575.1 Agapanthus africanus
TCCCCTGTCGGGAAATTTCCAAGTGTTGGATTTTTCCGTAGTTTAACGACGTTCTAAGTAGTGCAAGTAACGCGATGGTCCCTCTAGAAGACACAAACCTTAACTCGATTATGTGACCGTCTTGAACTGCCCTTTGAACCTTCGGGTTTGGGGCAGTACGGCGTGCCACATGTGAGGCGTTGGCTTGACCCTTCTACGGCTGGACCGTCGGTACTGAGGCACGAACTGAATGTTGTTAGACTTGTTTCATGTGTTGATCTGTATCGGGAAAACTTGGGTGTTCGATTGTTCGATCGAAAAGTTTAGCATTTTCTATTTATCTGGAATGGGATACAATAATTGGAATTCACAATAGTTATGAGATAACTGAATGAATGTTATAAACATAGCAGTTTAGTCTCACTTGATCGGTTGCCACAGAATTTTGATGTGATCAAAAGTCCGTCGCAATCACGTAGCGTACGCGGATACTCGCCGGGTAAACTTAATAGACAGCCTCACTCCATAGCCCCGACCAAGTGACTGTAGGAGAACCCCGTCGCCGAAAGCATCCGTACGGGTGCTCGCGGTAGCGGTGTTCCGCCTTGGTGCACTTCGTCGACGGTATCGGGGGTGCGGCCGTCTACAGAAGTTTGCGACGAGCATTCGATCAGGATGTCGGGAATCCTGTTGAATTGCCCGACTTGATATTGAAAAGTGTTTTCGATTTTGAGACTAAAATGCGGGGTTTATAATTGTTAGGCATGCGATGTCTAAGTAATTCATTTGGTCAGGCATGCGATGTCTGAGGTGGTTGCGGATTCCAACTGTTGTAGTTTTACACTTTCTTTTCTGTGACCGTAAGTGTAATATGTGATATCGCCGGTTTCGTTGCTATATGTCAACGACAATTGGGATGGACATATTTACTTACGTTGATGACATGTGATGTTATGTGTTGCTGGATATGTTATATTGGATCGTCGTGTTTGAATAGCCGGGGGTTTTTATGTGAGATGAGTGTTTTTCATTTTCATTCATGTAAAAACTTGTATGTAATATTCTTTTTTTTGGGGCGCTTCCAGGTTGCGGGAGTTGTCACCTGTTGTATATTATTTACTTTTCTGCACTAGGATAGACCCAAGGAGGGGAGCACAAGTAACCGGGTTCTGGAGTCCAGTGGGAGACCAACTCGAGGAGTCGAGTCCGGGTCTCCTAACTCTAGAATTGGCAGGGTTGCTTGCCGCTCTCGTAGGGGTCTAGGGGTGTGGGTTTGGCTATTCATCACGACCGTGGAATCCGTGTTTTATACTGGCTCGTATTGAAAACACGGACGTCCTAGTATATCCAATATTTCATATGTTTCTTCTGCTGCGATATCTGTGATGTGATCATGAGATGTTCTCTGATAGATACATTATATAGTATATATGATATATTATACAGGCGTTACTTATGTTTTACACCCGCGCTAGCCCTGCCCTGCTCTGCCGTTAGTTACCTAACCTAACGGTGCACGAGGGGACATCGAGGCGAATGCGGATGGCATAAGTGTACGTCGTATTTATCTGTGATGTTTAGGTACTTAAATGATGGGACTTCATTAATATGATTAATGAAATAAAAGAAACCTAAGATGTTGTAGAATCGAATTTCAAAATAAAACAGGTAGCTACAGTTCTTGCTTTGCACAGCGGTATATGTGATATATCCTGCACCTTATTCGATGAGGAAAAGACCGAGATCCCTTCACCGGGAGTGACTCCTTTAGCAATAACTGGCAGATGCTACACACTCGGTTTGTTTTTTGATTGTTTTTAAGAGTTTTTGCTTTGCACAGCGATATATACGATATATCCCGCACCTCATTCGACGAGGAAAGGACCGACGATCCCTTCACCGGGAGTGACTCCTTTAGCAAAACTAGAAAAGCCTCAAAAACACTCCATTAAAAAATCATTTGATTCTACAACGATATCAAGTTCATTACGCAATAGGTTTTCAGAAAAACCTGTCGTAGCCCTCCGTCATTTCAGATAAGTTGTATATAGTATTCATGCTGCATTTGTTGGCTTTCGTCAAGGTGCAGTGTGCGGTAGCTATATGCTGCTTATCTGCCAGCATATGATGCGATTGGATTAGGGTAGTCGTGCGGCTTTGTTGGCTTTCGTCAAGGGTCGTGCGGGTGGGTTTAATTCGATCAAGAAATGTACGGGTTGAACTTGACTAGCGGGCTATGGTTTGTTGGCTTTCGTCAAGGTCATAGCACGTTAGGGGCAAAATATTATCGGGAATTTCAAGTGTTGAAATTTGCAATGAGATTGCATACCTTCTATGAGATAGTTGGATCCCGATACCCGCTGCGAGTAAGAGTTACTCCTGGGAGAGTTTTATACATTACAATTAGCCGATCAAGTAGGTGTCTAGAAAGGTGTCAACGGGGTTATGCCTCTGGGAAAACGAGGTTTACACTAATTAGGTTCGTGCGAAAGCACGGGGGACCTCCCTCAAAGTACCGACACTGGCCTGGCTGAAAGATTGGCGAACTTGTAGTGTGTAATTAATCCCGGCTAGTCTTTCCTTTTAGGGTTTGAAGGAAGATTTGATAAAAAGCAGTCGGAGCCATCCTGATTAGATAAAATTATAACCAATCTATTCTTGCAAGAGCGCACGCTGAGTGTTTTCTTCTCTCTCTCTCCAGGTAGCGACCATATCACGCCTTAATCAAGATAATAATACGGAATATTGACCGAACCCGCTTGTTATACTGAGCTGGGGAACGTTGGTCCCGCTCCAACTTATAATTGTTATAAGACAGAGCAGGAAATTGGGGAATACCAGATTTCCCGTGCCGCCCAAACGAGGAGAGTGCATGATGATGCATCATCTTCGAGTGTGTTCATTATACAGAACTGTTTCTCAGTATCCTTTACGTCCTGGGTATATGATACCGGATCATGATCCCAGATATGTAATCTGTTACATAGGGCTACAGATAGGTAGAGAACTGAGAACGGGTGATAAGTTTCATGAGGCAGAAAACGGGGCAAATGTTGCAGCCAAGTCTGTTGGTCACTGTCACCCTGTATTACAGTACATTGATTCTGAACGAATGTTATTAGATACCGAACCTGATATACAAAATCATATCTGTCTCTTTATCTGTAAAGAAATGATAAAATTTTGTATTGTTGGATAATGTTTTGAACATTTCCTATATCAAAAGTTGATCGGATCAGGCACGTTATCTAAAAGCATTAATGTTCTAAATCAAACGACAGTTCTTTAGTATACGGAACACATACAAGAGGAAGAGTTCAGAAATGAACGAATCCTACTTGAGGTATTGTAGACTAGGTCAGATCAATGTGACCCGACTAGCTAGAGTTACATATAGATGTATTTTTAAATCAATTTGAATTTACATCTTGTGAAACTCGCCAGTCATGTCGCAAAGATAAGATGACCATAGCTCCGTTTACTGTAAACAGAGAAAGAGTTAATGAACTCTTGGGACTGATACATGATGATGTATGTAAGGTCTCCTGTCTACACATGCCAGGACAGGTTCCTTTTTCTTCGTTATATTCTCTGATAATCTCTCAAGATTCAGTCATATGTTCCTGTTGAAGCATAAGTCCAAACCTTTTGAGATATTCACAGAATATAAGTTAGAAGTAGAGAACCAAAATACGGGTATAAGTATTATGTCCTATGATGAGATCAGGGAGGAGAATACTTGTGCATGGAATTCCTAGACTATTCTAAATGAGAATGAGATTCTCTCTCAGCATTACTCCTCTGTATACACCATAGCACGATGGTATATCGGGGCGGAGCAGATACACCCTATTTGATATGGTGTGCTCTATGATGAGTAATACTGAGTTACCTTTTTCCTTTTGGGTGTTATGCACTTGAGAAGTTGCATACCTATTGAATAGGGTTCGAATCAAATCAATGCCTACCACTTCATATGTGATATGGAAAGGGAAGAGCCCATGTCTTAAGTTAGTTAAGATTTGGGGTTGTCCGGCCTATGTCTAAAAGCAAAATCCGGACAAACTCGAGGCAAGGTTAGTTATGTAGAACTGGAAAGGTTCCAACTATACAAACTACAGAAGATGATTTGACAGAACCAAAGGATTCAGTAGATACCAATGAACCTCAGCCTCTCCGCCGATCTAGTAGGGTTCCTCACCCACCTGAGAGATACTTTAGTTTCTCTATGACAGTGGGAGCGAGGATTGCATCATGAGATGATGACCCAACTAGTTTCGAGCTGGCCATCAGGAGTAAGACTCTGTAAGAATGGCTGGATGCTTAGTGATCTGAGATGGAATCCATATACACCAACAAAGTATGGACTTTGGTTGCTATATCTGAAGGGTTAAATCCCCATCAGGAGCAAGTATATCTTGAGAAGATTACTTGGTGTACATGGAAAGGTTGAGACTTTCAAAGCTAGACTTGTTAAGGGTTTGCATCATTGACCAGGTGTGGATCATGATGAAACCTTTTCAAGTGACTATGCTTAAGTCCATCCAGATCCTACTTGCCACGGCTACATACCATGACTGCGATATCTGGTGGTTGGGTGTCTTGACTGCTTTTCTAAATGATGATTTAGAAGAAAGCGTCTATAAGTACACAGCCAGAGGGCTTCGTAGACAGTGGGAGCAGCGGAAACGTGTGCAAGATGTTTTATAGGATAAAGCAGGCATCGCGGAGTTGGAACATCTGTTTTGATGAATTAGTCAAAGAGTTTGACATCATCAAAATGGTAGATGAACCTTGTATAAACAAAAAGGTAGTAGGGAGTATGGTGACGATCCTCGTAGAGTACGTGGATGACATACTCTTGATAGGGAAGGAGTTTCCTATGCTACGCTCGATCAATCTCCGCTTATCACGATGATTCTCTATATAGGATCAAGATGATACCTCCTAAATCCTGGGTTTTTGGATCTATGAGATAGATCTAATTGGATGTTAGGACTCTCACTAGTTGTAGTGAGACGGTATCAACCGATCCAGGGGAGAATCACTGGAAGGGTTCCAGGGTGATAATGACGACTGAGTGTCAGTCGCAGGCATTGTCTTTACTCTCAGTAAAGGGACGGTATGTTGGAAGAGTTCCAAACTAGATACCGTGACATACTAGACGATAAAGGCACGATACATCGCTACTTAAGATGCTACCAAAGAGGCGGTCTGGGTGTATATTGGTTCATGAGATGAACTATGTTCCTCCCATTGTGTGACAATGGAGTTATGGCTTATGCCAAGGAACGCCGGTCCCATCAGTGATCCAGACATATTCTAAGGCAGTATCACTTGATCATGGAGATGGTTGATCTCCAGGGAGATCGAGGTTAGGAGAGTAGACTCAGAGGACAACACAGCGGATCCACTCACAAAGGCCTGTTCCCAGAGAGAGACACTTTTATGGGATGGTTGAGTATGAGATACTTCAAACACTGCTACAGATGGCCCTAGTGCAAGTGGGAGATTGTTAGTTATATGTATGCCCTAGAGGCCATTACTATACATAGGATGTATATTGTAGTGGATGCTGGGACATATATAGGGAGGACTTTCTTGCTCGACATGATAGTATGCTATCTGGTTGATCTTTACCTTAACGTGTATACTGATTGTCTCTCTGTTACATGTTGGTAAAGCCCTTAGGATCTGTACTTGACTACCTGGACTATGATGAGATCTTACTAGTGGGGACAGATAGTCTATAAGTACATCCTTCAAAGTCCCTAGTCGTGGGTGTATCGAGACGGGGCATCGATATACCAGAGTAGACTAGCGTATACCTTCTCGATCCATACAGATGGGCGATGGATGATCCCATATCCATCGGTGTTTGACATCAGAGATGATATACGGGTGCTCAGTAGAGACTGGGTACAATGGACGGACTCGCCGAGAACTCCCAGATGGTATTATACCTCACGTCAGATGGCAGTTCTCTGGTGACACTGGTACAGAGTAGTCTGTTGACCCGAGATCGTCATAGAGTCTTGTGTGGTTCCCACTGTGCTTTGATTTCCATCTTACCACGTCCAAGAGGGCGTGCAAAACGGTGGTTTTTGGGTACAGTCCCGAGTCACATGGAGGCAATGAGCGATAGGAGGGGATTCGTCTCTCCCGGTATAGGGAGTTGATGTTGTGCTGTGTTCGATTGGCTATAACAGGAAATCCCTGGCCAGGGTTGCTGAGATTTACTGGTAAGTGTTACCAGTAATTTCTCGAACAGTTATAGACCTCATATCGACATGACTTATTGAGCTATTGGGGTCTGACGTTTACCACCCCTAGGCGAGATATGCGACATATCAGACGATCAGACCGGACTGTACGGTAGTGTTACTGGTCGGATTCACTGGAGTGTGAGCGGGCTTGCTCGTCGATCTTCAGATCGCTCAATACCCGGGTGGCCGTTACGTTTAGCAGACCGCTTGCGGCTTGTGGATGCTTGATATGATCATCATCCGCTGCCGGCGTATTGACGAGTCTTTAGAGTCCTACACAGAGGTTTCCTGGCTCAAGCGAAACGAAATAGGAGCGCATATGAGATATGTGCGGGACCGAGAATAATGCGTGTATGTGATACCGTATTCTATTCTCGCGATAAATATATCGAATGGTTGTATGCGATATAACCTAGTTATCGATTCAAGCGTTGATTCGATAAGCCGATATATTGTATACTAGTCGGTTGTGTGCGACATAACCGGGTCATTGAAAGTGTTGATTTAATGATTTAATGCATATTTATATATTTGATATATTACTTTGCATCAACTAGTATCGGTTTACTTAAGATGGATTTTCTCACTCGGATGGGCGAATTGTATATGCGATATACTTTTGTGCACTTGATTGTATCATGTTTGATGATGCATGTCATGCTAGGGTTCAAGTGTAAAGATTAAACCTTGGTTAATGAAATGGTTAGGGTTTATTATTTATTATTCATTTATCTTATTTAATTATCCTTTTTATTTTTGATAAATGAATAAAAGAAAAGAGAAAAGAATGGTGGCTAATTTTGTTCTTTTGTTGAAGCTTCATGAAGCTTTGTTCAAGTCAACCATTCTTATCTCATTCTTAACCCTAACCATTCCCACTAACCATGATTCATTCTCTACACTTGACTAGGGTTAATATTATGATAAGTATTGTTATTCTTTTCTTTTTTGAATATTCTTATCACAATATTCTTCTTCTTCTTCCATTTTTCTTCAAGTGAAGAAAGCTTGCCCCTTCAATGGCAAGTGATGGAAATGAGTGAGAAATCCGATTCTAAAGTCTACCCACTTCCTATTTCTTCATCCTCTACCTCTTGCCAAGTAGTAGAGTGTGTTTACTTCACAAGTTTCTTTACTTGGAGAAGTCGGAGCTTGATTTAGCGATGCCTCGACGTAGATCATCTTCGGCATGGACATCGACGACCTAGCTTGCCCATTCTCCGACGAAGCCGAATTTAGAGCCCGGATTTGATTTGGACAGCGGAGACGACCTCGTTGCGGAGCCGTGGAGGTGGAGGACCGGATCTACAAAGGTTGTATTTCCGTATTCCCAATAGTTAAGTGTTAACTAGTTCTTTTTCGCCTAGACATCTAGCAAACGATCCGTACTTTAGGGTTTGTAGGCACCATAATTTTTGAAATTGCCATGGTTGATGGCTTGGGAGACCTCACTAGAGTGCCTAGGAACCCTACATGTGCTGCGATACTCTAGCCTATGCCAACAGGTATCATCTATATGATGAACTATATGAGCAGTAATCATGCATCAAGTACGATCTAACGACATCTCTAAATGATAAGCAGGGTATGCAATAATCGTACATAGCAAATACAATATATCAGGTATAATAGATAAAGGATGAGATATCAATTACTAAATGCGGAGCATGGGGATAATAATATTTACACGGAATATCAACGTGGAAAATAGTCGGTGTCCATCCATATGCCCAAATCCTGTAAATCTCATAGAATCATGGGTGCCTAGCATCGACACCCTAAAATATCATGAATCATCGTGTCTAGCATCGACACGCAAATCCTCATATATCGGGCATCCATCAGTCCAGGTCAGCCCACGGGCTCCGTCTGCGGTATCGGCCCTCAGCCCCGGCAGTACGAGTCGTCCCGTATCCATCTATCGACTCTGGTCAGTATCCTCCGGATAACCGCCAGGTCCAACCAATCACCGGTAGGTAGTGGTCCCTCTGCCAGGCTCATCGTCTACTACACGACAGATCCGTTCTCTCCCCGGAGTACCATACCGGGTCCACCATGTACCCGCAATCGGCTTCGTCCGCAACTCGAATCGGGTTTCATATATCACTCTAGCACCGAGAAAACACATGATGGACACACTGAAATATCATATCAAGGAAAACCGGGTTTTTAAATAATTATATATTCTCTTTGAAATATCCACCGTTCCCAAATCCAGAAATAACATGGAAATAACATATCTCAATGCGTAAATCTATGCAAGTATGAAGATAGAAATATATGTGTACACTGGTATGAGTATATAGTGTGCATATGCGCAGGTATGAAGATATTAATATATGTGTCCACTGGTATGAGTATATAGCGTGCATATGTGCAGGTATGAAGATATCAATATATGTGTGCACTGGTATGAGTATATAGTGTGCATGTGCGCAGGTATGAAAATATCAGTATATGTGTGCACTGGTATGAGTATATAGCGTGCATGTGCGCAGGTATAAAGATATCAATATATGTGCGCACTGGTATGAGTATATAGTGTAGGGTTCCTAGGCGCCCCAAGGAGGTCTCACAAGGATCAACCATGCCAATTTATAAAATTATGGTGCCGAGAAACCCTAAACTACGGATCGTTGGTTAGATGTCTAGGCGAAAAGCAAACTAGTTAACACTTAACTAAGAGAATACGGAAATACAACCTTTGTAGATCCGGTGCTCCACCTCCATAGCTCCGTAACGAAGTCCCCTCGCTGTCCAAATGAATTCCCGGGCTCTAGCGTCGGCTTCGTCGGAGAAATGGCGAGCTAGGTCGTCGATGTCCATGCCGAAGATGATCTACGTCGAGGCATCGCTAGATCAAGCTCCACCTTCACCAAGCCATGAAAACTTGTGAAGGAAACACCCTATACTACTTGGCAAGAGGTAGAGGATGAAGAAATAGGAAGTGGGTTCACTTTAGAATTGGATTTCTCACTCATTTCATCAATCCACCATTGATGAAGTGAAGGTTTCTTCTTTGAAGATGAAGAAGAAGAAGAAGATAATGAATATGATAAGTTATTTAATATTGAAAAGAAAAACAATACTTATCATATAATGTACCATGGTCAAGTGTATAGAGTTAATCATGGTTAAAGGAATGGTTAGGGTTAAGTATGAGACAAAATGGTCACTTGGTCAAAGTCTTCATGAAGCTTCATGAACAAAACAAAACAAGCCACCATTTTCTCATTTGCTTTTCTTTTTCCAAAAGAAAAATAAATGAATAAAATGAATAAGGAAAAAGTAAACCCTAACCATTTCATTAACCAAGGTTTAATTCTTTACACTTAACCAAAAGGCATGCATCATCAAACATGATACAAGCAAGTGCACAAAATCATATCGCATATGCAATGCGCACACCCGAGTGAGAAAATCCATTTAAAGTGAACCGATACTAGTTAATGCAAAGTAATATATCAAATATATAATTATGCATTAAATAATTAAATCAACACTTGATTCAATGATCCGGTCATGTCGCACACAACCGACTAGTATACAATGTATCGGCTTATCGAATCAATCCTTGATTCGATAACTAGGTTATATCGCATACAACCATTCGACACATTTATCGCGAGAATGGAATACGGTATCACATACATGTATTATTCTCGGTCCCGCACATATCTCATATGCGCTCCTATTTCGTTTCGCTTGAGCCAGGAAACCTCTGTGTAGGACTCTAAAGACTCGTCAATACACCGGTAGCAGATGATGATCATATCAAGCACCCACAAGCCGCAAGCGGTCTGCTAAACGTAACGGCCACCCGGGTATTGAGCGATCAGAAGATCGACGAGCAAGCCCGCTCACACTCCAGTGAATCCAACCAGTAACACTACCGTACAGTCCGGTCTGATCGTCTGATATGTCGCATATCTCGCCTAGGGGTGGTAAACGTCAGACCCCAATAGCTCGATAAATCGTGTCGATATGAGGTCTATAACAATTTGAGAAACTACTGGTAACACTTACCAGTAAATCTCAGCAACCCTGGCCAGGGATTTCCTGTTATAGCCAATCGAACACAGCGCAACATCAACTCCCTATACCGGGAGAGACGAATCCCCTCCTATCGCTTATTGCCTCCATGTGACTCGGGACTATACCCAAAAACCACCGTTTTGCATGCCCTCTTGGACGTGGTAAGATGGAAATCAAAGCACAGTGGGAACCACACAAGACTCTATGACGATCTTGGGTCAACAGACTACTCTGTACCAGTGTCACCAGAGAACTGCCATCTGACGTGAGGTATAATACCATCTGGGAGTTCTCGACGAGTCCGTCCAGTGTACCCAGTCTCTACTGAGCACCCGTATATCATCTCTGATGTCAAACACCAATGGATATGGGATCATCCATCGCCCATCTGTATGGGTCGAGAAGGTATACGCTAGTCTACTCTGGTATATCGATGCCCCGTCTCGATAGACCCACGACTAGGGACTTTGAAGGATGTACTTATGGACTACCATGTCCCCACTAGTATGATCCGCATCATAGTCCAGGTAGTCAAGTACACATCCTAAGGGCTTTACCAACATGTAACAGAGAGACAATGAGTGTACATGTTAAGGTAAAGAGTAACCAGATAGCATACTATCATGTCGAGCAAGAAAGTCCTCCCTATATATGTCCCAGCATCCACTACAATATACATCCTATGTACAGTAATGGCCTCTAGGGCATACATATAACTAACAATCTCCCACTTGCACTAGGGCCATCTGATAGCAGTGGTTGTAGTATCTCATACTCAACCATCCCATAAAAATCTCTCTCTGGGAACAGGCCTTTGTGAGTGGATCCGCTGTGTTGTCCTCTGAGTCTACTCTCCAAACCTCGATCCCCTGGAGATCAACCATCTCCATGATCAGGTAATACTTCCTTAGAATATGTCTGGATCACTAATGGGACGGGCGTTCCTTGGCATAAGCCACAACTCCATTGTCACACAATGGGAGGAACTAAGTTCATCTCATGAACTAATATACACCCAGACAGCCTCTTTGGTAGCATCTTAAGTAGCGATGTATTCAGCCTTTATCGTCTAGTTAGCCACGGTATATAGCTTGGAACTCTTCCAACATACCGTCCCTTTACTGAGGGTAAAAACAATGCCTGTGACTGACATTCAGTCGTCTTTATCACCCTGGAACACTTCCAGTGATTCTCCCCAGGATCAATTGATACCATCTCACTACAACTAGTGAGAATCCTAACATCCAATTAGATCTATCTCATAGATCCAAAACCCAGGATTTAGGAGGTATCACTTTGATCCTTTATGGAGAATCATTGTGATAAGCGGAGATTGACCGAGCGTAGCATAGGAAACTCCTTTCTTATCAAGAGTATGTCATCCACGTATTCTACGAGGATCACTAGTATACTCCCTACTACCTTTTTGTTTATACAAGGTTCATCTACCATTTTGATGACGTCAAACTGTTTGACTACTACATCAAAACAGATGTTCCAACTCCGCGATACCTGCTTTATCCTATAAAGCATCTTGTACACGTTTCCGCTGCTCCCACTGTCTACGAAGCCCTCTGGCTGTGTTCTTATAGACGTTCTCTTCTAAATCATTATTTAGAAAATTAGTTATGGCACCCAACCGCCAGATATCGTAGTCATGGTATGTAGCCGTGGCAAGTAGGATCTGGATGGACTTAAGCATAGCCACTTGAAAAGGTTTCATCATAATCCATGCCTGGTCGATGACGAAAAGCTTTAACAAGTCTAGCTTTGAAAGTCTCAACTTTTCCATATACACCAAGTAATCTTCTCAAGATATACTTGCTCCTGATGGGGATTTAACCCTTCAGATATAGCAACCAAAGTCCATACTTTGTTGGTGTACATGGATTCCATCTCAGATCGCTAAGCATCCAGCCATTCTTACAGAGTCCCACTCCTGATGGCCAGCTCGAAACTAGTTGGGTCATCATCTCATGATGCAATCCTCGCTCCCACTGTCATAGAGAAATCGAAATATCTCTCAGGTGGGTGAGGAACCCTACTAGATCGGCGGAGAGGCTGAGGTTCGTTGGAATCTTCTGAATCCTTTGGTTCTACCAAATCATCTGTTGCAGTTTGTATGGCTGGAACATTTCCAGTTCTACATAACTGACCTTGCCTCGAGCTTGTCCGGATTTTGCCTTTTAGACATAGGCCGGACAACCCCAAATCTTAACTAGCTTAAGACATGGGCTCTTCCCTTTCCATATCACATATGAAATGGTAGGCAACTTATTTGATTGGAACCTAATTCAATAGGTATGCAGCTTCTCAAGTGCATAACCCCCCAAAAAGGAAACAGGTAACTCAGTAGTAATCATCATAGAGCACACCTTATCATATAGGGTGTGATTGCTCCGCCCCGATATACCATCGTGCTATGGTGTATTCGGAGGAGTAATGCTGAGAGAGAATCTCATTCTCCTTTAGAATAATCCAGGATTTCCATGCACAAGTATTCTCCTCCTTGATCTCATCATAGGACATAATACTTATACCCGTATTGGTTCTCTACTTCTAACTTATATTCTGTGAATATCTCAAAAGGTTCGGACTTGTGTTTCAACAGGAACATATGTCTGAATCTCGAGAGATTATCAGAGAATGTAATGAAGTACAAAGAACCGGTCTTGGCATGTGTAGACTGGGGACCTACATACATCAACATGTATCATCCCAAGAGTTCACTAACTCTTTCTCTGTTTCCAGTAAACGGAGCTATGGTCATCTTATCTTTGTGACATGACTGGCGAGTTTTACAAGATGTAAGTTCAAGCTAATTTAAATATGCATCTTTATGTAACTCTAGCCAGTCGGGTCGCATTGATCTGACCTAGTCTACAATACCTCAAGAAGAATTCGTTCATTTCTGAACTCTTCCTCTTGTGTGTGTTCTGTATACTAAGAACTGTAGTTTGATTTAGAACGTCAATGCTTTTAGACAACGTGCCTGAACCGATCAACTTTTGATATAGGAAATGTTCAAAACATTATCCAACAATACAAAATTTTATCATTTCTTTACTAATAAAGAGACTGATATGATTTTGTATATCAGGTTCGGTATCTAATAACATTCGTTCAGAATCAATGTATTGGTAATACAGGGTGACAGTTGAAAGGTTCCTAGGCACCCTAGAGTGGTCTCACAAGGCATCGAACATGCCATTTTCAAATTTTAACGGTGCCTACAAACCCTAACAAGATCGTTTGCTAGATATTTAGGCGAAAAGTAATCTAGTTAACACTTAACTAATGGGATATCGGAAATACAACCTTTGTAGATCCAGTGCTCCACCTCCATAGCTCCGCAACGAAGTCGTCTCCGCTGTCCAAAAGGAATCCGGGCTCTAGAGTCGGCTTCGCCGGAGAAAAAGCGAGCTAGGTCGTCGATGTCCATGCCGAAGATGATCTACGTCGAGGCATCGCTAAATCAAGCTCCACGTTCACCAAGCCCTAAAAACTTGTGAAGGAAACACACTACTACTTGGCAAGAGGTAGAGGATGAGAAAATAGGAAGTGGGTAGACTTTAGAATTGGATTTCTCACTCATTTGCTCAATTCACCATTGATGAAGTAAGCTTTCTTCTTTGAAGAAGATGAAGAAGAAGAAGATAATAGTTATGATAAGTTAATTAAAAATGAAATGAATAATCAAACCTTATCATAACAAGACCATGGTTAATTGTAGAGAGTTAACTCAAGTTAGATGAATGGTTAGGGTTTGTATCATGAAGCTTCCACTAAACAACAAAAAAAGCCACCATTCTTTTTCTCCTTTTTCCATCTATTTTCCAAAATGAATAAATAGATAAAGGAAAAGAGAAAAGGAAATAAAACCCTAATCATAAGTTTAACCATGGTTTAACTCTTTACACTTAACCATGTAAACATGTAAACATGTATCATCAAACATGATACAAACAAGTGCACAAAAATATATCACATATACAATGCGCACATCCGAGTGAGAAAATCCATCTTAAGTGAACCGATACTAGTTAATGCAAAGTAATATATCAAATATATAATTATGCATTAAACCATTAAATCAACACTTGATTTAATGATCCGGTCATATCGCATATAACCGACTAATATCCAATGTATCGGTTTATCGAATCAACCTTTGATTCGATAACTAGGGTATATCGCATATAACCTAATCGATACATTCTTCGCGAGAATGGAATACGGTATCACATACACGCATTATTCTCGGTCCCGCACATATCTTATATGCGCTCCTATTTGTTAGTTATATGTATGCCCTAGAGGCCATTACTGTACATAGGATGTATATTGTAGTGGATGCTGGGACATATATAGGGAGGACTTCCTTGCTCGACATGATAGTATGCTATCTGGTTAACCTTTACCTTAACGTGTATGCTGATTGTCTCTCTGTTACATGTTGGTAAAGCCCTTAGGATCTGTACTTGACTACCTGGACTATGATGCGGATCATACTAGTGGGGACATGGTAGTCCATAAGTACATCCTTCAAAGTCCCTAGTCGTGGGTGTATCGAGACGGGGCATCGATATACCAGAGTAGACTAGCGTATACCTTCTCGACCCATACAGATGGGCGATGGATGATCCCATATCCATTGGTGTTTGACATCAGAGATGATATACGGGTGCTCAGTAGAGACTGGGTACACTGGACGGACTCGCCGAGAACTCCCAGATGGTATTATACCTCACGTCAGATGGCAGTTCTCTGGTGACACTGGTACCGAGTAGTCTGTTGACCCGAGATCGTCATAGAGTCTTGTGTGACTCCCACTGTGCTTTGATTTCCATCTTACCACATCCAAGAGGGCGTGCAAAATGGTGGTTTTTGGGTATAGTCCCGAGTCACATGGAGGCAATGAGCGATAGGAGGGGATTCGTCTCTCCCGGTATAGGGAGTTGATGTTGCGCTGTGTTCGATTGGCTATAACAGGAAATCCCTGGCCAGGGTTGCTGAGATTTACTGGTAAGCGTTACCAGTAGTTTCTCGAACAGTTATAGACCTCATATCGACACGACTTATTGAGCTATTGGGGTCTGACGTTTACCACCCCTAGGCGAGATATGCGACATATCAGACGATCAGGCCGGACTGTACGGTAGTGTTACTGGTCGGATTCACTGGAGTGTGAGCGGGCTTGCTCGTCGATCTTCAGATCGCTCAATACCCGGGTGGCCGTTACGTTTAGCAGACCGCTTGCGGCTTGTGGGTGTTTGATATGATCATCATCTGCTGCCGGCGTATTGACGAGTCTTTAGAGTCCTACACAGAGGTTTCCTGGCTCAAGCGAAACGAAATAGGAGCGCATATGAGATATGTGCGGGACCGAGAATAATGCGTGTATGTGATACCGTATTCCATTCTCGCGATGAATGTATCGAATGGTTGTATGCGATATGACCTAGTTATCGAATCAAGGATTGATTCGATAAGCCGATACATTCTATACTAGTCGGTTGTGTGCGACATGACCGGATCATTGAATCAAGTGTTGATATAATGATTTAATGTATAATTATATATTTGATATATTACTTTGCATTAACTAGTATTGGTTCACTTTAAATGGATTTTCTCACTCGGGTGTGCGGATTACATATGCGATATGATTTTGTGCACTTGATTGTATCATGTTTGATGATACATGTTTACTTTGTTAAGTGCAAAGAATTAAACCATGGTTAAAAGAATGGCTAGGGTTTCATTTCCTTTATTTATTCCTTTATTTATTTATTTATTCATTTTGGAAAAGAAGAGAAAAGAATGGTTGCTTGATTTGGAGTTTAGTTGAAGCTTCATGAAGCTTTGATAAAGTCAACCATACTTATCTCATCCTTAACCCTAACCATTCACACTAACCATGATTCATTCTCTACACTTGACCATGGTTAAAATTATGATAAGAATTCATTTTCTTTTCTTATTCTTTTAACTTATCATATCATTTTTTTTCTTCTTCTTCCTTGCTTCAAGTGAAGAAGCTTGAGGTCATCAATGGTGGATTGATGTTTTGAGTGAGAAATCCAATTCTAAAGTTAACCCACTTCCTATTTCTTCATCCTCTACCTCTTACCAAGTAGTAGAGTGTGTTTACTTCACAAGTTTCATGACTTGGTGAAGTTGAGAGCTTGATCTTGCGATGCTTCGACGTAGATCATCTTCGGCATGGACATCGACGACCTAGCTTGCCCATTCTCCGACGAAGCCGACTCTAGAGCCCGGATTTGATTTGGACAGCGGAGACGACCTCGTTGCGGAGCCGTGGAGGTGGAGGACAGGATCTACAAAGGTTGTATTTCCGTATTCTCATTAGTTAATTTGTTAACTAGTTCTTTTTCGCCTAGACATCTAGTTATCGATCCGTAGTTTAGGGTTTGTAGGCACCATAATTTTTGAAATTGCCATGGTTGATGGCTTGGGAGACCTTACTAGTGTGCCTAGGAACCCTACAGTGGTATCAGAGCCTAGCTAGAGCCTTAGGCGAAGCGTAGACGGAGTTTGAAGTCCGATCGAACCGAAATCCGATTTCCAAATTCCTCTCTGTACTTTTTTGTAAAATGTGGATTTTTGCAAATTAAAAATATGCAGAAAAATCAGCAGGTAAATATAAGAATTACGATGCAAAAATTACCTAATGATCTTTCTAAAGTGCGGCGGAACCGCGGCATTAGCGTGCTAATGCGGCCCTTCCGCCGCCGTTTTGTCTTATTAGGTACTCAATTTTGCACAGTAACTCCTATTTTTCAGTGCTGGTTTTCCTGGGAATTTTTAATCTGAAATAAAGAGTTGAGTATTTTGGGTTGTATTGGGAGTTCATATATTCGATCGGATTGTCAAACTTTGTCTATGTGTCGTTCCGGATAATTTTTTGAATATGTTAAAAAGTTCGACCGGATATAAATACCCAATTTTTCCCCTGTCGGGAAATTTCCAAGTGTTGGATTTTTCCGTAGTTTAACGACGTTCTAAGTTGTGCAAGTAACGCGATGGTCCCTCTAGAAGACACAAACCTTAACTCGATTATGTGACCGTCTTGAACTGCCCTTTGAACCTTCGGGTTTGGGGCAGTACGGCGTGCCACATGTGAGGCGTTGGCTTGACCCTTCTACGGCTGGACCGTTGGTACTGAGGCACGAACGGAATGTTGTTATACTTGTTTCATGTGTTGATCAGTTTCGGGAAAACTTGGGTGTTCGATTCTTCGATCGAAAAGTTTGACATTTTCTGTTTATCTGGAATGGGATACAATAATTGGAATTCACAATAGTTATGAGATAACTAAATGAATGTTATAAACATAGCACTTTAGTCTCACTTGATCGGTTGCCACGGAATTTTGATGTGATCAAAAGTCCGTCGCAATCACGTAGCGTACGCGGATACTCGCCGGGTAAACTTAATAGACAGCCTCACTCCATAGCCCCGACCAAGTGACTGTAGGAGAACCCCGTCGCCGAAAGCATCCGTCCGGGTGCTCGCGGTAGCGGTGTTCCGCCTTGGTGCACTTCGTCGACGGTAACGGGGGTGCGGCCGTCTACTGAAGTTTGCGACGAGCATTCGATCAGGATGTCGGGAATCTTGTTGAATTGCCCGACTTGATATTGAAAAGAGTTTTCGATAATGAGACTAAAATGCGGGGTTTATAATTGTTAGGCATGCGATGTCTAAGGTATTCATTTGGTCAGGCATGCGATGTCTGAGGTGGTTGCGGATTCCAACTGTTGTAGTTTTACACTTTCTTTTCTGTGACCGTAAGTGTAATATGTGATATCGCCGGTTTCGTTGCTATATGTCAACGACAATTGGGATGCGCATGTTTACTTACGTTGATGACATGTGATGTTATGTGTTGCTGGATATGTTATATTGGATCGTCGTGTTTGAATAGCCGGGGGTTTTTATGTGAGATGAGTGTTTTTCATTTTCATTCATGTAAAACTTGTATGTAATATTCTTTTATTGGGGCGCTTCCAGGTTGCGGAAGTTGTCACCTCTTGTATATTATTTACTTTTCTGCACTAGGATAGACCCAAGGAGGAGGGCACAAGTAACCGGGTTCTGGAGTCCAGTGGAAGACCAACTCGAGGAGTCGGGTCCGGGTCTCCTAACTCTAGAATTGGTAGGGTTACTTGCCGCTCTCGTAGGGGTCTAGGGGTGTGGGTTTGGCTATTCATCACGACCGTGGAAACCGTGTTTTATACTGGCTCGTATTGAAAAACACGGACGTCCTAGTATATCCAATATTTCATATGATTCTTCTGCTGCGATATCTGTGATGTGATCATGTGATGTTCTGTGATAGATACTGTATATAGTATATATGATATATTATATAGACGTTACTTATGTTTTACACCCGCGCTAGCCCTGCCCTGCTCTGCCGTTAGTTACCTAAGCTAACGGTGCACGAGGGGACATCGAGGCGAATACGGATGGCATAAGTGTACGTCGTATTTATCTGTGATGATTAGGTACTTAAATGATGGGACTTCATTAATGTGATTAATGAAATAAAATAAACCTAAGATGTTGTAGAATCGAATTTCAAAATAAAACAGGTAGCTACAGTTCTTGCTTTGCACAGCGGTATATGTGATATATCCTGCACCTTATTCGATGAGGAAAGGACCGAGATCCCTTCACCGGGAGTGACTCCTTTAGCAATAACTGGTCGATGCTACGCCCTCGGTTTGTCTTTTGATTGCTTTTAAGTGTTCTGCTTTGCACAGTGATATATATGATATATCCCGTACCTCATTCGACGAGGAAAGGACCGACGATCCCTTCACCGGGAGTGACTCCTTTAGCAAAACTAGAAAAGCCTCAAAAGCACTCCATTTTAAAATCATTTGATTCTACAACGATATAAAGTTCATTACGCAAAAGGTTTTCTTAAAAACCTGTCGTAGCCCTCCGTCATTTCAGATAGGTACTAGTTAGTATTCGTGCTGCGTTTGTTGACTCAGTCAAGGCGTAGTGTGCGGTAGCTGATTATTGCTTATCTGCAAAGCATATGATGCGATTGGATTAGGGTAGTCGTGGGGCCTTGTTGACTCAGTCAAGGGTCGTGCGGGTGGGTTTAATTCAATCGAGAAATGACGGGTTGAACTTTACTTGCGGTCTATGGTTTGTTGACTCAGTCAAGGTCATAGATCGCATGGGGCAAAATATTATCGGGAATTTCAAGTGTTGAAATTTGCAATGAGATTGCATACCTTCTATGAGATAGTTGGATCCCGATACCTGCTGCGAGTAAGAGTTACTCCTGGGAGAGTTTTATACATTACAATTAGCCGATCAAGTAGGTGTCTAGAAAGGTGTCAACGGGGTTACGCCTCTGGGAAAACGAGGTTTACATTAATTAGGTTCGTGCGAAAGCACGGGGGACCTCCCTCAAAGTACCGACACTGGCCTGGCTGAAAGATTGGCGAACTTGTAGTGTGTAATTAATCCCGGCTAGTCTTTCCTTTTAGGGTTTGAAGGAAGATTTGATAAAAAGCAGTGGGAGCCATCCTGATTAGATAAAATAATAACCAATCTATTCTTGACAGAGCGCACGCTGAGTGTTTTCTTCTCTCTCTCTCCAGGTAGCGACCATATCACGCCTTAATCAAGATAATAATACGGATATTTGACCGAACCCGCTTGTTATACTGAGCTGGGGAACGTTGGTCCCGCTCCAACTTATAATTGTTATAAGACAGAGAAGGAAATTGGGGATTACCAGAATTCCCGTGCCGCCCAAACGAAGATAGTGCATGCTGATGCATCATCTTCGGGTGTGTTCATTATACAGAATTGTTTCTCAGTATCCTTTACGTCCTGGGTATGTGATACCAGATCAGGATCCCAGATATGTAATCTGTTACATAGGGCTACAGATAGGTAGAGAACTGAGAACGGGTGATAAGTTTCATGAGGCAGAAAACGGGGCAAGAGTTGCAGCCAAGTCTGTCGGTCACTGTCACCCTGTATCGCCGATACATTGATTCTGAACGAATGTTATTAGATACCGAACCTGATATACAAAATCATATCAGTCTCTTTATCAGTAAAGAAATGATAAAATTTTGTATTGTTGGATAATGTTTTGAACATTTCCTATATCAAAAGTTGATCGGTTCAGGCACGTTATCTAAAAGCATTGATGTTCTAAATCAAACTACAGTTCTTAGTATACGGAACACACACAAGAGAAAGAGTTCAGAAATGAACGAATCCTTCTTAAGGTATTGTAGACTAGGTCAGATCAATGCGACCCGACTGGCTAGAGTTACATATAGATGTATTTTTAAATCAGTTTGAATTTACATCTTGTGAAACTCGCCAGTCATGTCACAAAGATAAGATGACCACAGCTCCGTTTATTGGAAACAGAGAAAGAGTTAGTGAACTCTTGGGATGATACATGTTGATGTATGTAGGTCCCCTGTCTACACATGCCAGGAATGGTTCTTTATACTTCATTACGTTCTCTGATGATCTTTCGAGTTTCAGACCTATGTTCCTGTTGAAACACAAGTCCGAACCTTTTGAGATATTCACAGAACATAAGCTAGAAGTAAAGAACCAAAATATATGGGTATAAGTATTATGTCCTATGATGAGATCAAGGAGGAGAATACTTGAGCACGAAAATCCTGGATTATTCTAAAGGAGAATGAGATTCTCTCTCGGCATTACTCCTCCGTATACACCATAGCACGATGGTATATCGGGGTGGAGCAATCACACCCTATGTGATAAGGTGTGCTCTATGATGAGTACTACTGAGTTACCTATTTCCTTTTGGGTGTTATGCACTTGAGAAGCTGCATACCTATTGAATAAGGTTCCAATCAAATCAATGCCTACCACTTCATATGTGATATGGAAAGGGAAGAGCCCATATCTTAAGTAAGTTAAGATTTGGGGTTGTCCGGGCTATGTCTAAATGCATAATCCGGACAAGCTCGAGGCAAGGTCAGTTATGTACAACTGGAAAGGTTCCAGCTATACAAACTACAGCAGATGATTTGATAGAACCAAAGGATTCAGTAGATTCCAACGAACCTCAACCTCTCCGCCGATCTAGTAGGGTTCCTCACCCACTTGAGAGATACTTCGGTTTCTCTATGACAGTGGGAGCGAGGATTGCATCATGAGATGATGACCCAACTAGTTTCGAGCTGGCCATCGAGAGTAAGACTCTATAAGAATGGCTGGATGCTTAGTGATCTGAGATGGAATCCTTATACACCAACAAAGTATGGACTTTGGTTGCTATATCTGAAGGGTTAAATTCCCATCAGGAGCAAGTATATCTTGAGAAGATTACTTGGTGTAAATGGAAAAGTTGAGACTTTCAAAGCTAGACTTGTTAAAGCTTTTCGTCATCGACCAGGCGTGGATCATGATGAAACCTTTTCAAGTAACTATGCTTAAGTCCATCCAGATCCTACTTGTCACGGCTACATACCATGACTACGATATCTGGTGGTTGGGTGTCATGACTGCTTTTCTAAATGATGTTTTAGAAGAGTGTGTCTATAAGTACACAGCCAGAGGGCTTCGTAGACAATGGGAGCAGCGGAAACGTGTGCAAGATGCTTTATAGGATAAAGCAGGCATCGCGGAGTTGGAACGTCTGTTTTGATGAAGTAGTCAAAGAGTTTGACATCATCAAAATGGTAGATGAACCTTGTATAAACAAAAAGGTAGTAGGGAGTATGGTGACGATCCTCGTAGAGTACGTGGATGACATACTCTTGATAAGAAAGGAGTTTCCTATGCTACGCTCGGTCAATCTCCGCTTATCACAATGATTCTCCATATAGGATCAAAGTGATATCTCCTAAATCCTGGATTTTGGATCTATGAGATAGATCTAAATGGATGTTAGGATTCTCACTAGTTGTAGTGAGATGGTATCAATCGATCCTAGGGAGAATCACTGGAAGGGTTCCAGGGTGATAAAGACGACTGAATGTCAGTCACAGGCATTGTCTTTACCCTCAGTAAAGGGACGGTATGTTGGAAGAGTTCCAAGCTAGATACCGTGACATACTAGACGATAAAGGCATGATACATCACTACTTAAGATGCTACCAAAGAGGCTGTTTGGGTGTATATTGGTTCATGAGATGAACTATGTTCCTCCCATTGTGTCTCCCATTGTGTGACAATGGAGTTGTGGCTTATGCCAAGGAACGCCGGTCCCATCAGTGATCCAGACATATTCTAAGGCAGTGTCACCTGATCATGGAGATGGTTGATCTCCAGGGAGATCGAGGTTAGGAGAGTAGACTCAGAGGACAACACAGCGGATCCACTCACAAAGTCCTGTTCCCAGAGAGAGACTTTCATGGGATGGTTGAGTATGAGATACTACAACCACTGCTATAGATGGCCCTAGTGCAAGTGGGAGATTGTTAGTTATATGTATGCCCTAGAGGCCATTACTGTACATAGGATGTATATTGTAGTGGATGCTGGGACATATATAGGGAGGACTTTCTTGCTCGACA
Source organism: Agapanthus africanus (assembly GCA_030015575.1). Taxonomy (NCBI): domain Eukaryota; kingdom Viridiplantae; phylum Streptophyta; class Magnoliopsida; order Asparagales; family Amaryllidaceae; genus Agapanthus; species Agapanthus africanus. The sequence continues at coordinate 174,371,676 of CM057349.1, forward strand.
TGATAGTATGCTATCTGGTTAACCTTTACCTTAACGTGTATGCTGATTGTCTCTCTGTTACATGTTGGTAAAGCCCTTAGGATCTGTACTTGACTACCTGGACTATGATGCGGATCATACTAGTGGGGACATGGTAGTCCATAAGTACATCCTTCAAAGTCCCTAGTCGTGGGTGTATCGAGACGGGGCATCGATATACCAGAGTAGACTAGCGTATACCTTCTCGACCCATACAGATGGGCGATGGATGATCCCATATCCATTGGTGTTTGACATCAGAGATGATATACGGGTGCTCAGTAGAGACTGGGTACACTGGACGGACTCGCCGAGAACTCCCAGATGGTATTATACCTCACGTCAGATTGCAGTTCTCTGGTGACACTGGTACAGAGTAGTCTGTTGACCCGAGATCGTCATAGAGTCTTGTGTGACTCCTACTGTGCTTTGATTTCCATCTTACCACGTCCAAGAGGGCGTGCAAAACGGTGGTTTTTGGGTACAGTCCCGAGTCACATGGAGGCAATGAGCGATAGGAGGGGATTCGTCTCTCCCGGTATAGGGAGTTGATGTTGCGCTGTGTTCGATTGGCTATAACAGGAAATCCCTGGCCAGGGTTGCTGAGATTTACTGGTAAGCGTTACCAGTAGTTTCTCGAACAGTTATAGACCTCATATCGACACGACTTATTGAGCTATTGGGGTCTGACGTTTACCACCCCTAGGCGAGATATGCGACATATCAGACGATCAGACCGGACTGTACGGTAGTGTTACTGGTCGGATTCACTGGAGTGTGAGCGGGCTTGCTCGTCGATCTTCAGATCGCTCAATACCCGGGTGGCCGTTACGTTTAGCAGACCGCTTGCGGCTTGTGGGTGTTTGATATGATCATCATCTGCTGCCGGCGTATTGACGAGTCTTTAGAGTCCTACACAGAGGTTTCCTGGCTCAAGCGAAACGAAATAGGAGCGCATATGAGATATGTGCGGGACCGAGAATAATGCGTGTATGTGATACCGTATTCCATTCTCGCGATGAATGTATCGAATGGTTGTATGCGATATGACCTAGTTATCGAATCAAGGATTGATTCGATAAGCCGATACATTCTATACTAGTCGGTTGTGTGCGACATGACCGGATCATTGAATCAAGTGTTGATTTAATGATTTAATGTATAATTATATATTTGATATATTACTTTGCATTAACTAGTATTGGTTCACTTTAAATGGATTTTCTCACTCGGGTGTGCGCATTACATATGCGATATGATTTTGTGCACTTGATTGTATCATGTTTGATGATACATGTTTACTTGGTTAAGTGCAAAGAATTAAACCATGGTTAAAAGAATGGCTAGGGTTTCATTTCCTTTATTTATTCCTTTATTTATTTATTTATTCATTTTGGAAAAGAAGAGAAAAGAATGGTTGCTTGATTTGGAGTTTAGTTGAAGCTTCATGAAGCTTTGATAAAGTCAACCATACTTATCTCATCCTTAACCCTAACCATTCACACTAACCATGATTCATTCTCTACACTTGACCATGGTTAAAATTATGATAAGAATTCATTTTCTTTTCTTATTCTTTTAACTTATCATATCATTTTTTTTCTTCTTCTTCCTTGCTTCAAGTGAAGAAGCTTGAGGTCATCAATGGTGGATTGATGTTTTGAGTGAGAAATCCAATTCTAAAGTTAACCCACTTCCTATTTCTTCATCCTCTACCTCTTGCCAAGTAGTAGAGTGTGTTTACTTCACAAGTTTCATGACTTGGTGAAGTTGAGAGCTTGATCTTGCGATGCTTCGACGTAGATCATCTTCGGCATGGACATCGACGACCTAGCTTGCCCATTCTCCGACGAAGCCGACTCTAGAGCCCGGATTTGATTTGGACAGCGGAGACGACCTCGTTGCGGAGCCGTGGAGGTGGAGGAAAGGATCTACAAAGGTTGTATTTCCGTATTCTCATTAGTTAATTTGTTAACTAGTTCTTTTTCGCCTAGACATCTAGTTATCGATCCGTAGTTTAGGGTTTGTAGGCACCATAATTTTTGAAATTGCCATGGTTGATAGCTTGGGAGACCTTACTAGTGTGCCTAGGAACCCTACACTATTTCGTTTCGCTTGAGCCAGGAAACCTCTGTGTAGGACTCTAAAGATTCGTCAATACGCCGGCAGCAGGTGATGATCATATCAAACTCCCACAAGCCGCAAGCGGTCTGCTAAACGTAACGGCCACCCGGGTATTGAGCGAACTGAAGAACGACGAGCAAGCCCGCTCACACTCCAGTGAATCCAACTAGTAACACTACCGTACAGTCCGGTCTGATCGTCTGATATGTCGCATATCTCGCCTAGGGGTGGTAAACGTCAGACCCCAATAGCTCGATAAGTCGTGTCGATATGAGGTCTATAACTGTTCGAGAAACTACTTGTAACACTTACGAGTAAATCTCAGCAACCCTGGCCAGGGATTTCCTGTTATAGCCAATCGAACACAGCGCAACATCAACTCCCAATACCGGGAGAGACGAATCCCCTCCTATCGCTCATTGTCTCCATGTGACTCGGGACTGTACCCAAAAACCACCGTTTTGCACGCCCTCTTGGACGTGGTAAGATGGAAATCAAAGCACAGTGGGAACCACACAAGACTCTATGACGATCTCGGGTCAACAGACTACTCTGTACCAGTGTCACCAGAGAACTGCCATCTGACGTGAGGTATAATACCATCTGGGAGTTCTCGGCGAGTCCGTCCAGTGTACCCAGTCTCTACTGAGCACCCGTATATCATCTCTGATGTCAAACACCGATGGATATGGGATCATCCATCGCCCATCTGTATGGGTCGAGAAGGTACACGCTAGTCTACTCTGGTATATCGATGCCCCATCTCGATACACCCACGACTAGGGACTTTGAAGGATGTACTTATGGACTACCATGTCCCCACTAGTATGATCCGCATCATAGTCCAGGTAGTCAAGCACAGATCCTAAGGGCTTTACCAACATGTAACAGAGAGACAGACAGTATACACGTTAAGGTAAAGATCAACCAGATAGCATACTATCATGTCGAGCAAGAAAGTCCTCCCTATATATGTCCCAGCATCCACTACAATATACATCCTATGTACAGTAATGGCCTCTAGGGCATACATATAACTAACAATCTCCCACTTGCACTAGGGCCATCTGTAGCAGTGGTTGTAGTATCTCATACTCAACCATCCCATAAAAGTCTCTCTCTGGGAACAGGCCTTTTTGAGTGGATCCGCTGTGTTGTCCTCTGAGTCTACTCTCCAAACCTCGATCACCCTGGGGATCAACCATCTCCATGATCAAGTGATACTGCCTTAGAATATGTCTGGATCACTGATGGGACGGGCGTTCCTTGGCATAAGCCACAACTCCATTGTCACACAATGGGAGGAACATAGTTCATCTCATGAACCAATATACACCCAAACAGCCTCTTTGGTAGCATCTTAAGTAGCGATGTATCCAGCCTTTATCGTCTAGTATGTCACGGTATCTAGCTTGGAACTCTTCCAACATACCGTCCCTTTACTGAGGGTAAAGACAATGCTTGCGACTGACATTCAGTCGTCTTTATCACCCTGGAACACTTCCAGTGATTCTCCCCAGGATCGATTGATACCATCTCACTACAACTAGTGAGAGTCCTAACATCCAATTAGATCTATCTCATAGATCCTAAATCTAGGATTTAGGAGGTATCATTTTGATCCTATTATGGAGAATTCTTGTGATAACCGGAGATTGATCGAACGTAGCATAGGAAACTCCTTCCCTATCAAGAGTATGTCATCCACGTACTCTACGAGGATCGTCACCATACTCCCTACTACCTTTTTGTTTATACAAGGTTCATCTACCATTTTGATGATGTCAAACTCTTTGACTACTTCATCAAAACAGATGTTCCAACTCCGCGATGCCTGCTTTATCCTATAAAGCATCTTGCACACGTTTCCGCTGCTCCCACTGTCTACGAAGCCCTCTGGCTGTGTACTTATAGACGCACTCTTCTAAATCATCATTTAGAAAAGCAGTCATGACACCCAACCACCAGATATCGTAGTCATGGTATGTAGCCGTGACAAGTAGGATCTGGATGGACTTAAGCATAGATACTTGAAAAGGTTTCATCATTATCCACGCCTGGTCGATGATGAAAACCTTTATCAAGTCTAGCTTTGAAAGTCTCAACCTTTCCATCTACACCAAGTAATCTTCTCAAGATATACTTGCTCCTGATGGGGATTTAACCCTTCAGATATAGCAACCAAAGTCCATACTTTGTTGGTGTACATGGATTCCATCTCAGATCACTAAGCATCCAGCCATTCTTACAGAGTCTTACTCCTGATGGCCAGCTCGAAACTAGTTGGGTCATCATCTCATGATGCAATCCTCGCTCCCACTGTCATAGAGAAACCGAAGTATCTCTCAGGTGGGTGAGGAACCCTACTAGATCGGCGGAGAGGTTGAGGTTCGTTGGTAACTATTGAATCCATTGGTTCTTTCAAATCATCAGCTGCAGTTTTGTATAGCTGGAACATTTCCAGTTCTACATAACAGATCTTGCCTCGAGCTTGTCCGGATTTTGCTTTTCAGACATAGCCCGGACAACCCCAAATCTTAACTAGCTTAAGACATGGGCTCTTCCCATTCCATATCACATATGAAGCGGTAGGCAACTGATTTGATTCGAACCCTATTCAATAGGTATGAAACTTCTCAAGTGCATAACTCCCAAAAGGAAATAGGTAACTCAGTAGTACTCATCATAGATCACACCTTATCATATAGGGTGAGATTGCTCCGCCCCGATATACCATCGTGCTATGGTGTATACGGAGGAGTAATGCTGAGAGAGAATCTCATTCTCCTTTAGAATAATCCAGGAATTTCGTGCTCAAGTATTCTCCTCCCTGATCACATCAAAGGACATAATACTTATACCCGTGTTTTGGTTCTCTACTTCTAGCTTATATTCTGTGAATATCTCAAAAGGTTCGGACTTGTGTTTCAACAGGGACATATGTCTGAATCTTGAGAGATTATCAGAGAATGTAATGAAGTACAAAGAACCGGTCTTGGCATGTGTAGACAGGGGACCTACATACATCAACATGTATCATCCCAAGAGTTCACTAACTCTTTCTCTGTTTCCAATAAACAGAGCTATGGTCATCTTATCTCTGTGACATGACTGGCAAGTTTCATAAGATGTAAATTCAAACTAATTTAAATATGCATCTACATGTAACTTCAGCTAGTCGGGTCACATTGATCTGACCTAGTCTACAATACCTTAAAAAGGATCCGTTCATTTCTGAACTCTTCCTCTTATGTGTGTTCTATATACTAAGAACTGTAGTTTGATTTAGAACATCAACGCTTTTAGATAACGTGCCTGAACCGATCAACTTTTGATATAGGAAATGTTCAAAACATTATCCAACAATACAAAATTATATCCTTTCTTTACTAATAAAGAGACTGATATGATTTTGTATATCAGGTTCGGTATCTAATAACATTCGTTCAGAATCAATGTATTGGTAATACAGGGTGACAGTGACCAACAGACTTGGCTGCAACACTTGCCCCGTTTTCTGCCTCATGAAACTTATCACCCGTTCTCAGTTCTCTACCTTTCTGTAGCCCTATGTAACAGATTACATATCTGGGATCCTGATCTGGTATCACATACCCAGGACGTAAAGGATACTGAGAAACAGTTCTCTGTAATGAATACACCCGAAGATGATGCATCAGCATGCACTCTCTTCGTTTGGGCAGCACGGGAAATCTGGTATTCCCCAATTTCCTTCTCTATCTTATAACAATTATAAGTTGGAGCGGGACCAACGTTCCCTAGCTCAGTATAACAAGCGGGTTCGGTCAATTTTCCGTATTATTATCTTGATTAAGGCGTGATATGGTCGCTACCAGGAGAGAGAGAGAAGAAAACACTCAGCGTGCGCTCTTGCAAGAATAGATTGGTTATTATTTTATCTAATCAGGATGGCTCCCACTGCTTTTTATCAAATCTTCCTTCAAACCCTAAAAGGAAAGACTAGCCGGGATTAATTACACACTACAAGTTCGCCAATCTTTCAGCCAGGCCAGTGTCGGTACTTTGAGGGAGGTCCCCCGTGCTTTCGCACGAACCTAATTAATGTAAACCTCGTTTTCCCAGAGGCGTAACCTCGTTAACACCTTTCTAGACACCTACTTCATCGGCTAATTGTAATGTATAAAACTATCCCAGGAGTAACTCTTACTCGCAGCGGGTATCGGGATCCAACTATCTCATAGAAGGTATGCAATCTCATTGCAAATTTCAACACTTGAAATTCCCGATAATATTTTGCCCCTAGCTCGCTATGACCTTGACGCGTGCCAAACAACCCATAGTCTGCTAGTCAAGTTCAACCCGTCATTTCCTGATTGAATTAAACCCACCCGCACGACCCTTGACGCATGCCAAACAACGCCGTACGAATACCCTAATCCAATCGCATCATATGCTGGCAGATAAGCACTAGTTAGCTACCGTACACTACGCCTTGACGCATGCCAAACAACCGCAGCACGAATACTAACTAATACTTATCTGAAATGACGGAGGGCTACGACAGGTTTTTCTGAAAACCTATTGCGTAATGAACTCGATATCGTTGTAGAATCAAATGATTTTAAAATGGAGTGCTTTTGAGGCTTTTCTAGTTTTGCTAAAGGAGTCACTCCCGGTGAAGGGATCGTCGGTCCTTTCCTCGTCGAATGAGGTGCGGGATATATCATATATATCACTATGCAAAGCAAAAACACTTAAAAGCAATCAAAATACAAACCGAGGGTGTAGCATCTGCCAGTTATTGCTAAAGGAGTCACTCCCGGTGAAGGGATCTCGGTCCTTTCCTTATCGAATAAGGTGCAGGATATATCACATATACCGCTGTGCAAAGCAAGAACTGTAGCTACCTGTTTTATTTTTGAAATTCGATTCTACAACATCTTAGGTTTCTTTTATTTCATTAATCACATTAATGAAGTCCCATCATTTAAGTACCTAAACATCATAGATAAATACGACGTACACTTATGCCATCCGCATTCGCCTCGATGTCCCCTCGTGCACCGTTAGGTTAGGTAACTAACGGCAGAGCAGGGCAGGGCTAGCACGGGTGTAAAACATAAGTAACGCCTATATAATATATCATATATACTATATACTGTATCTATCACAGAACACCACATGATCACATCACAGATATCGCAGCAGAAGAATCATATGAAATATTGGATATACTAGGACGTCCGTGTTTTCAATACGAGCCAGTATAAAACACGGATTCCACGGTCGTGATGAATAGCCAAACCCACACCCCTAGACCCCTACGAGAGCGGCAAGCAACCCTACCAATTCTAGAGTTAGGAGACCCGGACTCGACTCCTCGAGTTGGTCTCCCACTGGACTCCAGAACCCGGTTACTTGTGCCCTCCTCCTTGGGTCTATCCTAGTGCGGAAAAGTAAATAATATACAAAAGGTGACATCTTCCGCAACCTGGAAGCGCCCCAATAAAAAGAATATTACATACAAGTTTTTACATGAATGAAAATGAAAAACACTCATCTCACATAAAAACCCCCGGCTATTCAAACACGACGATCCAATATAACATATCCAGCAACACATAACATCACATGTCATCAACGTAAGTAAATATGCGCATCCCAATTGTCGTTGACATATAGCAACGAAACCGGCGATATCACATATTACACTTACGGTCACAGAAAAGAAAGTGTAAAACTACAACAGTTGGAATCCGCAACCACCTCAGACATCGCATGCCTGACCAAATGAATTACCTAGACATCGCATGCCTAACAATTATAAACCCCGCACTTTAGTCTCATTATCGAAAACTCTTTTCAATACCAAGTCGGGTAATTCAACAGGATTCCCGACATCCTGATCGAATGCTCGTCGCAAACTTCAGTAGGCGGCCGCAGCCCCGATACCGGCGACGAAGTGCACCAAGGCGGAACACCGCTACAGCGAGCACCCGAACGGATGCTTACGGCGATGGGGTTCTCCTACAGTCACTTGGTCGGGGCTATGGAGTGAGGCTGTCTATTAAGTTTACCCGGCGAGTATCCGCGTACGCTACGTGATTGCGACGGACTTTTAATCACATCAAAATTCCGTGGCAACCGATCAAGTGAGACTAAACTGCTATGTTTACAACATTCATTCAGTTATCACATAACTTTTGTGAATTCCAATTGTTGTATCACATTCCGGATAAACAGAAAATGTTAAACTTTCCGATTGAACATTCGAACACCCAAGTTTTCCCGATACAGATCAACACATGAAATAAGTCTAAGAACATTCAGTTCATGCCTCAGTAGCAACGGTCCAGCCGTAGAAGGGTCAAGCCAACGCCTCACATGTGGCACGCCGTACTGCCCCAAACCCGAAGGTTCAAAGGGCAGTTCAAGACGGACACATAATCGAGTTAAGGTTTGTTGTCTTCTAGAGGGTCCATCGCGTTACTTGCACTACTTAGAACGTCGTTAAACTTCGGAAAAATCCAACACTTGGAAATTTCTCGATAGGGGAAAAATTGGGTATTTATATCCGGTCGAACTTTTTAACATATTCTAAAATTTATCCGGAAAGCCACACAGACAAAATTTGAAACCCCGATCGAAACACCGAATCCCCAAAACAACTCAGAAAATTCAACTCTTGAAAAAATATTAAAAATTCCCAGAAAAATCACCACTGGAAACTAACAGTTACTGTGCAAAATGATTTAAATAGTGTGGCCGTACGGCCGCGGAACCACCGCATGAGCTATTGCTCATGCCGGGATCCGCGCTGCCTTTGAGGAATTGGACTGTCAAATTTCACAGTAACTCTTAGATGTTTGTGATGTGTTCTCTGCATGTTTTTAATTTTGAAAAAGACCAGATTTCAGAAATCGTTCAGAGAGCAATTTTGGGTTCGGGTTTTCGGTTCGTCCGGGTTTCAAATTCCGTCTAGACTTCGCCTAAGGCTCTAGCTAGGCTCTGATACCAGTGAAAGGTTCCTAGGCACCCAAGAGTGGTCTCACAAGGCATCGAACATGCCATTTTCAAATTTTAACGGTGCCTACAAACCCTAACAAGATCGTTTGCTAGATATTTAGGCGAAAAGTAATCTAGTTAACACTTAACTAATGGGATATCGGAAATACAACCTTTGTAGATCCGGTGCTCCACCTCCATAGCTCCGCAACGAAGTCGTCTCCGCTGTCCAAAAGGAATCCGGGCTCTAGAGTCGGCTTCGCCGGAGAAAAAGCGAGCTAGGTCGTCGATGTCCATGCCGAAGATGATCTATGTCGAGGCATCGCTAAATCAAGCTCCACCTTCACCAAGCCCTAAAAACTTGTGAAGGAAACACACTCTACTACTTGGCAAGAGGTAGAGGATGAGAAAATAGGAAGTGGGTAGACTTTAGAATTGGATTTCTCACTCATTTGCTCAATTCACCATTGATGAAGTAAGCTTTCTTCTTTGAAGAAGATGAAGAAGAAGAAGATAATAGTTATGATAAGTTAATTAAAAATGAAATGAATAATCAAACCTTATCATAACAAGACCATGGTTAATTGTAGAGAGTTAACTCAAGTTAGATGAATGGTTAGGGTTTGTATCATGAAGCTTCCACTAAACAACAAAAAAAGCCACCATTCTTTTTCTCCTTTTTCCATCTATTTTCCAAAATGAATAAATAGATAAAGGAAAAGAGAAAAGGAAATAAAACCCTAATCATAAGTTTAACCATGGTTTAACTCTTTACACTTAACCATGTAAACATGTAAACATGTATCATCAAACATGATACAAACAAGTGCACAAAAATATATCGCATATACAATGCGCACATCCGAGTGAGAAAATCCATCTTAAGTGAACCGATACTAGTTAATGCAAAGTAATATATCAAATATATAATTATGCATTAAATCATTAAATCAACACTTGATTTAATGATCCGGTCATATCGCATATAACCGACTAATATCCAATGTATCGGTTTATCGAATCAACCTTTGATTCGATAACTAGGGTATATCGCATATAACCTAATCGATACATTCTTCGCGAGAATGGAATACGGTATCACATACACGCATTATTCTCGGTCCCGCACATATCTCATATGTGCTCCTATTTCGTTTCGCTTGAGCCAGGAAACCTCTGTGTAGGACTCTAAAGACTCGTCAATACGCCGGCAGCAGGTGATGATCATATCAAACACCCACAAGCCGCAAGCGGTCTGCTAAACGTAACGGCCACCCGGGTATTGAGCGATCTGAAGATCGACGAGCAAGCCCGCTCACACTCCAGTGAATCCAACCAGTAACACTACCGTACAGTCCGGTCTGATCGTCTGATATGTCGCATATCTCGCCTAGGGGTGGTAAACGTCAGACCCCAATAGCTTGATAAGTCGTGTCGATATGAGGTCTATAACTGTTCGAGAAACTACTGGTAACACTTACCAGTAAATCTCAGCAACCCTGGCCAGGGATTTCCTGTTATAGCCAATCGAACACAGCGCAACATCAACTCCCAATACCGGGAGAGACGAATCCCCTCCTATCGCTCATTGTCTCCATGTGACTCGGGACTGTACCCAAAAACCACCGTTTTGCACGCCCTCTTGGACGTGGTAAGATGGAAATCAAAGCACAGTAGGAACCACACAAGACTCTATGACGATCTCGGGTCAACAGACTACTCTGTACCAGTGTCACCAGAGAACTGCCATCTGACGTGAGGTATAATACCATCTGGGAGTTCTCGGCGAGTCCGTCCAGTGTACCCAGTCTCTACTGAGCACCCGTATATCATCTCTGATGTCAAACACCGATGGATATAGGATCATCCATCGCCCATCTGTATGGGTCGAGAAGGTACACGCTAGTCAACTCTGGTATATCGATGCCACATCTCGATACACCCACGACTAGGGACTTTGAAGGATGTACTTATGGACTACCATATCCCCACTAGTATGATCCGCATCATAGTCCAGGTAGTCAAGCACAGATCCTAAGGGCTTTACCAACATGTAACAGAGAGACAGACAGTATACACGTTAAGGTAAAGATCAACCAGATAGCATACTATCATGTCGAGCAAGAAAGTCCTCCCTATATATGTCCCAGCATCCACTACAATATACATCCTATGTACAGTAATGGCCTCTAGGGCATACATATAACTAACAACAGTGACCAACAGACTTGGCTGCAACTCTTGCCCCGTTTTCTGTCTCATGAAACTTATCACCCGTTCTCAGTTTTTCTACCCTTTTGTAGCCCTATGTAATAGATTACATATCTGGGATCCTGATCCGGTATCATATACCAGGATTCGGAGGATACTGAGAAACAGTTCTGTATAATGAACACACCCGAAGATGATGCATCAGCATGCACTCTCTTCGTTTGGGTGGCATGGGAATTCTGGTAATCCCTAATTTCCTGCTCTGTCTTATAACAATTATAAGTTGGAGCGGGACCAACGTTCCCCAGCTCAGTATAACAAGCGGGTTCGGTCAATTATCCGTATTATTATCTTGATTAAGGCGTGATATGGTCGCTACCTAGAGAGAGAGAGAAGAAAACACTCAGCGTGCGCTCTTTGCAAGATCAGATTGGTTATTATTTTATCTAATCAGGATGGCTCCCACTGCTTTTTATCAAATCTTCCTTCAAACCCTAAAAGGAAAGACTAGCCGGGATTAATTACACACTACAAGTTCGCCAATCTTTCAGCCAGGCCAGTGTCGGTACTTTGAGGGAGGTCCCCCGTGCTTTCGCACGAACCTAATTAATGTAAACCTCGTTTTCCCAGAGGCGTAACCCCGTTGACACCTTTCTAGACACCTACTTGATCGGCTAATTGTAATGTATAAAACTCTCCCAGGAGTAACTCTTACTCGCAGCGGGTATCGGGATCCAACTATCTCATAGAAGGTATGCAATCTCATTGCAAATTTCAACACTTGAAATTCCCGATAATATTTTGCCCCTAGCACCCTATGACCTTGACGGAGGCCAACAAACCATAGGCTACTAGTCAAGTTCAACCCGTCATTTCTTGATTGAATCAAACCCACCCGCACGACCCTTGACGGAGGCCAACAAGGTCGCACGACTACCCTAACTCAATCTGCATCATATGCATGAGAAGATAAATACTGGTTAGCCACCGCACACTGCGCCTTGACGGAGGCCAACAAACGCAGCACGAATACTAAACAGCACTTATCTGAAATGACGGAGGGCCACGACAGGTTTTTCTGAAAACCTATTGCGTAACGAACTTGATATCGTTGTAGAATCAAATGATTTTAAAATGGAGCGTTTTTTAGGCTTTTCGAGTTTTGCTAAAGGAGCCACTCCCGGTGAAGGGATCATCGGTCCTTTCCTTTTCGAATGAGGTGCGGGATATATCATATATATCACTGTGCAAAGCAAAAACACTTAAAAGCAACCAAAGACAAACCGAGTGTGTAGCATCTGTCAGTTATTGCTAAAGGAGTCACTCCCGGTGAAGGGATCTCGGTCCTTTCCCTATCGAATAAGGTGCAGGATATATCATATATACCGCTGTGCAAAGCAAGAACTGTAGCTACCTGTTTTATTTTGGAATTCGATTCTACAACATCTTAGGTTTCTTTTATTTCATTAATCTCATTAATGAAGTCCCATCATTTAAATACCTAAACATCACAGATAAATACGACGTACACTTATGCCATCCGCATTCGCCTCGATGTCCCCTCATGCACCGTTAGGTTAGGTAACTAACGGCAGAGCGGGGCAGGGCTAGCGCGGGTGTAAAACATAAGTAACGTCTATATAATATATCATATATACTATATACAGTATCTATCAAAGAACATCACATGATCACATCACAGATATCGCAGCAGAAGAATCATATGAAATATTGGATATACTAGGACGTCCGTGTTTTCAATACGAGCCAGTATAAAACACGGATTCCACGGTCGCGATGAATAGCCAAACCCACACCCCTAGACCCCTACGAGAGCGGCAAGCAACCCTGCCAATTCTAGAGTTAGGAGACCCGGACTCGACTCCTCGAGTTGGTCTCCCACTGGACTCTAGAACCCGGTTACTTGTGCCCTCCTCCTTGGGTCTATCCTAGTGCGGAAAAGTAAATAATATACAACAACGGTGACAACTTACGCAACCTGGAAGCGTCCCAATAAAAGAATATTACATACAAGTTTTTACATGAATGAAATTGAAAAACACTCATCTCACATAAAAAAAACCCCGGCTATTCAAACACAACGATCCAATATAACATATCCAGCAACACATAACATCACATGTCATCAACGTAAGTAAGTATGCATACCCCAATTGTCGTTGACGTATAGCAACGAAACCGGCGATATGAACGTACTACACTTACGGTCACATAAAAGAAAGTGTAAAACTACAACAGTTGGAATCCGCAACCACCTCAGACATCGCATGCCTGACCAAATGAATTACTTAGACATCGCATGCCTAACAATTATAAACCCCGCAATTTAGTCTCAAAATCGAAAACTCTTTTCAATATCAAGTTGGGCAATTCAACAAGATTCCCGACATCCTGATCGAATGCTCGTCGCAAACTTCAGTAGGCGGCCGCACCCCCGACGCCGTCGACGAAGTGCACCAAGGCGGAACACCGCCACCGCGAGCACCCGAACGGATGCTTTCGGCGACGGGGTTCTCCTACAGTCACTTGGTCGGGGCTATGGAGTGAGGCTGTCTATTAAGTTTACCCGGCGAGTATCCGCGTACGCTACGTGATTGCGACGGACTTTTGATCACATCAAAATTCCGTGGCAACCGATCAAGTGAGAGTAAACTGCTATGTTTATAACATTCATTCAGTTATCACATAACTTTTGTGAATTCCAATTATTGTATCCCATTCCAGATAAACAGAAAATGTTAAACTTTTCGATCGAACAATCGAACACCCAAGTTTTCCCGATACAGCTCAACACATGAAATAAGTCTAACAACATTCCGTTCGTGCCTCAGTACCAACGGTCCAGCCGTAGAAGGGTCAAGCCAACGCCTCACATGTGGCACGCCGTACTGCCCCAAACCCTAAGGTTCAAAGGGCAGTTCAAGACGGTCACATAATCGAGTTAAGGTTTGTTGTCTTCTAGAGGGTCCATCGCGTTACTTGCACTACTTAGAACGTCGTCAAACTACGGAAAAATCCAACACTAGGAAATTTCCCGGCAGGGGAAAAAGTGGGTATTTATATCCGGTCGAACTTTTTAACATATTCTAAAATTTATCCGGAAAGCCAAATAGACAAAATCTGATAAACCCGATCGAATCATCGAAGCTCCAAAACATCCCAGATTATTCAACTCTTGAATAAATATTAAAAATACCCAGAGAACTCATCACTGTTAAATAGGAATTACTGTGCAAAAGTCAACGCAAGAGGAGACCATGAGGCCGCGGAACCGCCGCACATGCCAAGATCGTGCCGCGGTTCCGCGGTGGTTTAATTGAATTAGGCCCCCGCATTTCACAGTAATTCATATAAAACCCTGCTTAATTTTCTGCATATTTTTAATGTGGAAAAATGCACAGTTTTGAAAAAAGGACAGAGAGCATGGAAAAAATGAGGTTTCGGGTTCGATCGGGATTCAAACGTTGTCTAGACTTCGCCTAAGGCTCTAGCTAGGCTCTGATACCACTGTAGGGTTCCTAGGCGCCCCAAGGAGGTCTCACAAGGCATCAACCATGCCAATTTATAAAATTATGGTGCCGAGAAACCCTAAACTACGGATCGTTGGCTAGATGTCTAGGCGAAAAGCAAACTAGTTAACACTTAACTAAGAGAATACGGAAATACAACCTTTGTAGATCCGGTGCTCCACCTCCATAGCTCCGCAACGAAGTCCCCTCGCTGTCCAAATGAATTCCTGGGCTCTAGCGTCGGCTTCGTCGGAGAAATGGCGAGCTAGGTCGTCGATGTCCATGCCGAAGTGTAAGCCCGCGGGGGCGCCCCGGCCGTCGATCCGACGCCGGAAACGCGGAAAACAAAACTTTGCGAACTTTGCAAAACGGCACCACCGCGGACTTTTCACCCGGATCGGGCCATTAACCTAGCTAGCTAGCAAAAAGAAAAGAGTAGAGATGCTATACCAAGCGATCCGTGTCCTTCGGTCTTCGTCTCCACTCCGATCTCCCGCGGAATCTCCGTCACCTCCTCGCTCGTCGGAAAGGGGCACCACGTAGCCGGAATCTTTTACGGGCTCCCGCCTCTTGACCGAGGCAACTCGGGCGCGAAGTTGGCTAGCCGACGCGTCCAAGGCTTGCTATAGAATAGTGTAGTAAACTTATCTCTTTGGGGTTGTTAAGAGGTTGCCATTTTTGGAGGAATTTTGCACAAGAATTTCATGGATCAAAAAGCTTGCTGGAAAATAAAGTGGAGCTTGCAATGATCTCGGCCAAAGTAACAAAAAAAAACTCTCTGGAAAAATGAAGTGGGTTGGTTTCATCAATCAAGCTCATTTTTTTTTTACCTTAAGGAAATAACCCCTCACCTAACTTCCAGCACACTCACAATTTGGAGGGCCCACGAAATTTCCATGAAGGAATTATTTCCATCAAAATTAACATCTCTCTCTCCACTCATGAACAAAACAAATGGCCGGCCCATCAAGTATCATGGTGGAATTTGATGAATGAATTAATATAGAAAAGATAAGAAAGGAAATGAATGAAGGAGAAATAAGTCACACCAATATACAATTCAATCCATTCACAAAACCATCACAATAAATGCAATGAAATGACCATAAAAGAATCTCATGATTATGAAGCCACACTCATGCAAAGAAACCCCTCACAAAATGTTAATTGCAAACTTGCAATTAACACCCTCCAACGAAAAGTCCGGCCGTGAAGGAATAAAAGAAAACCGGCCGGAACGGAATGCAAACTGGCAACCCCAGAAAACCGATCCCGTAATAAATTACAGGAAAACCCCGCTACTGCAAATACATGCCCGCATTTGTATTCCCACTGAACACAAATGCAAAGAGACAAAACTACACTATCTAAAACTAGAATCCGGCTTAAGCCAAAGCCGGCTAGTAAGAACCGTCCGATCACGATCCGTGCAATACCGCACGTATCTGATCGAACCCTGCCATATCTCCATACGGCCTCTACAGCGTTTCGCCCGAAACTTGAGTAACTGAGTGTGGTGGACTCTAAAGACTCGTCAATACCTTGGCTGTGGATTTAACCACTAGCACGTCAGAGGTATTAGCCATACGTGACGGGCCACCAGCTATCGACAAAAAGGGACGTCGATGAGCGAACTCATCCTGACACCCTACTGAGCCTGTCAGTGACAATATCCGTACAGTCCGGTCCGTTCGTCTATGAGTATCGTATGGCGGGCCTAGGGGGTTGGTAAAAGTCAGACCCCCAAAAACGGTACAAGTCGTGTCGGAGTGTAGCCCAGAACACCCTGAGATACTACTGGAATACCTACCAGCAAATCTCCTGCCTTGGCCAAGGACTTTTCATGTTCTGGCTCTCCTAGACACAGCACGACCTCACCCCCAATACCGGGAGAGACGAACCCCTGCATATCCGCTCACTGCCTCCATGTGGCTCGGGACTGTACCCAACTAAAACCTGTTTGCACGACTCCTTTGAGCCGTGGTAGGGTAGTAATCAAAGTACAGTGGGAACTCACACGAGACAAATGACGATCCCAGGTCGATGAACTAACCTGTACACATGTCACCTGGGAACTGCTATCTGACGTCTGGTATAATCCCAACTAGCAGGTTCCCGGCGAGTCCTGTCCGGTGTACTCATAACCCAATGAGCACCTGTATACATCTTAGGTGAATCAACTGACACCAGTGGCTTGTGAGACCGGCCACCGCCCCTCGTCGGGGTCTCGACTGTATACACTAGTCTACTGTGGAGAATCGATGCCCTGTCTCGAAACTCCCTCGACTAGGGACCATTTAAGGATGTGCTTATAGACCCCAGCTCCCACTTATATGATCGCCCTCATACTGCTGGAAGTCAAGCAAGAATCCTAGGGGCTTTATCAACGTGTAATAGCGACTCGTAAGGTCACCTAAAGCAGTACACGATGATAAAGATAAACCAGATAGCATACTATCATCTCGAGTAAGACTGTCCTACTGGGACAGGTCCTCCCCTCAATCATTGCAATCACGTGCCTGTGATCCAATAATTGACTCTGAGGGCACTATCTCCAACAATCTCCCACTTGCACTCGAGGCTAATTATTGCGATGTCGCATACTCACAGCCCGTGTGATACCGAACACCCAACTCCTCTACTAGTCAGTCTCACAAAGCTCGTTTGCGAAACTATTGCGTTCGAGGAATAGCCTCAGTGAGTGGATCCGCTTTGATGTTTCTTTCTTTGTCTCTCTATATCTCATGTTCGCAGAGAAAGCCATCTCCCGAAATGAGCAATACCTGTCTTAGAATGTCTGGATGTCTGATGGGACCTAGCTCATAAATGAACTCCAAATCCAAACTTCTTAGACTGTATCGACAACTGAACTCAATCAGTATCCTGCGCCATGCCTTCCCTCAGTATCCTCCTGGACCACCTGTCCAAAATACTGCCCCTCGTTAGAGGAAAAACTATAACTCTGACAGCCACTCTGCCATCCAGGTCACCTTGGAAGCCTGGAATGATAACTGTCTCCCGAAGAAGACTGCCGTTATCATATCCCTAGAACATCCACTTATGTTCTAAAACTGCTTCCGACTGTTTCTCCAGGATTGGATTAATATCAACTTATTGCACCTACTGCAAGAACAACATCTGGTGTGGTACTTGACATCTCATGATTGACTCAGTTGCCTAAGCAAGTGATCTGTCAATCATGCGTATCCCTCTCCCCTTTAGTCTGTAAGACACCTTTAGAGAGGGTGACTCCATTACCTGCAGGTACACTACCGTGCCAGGAGTCGTCCATTCTAAATACTCATAGAATGCGGTCAAAGTACCCAGATTGGGAAACCACCCAAATCTAGATCTAAAAACCATAGATCTAGTAACCAGAATGTCTGATATAATATCCAAATCCTATGTGGAGAAACCACCGTGTGACGACCAAAGTATAACCGATCGTAGTATAGGAATATCACTTCCTGCTCTGTGTATGTCATCAAATACCAGGACATCACACCCTACTACCTTCTTAACAGATCCATCCCCTATTCTGATGAAGTCAAACCTATGACTGTCACATCAGAAATAGATGATCTATCTCCGCTATATCTGCTTTAGTCTATAAATAGACATAAGCCTGATGTCCACCAATGCTTCCGCTGCTCCCACTGACTATGACAACCCTCTGGCAGAGTCATATACACGTACACTTCTAAAGCAAGTTTAGAACGACGCTATACTCATCCTCCCGCCGGGTCTCGCAGTCTGGAACAACAGCAATGGCAAGTGTGGGTAAACAAGAACCTCCCTGCCACCGTCCTTGAGCATACCGAAGTACCTCTCGAGTGCCTGAGGTTACCTACCATATCTGCGGAGTGGCCAATGGAATGTCAAACCAGATTGAATCTTTAGGTTCTTATCAAATCTTCAGTAATCGTTTGCGGTTCTGGAATCACTTCCAGTTCTACCATACTCCCACTACTGTTTTTCTGAAAAAATCCATTTTTGATAAAACTGTGGCGAGTCAAGAACAATATCACTATTGATCTTCCAGATGGTAGAAAGTCAACCCTCGTCATAGCCCGGGTCAACCCACAAACAGCCACTACTGAAACGTGCCTTGAGTTGTCCAGAGTCTGGTTTCAAGCATAAGCCGGACAACTCCCCGTATCTTAACAATGTCAAGATATGAACTGTTCTATATCCAAGAAACAGAGGCACTGATTTAATTGAACCAGATTCAAATCATGCAGCTGTCTCCAGTGCATGTCAAGTAAATGGAAGAGAGGCCGATCAGCGTTACTCAACTTAGGAGTACTTCCAATTATGAGTAACCTGAAAAAGAAGCAAGTTCTCTTAATCATTACTATCAACTGAATACCATTCACAAGTATCTACTCTTTGATCACCTTGAAGAATCCCGATACTTGCAACACCTGGTTCTCTACTTTACTCTTATACCTATAACTCCTCAAAACTTAGACCCTGTGTTTCTACGAAACACATGTCTAAGAACTAGAGAAGTTAAAAGTAAACAGAATATAGTACGAGGACCAACCCCTCTGTCCTAATGGACACTGGACAATATACAATACTCTGTATAAGCCCCCTGAGTCTGGTGACTCATTCACTGTGTGTCGTAGGTTGAAAACTGTACTTTTGGTTAAGAAGAATTACACCGTTGTTCAATGCTCCTTACCTAACCATCCACTGGTATAGGTAAATGTCATAGACATAATTTCAAAAAGGCATGTCTCACTCTATAAAAATAGACGTACAGACATATCAATTTGAAATTGGTGCACAACAACGGATATTCAAAACCAAATATTTGCCGACCGGCAAACAACCCAGGTGGCTTCCTCAAATATCACCAATTACAACGAATCCCGATATTATGAGGACGGTCACCTAATTCCCAATAACTTACTCCCACTCATCATCTGTAAAACCATACAGATGTGAGAATCCAACCTGGTAAATACATACCCTGGAGTAAGTGTCTAATCGGGAAATCAGTTTTCTTTTAACAGTACACAGTGAAACTGAAACATTGAAATGTTTCGACGGGATATCCTGGTATTCTTAGTAATGCCTCTTCCATTATCCAGATTCACAACTATAACCGTATAATTCTTTGCCACCTTTCCAAATCCCTTTACATGTCTTTAGTCATTACCTTCTGTACACCCCTTTAGGCCAAATGGCTTTCTTCCTTCCCTACCGTTCGGCACCAGCCTATGGTTTGGAAGAAGACTATCCAAAAAGCATAAAGGGTGTACTGTCCTAGTCCTAGGAGCACTCGCAATGCGAGAGAAGGTGAGGATAAAAGACAACCGAATGAACTTAATTCATAGGTGATTTAGGATTGACAAAGAAGTACATGGTTTGGTCGTGAATAGCAGTCGCAATTTACTTTGCCCTCTTACTAATCCCTTTCTTTGTCTGAACTTAATACCTTCTGTACACCGTTTAGGCTAATTGGCTTTCTTCATTCCCCACCGTTCGGCACCAGCCTAAGGTTTGGAAGAAGACTATCCAATTTGCATAATAGGTGTACTATCTCCTAAACCAAGGAGTACTCGCAACCTGAGAGAAGGTAAAAGGTAAAGACAACTGAATAGTCCTATTCGTTTTCTCCAGAACCTGAAACCATCCTCGAAGTCCTTCGAGTTCGTATATAACCATACGATGGTTTTGTCAAATGGAAGTGGACGTTCGTAGTAATACGGGGTGTCCTGGAGAAAAGGGTAAAAGTAGGAGTGGCAATGAGGTCTGCAACTCTGATAATCCAAAAGCCTGTGTTAAGAAGGTTCGGTCAACTTGGTCACTGAGTCATAGTCTAGGGTCGGGTCAATGGTCGCTGCCAGAGAGAGAGAGAAAAGAAACACTCAGCGTGCACTCTAACCTAGATCAGAATGGTTATCACTTTATCTAATCTGGAAACCTCCCACTGAAACGTCAAATTCTTCCCCAAACCTGAAAGAAGAATTAGCCGGGAATACCCGAGGAGTAAACCAACTCATCAGTGGGAATCGGGATCCAACTCTCATCGCATGATAGCGTGACGGAATCCGCTCACGTTATCACACTCCAGAAGGTATGCGCATATCTGGCAAGTTTCAGTACTTTTGAAACTCCCGATGTGGATTTTTTACCCCATGCTCTTATGACCTTGGCGTGAGGTCAAAATATCATAAGTCACATGTCAAGTTCTACCCGTCATTATCCTGGTTAATTTGAACCCACCCGTACATACCCTTGACGTAGGCCAAAATAGTAGTACGACTGTTCCAAACCAACGCATCTATCTATGCAACAGATAAATACCCGGCAGCTACCAAACACTATGCCTTGGCGTGAGGTCAAAATACATAGCTTAAATACTACCGAATATTTAACTGAAATGACGGAGGGCTACGAATGGTTTCTGGCGAAAACCTTTAACGTAATGAACTTGATATCGTTGAAGGAACTGATAGCTTTTGAAAATATAGCTACGAAAACCTTTGCTAAAGAGGTCACTCCCGGTGAAGGGATCTCGGCTCTTTCCCCGTAGAATGAGGTGCAGGATATTCCAACTGAATACCACGATGCAAAGCAAAAGTAAACGGCTATAGTGAAGTTACTGCCCTGACGCAAACTTTTGTCCAAGGGGTCACTCCCGGTGAAGGGATCTCGGCCCTTGCCTCGTCGACTGAGGAGCAGGATATTCCAAATGAATACCACTGTGCAAAACAAAAGAGAACGCTCTTGCAATAACAGCTTTTTGAAAAAGTGTTCCAACAACATCAGATTAGGTTTGTATAACTTGCATTGATCCGAATCAACGCAGTCCCATCAATTGATCACACCACAAAGAACGAAAATATACTGACGTACGTATATGCCATCCGCATTCGCCACTGGGTCCCGTCATCACCCGTTAGGTTAGCTAACTAACGACAGAGCGGGGACTGGACTAGCGCGGATGCAAAACATATACAACGTCTACTAATATATATACCAATATATAGTATTCGCTCAAGACGTGATAAAAGCAACACAGAAATGTATAGCAACACAGATCAATACAGATATCTGGGATCCCCGGGTTTCACAGAGCCGCTGAAACCCGACGTTCCCCTGGTCGTGTGGATAACTTGTGCAATGAAATCCTAGACCCCCACGGGCGCGGCAAGTCACCCGCCAAAACCTGAAGCGAGGCAGCCCCCTTCAACAACGTGAATGGACCACCCAGCACTTCACGGAATCCGGTAACTTGGGCACCCCTCCTGGGTCAACCCTATACCCCCTACGAGTGCGGAGAATAGCCCGCCAGTTCTAGAGTGAAGCCCCCTCCGTCTCAATACCATGAGATGCGGGCTTGTTGCCCTCTAGAACCCGGCTACCCGTGCACCCCTCCGCGGGGTAATCCTAGTACAGAAAGTAAAATGTACATACAACGGGTACATCGACCGCAACCAGGTCGTGCCCCAAAATAATAATACAAACTGGCAGTGACGGCAGTCCACATGTCGGACGCTCGCCCCGCAATATCAAAAGTACATAATACAACAAAACTGTACTAGCATTGCATCTAGGCTATCCCCCACGACCGATCCGCAACAACACAGTACAATCACAGAACATCAACGTGAAAATCACGTTCGCAAATCCGTCTAACCGGGCTATAGCAGTTAGACGGGATTTACCGATCGAGTGACATTCACGGTCGCAGATATAAAGTAAAAACTGTGAACTAGCATGTTTAAAATATCCGATCGAACAAATTTATCAAAGTGGGCCCCACACACTACTGTAGCACTTACAGAAAATCTGGGCCCAAAGAAAATATACCAAATACCCTATTTTCAACACATAAGCTTACTGGGAAAATATGGTGCCACGATTCCTCTTTTCCGCCGCGCAAGCGCGGCCAAACCAGGGGTTTGGCCGCGCTTCCGCGGTCGAAGTGAGGAATCAGTGGATCGTATTTTCCCAGAATTCTTATAATTTGTTGTACATGTCTCTGCAATCACCAGAAAAATTTTAGGAGCTCAAAAAATTTTAACAGAGAACACATGTGCACAAAAATACGGTTTTCGGGTTTTTGTTCGATCGAGTTCTAAACGCGCTAGAGCAAGCTAGGGAAGGTTAACGGCGTGGCTCTGATACCATTGTAAGCCCGCGGGGGCGCCCCGGCCGTCGATCCGACGCCGGAAACGCGGAAAACAAAACTTTGCGAACTTTGCAAAACGGCACCACCGCGGACTTTTCACCCGGATCGGGCCATTAACCTAGCTAGCTAGCAAAAAGAAAAGAGTAGAGATGCTATACCAAGCGATCCGTGTCCTTCGGTCTTCGTCTCCACTCCGATCTCCCGCGGAATCTCCGTCACCTCCTCGCTCGTCGGAAAGGGGCACCACGTAGCCGGAATCTTTTACGGGCTCCCGCCTCTTGACCGAGGCAACTCGGGCGCGAAGTTGGCTAGCCGACGCGTCCAAGGCTTGCTATAGAATAGTGTAGTAAACTTATCTCTTTGGGGTTGTTAAGAGGTTGCCATTTTTGGAGGAATTTTGCACAAGAATTTCATGGATCAAAAAGCTTGCTGGAAAATAAAGTGGAGCTTGCAATGATCTCGGCCAAAGTAACAAAAAAAAACTCTCTGGAAAAATGAAGTGGGTTGGTTTCATCAATCAAGCTCATTTTTTTTTACCTTAAGGAAATAACCCCTCACCTAACTTCCAGCACACTCACAATTTGGAGGGCCCACGAAATTTCCATGAAGGAATTATTTCCATCAAAATTAACATCTCTCTCTCCACTCATGAACAAAACAAATGGCCGGCCCAGCAAGTATCATGGTGGAATTTGATGAATGAATTAATATAGAAAAGATAAGAAAGGAAATGAATGAAGGAGAAATAAGTCACACCAATATACAATTCAATCCATTCACAAAACCATCACAATAAATGCAATGAAATGACCATAAAAGAATCTCATGATTATGAAGCCACACTCATGCAAAGAAACCCCTCACAAAATGTTAATTGCAAACTTGCAATTAACACCCTCCAACGAAAAGTCCGGCCGTGAAGGAATAAAAGAAAACCGGCCGGAACGGAATGCAAACTGGCAACCCCAGAAAACCGATCCCGTAATAAATTACAGGAAAACCCCGCTACTGCAAATACATGCCCGCATTTGTATTCCCACTGAACACAAATGCAAAGAGACAAAACTACACTATCTAAAACTAGAATCCGGCTTAAGCCAAAACCGGCTAGTAAGAACCGTCCGATCACGATCCGTGCAATACCGCGCGTATCTGATCGAACCCTTCCATATCTCCATACGGCCTCTACAGCGTTTCGCCCGAAACTTGAGTAACTGAGTGTGGTGGACTCTAAAGACTCGTCAATACCTTGGCTGTGGATTTAACCACTAGCACGTCAGAGGTATTAGCCATACGTGACGGGCCACCAGCTATCGACAAAAAAGGACGTCGATGAGCGAACTCATCCTGACACCCTACTGAGCCTGTCAGTGACAATATCCGTACAGTCCGGTCCGTTCGTCTATGAGTATCGCATGGCGGGCCTAGGGGGTTGGTAAAAGTCAGACCCCCAAAAACGGTACAAGTCATGTCGGAGTGTAGCCCAGAACACCCTGAGATACTACTGGAATACCTACCAGCAAATCTCCTGCCTTGGCCAAGGACTTTTCATGTTCTGGCTCTCCTAGACACAGCACGACCTCACCCCCAATACCGGGAGAGACGAACCCCTGCAGATCCGCTCACTGCCTCCATGTGGCTCGGGACTGTACCCAACTAAAACCTGTTTGCACGACTCCTTTGAGCCGTGGTAGGGTAGTAATCAAAGTACAGTGGGAACTCACACGAGACAAATGACGATCCCAGGTCAATGAACTAACCTGTACACATGTCACCTGGGAACTGCTATCTGACGTCTGGTATAATCCCAACTAGCAGGTTCCCGGCGAGTCCTGTCCGGTGTACTCATAACCCAATGAGCACCTGTATACATCTTAGGTGAATCAACTGACACCAGTGGCTTGTGAGACCGGCCACCGCCCCTCGTCGGGGTCTCGACTGTATACACTAGTCTACTGTGGAGAATCGATGCCCTGTCTCGAAACTCCCTCGACTAGGGACCATTTAAGGATGTGCTTATAGACCCCAGCTCCCACTTATATGATCGCCCTCATACTGCTGGAAGTCAAGCAAGAATCCTAGGGGCTTTATCAACGTGTAATAGCGACTCGTAAGGTCACCTAAAGCAGTACACGATGATAAAGATAAACCAGATAGCATACTATCATCTCGAGTAAGACTGTCCTACTGGGACAGGTCCTCCCCTCAATCATTGCAATCACGTGCCTGTGATCCAATAATTGACTCTGAGGGCACTATCTCCAACACGAAGATGATCTACGTCGAGGCATCGCTAGATCAAGCTCCACCTTCACCAAGCCATGAAAACTTGTGAAGGAAACACCCTATACTACTTGGCAAAAGGTAGAGGATGAAGAAATAGGAAGTGGGTTCACTTTAGAATTGGATTTCTCACTCATTTCATCAATCCACCATTGATGAAGTGAAGGTTTCTTCTTTGAAGATGAAGAAGAAGAAGAAGATAATGAATATGATAAGTTGTTTAATATTGAAAAGAAAAACAATACTTATCATATAATGTACCATGGTCAAGTGTAGAGAGTTAATCATGGTTAAAGGAATGGTTAGGGTTAAGCATGAGACAAAATGGTCACTTGGTCAAAGTCATCATGAAGCTTCATGAACAAAACAAAACAAGCCACCATTTTCTCATTTTCTTTTCTTTTTCCAAAAGAAAAATAAATGAATAAAATGAATAAGGAAAAAGTAAACCCTAACCATTTCATTAACCAAGGTTTAATTCTTTACACTTAACCAAAAGGCATGCATCATCAAACATGATACAAGCAAGTGCACAAAATCATATCGCATATGCAATGCGCACACCCGAGTGAGAAAATCCATTTAAAGTGAACCGATACTAGTTAATGCAAAGTAATATATCAAATATATAATTATGCATTAAATAATTAAATCAACACTTGATTCAATGATCCGGTCATGTCGCACACAACCGACTAGTATACAATGTATCGGCTTATCGAATCAATCCTTGATTCGATAACTAGGTTATATCGCATACAACCATTCGACACATTCATCGCGAGAATGGAATACGGTATCACATACACGTATTATTCTCGGTCCCGCACATATCTCATATGCGCTCCTATTTCGTTTCGCTTGAGCCAGGAAACCTCTGTGTAGGACTCTAAAGACTCGTCAATACGCCGGTAGCAGATGATGATCATATCAAGCACCCACAAGCCGCAAGCGGTCTGCTAAACGTAACGGCCACCCGGGTATTGAGCGATCAGAAGATCGACGAGCAAGCCCGCTCACACTCCAGTGAATCCAACCAGTAACACTACCGTACAGTCCGGTCTGATCGTCTGATATGTCACATATCTCGCCTAGGGGTGGTAAACGTCAGACCCCAATAGCTCGATAAGTCATGTCGATATAAGGTCCATAACAATTCGAGAAACTACTGGTAACACTTACCAGTAAATCTCAGCAACCCTGGCCAGGGATTTCCTGTTATAGCCAATCGAACACAGCGCAACATCAACTCCCTATACCGGGAGAGACGAATCCCCTCCTATCGCTCATTGCCTCCATGTGACTCGGGACTGTACCCAAAAACCACCATTTTGCACGCCCTCTTGGACGTGGTAAGATGGAAATCAAAGCACAGTGGGAACCACACAAGACTCTATGACGATCTCGGGTCAACAGACTACTCTGTACCAGTGTCACCAGAGAACTGCCATCTGACGTGAGGTATAATACCATCTGGGAGTTCTCGGCGAGTCCGTCCAGTGTACCCAGTCTCTACTGAGCACCCGTATATCATCTCTGATGTCAAACACCAATGGATATGGGATCATCCATCGCCCATCTGTATGGGTCGAGAAGGTATACGCTAGTCTACTCTGGTATATCGATGCCCCGTCTCGATACACCCACGACTAGGGACTTTGAAGGATGTACTTATGGACTACCATGTCCCCACTAGTATGATCCGCATCATAGTCCAAGTAGTCAAGTACACATCCTAAGGGCTTTACCAACATGTAACAGAGAGACAATGAGTGTACATGTTAAGGTAAAGAGTAACCAGATAGCATACTATCATGTCGAGCAAGAAAGTCCTCCCTATATATGTCCCAGCATCCACTACAATATACATCCTATGTACAGTAATGGCCTCTAGGGCATACATATAACTAACATATAGTGTGCATGTGCACAGGTATGAAAATATCAGTATATGTGTGCACTGGTATGAGTATATAGCGTGCATGTGCGCAGGTAGTGATATATCAATGAAGGTACGCACAAAAGTGTGTATACAGTGTGCATGGTATGAATATAACATAAGCTAATATGCGGCAAATCATGACAACGTCACTAAAGCGGAATCAATATGATATATGATTTCTAGCAATCCTATAAGGTGAGTGTCATGGCAATCACTAACGGTGTGAGTGTAGCATATAAATCGTGCTCGTGCAACTTGAACCGTTAGTGACAGTGCGGTGTTCTATACTACCAGTTCTATATATATAACAAGAGAGTATGCTACTAATATATCTATATGAACACACATGACTAAATATCCTATTACGCCCTGACTCTTAACGCCATACGGGCGATTTCCCCGTAGATGTTAAATCTACTCACCTGGTCGTGCGCTACTCGTAGCCGACCACCTGCTTCCCTTTCTTAGCTTCATCCGACGTATCCGCCTGCGAACCTGGAATTACACAAGAATCCATATTTAAGAAAATATCTCGCAAAACGCGATATCGAGGTCAAACGATACACTCGCGTCGCGAACTAAACGCGCGTGTGTACGATACGCTAAAACGTGTGTACGCGCCTAAAACTCATCCCGACACGCCGCGATACGCTGAATCACAGAACCCACTCGCGTATCACGCGTATCGTGCAAACAAAACGTACAAGAAATACGATATATCGTCCCAGATTCTACCCAGGTGAGAAACTCACAAAATTGTACATACCACTGGCCCTAAAAATGTAGCAGACTCCTACCCATGCAAACTACACCCAAAAACTCCCTCATCTGGCCGCAATTTGCGGCCAGAAGGAATAAACCGGCGGCTTAGGTAGGGGGTTAGGGGTTCGTTCTCTGGTGGTGTGGTCAGGGTCTATCTAGTGTTCTCCAGTTTTCTCAATTTTAACCTGAACTGCTCGGGCCTATAGCAGATCACAGAGAGCCAAAATTTCACTTAAAAACGCTAAATTCTGCACAATTTGAAACCCTATGTTATTTTGGTGAAATCCGAGGTTTAACTAGGTTTATATGGCCTTAATAACACCTATTAGGCTAGGTTAACCAACACTTACATCACTTGAGCAATATTTCACACAAATCACCAAATCAAGCACAAAATCTCACATTTAACACTAATCGAAGCTAAACTCCACATACGTTTAGCAAACACGAAGTTGGGCTTAGATTTTATACCTTACTAGACTCTACGAAGCAGGAAGAGAGAGGAGGAGAAGATCTGGAGTTGCTGTGGCTGCTGGAGCTGCTGCTGCTGCTGCTGCTCCATGCTGCTGCTGATGCTGCTGCTTGCTGCTGATGCTGCTGTTGTTGCTGCTGCTAGTTGCTGCTGCTGGTGCTTCTCATGTTGCTGGGGCTGCTGCTGTGTGAGGGTGTGTGTGTGTGTTTGAGAGTGAGAGAAGTGAGAAGTGAGAGTGAGAAATGAGAGTTAGGTTAGTCAAACACCCCCTCTCTCCCTCTCTTCATTTAATGAGCATGGCTCATGCCATGTTGCCCATACTCCCTCTCTTTCACCAAGTCAACAAAGAAAATCATTTCCACAAAAAAAAGAAAACAACAACCATAATTAAAACCCAAAATAACTTAATACAAAACTTAAAATGGCTTAAGGAAATGGTTAGTCCACCATGGTTGCTAATCATGGTTAACCCCATATCTTAACCCTAGTTTACATGCATAAGTGTGTGTATGCCTAGAAAAATTCTAATAAAATACTCATTAAATAGGATAAAATATTTGAAACTTAATTTGGTAAACTTTTTTTATTAAAACTATATATTAAAATATAATTAACCCCTAAACACAACCTAAGGTGTTACATCTCTCTTCATCTTCTGCTTCATCAAGAGCTTAGCTCTCTAGGTTTATGGGAGATGAAGAAAAATAGTGAGAAAATAATTTCTAAAGTGAGCAAAATTCATACTTCATCAATCTCCTCTCTATTAGCCATTTAGATTGGGTTGTTTCTTCACTAAGTTCATCACTTAGTGAAGAGGTAGCTTGAGTTAGTGTCTCCTCGATGTAGATCATCTTCGACCTCGAAGACTTCAAGCAAGCTTGTTTATTTCACCTTGTGGAGCCTCACTAGAGTCCGGGAGATCACTACTTGGAGCGAAGGGACTACTACATGGAGGTATTAAAGTGAAGGACCGGTCTACAAAGGTTGTATTCCTCGTTCACTTAGATGTAAAGATGTTTACATGCTTGTTCGTCTAATTCTCTAGTTTAGACTCTAGCGTTAGGGTTCTTTAGCGTGCCAATTTTTGAAAACGGCATGGTCGATGCCTCCCGAAACCCAGCGGCCGCTTAGGGAACCGTGCACCTGGTATCAAGCAAAGATCCAAAGGGCTTTATCAACATGTATACAAAATATGAAATACTAGGTAAAACACAGCTTATGTTAAGATAAAGATAAACCAGATAGCATACTATCATATTGAGCAAAGATTGTTTCTGTACGTATATATCCCTAGCATCCTATACAATAAAGGCCTCCAGGCATACATATCCAACAGTTACACTTCCAAAACTCCTCAACATGTTGAGGAGCGCTGAGGGCACCCTGCAGAAATCCAGGGAGACACCCGCTCTACTTATTGGGGGTTCTTCCTCTTCTAGATCCAAGGTGAAAGCCAAGGGGAAGAAGAAGAAGGCCCCCATCAAGACGAAAGGCGGTGTCAGTAAGGTACAGAGGAAAGGCAAGGAAAATGTTGGGGGGCTGACAGTAGGGAAGGAAGAATGCTTCTATTGTCACAAAAATGGCCATTGGAAGAAGGACTGCAGGGGCTGGAAAGCCTAGAACCAGGATTCGAAGCAAGTTGTGGCTTTGGCTTCAGTTATGTTTATGATTGAAAACTGTCTGTCTATCAACTCTACTTCCTGGTTATTGGATACCGGATCAAGATCTCATATCTGTAATTCATTGCAGGCATTGAGAAGCCGTAGAGTTTTGAAGGCGGGTGATATGACCCTGAGGGTTTCTAACGGAGCGAGCGTGGATGATGTGTCCGTAGGGGAATATCACTTAGGATTGACAAGTGGACATGTTTTTGTTTTGCGCAACTGTTTTTGTGTATCTAGTTTGACTTGTAATATCATTTCTGTATCTTTATTATCTAAAGAAGGTTATGATTTTATATTTGTAAAAGATGTCGTAAACATCCACCTTAATCATGGTTTGATTGGGTCGGGTACACTAAACAACTATTAAACCAACACCAAGTTTTCAACGTCCGGATCACACTTAAAAAAAGTCTCCAGAATTAAATCATGCTTTCTTATGGCATTGTAGACTGGGTCACATCAATGAAACACGATTGACAAAGTTACATAAATAGGGATATTTGGATCCATTCGAATATCAGTCTTATGCAGCTTATCAGTCATGTCTCAAAGGAAAGATGACGAAGCCTCCGTTCACTAGACATAGGGAAAGAGCGAGCGAGCTCTTGGGACTCATACACAGCGATGTGTGTGGTCGAATATCTACACATGCAAGAAGTGGTTATTCCTATTTCATTACTTTTACGGATGATTCCTCTAGGTATGGACATATATTCTGTTGGACATAGTGCCCTCAGAGTCAATTATTGGATTTCAAGCACGTGATTGCAATGATTGAGGGAGGACCTATACCGGTAGGACAATCTTACTCAAGATGATAGTATGCTATCTGGTTTAACTTTATCATCGTGTATTGCTTTAGGTGACCTTACATGTCACTATTGTGCGTTGATAGAGCCCTTAGGATTCTTGCTTGACGGCCAGCAGTATGATGGCGATCATATACGTGGGAGCTGGGGTCTATAAGCACATCCTTAAAAGGTCCCTAGTCGTGGGAGTTTTCGAGACAGGGCATCGATACTCCAGAGTAGACTAGTGTATACAGTTGAGACCCCGACGAGGGGCGGTGGCCGGTCTCACAAGCCACTGGTGTCAGTTGGTTCACCTAAGATGTATACAGGTGCTCATTGGGTTATGAGTACACCGGACAGGACTCGCCGGGAACATGCTAGTTGGTCTTATACCAGACGTCAGATAGCAGTTCCCTGGTGACATGTGTACATGTTAGTTCATCGACCAGAGATCGTCATTTGTCTCATGTGAGTTCCCATTGTGCTTTGATTACTACCCTACCACGGCTCAAAGGAGTCGTGCAAACAGGTTTTAGTTAGGTACAGTCCCGAGCCACATGGAGGCAGTGAGCGGATCGGCAGGGGTTCGTCTCTCCCTGTATTGGGGGTGAGATTGCGCTGTGTCTAAGAGAGCCATTTGTCACGACCCGAAAGTACGGAACATGACCGGCACTTAAACTACGAACGTCTCGAGGCGTACGTAATCTTAGTAAACCGAAAACCCATAAATCCAAACCAAGAAAAGTAGTAGAGTGCAGGAAAAACCAACTTAAAGCAAGTAATTTCAATAACATAAGCCGAATTATGCGGTTTTTTAAAAACATCAAAATTTTACTGAAAATTTCGGCACAGTCTCCTTTGTAAATACCGGCCCCCAAACGGGATACAACATGAATAGTATACGAAATCAAGAAAAAGGCATCGCCAAGCGGGAGCTAGCTCTTCGTCAAACAACGGCCACAACCACACAAGCAATATAATATACAACGCCAACGGCGAGGATCAAAACTCAAAAGGAACTCAAAACCACCAGAAATCCACAGAATATAAAACGCGCGACTCTAAGGTCGAAAGAATAAACAACACTGGTCTCTATCTCAATAAATACATGTTTGGTTGATGGAATTTACTAGATACAACGGAATCATATTATACAAGGTAATATGATGGGTACGATACAAGAAAAACCCACCTACTAGCAAGTCACCCGAATGAAACTGAGCCCGCAAAGCCGTAATGAAACCTGTACGGCAAACCTGCAAGAAACTGGGGCACAACGGGGTGAGTTGCCAACTCGTGAATAGAAAAACATCTACGCACAGAAATCGCATAAATAACGCAATCCTAGGTCAATGATCATAATATAGCCTTAAAAATGTATATACATGTAGCCTATAACAAGGCTTGGGTAAATATCTAACCCGAGTGTAATCTCATGTGCCCGTGTCTGTGCCTTAGGTAGCAATATATCATATGAATGAGGTATGAATGCATGAAAATAGAATACATGTAAATGAAGAAACTGTTTTCATAAATTAGTGAGATTTCCTTCGTATTTTTAAACTGAGGTATCATAAATGAAATCAGTATCAACAGTGTCTAGCATCGACACAAAACATAAATCTCACTGTCTCGAAATATCAATGTCTCAATCTCAATATCTAGGGCGCCGTCAGTCCAGACCGGCCCCTACCATCCATCTCAAGACCACGACGGTATCCTCCGGATATCCGACGCGTCGGGTAATATCACCGGTCGGTAGTGCTCCCCTGCCGGGCTCAACGTCAACACCACATTCCTCTTGCCCCGGGGTACCGCACCGGGCCCACCATGTACCCGAAACGGTTCCTCCACTCCTCGAATCGGGTCTCGAAATCCATCAGCAAACTCATGGTGGACGACTCATACATCATAGGAAACTGCACTTTTTATTTTAAAAGGGAGAAAAGGTTTATTTATGTTTTTGCGGTTTTCCTCCAAATCCAAGAAATCTCATGAAATCCGAATCCAAGTCATCAATAGCATGTAAACAGTGAATATAGGCATGAGAATCCATGAATGCGACACAACAGTGAATAATAACATGCATGAAGTAGTAGGCAATAACTACAATATCTAACTAGCATATAAGGCAAGTACACTAATATCATGTCTAAACTATTAGCTAACAACCTATGTCAAATGAAATAGTATTTTCTAAAGTGTTCGTGACATGTTAATTACCGATGAAGATGTGTGTGAGCCGGCAAGTAAGTGTACGTGGTACATACGCGTCATCGGTAATGGTGCTGGTGTCCTAACAGCATGATATTAATAATGCAATAAGAATTTATAATATAAGTATGCGATGCGGAGCGAACAGAAAAAAAATGAGCGGGAGCTGAAGACTAGACACAACGATAACTAATCAGTGTTAATCTAATATAAGTCCTACAAATGGTGCCTTTTGAAATAACACGAATCATGGGGTTTTGAAAATAGGGGCTACGGTGTTTTTATGAAAAGATACGTCTTTTGAAATATCCGTAGGATCCCTTGGGCTGTCTTTTAAAATACCCACGATTCGTTAGTTTTTGAAATAGGTAAGAATCGAATCTAATCTAACAACTAAACTAAACTAAAGGGCTAAGCTAACAAGCTGAACTACAGGTAAGGAAACCGCCTAACATCTGAGTCGATACATATACATACCTGTATATATATTAGTCGGTGATCCCGCGTCAATAATATCATATCCGATACCATATCTAAAATCAGACATCCCAAGTCAAGAGTGCGGATCAATCATCAAGATATAGCTCGTACGTAAATCCGTCGTACGGCATCCCAAATCTGGGTACGGGTCAATATCACATTCATCATACTATTCACCTGGTATCCTCTTTATCAATTATCATGATCGGGGTACTGATCTACGTCTAGTACCATACTGATACCGCCTACGTTTGCATGGACACGTGTGAAACACTACGTCAAGGACCCGCTACAACGTCATGTCGTATCTCAATACGAACCAAATCACATCACCGATCTCCTGGCCTCAAGCCCAATCTCATCGACTCATCTCAATTTCCAAATACTATTCTCAAATCCAGTATATGAACACATAGTCCCATACCTATGTGAACACATAAATATATATTCCCATATACGCACATATAAAAGAAAGAATGTATGCAAGTATGTGTCTGCGTGCGGGTGTGAGTGCGACCATTACTCTAGGGTTTCGCAACTACACTAAACCAATCCAAAACATACCAAATATCCATCTTTATCATCTTTATTAATCCCAAATAACATATAATAAATGTTGGTGTGTATACGCATCTGTATACACCACCACGGACTGCGGGGGTGCTATACGCCATCCACCCGACTTCTCCCCGTAGATATAAATCTACTCACCTGGTCCTCGCTAGCCGGTGCCGACGTCGCCACGCGCTTGCTTGTCGTCTCGAAGTCCACATGGGGTACCTACATATCATAACGCACCATATCGCATTAAAACTAAATTCGAAATCGAAACGGCATACGAAAATCAAATCGGCACGCGTATCACGCATAGGTCCAAACCTATCGCCTACGCATGCAAGAATAGTCAGACCAACCCTCGATGTCGATGTACAAACGTCAAACCATCGAGAAAAATCCAATCACACTCATTTGCACATTCACGAACACTAATTTTATTATAAACTAGGTTAAAACTCACAAAAACCCCAATTTCACTTAAAAAGTCATTTTTCCGAAAATCTAGCAAGTACAATTCGCCGTTTTTGTACAAAACATGATATTTAAATTAATGTAGCGGCCAATATACTTATTAAATATCTTAAATAAGTCATAGAAACAATTTCCGGAATTTAATCTCATTAAATTCCAAAAACCCTAATATTCTAGTTTACAAAACACCTAAAATTTAACAATTTCATAGCAAAAAAATGCGCAAACTACAATTTAGGTTGGATTTTCATGAACTAAAGTGTTAAACTACACTTAATAAAGTTAATAATATGATAAAAACCCTAACCATATTTTTAATCTCACATATAAATGCATTTCATAAAACCCTAGTTTGCACAAAAAAGCTTAATTTGGACATTTTTCAAGTAACAACTTGTAATATGCAACTAGATAAATTTTAACAAGTTTTCAAGATGTTAGCTCATATCACAAACCATGCACAAGTGATCACAACCCAATTTCAAAACAAAACCCTAACTAGAATTCCTTAATCATACAATTGAACCCACATAAAACCAAAGTAACACTTAATTAAGCTAACTACAAGCAATTAACAACAATTTAAGCAAAAGGGTTAGAATTTACCCAAACAAATAGAAGATCCCACAAGCACACATAGCCCTCCAAAATGCTCCCTTGTCACCAAAATCCATGCTACAAGGGCTAAGCAAAAATGGGTAGGAGTCGGATTTGGGTTTTGGGATTTTTTTTGATGGATTTGAGGCAATTTTTGATGAAGTTTGAAGAGAAAAGAGAAGGGAAACGGGGGGGGGGGCTGTTGCTGCTGTAGGAAGGAGGGGGGTCGGCTGAATGGGAGTGGGAGAGGAGAGAGAGGGAGGTAGAGAAAGTGGGGGGTGAAGTCAAAGTCAAATTCAAGGTCAAAGGTCTAACTAATTTATCCATTTTCTTTTCTTTTCTTTCATTTCATTTTCTTTGAAATTCAAGTGGGGAAAAAGATGGTGGCTGCTGAATTCAGCCATGGGGATAAGTGAATGGGGGTGTGTGGGTGTGGGTACGGGTGTGGGGTGATGAAAAATGATAAATACAATACCCCAAACATCCATTTACGCTAAAAAAAGCCTTTTTTTCTTCAATAATTTCTAAACCGTTTTTGCAAATGATTTCGTTCCAAAAACTACATGATAAAATTTTATTTAATGTTTTATGATGCACAAAATTTGTTTCAACTCATTCCAATTTGTAATTTTCCCTAATTAAATGTATTAGTGACGGC
The DNA here is from genome assembly GCA_030015575.1 of Agapanthus africanus. Taxonomy (NCBI): domain Eukaryota; kingdom Viridiplantae; phylum Streptophyta; class Magnoliopsida; order Asparagales; family Amaryllidaceae; genus Agapanthus; species Agapanthus africanus. Next base: position 174,407,587 of record CM057349.1, read on the forward strand.
TTAAAATAGTAATAAAATAATATTTTTTTCAGAAAATTTGAAATTTCACCAGCGGCTCAATAAACACCAAATAATAGCAATTACATAGCTAGAATGTGTATATTTAATTTTTATAATAAGATATTTGTATTTTGACTTTTTACAGAAAACCCCCTTATTTTACCGATTTTTCGAAATTTCACCGAAACGATTTTCAAAACGTTACACCATTACACAAAGCCCTCGGCCGAAGCAGGAGATTTACTGGTTGGTATTCCAGTAGTATCTTAGGGTGTTCTAGGCTATACTCCGACACAACTTGTACCGCTTTTGGGGGTCTAACTTATACCAACCCCCTAGGCCCGCCATGCGATGCTCATAGACGAACGGACCGGACTGTACGGATATTGTCACCGACAGGCTAAGTAGGGTGTCAGGATGAGTTCACTCATCGACCTCCCTTTTTGCCAATACCTGGTAGCCCGTTACGTACGGCTAATACCTCTGACATGCTAGTGGTTAAATCCACAGCCAAAATATTGAAGAGTCCTTAGAGTCCCCCAGAGACAGTTTCTCATGTTTCGGGCGAAACGTTGTAGAGGCCATATGATATATGGCAGGGTTTGATCTTATACGTGCGGTATTGCACGCATCATGATCGGACGGATCATACTAGTAGTCTTTGGTTTAAGCCGGATCCTAGTATTAGATTTGTTTGATTATTTTAGTCTCATCACATTCGCATTCAGTCGGAATACGGGTGCAGGTATGTATATACAGATGAGGGGTATCCTTGTGATCCGTCACGAGTTTACTTTAGATGTTGCCGGATCTTTTTGTTGTGGCAAATATTTGGATTAATGTTCGTTAATGGAAATAATGAGCTAGATATTCATCATGCATTGCATTAAATGTGACATGGACATTTAGATCACTCATGGTCTCTTTTTTAGCAAATATGTCACATTAGTGTTTTGTTTAATGTGTGGAAATGAGATGGAGAGAGAGGGGGGCTGCCATGGTTGATTTTATTGGTCTTGTATTTTCATAATCTCACTCTCTCACTCTCATTCCAACAAAAGAAAAGAAAAGAAAAGAAAAAGAAAAGCTCTTATTCTTCTTCTTCTTCTTCCTCTAGCTCATTGCTTCCATCAATGGAAACACTTTAACCTCCATCCAAAGCCATGGATGCAAGAGACAAAGTGATCACAACATTCTCTACTTCACCTTGGGCACGTCGGCTATCACACTTCGTGCCCGAGTTGCTTCGGACGAAGCGGGAGCCCGTAAAATGACTTCTCGATGTGGTGCCCTTTCCGACGAGGAGATGAAGACCGGAGATGCTGCGTGGAGCTTGGGATGGTGGCCGAAGACCGAAGGACATGGATCACTCGGTATAGCATTCTATCCCTTCTCTTGATAGCTAGTAGTAGATTAATGGTTCGATCCGGGTTTTAAGCATACGATAGCGCCGGTTTTCATCTTAAGAAAAATTTTCGTTTCCGCATTTTGTCCTCGGAATGACGGCCGGGGCGCTACCATAGTCTTACATGGTATTAGAGCCACGCCATTAACCTAGTCTATCTTGCTCTAACGTGTTTACAAGTTCGATCGAACGGATTTTCCAAAAACCACGTTTCCATGTCAAGTTTCTGTCGAATTTTTCCAGTGCTCTAAAAATTATTTTGTACATTGTAAAAAATATGTGCAGGATTTTTTATGCATTCTGTGAAAATTTGGTAGCTCGATGGCACTGTTCCACCGCGGAACCGCGGCCAAACCCACGCATTGGCCGCGGTTTCGCCGCTATTTAAACTGTTCACAGCACCAAATTTTTACAGTGGGCTTCTGACATGGAAATAGGGATTTTGGTATGTTCTGTTTGGGCCCAGATTTATTTTGAGTACTACAGTTATGCTTGGGGCCCACTTCGGTAAATTTAGTCGATCGAAAATTTTAAACATGTTAGTTCACAGTATTTACATTATATCTACGACCGTGAATGTCACTTGATCGGTAAATCCTGTCTAACTTCTATAGCCCTTTTAGACGGATTTGCGAACGTGACATTCACGTTGATGTTCCGTGTTGTGCTGTGATATTGCAGATTTGTCGTGGTGGATAGCCTGGATGCAATGTTAGTACTGTTTGGTTGTATATGTACATTTGATATTGCGGGATGAGCGTCCGACAGGTGGACTGCCGTTACTGGCTGTTTGTATATTATTCTTTTGGGACACGATCGGGCTGAGGTCGATGTACCCGTTGTATGTATATTTTATTTTCTGTACTAGATTACCCCGCGGTAGGGTGCACGGATAGCCGGGTTCTAGAGGGCAACAGGCCCGCATCTCATGGCGTAGAGACGGGGGGGACTTCACTCTAGAATTGGCGGGCTATTCGCCCCACTCATAGGGGGTACAGGTTGACCCAAGGAGGGGTGCCCAAGTTACCGGATTCCGTGAAGTGCTGGGTGGTCCATTCATGTTGCTGAAGGGGGCTGCCTCGCTTCAGGTTTTGGTGGGTAACTTGCTGCGCCCGTAGGGGTCTAGGATTTCATCGCACAAGCTATCCACACAACCAGGGGAACGTCGGGTTTCAGTAGCGGCTCTATGAAACCCGGGGATACCAGATATCTGTATTGTTCTGTGATGCTTATTACATTTCTGTGTTGTTGCATTTTATCACGCCTTGAGCGAATATTATATATTGATATATATACTAGTAGAAGTTGTATATATTTTGCACCCGCGCTAGTCCAGTCCCCGCTCTGTTGTTAGTTAAGTAACCTAACGGGTGATGACGGGACCCAGTGGCGAATGCGGATGGCATATACGTACATCATTATTTTCTTTCTTTTGTGGTGTGATCAATTGATAGGACTGAGTTGATTCGGATCAATGCAAGCTAAACAAACCTATTCAGATGTTGTTGGAACAATTTTTCAAAAAGCTGTTATTGCAAGGACGTTCTCTTTTGTTTTGCACAAGGGTATTCGGTTATGAATATCCAGCACATCAGTCGACGAGGCAAGGGCCGAGATCCCTTCACCGGGAGTGACCCCTTGGATAGAAGTTTGCGTCAGGGTAATAACTTCACTATAGTCGATTACTTTTTGGTATTCAGTTGGAATATCCTGCACCTTATTCTACGGGGAAAGAGCCGAGATCCCTTCACTGGGAGTGACCTCTTTAGCAAAGGTTTTCGTCACTATATTTTTATAAAAAACTATGCAGATCCTTCAACGATATCAAGTTCATTACGTTAAAAGTTTTTTGCCAAAAATTAGACGTAGCCCTACGTCATTTCTTACAAGTATTACTTAGTATTCGTGCTGCGTTTGTTGAATGTGTCAAGGTGTAGTGTACGGTAGATAAGTAATGTTCATTTGCGGCATATTAATGGGATTGGTTAAGACAGTCGTGCGGCCTTGTTGACTGTGTGAAGGGCTTGTACGGGTGGGTTTATTGCAATCCAGGATAATGACAGGTTGAAATTGACTAGGACTCTTTGATTTGTTGACTGTGTCAAGGTCACTTGGCTCCTAGGGGTAAAAATCACATCGGGAGTTTCTAAAGAAACTGAAACTTGCCAGGCATGCGCATACCTTCTGGAGTGTGGTGACGTGAGTGGATTCCGTCACGTTATCATGCGATGATAGTTGGATCCCGATTCCCACTGATGAGTAGGTTTACTCCTCGGGTGATCCCAACTAGTTCTTCTTTCAGGTTTGGAGGAGAATTTGACGTTACAGTGGGAAGTTTCCTAATTAGACAAATTGATAACCATTCTAATCTAGGATAGAGTGCATGCATAGTGTTTCTTTTCTCTCTCTCTTTGGCAGCGACCATGGCCCGACCCTTGACTATGACTCAGTGACCAAAATTAACCGAACCTTCTTAAACACTGGTTTTTGGATTGTCAGAGTTGCGAACCACATTGCCACTCCTACTTTTACCCTTTTCTCCAGGACACCCCATATTACTACGAACGTCCACTTCCATTGGATAAAACCATCGTATGGTTATATACGAACTCGAAGGAATTTATTCGAGGATGGTTTCCGGTTCTGGAGAAAACGAATAGGACTATTCAGTTGTCTTTTCCTTTTACCTTCTCTCAGGTTGCGAGTCTTCCTTAGATTAGGACGGTACACCTATTACGCAAATTGGATAGTCTTCTTCCAAACCTTAGGCTGGTGCCGAACGTTAGGGAATGAAGAAAACCAATTAGCCTAAACGGTGTACAGAAGGTATTAAGTAAAGACAAATAAAGGGATTAGTAAGAGGGCAAAGTAAATTGCGACTGCTATTCATGACCAAACCAAGTATTTCATTACCATTCCCACTTCACCTTTGTATTTCTCCAGGACACTCCGTATCACTACGAAGATCCACAGTTATTTGGATACTCCATCATATGGTTATATACGAACACGAAGGGAACTTGTTCCAGTTCGGGGATGGATTCTGGTTCAGGAGAAATTGGAATAAGGTTTATTCGGTTTTCTTTTATCTTCATCTTCTCTCGCATTGCGAGTGCTCCTAGGATTATGATAGTACACCCATTATGCTTATTGGATAGTCTTCTTCCAAACCATAGGCTGGTGCCGAAAGGTAGGGAAGGAAGAAAACCATTTAGTCTAAGAGGGTGTACAAAAGGTAATGAGTAAAGACATATGAAGGGATTTGGAGAGATGGAAAAAAAATATACGGTTACAGTTGTGAATCTGGATAATGGAAGAGGCATTACTAGGAATACCCGGATACCCCTACGAAACATTTCAATGTTTCAGTTTCACTGTGTACTGTTAAAAGAAAACTGATTTCCCAATTAGTCCTTACTCCAGGGTATGTATTTACCAGGTTTGATTCTCACATCTGTATGGCTTTACAGATGATGAGTGGGAGTAAGTTATTGGGAATTGGGTGATCATCCTCATTATATCGGGATTCGTTGTAATTAGTGATATTTGAGGAAATCACCTGGGTTGTTTGCCGGACGACGAATATTTGGTTTTGAATATCCGTTGTTATGCACCAATTTCAAATTGATATATCTGTATATTTATTTTTATAAAGTGAGATATAACTTGTTGAAATTATGTCTATGACATTTACCTATATCAGTGGATTGTTAGGTAAGGAGAATTAAACAGCGGTGTGATTCTTCTTAACCATAAGTACAGTTTTCAACCTATGACACACAGGGAATGAGTTATTAGACTCAGGGAACTTATACAGAGTATTGTATGTTTTCCAGTGTCCATGAGGATAGAGGGGTTGGTACTCGTACTATATTCTGTTTACTTGTGACATCTCTAGTTCTTAGACATGTGTTTCTTTGAAATGCAAAGTCTAAATTTTGAGAAGTTAAAGGTATAAGAATAGAGTAGATAACCAGGTGTTGAAAGTATCAGGATTCTTCAAGATGATCGAAGATGTAGATACTTGTGTATGGTATTCAGTTAATAGTAATGATTACGAGAACTTGCTTCTCTTTCAGGTTACTCATAATTGGAAGTACCCCTAAGTTGAGTAATGCTGATCGGCCTCTCTCCATTTAGTTGACATGCACTGGAGACAGCTGCATGATTTGTGTTGGCTATAGTGCCCTCAAGGCAATTATCATAGTCGCGGACTTGTGACCATGATGATTGAGGTAGGACCTATACCGATAAAACAGTCTTACTCAAGATGATAGTATGCTATCTGGTTCGTCTTTATCATCATGTACGTGTTGATAGAGCCCTTGGCATTCTTGCTTGACTGCCAGCATTGTGATGGCGATCACATATGTGGGAGCTGGTGTCTATAAGCACATCCTTAAATGTCCCTAGTCGTACGAGTATCGAGATCGGGCATCGATACTCCAGTGTAGACTAGTGTATACTGATCGAGACCCCGACGAGGGGCGGTGGCCAGGTCTCACAAGCCATTGGTGTTAGTTTGTTCACCTAAGATAGTATGCAGGTGCACATTAGGTTATGAGTACACTGGACGGACTCGCCGGGAACTTGCTAGTTGGTATTATACCTATTGTCAGATAGCAGTTCCCAGGTGACATGTGTACAGGTTAGTCTGTCGACCTGAGATCGTCATTTGTCTCGTGTAAGTTCCCACTGTGCTTTGATTACTACCCTACCACGGCTCAAAAGAGTCATGCAAACAGGTTTTAGTTGGGTACAATCCCGAGCCACATGGAGGCAGTGATCGGATCGTCGGGGATTTGTCTTTCCCGGTATTGGGGGTTGATGTCGCATTGTGTACGGGTGGCCATCACCACAAATCCATGGCCATGGTAGACAAGGATACCGATCCAGGATCGATAGTTTCTTAGGAGGTGGTGGGTATCATGCCGACACTGAATATCGCGTTGTTGGGGGTCTGACTTTATCCACCCCTCTAGACTCGATATGCGATACTCTTAGACGAACAGACCGGACCGTACGGATATTGTCACTGACAGGCTCAGTAGGGATTCAGGATGAGTTTGCTCGTCGGCCTCCCTTTCGCTCAATACCTGGGTAGCCGTTATGTATAGCTAGTGCCGCTGACGTGCTTGTGGTTAAACCCACTGCCAGCGTGTTGACGAGTCTTTAGAGTCCCACACAGAGGGTTTTCACGGTTCAGGCGATATGGTGTACATGAGGTATGTTGATACATACAGATGTCCGATTAAATATGTGCACTTGCTGCGCAGACTTTAATTGGACGGTTGATAATACTAGCGGCTTAGGATTAAGCCAGTTTATTAAATCAGGTTTTGATTTAATAATTTACATATGTATTCTAGTATTATTGTTCGCTATTTATTTTCTCTCTCGGCTATTCGTATTTTGGTACGAATACGCGTATTTGTATTTCGGTACATTTACCAGAAGTATTCCGTATTTTATACGGAATAGGTTCTAGAAGTTTTGCCACCTCATTATTTGATTTTTCTTTTATGGAAATTCATTTTGTTTAATGATGAGGTGGAGGGTGTGAGGTGGCATGGACATGACCTAGGTATGGTTTTAAAGTATGGTAGTGATTTGTTTATTGTTTTAATTTAGAAAAAGAAATGATTTTATTTTTGTGTGGAGGTGAGTGGGATGGCCGGCCACTTGAGGGTGAGGGTTCATTTTTGGGTTTGATTACACACTCAATCTAATACATACAAAAGAGTTAGCCCATTTTCCTTAGTTGTTCATGCAAAAGCTTTCACCTCCTTCATCTTCTTCTTGAGTTTCTTCTTGAGCTCAAAGGAAAGGGAGAAAAATGTAGTGACACTTTCGTACACCCCCACACTGCATCGCTAGCGACTTTGGAGGGTCGGTTATCTCGTTCGACGAGGTTGGAGCTTGCGCCGTTTCCCTCCGGTGGATCATCGGAGACGAAGGAAGACCGGCAACCAAACCACATCAACGAGCCGCTAGGAGCTTGGAATGAAGACCGAAGGACACGGATCAACTCGGTATAACGATTCTAAATCTTAGTTAGTTTGCTAGTTTAGGGTTTAAGGTCGATCCGGGATCCGGTAGCGGTAGCGCCGGTTTCAGAAATTTTTGTTCAGCATTTTGGCCGCGGTTTGACGGCCGGGGCGCTGCTGTGACCTTTCATGGTATCAGAGACACCCTTTAAAACCTACTAGCTTGTTTAAACATGCTTAATAGATCAATCGACGGAGTTTATGAAATCACGATTCCATTTTTCACAGTTTCTGCCGATTTTCTAAAGTGTTCAAAAAATTATTTGTTGTATTTTAAAAATCCGTGCAGGCGATTATAGGGGTACACAAAAATTTTCGGAGCACGAAGCCTCCAAAGCGCCGCGGAACTGCCGCGTAAGACCCTCATTGGCGGCGGATCCGCGGTCGCTTACTGGCAACGGGCTTGGAAATTTTTTCTGTAGCCCTCTGGATCGGAATTGTGATTTTTTTGATGTTCTGTTTTGGCCGAGGTTTCAGTGAAGTATTGTTTTGCTATTGGGGCCAATTTGGAACTTATTCGATCGATATTTTAAGTGGGCGTTTAACAGTACATCATTATTATCTGCGACCGTGAATGTCATTTGATCAGTAAACTCGTCTAATTGCTATATGTCTTTTAGACGGGTTTGCGAACGTGACATTCACGTCGATGTTCTGTGATGTGCTGTGATGTTGGTTGGATTGTCGTGGTGGATAGCTGTGGTGCAATGTTAGTACAGTTTTATTTCATTTGTACATTTGATATTGCGGGGAGAGCGTCCGACATGTAGAATGCCGTCACTGCCCGTTTGTATATTATTCTTTTGGGGCACGACCGGGCTGAAGTCGATGTCACCCTTGTATATTATTTTATTTTCTGTACTAGGATTACCCCACGGTGGGGTGCACGAATAGTCGGATTCTAGAGGGCAACAGGTCCGCATTTCATGGCGTTGGGATGGAGGGGACCTTACTCTAGAATTGGCGGGCTATTCGCCGCACTCGTAGGGGGTATAGGTGACCCAGGAGGGGTGCTCAAGTTACCGGATTCCGTGAAGTGCTGGGTGGTCCATTCACGTTGCTGAAGGGGTCTGCCTCACTTCTGGTTTTGGCGGGTAACTTGACGCGCTCGTAGGGGTCTAGGTTTCATTTTACAGGCTATCCACACGACAGGGAACGTCGGGTCTCACTTGCGGCTTAAGTGAAACTCGGGGCTCCAGATTATCCACCATTCTGTATTGTTTCTGTGATGTTGCTTTATATCATGCCTAGGACGAATGTTATATATATATTTATATATACTAGTAGATGTTGTATATGTTTTGCACCCGGGCTAGCCCAGTCCCCGCTCTGTCCTTAGTTAAGTAACCTAACGGGTGATGACGGGACCCAGTGGTGAATGCGGATGGCATATACGTACATTTTATTTTCGTTCTTTTCTGGTGTGATTAATTGATGGGACTGTATAGATTCTTATCAATTCAAGGATAAAACAAACCTATATATGATGTTGTTGGAACCAAGTTTTTTAAAAACTGACATTACAGACGTTTTCTTTTGCTTTGCATCGTGGTATTCATTTGGAATATCCTGCACCTCATTCGACGAGGCAAGGGCCGAGATCCCTTCATTGGGAGTGACCCCTTAGGCAAAAGTTTGCGTAAACGTAATAACTTTACTATAGTCGATTATTTTTTCTTTGCATCGTGGTATTCAGTTTGGGATATCCTGCACCCCATTCGACGGGGAAAGAGCCGAGATCCCTTCACCGGGAGTGACCTCTTTAGCAAAAGTTTTCGCCACTATATTTTTATAAAACCACTTGGATTCCTTCAACGATATCAAGTTCATTACGTTAAAGGTTTTTCGCCAAAAACCAGCCGCAGCCCTCCGTCATTTCATATCAGTATTGCTTAGTATTCGTACTACGTATGTCGTGCATTGTCGAGGCGTAGTGTTCGGTAGCTCTGTAATGATTTTCTGTCGTATGGATATGCGGATTGGTTAGGACAGTCGTACGATTATGTTGGCATTGTCAAGGACTCGTACGGATGGGTTTAACGCAATCAAGATAATGACGGGTTGAACTTGACTAGGACTCTTTGATATGTTGGCATTGTCAAGGTCACTTGGGTCCTAGGGGTAAAAATACATATCGGGAGTTTCAAACATATAGGAAACTTGCCAGGATTGCGCACACCTTCTGGAGTGTGGTGACTTGAGTGGCTTCCATCAAGTTATCATGCGATGATAGTTGGATCCCGATTCCTACTGATGAGTAGGATTACTCCTCGGGTGATTCCGACTAATTCTCCTTTTGGGTTTGGAGGAGAATTTGAGAAAACAGTGGGAGCCATCCAGATTAGATAAAATGATTAACCATTCTGATCTAGGTTAGAGTGTACGCTGAGTGTTTCTTCTCTCTCTCTCTGGCTTCGACTATGACCCGACCTTTGACTAAAACTCATGAAACCAAGTTGACCGAACCTTCTTTAAACACATTGGATTTTGGAATGTCACGGTGTCGCGTATACTGTTGCAACTTCTATATCACCTTTGCATTTCTCCAGAACACCCCGTATCACTACGAACGTTTACTTCCATTGGATAAATCCATCGTATGGTTATATACGAACTCGAAGGATCTGATTCGAGGATGGATTCTTGTTCTGGAGAGATTGAATAGGATTATTCGGTTGTCTTTTCTCTTTACCTTCTCTCAGGTTGTGAAGGCTCCTAGGATTAGGAGAGGGTACACTTATTGAGCTTATTGGATAGTCTTCTTCCAAACCATAGGAAGGTGCCGAATGGTAGGGAAGGAAGAAAACCAACAAGCTTAACTATGGTGTACAGAAGGTAATAAGTAGAGACATATATAAAGGGATTAGAATAATGGCAAAGGAAATTGCGATCACCATCATTCATGACAAAGACCGGGTATACCCCTGCCGCACCTACATCCACTTTGCTTTTCTCCAGAACACCCCGTATTATTACGAACATCCACTTCCATTGGATAAATCCATCGTATGGTTATATACGAACTCGAAGGAACTTTTTCGAGAATGGATTCTGGTTCTGGAGAGATTGAATAGGATTATTCAGATGTCTTTTCCCATTACCTTCTCTCAAGTTGCGAGGGCTCCTAGGATTAGGAGAGTACACCTATTATGCTTATTGGATAGTCTTCTTCCAAACCTTAGGCTAGTGCCGAAAGGTAGGGAATGAAGAAAACCAATCAGCGTAAAGCAGGTGTACAGAAGGTAATAAGTAAAGACATAATAAAGGGATTGCAGTGAGGGCAGGTAAGTGTAGGGTTCCTAGACACCCCAAGGAGGTCTCACAAGGCATCAACCATGCCAATTTAAAATTTTACGGTGCCGAGAAACCCTAAACTATGGATCGTTGGCTAGATGTCTAGGCGAAAAAGAAACTAGTTAACAACTTAACTAAAGTTTAAACGGAAATACAACCTTTGTAGATCCGGTGCTCCACCTCCATAGCTCCGCAACGAAGTCCCCTCGCTGTCCAAATGAATTTCCGGGCTCTAGCGTCGGATTCGTCGGAGAAATGGCGAGCTAGGTCATCGATGTCCATGCCGAAGATGATCTACGTCGAGGCATCGCTAGATCAAGCTCCAACTTCACCAAGTCAAGAAACTTGTGAAGAAAACACACTCTACTACTTGGCAAGAGGTAGAGGATGAAGAAATAGGAAGTGGGTTCACTTTAAAATTGGATTTCTCACTCATTTTCATCAATCACCATTGATGAAGTGAAGGTTTCTTCATTGAAGAAGATGAAGAAGAAGAAGAAAGTGTTATGATAAGTATTCTTTTAAAATGAAAATAATAATAATACTTATCATCTACAAACCATGGTCAAGTGTAGAGACTAAACTAGGGTTAATGGGAATGGTTAGGGTTAAGCATGAGACAAAAATGGTCACTTAGGTCAAAGCTTCATGAAGCTTCAACTAGAATACAAAACAAGCCACCATTTTCTTTTAATGCTTATCATTTTCCAAATGAATAAAGAATAAATAAATAGATATGAAAAACAAAACCCTAACCATTTAAATAACCAAGGTTTAATCTTTACACTTAACCAAATAAGCATGCATCATCAAACATGATACAATCAAATGTACAAATGTATATCACATATACAATGTGCACAAACCAAGCGAGAAAATCCATTTAAAGTGAACCAATACTAGTTAATGCAAAGTAATATATCAAATATATAATTATGCATTAATTCATTAAATCAACACTTGATTTAACGATCCGGTCATGTCGAACATAACCGACAAGTATTCAATGTATCGACTTATCGAATCAACGCTTGAATCGATAACTAGGTTATATCGCATACAACCAATCGATACATTCATCGCGAGAATGGAATACGGTATCACATACACGCATTATTCTCGGTCCCGCACATATCTCATATGAGCTCCTATTTCGTTTCGCTTGAGCCAGGAAACCTCTGTGTAGGACTCTAAAGACTCGTCAATACGCCGGTAGCAGATGATGATCATATCAAACACCCACAAGCCGCAAGCGGTCTGCTAAACGTAACGGCCACCCGGGTATTGATCGATCAGAAGATCGACGAGCAAGCCCGCTCACACTCCTGTGAATCCAACCAGTAACACTTACCGTACAGTCCGGTCTCGTCGTCTGATATGTCGCATATCTTGCCTAGGGGTGGTAAACGTCAGACCCCAATAGCTCGATAAGTCGTGTCGATATGAGGTCTATAACATTTCGAGAAACTACTGGTAACACTTACCAGTAAATCTCAGCAACCCTGGCCAGGGATTTCCTGTTATAGCCAATCGAACACAGCGCAACATCAACCCCCTATACCGGGAGAGACGAATCCCCTCCTATCGCTCATTGCCTCCATGTGACTCGGGACTGTACCCAAAAACCACCATTTTGCACGCCCTCTTGGATGTGGTAAGATGGAAATCAAAGCACAGTGGGAACCACACAAGACTCTATGACGATCTCGGGTCAACAGACTACTCTGTACCAGTGTCACCAGAGAACTGCCATCTGACGTAAGGTATATACCATCTGGGAGTTCTCGGCGAGTCCGTCCAGTGTACCCAGTCTCCACTGAGCACCCGTATATCATCTTCGATGTCAAACACCAATGGATATGGGATCATCCATCGCCCATCTGTATGGGTCGAGAAGGTATACGCTAGTCTACTCTGGTATATCGATGCCCCGTCTCGATACACCCACGACTATGGACTTTGAAGGATGTACTTATGGACTACCATGTCCCCACTAGTATGATCCGCATCATAGTCCAGATAGTCAAGTACACATCCTAAGGGCTTTACCAACATGTAACAGAGAGACAATCAGTGTACACGTTAAGGTAAAGATCAACCAGATAGCATACTATCATGTCGAGCAAGAAAGTCCTCCCTATATATGTCCCAGCATCCACTACAATATACATCCTATGTACAGTAATGGCCTCTAGGGCATACATATAACCAAAAATCTCCCACTTGCACTAGGGTGTAACGTTTTGAAAATCGTTTCGGTGAAATTTCGAAAAAAAATGGTAAAATAAGGGGGTTTTCTGTAAAAAGTCAAAATACAAATATGTTATTATAAAAATTAAATATACATATTCTAGCTATGTAATTGCTATTATTTGGTGTTTATTGAGCCACTGGTGAAATTTCAAATTTTCTGAAAAAAATATTATTTTATTATTATTTTAAGCCGTCACTAATACATTTAATTAGGGAAAATTACAAATTGGAATGAGTTGAAACAAATTTTGTGCATCATAAAACATTAAATAAAATTTTATCATGTGGTTTTTGGAACGAAATTATTTGCCAAAACGGTTTAGAAATTATTGAAGAAAAAAAGGCTTTTTTTAGCGTAAATGGATGTTTAGGGTATTGTATTTATCATTTTTCATCACCCCGCACCCGTACCCACACCCACACACCCCCATTCACTTCTCCCCATGGCTGATTTCAGCAGCCACCATTCTTTTTCCCCACTTGATTTTCAAAGGAAAAGAAATGAAAGAAATGAAAAGAAAATGGATAAATGAGGTGGACTTTTGACTTGGGTTGACCTTGACTTTCACCCCCACTTTCTCTACCTCCCTCTCTCTCCTTTCCCACTCCAATTCCAGCAGCCCTCCCCTCTCCTACTGCAGCAACAGCCCCTCCCCCTTTCCCTTCTCTTTTCTCTTCAAAACTTCATCAAAAATTGCCCCAAAATCCATCAAAAAAAATCCCAAAACCCAAATCCGACTCCTACCCATTTTAGCTTACCCAAAATTGCATGGATCTAGGGAACAAGATTCCAATTTGGGAGGCTATGTGTGTGCTTGTGGATCTTCATATGTTTTGGGTATAATTCTAAACATTTTTGTTGCTTAATTTGTTACTAATGTCTTAAGCTAATTTAATTAAGTGTTAATTTGGATATGTGAGTTTAATTGCAAGTTTTGGAATTCAAGTTATGAATTTGAATGCAAGTTAGGGTTTTGTAAAATTAGTGTATGGTTGTGTGTTATATTTAGGCTTTTGTCATGTTAATACAAGATTAGTAGCTTGTGCTAATGGTTAGTTTAAAATTGTGTTAATTTGCTAATTTGCCTACTAGATTTTTGAATTTGGTTAAATACTTGGGATTAAAAATGTGTATAGGTTTTTCATGACTTCATTAACTTTATTAAGTGTGGTTTAATGCTTTAGATCATGCAAATCTAAGCTAGATTGTAGTTCGTGCATTTTTACTTTGAAATTGTTAAAAAGGGTATTTTTGTAAACTAGAATATTAGGGTTTTTGGAATTTAATGAGATTAAATTCCGGAAATTGTTTCTATGACTTATTTAAGATATTTAATAAGTATATTGGCCTCTACATTCATTTAAACATCATGTTTTGTACAAAAACGGCGAATTGTGCTTGCTAGATTTTCGGAAAAATGACTTTTTAAGTGAAATTGGGGTTTTTGTGAGTTTTAACCTAGTTTATATTAAAATTTGTGTTCGTGAATGTGCAAATGAGTGTGATTGGATTTTTATCGATGGTTTGACGTTTGTACATCGACATCGAGGGTTGGTTTAACTATTCTTGCATGCGTAGGCGATAGGTTTGGACCTATGCGTGATACGCGTGCCGATTTGATTTTCGTATGCCGTTTCGATCTCGAATTTAGTTTTAATGAGATATGGTGCGTTATGATATGTAGGTACCCCCATGTGGACTTCGAGACGACAAGCAAGCGCGTGGCGACGTCGGCACCGGCGAGCGAGGACCAGGTGAGTAGATTTATATCTACGGGGAGAAGTCGGGTGGATGGCGTATAGCACCCCCGCAGTCCGTGGTGGTGTATACGGATGCGTATACACACCAACAATTATTATATGTTATTTGGGGTTAATAACGTTACTTAGGATGGATATTGGTGTGTTGGATTACTTTAGTGTTGCGAACCCTAGGGTAGTGTTGCACTACACATACACACATACATACTTGCATACATTCCTATTGATATGTGCTCATGGGATTCTTTATAGTTATGGGTTCACATGGGTATGGGACTATGTGTTCACATACGGATTTGAGGATGATACTTGGGATTGAGCTGAGTCGATGAGATTTGATTTGAGGCCGTGAGATCGGTGATATAGCAGAGTTCGTATTTGAGATACGACATGACGTTGTAGCGGGTCCTTGACGTAGTGTTTTACACACGTGCATGCATACTTAGGCGATATCAGTATTGTACTAGACGTAGATCAGTACCAGATCATGATATTGATAAAGAGGATACCAGGTGAATAGTATGATGAATGTGATATTGACCCGTACCCAGATTTGGGGATGCCGTACGACGGATTTACGTACGAGCTATATTTTGATGATTGATCCACACTCTTGACTTGGGATGTCTGGTTAAGGATATTATATTTATTGAGGCGGATCACCGACTGTATATATACAGGTATGTATATGTATCGACTCAGATGATAGGCGGTTTCCTTACCTGTAGTCCAGCTTGTTAGCTTAGCCCTTTAGTTTAGTTTAGTTGTTAGATTAGATTCGATTCTTACCTATTTCAAAGCTTACGAATCATGCGTATTTTAAAAGATAGGTCAAGGATTCTACGGATATTTCAAAAACGTATCTTTTCTTAAAAACACCGTAGCCCCTATTTTCAAAACCCCATGATTCGTGTTATTTCAAAAGGCACCATTTGTAGGATTTATTTTAGATTAGTGCAGATTAGTTATAGTGGCGTCTAGTATTCAGCTCCGCTCATTTTTTACTGTTCGCATCCGCATCGCATACTTATATTATAATTTCTTATTGCATTATTAATATCATGCTGTTAGGACACCAGCACCATTACCGATGATGCGTATGTACAACGTACACTTACCTGCCGGTCTCACACACATCTTCATCGGTAATTGCCATGTCACGTACACCTAGAAAATATTATTGCTTGACGTAGCCTGTTAGCTAATAGTTAGACATGATATTAGTGTACTTGCCTTATATGTTAGTTTAGACATTGTAGTTATTACCTGCTACTTCATGCATACTGTTATTCATTGTTATGCCGCATTCATGGATTCTCATGCATATATTCACTATTTTGCGTGTTATTGAGGTTTTGGATTCGGATTTCCATGAGATTTTCTGGATTTGGAGGAAAACCGCAAAAAATTATATGAACTGATTTCTCTCTTTTTAAAATAAAAAGTGCGGTTTTCCCATGATGTATGAGTCGTCCACCATGAGTTTGCTGATGGATTTCGAGACCCGATTCGAGGAGACGGATGAACCGTTTCGGGTACATGGTGGACCCGGTATGGTATCCCGGGGCAAGAGGAATGTGGTGTTGACGTTGAGCCTGGCTGGGGAGCACTACCTACCGGTGATATTACCCGACGCGTCGGATATCCGGAGGATACTGTCGTGGTCTTGAGATGGATGGTAGGGGCCGGTCCGGACTGACGGCGCCCTAGATATTGAGCTTGAGACATTGATATTTCGAGACAGTGAGATTTATATTTTGTGTCGATGCTAGACTCTGTTGATACTGATTTCATTATGATACCTCAGTTTAAAAATACGAAGGAAATCTCACTAATTTATGAAAACAGTTTCTTCATTTACATGTATTCTGTTTCATGCATTCATACCTCATTCATATGATATATTGCTACCTGAGGCACTGACACGGGCACATGAATTATATTCGGGTTAGATATTACCCTAGTCATTGTTATAGGCTGCCTGTTATACTTATATTTGAGGATATATTATGATCATTGACCTAGGTTGCGTTATTTATGCGATTTCTGTGCGTAGATGTTTTTCTATTCACGAGTTGGCAACTCACCCCCGTTGTGCCCCAGTTTCTTGCAGATTTGCCGTACAGGTTTCATTACGGCTTGCGGGCTCAGTTTCATTCGGGTGATTTTCTAGTAGGTGGGTTTACTTGTATCATACCCCCATTATATATCTTGTATATCATTATTATGTTATATCTAGAAGTTCCATCAACCAAACATGTATCTATTGAGATAGAGACCAGTGTTGTTTATTCTTTCGACCTTAGAGTCGCTCGTTATATTTCTGGTGGTTTTGAGTTCCCTTTTGAGTTTTGATCCTCGCCGTTGGCGTTGTATATTCTACTGCTTGTGTGGTTGTGACCGTCGATTGACGAAGAGCTAGCTCCCGCTTGGGGATGCCTTTTTTCTTGATTTCGTATACTATTCATGTTGTATCCCGTTTGGGGGCCAGTATTTACAAAGGAGACTCTGCCGAAATTTTCAGTAAATTTTTGATGTTTTAAAAACCGCATAATTCGGCTTATGCTATTGAAATTACTTGCTTTAAGTTGGTTTTTCCTGCACTCTACTACTTTTCTTGGTTTGGATTTCTGGGTTTTCGGTTTACTTAGATTACGTACGCCTCGAGACGTTCGTAGCTTAAGTGCCGGTCATGTTCAGTACTTTCGGGTCGTGACAAAGTTGGTATCAGAGCGTTAGGTTTTACCTTCGGAGCGTAGGATGACCCTTGGTTGATGGAATAGGTGACTAAAGTAGAGTGACGTACCGTTGGTATGTTCCGCGGCATATTTACGACACGCCACTCCACTTATGAAGCCTTAGGATGTACATTTCCTTGTTCAGTATTATATTCCTTCCTGATCTAGCCTCATCGGTACCAGTTTGGTTTTGCTGCTACGGTTACCGGCAGGGAGAGCTACAGCTAGAGTTGCGGTCAGCACAAGCTCGTCACGAACGAGGACTGACCAGGGAGAAATTCCGGCGACACACGATTGCAGAGATGTGTCTTTTTACTGTGTTTCCGCGCCGCGAGCGTTTGGCGGATCGCCTTTATGAGGTCACTCGGATGTGCCGATCGACACTAGAGGATTGAGCCACTGACAGAGGCCAGCCAGATTTTGATGACCGTTGGTGTGTTGCTTACTCCTGATGATTGAGGCACTGTTCAGCGTGCAGACGAGCGAGCCAGTTGTTACTGTGAGCGACGAGATATCGCCCCATATGTTGGAACTATGGCGGGGCGAGTTGTACGAATAGATGATAGAAGGTCGCTAGTCACCCGATGATGAATGACTAGGACAGGTGGTTCGTTCGCTTACCCCGATGCGAGGTCATCAGATAGATTGATTCCAGCTAGAGACGACTTCACGCGGAGGCGTTGGGAGTCGACAGAGACGATCGAATGTCATAAACCTATTTATCCAAGTTTAAAGTAGTCGGAAAGACATGCAGGCAATTCTATGGTCCCTCTAGAAGAATGAAACCCTAACTCGACTTAATGACCGTGTGAAAGCCTTTGAACCTTCGGGTTTGCGGCAGTTCTACGGCGCCATTAGTGAGGCTTGGGTTTGCCCTTCTACGGCTGGACCACCGATGCTGTGGTATGTATTCGATACTGTTAAACTGTGCCCAAGAGGTTGAGCTCTTGGGGGATTATGAGGTTTTGACGAATCGATCGAATGGTTCGACTTCAATCGGATGCTAGGTGGTGAGACGCATTCTTGGGAGACTCCAGATACGAGGATAGTCGTTGGAGCTCAGTCCATGCAGCCGCGACGAGACGAGTCCAAAGCAGACGACATTAGAGAAAAGTGGAGTAAGAGGTTCGCACCAGATCTAGATGAGATGATGTTCCACTCCGCCGACATCAGAGAGGCGATGCGCATGCCGAGGCATGGTACTTGGACTTACCTTCCAGAAGGAGTCGCGATGAGTATGCAGTCGTTCCAGAGCAAGATGCAGATATAGGAAAGGACAATGACTTCCGGACAGTTGGCAGAGACGAGACATGGAAGAGACCGTGAGCAGGATTCCTTCCAGGACACTGCTGCAATGATACTTGCACCCAGGATCAGATGTGTCACGTACATTCAGAGAGCCAGAGGCCGACGCCAGTGATATGCTGTCTTACGAGTGGTCACGATGATTGACCAAGAGATGACCAGAGGAGTGCCAGAACGGAATCGTCCCCGTTAGCACACCTGACAGGGCCGATGAGCCGATGGACCGAAAGATTGGTAATTCACAGTGAAGACCTTGACCCAGGAGTGGTCATGGTTACGCATGCCAGCAGGACAGAGTTCATGATCATCGACGAGACGTCCCACTAGTGACCGCGACAGTTGCCGAGATTCTTAGAGGATGCGCTTGAGCAGTACTATTCCGCCATTATTGATTACGATGTTTTGGGTGATTTATTCGTATGATTTGATTTTGATGATTGAGGATTTACGATCTTTGCACAGTGTTGCACTTGATATCGTTTTCGTTCTTTAGTTTCACATGTTTGTGATTTTACGGTTTTAAACAGTTGAGTTGGTTTTGTGCGTATGCATGCACACGATTTCGTTCCTGCACTCGGTATAGTTTATATATGCTTGCAGTGCGGTGATACGCCTCTTGTGCACTTAGATGCACTGGACTTCGATTTTGATTGTGATACTCGATATTTGTTTTGTGCACCTTGTGCACCTGATTGCTTTTGCGCACGTTCGGCGCTTGATATTGGATTTCATGATTTCATGCACGATAGATGCACCTGATTTGGATTTTCGCGCATGTTGGGCGCATGTTTTGAAGGGTGATTTTGGTGCACACCAGAGGCACTAAATCGAGATTTTTTTTCGTGCATGTCAGATGCACCTGATTTTGCTGTCAGGCACACATGTTGCCTACGACAGATGTTTCGTGCACACCTGATGCACTTAGATGTTTCTGTGCGCATGTATGGCACATTCATGGATTTTGATTTCCGTGCGCACCAGACGCATGTAGTATTCATGTGCATATTTTGGGATTGATTTCTTATAGAGCAGTACGTTTTTATGATATTGCTATGTGTTTTCGTACTGAGCAGGACTAGTCAGAGGACAGTACCTGAATACATTTTGCATGCATTGATAGTTATTGAAGGGATTTCCAAAAAGCGAGCTATAGCCTCAGTATTTACCTACGTGTCTGATATGACACGAAATGTTTAAAACAAGGAGACCCTTCTAAATTGTTTCCAAAACGGCGGAACGTACATTTCAAACAAAGGTATATATGTATATAGTTATTTTCTTATGGTAGACGTCCGCCACTGTGCAGTGTTATACGCGTTGCACAGCGACTTAAAGTGATTTGGCATGCATTTCCTTCAGATACTTACAGATATAGATTCGATATTTACATTTATAGTTTCGAGTTATATCATATTGGTTTTGATTTGGATTTTGCATTGATGTCTTCTCCACGACTCCGATGATCACGGGATGCTTGACGGAGTTTCGATTTGAGTTATATACTCATTTTTCAAGCGCATGCGCTGCGCTACGATTTTTTTATGTATTTACAATTTCGGAGCCCCGACGACTTGATGGTTTTTCTTAGATGTTTTAGTATTTGGGGGAGTTGAATTTAAATTCGGGGACCGAATTTCTTTAAGGGGGGAAGATTGTAACGTTTTGAAAATCGTTTCGGTGAAATTTCGAAAAAAATCGGTAAAATAAGGGGGTTTTCTGTAAAAAGTCAAAATACAAATATCTTATTATAAAAATTAAATATACATATTCTAGCTATGTAATTGCTATTATTTGGTGTTTATTGAGCCACTGGTGAAATTTCAAATTTTCTGAAAAAAATATTATTTTATTATTATTTTAAGCCGTCACTATTACATTTAATTAGGGAAAATTACAAATTGGAATGAGTTGAAACAAATTTTGTGCATCATAAAACATTAAATAAAATTTTATCATGTGGTTTTTGGAACGAAATTATTTGCCAAAACGGTTTAGAAATTATTGAAGAAAAAAGGCTTTTTTTTAGCGTAAATGGATGTTTAGGGTATTGTATTTATCATTTTTCATCACCCCGCATCCGTACTCACACCCACATACCCCCATTCACTTCTCCCCATCGCTGATTTCAGCAGCCACCATTCTTTTTCCCCACTTGATTTTCAAAGGAAAAGAAATGAAAGAAATGAAAAGAAAATGGATAAATGAGGTGGACTTTTGACTTGGGTTGACCTTGACTTTCACCCCCACTTTCTCTACCTCCCTCTCTCTCCTCTCCCACTCCAATTCCAGCAGCCCTCCCCTCTCCTACTGCAGCAACAGCCCCTCCCCCTTTCCCTTCTCTTTTCTCTTCAAAACTTCATCAAAAATTGCCCCAAAATCCATCAAAAAAAATCCCAAAACCCAAATCCGACTCCTACCCATTTTAGCTTACCCAAAATTGCATGGATCTAGGGAACAAGATTCCAATTTGGGAGGCTATGTGTGTGCTTGTGGATCTTCAAATGTTTTGGGTATAATTCTAAACATTTTTGTTGCTTAATTTGTTACTAATGTCTTAAGCTAATTTAATTAAGTGTTAATTTGGATATGTGAGTTTAATTGCAAGTTTTGGAATTCAAGTTATGAATTTGAATGCAAGTTAGGGTTTTGTAAAATTAGTGTATGGTTGTGTGTTATATTTAGGCTTTTGTCATGTTAATACAAGATTAGTAGCTTGTGCTAATGGTTAGTTTAAAATTGTGTTAATTTGCTAATTCGCCTACTAGATTTTTGAATTTGGTTAAATACTTGGGATTAAAAATGTGTAGAGGTTTTTCATGAGTTCATTAACTTTATTAAGTGTGGTTTAATGCTTTAGATCATGCAAATCTAAGCTAGATTGTAGTTCGTGCATTTTTACTTTGAAATTGTTAAAAAGGGTATTTTTGTAAACTAGAATATTAGGGTTTTTGGAATTTAATGAGATTAAATTCCGGAAATTATTTCTATGACTTATTTAAGATATTTAATAAGTATATTGGCCGCTACATTCATTTAAACATCATGTTTTGTACAAAAACGGCGAATTGTGCTTGCTAGATTTTCGGAAAAATGACTTTTTAAGTGAAATTGGGGTTTTTGTGAGTTTTAACCTAGTTTATATTAAAATTAGTGTTCGTGAATGTGCAAATGAGTGTGATTGGATTTTTCTCGATGGTTTGACGTTTGTACATCGACATCGAGGGTTGGTTTAACTATTCTTGCATGCGTAGGCGATAGGTTTGGACCTATGCGTGATACGCGTGCCGATTTGATTTTCGTATGCCGTTTCGATCTCGAATTTAGTTTTAATGAGATATGGTGCGTTATGATATGTAGGTACCCCCATGTGGACTTCGAGACGACAAGCAAGCGCGTGGCGACGTCGGCACCGGCGAGCGAGGACCAGGTGAGTAGATTTATATCTACGGGGAGAAGTCGGGTGGATGGCGTATAGCACCTCCGCAGTCCGTGGTGGTGTATACGGATGCGTATACACACCAACAATTATTATATGTTATTTGGGATTAATAACGTTGCTTAGGATGGATATTGGTGTGTTGGATTACTTTAGTGTTGCGAACCCTAGGGTAGTGTTGCACTACACATACACACATACATACTTGCATACATTCTTATTGATATGTGCTCATGGGATTCTTTATAGTTATGGGTTCACATAGGTATGGGACTATGTGTTCACATACGGATTTGAGGATGATACTTGGGATTGAGCTGAGTCGATGAGATTTGATTTGAGGCCGTGAGATCGGTGATATAGCAAGGTTCGTATTTGAGATACGACATGACGTTGTAGCGGGTCATTGACGTAGTGTTTTACACACGTGCATGCATACTTAGGCGATATCAGTATTGTACTAGACGTAGATCAGTACCAGATCATGATATTGATAAAGAGGATACCAGGTGAATAGTATGATGAATGTGATATTGACCCGTACCCAGATTTGGGGATGTCGTACGACGGATTTACGTACGAGCTATATTTTGATGATTGATCCGCACTCTTGACTTGGGATGTCTGGTTAAGGATATTATATTTATTGAGGCGGGATCACCGACTGTATATATATAGGTATGTATATGTATCGACTCAGATGATAGGCGGTTTCCTTACCTGTAGTCCAGCTTGTTAGCTTAGCCCTTTAGTTTAGTTTAGTTGTTAGATTAGATTCGATTCTTACCTATTTCAAAGCTTACGAATCATGTGTATTTTAAAAGATAGGTCAAGGGATTCTACGGATATTTTAAAAACGTATCTTTTCTTAAAAACACCGTAGCCCCTATTTTCAAAACCCCATGATTCGTGTTATTTCAAAAGGCACCATTTGTAGGATTTATATTAGATTAGTGCAGATTAGTTATAGTGGCGTCTAGTATTCAGCTCCCGCTCATTTTTTACTGTTCGCTCCGCATCGCATACTTATATTATAATTTCTTATTGCATTATTAATATCATGCTGTTAGGACACCAGCACCATTACCGATGATGCGTATGTACCACGTACACTTACCTGCCGGCTCACACACATCTTCATCGGTAATTTCCATGTCACGTACACCTTAGAAAATATTATTGCTTGACGTAGCCTGTTAGCTAATAGTTAGACATGATATTAGTGTACTTGCCTTATATGTTAGTTTAGACATTGTAGTTATTACCTGCTACTTCATGCATACTGTTATTCATTGTTATGCCGCATTAATGGATTCTCATGCATATATTCACTATTTTGCGTGTTATTGAGGTTTTGGATTCGGATTTCCATGAGATTTTCTGGATTTGGAGGAAAACCGCAAAAACTTATATGAACTGATTTCTCTCTTTTTAAAATAAAAAGTGCGGTTTTCCCATGATGTATGAGTCCTCCACCATGAGTTTGCTGATGGATTTCGAGACCCGATTCGAGGAGACGGATGAACCGTTTCGGGTACATGGTGGACCCGGTATGGTACCCCGGGGCAAGAGGAATGTGGTGTTGACGTTGAGCCTGGCTGGGGAGCACTACCTACCGGTGATATTACCCGACGCTTCGGATATCCGGAGGATACCGTCGTGGTCTTGAGATGGATGGTAGGGGCCGGTCCGGACTGACGGCGCCCTAGATATTGAGCTTGAGACATTGATATTTCGAGACAGTGAGATTTATGTTTTGTGTCGATGCTTGACACTGTTGATACTGATTTCATTATGATACCGCAGTTTAAAAATACGAAGGAAATCTCACTAATTTATGAAAACAGTTTCTTCATTTACATGTATTCTGTTTCATGCATTCATACCTCATTCGTATGATATATTGCTACCTGAGGCACTGACACGGGCACATGAATTATACTCGGGTTAGATATTACCCTAGTCATTGTTATAGGCTGCCTGTTATACTTATATTTGAGGATATATTATGATCATTGACCTAGGTTGCGTTATTTATGCGATTTCTGTGCGTAGATGTTTTTCTATTCACGAGTTGGCAACTCACCCCCGTTGTGCCCCAGTTTCTTGCAGATTTGCCGTACAGGTTTCATTACGGCTTGCGGGCTCAGTTTCATTCGGGTGATTTGCTAGTAGGTGGGTTTACTTGTATCAAACCCCCATTATATATCTTGTATATCATTATTCTGTTGTATCTGGAAGTTCCATCAACCAAACATGTATCTATTGAGATAGAGACCAGTGTTGTTTATTCTTTCGACCTTAGAGTCGCTCGTTATATTTCTGGTGGTTTTGAGTTCCCTTTTGAGTTTTGATCCTCGCCGTTGGCGTTGTATATTCTACTGCTTGTGTGGTTGTGACCGTCGATTGACGAAGAGCTAGCTCCCGCTTGGGGATGCCTTTTTTCTTGATTTCGTATACTATTCATGTTGTATCCCGTTTGGGGGCCAGTATTTACAAAGGAGACTCTGCCGAAATTTTCAGTAAATTTTTGATGCTTTAAAAACCGCATAATTCGGCTTATGCTATTGAAATTACTTGCTTTAAGTTGGTTTTTCCTGCACTCTACTACTTTCGTTGGTTTGGATTTCTGGGTTTTCGGTTTACTTAGATTACGTACGCCTCGAGACGTTCGTAGTTTAAGTGCCGGTCATGTTCTGTACTTTCGGGTCGTGACATAGGGCCATTTGTAGCAGTGGTTGTAGTATCTCATACTCGACCATCCCATAAAAGTCTCTCTCTGGGAAAAGGCCTTCGTGAGTGGATTCGCCGTGTTGTCCTCTGAGTCTACTCTCCTAACCTCGATCACCCTGGAGATCAACCATCTCCATGATCAGGTGATACTGCCTTAGAATATGTCTGGATCACTGATGGGACCGGCGTTCCTTGGCATAAGCCACAACTCCATTGTCTCACAATGGTAGGAACGTAGTTCATCTCATGAACTAATATACACCCAGACTGCCTCTTTGGTAGCATCTTAAGTAGCGATGTATCCAGCCTTTATCGTCTAGTTAGCCACGGTATCTAGCTTGGAACTTTTCCAACATACCGTCCCTTTACTGAGGGTAAAGACAATGCCTGTGACTGACATTCAGTCGTCATTATCACTCTGGAACCCTTCCAGTGATTCTTCCCAGGATCGATTGATACCATCTCACTACAACTAGTGAGAACCCTAACATCCAATTAGATCTATCTCATAGATCCAAAACCCAGGATTTAGGAGGTATCATTTTGATCCTATGTGGAGAATCATTGTGATAAGCGGAGATTGATCGAGCGTAGCATAGGAAACTCTTTTCCTATCAAGAGTATGTCATCCACGTACACTACGAGGATTGTCACCATACTCCCTACTACCTTTTTGTTTATACAAGGTTCATCTACCATTTTGATGATGTCAAACTCTTTGACTACTTCATCAAAACAGATGTTCCAACTCCGCGATGCCTGCTTTATCCTATAAAACATCTTGCACACGTTTCCGCTGCTCTCACTGTCTACGAAGCCCTCTGGTTGTGTACTTATAGACGCTTTCTTCCAAATCATCATTTAGAAAAGCAGTCATGACACCCAACCACCAGATATCGTAGTCATGGTATGTAGCCGTGGCAAGTAGGATCTGGATGGACTTAAGCATAGATCCTTAGAAAAGGTTTCATCATGATCCATACCTGGTCAATGATGCAAACCTTTAACAAGTCTAGCTTTGAAAGTCTCAACTTTTCCATGTACACCAAGTAATCTTCTCAAGATATACTTGCTCCTGATGGGGATTTAACCCTTCAGATATTTCAACCAAAGTCCATACTTTGTTGGTGTATAAGGATTCCATCTCAGATCGCTAAGCATCCAGCCATTCTTACAGAGTCCCATTCCTGATGGCCAGCTCGAAAGTAGTTGGGTCACCATCTCATGATGCAATCCTCGCTCCCACTGTTATAGAGGAACCGAAGTATCTCTCAGGTGGGTGAGGAACCCTACTAGATCGGCGGAGAGGCTGAGGTTCGTTGGTTACCATTGAATCCTTTGGTTCTATCAAACCATCATCTACAGTTTGTATAGCTGGAACCTTTCCAGTTGTACATAACAGACCTTGCCTCGAGCTTGTCCGGATTATGCTTTTAGACATAGGCCGGACAACCCCAAATCTTAACTAACTTAAGAAATGGGCTCTTCCCTTTCCATATCACATATGAAATGGTAGGCAACTGATTTGATTGGAACCCTATTCAATAGTTATGCAGCTTCTCAAGCGCATAACTCCCAAAGGAAAAAAGGTAACTCAGTAGTACTCATCATAGAGCACACCATATCAAATAGGGTGTATCTGCTCCACCCGACATACCATCGTGCTATGGTGTATACGGAGGAGTAATGCTGAGAGAGAATCTCATTCTCCTTTAGAATAGTCCAGGAATTCCGTGCTTAAGTATTCTCCTCCCTGATCTCATCATAGGACATAATACTGATACCCGTATTCTAGTTCTCTACTTCTCGCTTATATTCTGTGAATATCTCAAAAGGTTCGGACTCATGTTCCAACAGGAACATATGACTGAATCTTGAGAGATTATCAGAGAATATAATGAAGTATAAAGAACCAGTCCTGGCATGTGTAGACAGGAGACCTTACATACATCATCATGTATCAGTCCCAAGAGTTCAGTAACTCTTTCTCTGTTTCCAATAAACAGGGCTATGGTCATCTTATCTCTGTGACATGACTGGCAAGTTTCACAAGATGTAAATTCAAACTGATTTAAATATGCATCTACATGTAACTTCAGCTAGTCGGGTCGCATTGATATGACCTAGTCTACAATGCCTCAAGAAGGATTCGTTCATTTCTGAACTCTTCCTCTTGTGTGTGTTCTGTATACTAAGAACTGTAGTTTGATTTAGAACATCAATGCTTTTAGATAACATGCCTGAACCGATCAACTTTTGATATAGGAAATGTTCAAAACATTATCCAACAATACAAAATTTTATCATTTCTTTACTAATAAAGAGAGTGATATGATTTTGTATATCAGGTTCGGTATCTAATAACATTCGTTCAGAATCAATGTATTGGTAATACAGGGTGACAGTGACCAACAGACTTGGCTGCAACACTTGCCCCGTTTTCTGCCTCATGAAACTTATCACCCGTTCTCAGTTCTCTACCTTTCTGTAGCCCTATGTAACAGATTACATATCTCGGATCCTGATCTGGTATCACATACCCAGGATGTAGAGGATACAGAGAAACAGTTCTTTGTAATGAACACACCTGAAGATGATGCATCAGCATGCACTCTCTTCGTTTGGGCGGCATGGGAAATCTGGTATTCCCCAATTTTCTGCTCTGTCTTATAACATTTATAAGTTGGAGCGGGACCAACTTTCCCCAGCTCAGTATAACAAGCGGGTTCGGTCAATATTCCGTATTATTATCTTGATTAAGGCGTGATATGGTCGCTACCTGGAGAGAGAGAGAGAGGAAAACACTCAGCGTGCGCTCTTGCAAGAATAGATTGGTTATTATTTTATCTAATCAGGATGGCTCCCACTGCTTTTCATCAAATCTTCCTTCAAACCCTAAAAGGAAAGACTAGCCGGGATTAATTACACACTACAAGTTCGCCAATCTTTCAGCCAGGCCAGTGTCGGTACTTTGAGGGAGGTCCCCCGTGCTTTCGCACGAACCTAATTAATGTAAACCTCGTTTTCCCAGAGGCGTAACCTCGTTGACACCTTTCTAGACACCTACTTGATCGGCTAATTGTAATTTGTAAAACTCTCCCAGGAGTAACATTTACTCGCAGCGGGTATCGGGATCCAACTATCTCATAGAAGGTATGCAATCTCATTGCAAATTTCAACACTTGAAATTCCCGATAATTTTGCCCCTAGCGTCCTATGACCTTGACGCAGGCCAACAAACCATAGTGCGCTAGTCAGGTTCAACCCGTCATTTCCTGATTGAATTAAACCCACCCGCACGACCCTTGACGCAGGCCAACAAAGTCGCTCGACTACCCTAATCCAATCTGCATCATATGTGTTAGTGTATATGCCCTAGAGGCCATTACTGTATCATACTAGTTTGTATATTACTTAATGGATGCTTGGGATATTCACCTTGTATATACAATCTTGCTCAAAATAGTAGTATGCTACTTGGTTTGTTTCCACTTCAATGTGTACATGTGTTTATTTTTGTATATCGCCTATACACATTAGTGGAGCCCTTAGGATCTTTACTTGATTACCAGCGATGTGATGGCCGTCACACTAGTGGGGCTGGGTAATCCATAAGCACATCCTTATGCAGGTCCCTGGTCGCAGGACTATCGAGACAGGGCATCGATACTCCGGAGTAGACCAGCGCATGCGCTTCTCATCCCAGTGTGGGAGACGGTCTGTCCCACAGTCGTCAGTACGTCGTACTTGAGATAGTATGCGGGTGCTCGTTAGGTTACGGGTACACTGGACAGGACTCGTCGGGAACTGACTAGTTGGTATTATGCCTATCGTCAGTTATCAGTTCCCAGGTGACATGAGTACAGCTTAGTCCGCTGACTTGACACTGTCACTTCGCCTCGAGTGTGTTCCAACCGCACTTTGATTACTACCCTACCACGGCTCAAAGGAGTCGTGCAAACAGGTAGTAGTTGGGTGCAGTCCCGAAGCACTCGGAGGCAGTGACGGTTAGACAGGATTCGTCTCTCCCGGTATTGGGGGTTGACATCGCGCTGTGTCTAGGAGAGCCATTACACGAGTAGTCCCTGGCCAGGGCAAACGAGATATACTGGTAGGCTTCCAGTGTTATCTCAGGGTGTTTTGGGCTTCGCTCCGGCATGACTTGTACCGCTATTGGGGGACTGACGTTTACCGCCCCCTAGGCCCGCCATGCGATGTATCAGACGAACAGACCGGACTGTATGGAGAATGTCACACTCAGGCTCAGTAGGAGTTCAGATGGGTTTCGCCTCGTCGGTCTTCTTGTCGGCATTACCTGGGGACCGTTACGCACAGCTAGTGCCGCTTGCGGTCTGTGGTTAAACCCACTGCCAGCGTAGTGTCGAGTCTTTAGAGTCCCACACAGAAAGCTTTTCGCCTTTAGGCAAAAGAGTAGAGGTCGCATGGTATTGCGACAGGTCGCATGGTTTTGCGACAGGGTTCGGTCACATCCGTGCACTTGTGCACGTACAGTGTCCGGACAGTTTACACTAGCGGGCTTTGGTTTAAGCCAGATCCTAGTGTACCTTTTGGGATTGGATTTATCCAGTGTGCATTCGTGTTCCTCGGAACGCGGATGCGGGTGTGTATGCACAGTTGACAGGGAGGCAGAGGCAGCGGATTATCATTAGGGTTGTTGACAGTTGACCGTTGACTATTTGACTTTTTGCTCAACCCTAATGAGAATATGATATGTGATTAACTATTATATTAATTAAGTATTATGGTGACATGGTTGTTGACTTTTGTTGACTTTGTTGACTTGTTGACTTTTGTTGACTTGTTGACTTTGTTGACCGGTTGACTAGGCTTGACTAGTTGACCATCATGATAACCATAGCCATCATTTCATGGCAAAGACTTTTACTTGCTTGCTCATTTGTGTAAAATGCGTGCATGAAATGATATGGTTATGGTTGCTTCAACCATCACATAAGACTTTTTTGGTATGATGAGTTATCATGACTTTGGATTATGAGAGGGTGAGAGACAAAAGACTTGCTAATTCTTTCTTGCTCATTCTCTCTCTTGTTCTTGAGCTCTCTTGTTTTTGCTCTCACCCTCAACCTCTTGCTCCCTCTCTTGACTCTATGGTTCTCTTGTCTCATGAGTTGACAATCAAGAACCATAGATAAAATCCCATACAAACTCTTCTCTACTCACTCTAGTTCACAAGGTTTAGCAAACCGAGTGAACTAGTTTCTTCAAAGTTCGAAGAAGGAGCCAAAGGTTGGAGCTTTCAGGTGGATCTATCTTCGGCGTACGGAGACGACGGGAAGAAGCCAATCCGGACCACCATCGGAGCTTGAAGACGAAGGAGTTCAAGACAAGCAAGGTATAACCCCCTAACCGAGTAGCTAGAAACTCGTAGTTAGGTTGTTAGATAGATGTTTAACCAAGATCCGGGTTTTAGGTCCATGTTACCACATCTATAAAAATCGTTTTTTACCAAATTCCGCATTCCCGAAAGTACCGGGAGAGGTAGCATGGACTTACAGTGGTATCAGAGCCTAGTTAAACTCTATCTAACATGTTAGCAAGTAACTAGAAGATCGATCAAAGAAAAAGTCCCGAAAACAAACCCCAAAAATTCGAGTTTCTGTCGATTTTTATACTGTTCAAAAGTTGATTATTTTCACACCTAAAATCGGCTCAGGGTTTTTAAAAGCCACTGTAGAAAAATCACCAAGAGATCCCCCTAAACGACCGCGGAAACGGCAATAGCTTGCTGTTGCCGCGGTTCCGCGGCCTCCTTGGACCCTCTCTGGTGTTTCTTTGCTACAGTGTACTTGCAGGGGTATTTTGGGATTTTTGGAATATATATTTTCTGCCCAGATTTTCCAGAACGAAAATTTTATTTTGGGGTCCCGAAAATCCGTATTTTTGATCGAACTTCTAAAAGACTTAAGCTAACGGGTTTTTCTGTAATGTGATATTTGTATTGAACGTCTACTAATCGCTATATATCGATTAGTGGGGGTTATACAAATCTGTGATCTGTAATGTTGCTGGAATGTGTATATGAATATGTTGGATTGTCGCGGGTGAATAGCCGGGGGTTGTGAGACGAGAGTTTTCTTTTCTTTCAATTCATGTAAATTTGTAAATTGATGTAATAATTATTTGTATGGCCGCACAACCGGGTCGGGGTTGTAGCCATCATTGTATAATTTCTTTTTACTGTTTTTGCTCCTAGGATAGACCCATGGAGGGGGTGCACAAACTACCGGGTATGCCGAAGTGTCGAGTGGCCTACTCATGGAGATGAGGGAGGTTACTACGCTTCGGGTACTTGGCGGGTAGTTTGCCGCACCCGTAGGGGTCTTGGGTGGGGTATTTGGCTATTCACCGCGACTGTGTAATCTGTCTTTCGTTACAGGCTCGTACAAATTACAGATTCCTAGTATATCCAATGTATTCATCTCTGATCTGAAATGTTTATCATTGCAGTATATCTATATATGATATTATTTAGGCGTTGCTTATGTTTTACAGACGCGCTAGCCCAGCCCCCGCTCTGTCGTTAGTTAAGTAACCTAACGGGTAATGACGGGGCCCAGTGGCGAATGCGAATGGCATAAGCGTACGTCATATTTTGGTTGTTTTCTGCAATGGTAGGATTAAATGATGGGACGCATTAAAATAACTAATGCAAGAATATCACGCATTAAAAGAACTAATGCAAGATAATAAACCAAGTTAAAGTCGTTGGAACACTTTCGAAAAACCACTCGATTCTTTTCAAAACCAACTTTTAAATGCGGAGCTTGAGCCACTCCTTTTAAAAGCTATCTCGTTCCATCGACCAAATCAAGTTCACTACGTTCACGGTTTTGCCAAAACCATCCGTAGCCCTCCGTCGTTTCACATGAATAGTCAATAGTATTCAAGCTGTGTATGTTGGCCAAAGTCAAGGCACAGTGATTGGTAGCTATTGGGTGTTCATGTGTAGCATAGATAGATGCGTTGGTTTGGGACAGTCGTACTGCCATTTTGGCCAAAGTCAAGGGTAGGTACGGATGGATCCAAATTAACCTGGATAATGACGGGTAGAACTTGACATGTGACTTATGATATTTTGGCCAAAGTCAAGGTCATAAGAACATGGGGAAAAAATCCACATCGGGAGTTTCATAAGTACTGAAACTTGCTAGATTTGCATACCATTTGGAGTGTGATGATTCTGGTAGGATTCCTTCAGTTTCGTCACGCGATGATATTTGGATCCCGATCCTACTGTGAGTATATGCTACTCCTCGGGAAATTTCTCACTAAACGATCAATGTTATAAACCTAGTAGGTGCCTAGAAAGGTGTTAGCGGGGCTACGCCCCCAGGGAAAAGAGGTTCTTTAATTAAGGAACTTCGCGAAAGCGTTGGAAAACCTCCCTCGAAGTACCGACACCGGCCTGGCTGAACGGTTAAGCAAGTATTGTGCGGTGGGATTGATCCCGACTAATTCTTCCTTTATGGTTTGAGGAGGGATTCGAGAAACAGTGGGAGCCATCCTGTTTAGACAAACTAAAAACCACTCTAAACTTGCAAGAGCATCATGCTGAGTGTTTCTTCTTCTCTCTCCTAATTGCAGCGACCTAATCGACATGACTGGACTTAAGTTACTCCTAGATAAAAACAAACTGACAGGGCCAAACTACAAAGATTGGCTCAGGAATGTCAAGATAGCAATCACTTACGACAAGCTGGGGTATCTTCTTACCACCAAAGCTCCCCCTGTCCCTGGTCCCACTTCCAGCGTCGCGGATAAGGAAATCCGCAAGACTTGGGAGATTGATAGCGCGAAGGCCAAGTGCCTCGTACTTGCCTCGATGGACAACGAACATCAGAGGAGGCACGAGAATATGGACCTTGAATCCATATTTCTCCATACAAAATGACTGTATGGAGAGCAATCTCGTATCGCAAGATACCAAGCGTTGAAAAAGTTATTTTCGGCAAGAATGGCCGTCGGATCATCAGTAGCCGAGCACGTGCTAAAGATGATCGGCTACATTGAGGAGCTCGCGGACCTAGGGACCACATTGGAGAGTGAACTCTATACGGATATAGTTCTCCAGTCCCTTCCTTCCACTTACGCCCAGTTTATACTGAACTTCAACTTACAAGAAAAAGAGGTTGAACTTTCAGAGCTCCTCAACATGCTGAGGAGCGCAGAGGGCACCCTACAGAAAGGTAGGGAAACATCCACTTTGTTTGTAGGAGGATCATCTTCTTCTAGGTCCAAGGCGAAAGCCAAGGGAAAGAAGAAGAAAGCCCCCGCCAAACCAAGGGGCGGTGTTAGTAAAGTGGATACGAAGGGAAAAGCTAAAGCAACAAAGATAGCGGGGAAGCTTGTGGATAAGGAAGAATGCTTCTATTGTCATAAGAAAGGACACTGGAAGAATGATTGCAGGGCCTGGAAGGCCAGAACACAGGAATTGAAGCAGGTTGCAGCTTCAGCTTCAGGTGTGTATGTTATTGAAAACTGTCTTTCAATAAACTCTACTTCCTGGGTATTGGATACCGGATCAGGATCTCATATCTGTAATTCTTTGCAGGCGTTGAGAAACCGTAGGGTTTTGAAGGCAGGTGACATGACCCTCAGAGTTGCGAACGGAGCTAGCATGGATGCTAAAGCCGTGGGGGACTATCACCTGGGAATGTCAGATGGACATGTTTTGGTTTTGCGTAATTGATTTTTTGTACCCAACGCAACTTGTAATATCATTTCTGTATCTTTAGTTTCTAAAGAAGGTTAAGAATTTGCGTTTGTAAGTAATGTTGTAAACATTCACCTTAATCAAGTTCTGATTGGGTCAGGTACATTGAGTAATGGTATATACGTATTGAACCAACCACAGATTTTCAATGTCCAGAATACACACAAAAGAAAGTCTCCAGAAATAAATCAGACTTTCTTATGGCATTGTGGACTGGGTCACATCAATGAGAGAAGGTTGACGAAGTTACATACAGAAGGGTATTTTGAATGCGTTCGAATATCAGTCGTATGCCACTTGTCAATCCTGTCTCAAAGGAAAGATGACAAAGACTCCGTTTACTGGA
Organism: Agapanthus africanus; assembly: GCA_030015575.1. NCBI lineage: Eukaryota > Viridiplantae > Streptophyta > Magnoliopsida > Asparagales > Amaryllidaceae > Agapanthus > Agapanthus africanus. The sequence continues at coordinate 174,441,660 of CM057349.1, forward strand.
CATGGAGTAAGAGCGAGCGAGCTCTTGGGACTCGTACACAGTGACGTGTGCGGTCCAATGTCTACACATGCGCGAAGCGGCTATTCTTACTTCATTACTTTTACGGATGACTTCTCAAGGTACGGTTATGTCTTCTTAATGAAACATAAGTCCGAAGCCTTTGGAAAATTCCAGGAGTATAAGATTGAAGTAGAGAAACAGATCGGCAAAAGTATTAAGATTCTAAGATCGGATCGAGGTGGAGAATACTTAAGTGCCGAGTTCCTGGACTATTTAAAAGAGAACGGAATTCTCTCTCAGCTTACTCCTCCATACACCCCGCAACATAACGGTGTATCGGAGAGACGGAACCGCACCCTATTGGATATGGTGCGGTCCATGATGAGTAACGCTGAGTTACCGCGATCATTCTGGGGATATGCGCTAGAATCAGCCGCATACCTTTTGAACCGAGTTCCCACTAAGACTGTGCCTACCACGCCATTTGAGATGTGGTGTGGGAAGAGACCCCATCTTAATCACATTAAGACATGGGGAAGTCCAGCTTTTGTCAAAAAGCAGCATGCGGACAAGCTCGAGGAACGCTCAGTACTGTGCAAGTTTGTGGGATATCCAAAGAATTCCAAGGGATATTTCTTCTACTGCGAAGAGGAACAAAAAGTTCTTGTTTCTCGTCATGCCCACTTTCTAGAACACCAGTTCTTAGAAAAGGAAATAAGTGGGAGCGCAGTAGAACTGGAAGAAATTCCAGAACCACGGACTATTACTGAAAGTTTAGTGGAACCAGAGGGTTCGGAAGAACAGGACATTCCTACGCCGCTCCGCAGGAGTAGTAGGCAGACTCATCCGCCCGAGAGATACTACGGTTTTCTCATAGACGGGGATAGAGAAGATTGCATCATAGATTATGATGAGCCTACTAGCTTCCAGCAGGCCGTTCAGAGCGTTGACTCAGTGAAATGGCAGGATGCAATGCGGACCGAAATGGAGTCCATGTACACCAACAAGGTATGGACGTTGGACATTGCTCCAGACGGGGTAAAACCCGTAGGATGCAAGTGGATCTTCAAAAGGAAGATTGGTGTAGATGGGCAGGTTGAGACCTATAAAGCTAGGCTGGTAGCAAAGGGTTTTCGTCAAAGACCTGGCTTGGACTATGACGAAACCTTTTATCCAGTAGCCATGCTGAAATCCATTCGGATCCTTCTTGCCATTGCTGCCTTCCACGATTATGAGATCTGGCAAATGGACGTAAAGACCGCTTTTCTAAATGGAAATTTAGAGGAGTGTGTCTATATGGACCAGCCAGAGGGTTTCATTCAGAGTGGGAGCAGCGGAAAGGTGTGCAAGTTGCTTAAGTCCATCTATGGACTAAAGCAGGCATCGCGGAGTTGGAACATCTGCTTTGATGAGACGGTCAAAGAATTTGGCTTTATCAAAAATCCAGATGAACCATGCATCTATAGTAGATTTGTAGCGAGAACTGTAGTATTCCTCGTTTTATACGTGGATGACATTCTCTTAATAGGAAATGACATTCCTATGCTAAAATCTGTCAAGGGGTTCTTGTCACACAGATTCTCCATGAAAGACCTGGGTGATGCCTCATACATTCTGGGTATCCGGATCTACCGTGACAGATCCAAGAGGATATTAGGACTTTCTCAGTCCAGGTACATCGACACCGTGCTGAAAAGATTCAGTATGGAAGATTCCAAGCGCGGTAACCTACCGGCTTGTCACGGGATCACCCTCTCTAAAGAGATGTCTCCCAAGACTGATTTGGAGAGGGATCTCATGTCTATTATACCCTACGCTTCTGCGGTAGGCTCTATAATGTATGGGATGTTGTGTACCAGACCGGATGTAGCTTATGCACTGAGTGTGGTAAGCCGGTATCAGTCAAACCCTGGGGAGAAACACTGGATAGCGGTAAAGAACATTCTCAAGTACCTGAGAAGGACTAAGGAGATATTCTTGGTGTATGGCGGAAAAGACCTCCAGATCGAGGCCTTTGCTGACTCCAGCTTCCAGAGTGACAAGGATGATTCCAAGTCCATGTCGGGTTTTGTCTTTACCCTCAATGGAGGGGCGGTGTGTTGGAAGAGTTCCAAACAGGAAACCGTTGCAGACTCGACGATGGAAGCGGAATACATCGCTGCATCTGATGCCGCAAAAGAAGCTGTCTGGATGAGGAAGTTCTTGAAAGAACTTCAGGTGGTTCCGTCCATTGTTGATCCAATACCTCTGTATTGCGACAACAATAGGGCTATAGCTTTAGCGAAGGAACCCAGGTCCTATCAGAGATCCAGGCACATCTTGAGGCGGTATCACCTGATCAGGGAGATCGTGGATCGCCAGGAGATCGAGGTTCGGAGAGTCGCTTCAGAAGATAACACTGCAGATCCATTCACCAAGGCCTTTCCCCAGACTCAGTTCGAGCGGCTGATCGAGATGATAGGTCTTCGATACGCCAGTACATGGCCTTAGAGCAAGTGGGAGATTGTTAGTGTATATGCCCTAGAGGCCATTACTGTATCATACTAGTTTGTATATTACTTAATGGATGCTTGGGATATTCACCTTGTATATACAATCTTGCTCAAAATAGTAGTATGCTACTTGGTTTGTTTCTACTTCAATGTGTACATGTGTTTATTTTTGTATATCGCCTATACACATTAGTGGAGCCCTTAGGATCTTTGCTTGATTACCAGCGATGTGATGACCGTCACACTAGTGGGGCTGGGTAATCCATAAGCACATCCTTATGCAGGTCGCTGGTCGCAGGACTATCGAGACAGGGCATCGATACTCCGGAGTAGACCAGCGCATGCGCTTCTCATCCCAGTGTGGGAGACGGTCTGTCCCACAGCCATCAGTACGTCGTACTTGAGATAGTATGCGGGAGCTCGTTAGGTTACGGGTACACTGGACAGGACTCGTCGGGAACTGACTAGTTGGTATTATGCCTATCGTCAGTTATCAGTTCCCAGGTGACATGAGTACAGCTTAGTCCGCTGACTTGACACTATCACTTCGCCTCGAGTGTGTTCCCACTGCACTTTGATTACTACCCTACCACGGCTCAAAGGAGTCGTGCAAACAGGTAGTAGTTGGGTGCAGTCCCGAAGCACTCGGAGGCAGTGACGGTTAGACAGGATTCGTCTCTCCCGGTATTGGGGGTTGACATCACGCTATGTCTAGGAGATCCATTACACGAGTAGTCCCTGTCCAGGGCAAACGAGATATACTGGTAGGCTTCCAGTGTTATCTCAGGGTGTTTTGGGCTTCGCTCCGGCACGACTTGTACCGCTATTGGGGGACTGACGTTTACCGCCCCCTAGGCCCGCCATGCGATGTATCAGACGAACAGACTGGACTGTATGGAGAATGTCACACTCAGGCTCAGTAGGAGTTCAGATGGGTTTCGCCTCGTCGGTCTTCTTGTCGGCATTACTTGGGGACCGTTACGCACAGCTAGTGCCGCTTGCGGTCTGTGGTTAAACCCACTGCCAGCGTAGTGTCGAGTCTTTAGAGTCCCACACAGAAAGCTTTTCGCCTTTAGGAAAAAGAGTAGAGGTCGCATGGTATTGCGACAGGTCGCATGGTTTTGCGATAGGGTTCGGTCACATCCGTGCACTTGTGCACGTACAGTGTCCGGACAGTTTACACTAGCGGGCTTTGGTTTAAGCCAGATCCTAGTGTACCTTTTGGGATTGGATTTATCCAGTGTGCATTCGTGTTCCTCGGAACGCGGATGCGGGTGTGTATGCACAGTTGACAGGGAGGCAGAGGCAGCGGATTATCATTAGGGTTGTTGACAGTTGACCGTTGACTATTTGACTTTTTGCTCAACCCTAATGAGAATATGATATGTGATTAACTATTATATTAATTAAGTATTATGGTGACATGGTTGTTGACTTTTGTTGACTTTGTTGACTTGTTGACTTTTGTTGACTTGTTGACTTTGTTGACCGGTTGACTAGGCTTGACTAGTTGACCATCATGATAACCATAGCCATCATTTCATGGCAAAGACTTTTACTTGCTTGCTCATTTATGTAAAATGAGTGCATGAAATGATATGGTTATGGTTGCTTCAACCATCACATAAGACTTTTTTGGTATGATGAGTTATCATGACTTTGGATTATGAGAGGGTGAGAGACAAAAGACTTGCTAATTCTTTCTTGCTCATTCTCTCTCTTGTTCTTGAGCTCTCTTGTTTTTGCTCTCACCCTCAACCTCTTGCTCCCTCTCTTGACTCTATGGTTCTCTTGTCTCATGAGTTGAGAATCAAGAACCATAGATAAAATCCCATACAAACTCTTCTCTACTCACTCTTGTTCACAAGGTTTAGCAAACGAAGTGAACTAGTTTCTTCAAAGTTCGAAGAAGGAGCCAAAGGTTGGAGCTTTCAGGTGGATCTATCTTCGGCGTACGGAGACGACGGGAAGAAGCCAATCCGGACCACCATCGGAGCTTGAAGACGAAGGAGTTCAAGACAAGCAAGGTATAACCCCCTAACCGAGTAGCTAGAAACTCGTAGTTAGGTTGTTAGATAGATATTTAACCAAGATCCGGATTTTAGGTCCATGTTACCACCTCTATAAAAATCGTTTTTTACCAAATTCCGCATTCCCGAAAGTACCGGGAGAGGTAGCATGGACTTACAATATGCATAAGCTGATAAATACTAGTTAGCTACCGCACACTACGCCTTGACGCAGGCCAACAAACGTAGCACGAATACTAAATAGGACTTATCTGAAATGACGGAGGGCTACGACAGGTTTTTCTGAAAACCTATTGCGTAATGAACTTGATATCGTTGTAGAATCAAATGATTTTGAAATGGAGTGCTTTTGAGGCTTTTCCAGTTTTGCTAAAGGAGTCACTCCCGGTGAAGGGATCGTCGGTCCTTTCCTCGTCGAATGAGGTGCGGGATATATCATATATATCACTGTGCAAAGCAAAAACACTTAAAAGCAATCAAAAGACAAACCGAGTGTGTAGCATCTGCCAGTTATTGCTAAAGGAATCACTCCCGGTGAAGGGATCTCGGTCCTTTCCTTATCGAATAAGGTGCAGGATATATCACATATACCTCTGTGCAAAGAAAAAACTGTAGCTACCTGTTTTATTTTGAAATTCGATTCTACAACATCTTAGGTTTCTTTTACTTTCATTAATCACATTAATGAAGTCCCATCAATTATGTACCTAAACTTCACAGATAAATACGACGTACACTTATGCCATCCGCATTCGCCTCGATGTCCCCTCGTGCACCGTTAGGTTAGGTAACTAACGGCAGAGCGGGGCAGGGCTAGCGCGGGTGTAAAACATAAGTAACGCCTATATAATATATCATATATACTATATAAAGTATCCATCACAGAACATATCACATGATCACATCACAGATATCGCAGCAGAAGAATCATATGAAATATTGGATATACTAGGACGTCCGTGTTTTCAATACGAGCCAGTATAAAACACGGATTCCACGGTCGCGATGAATAGCCAAACCCACACCCCTAGACCCCTACAAGAGCGGCAAGCAACCCTACCAATTCTAGAGTTAGGAGACCCGGACTCGACTCCTCAAGTTGGTCTCCCACTGGACCCCAGAACCCGGTTACTTGTGCTCCCCTCCTTGGGTCTATCCTAGTGCGGAAAAGTAAATAATATACAAACGGTGACATCTTCCGCAACCTGGAAGTGCCCCAATAAAAGAATATTACATACAATTTTTTACATGAATGAAAACGAAAAACACTCATCTCACATAAAAACCCCCGGGCTATTCAAACACGACGATCCAATATAACATATCCAGCAACACATAACATCACATGTCATCAACGTAAGTAAATATGTCCATCTCAATTGTCGTTGACATATAACAACAAAACCGGCGATATCACATATTACACTTACGGTCACAGAAAAGAAAGTGTAAAACTACAACAGTTGGAATCCGCAACCTCCTCAGACATCGCATGCCTGACCAAATGAATTCCTTAGACATCGCATGCCTAACAATTATAAACCCCGCATTTTAGTCTCAAAATCGAAAACTCTTTTCAATATCAAGTCGGGCAATTCAACAAGATTCCCGACATTTTGATCGAATGCTCGTCGCAAACTTTAGTAGACGGTCGCACCCCCGATACCGTCGACGAAGTGCACCAAGGCGGAACACCGCTACCGCGAGCACCCGAACGGATGCTTTCGGCGACGGGGTTCTCCTACAGTCACTTGGTCGGGGCTATGGGGCGAGGCTGTCTATTAAGTTTACCAGGCGAGTATCCGCGTACGCTACGTGATTGCGACGGACTTTTGATCACATCAAAATTCCGTGGCAACCAATCAAGTGAGACTAAACTGCTAGATTTATAACATTCATTCAGTTATCTAATAACTACTTGTGAATTCCAATTGTTGTATCACATTCCGGATAAACAGAAATGTTAAACTTTCCGATCGAACAGTCAAACACCCAAGTTTTCCCAAAACAGAGCAACATATGAAACAAGTTTAAAAACATGCAGTTCATGCATCAGTACCAACGGTCCAGCCGTAGAAGGGTCAAACCAACGCCTCACATGTGGCACGCCGTACTGCCCCAAACCCTAAGGTTCAAAGGGCAGTTCAAGACGGTCATATAATCGAGTTAAGGTTTGTTGTCTTCTATAGGGTCCATTGAGTTACTTGCACTACTTAGAACGTCTTTAAACCACGGAAAAATCCAACACTTGGAAATTTCCCAACAGGGGAAAAATTGGGTATTTATATCCGGTCGAACTTTTTAACATATTCAAAAATTATCCGGAAAACACATAGACAAAATTAGACAATCCGAACGAATCAACGAATTCCCTAAACAATCCCAGAAAACTCAACTGTAGAGTGCAGATTAAAACTTCCCAGAGAACATAGGAAACAGATACGGGCATTACTGTATCAAAACGACTCCCTAATCAGTACAGACGGCCGCGGAACCGCCGCACAAGGAGGCTATTACCGCGGTTCCGCGGCGCTTTAGTGGAGTTAGGGGTTCGTTTTCTACAGTAACTCTTATAATTTCCTTCTCTATTTTCTGAGAATTTTTAATTCACAAAAATCCCTGTTTTTGAAAATTGTACAGAGAGCATGGAAAAATTAGGGTTTCGGGTTCGATCGGGTTTCAAACTTCGTCTACGCATCGCCTAAGGTTCTAGATAGGCTCTGATACCACTGTAGGGTTCCTAGACACACCAAGGAGGTCTCACAAGGCATCAACCATGCCAATTTAAAATTTTACGGTGCCGAGAAACCCTAAACTACGGATCGTTGGCTAGATGTCTAGGCGAAAAAGAAACTAGTTAACAACTTAACTAAAGTTTAAACGGAAATACAACCTTTGTAGATCCGGTGCTCCACCTCCATAGCTCCGCAACGAAGTCCCCTCGCTGTCCAAATGAATTTCCGGGCTCTAGCGTCGGATTCGTCGGAGAAATGGCGAGCTAGGCCGTCAATGTCCATGCCGAAGATGATCTACGTCGAGGCATCGCTAGATCAAGCTCCAACTTCACCAAGTCAAGAAACTTGTGAAGAAAACACACTCTACTACTTGGCAAGAGGTAGAGGACGAAGAAATAGGAAGTGGGTTCACTTTAAAATTGGATTTCTCACTCATTTTCATCAATCACCATTGATGAAGTGAAGGTTTCTTCATTGAAGAAGATGAAGAAGAAGAAGAAAGTGTTATGATAAGTATTCTTTTAAAATGAAAATAATAATAATACTTATCATCTACAAACCATGGTCAAATGTAGAGACTAAACTAGGGTTAATGGGAATGGTTAGGGTTAAGCATGAGACAAAAATGGTCACTTAGGTCAAAGCTTCATGAAGCTTCAACTAGAATACAAAACAAGCCACCATTTTCTTTTAATGCTTATCATTTTCCAAATGAATAAAGAATAAATAAATATATATGAAAAACAAAACCCTAACCATTTAAATAACCATGGTTTAATCTTTTACACTTAACCAAATAAGCATGCATCATCAAACATGATACAATCAAATGTACAAATGTATATCACATATACAATGTGCACAAACCAAGTGAGAAAATCCATTTAAAGTGAACCAATACTAGTTAATGCAAAGTAATATATCAAATATATAATTATGCATTAATTCATTAAATCAACACTTGATTTAACGATCCGGTCATGTCGAACATAACCGACAAGTATTCAATGTATCGACTTATCGAATCAACGCTTGAATCGATAATTAGGTTATATCGCATACAACCAATCGATACATTCATCGCGAGAATGGAATACGGTATCACATACACGCATTATTCTCGGTCCCGCACATATCTCATATGCGCTCCTATTTCGTTTCGCTTGAGCCAGGAAACCTCTGTGTATGACTCTAAAGACTCGTCAATACGCCGGTAGCAGATGATGATCATATCAAACACCCACAAGCCGCAAGCGGTCTGCTAAACGTAACGGCCACCCGGGTATTGAGCGATCAGAAGATCGACGAGCAAGACCGCTCACACTCCTATGAATCCAACCAGTAACACTTACCCTACAGTCCGGTCTCGTCGTCTGATATGTCGCATATCTTGCCTAGGGGTGGTAAACGTCAGACCCCAATAGCTCGATAAGTCGTGTCGATATGAGGTCTATAACATTTCGAGAAACTACTGGTAACACTTACCAGTAAATCTCAGCAACCCTGGCCAGGGATTTCCTGTTATAGCCAATCGAACACAGCGCAACATCAACCCCCTATACCGGGAGAGACGAATCCCCTCCTATCGCTCATTGCCTCCATGTGACTCGGGACTGTACCCAAAAACCACCGTTTTGCACGCCCTCTTGGACGTGGTAAGATGGAAATCAAAGCACAGTGGGAACCACACAAGACTCTATGACGATCTCGGGTCAACAGACTACTCTGTACCAGTGTCACCAGAGAACTGCCATCTGACGTAAGGTATAATACCATCTGGGAGTTCTCGGCGAGTCCGTCCAGTGTACCCAGTCTCCACTGAGCACCCGTATATCATCTGCGATGTCAAACACCAATGGATATGGGATCATCCATCGCCCATCTGTATGGGTCGAGAAGGTATACGCTAGTCTACTCTGGTATATCGATGCCCCGTCTCGATACACCCACGACTAGGGACTTTGAAGGATGTACTTATGGACTACCATGTCCCCACTAGTATGATCCGCATCATAGTCCAGGTAGTCAAGTACACATCCTAAGGGCTTTACCAACATGTAACAGAGAGACAATCAGTGTACACGTTAAGGTAAAGATCAACCAGATAGCATACTATCATGTCGAGCAAGAAAGTCCTCCCTATATATGTCCCAGCATCCACTACAATATACATCGTATGTACAGTAATGGCCTCTAGGGCATACATATAACTAACAGTAAGTATATGGTTACTGTCATGATTCAGGATAATGGAAGAGGCGTTACTAGGAATACCACTTAACCCTTTTGAAACATTGTCATGTTTCAGTTTCACTGTGCAATGTTAATTGAAATTTGTTTTCCCAATTGGAATCTAACTCCTGGGTATGTATTTACCAGATCAGTTTCTCACATCTGTATATTATTACGGATGGTGAGTGGGAGTAAGATATTTGGACTTGGGTGATTAGATCCTCATTATATCGGAATTCGTTGTAATTGGTGATATTTGAGGAAATCATCTGGATTCTGCCGGATGGCAAATATTTGGTTTTGAATATCCATTGTTATGCACCAATTTCAAACTCATATATCTGTACGTTTATTTTATAAAGTGAGATATAACTTTTTGATATTGTGTCTATGATATTTACCTATATCAGTTGGTGATTAGGTAAGGTGCATTCAACAGCGGTGTAATTCTTCTTAACCATACTACAGTTTTTCAACCTACGACGCACAGAGTTTGAGTTATTGGACTCAGGGACTTATACAAAGTATTGCATGTTGTCCAGTGTCCGTTAGGACAATGGGGTTGGTACTCGTACTATATTCTATTTACCTGTGATTTCTCCAGTTCTGGACAAGTATTTCGTACAAATGCATGGTCCAGATTTTGAGAAGTTATAGGTATAAGAATAAAGTAAAGAACCATTTATTAGAAGTATCGGGATTCTTCGAAGTATTCAAAGATGTAGATACTTGTGTTTGGTATTCAGTTAATAGTAATGGTGTTGAGAACTTGCTTCTCTTTCAGGTTATGGATGCACTCCTAGATGAGTAATGCTGATTGTCCTCTTTCCATTTGGATGATATACACTAGAGACAGATGCATGTTTTTGAACCTGGTTTAAATTAAATTAGTGCTTTTGTTTCTATATTAGATATATATAGAATCAATATATATCTTAACGATGTTAAGATATGGGGAGTTGTCCGGATGATGCTTAAAACCAGAATCCGGATAAACTCAAGGCACGTTTCAGTAATGGCTGTTTGTGGGTTATCCCGGGCTTTGACGAGGGTTAACTTTCTACCATCAGGAAGATCAATATTTATATTGTTCTTGACTCGCCACAGTTTTAATAAAATGGATTTTTTTTCCAGAAAACAGAAGTGGGAATGGTAGAACTGGAAGTTATTCCAGAACCACAAACGATTACTGGAAATTTAATAGAACCTAAGGATTCAATTGGATTTGATGTTCCATTAGCCACTCCGCAGATTTGGTGGGTAACCTCAGGCACCCGAGAGGTACTTCGGTCTTCTCAGAGACGGTGACAGGGAGGTTCCTGTTTACCCAGACTTGCCATTGCTGTTGTTCTAGACTATAAGACCCGGCAGGATGATGAGTATAGCGTCGTTCTAAACTAGTTTTAGGAGTGCACGTATATATGATTCTGCCAGAGGGTTGTTGTAGTCAGTGGGAGCAGCGGAAGCATAGTAGGTAAGTAGCTTCTGTCAATTTATAGACTAAAGCAGGTATAGCGGAAATAGATCATCTATTTTTGATGTGACAGTCATAGGTTTTGACTTCATCAGAATAGGAGATGGATCTGGTAAGAAGGTAGTAGGGTGTGATGTCCGAGAATTCGGGATGACATGAACTTAATAGGAAGAGATATTCCTATACTACGATCGGTTATACCGTGGTTGTCACAAAGTTGTTTCTCCACATAGGATATAGATATAATATCAGGTTTTCTGATTACTAGATCTATGGTTTTAGATCTAGATTTAGGAAGTATCCTAATCTGGGTACTTTGACATTAAATGGACGACTCCTAGAATGGTGGTCTATCTGCAGGTGATGGAGTCACCCTCTCTAAAGGTGTCTTACAGACTAAAGGAGAGAGGGGTCTGCATGATTAGCACATTACTTGCTTATGCAATTGAGTTAATCATGAAATGTCAAGTACCACACCAGATATTGCTTCTGCTCTAGATGCAATAAGCAGAAATATTAATCCAATCCTGGAGAAACATTGGGATGCAGTTATTGAACATAAGTGAATGTTCTAGGGAAATGATTAAGGCAGCCTCCTTCAGGAGACGATTATCATTTCAATCTTCCAAGGTGACCTGGATGACAGAATGACTGTCAGAGTTATAGCTTTTCCTTCTTTTGAGGGATGGTACGTTGGACAGGTGGTCCAAGCGGATACTGAGGAAAGGCCTGGCGCAAGATACTGATTAAATTCAGTGGACGATACAGTCTAAGTAGTTTGCTGGATTTGGAGTTCATTTGTGAACTGGGTCCCATCAGATATCCAGAAAAATTCTAAGACAGGTATTGCTCATTTCGGGAGATAGTTTTCTTCGCGAAGTTGAGATTAAGAGAGATACAGAAAGAAACATTGGAGCTGATCCACTCACTGAGGCTATTTCTCGAACGCAATCATTTTCGCAAACGGGCTTTGCGAAACTGATTAGTAGAGAAGTTGGGTGTTCGGTATCACACGGGCTGTGAGTATGCGACATCGCAATAATTGGCCTTAAGTGCAAGTGGGAGATTGTTGGCTATAGTGCCCTCAAGGCAATTATCATAGTCGCGGACTTGTGATCATGATGATTGAGGTATGACCTATATCGATAAAACAGTCTTACTCAAGATGATAGTATGCTATCTGGTTCTTTTTTATCATCATGTACGTGTTGATAGAGCCCTTAGGATTCTTGCTTGACTGCCAGCATTGTGATGGCGATCACATATGTGGGAGCTGGGGTCTATAAGCACATCCTTAAATGTCCCTAGTCGTAGGAGTATCAAGATCGGGCATCGATACTCCTGTGTAGACTAGTGTATACTGACCGAGACCCCGACGAGGGGCGGTGGCCAGGTCTCACAAGCCATTGGTGTTAGTTTGTTCACCTAAGATAGTATGCAGGTGCTCATTAGGTTATGAGTACACTGGACGGACTCGCCGGGAACTTGCTAGTTAGTATTATACCAATTGTCAGATAGCAGTTCCCAGGTGACATGTGTACAGGTTAGTCTGTCGAGCTGAGATCGTCATTTGTCTCGTGTGAGTTCCCACTGTGCTTTGATTACTACCCTACCACGGCTCAAAGGAGTCGTGCAAACAGGTTTTAGTTGGGTACAATCCCGAGCCACATGGAGGCAGTGATCGGATCGTCGGGGATTCGTCTCTCTCGGTATTGGGGGTTGATGTCGCATTATGTACGGGTGGCCATCACCACAAATCTATGACCATGGTAGATGAGGATTACTGATCCAGGATCGATAGTTTCTCAGGAGGTAGTGGGTATCATGCCGACACTGAATATCGCGTTGTTGGGGGTCTGACTTTATCCACCCCCTAGACTCGATATGCGATACTCTTAGACGAACAGACCGGACTGTACGGATATTGTCACTAACAGGCTCAGTAGGGGTTCAGGATGAGTTTGCTCGTCGGCCTCCCTTTCGCTCAATACCTGGGTAGCCGTTACGTACAGTTAGTGCCGCTGACGTGCTTGTGGTTAAACCCACTGCCAGCGTATTGATGAGTCTTTAGAGTCCCACACAGAGGGTTTTCACGGTTCAGGCGATATGGTGTACATGAGGTATGTTGATACATACAGATGTCCGATTAAATATGTGCACCTGCTGCGCAGACTTTAATTGGACGGTTGATAATACTAGCGGCTTAGGATTAAGCCAGTTTATTAAATCAGGTTTTGATTTAATAATTTACATATATATTTATATATATGTGTATTCTAGTATTATTGTTCGCTATTTATTTTCTCTCTCGGCTATTCGTATTTTGGTACGAATACGCGTATATGTATTTCGGTACATGTACCGGAAGTATTCCGTATTTTATACGGAATAGCTTATAGAAGTTTTGCCACCTCATTATTTGATTTTTCTTTTATGAAAGTTCATTTTGTTTAATGATGAGGTGGAGGGTGTGAGGTGGCATGGACATGACCTAGGTATGGTTTTAAAGTATGGTAGTGATTTGTTTATTGTTTTAATTTAGAAAAAGAAATGATTTTATTTTTGTGTGGAGGTGAGTGGGATGGCCGGCCACTTGAGGGTGAGGGTTCATTTTTTGGGTTTGATTACACACTCAATCTAATACACACAAAAGAGTTAGCCTATTTTCCTTAGTTGTTCATGCAAAAGCTTTCACCTCCTTCATCTTCTTCTTGCGTTTCTTCTTGAGCTCAAAGGAAAGAGAGAAAAATATAGTGACACTTTCGTACACCCCCACACTCCATCGCTAGCGACTTTGGAGGGTCGGTTACCTCGTTCGACGAGGTTGGAGCTTGCGCCGTTTCCCTCGGGTGGATCATCGGAGACGAAGGAAGACCGGCAACCAAACCACATCAACGAGCCGCTAGGAGCTTGGAATGAAGACCGAAGGACACGGATCAACTCGGTATAACGATTCTAACTCTTAGTTAGTTTTCCAGTTTAGGGTTTAAGGCCGATCCGGGATTCGGGTAGAGGTAGCGCCGGTTTCAGAAATTTTTGTTCCGCATTTTGGCCGCGTTTTGACAGCCGGGGCGCTGCCGTGACCCTTCAATTTGAATCTGGTTCCAATTAAATCAGTGCCTCTGTTTCTATATTGGATATAGAATAGTTCGTATCTTAACAATGTTAAGGTACGGGGAGTTGTCCGGCTTATGCTTAAAACCAGACTCTGGATAACTCAAGGCACGTTTCTGTAATGGCTCTTTGTGGGTTGACACGGGCTATGACGAGGGTTGATTTTCTACCATCTGGAAGATCAATAGTGATATTGTTCTTTACTCGCCACAGTTTTAATAAAAATGGATTTTTTCAGAAAACGGTAGTTGGAGTATGGTAGAACTGGAAGTGATTCCAGAACCACAAACGATTACTAAAAATTTGATAAGAACCTAAAGATTCAATCTGATTTTACATTCCATTGGCCACTCTGCAGATATGGTAGGTAACCTCAGGCACTCGAGAGGTATTTCGGTATGCTCAAAGACGGTGACAGGGAGGTTCTTGTTTACCCAAATTTGATACTACTGTTGTTCCAGGCTATGAAACCCGGCACGAGGATGAGTATAGCATCGTTCTAAACTAGCTTTGGAAGTGCACGTGTATATGACTCTGCCAGAGGGTTGTTGTAGTCAGTGGGAGCAGCGGAAGCATAGTGGACAAGTGGCTTATGTCTATTTATGGACTAAAGTAGATATAGCGGAGATAGATCATCTATTTCTGATGTGAGAGTCATAGGTTTGACTTCATCAGAATAGGGGATAGATCTGTTAAGAAGGTAGTAGGGTGTGATGTCCTGGTACTTGGATGACATACATAGAGTAGGAAGTGAAATTCCTATACTACGATCGTTTATACTTTGGTTGTCACACAGTGGTTTCTCCACACAGGACTTGGATATTATATCAGACATTCTGGTTACTGGATCTATAGTTTTTGATCTAGATTTGGGTAGTTTCCCAATTTGGGTACTTAGACAGCATTCTAAAGATACTTTAGAATGGATGACTCCAGGCACGGTAGTGTACCTGCAGAAGATGGAGTCACCCTCTCTAAAGGTGTCTTACAAACTAAAAAGGAGAGGGATGTGCATGATCAGCAGATCACTTTCTTAGGCAATTGAGTTGACCATGAGATGTCAAGTACCACACCAGATGTTGCTTTTGCAGGAGATGCAATAAGTTGATATTAATCCAATCCTGGAGAAACGATCGGAAGCAGTTTTAGAACATAAGTGGATGTTCTAGGGATATGATAACGATAGCCTCATTCGGGAGACAGTTATCATTCTGGGCTTCCAAGGTGACCTGGATGACAGAGTGACTGTCAGAGTTATAGTTTTTCCTCTGATGAGGGGAAGTGTTTTGGACAGGTGATCCAAGTGGACACTGAGGGAGGCATGACGCAGGATACTGATTAAGTTCAGTTGACGATACAGTCTAAGAAGTTTGGATTTGGAGTTCATTCATGAGCTAGGTCCCATCAGACATCCAAACATATTCTAAGACAGGTATTGCTCATTTCGGGAGATGGATTTCTTCGCGAACTTGAGATAAAGAGTGACATAGAAAGAAACATTTGAGCGGATCCACTCACTGAGGCTATTCCTCAAACACATTAGTTTCGCAAATGGGTTTTGTGAGACTGATTAGTAGAGGAGTTGGGTGTTCGGTATCACACGGGCTATGAGTATATGATATCGCAATAATTAGCCTTGAGTGCAAGTGGGAGATTGTTGGACATAGTGCCCTCAGAGTCAATTATTGGATCACAGGCACGTGATTGCAACCTATACCGGTAGGACAGTCTTACTCAAGATGATAGTATGCTATCTGGTTTATCTTTATCATCGTGTACTGCTTTAGGAGACCTTACAGGTCACTATTGCGCGTTGATAGAGCCCTTAGGATTCTTGCTTGACGGCCAGCAGTATGATGGCGATCATATACGTGGGAGCTGGGGTCTATAAGCACATCCTTAAAAGGTCCCTAGTCGTGGGAGTTTTCGAGACAGGGCATCGATACTCCAAAGTAGACTAGTGTATACAGTCGAGACCCCGACGAGGGGCGATGGCCATTCTCACAAGCCACTGGTGTCAGTTGGTTCACCTAAGATATATACAGGTGCTCATTGGGTTATGAGTACACCGGATAGGACTCGCCGGGAACATGCTAGTTGGTTTTATACCAGACGTCAGATAGCAGTTCCCTGGTGACATGTGTACAGGTTAGTTCATCGACCTGAGATCGTCATTTGTCTCGTGTGAGTTCCCACTGTGCTTTGATTACTACCCTACCACGGCTCAGAGGAGTCGTGCAAACAGGTTTTAGTTGGGTACAGTCCCGTGCCACATAGAGGTAGTGAGCGGATCGGCAGGGGTTCGTCTCTCCCGGTATTGGGGGTGAGATCGCGCTGTGTCTAGGAGAGCCATTACACAAAGCCCTCGGCCGAGGCAAGAGATTTACTGGTAGGTATTCCGGTAGTATCTCAGGGTGTTCTAGGCTACACTCCGACACAACTTGTACCGCTTTTGGGGGTCTGACTTTTACCAACCCCCTAGGCCCGCCATGCGATGCTCATAGACGAACGGACCGGACTGTACGGATATTGTCACTGACAGGCTCAGTAGGGTGTCAGGATGAGTTCGCTCATCGACCTCCCTTTTGGTCAATACCTGGTAGCCCGTTACGTACGGCTAATACCTCTGACGTGCTAGTGGTTAAATCCACAGCCAAAGTATTGACGAGTCTTTAGAGTCCCCCACAGACAGTTTCTCATGTTTCGGGCGAAACGTTGTAGAGGACGTATGATATATGGCAGGGTTCGATCTTATACATGCTGTATTGCACGCATCATGATCGGACGGATCATACTAGTGGGCTTTGGTTTACGCCGGATCCTAGTATTAGATTTGTTTGATTATTTTAGTCTCATCGCATTCGCATTCAGTCGGAATGCGGGTGCTTGTATGTATATACAGGTGAGGGGTATCCTTGTGATCCGTCACGAGTTTACTTTAGATGTTGCCGGATCTTTTTGTTGTGGCAAACATTTGGATTAATGTTTGTTAATGGAAATAATGAGCTTGATATTCACCATGCATTGCATTAAATGTGACATGGACATTTAGATGACTCATGGTATCTTTTTTAGCAAATATGTCACATTAGTGTTTTGTTTAATGTGTGGAAATGAGATGGAAAGAGAGAGGGGCTGCCATGGTTGATTTTATTGGTCTTGTATTTTCATAATCTCACTCTCTCACTCTCATTCCAACAAAAGAAAAGAGAAGAAAAAGAAAAGCTCTTGTTCTTCTTCCTCTAGCTCATTGCTTCCATCAATGGCAACACTTTAACCTCCATCCAAAGCCATGGATGCAGGAGACAAAGTGATCACAACATTCTCTACTTCACCATAGGCACGTCGGCTAGCACACTTCGTGCCCGAGTTGCTTCGGACGAAGCGGGAGCCCGTAAAACAACTTTTCGATGTGGTGCCCTTTCCGACGAGGAGATGAAGACCGGAGATGCTGCGTGGAGATGAAGACCGGAGATGCCGCGTGGAGCTTTGGATGGTGGCCGAAGACCAAAGGACACGGATCGCTCGGTATTGCATTCTATCCCTTCTCTTGATAGCTGGTAGTAGGTTAATGGTTCGATCCGGGATTTAAGCATACGATAGCGCCGGTTTTCAAGTTAAGAAAAAATTTCGTTTCCGCATTTTGGCCTCGGAATGACGGCCGGGGCTCTACCGTAATCTTACATATTCTTGATGAAACATAAATCCGAGACCTTTGAGAAATTCCGGGAATATAAGAATGAAGTGGAGAAACAAACCGGCAAAAGTATCAAGACACTTAGATCTGATCGAGGTGGTGAATACTTAAGTGCTGAGTTTCTGGATTGCTTAAAAGAGAATGGATTTCTTTCTCAGCTTACTCCTCCATACACACCTCAACACATCGTTTTATCGGAAAGGCAGAACCGAACCTTATTGGATATGGTACGTTCCATGATGAGTAATGCTGAGTTACCACGATTCTTCTATGGTTATGCACTAGAATCAGCTGCATATCTTTTGAACAAGGTTCCTACTAAGTCAGTGCCTACCACACCATATCATATGTGGAGTGGGAAGAAACCCTATCTTATGTATCTGAAGGTATGGGGATGTCCAACTTTTGTAAAAAAGCAGCATGCAGAAAAGCTCGAGGCACGCTCAGTACTATGTAAATTTGTGGGATACCCAAAGAACTCCAGGGGATATCTTTTCTATTACGCGGAGGACCAAAAGCTCTTTGTTTCTCACATGCCCACTTTTTAGAAAATCAATTTCTTGAAAAAGAGACAAGTGGGAGCACAATAGATGGAAGAAATTCTAGAATCACAAGTTATTTCTGAAAGCATGGTGGAACAAGAAGTTTCGAAAGAACCGGACATCCCCGCGCCACTCCACAGAACTAGTAGGCAGTCTTATCCGCCCGAGAGATACTACGGTTTTCTTATAGATGGGGATAGAGAGGATTGCATCATCGACGATGATGAGCCAACTAGCTTCCAGCAAGCCATTCAAAGCAGAGACTCGGTAAACTCGCTGGATGCAATGCTGACCGAAATGGAGTATATGTACACCAACAAAGTATGGACTTTGGACATTGCTCCAGAAGGGGTAAATGTAAGTCTATGTCACTCACCCCGGTACTTACGGGGAGGCGGAATAGGTAAAAATCAAAATTTTCATACAAGGTAACATAGACTTTGCTTGAGGATCTTTGCCAAACCATTGCTAACAAACTAACTAGAGGTTCTATCTACTCTGCTAGAAGATTATACCTCATTATATCGGTCCTTCGGGTCTTCTCCACTGTCCTCCAAGTCTATGTGGGCTCCGGGGATCGATCCGGATCGTAGTCACCTCCACGGCCTCCTTGAGTCGAAGACGATCCACCCGAGAGTCTATAGTCCGAGCCCCACCTCAAGACCGAGGTAACTAGGGCAACAAGCTTGCTAATCTTGATGTCCTAGGTGATCTAGAGTATGAAGATGGATTTGTTTGTCTATTTAAACTCTAATTTTCTCAACACATGAGAGCTTAAGAGTTTTCTAGTGAGGAAGAAGAAGAAGAGCAATATGGGAGCTCATTTGAAGAGAAAGAATGCAAATGAGATAATGAGCCATGGAAAAATAAAAACCAATCTTTTATTATGATAATTATGATGGCTAAGTTGATTTGACCACTATCATGTCTCATTTAATTCTATGCAAGAAAATATCTTATGCTTAGCAAAAATATCTAGGTCAACATAAGTCAACAAGTCAAATGGTCAAACACTAATTAGCCATAACACAATTATCACTAAACAAATAGTAAATATTTTCCACCACCTCATAATGGTTCTAATCATGTCAATGGTCAAAACCCTAATGAGGCATATCCTTCTTCGTTCCTCACAACCGTGCGCATCCGTATTCCAAAGAATACGAATACTAAGAGACAAAACTGATCCATCTATACAATACAAGGTCTGGCTTAAACCAAAGCCCACCAGTATCATCCTCTAGAACAACATACATGCACAAGTTCACATAAGTGATCGAAGCCCTGCCGTAAAACCATACGGCCTCTACACCTATTGCCCAGTGCAGGGAAACTCTCTATGTGGGACTCTAAAGACTCGACACTACGCTGGCAGTGGGTTTAACTACAGGCCGCAAGCGGTACTAGCTGTACGTAACAGTCCCTATGTAGATATCGATAAGAAGGCCGATGAGGAATACCCATCCGAACTCCTACTGAGCTTGAGTGTGACAATCTGCGTACAGTACGATCTGTTCGTCTATGAGTATTGCATATCAGGCCTAGGGGGGCGGTAAACGTCAGACCCCTAATAGCGGTATAAGTCGTGTCGGAGTGTAGCCCAGAACACCCTGAGAAACTACTGGAACACCTACCAGTAAATCTCGCTTACCCTGGCTAGGGACTTTGTGTAATGGCTCTCCAGACACAGCGCGATATCAACCCCCAATACCGGGAGAGACGAATCCTGTCTAACCGCCACTGACTCCAAGTGTTTCGGGACTGCACCCAACTACTACCCGTTTGCACGACTCCTTTAAGCCATGGTAGGGTAGTAATCAAAGTACAGTGCGAACACACTCGAGGCGAAGTGGCAATGTAAAGTCGACGGACTAAGTTGTACTCATGTCACCTGGGAACTGCTATCTGACGATAGGTATAGTACCAACCAGCAGTTCCCGACGAGTCCTGTCTGGTGT
Source organism: Agapanthus africanus (assembly GCA_030015575.1). Classification (NCBI taxonomy): domain Eukaryota; kingdom Viridiplantae; phylum Streptophyta; class Magnoliopsida; order Asparagales; family Amaryllidaceae; genus Agapanthus; species Agapanthus africanus. The sequence continues at coordinate 174,461,934 of CM057349.1, forward strand.
ATTTGTAACCTAACGAGCACCTGCATACTATCACCAGTACGACGTACTAATGGCTGTGGGACAGACCATCTCCCCTGCTGGGATGAGAAGTGTATACACTAGTCTACTCTGGAGTATCGATGCCCCGTCTGGATAATCCTACGACTAGGGACCTGTATAAGGATGTGCTTGTAGATTACCCAGCCCCCACTAGTGTGATTTCCATCACAACGCTGGTAATCAAGCAAAAAATCCTAAGGGCTCCACTAATATGTATAAGCGGTGTGCTAAAAGAAATACATGCACATATTAAAGTAGAAACAAACCAAGTAGCATACTACCATTTTGAGCAATACTGTTAATACAACTGTGAATATCCCAAGCTTCTATTAAGTAATATACAAACCAGTATGATACAATAATGGCCTCTAGGGCATATACACTAACAATCTCCCACTTACACTAGGGCCATGTGCTGGCATATCGTAGACCTATCATCTCGAATAGCCTCTCGAACTGCATCTGAGGGATGGCCTTTGTGAATGGATCTGCAGTGTTATTCTCCGTATCTACTCTCTTCACCTCGATTTCCCTGTGATCTACGATCTCCCTGATCAGGTGATACCGCCTCAAAATGTGTCTGGACTTCTGATGGGACCTGGGTTCCTTTGCTAAAGCTATAGTGCCGTTGTTATCGCAATACAGCGGTATTGGATCAACAATGGTTGGAACCACCTGAAGTTCTGTGAGGAACTTCTTCATCCAGACAGCTTCTTTTGCTGCATCGCAAGCAGCTATGTACTCCGCTTCCATCGTCGAGTCTGCAACGGTGTCCTGCTTGGAGCATTTCCAACAGACCGCCCCTCTATTGAGGGTAAAGACATAACCCGACATGGACATGGAGTCATCCTTGTAACTCTGGAAGCTGGAGTCAGCAAAGGCCTCGATCTGGAGGTCTTTTCCGCCATACACCAAGAACATCTCCTTAGTCCTTCTCAGGTACTTGAGAATGTTCTTTACTGCTATCCAGTGCTTCTCCCCTGGGTCTGACTGATACCGGCTTACAATGCTCAATGCGTATGCTACATCTGGTCTGGTACATAATATCGCATACATTATAGAGCTTACCGCAGATGCGTAGGGTATAGATGGCATGCGAGCCCTTTCCAAATCAGTCTTGGGAGACATCTCTTTGGAGACGGTGATTCCGTGACAAGCCAGCAGGTTACCGCACTTAGAATCGTCCATACTGAATCTTTTCAGTATGGTGTCAATGTACCTGGACTGTGAAAGTCCCAACATCCTCTTAGATTTATCACGATAGATCTGGATCCCCAGAATGTAGGAGGCATCACCCAGGTCCTTCATGAAGAACCTCTATGACAAGAATCCTTTGACTGACTGTAGCATAGGAATTTCATTTCCTATTAAGAGAATGTCATCCACGTACAAGACGAGGATTACCACAGTTCTCCCTATAATCTTACTGTAAATGAATGGTTCATTTGGATTTTTGATAAAGTCGAATTCTTTGACAGTATCATCGAAGCAGACGTTCCAACTCCGCGATGCCTGCTTTAGTCCATAAATGGACTTAAGTAACTTGCACACTTTACTACTGCTCCCACTCTGAATGAAACCCTCTGGGTGATCCATATAGACGCACTCTTCCAAACTACCATTTAGAAAAGCCGTCTTTATATCCATCTGCCAGATCTCATAATTGTGGAAGGCAGCAATGGAAAGAAGGACCCGAATGGATTTGAGCATAGCCACTGGAGAAAAGGTTTCGTCACAGTCCAAACCAGGTCTTTGACGAAAACCCTTTGCAACAAGTCTAGCCTTATAGGTTTCAACCTGTCCATCTACACCAATCTTCTTTTTGAAGATCCATTTGCAGCCTACGGGTTTTACCCCTTCCGGAGCAATGTCCAAAGTCCAAACTTTGTAAGTGTACATGGACTCCATTTCGGTCCGCATTGCATCCAGCCATTTTACCGAGTCCCCGCTCTGAATGGCTTACTGGAAGCTAGTAGGCTCATCAGTGTCAATGATGCAATCCGCTCGATCTCCGTCTATGAGAAAACCGTAGTATTTCACGGGCGGATGAGACTGCCTGCTACTTCTGCGGAGTGGTGCTGGGATGTCCGGTTCTTTTAAAACCTCTGGTTCTACCAAGCTTCTAGTAATATCTTGTGGTTCCAGAATTTCCTCCAGTTCTATTGCGCTCCCACTTATCTGATTTTCTAAAAATTCAGTTTTCAAGAAGCGGGCATGACGAGAAACAAAGACTTTTTGCTCCTCGCGTAATAGAAAAAATACCCCTTAAAGTTCTTTGGGTATCCCACAAACTTACACTGTACTGAGCGTACCTCGAGCTTGTCCGCATGCTTCTTTTAAATAATAGCTGGACATCCCCACGTCTTAAAGTGTTTAAGACAGGGTTTCTTCCCACTCCACATCTGATATGGTGTGGTAGGCACAGACTTAGTAGGAACCTGGTTCAAAAGATATGTAGCTGATTCTAGTGCATAACCCCAGAAAGATCGTGGTAACTCAGCCTTACTCATCATAGAACGAACCATATCCAATAGGGTTCGATTTCGCCTTTCAGATACACCGTTGTGTTGTGGTGTGTATGGAGGAGTAAGTTGAGAGAGAATTGCATTCTCTTTTAAGTAGTCCAGAAAATCGGCACTCAAGTATTCACCACCTCGATCAGATCTCAGCGTCTTTATACTTTTGCCCGTTTTTTTTCTACTTCATTCCAGAATTTCTCAAAGGCCTCGGATTTATGCTTCATCAAGAAGACATGTCCATACCTGGAGAAATCATCCGTAAAAGTAATGAAATTGGAAAAACCACTTCGTGCATGTGGAGACATTGGACCGCATACATCGCTGTGTATAAGTCCTAAGAGCTCGCTCGCTCTTACTCCGTGTCCAGTGAACGGAGTCTTTGTCATCTTTCCCATGAGACAAGATTCACAAGTCGCATAAGACTAATATTCGAAAGGATTCAAATATCCCACTCTATGTAACTTTGTCAACCGTGTTTCATTGATGTGACCCAGTCTACAATGTCATAAGAAAGCCTGATTTAATTCCAGAGACTTTCTTATAAGTGTATTCTGGACACTGAAAACCTGAGCTTGATTTAATATGTATATACCGTTATCTAATGTACCTGACCCAATCAGAGTCTGATTAAGGTGGATGTGGACCACATCGCTTACAAAAGTAAAATCATATCCTTCCTTAGAAATGTAGCGTTTCAGAAATCGTTTTGCGAATTTTTCCGTTTTAGGGCAAAATTGTCGGTATTTTCCGTTTTAACCCGATTTCGATCAAACGTCCGTAGAAACTTGCCAGCACCTAGTTTTGCTAAAATAAAACTAGTGCGCGAACTTTGGGGGTATTTGGGAGGTTTTGGTTCAGATAGAATTTTTCCCAAATAAAATATTATTTTAGCCGGTAAAATATGCACGTAAATCGGGAAATTTGTTCTAAATGAAAATTCTTGAAAATCATCACTACAATTATTTTAGAACCTTCTTTTTAAATATCTATATTTTTTTAGTGCAAAGGAGTTAATTTTAAAAAGAAACGAAAAAGAAAATGAAAGGTGGCAAAATAGCATTTATTGATGCATTTAATGTTTTTTACTAGAAACTTCACTCCCTTTTTGCACAAAACCCCCCCTCGATCACCTTGGCCGAGCCCACTTCCCCCAAATCTTCCCCATTTCATTTCTAGCTCATTTCTTCATCATTTTGTTCACAAAATGTTTCAAAATCCAAAAATAAATCCAAAAAAATTCCTAAATAAAAATTAAACCATCAATTTCCTTCACTAAGCTTCCGTGGATCTTCAACAAAGCATGGTTGTTTTTTTAGGCTAAGATGATGGATCAAGTTAATATTTTGTGTTCTTGTTAAGGTATAATTTCTTACCATAATCCTTAATTAATTGTTTAGATCTTAATCTAACTATTTAAGTTAGCTAATTATATGTTTAATATAGCTTTAAAACTCTTGATTTATTCATTACTCTTTTTTTTAAGAAATTTAAGTTAAGGATAAAACTTGATTTAAGTGTTTAATGTTAATTGAAGTGTTAATTTGTGATTAGGAATACATAACCTAGTAGATTATTATAATTATTGTTAATGAATACTTTGTTTAATTATGAAATATTACTTACTAGGTTTTTGCTAAAACTTATTTTTCAAGTGTTAAAAATATAGAAATGGTTTAGATAGCTTAGTTAAGCTATTATAGGGTGTTTGTATGCGCTAGATTTGTGTTAGCTTGATTCTAGTGTGAATTATTGTGATAAATTGTTTACTAGATTTCGGGGTTTTTCCGACGTGGGTTCGATTAGTCGTCGCGAGATTATATCTATTATATTCCTCGTATTTAATTGTGTTGTGTTGCGCGATCGGGACGATCGGAGTCTAGACTTCGTGTTTCGTAGTTTAGCGACCCTAGTTAGGGTTTTTGGCCGATGTCGTGCGCGTTAGGTGCACTAAGTGCGCAGTGCATTTTTCAGGGCGTTATCCTTGCGTTTCGTTGCCTTTTCGCCGTTTCAGGATATTTAGCTTATGTGATGTGTTTGTGAAATTTTACGTTCGCAAGCGGGGACTTCGGACGCTACGACAAGGGAAAACAGGTGGTAGGCTTCACTTAGCTAGGAGCGTTGGTGAGTAGATTTAACATCTACAGGGGAATCGCCCGCATAGCGTTATGCATCTGGGCTAGAAATGACTTGACTTGTCGCATATTCTATTTCATATTTAGAATTGCGTATACACCCTACTGCTTAGTTAATTGTTGTTCTTGGACTAGTATCCTTAGGACACTGCACTATTATTGACGGCTTATGTTGCACGAGTACTGATTGTATGCCACACACACCATCAATAATTTCCATGACACGCACAACACCTATACATATGTGATATTGGATTGCTTAGGGACATTGAGATATGATTCTTATTTTCATTGTGCATAGGACATATAGCATACATGTATACCTACATGCTTACACATATGCCTAGACATGCTTACATGCTAGTTACCGATATACCTATAGGGTAGTGTACCATTAGTGATAGGTATATACACATATGAGACATAGCTACATGTACATCTGGCATACATACATACATATACCTGGAGGGTATTATGGATAGGTATAGAGACATACCTTGCTACAGATACTTTTACATCATACATACTTACATATGGACACACATATCTTGCTATACCGACATGGTTACGCTTACCTTGTTATAGCTACATGTTCACTTGTATATGATGTTGCATCTGATTTCGGAGAAATCAGGAACCGCATGATATATTTAATAATTTATTGCAGTTAAATAGCGGTTTTCCTTTATATGCTCATATTACTGTTTCATGTTTGAATATATTACATCCATGGATTTCATATGATGTTCTCTGATATTTTTACTCCTAAGTATATATAACGGTGGAATGGGACGCTGTTATATATGCCTATACACATATATTAGTGGAATGGGACGCTAATATATGTGTATTGATTCATGCATTTATACTTATTCATTATTTGATGTTTTCTGGATTTGAGGATCGTGGTGGTTTCATGAAATTATGCAAGTGTTCTTATTCTTTACTTGATATTTGTATACATCTACTTAGAGATTTGTTTTATAGCGATACGTGGATCACGGGTGTCGATACCGGACACTTACGATTCGAGGAACGTATATACCGATACGTGGATCACGGGTGTCGATGCCGGACACTTACGATTCGAGGAACGTATGATTATGAGAAAGACCGATACGTGGATCACGGGTGTCGATACCGGACACTTACGATTCGAGGAACGTATGGATATGAGTATTTTTGTGTCGATGCTAGACACTTGTTTCATGATATTTTTGGGTGTCGATGTTGGACACTCACTTTATATAAAACTTACTGGATATTGGATATATGAGATTCACTTGATATTGGATACAGGATATATGAGATTTATTTGATATTATACATTCAGGATTTGTGAGACTTACATGATATGAGAACCAATTTGGGGGCTGATTTGAGGAAATTGGGATTTGGATTGTTTTGATGGACTTTGGTCCTACCACGATGTCAGGATTCCGTGGAAATGACATGTTTCATCCCATACTTCGTATTTATTGTTTATGCACTGCTTCATGTATTAGTTGTATCTGCTAGAGTACCTTTCATGACTCTTGCATATATACATTGTCATATCATCGCTTCATGTATTAGTTGTACCTGATAGAGTACCTTACATGATTGTTGCATACAGATTGTCATATTACTGCTTCATGTATTAGTGATACCTGCTAGTGTACATTTCATGTCTATTGCACACATGACTTTTATTGCTATTAGTTGCTTATGTTAGATTCGCGCTGTACGTGCATACTTGCGATTACCTGCATATGTAATTTACTATTCACGAGTTGGCAACTCATCCCTGTTGTGCCACAGTGTTTGCAGGTTGTTCCCCATAGTAGTTGAGACAGGCTATTCATCTATCTTATCATCTTTTGCTGCGGATACCGCATCAGCTCACAGTGTGCAGTTTTCTTAGGTGGGTTTTGTGGTTATTCATTGTTGTATTGTATATTCGTTGTATCCTTGTACTCTCCATCTACTATTTTCATGTTGACTTAGAGATTTGAGGTGAGGACGATATTGTATATTTTGTGACTTGGTTGTCTTTTATACAGTTTCCTTTCTATCGTCTTTTATTTCTTCGCTACGGCGTCATATATTTGTTGTGATGGATGTTTTCCTCCTTTTGGCGTGGATTTGCTCCTGTTGGGGATGCTTTACTTTATATTTATGTTGTACCCATTTTTGGGGTTGGTTTTTACAAAGGAGGTGCTGCCGAAATTTTCAAGAAAGTAAATTGGACTTAAGGAATTTATACTTGAGATTTTCAAAAGTTTAAATAATGTTTCTTATCTTTTCTTGTCTTTCGATGGTTTAGATTTCTGGGTTTTGGCTTTCTTTTACTGCGTTACGCCTGTAGACGTTGCGTAGTATTAGGGCCGTCACGTGCCAATTTCGGGTTGTGACAAAGTTGGTATCAGCGCGCTAGGTTTTACCTTTCGGAGTGTAGGATGACCTTGGTATAATGGAGTAGGTAGCTTAAGCAGAGTAACGTAGTTTGTGTATGTCCGCGGCATACTCACGATGCTGTACTCCGCCTAAAGTGACTTAAATACAAATTGCTTGAAATTCCTTCCTTGATATATATCCTTGAGATTCAATTTCCGTGTTCATATCGAATCCTATCTCTATTTATATCCTTTGCCGCCGACGACTATGGGGACTCAGAGTGATGCAGCGAGGGCCAAGGTCAGGATTGACTCGGGTAGGATGGGGACTGACCAGGATGGCACGCTCGTTGCACAGGAGCAGATGGATCCGCCTTCGACAAATAGTATCGCTGGGCATGTGGCAGAGATGCAGGACATGCGCCAGACGATGAGTTCATTGGTTGAGGCCGTTCGAGTGCAGCGATAGGAGATTGTCACCCCTGTTACCCAGTTGTTCCTTATAATCAGCATGCAGCATTCCATCACCTACATAGCACCAGTGGATGTAGCCCCAGTTGACGAGACACGTATTCCAGAGACTTTGAGTGTTCCGGAACCGTGGAGGACTCGTACAGGTGTACCAGCCCAAAGACAGATGCTTAGTCGCCGAGACAGATTTCGTGACCGTCGCGGGAGTAGCAGAGGCTTGGGACGAGGACAGTCGTTCAGCTCTCATCCCCAGGAGGGTCAGCAGTCATCGCGTGGATGTTTTCGATGCGGGAGCCTTCATCACTTCGTCAGACATTGTTCCTTAGCACAGCGTCAGGCTTATGTGCAGAGAGGTCGTGGTCGCAGAGGATTCGCTCAGAGGGGACATGTTGGCAGAGAAGGATTTCAGCCAGTTGCGGGTAGGGGGCAGACACGAGAGTTTTCTTCTACTCATCGGGACGCGCGGGCGTCCAATGCAGAGTTTTCAGGTATTCTAAATTCGTATGTTCTATTGATGTACTTGTTTGTTTTACACACTTGTGTCGTGGTTGGGACGAGAGCCGGTTAGCTAGATCAGCCGTTTGTTGTGTTAACTTCTGTCAGCGATTCTTTTTGTTACGCGATACGTAATTCAGTCGTGTGCCAATCGAAAAGGAGATAGAGATTCGTCCGTCGTTTTGATCCTTCAAGAGATGTTGGATTTGACGTTCTCCTGGGCACAGACTGGTTACTTACGTGCTATTCGTCTATGGACTGCCGTGAGAAAACAGACAGGGTTTGTTTTCCCAGCGAGTCAGTTCTTGTTCTGCATAGGAGGGCAGTGGTGCCGGCTCACACTGCTTGAATTCAGCCTTTTTCGCTTGTCGTCTTTTGAGGAGAAGATGTCGAGGATTCTTGGCGTTCATTCGTGTTACCGGATCTACGGTGAGTTGTTGAACCGGGTTCCCTGTTGGATATAGTGCCCTCAGAGTCAATTATTGGATCACAGGCACGTGATTGCAATGATTGAGGGGGGACCTATGCCGATAGGACAGTCTTACTCAAGATGATAGTATGTTATCTGTTTTATCTTTATTATCGCGTATTGCTTTAGGTGACCTTACAGGTCACTATTGCGCGTTGATAGACCCTTAGGATTCTTGCTTGACGGCCAACAGTATGATGGCGATCATATACGTGGGAGCTGGGGTCTATAAGCACATCCTTAAAAGGTCCCTAGTCATGGGAGTTTTCGAGACAGGGCATCGATACTCCAGAGTAGACTAGTGTATACAGTCGAGACCCCGACGAGGAGCAGTGGCCGGTCTCACAAGCCACTGGTGTCAGTTGGTTCACCTAAGATGTATACAGGTGCTCATTGGGTTATGAGTACACCGGACAGGACTCGCCGGGAACATGCTAGTTGGTATTATACCTGACGTCGGATAGCAGTTCTCTGGTGACATGTGTACAGGTTAGTTCATCGACCTGAGATCATCATTTGTCTCGTGTAAGTTCCTACTGTGCTTTGATTACTACCCTACCATGGCTCAAAGGACTCGTGCAAACAGGTTTTAGTTGGGTATAGTCCCGAGCCACATGGAGGCAGTGAGTGGATCGGCAGGGGTTCGTCTCTCCCAGTATTGGGGGTGAGATCGCGCTGTGTCTGGGAGAGCCATTACACAAAGTCCTTGGCCAAGGCAGGAGATTTACTGATAGGTATTCCTGTAGTATCTCAGGGTGTTCTGGGCTACACTCCGACACGACTTGTACCGCTTTTGGGGGTCTGACTTTTACCAACCCCCTTGGCCCGAAATGCGATGCTCATTGACGAACGGACCGGACTGTACGGATATTGTCACTGACAGGCTCAGTAGGGTGTCAAGATGAGTTCGCTCATCGACCTTCCTTTTGGTCAATACCTGGTAGCTCGTTACGTACGGCTAATACCTCTGACGTGCTAGTGGTTAAATCCACAGCCAAAGTATTGATGAGTCTTTAGAGTCCCCCACAGACAGTTTCTTAAGTTTCGGGCGAAACGTTGTAGAGGCCGTATGGATTTATAGCAGGGTTCGAAATTGCGCGTGCACTTGTGCACGTGTTATGGTTCGGACGGATAATACTAGCGGGCTTTGGTTTAAGCCGGATCCTAGTATTATACAGTGTAGATTTTGTCTCCTTGCATTTGTATTCGGTCGGAATACAAATGCGGGTATGTATTTACAGTCGCGGGGTTTTCCTATAATTTATTACGGCATCGCTTTTTTTGAAGTTTCCAGTTTGCATTCTGTTTCGGCCATTTTTCTTTATTCCTTCTTGGCAGAAATTCCATTGATGGGAGGGGCTTATTTGTAAAAGTGGCTTTTACAAAATGGAGGGTGTTTTTTTGTGGTGGAGGGTTCATGATGCTTCATGATGGTTCTAGCATGTTGGGATTTGTTTTGTTCATCATTACTTGCTTTTTGTGATGGGATCAAAAAGTTCTTGGTGTGACATTTCCTTGGGTTGACCCCACTCTTTTACTTATGCTTACCTCCCTCCTCTCTCCTCTCATGAGCATGGCCGGCCATTCAAGAAGGGGGCTGTCCAAATTTTTGGGTGTGGGAAAAATGTCATTCTCATTTTGCTTGCCACAAAATTCCATAGCTCCATTTAAAAAGTTCATTCCTCCACCTTCACATCCAAATGGCAACTTCTGATAACCCCTCGAGACATAGCATTCTACACTCAGTCTACAGCAACCTTGGACACGTCGGCTATCCAACTTCTTTTCCGAGTTGCCTCGGTTCAGAGGTGGGATCCAGTAAAAGGAATCGGTTATGTGGTGCATTTCCGACGAAGAGATCGAGACCGGAGATGCCACGAGGAGCTTGGGATGGTGGCCAAAGACCGAAGTACACGGATCGCTCGGTATAGCCTCTCTACCCTTTCTCTAGTTAGCTAGTAGTAGGTTAATGGTCTGATCCGGGTTTATAGTCCGCGGTAGCGCCGGTTTAAAGTTAAGAAAAAGTTTTCGTTTCCGCATTTTGGCCTCGGACAGACAGCCGGGGCGCTACCGTAGACTTACATGGTATGAGAGCCACGCTATTATCCTTTTCTAGGTTGCTCTAACGTGTTTAGAACTTCGATCGAACAAAAATTCCAAAACCGCGTTTTCAAAAGCATCAGTTTCTATCGAAATTTTTTTGTTGTCAAAAAATTATTTGGTATGTTGCAGAAATATGTGCAAGGTTTTCTGAGAACACTGAAGAAAATTGGTACCATGATATTACTGTAGAACCGCGGAACCGTGGCCATAACCCCATTTTGGCCGCGATTCCGCCGCCGAACAGTGGCTTCACTACACCAAATTTCTACAGTAGGTCTCTGACTTGAAAAATGGGTTTCTGGAATATTTTGTTTGGGCCCAGATTATTTTGTGTACTGGGTATTGTGCTTGGGGCCCACTTCGGGAATTTTTGTCGATCGAAAATTTTAAACATGTTAGTTCACAGTATTTACATTATATCTGCGACCGTGAATGTCATTTGATCGGTAAATCCTATCTAATTGCTATAGTCCTTTTAGACGGATTTGGTAACGTGACATTCACGTAGATGTTCTGTGTTGTGCTGTGATGTTACGGATTTTTCGTGTTGGATAGCCTGGATGTAATGGTAGTACATTTTAGTTGTATATGTACATTTGATATTGCGGGCCGAGCGTCCGACATGTAGACCGCCGTTACTGCCAGTTTGTATATTATTCTTTTGGGGTACGACCTGACTGAGGTCGATGTACCCATTGTATATTTTACTTTCTGTACTAGGATTACCCCACGGAGGGGTGCACGGGTAGCCGGGTTCTAGAGGGTAACGGGCCCGCATCTCATGGCTTTGAGACGGAGGGGGCTTCACTCTAGAATTGCGGGCTATTCGCCGCACTCGTAGGGGGTATAGGTTGACCCAAGGAGGGGTGCCCAAGTTACCGGATTCCGTGAAGTGCTGGGTGGCCCATTCACGTTGTTGAAGGGGGTTGCCTCGCTTCAGGTTTTGGTGGGTAACTTGCCATGCCCGTAGGGGTCTAGGATTTCATTGCACAGGCTATCCACACGACCAGGGGAGCGTCGGGTTTCAGTAGCGGCTCTATGAAACCCGGGGATCCCAGATATCTGTATTGTTCTGTGATGCTTATTAAATTTCTGTGATGTTGCATTTTATCACGCCTTGAGCGATTATTATATATTGATATATATACTAGTAGATGTTGTATATGTTTTGCATCCACGCTAGTCCAGTCCCCGCTCTGTCGTTAGTTAAGTAACCTAACGGGTGATGACGGGACCCAGTGGCAAATGCGGATGGCATATACGTACATCGTATTTTCGTTCTTTATTGGTGTGATCAATTGATGGGACTGCGTTGATTCGGATGAATGCAAGCTAAACAAACCTATTCTGATGTTGTTGGAACAATTTTCAAAAAGCTGTTATTGTAAGGACGTTCTCTTTTGTTTTGCACAGTGGTATTCGGTTATGAATATCCAGCACCTCAGTCGACGAGGCAAGGGCCGAGATCCCTTCACCGGGAGTGACCCCTTGGACAGAAGTTTGCGTCAGGGCAATAACTTCACTATAGTCGATTACTTTTGCTTTGCATCGTGGTATTCAGTTGGAATATTCTGCACCTCATTCTATGGGGAAAGAGCCGAGATCCCTTCACCGGGAGTGACCTCTTTAGCAAAGGTTTTCGCCACTATATTTTTATAAAAGCTATTCGGTTCCTTTAATGATATCAAGTTCATTACGTTAAAGGTTTTTCGCCAAAAACCATTCGTAGCCCTCCGTCATTTCAGACGGGTAGCACTTAGTATTCATGCTATGTTTGTTGGCCTTCGTCAAGGCATAGTGTATGGTTGCTATTTGTTACCTTTCTGCTGCATAGATAAATGCTTGGTTTAGGACAGTCGTATAGCCTTGTTGGCCTTCGTCAAGGGCTTGTACGGGTGGGTTCAAATTAACCTGGACAATGACGGGTAGAACTTGACATGTGACTTATGATTTATTGACCTTCGTCAAGGTCATAAGAGCATGGGGTAAAAATCACATCGGGAGTTTCTAAAGAAACTGAAACTTGCCAGATATACGCATACCTTCTGGAGTGTGATAACGTGAGTGGATTCCATCACGTTGTCATGCGATGATAATTGGATCCCGATTCCCACTGATGAGTTGGTTTACTTCTCGGGTGTACCCGACTAATTCTTCTTTCAGGTTTGGAGGAGAATTTGACGTTACAGTGGGAGGTTTCCTGATTAGATAAAGTGATAACCATTCTGATCTAGGTTAGAGTGCACGCTGAGTGTTTCTTTTCTCTCTCTCTCTTTGGCAGCGACTATGGCCCGACCCTTGACTATGAATCAGTGACCAAGTTGACCGAACCTTCTTAAAACACTGGCTTTTGGATTGTCAGAGTTGCATTCCTCATTGCCACTCCTACTTTTACCCTTTTCTACAGGACACCCCGTATTACTACGAACGTCCACTTCCATTGGATAAAACCATCGTATGGTTATATACGTACTCGAAGGAACTTGTTCCAGATTCGAGGATGGTTTTCGGTTCTGGAGAAAACGAATAGGACTATTCAATTATCTTTTCCTTTTACGTTCTCTCAGGTTGCGAGTGCTCCTTGGATTAGGACAATACACCTATTACGCTTATTGGATAGTCTTCTTCCAAACCATAGGCAGGTGCCGAATGGTGGGGAATGAAGAAAACCAATTAGCCTAACGATGGTGTACAGAAGGTAATAAGTTAAGACAAGTAAAGGGATTAGAAAGAGTGCAAAGTAAATTGCGACTGCTATTCACGACCAAACCAAGTATTTCATTACCACTCCTACTTCACCTTTGTATTTCTCCAGAACACTCCGTATCACTATGAAGATCCACAGTTATTTGGATACTCCATCGTATGGTTATATACGAACTCGAAGGAACTTGTTCCAGTTCGGGGATGGATTCTGGTTCAGGAGAAAAAGGAATAAGGTTTATTCAGGTGTCTTTTGTCTTTACCTTCTCTCGGGTTATGAGTGCTCCTAGGATTAGGACAGTACACCCATTATGCTTATTGGATAGTCTTCTTCCAAACTATAGGCTGGTGCCGAACGGTAGGGAAGGAAGAAAACCATTTGGCCTAAAGGGGTATACAGAAGGCAATGACTAAAGACATATAAAGGGATTTGGAGAGATGGCAAAGAAATATACGGTTACAGTTGTGAATCTGGATAATGGAAGAGGAATTACTAGGAATACCCAGATACCCCTACGAAACATTTCAATATTTCAGTTTCACTGTGTATTGTTAAAAGAAAACAGATTTCCCAATTAGTCCTTGCTCCAGGGTATGTATTTACCAGCTTTGATTCTCACATCTGTAAGTTTTACAGATGATGAGTCGGAGTAAGTTATTGGGAATTGGGTGATTATCCTCATTATATCGGGATTCGTTGTAATTGGTGATATTTGAGGAAATCACCTGGGTTGTTTGCCGGACGGCAAATATTTGGTTTTGAATATCCGCTATAATGCACTAATTTTAAATTGATATATCTGTACGTTTATTTTTATAAAGTGAGATATAACTTTTTGAAATTATGTCTATGACATTTACCTATAACAGTGGATGGTTAGGTATGGAGCATTAAACAGCGGTGTAACTCTTCATAACCATAGTACAGTTTTCAACCTACGACACACATGCAATGAGTTATTAGACTCAAGTGACTTATACAGAGCATTGTATGTTGTCCAGTGTCTATTAGGAAAGAGGGGTTGGTCCTCGTACTATATTCGGTTTACTTATGACTTCTCTAGTTTTTAGACAAGTGTTTCGTAGAAACACAAGGTCCAAGTTTTGAGAAGTTATAGGTATATGAATAAAGTAGAGAACCAGGTGTTGCAAGTATCAGGATTCTTCAAGGTGATCGAAGATATAGATACTTGTGTATGGTATTCAGTTGATAGTAATGGTTTTGAGAAACTTGTTTTTTTTTCAGGTTACTCATATCTTGATGCATTCCTAAGTTGAGTAATGTCGATCGGCCTTTTTCCATTTAGTTGACATGCACTGGAGACAGCTGCATGATTTGAATCTGGTTCCAATTAAATCAGTGCCTCTGTTTCTATATTGGATATAGAATAGTTCATATCTTAACGATGTTAAGGTACGGGGAGTCATCCGGCTTATGCTTAAAACCAGACTCTGGATAACTTAAGGCACGTTTCTGTAATGGCTGTTTGTGGGTTGACCCGGGCTATGACGAGGGTTGACTTTCTACCATCTGGAAGATCAATAGTGATATTGTTCTTGACTCGCCACAGTTTTAATAAAAATGGATTTTTTCAGAAAACAGTAGTGGGAGTATGGTAGAACTGGAAGTGATTCCAGAACCCCAAACGATTACTGAAAATTTGATAAGAACCCAAAGATTCAATCTGGTTTGACATTCCATTGGCCACTCCGCAGATATGGTGGGTAACCTCAGGCACTCGAGAGGTACATCGGTATGCTCAAAGACAGTGACTGAGAGGTTCTTGTTTACCCTGACTTGACACTATTGTTGTTCCAGACTATGAGACCCGGCGGGAGGATGAATATAGCGTCATTCTGAACTGGCTTTAGAAGTGCACGTGTATATGTCAGAGGGTTGTCGTAGTCAGTGGAAGCAGCGGAAGCATTGGTGGACAAGTGGCTTATGTCTATTTATAGACTAAAGCGGATATAGCGGAGATAGATCATCTATTTCTGATGTGACAGTCATACATTTGACTTCATCAGAATAGGGGATGGATCTGTTAAGAAGGTAGTAGGGTGTGATGTCCTGGTATTTGGATGACATACACAGAGTAGGAAGTAAAATTCCTATACTACGGTCGGTTATACTTTGGTTGTCACACAGTGGTTTCTCCACATGTGACTTAGATATTATATCAGACATTCTGGTTACTGGATCTATGGTTTTAGATCTAGATTTGGGTAGTTTCCCAATTTGGGTACTTAGACAGCATTCTAAAGGTGTTTTAGAATGGACGACTCCTGGCGCGGTAGTATACCTGTAGGTAATGGAGTCACCCTCTCTAAAGGTGTCTTATAGACTAAAGGGGAGAGGGATGTGCATGATCGGCAGATCACTTGCTTAGGCATTTGAGTTGATCATGAAATATCATGTACCACACCAGATGTTGTTTTTGCACTAGATGCAATAAGTTGATATTGATCCAATCCTGGAGAAACATTCGGAAGCAGTTTTAGAACATAAGTAGATGTTCTAGGGATTTGATAACGACAGCCTCATTCGGGAGACGGTTATCATTCCAGGCTTCCAAGGTGACCTGGATGATAGAGTGACTGTCAGAGTTATAGTTTTCCCTCTGATGAGGGGCAGTATTTTGGACAGGTGGTCCAAGAGGATACTGAGGGAGGCATGGCTCAGGATACTGATTAAGTTCAGTCGACGATACAGTCTAAGAAGTTTGGATTTGTAGTTCATTTATGAACTAGGTCCCATCTGTTAGTGTATATGCCCTAGAGGCCATTACTGTATCATACTAGTTTGTATATTACTTGATGGAAGCTTGGGATATTCACCTTGTATAAACAATCTTGCTCAATATAGTAGTAGGCTACTTGGTTTGTTTCTACTTCAATGTGTACTTGTGTTTATTTCAGTATATCACTTATACGCATTAGTGGAGCCCTTAGGATCTTTGCTTGATTACCAGCGTTGTGATGGCAGTCACACTAGTGGGGGCTGGGTAATCTATAGGCACATCCTTATACAGGTCTCTAGTCGTAGGACTATCGAGACAGGGCATCGATACTCCGGAGTAGACTAGCGTATGCGCTTCTCATCCCAGTGTGGGAGATGGTCTGTCCCACAGCCATCAGTACGTCGTACTGGAAATAGTATACGGGTGCTCGTTGGGTTACGAGTACACTGGACAGGACTCGTTGGGAACTGACAGGTTGGTATTATACCTATCGTCAGTTATCAGTTCCCAGGTGACATGAGTACAGCTTAGTCCGCTGACTTGACACTGGCACTTCGCCTCGAGTGTGTTCCCACTGCACTTTGATCACTACCCTACCACGGCTCAAAGGAGTCGTGCAAACAGGTGGTGATTGGGTGCAGTCCCGAAGCACTTGGAGGCAGTGACGGTTAGACAGGATTCGTCTCTCCCGGTATTGGGGGTTGACATCGCGCTGTGTCTAGGAGAGCCATTACACGAGTAGTCCCTGGCCAGGGCAAGCGAGATATACTGGTAGGTTTCCAGTGTTATCTCAGGGTGTTTTGGGCTTCACTCCGACACGACTTGTACCGCTATTGGGGGACTGACGTTTTACCGCCCCCTAGGCCCGACATGCGATGTATCAGACGAACAGACCGGACTGTACGGAGAATGTCACATTCAGACTCAGTAGGAGTTCAGATGGGGTTTCACCTCGTCAGCCTTCTTGTCGGCATCTACCTGGGGACCGTTACGCACAGCTAGTGCCGCTTGCGGTCTGTGGTTAAACCCACTGCCAGCGTAGTGTCGAGTCTTTAGAGTCCCACACAGAGGGTATTCGCCTCTGGGCAAAACAGAGTAGAGGTCGCATGGTTTTGCGACAGGGTTCGTTCTCATCCGCGCACTTGTGCACGTTTGGAGTCCGGACGGATTATACTGGCAGGCTCTGGTTTGAGCCAGATACTGGTATATGTTTTGGGGTTGCTTTTATATCTTGGTATTCTTGTTCCTCGGAACGAGAATGCAGGTGTGTATGCACAGTTGCTTGAGGCGGAGGATGAGGTATTTCATTAGGGTTTCGGAACGGGTGCGTATGCACAGTTGACAGTTATCATTTTCCAAACCCTAATGGATTTATAAATTATCTATTAATAATAGTAATTAAATGAGAATTATGTTATGGTTGATTTTGTTGACTTGTTGACCATGGTTGACTTGTTGACCATGGTTGAATGTTGACCACCATCATGCTTTAAAAGTCCTCCTTGATTCATGCTTACATTTCATTAAATGAAGCATGGTAGTGGTCATTCCAAATTGCCATCAACTATTCTCATTTTGAATTATTATTATTTAGATAATTGTTTTTCTTTTGGCATTATGGTTGCAAGAAAGAAAAACATAGCTCATGATCTCATTTAGCTTCTCTCTCCTCTCTTCATCTTCTTCTTCCTCTAGCAAAAGAGAAACCTTCTCATGTGTTGAGAATCCTTCTCTTTAAAAAGAAAAGCAAACCCTAGTCACTCTCTACTCATTCTAGGTTCAAGGTTTAGCAAACCGGAAACCCTAGTTCACTCAAAGATCGAGGAAGAGCCCAAAGGTCGAACCTTCGAGGTGGATCCATCTTCGACGGAAGAAGGCGACAAGAAGAGAACCATCAACCTCTACAAGTTTTGAAAAGAAGAAGGAGTTCAAGTTTAGGTATAACCTTCATCCGAGTAGCTAACTCTCTTTAGTGTATTTGCTAGTTTAGTTTAGACACGATCCCGACCTTGTTTAGTCCATGTTGCCTCTTGCGATAAAAATTTGTTTTTTATGCCGTTTCCGCCTCCCCGTAAGCACCGGGGGTCGCAATATGGACTTACAGTGGTATCAGAGCCTAACTAAACTTAAACTAGCTTGGTAGTGAAGTGTAACGAAGTTCGGAACCGGAAAAATCCAAAAACCAAACTTTTACAAAACCCTAGTTTCTGTTAAAAAAATTTCTGGTCAAAACGAGATTTGTTATACACCTAAATTCGGCTCAGGGTTTTGTGTGAACACCCATGAAAAACGATCCATTGATTCATCTAAACAGCCGCGGTTCCGCGGCATGAGGTAGGCATTTGCCGCGGAACCGCCGCCGTTTGTTGTCCTCTCTGCATCGTTTTTCGTGCAGTGTGTCTCTGTGTTGGTTTTGGGATTTTTAAGATATATTATTTGTGCCCAGATTTTCCAGAACAGAAATTCACTTTTGGGGTCCTATAATTCCGTATTTTTTCCGAACTTCACTGCACTTTGGCTATGTTGGTTATATCTGTGATGTTTGCATGTATTGAACGTCGGCTAATCGCTATAAGTCGATTAGTCGGGGTTATACATGATCTGTGTTTGATATTGGAATGTGTATATGAATGTGTTGGACTGTCGCGGGTGAATAGCCGGGGTGGATGTGAGATGAGCTTTTGTTTTTCTTTCATTCATTGTAAATGTAAATTGATGTAATAATATTATTTGTTTGGCCGCACAACCGGGTCGGGGTTGTAGCCGTCATTGTATAATTCCTTTTACTGTTTTTGCTCCTAGGATAGACCCATGGAGGGGTGCACAAACTGCCGAGTACTTGGCGGGTAGTTTGCCGCACCCGTAGGGGTCTTGGGTGGGGTATTTGGCTATTCACCGCGACCGTGTAATCCGCTTTTCGTTGCAGGCTCGAAAGGATTGCGGATTGCTAGTATATCCAATGTATTCATCTGTGATCTGTAATGTCTATCATTGCTTTCTATTTAGGCGTTGCTTATGTTTTACAGCCGCGCTAGCCCAGCCCCCGCTCTGTCGTTAGTTAAGTAACCTAACGAGTGATGATGGGACCCCGTGGCGAATGCGAATGGCATAAGCGTACGTCATATTTTGGTTGTTTTCTGCAATGGTAGGATTAAATGATGGGACGCATTAAAAGAACTAATGCAAGAATATCACGCATTAAAAGAACTAATGCAAGATAATAAACCAAGTTAAAATCGTTGGAACACTTTCGAAAAAACTCGGTTCTTTTCAAAACTAACTTTTAAATGCGGAGCTTGAGCCACTCCTTCTAAAAGCTATCTCGTTCCATCGATTATATCAAGTTCACTACGTTCACGGTTTTACCAAAACCATTCGTAGCCCTCCGTCGTTTCGCATGAATAGGCAATAGTATTCAAGCTGTGTATTTTGGCCAAAGTCAAGGCACAGTGATTGGTAGCTATTGGGTGTTCATGTGTAGCATAGATAGATGCGTTGGTTTGGGACAGTCGTGCTGCCATTTTGGCCAAAGTCAAGGGTATGTACGGATGGATCCAAATTAACCTGGAAAGTGACGGGTAGCACTTGACATGTGACTTATGATATTTTGGCCAAAGTCAAGGTCATAAGAGCATGGGGCAAAAATCCACATCGGGAGTTTCATAAGTACTGAAACTTGCTAGATTTGCATACCATTTGGAGTGTGATGATTATGGTAGGATTCCTTCATTTTCGTCACGCGATGATATTTGGATCCCGATCCTACTGTGAGTATATGCTACTCCTCGGGAAATTTCTCACTAAACGATCAATGCTATAAACCTAGTAGGTGCCTAGAAAGGTGTTAGCGGGGCTACGCCCCCAGGGAAAAGAGGTTCTTAAATTAAGGAACTTCGCGAAAGCGTTGGAAAACCTCCCTCGAAGTACCGACACTGGCCTGGCTGAACGGTTAAGCAAGTATTGTGCGGTGGGATTGATCCCGGCTAATTCTTCCTTTGTGGTTTGAGGAGGGATTCGAGAGACAGTGGGAGCCATCCTGTTTAGACAAATTAAAAACCATTCTAAACTTGCAAGAGCATCGTGCTAAGTGTTTCTTCTCTCCCCCTGCAGCGACCAAATCGAAATGACTGGACTTAAGTTACTTCTAGATAAAAACATACTGACAGGGCCAAACTACAAAGATTGGCTCAGGAATGTCAAATTGGCAATCACTTACGACAAGCTGGGGTATCTTCTTACCACCAAAGCTCCCCCCGTCCCAGGTCCCACCTCCAGCGTCGCGGATAAGGAAATCCGTAAGACTTGGGAGATTGATTGCGCGAAGGCCAGGTGCCTCGTGCTTGCCTCTATGGACAACGAACATCAGAGGAGGCATGAGAATATGGACCTCGAGTCCATATTTCTCCATACAAAAGAACTGTATGGAGAGCAGTCTCGTATCGCAAGATACGAAGTGTCGAAGAAGTTGTTTTCGACAAAGTTGGCCGTCGGATCATCGGTAGCGGACCACGTGCTTAAGATGATTGGCTACACTGAGGAGCTCGCAGAACTTGGGACCACGTTGGATAGTGAA
Source organism: Agapanthus africanus (assembly GCA_030015575.1). Classification (NCBI taxonomy): domain Eukaryota; kingdom Viridiplantae; phylum Streptophyta; class Magnoliopsida; order Asparagales; family Amaryllidaceae; genus Agapanthus; species Agapanthus africanus. Next base: position 174,482,554 of record CM057349.1, read on the forward strand.
CTCTATACAGATTTAATTCTCCAGTCCCTTCCATCCACTTACGCCCAGTTCATACTGAATTTCAACTTGCAAGAAAAGGAAGTTGAACTTTCAGAACTCCTCAGCCTGCTGAGGAGCACAGAGGGCACCCTACAGAAGGATAGGGATACACCCGCTTTGTTTGTAGGAGGATCTTCTTCCTCTAGGTCCAAGGCGAAAGCCAAGGGAAAGAGGAAGAAAGCCCCCGCCAAACCAAGAGGCGGTGTTAGTAAAGTGGGTACGAAGGGAAAGGAAAAGGCAACAAAGATAGCGGGGAAGCTTGTTGGTAAAGAGGAATGCTTCTATTGTCACAAGAGTGGACACTGGAAGAAAGATTGCAGGGCTTGGAAAGCCAGGACACAGGAACTGAAGCAGGTTGCGGCTTCAGCTTCAGGTGTGTATGTTATTGAAAACTGTCTTTCTATAAACTCTACTTCCTGGGTATTGGATACCGGATCAGGATCTCATATCTGTAATTCTTTGCAGGCGTTGAGAAGCCGTAGGGTTTTGAAGGCAGGTGACATGACCCTCAGAGTTGCGAACGGAGCTAGCATGGATGCTAAAGCCGTGGGGGACTATCACCTGGGAATGTCAGATGGGCATGTTTTGGTTTTGCGTAATTGCTTTTTTGTACCCAACGCAACTTGTAATATCATTTCTGTATCTTTGGTTTCTAAAGAAGGTTATGAATTTGCGTTTGTAAGTAATGTTGTAAACATTCACCTTAATCAAGTTCTGATTGGGTCAGGTACATTGAGCAATGGTATATACGTATTAAACCAACCACAGATTTTCAATGTCCAGAATACACACAAAAGAAAGTCTCCAGATATCAATCAGACTTTCTTATGGCATTGTAGACTGGGTCACATCAATGAGAGAAGGTTGACTAAGTTACATACAGAAGGATATTTGGATCCGTTCGAATATCAATCATATGCCACTTGTCAATCCTGTCTCAAAGGAAAGATGACAAAGACTCCGTTCACTGGACAAGGAGTAAGAGCGAGCGAGCTCTTGGGACTCGTACACAGCGACGTGTGCGGTCCAATGTCTACACATGCGCGAAGCGGTTATTCTTACTTCATTACTTTTACGGATGATTTTTCAAGATACGGTTATGTCTTCTTAATGAAACATAAGTCCGAAGCTTTTGAAAAATTCCAGGAATTTAAGAATGAAGTAGAAAAACAAACCGGCAAAAGTATCAAGATTCTAAGATCGGATCGAGGTGGAGAATACTTAAGTGCCGAGTTCCTGAATTATTTAAAAGAGAACGGGATTCTCTCTCAGCTTACTCCTCCATACACTCCGCAACACAACGGTGTATCGGAGAGACGGAACCGAACCCTATTGGATATGGTACGGTCCATGATGAGTAACGCTGAGTTACCGCGATCATTCTGGGGGTATGCACTAGAATCAGCTGCGTACCTTTTGAACCGAGTTCCTACTAAGACTGTGCCTACTACACCATATGAGATGTGGTGTGGGAAGAGACCCCATCTCAGTCACATTAAGACTTGGGGAAGTCCAGCTTTTGTTAAAAAGCAGCATGCGGACAAGCTCGAGGCACGCTCAGTACTGTGTAAGTTTGTGGGATATCCAAAGAATTCCAAGGGATATCTCTTCTACTACGAAGAGGAACAAAAAGTTCTTGTTTCTCGTCATGCCCACTTTCTAGAACATCAGTTCTTAGAAAAAGAATTAAGTGGGAGCGCAGTAGAACTGGAAGAAATTCCAGAACCACAGACTATTACTGAAAGCTTAGTGGAACCAGAGGGTTCAAATGAACAGGACATTCCTACGCCGCTCCGCAGAAGTAGTAGGCAGTCTCATCCGCCCGAGAGATACTACGGTTTTCTCATAGACGGGGATAGAGAGGATTGCATCATAGACTATGATGAGCCTACTAGCTTCCAGCAGGCCGTTCAGAGCGTTGACTCGGTAAAATGGCTGGATGCAATGCGGACCGAAATGGAGTCCATGTACACCAACAAAGTATGGACGTTGGACATTGCTCCAGACGGGGTAAAACCCGTAGGATGCAAGTGGATCTTCAAAAGGAAGATTGGTGTAGATGGACAGGTTGAGACCTATAAAGCTAGACTTGTAGCAAAAGGTTTCCGTCAAAGACCTGGCTTGGACTATGACGAAACCTTTTCTCCAGTGGCTATGCTGAAATCCATTCGGATCCTTCTTGCCATTGCTGCCTTCCACGATTATGAGATTTGGCAGATGGACGTAAAGACCGCTTTTCTAAATGGAAATTTAGAGGAGTGTGTCTATATGGATCAGCCAGAGGGTTTCATTCAGAGTGGGAGCAGCGGAAAGGTGTGCAAGTTGCTTAAGTCCATCTATGGACTAAAGCAGGCATCGCGGAGTTGGAACATCTGTTTTGATGAGACGGTCAAGGAATTTGACTTTATCAAAAATCCAGATGAACCGTGCATCTATAGTAGATTTGTAGCGAGAACTGTGGTATTCCTTGTTTTATACGTGGATGACATTCTCTTAATAGGAAATGACATTCCTATGCTACAATCTGTCAAGGGTTTCTTGTCACACAGGTTCTCCATGAAAGACCTGGGTGATGCCTCTTACATCCTGGGGATCCGGATCCATCGTGATAGATCCAAGAGGATATTAGGACTTTCACAGTCCAGGTACATCGACACCGTACTGAAAAGATTCAGTATGGAAGATTCCAAGCGCGGTAACCTACCGGCTTGTCACGGGATCACCCTCTCTAAAGAGATGTCTCCCAAGACTGATTTGGAGAGGGATCGCATGTCTATTATACCCTACGCTTCTGCGGTAGGCTCTATAATGTATGCGATGTTGTGCACCAGACCGGATGTAGCTTATGCACTGAGTGTAGTAAGCCGGTATCAGTCAAACCCTGGGGAGAAACATTGGATAGCAGTAAAGAACATTCTCAAGTACCTGAGAAGGACTAAGGAGATGTTCTTGGTGTATGGCGGAAAAGACCTCCAGATTGAGGCCTTTGCTGACTCCAGCTTCCAGAGTGACAAGGATGATTCCAAGTCCATGTCGGGTTTTGTCTTTACCCTCAATGGAGGGGCGGTGTGTTGGAAGAGTTCCAAACAGGAAACCGTTGCAGACTCGACTATGGAAGCGGAATACATCGCTGCATCTGATGCCGCAAAAGAAGCTGTCTGGATAAGGAAGTTCTTAAAAGAACTTCAGGTGGTTCCGTCCATTGTTGACCCAGTACCTCTGTATTGCGACAACAACGGGGCTATAGCTTTAGCAAAGGAACCCAGGTCCCATCAGAGATCCAGGCACATCTTGAGGCGGTATCACCTGATCAGGGAGATCGTGGATCGCAAGGAGATCGAGATTCGGAGGGTTGCTTCAGAAGAGAAAACTGCAGATCCATTCACCAAGGCCTTACCCCAGACTCAGTTCGAGCGGCTGATCGAGATGATAGGTCTTCGGTACGCCAGTTCATGGCCTTAGTGCAAGTGGGAGATTGTTAGTGTATATGCCCTAGAGGCCATTACTGTATCATACTAGTTTGTATATTACTTGATGGAAGCTTGGGATATTCACCTTGTATAAACAATCTTGCTCAATATAGTAGTAGGCTACTTGGTTTGTTTCTACTTCAATGTGTACTTGTGTTTATTTCAGTATATCACTTATACGCATTAGTGGAGCCCTTAGGATCTTTGCTTGATTACCAGCGTTGTGATGGCAGTCACACTAGTGGGGGCTGGGTAATCTATAGGCACATCCTTATACAGGTCCCTAGTCGTAGGACTATCGAGACAGGGCATCGATACTCCGGAGTAGACTAGCGTATGCGCTTCTCATCCCAGTGTGGGAGATGGTCTGTCCCACAGTCATCAGTACGTCGTACTGGAAATAGTATACGGGTGCTCGTTGGGTTACGGGTACACTGGACAGGACTCGTTGGGAACTGACAGGTTGGTATTATACCTATCGTCAGTTATCAGTTCCCAGGTGACATGAGTACAGCTTAGTCCGCTGACTTGACACTGGCACTTCGCCTCGAGTGTGTTCCCACTGCACTTTGATCACTACCCTACCACGGCTCAAAGGAGTCGTGCAAACAGGTGGTGATTGGGTGCAGTCCCGAAGCACTTGGAGGCAGTGACGGTTAGACAGGATTCGTCTCTCCCGGTATTGGGGGTTGACATCGCGCTGTGTCTAGGAGAGCCATTACACGAGTAGTCCCTGGCCAGGGCAAGCGAGATATACTGGTAGGTTTCCAGTGTTATCTCAGGGTGTTTTGGGCTTCACTCCGACACGACTTGTACCGCTATTGGGGGACTGACGTTTTACCGCCCCCTAGGCCCGACATGCGATGTATCAGACGAACAGACCGGACTGTACGGAGAATGTCACATTTAGACTCAGTAGGAGTTCAGATGGGGTTTCACCTCGTCAGCCTTCTTGTCGGCATCTACCTGGGGACCGTTACGCACAGCTAGTGCCGCTTGCGGTCTGTGGTTAAACCCACTGCCAGCGTAGTGTCGAGTCTTTAGAGTCCCACACAGAGGGTATTCGCCTCTGGGCAAAACAGAGTAGAGGTCGCATGGTTTTGCGACAGGGTTCGTTCTCATCCGCGCACTTGTGCACGTTTGGAGTCCGGACGGATTATACTGGCAGGCTCTGGTTTGAGCCAGATACTGGTATATGTTTTGGGGTTGCTTTTATATCTTGGTATTCTTGTTCCTCGGAACGAGAATGCAGGTGTGTATGCACAGTTGCTTGAGGCGGAGGATGAGGTATTTCATTAGGGTTTCGGAACGGGTGCGTATGCACAGTTGACAGTTATCATTTTCCAAACCCTAATGGATTTATGAATTATCTATTAATAATAGTAATTAAATGAGAATTATGTTATGGTTGATTTTGTTGACTTGTTGACCATGGTTGACTTGTTGACCATGGTTGAATGTTGACCACCATCATGCTTTAAAAGTCCTCCATGATTCATGCTTACATTTCATTAAATGAAGCATGGTAGTGGTCATTCCAAATTGCCATCAACTATTCTCATTTTGAATTATTATTATTTAGATAATTGTTTTTCTTTTGGCATTATGGTTGCAAGAAAGAAAAACATAGCTCATGATCTCATTTAGCTTCTCTCTCCTCTCTTCATCTTCTTCTTCCTCTAGCAAAAGAGAAACCTTCTCATGTGTTGAGAATCCTTCTCTTTAAAAAGAAAAGCAAACCCTAGTCACTCTCTACTCATTCTAGGTTCAAGGTTTAGCAAGCCGGAAACCCTAGTTCACTCAAAGATCGAGGAAGAGCCCAAAGGTCGAACCTTCGAGGTGGATCCATCTTCGACGGAAGAAGGCGACAAGAAGAGAACCATCAACCTCTACAAGTTTTGAAAATAAGAAGGAGTTCAAGTTTAGGTATAACCTTCATCCGAGTAGCTAACTCTCTTTAGTGTATTTGCTAGTTTAGTTTAGACACGATCCCGACCTTGTTTAGTCCATGTTGCCTCTTGCGATAAAAATTTATTTTTTATGCCGTTTCCGCCTCCCCGTAAGCACCGGGGGTCGCAATATGGACTTACAGTGGTATCAGAGCCTAACTAAACTTAAACTAGCTTGGTAGTGAAGTGTAACGAAGTTCGGAACCGGAAAAATCCAAAAACCAAACTTTTACAAAACCCTAGTTTCTGTTAAAAAAATTTCTGGTCAAAACGAGATTTGTTATACACCTAAATTCGGCTCAGGGTTTTGTGTGAACACCCATGAAAAACGATCCATTGATTCATCTAAACAGCCGCGGTTCCGCGGCATGAGGTAGGCATTTGCCGCGGAACCGCCGCCGTTTGTTGTCCTCTCTGCATCGTTTTTCGTGCAGTGTGTCTCTGTGTTGGTTTTGGGATTTTTAAGATATATTATTTGTGCCCAGATTTTCCAGAACAGAAATTCACTTTTGGGGTCCTATAATTCCGTATTTTTTCCGAACTTCACTGCACTTTGGCTATGTTGGTTATATCTGTGATGTTTGCATGTATTGAACGTCGGCTAATCGCTATAAGTCGATTAGTCGGGGTTATACATGATCTGTGTTTGATATTGGAATGTGTATATGAATGTGTTGGACTGTCGCGGGTGAATAGCCGGGGTGGATGTGAGATGAGCTTTTGTTTTTCTTTCATTCATTGTAAATGTAAATTGATGTAATAATATTATTTGTTTGGCCGCACAACCGGGTCGGGGTTGTAGCCGTCATTGTATAATTCCTTTTACTGTTTTTGCTCCTAGGATAGACCCATGGAGGGGTGCACAAACTGCCGAGTACTTGGCGGGTAGTTTGCCGCACCCGTAGGGGCCTTGGGTGGGGTATTTGGCTATTCACCGCGACCGTGTAATCCGCTTTTCGTTGCAGGCTCGAAAGGATTGCGGATTGCTAGTATATCCAATGTATTCATCTGTGATCTGTAATGTCTATCATTGCTTTCTATTTAGGCGTTGCTTATGTTTTACAGCCGCGCTAGCCCAGCCCCCGCTCTGTCGTTAGTTAAGTAACCTAACGAGTGATGACGGGACCCCGTGGCGAATGCGAATGGCATAAGCGTACGTCATATTTTGGTTGTTTTCTGCAATGGTAGGATTAAATGATGGAACGCATTAAAAGAACTAATGCAAGAATATCACGCATTAAAAGAACTAATGCAAGATAATAAACCAAGTTAAAATCGTTGGAACACTTTCGAAAAACCACTCGGTTCTTTTCAAAACTAACTTTTAAATGCGGAGCTTGAGCCACTCCTTCTAAAAGCTATCTCGTTCCATCGATTATATCAAGTTCACTACGTTCACGGTTTTACCAAAACCATTCGTAGCCCTCCGTCGTTTCGCATGAATAGGCAATAGTATTCAAGCTGTGTATTTTGGCCAAAGTCAAGGCACAGTGATTGGTAGCTATTGGGTGTTCATGTGTAGCATAGATAGATGCGTTGGTTTGGGACAGTCGTGCTGCCATTTTGGCCAAAGTCAAGGGTATGTACGGATGGATCCAAATTAACCTGGAAAGTGACGGGTAGCACTTGACATGTGACTTATGATATTTTGGCCAAAGTCAAGGTCATAAGAGCATGGGGCAAAAATCCACATCGGGAGTTTCATAAGTACTGAAACTTGCTAGATTTGCATACCATTTGGAGTGTGATGATTATGGTAGGATTCCTTCATTTTCGTCACGCGATGATATTTGGATCCCGATCCTACTGTGAGTATATGCTACTCCTCGGGAAATTTCTCACTAAACGATCAATGCTATAAACCTAGTAGGTGCCTAGAAAGGTGTTAGCGGGGCTACGCCCCCAGGGAAAAGAGGTTCTTAAATTAAGGAACTTCGCGAAAGCGTTGGAAAACCTCCCTCGAAGTACCGACACTGGCCTGGCTGAACGGTTAAGCAAGTATTGTGCGGTGGGATTGATCCCGGCTAATTCTTCCTTTGTGGTTTGAGGAGGGATTCGAGAGACAGTGGGAGCCATCCTGTTTAGACAAATTAAAAACCATTCTAAACTTGCAAGAGCATCGTGCTAAGTGTTTCTTCTCTCCCCCTGCAGCGACCAAATCGAAATGACTGGACTTAAGTTACTTCTAGATAAAAACATACTGACAGGGCCAAACTACAAAGATTGGCTCAGGAATGTCAAATTGGCAATCACTTACGACAAGCTGGGGTATCTTCTTACCACCAAAGCTCCCCCCGTCCCAGGTCCCACCTCCAGCGTCGCGGATAAGGAAATCCGTAAGACTTGGGAGATTGATTGCGCGAAGGCCAGGTGCCTCGTGCTTGCCTCTATGGACAACGAACATCAGAGGAGGCATGAGAATATGGACCTCGAGTCCATATTTCTCCATACAAAAGAACTGTATGGAGAGCAGTCTCGTATCGCAAGATACGAAGTGTCGAAGAAGTTGTTTTCGACAAAGTTGGCCGTCGGATCATCGGTAGCGGACCACGTGCTTAAGATGATTGGCTACACTGAGGAGCTCGCAGAACTTGGGACCACGTTGGATAGTGAACTCTATACAGATTTAATTCTCCAGTCCCTTCCATCCACTTACGCCCAGTTCATACTGAATTTCAACTTGCAAGAAAAGGAAGTTGAACTTTCAGAACTCCTCAGCCTGCTGAGGAGCACAGAGGGCACCCTACAGAAGGGTAGGGATACACCCGCTTTGTTTGTAGGAGGATCTTCTTCCTCTAGGTCCAAGGCGAAAGCCAAGGGAAAGAGGAAGAAAGCCCCCGCCAAACCAAGAGGCGGTGTTAGTAAAGTGGGTACGAAGGGAAAGGAAAAGGCAACAAAGATAGCGGGGAAGCTTGTTGGTAAAGAGGAATGCTTCTATTGTCACAAGAGTGGACACTGGAAGAAAGATTGCAGGGCTTGGAAAGCCAGGACACAGGAACTGAAGCAGGTTGCGGCTTCAGCTTCAGGTGTGTATGTTATTGAAAACTGTCTTTCTATAAACTCTACTTCCTGGGTATTGGATACCGGATCAGGATCTCATATCTGTAATTCTTTGCAGGCGTTGAGAAGCCGTAGGGTTTTGAAGGCAGGTGACATGACCCTCAGAGTTGCGAACGGAGCTAGCATGGATGCTAAAGCCGTGGGGGACTATCACCTGGGAATGTCAGATGGGCATGTTTTGGTTTTGCGTAATTGCTTTTTTGTACCCAAGGCAACTTGTAATATCATTTCTGTATCTTTGGTTTCTAAAGAAGGTTATGAATTTGCGTTTGTAAGTAATGTTGTAAACATTCACCTTAATCAAGTTCTGATTGGGTCAGGTACATTGAGCAATGGTATATACGTATTAAACCAACCACAGATTTTCAATGTCCAGAATACACACAAAAGAAAGTCTCCAGATATCAATCAGACTTTCTTATGGCATTGTAGACTGGGTCACATCAATGAGAGAAGGTTGACTAAGTTACATACAGAAGGATATTTGGATCCGTTCGAATATCAATCATATGCCACTTGTCAATCCTGTCTCGAAGGAAAGATGACAAAGACTCCGTTCACTGGACAAGGAGTAAGAGCGAGCGAGCTCTTGGGACTCGTACACAGCGACGTGTGCGGTCCAATGTCTACACATGCGCGAAGCGGTTATTCTTACTTCATTACTTTTACGGATGATTTTTCAAGATACGGTTATGTCTTCTTAATGAAACATAAGTCCGAAGCTTTTGAAAAATTCCAGGAATTTAAGAATGAAGTAGAAAAACAAACCGGCAAAAGTATCATGATTCTAAGATCGGATCGAGGTGGAGAATACTTAAGTGCCGAGTTCCTGAATTATTTAAAAGAGAACGGGATTCTCTCTCAGCTTACTCCTCCATACACTCCGCAACACAACGGTGTATCGGAGAGACGGAACCGAACCCTATTGGATATGGTACGGTCCATGATGAGTAACGCTGAGTTACCGCGATCATTCTGGGGGTATGCACTAGAATCAGCTGCGTACCTTTTGAACCGAGTTCCTACTAAGACTGTGCCTACTACACCATATGAGATGTGGTGTGGGAAGAGACCCCATCTCAGTCACATTAAGACTTGGGGAAGTCCAGCTTTTGTTAAAAAGCAGCATGCGGACAAGCTCGAGGCGCGCTCAGTACTGTGTAACTTTGTGGGATATCCAAAGAATTCTAAGGGATATCTCTTCTACTACGAAGAGGAACAAAAAGTTCTTGTTTCTCGTCATGCCCACTTTCTAGAACATCAGTTCTTAGAAAAAGAATTAAGTGGGAGCGCAGTAGAACTGGAAGAAATTCCAGAACCACAGACTATTACTGAAAGCTTAGTGGAACCAGAGGGTTCAAATGAACAGGACATTCCTACGCCGCTCCGCAGAAGTAGTAGGCAGTCTCATCCGCCCGAGAGATACTACGGTTTTCTCATAGACGGGGATAGAGAGGATTGCATCATAGACTATGATGAGCCTACTAGCTTCCAGCAGGCCGTTCAGAGCGTTGACTCGGTAAAATGGCTGGATGCAATGCGGACCGAAATGGAGTCCATGTACACCAACAAAGTATGGACGTTGGACATTGCTCCAGACGGGGTAAAACCCGTAGGATGCAAGTGGATCTTCAAAAGGAAGATTGGTGTAGATGGACAAGTTGAGACCTATAAAGCTAGACTTGTAGCAAAAGGTTTCCGTCAAAGACCTGGCTTGGACTATGACGAAACCTTTTCTCCAGTGGCTATGATGAAATCCATTCGGATCCTTCTTGCCATTGCTGCCTTCCACGATTATGAGATTTGGCAGATGGACGTAAAGACCGCTTTTCTAAATGGAAATTTAGAGGAGTGTGTCTATATGGATCAGCCAGAGGGTTTCATTCAGAGTGGGAGCAGCGGAAAGGTGTGCAAGTTGCTTAAGTCCATCTATGGACTAAAGCAGGCATCGCGGAGTTGGAACATCTGTTTTGATGAGACGGTCAAGGAATTTGACTTTATCAAAAATCCAGATGAACCGTGCATCTATAGTAGATTTGTAGCGAGAACTGTGGTATTCCTTGTTTTATACGTGGATGACATTCTCTTAATAGGAAATGACATTCCTATGCTACAATCTGTCAAGGGTTTCTTGTCACACAGGTTCTCCATGAAAGACCTGGGTGATGCCTTTTACATCCTGGGGATCCGGATCCATCGTGATAGATCCAAGAGGATATTAGGACTTTCACAGTCCAGGTACATCGACACCGTACTGAAAAGATTCAGTATGGAAGATTCCAAGCGCGGTAACCTACCGGCTTGTCACGGGATCACCCTCTCTAAAGAGATGTCTCCCAAGACTGATTTGGAGAGGGATCGCATGTCTATTATACCCTACGCTTCTGCGGTAGGCTCTATAATGTATGCGATGTTGTGCACCAGACCGGATGTAGCTTATGCACTGAGTGTAGTAAGCCGGTATCAGTCAAACCCTGGGGAGAAACATTGGATAGCAGTAAAGAACATTCTCAAGTACCTGAGAAGGACTAAGGAGATGTTCTTGGTGTATGGCGGAAAAGACCTCCAGATTGAGGCCTTTGCTGACTCCAGCTTCCAGAGTGACAAGGATGATTCCAAGTCCATGTCGGGTTTTGTCTTTACCCTCAATGGAGGGGCGGTGTGTTGGAAGAGTTCCAAACAGGAAACCGTTGCAGACTCGACTATGGAAGCGGAATACATCGCTGCATCTGATGCCGCAAAAGAAGCTGTCTGGATAAGGAAGTTCTTAAAAGAACTTCAGGTGGTTCCGTCCATTGTTGACCCAGTACCTCTGTATTGCGACAACAACGGGGCTATAGCTTTAGCAAAGGAACCCAGGTCCCATCAGAGATCCAGGCACATCTTGAGGCGGTATCACCTGATCAGGGAGATCGTGGATCGCAAGGAGATCGAGATTCGGAGGGTTGCTTCAGAAGAGAACACTGCAGATCCATTCACCAAGGCCTTACCCCAGACTCAGTTCGAGCGGCTGATCGAGATGATAGGTCTTCGGTACGTCAGTTCATGGCCTTAGTGCAAGTGGGAGATTGTTAGTGTATATGCCCTAGAGGCCATTGCTGTATCATACTAGTTTGTATATTACTTGATGGAAGCTTGGGATATTCACCTTGTATAAACAATCTTGCTCAATATAGTAGTAGGCTACTTGGTTTGTTTCTACTTCAATGTGTACTTGTGTTTATTTCAGTATATCACTTATACGCATTAGTGGAGCCCTTAGGATCTTTGCTTGATTACCAGCGTTGTGATGGCAGTCACACTAGTGGGGGCTGGGTAATCAATAGGCACATCCTTATACAGGTCCCTAGTCGTAGGACTATCGAGACAGGGCATCGATACTCCGGAGTAGACTAGCGTATGCGCTTCTCATCCCAGTGTGGGAGATGGTCTGTCCCACAGCCATCAGTACGTCGTACTGGAAATAGTATACGGGTGCTCGTTGGGTTACGGGTACACTGGACAGGACTCGTCGGGAACTGACAGGTTGGTATTATACCTATCGTCAGTTATCAGTTCCCAGGTGACATGAGTACAGCTTAGTCCGCTGACTTGACACTGGCACTTCGCCTCGAGTGTGTTCCCACTGCACTTTGATCACTACCCTACCACGGCTCAAAGGAGTCATGCAAACAGGTGGTGATTGGGTGCAGTCCCGAAGCACTTGGAGGCAGTGACGGTTAGACAGGATTCGTCTCCCCCGGTATTGGGGGTTGACATCGCGCTGTGTCTAGGAGAGCCATTACACGAGTAGTCCCTGGCCAGGGCAAGCGAGATATACTGGTAGGTTTCCAGTGTTATCTCAGGGTGTTTTGGGCTTCACTCCGACACGACTTGTACCGCTATTGGGGGACTGACGTTTTACCGCCCCCTAGGCCCGACATGCGATGTATCAGACGAACAGACCGGACTGTACGGAGAATGTCACATTCAGACTCAGTAGGAGTTCAGATGGGGTTTCACCTCGTCAGCCTTCTTGTCGGCATCTACCTGGGGACCGTTACGCACAGCTAGTGCCGCTTGCGGTCTGTGGTTAAACCCACTGCCAGCGTAGTGTCGAGTCTTTAGAGTCCCACACAGAGGGTATTCGCCTCTGGGCAAAACAGAGTAGAGGTCGCATGGTTTTGCGACAGGGTTCGTTCTCATCCGCGCACTTGTGCACGTTTGGAGTCCGGACGGATTATACTGGCAGGCTCTGGTTTGAGCCAGATACTGGTATATGTTTTGGGGTTGCTTTTATATCTTGGTATTCTTGTTTCTCGGAACGAGAATGCAGGTGTGTATGCACAGTTGCTTGAGGCGGAGGATGAGGTATTTCATTAGGGTTTCGGAACGGGTGCGTATGCACAGTTGACAGTTATCATTTTCCAAACCCTAATGGATTTATGAATTATCTATTAATAATAGTAATTAAATGAGAATTATGTTATGGTTGATTTTGTTGACTTGTTGACCATGGTTGACTTGTTGACCATGGTTGAATGTTGACCACCATCATGCTTTAAAAGTCCTCCTTGATTCATGCTTACATTTCATTAAATGAAGCATGGTAGTGGTCATTCCAAATTGCCATCAACTATTCTCATTTTGAATTATTATTATTTAGATAATTGTTTTTCTTTTGGCATTATGGTTGCAAGAAAGAAAAACATAGCTCATGATCTCATTTAGCTTCTCTCTCCTCTCTTCATCTTCTTCTTCCTCTAGCAAAAGAGAAACCTTCTCATGTGTTGAGAATCCTTCTCTTTAAAAAGAAAAGCAAACCCTAGTCACTCTCTACTCATTCTAGGTTCAAGGTTTAGCAAGCCGGAAACCCTAGTTCACTCAAAGATCGAGGAAGAGCCCAAAGGTCGAACCTTCGAGGTGGATCCATCTTCGACGGAAGAAGGCGACAAGAAGAGAACCATCAACCTCTACAAGTTTTGAAAATAAGAAGGAGTTCAAGTTTAGGTATAACCTTCATCCGAGTAGCTAACTCTCTTTAGTGTATTTGCTAGTTTAGTTTAGACACGATCCCGACCTTGTTTAGTCCATGTTGCCTCTTGCGATAAAAATTTGTTTTTTATGCCGTTTCCGCCTCCCCGTAAGCACCGGGGGTCGCAATATGGACTTACAGCATCAGACATCCAAACATATTCTAAGACAGGTATTGCTCATTTCGGGGGATGGCTTTCTCCGTGAACTTGAGATAAAGAGAGACATAGAAAGAAACATCAGAGCAGATCCACTCACTGAGGCTATTCCTCGAACGCATTAGTTTCGTAAACGGGTTTTGTGAGACTGATTAGTACAGGAGTTAGGCGTTCGGTATCACACGGGCTGTGAGTATGCGACATCCCAATAATTAGCTTTGAGTGGAAGTGGGAGATTGTTGGATATAGTGCCCTCAGAGTCAATTATTGGATCACAGGCACATGATTGCAATGATTGAGGGAGGACCTATGCCGATAGGAAAGTCTTACTCAAGATGATAGTATGTTATCTGGTTTATCTTTATCGTTGCTTATTGCTTTAGGTGACCTTACAGGTCACTATTGCGCGTTGATAGAGCCCTTAGGATTCTTGCTTGACGGCCAGCAGTATGATGGCGATCATATACGTGGGAGCTGGGGTCTATAAGCGCATCCTTAAAAGATCCTTAGTCGTGGGAGTTTTCGAGACAGGGTATCGATACTCCAGAGTAGACTAGTGTATACAGTCGAGACCCCGACGAGGGGCGGTGGCCGGTCTCACAAGCCATTGGTGTCAGTTGGTTCACCTAAGATGTAGAAAGGTGCTCATTGGATTATGAGTACACCGGACAGGATTCGTCGGGAACATGCTAGTTGGTATTATACCTGACGTCAGATAGCAGTTCCCTGGTAACATGTGTACAGGTTAGTTCATCGACCTGAGATCGCCATTTGTCTCGTGTGAGTTCCCACTGTACTTTGATTTCTACCCTACCACGGCTCAAAGGAGTCGTGCAAACAGGTTTTAGTTGGGTACAATCCCGAGCCACATGGAGGCAGTGAGCGGATCGGCAGGGGTTCGTCTCTCCCGGTATTGGGAGTGAGATCGCGCTGTGTCTGGGAGAGCCATTACACAAAGTCCTTAGCCAAGGCAGGAGATTTACCGGTAGGTATTCCAGTAGTATCTCAGGGTGTTCTGGGCTACACCCCGACACGACTTGTACCCCTTTTGGGGGTCTGACTTTTACCAACCCCCTAGGCCCGACTTGCGATGCTCATAGACGAACGTGTAAGTCAATGCTACCTCTCCCGGTACTTTCGGGCATGCGGAATTTGGTGAAAAATAATTTTCTTAGAGGTGGTAACATGGACTCAAAACCGGATCTTTGTTAAACATCTAACTAACAACCTAACTAGGAGTTGTTAACTACTCGGTTAGGGGGTTTATACCTTTCTTATCTCGAACTCCTTCATCTTAAAGCCTCGATGGTTGTCCGAATTGGCTTCTCCCCGTCGTCTCCTTGCGCCGAAAATAGATCCACCTGAAAGCTTCAACCTTTGGCTCCTTCTTCGAACTTAGAAGAAACTAGTTCACTCGGTTTGCTAAACCTTGTGAACTAGAGTGAGTAGAGAAGAGTTTGTATGGGATTTTATCTATGGTTCTTGGTTCTCAACTTATGAGACAAGTGAACCATAGAATCAAGAGAGGGAGAGCAAGAGGAGGAAGATGAGAGCTCAAGAACAAGAGAGAGAATGAGCATGAAAGAATGAGAGAAGACTTTTCTCTCTTGGCTCTCATAATCCAAAACCATCATCACCAAAATAATAATCAAGTATTGTGTAAAATGGTTCAAGTCAAAATGGCTAAATCATTTCATGCACTCATTTCTCACATAAGAAACAAGCAAGTAAAAAGTCTTTGCCATGAAATGATAGCCATTGTCATCATGATGGTCAACTAGTCCAACCTAGTCAACCGGTCAACAAAGTCAACAAGTCAACAAAGTCAACCCCTCAACAACCATGTCACCACAATACTTAATTAATATTATTGTTTATCACATATCATATTCTCATTAGGGTTGAGCAAAAATTCAACGGTCAACTGTCAACGGTCAACAACCCTAATGAGAATCCTCTGCCTCTGTCTCTCTATCAACTGTGCATACACACCCGCATCCGCGTTCCGAGGAACACGAATGCAAACTGGATAAATCCAATCCCAAAAGGTACACTAGGATCTGGCTTAAACCAAAGCCCGCTAGTGTAAACTGTCCGGACACTGTACTTGCACAAGTGCACGGATGTGACCGAACCCTGTCGGAAAACCATGCGACCTGTCGCAAAACCATGCGACCTGTCGCAAAACCATGCGACCTCTACTCTTTTTGCCTAAAGGCGAATAGCTTTCTCTGTGGGACTCTAAAGACTCGACACTACGCTGGCAGTGGGTTTAACCACAGACCGCAAGCGGCACTAGCTGTGCGTAACGGTCCCCAGGTAGATGCCGACCAGAAGACTGAAGAGGCGAAACCCATCTGAACTCCTACTGAGCCTGAATGTGACAGTCTCCGTACAGTCCGGTCTGTTCGTCTGATACATCGCATGGCGGGCCTAGGGGGCGGTAAACGTCAGTCCCCCAATAGCGGTACAAGTCGTGTCGGAGTGAAGCCTTAAATACCCTGAGATAACGCTGGAAGCCTACCAGTATATCTCGTTTGCCCTGACCAGGGACTACTCGTGTAATGGCTCTCCTAGACACAGCGCGATGTCAACCCCCAATACCGGGAGAGACGAATCCTGTCTAACCGTCACTGCCTCCAAGTGCTTCGGGACTGCACCCAACTACCACCTGTTTGCACGACTCCTTTGAGCCGTGGTAGGGTAGTAATCAAAGTACAGTGGGAATACACTCGAGGCGAAGTGACAGTATCAAGTCAGCGGACTAAGCTGTACTCATGTCACCTGGGAACTGATAACTGACGATAGGCATAATACCAACTAGTCAGTTCTCGACGAGTCCTGTCCAGTGTACTCGTAACCCAACGAGCACCCACATACTCTCTCAAGTACGACGTACCGACGGCTGTGGGACAGACCGTCTCCCACACTGGGATAAGAAGCACATGCGCTAGTCTACTCCGGAGTATCGATGCCCTGTCTCGATAGTCCTGCGACCAGGGACCTGCATAAGGATGTGCTTATAGATTACCCAGCCCCACTAGTGTGACTGCCATCACAACGCTGGTAATCAAGCAAAGATCCTAAGGGCTCTACTAATGTGTATAGGCGATATACTAAAATAAACACATGTACACATTGAAGTAGAAACAAACCAAGTAGCATACTACTATTTTGAACAAGATTGTATATACAAGGTGAATATCCCAAGCTTCCATTAAGTAATATACAAACTAGTATGATACAGTAATGGCCTCTAGGGCATATACACTAACAATCTCCCACTTGCACTAAGGCCATGTACTGGCGTGTTATCATCTCGATCAGCCGCTCGAACTGAGTCTGGGGCAAGGCCTTGGTGAATGGATCTGCAGTGTTATCTTCTGAAGCGACACTCCGAACCTCGATCTCCTGGCGATCCACGATCTCCCTGATCAGGTGATACCGCCTCAAGATGTGTCTGGATCTCTGATGGGACCTGGGTTCCTTCGCTAAAGCTATAGCCCCGTTGTTGTCGCAATACAGAGGTATTGGATCAACAATGGACGAAACCACCTGAAGCTCTTTCAAGAACTTCCTCATCCAGCCAGCTTCTTTTGCGGCATCAGATGCAGCGATGTACTCCGCTTCCATCGTCGAGTCTGCAACGGTTTCCTGTTTGGAACTCTTCCAACACACCGCCCCTCCATTGAGGGTAAAGACAAAACCCGACATGGACTTGGAATCATCCTTGTCATTCTGGAAGCTGGAGTCAGCAAAGGCCTCAATCTGGAGGTCTTTTCCGCCATACACCAAGAACATCTCCTTAGTCCTTCTCAGGTACTTAAGAATGTTCTTTACTGCTATCCAGTGTTTCTCCCCAGGGTTTGACTGATACCGGCTTACCACACTCAGTGCATAAGCTACATCCGGTCTGGTACACAACATCGCATACATTATAGAGCCTACCGCAGAAGCGTAGGGTATAATAGACATGCGATCCCTCTCCAAATCAGTCTTGGGAGACATCTCTTTAGAGAGGGTGATACCGTGACAAGCCGGTAGGTTACCGCGCTTGGAATCTTCCATACTGAATCTCTTCAATATGGTGTCGATGTACCTAGACTGTGAAAGTCTTAATATCCTCTTGGATCTATCACGATGGATCCGGATCCCCAGGATGTATGAGGCATCACCCAGGTCTTTCATGGAGAACCTGTGTGACAAGAACCCCTTGACAGATTGTAGCATAGGAATGTCATTTCCTATTAAGAGAATGTCATCCACGTATAAAACAAGGAATACTACAGTTCTCGCTACAAATCTACTATAGATGCATGGTTCATCTAGATTTTTGATAAAGCCAAATTCCTTGACCGTCTCATCAAAACAGATGTTCCAACTCCGCGATGCCTGCTTTAGTCCATAGATGGACTTAAGCAACTTGCACACCTTTCCGCTGCTCCCACTCTGAATGAAACCCTCTGGTTGGTCCATATAGACACACTCGTCTAAATTTCCATTTAGAAAAGCGGTCTTTACGTCCATTTGCCAGATCTCATAATCGTGGAAGGCAGCAATGGCAAGAAGGATCTGAATGGATTTCAGCATAGCCACTGGAGAAAAGGTTTCGTCATAGTCCAATCCAGGTCTTTGACGGAAACCCTTTGCAACAAGTCTAGCTTTATAGGTCTCAACCTGTCCATCTACACCAATCTTCCTTTTGAAGATCCACTTGCATCCTACGGGTTTTACCCCGTCTGGAGCAATGTCCAACGTCCATACTTTGTTGGTGTACATGGACTCCATTTCGGTCCGCATTGCATCCAGCCATTTTACTGAGTCAACGCTCTGAACGGCCTGCTGGAAGCTAGTAGGTGTTGGAGATAGTGCCCTCAGAGTCAATTATTAGGTCACAGGTACGTGATTGTAATGATTGAGGGAGGACCTATCCCGGTAGGACAGTCTTACTCGAGATGATAGTACGCTATCTGGTTTACCTTTATCATCGTGTACTGCTTTAAGTGACCTGACATGTCGCTATTACACGTTGATAGAGCCCCTAGGATTCTTGCTTGACCACCAGCAGTATGAGGGCGATCATATAAGTGGGAGCTGGGGGTCTACAAGCATATCCTTAAAAGGTCCCTAGTCGTGGGAGTTTCGAGACCGGGCATCGATACTCCATTAGTAGACTAGTGTATACAGTCGAGACCCCGACGAGGGGCGGTGGCCGGTCTCACAAGCCACTGGTGTCAGTTGGATCACCTAAGATGTATACAGGTGCTCATTGGGTTATGAGTACACCGGACAGGACTCGCCGGGAACATGCTAGTTGGTCATATACCAGACGTCAGATGGCAGTTCCCTGGTGACATGTGTGCAGGTTAGTTCATCGACCTGGGGATCGTCATTTGTCTCGTGTGAGTTCCCACTGTACTTTGATTACTACCCTACCACGGCTCAAAGGAGTCGTGCAAACAGGTTTTAGTTGGGTACAGTCCCGAGCCACATGGAGGCAGTGAGCGTATCTTCAGGGGTTCGTCTCTCCCGGTATTGGGGGTGAGGTCGTGCTGTGTCTAGGAGAGCCATTACACAAAGTCCTTGGCCAAGGCAAGGAGATTTACTGGTAGGTATTCCAGTAGTATCTCAGGGTGTTCTGGGCTACACTCCGACACGACTTGTACCGCTTTTGGGGGTCTGACTTTTACCAACCCCCTAGGCCCGCCATGCGATACTCATAGACGAACGGACCGGACTGCACGGATATTGTCACTGACAGGCTCAGTTGGGTGTCGGGGTGAGCTTCCTCATCGACGTCCCTTTTGGTCAATAGCTGGTGGCCCGTCACGTATTGGCATATACCTCTGACGTGCTAGTGGTTAAATCCACAGCCATAGTATTGACGAGTCTTTAGAGTCCACCACATTTCAGTTACTCAAGCTTTCGGGCGAAAGGTTGTAGAGGCCGTATGGAGATATGGCAAGGTCCGATCAGATACGTGCGGTATTGCACGGATCAGGATCGGACAGTTTGTACTATAGGCCGTATGGTTATATGGCAGGGTTCGATCAGATACGTGCGGTATTGCACGGATCAGGATCGAACAGAAATTACTATCCTGTTTTGGTATAAGCCGGATTCTAGTATAGTACAGTGTAGACTTTGTCTCATTGCATTTGTATTTCGGTCGAAATACAGATGCGGGTGTGTATGCACAGTATCGGGGTTTTCCTGTAATTTATTACGGGACCAGTTTTCTGGAGTTGCCAGTTTGCTTTCCGTTTCGGCCAATTTCCATTGTTCCGTTCATTGGCCGAAGATTGGTGGAGGAGGGTTTATTTGCATTGTTGCAAATAGGCATTAGTGGAGGGGGTTCTTTGCATCTTGTTGCATCATGATGGTTTTCATGATGAGCACCATCATTGACTTGTTTTGACTCCATCATGGCTTGACTTTTAAGGTCATGATTGTTGATGATGTTGAGGGGTATGGTTGTTGAGTGAGGACTTTTCTTTGTGATGATTTCTTTTGAATGATAACCATTCTCTCTCTCTCTCTCTTTTTCCACCCACCCCCTTGTTGTTCTCTCTCTCTCTCCAATCACATATGAAGGAGGGGGGCCGGCCATTCCTATTGAGGGATGGGATTCATTTCTCATTTTGGTGGTGGAAAATGTTACTCTCATTTTGGTATGCTACATTTTCCCCACCTCTCTCCAAGCTCTCTTTTCCTCCACCAAATGGCATCTCCACTACCCCATAAGGAGACACAAGTTCTACTACATATTCTACAACGAATCTTGGGCACGTTGACTAGCCAGCATCGTGCCCGAGTTGCCTCGGCATTGAGGTGGGAGCCCGTATACATAGTAGGCGATGTGGTGCACTTCCGGCGACGAGGAGGAGACGGACGGAGATCCCGCGAGGAGATCGGAGTGGAGATGAAGACCGGAGGACTTGGATCGTCGGTATATCTCTAACCCATCTTGTTTAGTAGCTTAGACTAGTTAATGGTTCGATCCGGAGTTTAGTGCGCGGTGGTGCCGGTTTGCAAAGTCCGCAAAATTTTAGTTATTCACCGCTTCCGCATTCCGGCGTCGGATTGACGGCCGGGGCGCCGCCGTGCACTTACAGTGGTATCAGAGCCTCCCCATTAACTTAGTCTAGCTTTGTGTAATGTGTTTTTGAGTTCCGATCGATCGAAATGTCCAAAAACCCGTATTTACCTCACATCAGTTTTCTGTTAAGAATTTTTGGTGTCTAAAAATTTTTCTGGTGGTCGCAGAATGATGTGCAGGAAATTCTAAGCACTCTGGGAAAATTCGACGCACTGATCCCTCTTCCAGAGCGCGGAACCGCGGCCTCACCCTTCTATTGGGCCGCGGATCCGCCGCAACTTAGAGAGGTCAGTGGGCCATCTTTTTCCAGTGGGCTTCAGGGTAGTAATTAGGGGTTTTGGAATATTAAAGTTGGGCCAATTGTTTCTGTGAGTGCTACAGTTTTCTTTGGGGCCCACTTGTTAATTGTTTGATCAATCGGAAATTTTTTAAACACATTTTTCACAGTATTTACATTATATCTGCGACCGTGAATGTCACTCGATCGGTAAATCCGGTCTAACTGCTATAGCCCGGTTAGACGGATTTGCGAACGTGATTTTCACGTTGATGTTCTATGTATTTGCTGTGATGTTGCGGATCGGTCGTGGGGGATAGCCTGGATGCAATGCTAGTACAGTTCTGTTGTATTATGTACATTTGATATTGCGGGGCGAGCGTCCGACATGTGGACTGCCGTCACTGCCTGATTGTATTATTATTTTGGGGCACGACCTGGTTGCGGTCGATGTACCCGTTGTATGTATATTTTACTTTCTGTACTAGGATTGCCCCGCGGAGGGGTGCACGGATAGCCGGGTTCTGGAGGGCAACAAGCCCGCATCTCATGGCATTGAGACGGAGGGGGCTTCACTCTAGGATTGGCGGGCTATTCGCCGCACTCATAGGGGGTACAGGTTGACCCAGGAGGGGTGCCCAAGTTGCCGGATTCCGTGAAGTGCTGGGTGGTCCATTCACGGGGCTGAAGGGGGCTGCCTCGCTTCAGGTTTTGGCGGGTGACTTGCCGCGCCCGTAGGGGTCTAGGATTTCATTGCACAGGCTATCCACACGACCAGGGGAACGTCGGGTTTCAGTAGTGGCTCTGTGAAACCCGGGGATCCCAGATATCTGTATTGTTTCTGTGATGCTGTTCATTCTCTGTGATGTTGCATTTCTTTCACGCCTTGAGCGAAATATAATATATTGGTATATATATTAGTAGATGTCGTATATGTTTTGCATCCGCGCTAGTCCAGTCCCCGCTCTGTCGTTAGTAAGCTAACCTAACGGGTAATGACGGGACCCAGTGGCGAATGCGGATGGCATATACGTACATCAGTATATTTTCGTTCTTTTTGGTGTGATCAATTGATGGGACTGCATTGATTCGGATCAATGCAAGTTAAAAACAAACCTAATCTGATGTTGTTGGAACACTTTTTCAAAAAGCTGTTATTGCAAGGACGTTCACTTTTGTTTTGCATCGTGGTATTCATTGGAATATCCTGCTCCTCAGTCGACGAGGCAAGGGCCGAGATCCCTTCACCGGGAGTGACCCCTTGGACAAAAAGTTTGCGTCAGGGCATTAACTTCACTATAGCCGATTACTTTTGCTTTGCACCGTGGTATTCAGTTGGAATATCCTGCACCCCATTCTACGGGGAAAGAGCCGAGATCCCTTCACCGGGAGTGACCTCTTTAGCAACGGTTTTCGTCAGTATATTTTTAAAAGCTATCCGTTCCTTCGACGATATCAAGTTCATTACGTTAAAGGTTTTCGCCAGAAACCATTCGTAGCCCTCCGTCATTTCAGTTAAATATTCGGTAGTATTCAAGCTATGTATTTTGACCTCACGCCAAGGCATAGTGTTTGGTAGCTGCCGGGTATTTATCTGTTGCATAGATAGATGCGTTGGTTTGGGACAGTCGTACTACTATTTTGGCCTACGTCAAGGGTATGTACGGGTGGATTCAAATTAACCTGGATAATGATGGGCAGAACTTGACATGTGACTTATGATATTTTGACCTCACGCCAAGGTCATAAGAGCATGGGGCAGAAATTACATCGGGAGTTTCAAAAGAACTGAAACTTGCCAGATATGCGCATACCTTCTGGAGTGTGATACCGTGAGCGGATTCCGTCACGTTATCATGCGATGAGAGTTGGATCCCGATTCCCACTGATGAGTTAGTTTACTCCTCGGGTGACCCCGACTAATTCTTCTTTCAGGTTTGGAGGAGAATTTGAGGTACAGTGGGAGGTTTCCAGATTAGATAAATTGGTAACCATTCTGATCTAGGTTAGAGTGCACGCTGAGTGTTTCTTTTCTCTCTCTCTTTGGCAGCGACCATTAACTCGACCCTAAGACTTTGACTCAGTGACCAAGTTGACCGAACCTTCTTAAACACCGGCTTTTGGATTGTCAGAGTTGCAGACCTCATTGCCACTCCTACTTTTACCCTTTTCTCCGGGACACCCCGTATTGCTACGAACGTCCACTTCCATTGGACAAAACCATCGTATGGTTAGATACGAACTCGACAGATTTATTCGAGGATGGTTTCCGGTTCTGGAGAAAACGGATAGGATTATTCAGTTGTCTTTTCCTTTTACCCTCTCTCAGGTTACGAGTACTCCTTGGTTTAGGGGTAGTACACCTATTACGCAAATTGGATTGTCTTCTTCCAAACCTTAGGCTGGTGCCGACCGGTAGGGAATGAAGAAAACCAATTAGCATAACGATGGTGTGCAGAAGGTATTAAGTTCAGACAAAGCAAGGGATTAGTAGGAGGGCAAAGTAAATTGCAACAGATATTCACGACCAAACCAAATATTTCGTTACCACTCCCACATCACCTTTGTATTTCTCCAGGACACTCCGTATCACTACGAAGATCCACAGTTTATTTGGATATTCCATCGTATGGTTATATACGAACTCGAAAGGAACTTGTTCCAGTTCGGGGATGGATCCTGGTTCAGGAG
Source organism: Agapanthus africanus (assembly GCA_030015575.1). Taxonomy (NCBI): domain Eukaryota; kingdom Viridiplantae; phylum Streptophyta; class Magnoliopsida; order Asparagales; family Amaryllidaceae; genus Agapanthus; species Agapanthus africanus. The sequence continues at coordinate 174,506,310 of CM057349.1, forward strand.
AAATAGGAATAAAGTACATTCAGGTGTCTTTTATCTTCACCTTCTCTCGTGTTGCGAGTGTTCCTAGGATTGGGACAGTACACCCATTATGCTTATTGGATAGTCTTCTTCCAAACCATAGGCTGGTGCCGAACGGTAGGGAAGGAAGAAAACCATTTGGCCTAAAGGGGTGTGCAGAAGGTAAAGACTAAAGACATATGAAGGGATTTGGAGAGGTGGCAAAGAACTATACGGTTACAGTCGTGAATCTGGAAGAGGCATTACTAGGAATACCAGAATACCCCATCGGAACATTTCAATGTTTCAGTTTCACTGTGTAATGTTAAAGGAAAACTGATTTCCCGATTAGATACTTACTCCAGGGTATGTATTTACCAGGTACGATTCTCACATCTGTATGGTTTTACAGATGATGAGTGGGAGTAAGTTGTTGGGAATTGGGTGATTATCCTCATTATATCGGGATTCGTTGTAATCGGTGATATTTGAGGAAATCACCTGGGCTGTTTGCCGGTCGGCAAATATTTGGTTTTGAATATCCACTGTTATGCACCAATTTCAAATTGATATATCTGTACGTCTATTTTCATAGAGTGAGATATACCTTTCTGAAATTATGTCTACGACATTTACCTATATCAGTGGATGGTTAGGTAAGGAGCATTAAACAGCGGTGTAATTCTTCTTAACCATAAGTACAGTTTTCAACCTACGACACACAGTGAATGAGTTATCAGACTCAAGGGACTTATACAGAGTATTGTATGTTGTCCAGTGTCCATTAGGACAGAGGGGTTGGTCCTCATACTATATTCGGTTTACTTATGACTTCTCTAGTTTTTAGACAAGTGTTTCGTGGAAACACAGGGTCTAAGTTTTGAGGAGTTATAGGTATTTGAATAGAGTAGAGAACCAGGTATAGCAAGTATCGGGATTCTTCAAAGAGATCGAAGATGTAGATACTTGTGTATGGTATTCAGTTGATAGTAATGATTAAGAGATCTTGCTTCTCTTTCAGGTTACTCATAATTGGAAGTATTCCTAAGTTGAGTAACGCTGATCGGCCTCCTTCCATTTAGTTGACATGCACTGGGGATAGCTGCATGATTTGAATCTGGTTCAATTAAATCTGTGCCTCTGTTTCTATATTGGATATAGTACAGTTCATATCTTAACATTGTTAAGGTACGGGGAGTTGTCTGGCTTATGCTTAAAACCAGACACTGGACAACTCAAGGCACATTTCTGTAATGGCTGTTTGTGGGTTGACCCAGGCTATGACGCGGGTTGACTTTCTACCATCTGGATGAACAATAGCAATATTGTTCTTGACTCGCCACAGTTTTATTAAAAATGGATTTTTCAGAAAACAGTAGTGGGAGTATGGTAGAACTGGAAGTGATTCCAGAACCACGAACGATTACTGAAGATTTGATAAGGAACCTAAAGATTCAATCTGGATTGACATTCCATTGGCCACTCCGCAGATAAGGTGGGTAACTTCAGGCACCCGAGAGGTACTTCGGTAGTCTCAAGGACGGTGACAGGGAAGTTCTTGTTTACCCACAATTACCATTGCTGTTGTTCCAGGCTGCGAGACCCGGCGGGAGGATGAGTATAGCGTCGTTCTAAACCAGTTTTAGAAGTGTACGTCTATATGACTCTGCCAGAGGGTTGTCGTAATCAGTGGGAGCAGCGGAAGCATTGGTGGACATCAGGCTTATATCTATTTATAGACTAAAGCAGATGTAGCGGAGATAGATCATCTATTTCTGACGTGACAGTCATGGGTTTGACTTCATCAGAATAGGGGATTGATCTGTTGAGAAGGTACTAGGGTGTGATATCCTGGTATTTGGATGATATACACAGAGTAGGAAAGGAAACTCCTACACTACGATCGGTTATACTTTGGTCGTCACACAGTTGTTTCTCCACAATGGAAATGGATTTTATATCAGACATACTGGTTACTAGATCTATGGTCTTAGATCTAGATTTGGGTGGTTTCCCAATCAGGGTACTTGACAGCATTCTAAGAGTATTTAGGATGGACGACTCCTGGCACGGTAGTGTACCTGCAGGTAATGGAGTCACCCTCTCCAAAGGTGTCTTACAGACTAAAGGGGAGAGGGACGGGCATGATTGGCAGCTCACTTGCTCAGGCAATTGAGTCAATCGTGAGATGTCAAGTACCACACCAGATGTTGTTCTTGCACTAGATGCAATAAGTTGACATTAATCCAATCCTGGAGAAACAGTCGGAAGCAGTTTTAGAACATAAGTGGATGTTCTAGGGATATGATAACGACAGCCTCATTTAGGAGACAGTTATCATTCCAGGCTTCCAAGGTGACATGGACAACAAGGAGGTTGTCAGAGTTATAGTTTTCCCTCTGACGAGGGGCAGTATTTTGGACAGGTGGTCCAAGGCAATACTGAGGGAGGCATGGCGCGCAGGATACTGATTAAGTTCAGTTGACGATACAGTCTAAGAAGTTTGGATTTGGAGTTCATTTATGAGCTATGTCCCATCAGACATCCAGACACATTCTAAGACAGGTATTGCTCATTTCGGGAGATGGGTTTCTCCGCGAACTTGAGATTTAGAGAGACATAGAAAGAAACAACTAAGCGGATCCACTCACTGAGGCTATTCCTCGAACGCAATAGTTCCGCAAATGAGCTTTGTGAGACTGACTAGTAGAGGAGTTGGATGTTCGGTATCACACGGGCTGTGAGTATGCGACATCGCAATAATTAGCCTTGAGTGCAAGTGGGAGATTGTTGGAGATAGTGCCCTCAGAGTCAATTATTAGGTCACAGGTACGTGATTGTAATGATTGAGGGAGGACCTATCCCGGTAGGACAGTCTTACTCGAGATGATAGTACGCTATCTGGTTTACCTTTATCATCGTGTACTGCTTTAAGTGACCTGACATGTCGCTATTACACGTTGATAGAGCCCCTAGGATTCTTGCTTGACCACCAGCAGTATGAGGGCGATCATATAAGTGGGAGCTGGGGGTCTACAAGCATATCCTTAAAAGGTCCCTAGTCGTGGGAGTTTCGAGACCGGGCATCGATACTCCATTAGTAGACTAGTGTATACAGTCGAGACCCCGACGAGGGGCGGTGGCCGGTCTCACAAGCCACTGGTGTCAGTTGGATCACCTAAGATGTATACAGGTGCTCATTGGGTTATGAGTACACCGGACAGGACTCGCCGGGAACATGCTAGTTGGTCATATACCAGACGTCAGATGGCAGTTCCCTGGTGACATGTGTGCAGGTTAGTTCATCGACCTGGGGATCGTCATTTGTCTCGTGTGAGTTCCCACTGTACTTTGATTACTACCCTACCACGGCTCAAAGGAGTCGTGCAAACAGGTTTTAGTTGGGTACAGTCCCGAGCCACATGGAGGCAGTGAGCGTATCTTCAGGGGTTCGTCTCTCCCGGTATTGGGGGTGAGGTCGTGCTGTGTCTAGGAGAGCCATTACACAAAGTCCTTGGCCAAGGCAAGGAGATTTACTGGTAGGTATTCCAGTAGTATCTCAGGGTGTTCTGGGCTACACTCCGACACGACTTGTACCGCTTTTGGGGGTCTGACTTTTACCAACCCCCTAGGCCCGCCATGCGATACTCATAGACGAACGGACCGGACTGCACGGATATTGTCACTGACAGGCTCAGTTGGGTGTCGGGGTGAGCTTCCTCATCGACGTCCCTTTTGGTCAATAGCTGGTGGCCCGTCACGTATTGGCATATACCTCTGACGTGCTAGTGGTTAAATCCACAGCCATAGTATTGACGAGTCTTTAGAGTCCACCACATTTCAGTTACTCAAGCTTTCGGGCGAAAGGTTGTAGAGGCCGTATGGAGATATGGCAAGGTCCGATCAGATACGTGCGGTATTGCACGGATCAGGATCGGACAGTTTGTACTATAGGCCGTATGGTTATATGGCAGGGTTCGATCAGATACGTGCGGTATTGCACGGATCAGGATCGAACAGAAATTACTATCCTGTTTTGGTATAAGCCGGATTCTAGTATAGTACAGTGTAGACTTTGTCTCATTGCATTTGTATTTCGGTCGAAATACAGATGCGGGTGTGTATGCACAGTATCGGGGTTTTCCTGTAATTTATTACGGGACCAGTTTTCTGGAGTTGCCAGTTTGCTTTCCGTTTCGGCCAATTTCCATTGTTCCGTTCATTGGCCGAAGATTGGTGGAGGAGGGTTTATTTGCATTGTTGCAAATAGGCATTAGTGGAGGGGGTTCTTTGCATCTTGTTGCATCATGATGGTTTTCATGATGAGCACCATCATTGACTTGTTTTGACTCCATCATGGCTTGACTTTTAAGGTCATGATTGTTGATGATGTTGAGGGGTATGGTTGTTGAGTGAGGACTTTTCTTTGTGATGATTTCTTTTGAATGATAACCATTCTCTCTCTCTCTCTCTTTTTCCACCCACCCCCTTGTTGTTCTCTCTCTCTCTCCAATCACATATGAAGGAGGGGGGCCGGCCATTCCTATTGAGGGATGGGATTCATTTCTCATTTTGGTGGTGGAAAATGTTACTCTCATTTTGGTATGCTACATTTTCCCCACCTCTCTCCAAGCTCTCTTTTCCTCCACCAAATGGCATCTCCACTACCCCATAAGGAGACACAAGTTCTACTACATATTCTACAACGAATCTTGGGCACGTTGACTAGCCAGCATCGTGCCCGAGTTGCCTCGGCATTGAGGTGGGAGCCCGTATACATAGTAGGCGATGTGGTGCACTTCCGGCGACGAGGAGGAGACGGACGGAGATCCCGCGAGGAGATCGGAGTGGAGATGAAGACCGGAGGACTTGGATCGTCGGTATATCTCTAACCCATCTTGTTTAGTAGCTTAGACTAGTTAATGGTTCGATCCGGAGTTTAGTGCGCGGTGGTGCCGGTTTGCAAAGTCCGCAAAATTTTAGTTATTCACCGCTTCCGCATTCCGGCGTCGGATTGACGGCCGGGGCGCCGCCGTGCACTTACAGTAGGCTCATCATAATCTATGATGCAATCCTCTCTATCCCCATCTATGAGAAAACCATAGTATCTCTCGGGCGGATGAGACTGCCTTCTACTCCTGTGGAGCGGCGTAGGAATGTCCTGTTCTTTTCAACCCTCTGGTTCCACTAAGCTTTCAGTAATAGCTCGTGGTTCTGGAATTTCTTCCAGTTCTACTGCGCTCCCACTTATTTCCTTTTCTAAGAACTGGTGTTCTAGAAAGTGGGCATGACGAGAAACAATAACTTTTTGTTCCTCTTCGCAGTAGAAGAAATATCCCTTGGAGTTCTTTGGATATCCCACAAACTTGCACTGTACTGAGCGTGCCTCGAGCTTGTCCGCATGCTGCTTTTTGACAAAAGCTGGACTTCCCCATGTCTTAATGTGATTAAGATGGGGCCTCTTCCCACACCACATCTCATATGGTGTGGTAGGCACAGTCTTAGTGGGAACTCGGTTCAAAAGGTATGCAGCTGATTCTGGCGCATACCCCCAGAATGATCGCGGTAACTCAGCGTTACTCATCATGGACCGTACCATATCCAATAGGTTTCGGTTCCGTCTCTCCGATACACTATTATGTTGCGGAGTGTATGGAGGAATAAGCTGAGAGAGAATTCCATTCTCTTTTAAATAGTCCAGGAACTCGGCACTCAAGTATTCACCACCTCGATCCGATCTTAGAATCTTGATACTTTTGCCGGTTTGTTTTTCTACTTCATTCTTATATTCCTGGAATTTTCCAAAGGCTTCGGACTTATGTTTCATTAAGAAGACATAACCGTACCTTGAAAAGTCATCCGTAAAAGTAATGAAGTAAGAATAACCGCTTCGCGCATGTGTAGACATTGGACCGCACACGTCGCTGTGTACGAGTCCCAAGAGCTCGCTCGCTCTTACTCCGTGTCCAGTGAACGGAGTCTTTGTCATCTTTCCTTTGAGACAGGATTGACAAGCGGCATACGATTGATATTCGAACGCATTCAAATATCCTTCTGTATGTAACTTCGTCAACCTTCTCTCATTGATGTGACCCAGTCTACAATGCCACAAGAAAGTCTGATTTATTTCCGGAGACTTTCTTTTGTGTGTATTCTGGACATTGAAAATCTGTGGTTGGTTTAATATGTAAATACCATTGCTTAATGTACCTGACCCAATCAAAACTTGATTAAGGTGAATGTTTACAACATTACTTACAAACGCAAATTCATAACCTTCTTTAGAAACTAAAGATACAGAAATGATATTACAAGTTGCGTTGGGTACAAAAAAGCAATTACGCAAAACCAAAACATGTCCATCTGACATTCCCAGGTGATAGTCCCCCACGGCTTTAGCATCCATGCTAGCTCCGTTCACAACTCTGAGGGTCATGTCACCTGCTTTCAAAACACTACGGTTTCTTAACGCCTGCAAAGAATTACAGATATGAGATCCTGATCCGGTATCCAATACCTAGGAAGTAGAGTTTATTGAAAGACAGTTTTCAATAACATACACACCTGAAGCTGAAGCTGCAACCTGCTTCAATTCCTGTGTTCTGGCCTTCCAGGCCCTGCAATCATTCTTCCAGTGTCCTTTCTTATGACAATAGAAGCATTCTTCCTTATCCACAAGCTTCCCCGCTTTCTTTGTTGCTTTAACTTTTCCCTTCGTATCCACTTTACTAACACCGCCTCTTGGTTGGCGGGGGCTTTCTTCTTCTTTCCCTTGGCTTTCACCTTGGACCTAGAAGAAGATGATCCTCCTACAAACAAAGTGGATGTTTCCCTATCTTTCTGTAGGGTGCCCTCTGTGCTCCTCAGCATGTTGAGGAGCTCTGAAAGTTCAACTTCTTTTTCTTGTAAGTTGAAGTTCAGTATAAACTGGACGTAAGTGGAAGGAAGGGACTGGAGAACTAAGTCCGTATAGAGCTCACTCTCCAATGTGGTCCCTAGGTCCGCGAGCTCCTCAATGTAGCCGATCATCTTAAGCACGTGTTCTGCTACTGATGATCCGACGGCCATCCTTGCCGAAAATAACTTTTTCGACGCTTTGTATCTTGCGATACGAGATTGCTCTCCATACAGTTCTTTTGTATGAAGAAATATGGATTCCAAGTCTATATTCTCGTGCCTCCTCTGATGTTCATTGTCCATAGAGGCAAGTACGAGGCATTTGGACTTCGCGCTATCAATCTCCCAAGTCTTACGGATTTCCTTATCCGCAACGCTGGAAGTGGGACCAGGGACAGAGGGAGCTTTGGTGGTAAGAAGATACCCCAGCTTGTCGTAAGTGATTGCCATCTTGACATTCCTGAGCCAATCTTTGTAGTTTGGCCCTGTCAGTATGTTTTTATCTAGAAGTAACTTAAGTCCAGTCAAGTCGATTGGTCGCTGCAATTAGGAGAGAGAAGAAACACTCAGCTTGATGCTCTTGCAAGTTTAGAATGGTTTTTAGTTTGTCTAAACAGGATGGCTCCCACTGTTTCTCGAATCCCTCCTCAAACCAAAAAGGAAGAATTAGTCAGGATCAATCTCACCGTACAATACTTGCTTAACCGTTCAGCCAGGCCAGTGTCGGTACTTCGAGGGAGGTTTTCCAACGCTTTCGCGAAGTTCCTTAATTAAATAACCTTTTTTCCCTGGGGGCGTAGCCCCGCTAACACCTTTCTAGACACCTACTAGGTTTATAAAATTGATCGTTTAGTATATACTCACAGTAGGATCAAGATCCAAATATCATCGCGTGACGAAACTGAAGGAATCTTACCAGAATCATCACACTCCAAATGGTATGCAACACTAGCAAGTTTCAGTTCTTTTGAAACTCCCGATGTGGATTTTTGCCCCATGCTCTTATGACCTTGACTTTGGCCAAAATATCATAAGTCACATGTCAAGTTCTACCCGTCATTCTCCAGGTTAATTTGGATCCATCCGTACCTACCCTTGACTTTGGCCAAAATGGCAGTACGACTGTCCCAAACCAACGCATCTATCTTTGCTACACATGAATACCCAATAGCTACCAATCACTATGCCTTGACTTTGGCCAACATACACAGCTTGAATACTATTGACTATTCATGTGAAACGACGGAGGGCTACGAATGGTTTTGGCAAAACCGTGAACGTAGTGAACTTGATATAATTGATGGAACGAGATAGCTTTTAAAAGGAGTGGCTCAAGCTCCGCATTTAAAAGTTAGTTTTGAAAAGAACCGAGTGGTTTTCCGAAAGTGTTCCAACGATTTTAACTTGGTTTATTTTCTTGCATTAGTTCTTTTAATGCGTGATATTCTTGCATTAGTTCTTTTAATGCGTCCAATCATTTAATCCTACCATTGCAGAAAACAACCAAAATATGACGTACGCTTATGCCATTCGCATTCGCCACGGGGCCCCGTCATTACCCGTTAGGTTACTTAACTAACGACAGAGCGGGGGCTGGGCTAGCGCGGCTGTAAAACATAAGCAACGCCTAAATAATATCATATATAGATATACTGCAATGATAGCCATTTCAGATCACAGATGAACACATTGGATATACTAGGAATCCGCAATTCGTACGAGCCTGTAACGAAAAGCAGATTACACGGTCGCGGTGAATAGCCAAAACCCCACCCAAGACCCCTACGGGTGCGGCAAACTACCCGCCAAGTACCCGAAGCGAAGCAACCTCCCTCAACTCCGTGAGTAGGCCACTCGGCACTTCGGCATACCCGGTAGTTTGTGCACCCCCTCCATGGGTCTATCCTAGGAGCAAAAACAGTAAAAAGAAATTATACAATGACGGCTACAACCCCGACCCGGTTGTGCGGCCATACAAATAATTATTACATCAATTTTCAAATATACATGAATTGAAAGAAAAGAAAACTCTCGTCTCACAACCTCCGGCTATTCACCCGCGACAATCCAATGAATTCATATACACATTCCAGCAACATTACAGATCACAGATTTGTATAACCCCCACTAATCGACATATAGCGATTAGCAGGCGTTCAATACAAATATCATATTACAGAAAAAACCCGTCAGCTAAAGTCTTTTAGAAGTTCGATCAAAAAATACGGATTTTCAGGACCCCAAAAATGAAATTTTCGTTATGGAAAATCTGGGCAGAAAATATATATTCCAAAAATCCCAAAACAACCCCAGAAAAACACTGCACCAAACTTGGACCTCGGCCGAGTCAACTCGGCCGAGGATCCGCGGTGGGAGCGTGCTCCCGCCGCGTTTCCGCGGCGCTTTGACTCGATCGTTGGACCAAATTTGGTGGGTGATCACACAAAAGCCTGAGCCGATTTTTAAGATAAAATTTATCAATTTTTGAACAGAAAAAAAATCGGCAGAAACTTATCATATCGGGTTCGTTTTGCGACTTTTTCTTTTGATCGATCTTCTATCTACTTTGCTAACATGTTAGATAGAGTTTAACCAGGCTCTGATACCACTGTAAGTCCATGCTACCTGTCCCGGTACTTTCGGGCATGCGGAATTTGGTGAAAAACAATTTTCTTAGAGGTGGTAACATGGACTCAAAACCGGATCTTTGTTAAACATCTAACTAACAACCTAACTAGGAGTTGTTAACTACTCGGTTAGGTGGTTTATACCTTTCTTATCTCGAACTCCTTCGTCTTCAAGCCTCGATGGTTGTCCGAATCTACTTCTCCCCGTCGTCTCCTTGCACCGAAGATAGATCCACATGAAAGCTTCAACCTTTGGCACCTTCTTCGAACTTTGAAGAAACTAGTTCACTCGGTTTGCTAAACCTTGTGAACTAGAGTGAGTAGAGAAGAGTTTGTATGGGATTTTATCTATGGTTCTTGGTTCTCAACTCATGAGACAAGTGAAGCATAGAATCAAGAGAGGGAGAGCAAGAGGAGGAAGATGAGAGCTCAAGAACAAGAGAAAGAATGAGCATGAAAGAATGAGAGAAGACTTTCCTCTCTTGGCTCTCATAATCCAAAACCATCATCACCAAAATAATAATCAAGTATTGTGTAAAATGGTTCAAGTCAAAATGGCTAAATCATTTCATGCACTCATTTCTCACAAAAGAAACAAGCAAGTAAAAAGTCTTTGCCATGAAATGATAGCCATTGTCATCATGATGGTCAACTAGTCCAACCTAGTCAACCGGTCAAAAAAGTCAACAAGTCAACAAAGTTAACCCTTCAACAACCATGTCACCACAATACTTAATTAATATTATTGTTAATCACATATCATATTCTCATTAGGGTTGAGCAAAAAGTCAATGGTCAACAGTCAACGGTCAACAACCCTAATGAGAATCCTCTGCCTCTGTCTCTCCGTCAACTGTGCATACACACCCGCATCCGCGTTCCGAGGAACACGAATGCAAACTGGATAAATCCAATCCCAAAAGGTACACTAGGATCTGGCTTAAACCAAAGCCCGGTAGTGTAAACTGTCCGGACACTGTACGTGCACAAGTGCACGGATGTGACCGAACCCTGTCGCAAAACCATGCGACCTCTACTCTTTTTGCCTAAAGGCGAATAGCTTTCTGTGTGGGACTCTAAAGACTCGACACTACGCTGGCAGTGGGTTTAACCACAGACCGCAAGCGGCACTAGCTGTGCGTAACGGTCCCCAGGTAGATGCCGACAAGAAGACTGAAGAGGCGAAACCCATCTGAACTCCTACTGAGCCTGAATGTGACATTCTCCGTACAGTCCGGTATGTTCGTCTGATACATCGCATGGCGGGCCTAGGGGGCGGTAAACGTCAGTCCCCCAATAGCGGTACAAGTCGTGTCGGAGTGAAGCCCAAAACACCCTGAGATAACGCTGGAAGCCTACCAGTATATCTCGTTTGCCCTGGCCAGGGACTACTCGTGTAATGGCTCTCCTAGACACAGCGCGATGTCAACCCCCAATACCGGGAGAGACGAATCCTGTCTAACAGTTACTGCCTCCAAGTGCTACGGGACTGCACCCAACTACCACTTATTTGCACGACTCCTTTGAGCCGTGGTAGGGTAGTAATCAAAGTACAGTGGGAATACACTCGAGGCGAAGTGAAAGTGTCAAGTCAGCGGACTAAGCTGTACTCATGTCACCTGGGAACCGATAACTGACGATAGGCATAATACCAACTAGTCAGTTCCCGACGAGTCCTGTCCAGTGTACTCGTAACCCAACGAGCACCCGCATACTCTCTCAAGTACGACGTACCGACGGCTGTGGGACAGACCGTCTCCCACACTGGGATGAGAAGCGCATGCGCTAGTCTACTCCGGAGTATCGATGCCCTGTCTCGATAGTCCTACGACCAGGGACCTGCATAAGGATGTGCTTATAGATTACCCAGCCCCACTAGTGTGACTGCCATCACAACGCTGGTAATCAAGCAATGATCCTAAGGGCTCCACTAATGTGTATAGGCGATATACTAAAATAAACACATGTACACATTGAAGTAGAAACAAACCAAGTAGCATATGTAGGGTTCCTAGGCACTCTAGTGAGGTCTCCCAAGCCATCAACCATGGCAATTTCAAAAATTATGGTGCCTACAAACCCTAAACTACGGATCGATAACTAGATGTCTAGGCGAAAAAGAACTAGTTAACACTTAACTATTGGGAATATGGAAATACAACCTTTGTAGATCCAGTCCTCCACCTCCACGGCTCCGCAACGAGGTCGTCTCCGCTGTCCAAATCAAATCCGGGCTCTAGAGTCGGCTTCGTCGGAGAATGGGCAAGCTAGGTCGTCGATGTCCATGCCGAAGATGATCTATGTCGAGGCATCGCTAGATCAAGCTCACAACTTCACCAAGTCATGAAACTTGTGAAGTAAACACACTCTACTACTTGGCAAGAGGTAGAGGATGAAGAAATAGGAAGTGGGTAGACTTTAGAATTGGATTTCTCACTCATATGCATCAATCACCATTGATGGAGGTGAAGCTTTTCTTCTTTTGAAGCAAGGAAGAAGAAGAAGAAATGTTATGATAAGTTCAAAGAAAAAGAAAAGAATAATCAAAACTTATCATGACTAAACCATGGTAAAGTGTAGAGATTGAACTAGGGTTAAAACAAATGGTTAGGTTAAGCATGAGATAAGAATGGTGGACAAAGTCAAAGGTTCATGAATCTTCAACTACAATCCAAAACAAGCCACCATTTTCCTCATTTCCTTTTCCAAAAAGAAAATAAATAAATAAATAGATAAATAAAGGAAATGAAACCCTAACCATTCTTTTAACCATGGTTTAAATCTTTGCACTTAACCAAGTAAACATGTATCATCAAACATGATACAATCAAATGCACAAAATCATATCGCATATGTAATGCGCACATCCGAGTGAGAAAATCCATCTTAAGTAAACCGATACTAGTTGATGCAAAGTAATACATCAAATATATAAATATGCATTAAATCATTAAATCAACACTTGATTCAATGATCCGGTTATGTCGCACACAACCGACTAGTATTCAATATATCGGCTTATCGAATCAACGCTTGAATCGATAACTAGGTTATATCGCATACAACCATTCGATACATTTATCGCGAGAATAGAATACGGTATCACATACACGCATTATTCTCGGTCCCGCACATATCTCATATGCGCTCCTATTTCGTTTCGCTTGAGCCAGGAAACCTCTGTGTAGGACTCTAAAGACTCGTCAATACGCCGGCAGCGGATGATGATCATATCAAACATCTACAAGCCGCAAGCGGTCTGCTAAACGTAACGGCCACCCGGGTATTGAGCGATCTGAAGATCGACGAGCAAGCCCGCTCACACTCCAGTGAATCCGACCAGTAACACTACCGTACAGTCCGGTCTGATCGTCTGATCTGTCGCATATCTCGCCTAGGGGTGGTAAACGTCAGACCCCAATAGCTCAATAAGTCGTGTCGATATGAGGTCTATAACACTTCGAGAAACTACTGGTAACACTTACCAGTAAATCTCAGCAACCCTGGCCAGGGATTTCCTGTTATAGCCAATCGAACACAGCGCAACATCAACCCCCTATACCGGGAGAGACGAATCCCCTCCTATCGCTCATTGCCTCCATGTGACTCGGGACTGTACCCAAAAACCACCGTTTTGCACGCCCTCTTGGACGTGGTAAGATGGAAATCAAAGCACAGTGGGAACCACAAAAGACTCTATGACGATCTCGGGTCAACAGACTACTCTGTACCAGTGTCACCAGAGAACTGCCATCTGACGTGAGGTATAATACCATCTGGGAGTTCTCGGCGAGTCCGTCCAGTGTACCCAGTCTCTACTGAGCACCCGTATATCATCTCTGATGTCAAACACCAATGGATATGGGATCATCCATCGCCCATCTATATGGGTCGAGAAGGTATACGCTAGTCTACTCTGGTATATCGATGCCCCGTCTCGATACACCCACGACTAGGGACTTTGAAGGATGTACTTATGGACTACCATGTCCCCACTAGTATGATCCGCATCATAGTCCAGGTAGTCAAGTACAGATCCTAAGGGCTTTACCAACATGTAACAGAGAGACAATCAGCATACACGTTAAGGTAAAGTGTAACCAGATAGCATACTATCATGTCGAGCAAGAAAGTCCTCCCTATATATGTCCCAGCATCCACTACAATATACATCCTATGTACAGTAATGGCCTCTAGGGCATACATATAACTAACAATCTCCCACTTGCACTAGGGCCATCTGTAGCAGTGGTTGCATTATCTCATACTCAACCATCCCATAAAAGTCTCTCTCTGGGAACAGGCCTTTGTGAGTGGATCTGCTGTGTTGTCCTCTGAGTCTACTCTCCTAACCTCGATCTCCCTGGAGATCAACCATCTCCATGATCAAGTGATACTGCCTTAGAATATGTCTGGATCACTGATGGGACCGGCGTTCCTTGGCATAAGCCACAACTCCATTGTCACACAATGGGAGGAACATAGTTCATCTCATGAACCATTATACATCCAAACAGCCTCTTTGGTAGCATCTTAAGTAGCGATGTATCCTGCCTTTTTCGTCTAGTATGTCACGGTATCTAGCTTCGAACTCTTCCAACATACCGTCCCTCCACTGAGGGTAAAGACAATGCCTGTGACTGACATTCAGTCGTCTTTATCACCCTGGAACCCTTCCAGTGATTCTTCCCAGGATCGGTTGATACCGTCTCACTACAACTAGTGAGAATCCTAACATCCATTTAGATTTATCTCATAGATCCAAAACTCAGGATTTAGGAGGTATCACTTTGATCCTATATGGAGAATTATGGTGATAAGCGGAGATTGACCGAGCGTAGTATAGGAAACTTCTTCCCTATCAAGAGTATGTCATCCACGTGCTCTACGAGGATCACCACCATACTCCCTGCTACCCTTTTGTTTATACAAGGTTCATCTACCATTTTGATGATGTCAACTTCTTTGACTAATCCATCAAAACAGACGTTCCAACTCCGCGATGCCTGCTTTATCCTATAAAGCATCTTGCACACGTTTCCGCTGCTCCCACTGTCTACGAAGCCCTCTGGCTGTGTACTTATAGACGTTCTCTTCTAAAACATCATTTAGAAAAGCAGTCATGACACCCAACTACCAGATATCGTAGTCATGGTATGTAGCCGTGGCAAGTAGGATCTGGATGGACTTAAGCATAGTCACTTGAAAAGGTTTCATCATTATCCATGCCTGGTCGATGATGAAAAGCTTTAACAAGTCTAGCTTTGAAAGTCTCAACTTTTCCATCTACACCAAGTAATCTTCTCAAGATATACTTGCTCCTGATGGGGATTTAACCCTTCAGATATTGCAACCAAAGTCCATACTTTGTTGGTGTATAAGGATTCCATCTCAGATCACTAAGCATCCAGCCATTCTTACAGAGTCTTACTCCTGATGGCCAGCTCGAAGCTAGTTGGGTCATCATCTCATGATGCAATCCTCGCTCCCACTGTCATAGAGAAAACGAAGTATCTCTCAGGTGGGCAAGGAACCCTACTAGATCGGCGGAGAGGCTGAGGTTCGTTGGAATCTACTGAATCCTTTGGTTCTATCAAATCATGTGCTGTAGTTTGTATAGCTGGAACATTTCCAGTTCTACATTACAGACCTTGCCTCGAGCTTGTCCGGATTTTGCTTTTAGACATAGGCTGGACAACCCCAAATCTCAACTAGCTTAAGATATGGGCTCTTCCCTTTCCATATCACATATGAAATGGTAGGCAACTGATTTGATTGGAACCCTGTTCAATAGGTATGCAGCTTCTCAAGTGCATAACTCCCTAAAGGAATTAGGTAACTCAGTAGTACTCATCATAGAGCACACCTTATCACATAGGGTGTGATTGCTCCGCCCCGATATACCATCGTGCTATGGTGTATACGGAGGAGTAATGCCGAGAGAGAATCTCATTCTCCTTTAGAATAATCCAGGATTTTCGTGCTCAAGTATTCTTCTCCTTGATCTCATCATAGGACATAATACTTATACCCGTATTTTGGTTCTCTACTTCTAACTTATATTCTGTGAATATCTCAAAAGGTTCGGACATGTGTTTCAACAGGAACATAGGTCTGAATCTCGAAAGATTATCAGAGAACGTAATGAAGTCTAAAGAACCGATCTTGGCATGTGTAGACAGGGGAGCTTACATACATCAACATGTATCATATCCCAAGAGTTCATTAACTCTTTCTCCGTTTACAGTAAACGGAGCTATGGTCATCTTATCTTTGCGACATGACTGGCGAGTTTCACAAGATGTAAATTCAAACTGATTTAAATATGCATCTATATGTAACTCTAGCTAGTCGGGTCACATTGATCTGACCTAGTCTACAATACCTCAAGAAGGATTCGTTCATTTCTGAACTCTTCCTCTTGTGTGTGTTCCGTATACTAAGAACTGTAGTTTGATTTAGAACTTCAACGCTTTTAGATAACGTGCCTGAACCGATCAACTTTTGATATAGGAAATGTTCAAAACATTATCCAACAATACAAAATTTTACCGTTTCTTTACTAATAAAGAGACAGATATGATTTTGTATATCAGGTTCGGTATCTAATAACATTCGTTCAGAATCAATGTATTTGTAATACAGGGTGACAGTGACCAACAAACTTGGCTGCAACACTTGCCCCGTTTTCTGTCTCATGAAACTTATCACCCGTTCTCAGTTCTCTACCTTTCTGTAGCCCTATATAACAGATTACATATCTGGGATCCTGATCTGGTATCACATACCCAGGACGTAAAGGATACTGAGAAACAGTTCTGTATAATGAACACACCCGAAGATGATGCATCAGCATGCACTCTCTTCGTTTGGGCGGCACGAGAAATCTGGTATTCCCCAATTTCCTGCTCTGTCTTATAACAATTATAAGTTGGAGCGGGACCAACGTTCCCCAGCTCAGTATAACAAGCGGGTTCGGTCAATAATCCGTTTTATTATCTTGATTAAGGCGTGATATAGTCGCTACCTGGAGAGAGAGAGAAGAAAACACTCAGCGTGCGCTCTGTCAAGAATAGATTGGTTATTATTTTATCTAATCAGGATGGCTCCCACTGCTTTTTATCAAATCTTCCTTCAAACCCTAAAAGGAAAGACTAGCCGGGATTAATTACACACTACAAGTTCGCCAATCTTTCAGCCAGGCCAGTGTCGGTACTTTGAGGGAGGTCCCCCGTGCTTTCGCACGAACCTAATTACTGTAAACCTCGTTTTCCCAGAGGCGTAACCCCGTTGACACCTTTCTAGACACCTACTTGATCGGCTAATTGTAATGTATAAAACTCTCCCAGGAGTAACACTTACTCGCAGCGGGTATCGGGATCCAACTATCTCATAGAAGGTATGCAATCTCATTGCAAATTTCAACACTTGAAATTCCCGATAATATTTTGCCCCTAGCGTCCTATGACCTTGACAGAGGTCAACAAACCATAGGCTGCTAGTCAAGTTCAACCCGTCATTTCCTGATTGAAGTAAACCCACCCGCACGACCCTTGACAGAGGTCAACAAGGTCGCACGACTACCCTAAATCAATCACATCATATGCTTATGCAGATAAGCACTAATCAGCTACCGCACACTACACCTTGACAGAGGTCAACAAACGCAGCACGAATACTAACCAGTACATATCTGAAATGACGGAGGGCTACGACAGGTTTTTCTGAAAACCTATTGCGTAATGAACTTGATATCGTTGTAGAATCAAATAATTTTAAAATGGAGTGTTTTTTAGGCTTTTCTAGTTTTGCTAAAGGAGTCACTCCCGGTGAAGGGATCGTCGGTCCTTTCCTCGTCGAATGAGGTGCGGGATATATCATATATATCACTGTGCAAAGCAAAACACTTAAAAGCAATCAAAAGACAAACCGAGTGTGTAGCATCTGCCAGTTATTGCTAAAGGAGTCACTCCCGGTGAAGGGATCTCGGTCCTTTCCTCATCGAATAAGGTGCAGGATATATCACATATACCGCTGTGCAAAGCAAGAACTGTAGCTACCTGTTTTATTTTGAAATTCGATTCTACAACATCTTAGGTTTCTTATCTTTCATTAATCACATTAATGAAGTCCCATCATTTAAGTACCTAATCATCACAGATAAATACGACGTACACTTATGCCATCCGCATTCGCCTCGATGTCCCCTCGTGCACCGTTAGGTTAGGTAACTAACGGCAGAGCGGGGCAGGGCTAGCGCGGGTGTAAAACATAAGTAACGTCTATATAATATATCATATATACTATATACTGTATCTATCACAGAACATCTCATGATCACATCACAGATATCGCAGCAGAAGAATCATATGAAATATTGGATATACTAGGACGTCCGTGTTTTCAATACGAGCCAGTATAAAACACGGATTCCACGGTCGTGATGAATAGCCAAACCCACACCCCTAGACCCCTACGAGAGCGGCAAGCAACCCTACCAATTCTAGAGTTAGGAGACCCGGACTCGACTCCTCGAGTTGGTCTCCCACTGGACTCCAGAACCCGGTTACTTGTGCCCTCTTCCTTGGGTCTATCCTAGTGCGGAAAAGTAAATAATATACAAACGGTGACAACTTCCGCAACCTGGAAGTGCCCCAATAAAAGAATATTACATACAAGTTTTTACATGAATGAAAAATGAAAAACACTCATCTCATATAAAAACCCCCGGCTATTCAAACACGACGATCCAATATAACATATCCAGCAACACATAACATCACATGTCATCAACGTAAGTAAATATGTCCATCCCAATTGTCGTTGACATATAGCAACGAAACCGGCGATATCACATATTACACTTACGGTCACAGAAAAGAAAGTGTAAAACTACAACAGTTGGAATCCACAACCACCTCAGACATCGCATGCCTGACCAAATGAATTCCTTAGACATCGCATGCCTAACAATTATAAACCCCGCATTTTAGTCTCAAAATCGAAAACACTTTTCAATACCAAGTCGGGCAATTCAACAGGATTCCCGACATTTTGATCGAATGCTCGTCGCAAACTTCAGTAGGCGGCCGCACCCCCGATACCGTCGACGAAGTGCACCAAGGCGGAACACCGCTGCCGAGAGCACCCGAACGGATGCTTTCGGCGACGGGGTTCTCCTACAGTCACTTGGTCGGGGCTATGGAGTGAGGTTGTCTATTAAGTTTACCCGGCGAGTATCCGCGTACGCTACGTGATTGCGACGGACTTTTGATCACATCAAAATTCCGTGGCAACCGATCAAGTGAGACTAAACTGCTACGTTTATAACATTCATTTAGTTATCTCATAACTACTTGTGAATTCCAATTATTGTATCCCATTCCAGATAAACAGAAAATGTCAAACTTTTCGATCGAACAATCGAACACCCAAGTTTTCCCGAAACTGATCAACACATGAAACAAGTATAACAACATTCCGTTCGTGCCTCAGTACCAACGGTCCAGCCGTAGAAGGGTCAAGCCAACGCCTCACATGTGGCACGCCGTACTGCCCCAAACCCGAAGGTTCAAAGGGCAGTTCAAGACGGTCACATAATCGAGTTAAGGTTTGTTGTCTTCTAGAGGGACCATCGCGTTACTTGCACTACTTAGAACGTCGTTAAACTACGGAAAAATCCAACACTTGGAAATTTCCCGACAGGGGAAAAGTTGGGTATTTATATCCGGTTGAACTTTTTAACATATTCTAAAATTTATCCGGAAAGCCACACAGACAAAATTTGATATCCCGATCGAAACACCGAATTCCTAAAACAACTCCAGAAAATTCAACTCTTGAATAACATTTAAAAATATCCAGAGAACTCAGCACTGAAAATAATGAATTACTGTGCAATTTATAAAGGATGACGTCATTAATATGCCGCGGAACCGCCGCCTTAGGTAGGCTAATGCCGCGGTTCCGCGCCATGTTTCACTGTTCATCACCTCAATTTTGCTCCGTAGTTCTTATATTTTCCTGCTGGGTTTTCTGAATATTTTTAATAATGAAAAATCCCTGTTTTTGAAAATTGGACAGAGAGCATGTTTGTTTTGGACTTTCGGGTTCGATCGGACTTCAAATGTCGTCTGGACTTCGCCTAAGGCTCTAGCTAGGCTCTGATACCACTGTAGGGTTCCTAGGCACTCTAGTGAGGTCTCCCAAGCCATCAACCATGGCAATTTCAAAAATTATGGTGCCTACAAACCCTAAACTACGGATCGATAACTAGATGTCTAGGCGAAAAAGAACTAGTTAACACTTAACTATTGGGAATACGGAAATACAACCTTTGTAGATCCGGTCCTCCACCTCCACGGCTCCGCAACGAGGTCGTCTCCGCTGTCCAAATCAAATCCGGGCTCTAGAGTCGGCTTCGTCGGAGAATGGGCAAGCTAGGTCGTCGATGTCCATGCCGAAGATGATCTACGTCGAGGCATCGCTAGATCAAGCTCAAAACTTCACCAAGTCATGAAACTTGTGAAGTAAACACACTCTACTACTTGGCAAGAGGTAGAGGATGAAGAAATAGGAAGTGGGTAGACTTTAGAATTGGATTTCTCACTCATATGCATCAATCACCATTGATGGAGGTGAAGCTTTTCTTCTTTTGAAGCAAGGAAGAAGAAGAAGAAATGTTATGATAAGTTCAAAGAAAAAGAAAAGAATAATCAAAACTTATCATGACTAAACCATGGTAAAGTGTAGAGATTGAACTAGGGTTAAAACAAATGGTTAGGTTAAGCATGAGATAAGAATGGTGGACAAAGTCAAAGGTTCATGAATCTTCAACTACAATCCAAAACAAGCCACCATTTTCCTCATTTCCTTTTCCAAAAAGAAAATAAATAAATAAATAAATAAATAGATAAATAAAGGAAATGAAACCCTAACCATTCTTTTAACCATGGTTTAAATCTTTGCACTTAACCAAGTAAACATGTATCATCAAACATGATACAATCAAATGCACAAAATCATATCGCATATGTAATGCGCACATCCGAGTGAGAAAATCCATCTTAAGTAAACCGATACTAGTTGATGCAAAGTAATATATCAAATATATAAATATGCATTAAATCATTAAATCAACACTTGATTCAATGATCCGGTTATGTCGCACACAACCGACTAGTATACAATATATCGGCTTATCGAATCAACGCTTGAATCGATAACTAGGTTATATCGCATACAACCATTCGATACATTTATCGCGAGAATAGAATACGGTATCACATACACGCATTATTCTCGGTCCCGCACATATCTCATATGCGCTCCTATTTCGTTTCGCTTGAGCCAGGAAACCTCTGTGTAGGACTCTAAAGACTCATCAATACGCCGGCAGCGAATGATGATCATATCAAACATCCACAAGCCGCAAGCGGTCTGCTAAACGTAACGGCCACCCGGGTATTGAGCGATCTGAAGATCGACGAGCAAGCCCGCTCACACTCCAGTGAATCCGACCAGTAACACTACCGTACAGTCCGGTCTGATCGTATGATCTGTCGCATATCTCGCCTAGGGGTGGTAAACGTCAGACCCCAATAGCTCAATAAGTCGTGTCGATATGAGGTCTATAACACTTCGAGAAACTACTGGTAACACTTACCAGTAAATCTCAGCAACCCTGGCCAGGGATTTCCTGTTATAGCCAATCGAACACAGCGCAACATCAACCCCCTATACCGGGAGAGACGAATCCCCTCCTATCGCTCATTGCCTCCATGTGACTCGGGACTGTACCCAAAAACCACCGTTTTGCACGCCCTCTTGGACGTGGTAAGATGGAAATCAAAGCACAGTGGGAACCACACAAGACTCTATGACGATCTCGGGTCAACAGACTACTCTGTACCAGTGTCACCAGAGAACTGCCATCTGACGTGAGGTATAATACCATCTGGGAGTTCTCGGCGAGTCCGTCCAGTGTACCCAGTCTCTACTGAGCACCCGTATATCATCTCTGATGTCAAACACCAATGGATATGGGATCATCCATCGCCCATCTATATGGGTCGAGAAGGTATACGCTAGTCTACTCTGGTATATCGATGCCCCGTCTCGATACACCCACGACTAGGGACTTTGAAGGATGTACTTATGGACTACCATGTCCCCACTAGTATGATCCGCATCATAGTCCAGGTAGTCAAGTACAGATTCTAAGGGCTTTACCAACATGTAACAGAGAGACAATCAGCATACACGTTAAGGTAAAGTGTAACCAGATAGCATACTATCATGTCGAGCAAGAAAGTCCTCCCTATATATGTCCCAGCATCCACTACAATATACATCCTATGTACAGTAATGGCCTCTAGGGCATACATATAACTAACAGCATACTACTATTTTGAACAAGATTGTATATACAAGGTGAATATCCCAAGCTTCCATTAAGTAATATACAAACTAGTATGATACAGTAATGGCCTCTAGGGCATATACACTAACAAAACGGACCGGACTGTACGGATATTGTCACTGACAGGCTCAGTAGGGTGTCAAGATGAGTTCGCTCATCGACCTTCCTTTTGGTCAATACCTGGTAGCTCGTTACGTACGGCTAATACCTCTGACGTGCTGGTGGTTAAATCTACAGCCAAAGTATTGACGAGTTTTTAGAGTCCCCCACCGACAGTTTCTCAAGTTTCGGGAGAAACGTTGTAGAGGCCGTATGGATTTATGGAAGGGTTCGAACGTGCGCGTGCACTTGTGCATATGTTATGGTTCAGTCGGATAATACTAGCGGGCTTTGGTTGAAGCCGGATCCTAGTATTATACAGTGTAGATTTTGTCTCATTGCATTTGTATTCGGTCGGAATACAAATGCGGGTATGTATTTACAGTCGCGGGGTTTTCCTGTAATTTATTACGGGATCGCTTTTTTTGAAGTTGCCAGTTTGCATTCCGTTTCAGCCATTTTTCTTTATTCCTTCTTGGCTGAAATTCCATTGATGGGAAGGGATAATTTGTAAAAGTGGCTTTTACAAAATGCAGGGT
Source organism: Agapanthus africanus (assembly GCA_030015575.1). Taxonomy (NCBI): domain Eukaryota; kingdom Viridiplantae; phylum Streptophyta; class Magnoliopsida; order Asparagales; family Amaryllidaceae; genus Agapanthus; species Agapanthus africanus. The sequence goes on from CM057349.1 coordinate 174,528,890, forward strand.
GTTTTTTTTGTGGTGGAGGGTTCATGATGCTTCATGATGGTTCCAGCATGTTGGGATTTGTTTTGTTCATCATTACTTGCTTTTTGTGATGAGATTAAAAAGTTCTTGGTGTGACATTTCCTTGGGTTGACCCCACTCTTTTACTTATGCTTACCTCCCTCCTCTCTCCTCTCATGAGCATGGCCGGCCATTCAAGAAGGGGGCTGTCCAAATTTTTGGGTGTGGGAAAAATGTCATTCTCATTTTGCTTGCTACAAAATTCCATAGCTCTATTTAAAAAGTTCATTCCTCCACCTTCACATCCAAATGGAAACTTCTGATAACCCCTCGGGACATAGCATTCTACACTCAGTCTACAGCAATCTTAGATAAGTCGGCTAGCCAACTTCATGTCCGAGTTGCCTTGGTTCAGAGGTGGGAGCCCGTAAAAGGAATTGATGATGTAGTGCCTTTCCGACGAGGAGATCGAAACCGGAGATGCCGCGAGGAGCTTGGGATGGTGGCCAAAGACCGAAGGACACGGATCGCTCGGTATAGCCTCTCTACCCTTTCTCTAGTTAGGTAGTAGTAGGTTAATGGTCTGATCCGGGTTTATAGTCCGTGGTAGCGCCGGTTTAAAGTTAAGAAAAAGTTTTCGTTTCCGCATTTTGGCCTCGGACAGACGGCCGGGGCGCTACCGTAGACTTACATTCCCATCGTGCGAGAGTCTTCCGAAGTTGTTCCAGATGAGCCGGCGGAGCTTAGGGAGCTTAAGGATCAGCTGCAGAGTTGTTTGTTGGAGGGCTTGTTCGTCTGTGTGTTTCGCTTTGGGGAGCTCCTATTCTGTTAGTCAAGGAGAAAGACGTCGGTGAGGTTTTGTATTGATGGATCGTCAATCGAACCGGCTTACGGTGCGGATAGGTATCCTTTACCTCGCATTGACGATTTCTTCAATCATCTCCAGAGTGCGGGACTTTTTCTAAGTTTGTTTGGGATCAGGTCATCATTGGTTGCGGGTTCGGAGTGATGACATTCCGAAGACTGCTTTTGTGCGTGCTACGGGCTTTGTGTGTTTTGGTCGTGTCATTGGACTCACCAATGCCCTAGCAGCATTCGTAGATATGATGAACCAGATTTCTTCAGGCTGTTCCTCGACCAGTTATTGTTGTGTTATTGATGACATTCTAGTCTATTCAATGTGTCGTGAGGAACAGGAGCACCACTTGAGAATTTGTTTTGCAGACATTGAGAGAGCGCCAGCTGTTTGCTAGATTCTCGGAGTGTTCTTTCAAGCTTGTTTGTGTTGACTCCTAGGCCTTGTAGTTATGGGAGACGGTTTTTGTATGGTCCTGAGAAAGATCGAGGACGTACAGCTTTGGCCCAGACTTGTGTACGGACGGAGTTCCGCAGATCTTTGGGCTTAGCAGGTTGTTACCACCGTTTCGTGCAGTATTACTAGTATATCGCTGCACCGTTGACTGGACTGACCGGAAAGGAGGTTCCTTTTTCTTTGGACTGAGGCATGCATGCGGAGTTTTCGGCAGTTGATGACCCGGTTAACAACTGCATCAGTTCTTTCTTTGCTTCTGGTTCGGGCGACCTTGTTGTTTAACTGTGATGTTTCGCAAGTGGGGCTCGACTGTGTACTGAGGTGACACTATAGAGTTATCGCTTTTACTTCCCGATAGTTGGACGAAGTACGAGCAAGATATCCTACTCATGATCTGGAGATGGCCACGGTGGTTTTGCGTTGGAAATTTGGAAAACACTACTTGTCCGGAGAGTCGTGGCAGATTTTCACGGACCACCAGAGCTTAGTGTACATCTTCCTGCAGCGGATTTTGATTGTTGAGATAGTCTTCTACAAATTTACAGTTCTTGTTCGATCGTTGAGTACAGCTTAAGTTCGCCTCTACTGAGGGGACAACTTGCTCATGTCCGCGCCCGACCACTTTTCCTTAATCGCTTTCGCGAGGCACTGCCCGCCGATGCTCATTCGTCAGAGATACTTGAGCATACTTGGCTGGGTAATAATTCGGAGTCCTTGATTTGTGACCAAGGTGTGCTACGTTTAGGGACGCGTTTGTGTACCTGTTGCTGATGGGCAGAGATGTGAAATCCTAGAGCAGGCACATCAGTCAACTTTCGGTATTCATTCAAGTTCCACCAATTTGTAGCGTGACTTATGAGATAGTTACGGGCGGGCAGGGGTGAAGAGTGATGTTTTGGATTTCGTTCAAGGTGTCTGTCTTGTTGTGTGCTAGGTTGAGCATCTGAGACTGGCTGGAGAGTTGCAACCTTTAACCGTTCCGAAGTGGGAATGGGAGCAGATCTCCACAAATTTCGTTATGGCAGGTTTAGTCAGGGTGTGACTCCATTCGGATGCTAGTTGTCCGGTTATACTCGGGTTGCTTAGTTGTCCTTGGTTAAGTTTGTGCGTTGCACGGAGTTCCTTCATGGGTCGTATCCAAATAGGGCACCCTATTCGCTTGCCGTCTTGGACAGGAACTTTAGGAAGCCTTGGGTACCGGTTGAGCTTTAGCTCCGTTTTTCCATCCGCAGGATGATGGTTTTGTGAGAGTGGGCTATACCGACTCTGGAGGATATGCTTGTGCGTACGTATTAATTGTTGTCGGCAGTGTGGATCGTCACTTGCCATTGTTAGGATTCTCCTTCGATAGCTGTTATCAGGAGGCACTCCAATTGGCAACCTTTAAGTTTTGTTTGTTAGGTGGTGTTGATCTCCAGTCTGTTTTTCTGACTCTGCGAGATAAGGATTTTTGGACCCCAGCTAGTCTAGAGACTTCGGAAATGATCCAGTTGGTTCAGGTCAGGATGATGACAGCCCAGTGCAGATAGAGGTCTTATGCCGACCGTTGTGGTCGCAGACTTGAGTTCGCAGTGGGAGCTCATGTATTCCTACGGATTTTTCCGATGAATGACGTGTTGAGTTTTGGGAAGTATCCCAGGATTGTAGGTCCTTTTAAGATCCTCAAGCGAGTTGGTTCCGTTGCCTATAATTTGCACTTCCGTCAAGTTTTTTGAGTATTCACCCCGTATTCCTTGTGTCGATACTTCGCAATTACCTTCATGACATTTTTCACATGATTCAGCATCAGACCAATTAGCTTGGACGCGATCTTTCGTTCACCAGCAGCCGCTAGTTATAGTGGATCGGCAGGTGAAGGAACATCGGTCAAGGGTCTTGCCGTCTGTGAGGGTTTTTTGGCGTAGCTGTATAGTGAGGTGATCACTTGGCAAGCTGCGAGCGAGATTTGGGAGTTTTGTACTCATCTTCTTGAAGGTACGCGTAGATGAATTTTAATTCGGGGACCGAATTTCTTTAAGGGGGAAGATTGTAGCGTTTCAGAAATCGTTTTGGGAATTTTTCCGTTTTAGGGAAAAATTGTCGGTATTTTCCGTTTTAACCCGATTTCGATCAAACGTCCGTAGAAACTTGTCGGCACCTAGTTTTGCTAAAATAAAGATAGTGCGCGATCTTTGGGGGTATTTGGGAGATTTTGGTTCAGATAAAAATTTTCCCAAATAAAATATATTTTAGCCGGTAATGCACGTAAATCGGGAAATTTCTTCTAAATGAAAATTCTTGGAAATCATCACTACAATTATTTTAGAACCTTCTTTTTAAATATCTTGATTTTTTTAGTGCAAAGGCGTTAATTTTAAAAAGAAAAGAAAAAGAAAATGAAAGGTGGCAAAATAGCATTTATTGATGCATTTAATGTTTTTTGCTAGAAACTTCACTCCCTTTTTGCACAAAACCCCCCTCCATCATCTTGGCCGAGCCCACTTCCCCCAAATCTGCCCCATTTCATTTCTAGCTCATTTCTTCATCATTTTGTTCACAAAATGCTTCAAAATCCCAAAATAAATCCAAAAAATTCCTAAATAAAAATTAAACCATCAATTTCCTTCACTAAGCTTTCTTGGATCTTCAACAAAGCATGGTTTTTTTTAGGCTAAGATGATGGATGAAGTTAATATTTTGTGTTCTTGTTAAGGTATAATCTCTTACTTTAATCCTTAATTAATTGTTTAGACCTTAATCTAGCTATTTAAGTTAGCTAATTATATGTTTAATATAGCTTTAAAACTCTTGATTTATTCATTACTCTTTTTTTTAAGAAATTCAAGTTAAGGTTAAAACTTGATTTAAGTGTTTAATGTTAATTGAAGTGTTAATTTGTTATTAGAAAAACATAACCTAGTAGATTATGATAATTATAGTTAATGAATACTTTGTTTAATTATGAAATATTGCTTACTACGTTTTTGCTAAAACTTATTTTTCAAGTGTTAAAAATATAGAAATGGTTTAGATAGCTTAGTTAAGCTATTATAGGGTGTTTGTATGCGCTAGATTTGTGTTAGCTTGTTTCTAATGTGAATTATTGCGATAAGTTGTTTACTGGATTTTGGGGTTTTTCCGAGGTGGGTTCGATTAGTCGTTGCGAGGTTATATCTATTATATTCCTCGTATTTAATTGTGTTGTGTTGCACGATCGGGACGATCGGAGTCTAGACTTGGTGTTTCATAGTTTAGCGACCCTAGTTAGGGTTTTTGGCCGATGTCGTGCGCGTTAGGTGCACTAAGTGCGCAGTGCATTTTTCAGGGCGTTATCCTTGCGTTTCGTTGTCTTTTCGTCGTTTCAGGATATTTAGCTTATGTGATGTGTTTGTGAAATTTTAGGTTTGCAAGCGGGGACTTCGGACGCTACGACAAGGGAAAACAGGTGGTGGGCTTCACTTAGCCAGGAGCGTTGGTGAGTAGATATAACGTCTACAGGGGAATCGCCTGCATGGCGTTATGCGTCTGGGCTAGAAATGACTTGACTTGTTTCATATTTTGTTTCATATTTAGAATTGCGTATACACCCTACTGCTTAGTTAATTATTGTGCTTGGACTAGTATCCTTAGGACACTGCACTATTATTGACGGCTTATGTTGCACGAGTACCGATTGTATGCCACACACACCGTCAATAATTTCCATGACACGCACAACACCTATACATATGTGATATTGGATTACTTAAGGACATTGAGATATGATCCTTATTTTCGTTGTGCATAGGACATATAGCATACCTGTATACCTACATACTTACATATATGCCCAGATATGCTTACATGCAAGTTACCCATATACCTATAGGGTAGTGTACCATTAGTGATAGGTATATACACATATGAGACATAGCTACATGTACTTCTGGCATACATACATACATATACATGGAGGGTATTATGGATAGGTATAGAGACATACCTTGTTACAGATACTTTTACATCATACATACTTACATATGGACACACATATCTTTCTATACCGACATGGTTACGCTTACCTTGTTATAGCTACATGTTCACCTGTATATGATGTTGCATCTGATTTCGGAGAAATCAGGAACAACATGATATATTTAATAACTTGTTGCAGTTAAATAGCGGTTTTGCTTTATATGCTCATATTACTGTTTCATGTTTGCATATATTACATCCATGGATTTCATATGATGTTCTCTGATATTTTCACTCCTAAGTATATATAACAGTGGAATGGGACGCTGTTATATATGCCTATACACATATATTAGTGGATTGGGACGCTAATATATGTGTATTGATTCATACATTTATATTTATTCATTACTTGATGTTTTATGGATTTGAGGATCGTGGTGGTTTCATGAAATTATGCAAGTGTTCTTATTCTTTACTTGATATTTGTATGCATCTACTCAGAGATTTGTTTTATACCAATACGTGGATCACGGGTGTCGATACCGGACACTTACGATGCGAGGAACGTATATACCGATACGTGGATCACGGGTGTCGATACCGGACACTTACGATTCGATGAACGTATGAATATAAGGAAGACCGATACGTGGATCACGGGTGTCGATACCGGACACTTACGATTCGAGAAACGTATAGATATGAGTATTTTTGTGTCGATGCTAGACACTTGTTTCATGATATTTTTGGGTGTCGATGTTGGACACTCACTTTATATGAAACTTACTAGATATTGGATATATGAGATTCACTTGATATTGGATATAGGATATATGAGATTTATTTGATATTATATATTTAGGATTTGTGAGACTTTCATGATATGAGAGCCAATTTAGGGGCTGATTTGAGAAAATTGGGATTTGGATTATCTTGATAGACTTTGGTCCTACCACGATGTCAGGATTCTATGGAAATGACATGTTTCATCCCATACTTCGCATTTATTATTTATGCACTACTTCATGTACTAGTTGTATCTGCTAGACTACCTTTCATGACTGTTGCATATATACATTGTCATATCATCGCTTCATGTATTAGTTGCACCTGATAGAGTCCCTTACATGATTGTTGCATACAGATTTTCATATTACTGCTTCATGTATTAGTGATACCTGATAGTGTACCTTTCATGACTATTGCATACATATGACTTTTATTGCTATTAGTTGCTTATGTTAGATTCGCGCTGTACGTGCATACTTGCGATTACCTGCATATGTTATTTACTATTCACGAGTTGGCAACTCACCACCGTTGTACCACAGTGTTTGCAGGTTGTTCCCCATAGTAGTCGAGGCAGGCTATTCATCTATCTTATCATCTTTTGCTGCGTATACCGCATCAGCTCACAGTGTGCAGTTTGCTTAGGTGGGTTTTGTGGTTATTCGTTATTGTATTGTATATTCGTTGTATTCTTGTACTCTCCATCTACTATTTTCATGTTGACTTAAAGATTTGAGCTGAGGATGATATTGTATATTTTGTAACTTGGTTGTCTTTTATACAGTTTCCTTTCTATCGTCTTTTATTTCTTCGCTACGGCGTCGTATATTTGTGTCACGACCCGAAAGAGCACGTGACTGGCCCTTGAACCATATAAAGTCTATAGGACTCCATCTGATCCATGTAAGCAATGTACTATACAACGCCGAATGGCGAGGATCAAAATTTCAAAGAAACCCAGATAAACATGAAAACCGTAACGCTACTGAGCGCGACTCTAAGGTCGAAATAATACATCAGTAGTGTCTGAGTCTGAAACAATATATATACAAGTTTTGGTTGATGGAATTTCTAGATACAAAAGAATAATACATCAACGAAAGTGGTCCTGATACAAAAGAAACCACCTACCCAAGCAAGTCCCCCATAGAGAAGCAGTGTGCCAGAAATGCCGCTACGGAACCTGTACGGCAAAACCCTGCAAGAACTGTGGCACAACGGGGGTGAGTTGCCAACTCGTGAATAGAAAATATCTACAAGCAGAAATCGAATGCAAGATATAATCCTAGGTCAATACGATCAGTATAAAATATAACTTTCAAGAGTAAGTCTGAAGCATGAAAATGTTGCAGTGTAACATCTAATCATGTAGGTAGTGCCAAGTACTCGTGCCAGTGCCTCAGATAATAACATGTCATAAATATAAAGTATGTCTGCATGAAGTATCAAATAGATATCAATACACATATATTAGGGTCCCATTCCACTAATATTTGTGTAAGGGTATATATAACAGCGCCCTCATACCCTGTTATATATACAAATGAAGTATGATCAATGTAGTCAAGGTATGTATGTAATCAATGTCTGTATATATATATACGTGGATCCTGTCCACCTATCACCCAATGACAATAAGCATCATGCATATAAATGTGAGGATATAATCAAAATCATGAAAAACATCATGAAACCCGTGCCTAGCATTGACACGTAAATCCTCATCTATCGGGCTCCGTCAGTCCGGATCAGCCCACGGGCTATGTCTGCGGAATCGGCCCTCGGCCCTGGCAGTACGCCCATATCCATCTATCGACTCTGGTCAGTATCCTACGGATAACCGCCAGGTCGAACCAATCACCGGTAGGTAGTAGTCCCTCTGCCAGGCTCACCATCTACTACACAGCGAAACCGTTCTCACCCCGGGGTACCATACCGGGTCCACCATGTACCCGTAATCGGCCTCATCCAACTTCTCGATTCGGGTTCACATATATCACTCTAGCACCGAGAAAACACAGGGTGGACGCACCGAAATTTCATATCAAGGGAAACCGGGTTTTTAAATAATTAACTATTCTCTTTCGAAATATCCACGGTTCCCCAAATCCAAAATTAACATGAAAACAACATATCTCAATGCGTAATCTAAGCAAGTATGAAGATATCAATGTATGTATGCACTCGTATGAATATACACTGTGCACGTGCGCAGGTATGAAGATATCAATATATGTGTGCACTGGTATGAATATGTAACATATAAATGAAATGCAAGTATAATAGTATATCATGCAACATGGAGATAATAGTATGCACATACAAGGTCATATCCTGATGCAATAATGTTACTGTGTAGTGACATGGCAATTATTGATGATGAAGTGTGTGAGCCGGCAAGCAAGTGTACGTGGAACATACGCATCATCGATAATAGTGCTGGTGCCCTAGCAACATGATAGTAATATAGCAATAAACATATGCAAAGCAATATGAATAGCATGAATATGCGGAAATCGAATAATCAACGCAATAGTAAAGAATCTAAATAGGTATGACTCGGGTCTAGTCTAACATCTACTATGCAAACTACAGATCTAAGCATCAAGTCAATCAGGAGGGGTATGAAAACCACCTAAATCTGAGTCGATATATAGATATAATAGTCGGTGATCCCGCCTCAATAGTATCGTGTACGATACAGTATATCATATGACATCCTCAAGTCACGAGTGCGGATCTATCATCAACATAACGCTCGTACGGTAAATCATCGTACGGCCTCCCAATAGCTGGGTACGGGTCAGTAGCACATTCCTCTCATCAAATATCAGGTATCATTATCATCATATCACATAATCTGGGGTACAGATCTAAGTCTAGTACAAATCAATACCATCTATATAAGTATGAAAGCGGGGGTAAAACACATGTCCAACGGCCCGCTAAGATCGCATGTCGTATCGCAAGTACGAATCACATCACATCACCGATTTCACGGCACAATGCCCAAAATCATCGACTCATCTCCAATGTCATCCAATATCATCATCAACACCGTGTAAGTATAGTGAATATGCAAGGGTGCGCGTATGGGTGTAAACCCATTCTAGGGTTCGCGGCTATGAACTATACTAGTTTACTTCTAACCCTAAGCCATCCATAATACACCTAACATAATATCCATGACACACTATAACTATCATATATAATATATAGTATAGCAATTACGGACTACGGGGGTGCTATACGCCATCCACCTGATTTCCCCCTGTAGATATAATCTACTCAACTTGCGTCTTCATTTGTCGACGTCGCCACCCGCTTGCTTGTCATCCCGAAGTCTTCATAGGGTACCTATACTTCAAAGTATCGTAAATGCGTATTAAAACCAAATCAAAGCTAAAACGGCACACGAAACCCAAAACGGTACGATAAGGGGCCTATAGGTTCAAACCTATAGGCACGACTTCAAAACCATCAACAAATCCTCGATATCGTCGTATAAACGCCAAATGGTCGAGGTAAAACACAATACACAATTGCATAATTAAAAAATACGGCATACGGAAACACGAATCCAAAACAGCAACTAAGGAAATAGGCTCCAGATTTCACCCTAGGTCAAATTAGACAAATCTATACATGCCAGGTGTCTAATATACTGGTAAGGGGGCACCAAAACCAAAACGAGCCAAAATGAAGCAGGTCTGGATGCAAATTGCGGCCAATAGGATTAAATCTGCGGCCGGGTCAAGGAGTTAGGGGCTAGGGTCTTGGGGTTAGCTTCCTGGGTGCCTGCACATGTCACTGTCCATTCAATATAATTTTCAGAGTCTCGGGTTGATAACAGATCTCAAATAACCTTCACAGATTCCACAAACTTTCCGATATCGGTTTCTAAATCCGTATTCCGGGCCTTAAGTCTCAGGTTTGGGTCTCAATTCATGCACTAGGGTGTTTATCTAACCTCTACTGAGCTCAATTACACAATACAACATAAAATTTCCCATAACCCTAACTAGGTTTTCCTTAACTCCATAATATCCAACAATATCGGTTCAAAACTAAACATGGGGTAAAGGTAATTCATAACTAAGCTTTAAGGTCGAGAAAATACCTCATTTGGCAACTCAAGAAAATTCTTGAGTTTCCCCTAGTGGCCAAAATCTTTGCTTCCTTGGTCCAATGTGTAGATCTTGAACTTATGCACACTTTTAATGAAATGAGAGTGGGGTTTTGGTGTAGTTTTCATGGTGATTTGAGGAGTTGAAGAGGGGAGGGAGGTGAGGAGCAGGAGCAACAGCAGCAACAAGAGGGAGAGGGAGAGAAATGAGTGTTGAAAATGGAGGAGAATGGCTAGGACTTAGTCAAAGGAAAACCCCCCTCACTTTCTCTCTCACACCCATACCTTATATTTTATTCTTTTCCATTTCTTTTTCTTTTCCTTATCTTTTCCCTCTAATTCCTTCTCACTCAAATAGTAAACCCAAAAGGAACATGGTGAAAAAACGCACAAGTGTAAGAAAAGATGATATGTGCATGTTTTGCACAAAATGCCAAAAAACCGATTAGTGATTTTTAATCGCGATTAGCACTAAATTATCATATAACGAATCATAAAAACTTAGAAATGGCATAATTCTCTAATTTACCCTATTTTAGAATTTTCCATAATTTTCCAAAATTTCCCCCTATTTATTTGTATTTAATTATACCAAATTATTAAAATATTCAATAAAATAATATTAAATTATAAAAATTCCCTAAAAATAATATTGTATTTTTTTGAAATGTTACAATCTTCCCCCCTTAAATAAATTCGGTCCCCGAATTTAAATTTAAATCCCCAAGTACTAAAACATTTCAGCAAAAATCCAAATTGTCGGGGCTCCACAAACATCAATCCTAATGCGTATATAAGATTACCCCGTGCGTCAGGTGCGCACGGAAAACAGAATCTACATAAGTACCATTCAGGTGCAACGGGTGTGCACACAACATCTGTCATAGGTAACGTGTGTGCCTGACAGCAAAACCAGGTGCATCTGACATGCACAAGGAAACCCGATTTAGTGCATCTGATGTGCACCAAAATCGTACCTCAAAACACTAAGGGTGCATCCAATGCTAGCAGCGCAAGATCTCTACTTGCCTCTTGCTCACGGTTTGGCGTCCTCTGTCTTTGGGTCCTTATTTTCTCTGTGGATTACCAATCTCACAATCATTCGGCTCATCGGCCCTGCCAGGTGTGCTAACGGAGACGATTCCGTTCTGGCACTTCTCTAGTCATCTCTCGGTCAATCATCACGACCACTCGTAAAGCAGCATGTCACGGGCGTCGGCCTCTGGCTCTCTGAATGCCCGTGACACATCTGATCCTGGGTGTAAATATCATTGCAACAGTGTCCTGGAAGGAATCCTGCTTAAGGTCTCTTCCGATCTTGCCTATACCGGACTGTACGGAGGCTGGCGCTCTTGCATAATTTCTTCTCACTCGATGGACATCTGTGTCCTCAACACATCATTTCTCAGAAATTGGTCGCATCCTAACGCCTCTGTACGCATATCAGGTCTCTAGCCTCGATAGAAAGTAATGACAGCTCATCAGCGTCTCGCACGAACCTCTGGCTCCACTTGTCTCTATCGTCGTCCACTATGACGTCATGCCATGCTATCTACGGACTGCACTGTTCTCGGCCACGGTCAATCCGAAGTCTCTCGCACGGACTCAAAATCGCTTACTCTGTAGCTTCATCATTCGGTAGAAGATGTGTAGCCGAACAAGTCCTCGGGAACACGTCCCAACCATCGGATGAATACTCAATACTTGTCCGTCCTTGATCAATTCGCAACGCATCTGGGTAAGGTCCTTTATCCGAACCTGGTCAACTACCTCGTCGACGATGCCAAACTCTGGCCTGCTAGGTGTGCGCAATATGACCACTCTTGGGTCTAGGTCTTCTCGTATCGTATTCCAGAAAGGTCCTGTCGAGGTCTCTCTCTCAAATCTCATTCCTGCCGAATTGCCCGGAAGTCATCATCCATTGCTGAAACTAATTCTTATTCCGGAACGGCTGCATATTTATCGCGCCTCTTTCTGGAAGATATATCCATATACAACGCCTCTACGTGCGTATCGCATCTCTGATGTCGGCGGAGTAGGACGTCATCTCGTCGAAATCTCTTGCGAACTCTTTGCTTCACTCTGCTTCAATGTCGACTGCTTCGGAATCGTCTCATCGTGGCTGCACGGACTGCGCTCCAACGGCTATCCTCATATCTAGAGTCTCCCAAGAAATGCATCTCACCACCTAGCATCCGAAGGAAGTCGAACCATTCGATCGATTCGTCAAAACCTCATAATCCCCCAAGAGCTCAACATCTTGGGTATAGTTTAATAGCATCGAGTACATACCACAACATCAATGGTCCAGCCGTAGAAGGGCAAACCCAAGCCTCACTAATGGCGCCGCAAACTGCCGCAAACCCTAAGGTTCAAAGGCTTTCACACGGTCATTATGTCGAGTTAGTGTTTCATTCTTCTAGAGGGTCCATAGAATTGCCTGCATGTCTTTCCGAATACTTTAAACTTGGAATAGCAGGTTTCTGACATTCGATCGTCTCTGTCGACTCTCAACATCTCCACGTGTAGTCGTCTCTAGCTGGAAGCAACCTATCTGATGACCTCGCATCGGTAAGTGAACGAACCACACGCCCTAGTCATCCACCCTCGGTGACTAGCGACCGTCCATCATATCTCCAAGTATATACTCATGCTGCAGTAGCTCCAATCATCTGGGTGATATCTCATCAGTTGCAGCAACAACTAGCTCATTCATCTGTACGTTGAACAGCGCCTCAATCCTCCAGGAAAGGCAATACATTGGCGGTCATCTATAAATCGGTCTGCTCTAGATCTGAGTAAGACTCTCCACACTGGAAATCTTTAACTCAATTGGGCCTGCTCCGATGCATAAATCGGACGAATCACCTTCGTATCTCAAATCGGGTAGACTAGCTATCATCTGTCTCATATCTGCCCGGAAGCTCCGGCGATCTCAGCTCGTAAGCTCTGGAAGTGACATCCTGTCAATCTCAGCAACAGCTGTTCCATCTGTCTGCACGGTAGGCGACATCATAATCTCTGAGGTATGCTGTACATCAACAGTCCTCTCTCAACTGGCAGCTCTAACAATGGCCCGATCATCCGGTGCAAAACCAAGCACTCGCCTCCACTAGAGGTCACAATCACAAATACTAACTCGAGACGTTCCCGTGTCACCAGAAAACACAATGGCCGGCCCTCGTACCAGACGAGCTCGCACTGACCGTAACCCTAGCAGCAGCCCAAAATGCGCTCAATCATGGCGACAGGAACCTCAATCGAGTATCGAAGAGAGCTGATAAATGGCAAGAAAGAAAACAACAGATCCAGAGTGGATACATGATCATAAGAAGGAACAGCATCAATGAAGGTATGATCATGAAACTAATAGATTCGAAGATCTCAAATGGATGTATAATCATGGATATGAAGAGAATCACTGATCTCGAAAATATGTACATCCTAAGGTTCTTTAAGCGGAGTGGCGTGTCTAAGTATGCCGCGGAACGTACCCACGGCATGTCACTCTACTTTAGTCACCTATTCCATCAACCAAGGGTCATCCTACGCGACGAAAGTTCGGGTCTAATACCCCCCTCGACTAAGTCTAAGTTCCGTAAGGTCAAGCCTAAGTTCCGTATATATATAGACGCCCAAGGCTCCACATAGTCAAACTTAGACTCGAACCAAGGTTAACCTAGCGCTCTGATACCAACTTTGTCACGACCCGAAAGAGCACGTGACTGGCCCTTGAACCATATGAAGTCTATAGGACTCCATCTGATCCAAGTAAGCCAAAAGCCCAGAAATCTAAAACCATTTTAGGGATAAATATACATACAAGCAATATACTATACAACACCGAATGGCGAGGATCAAAATTTCAAAGAAACCCAGATAAGCATGAAAACCGTAACACTACTAAGCGCGACTCTAAGGTCGAAATAATACATGATTAGTGTCTGGGTCTGAAACAATATATATACAAGTTTTGGTTGATGGAATTTTTAGATACAAAAGAATAATACATCAACGAGGGTGGTCCTGCTACAAAAGAAGCCACCTACCCAAGCAAGTCCCCCATAGAGAAGCAGTGTGCCGGAAATGCCACTACGGAACCTGTACGGCAAAACCCTGCAAGAACTGTGGCACAACGGGGGTAAGTTGCCAACTCGTGAATAGAAAATATCTACAAGCAGAAATCGAATGCAAGACATAATCCTAGGTCAATACGATCAGTATATAATATAACCCTCAAGAGTAAGTCTAAAGCATGAAAATGTGGCAGTGTAACATCTAATCATGTAGGTAGTGCCAAGTACTCGTGCCAGTGCCTCAGATAATAACATGTCATAAATGTAAGGTATGTCTGTATGAAGTATCAAATGGATATCAATACACATATATTAGCGTCCTATTCCACTAATATTGGTGCAAGGGTATATATAACAGCGCCCTCGTACCCTGTTATATATACAAAAAAGTATGATCAATGTAGTCAAGGTCTGTATGTAATCAATGTCTGTATATATATATATATACGTGGATCCCGTCCACCCGTCACCCAATGACAATAAGCATCATGCATATAAATGTGAGGATATAATCAAAATCATGGAAAACATCATGAAACCCATGCCTAGCATCGACACATAAATCCTCATCTATCGGGCTCCGTCAATCCGGATCAGCCCACGGGCTATGTGTGCGGAATCGGCCCTCGGCCCCGGCAGTACGCCCATATCCATCTATCAACTCTGGTCAGTATCCTCCGGATAACCGCCAGGTCCAACCAATCACCGGTAGGTAGTAGTCCCTCTGCCAGGCTCACCGTCTACTACACAGCGAAACCGTTCTCGCCCCGGGTACCATACCGGGTCCACCATTTACCCGTAATCGGCCTCATCCAACTCCTCGATTCGGGTTCACATATATCACTCTAGCACCGAGAAAACACATGGTGGACGCACCGAAATAACATATCAAGGGAAACCGGGTTTTTAAATAATTAACTATTCTCTTTTGAAATATCCACGGTTCCCTAAATCCATAATTAACATGGAAACAACATATCTCAATGCGTAATCTATGCAAGTATGAAGATATCAATGTATGTGTGCACTGGTATGAATATACAGTGTGCACGTGCGCAGGTATGAAGATATCAATATATGTGTGCACTGGTATGAATATGTGACATATAAATGAAATGCAAGTATAACAGTATATCATGCAACATGGAGATAATAGTATGCACGCACAAGGTCATTTCCTGATGCAATAATGTTACTGTTGTAGGGTTCCTAGGCACACTAGTGAGGTCTCCCAAGCCATCAACCATGGCAATTTCAAAAATTATGGTGCCTACAAACCCTAAACTACGGATCGATAACTAGATGTCTAGGCGAAAAAGAACTAGTTAACAAATTAACTAATGAGAATACGGAAATACAACCTTTGTAGATCCTGTCCTCCACCTCCACGGCTCCGCAACGAGGTCGTCTCCGCTGTCCAAATCAAATCCGGGCTCTAGAGTCGGCTTCGTCGGAGAATGGGCAAGCTAGGTCGTCGATGTCCATGCCGAAGATGATCTACGTCGAAGCATCGCAAGATCAAGCTCTCAACTTCACCAAGTCATGAAACTTGTGAAGTAAACACACTCTACTACTTGGCAAGAGGTAGAGGATGAAGAAATAGGAAGTGGGTTAACTTTAGAATTGGATTTCTCACTCAAAACATCAATCCACCATTGATGACCTCAAGCTTCTTCACTTGAAGCAAGGAAGAAGAAGAAAGAAAAATGATATGATAAGTTAAAAGAATAAGAAAAGAAAATGAATTCTTATCATAATTTTAACCATGGTCAAGTGTAGAGAATGAATCATGGTTAGTGTGAATGGTTAGGGTTAAGGATGAGATAAGTATGGTTGACTTTATCAAAGCTTCATGAAGCTTCAACTAAACTCCAAAATTAGCCACCATTCTTTTCTCATTTCTTTTATTCATTTATCAAAAATAAAAAGGATAATTAAATAAGATAAATGAATAATAAATAATAAACCCTAACCATTTCATTAACCAAGGTTTAATCTTTACACTTGAACCCTAGCATGACATGTATCATCAAACATGATACAATCAAGTGCACAAAAGTATATCGCATATACAATGCGCCCATCCGAGTGAGAAAATCCATCTTAAGTAAACCGATACTAGTTGATGCAAAGTAATATATCAAATATATAAATATGCATTAAATCATTAAATCAACACTTGATTCAATGATCCGGTTATGTCGCACACAACCGACTAGTATACAATATATCGGCTTATCGAATCAACGCTTGAATCGATAACTAGGTTATATCGCATACAACCATTCGATATATTTATCGCGAGAATAGAATACGGTATCACATACACGCATTATTCTCGGTCCCGCACATATCTCATATGCGCTCCTATTTCGTTTCGCTTGAGCCAGGAAACCTCTGTGTAGGACTCTAAAGACTCGTCAATACGCCGGCAGCAGATGATGATCATATCAAACACCCACAAGCCGCAAGCGGTCTGCTAAACGTAACGGCCACCCGGGTATTGAGCGATCTGAAGATCGACGAGCAAGCCCGCTCACACTCCAGTGAATCCGACCAGTAACACTACCGTACAGTCCGGTCTGATCGTCTGATATGTCGCATATCTCGCCTAGGGGTGGTAAACGTCAGACCCCAATAGCTCAATAAGTCATGTCGATATGAGGTCTATAACTGTTCGAGAAACTACTGGTAACGCTTACCAGTAAATCTCAGCAACCCTGGCCAGGGATTTCCTGTTATAGCCAATCGAACACAGCGCAACATCAACTCCCTATACCGGGAGAGACGAATCCCCTCCTATCGCTCATTGCCTCCATGTGACTCGGGACTGTACCCAAAAACCACCATTTTGCACGCCCTCTTGGACGTGGTAAGATGGAAATCAAAGCACAGTGGGAGTCACACAAGACTCTATGACGATCTCGGGTCAACAGACTACTCTGTACCAGTGTCACCAGAGAACTGCCATCTGACGTGAGGTATAATACCATCTGGGAGTTCTCGGCGAGTCCGTCCAGTGTACCCAGTCTCTACTGAGCACCCGTATATCATCTCTGATGTCAAACACCAATGGATATGGGATCATCCATCGCCCATCTGTATGGGTCGAGAAGGTATACGCTAGTCTACTCTGGTATATCGATGCCCCGTCTCGATACACCCACGACTAGGGACTTTGAAGGATGTACTTATGGACTACCATGTCCCCACTAGTATGATCCGCATCATAGTCCAGGTAGTCAAGTACAGATCCTAAGGGCTTTACCAACATGTAACAGAGAGACAATCAGCATACACGTTAAGGTAAAGGTTAACCAGATAGCATACTATCATGTCGAGCAAGAAAGTCCTCCCTATATATGTCCCAGCATCCACTACAATATACATCCTATGTACAGTAATGGCCTCTAGGGCATACATATAACTAACAATCTCCCACTTGCACTAGGGCCATCTGTAGCAGTGGTTGTAGTATCTCATACTCAACCATCCCATGAAAGTCTCTCTCTGGGAACAGGCCTTTGTGAGTGGATCCGCTGTGTTGTCCTCTGAGTCTACTCTCCTAACCTCGATCTCCCTAGAGATCAACCATCTCCATGATCAGGTGATACTGCCTTAGAATATGTCTGGATCACTGATGGGACCGGCGTTCCTTGGCATAAGCCACAACTCCATTGTCACACAATGGGAGGAACATAGTTCATCTCATGAACCAATATACACCCAAACAGCCTCTTTGGTAGCATCTTAAGTAGTGATGTATCATGCCTTTATCGTCTAGTATGTCACGGTATCTAGCTTGGAACTCTTCCAACATACCGTCCCTTTACTGAGGGTAAAGACAATGCCTGTGACTGACATTCAGTCGTCTTTATCACCCTGGAACCCTTCCAGTGATTCTCCCTAGGATCGATTGATACCATCTCACTACAACTAGTGAGAATCCTAACATCCATTTAGATCTATCTCATAGATCCAAAATCCAGGATTTAGGAGGTATCACTTTGATCCTATATGGAGAATCATTGTGATAAGCGGAGATTGACAGAGCGTAGCATAGGAAACTCCTTTCTTATCAAGAGTATGTCATCCACGTACTCTACGAGGATCGTCACCATACTCCCTACTACCTTTTTGTTTATACAAGGTTCATCTACCATTTTGATGATGTCAAACTCTTTGACTACTTCATCAAAACAGACTTTCCAACTCCGCGATGCCTGCTTTATCCTATAAAGCATCTTGCACACGTTTCCGCTGCTCCCATTGTCTACGAAGCGCTCTGGCTGTGTACTTATAGACACACTCTTCTAAAACATCATTTAGAAAAGCAGTCATGACACCCAACCACCAGATATCGTAGTCATGGTATGTAGCCGTGACAAGTAGGATCTGGATGGACTTAAGTATAGTTACTTGAAAAGGTTTCATCATGATCCACGCCTGGTCGATGACGAAAAGCTTTAACAAGTCTAGCTTTGAAAGTCTCAACTTTTCCATTTACACCAAGTAATCTTCTCAAGATATACTTGCTCCTGATGGGGATTTAACCCTTCAGATATAGCAACCAAAGTCCATACTTTGTTGGTGTATAAGGATTCCATCTCAGATCACTAAGCATCCAGTCATTCTTATAGAGTCTTACTCTCGATGGCCAGCTCGAAACTAGTTGGGTCATCATCTCATGATGCAATCCTCGCTCCCACTGTCATAGAGAAACCGAAGTATCTCTCAAGTGGGTGAGGAACCCTACTAGATCGGCGGAGAGGTTGAGGTTCATTGGAATCTACTGAATCCCTTGGTTCTATCAAATCATCTGCTGTAGTTTGTATAGCTGGAACCTTTCCAGTTGTACATAACTGACCTTGCCTCGAGCTTGTCCGGATTATGCATTTAGACATAGCCCGGACAACCCCAAATCTTAACTTACTTAAGATATGGGCTCTTCCCTTTCCATATCACATATGAAGTGGTAGGCATTGATTTGATTAGAACCTTATTCAATAGGTATGCAGCTTCTCAAGTGCATAACACCCAAAAGGAAATAGGTAACTCAGTAGTACTCATCATAGAGCACACCTTATCACATAGGGTGTGATTGCTCCGCCCCGATATACCATCGTGCTATGGTGTATACGGAGGAGTAATGCCGAGAGAGAATCTCTTTCTCCTTTAGAATAATCCAGGATTTTCGTGCTCAAGTATTCTCCTCCTTGATCTCATCATAGGACATAATACTTATACCCATATATTTTGGTTCTTTACTTCTAGCTTATGTTCTGTGAATATCTCAAAAGGTTCGGACTTGTGTTTCAACAGGAACATAGGTCTGAAACTCGAAAGATCATCAGAGAACGTAAT
The DNA here is from genome assembly GCA_030015575.1 of Agapanthus africanus. Classification (NCBI taxonomy): domain Eukaryota; kingdom Viridiplantae; phylum Streptophyta; class Magnoliopsida; order Asparagales; family Amaryllidaceae; genus Agapanthus; species Agapanthus africanus. Next base: position 174,548,490 of record CM057349.1, read on the forward strand.
GAAGTATAAAGAACCATTCCTGGCATGTGTAGACAGGGGACCTACATACATCAACATGTATCATCCCAAGAGTTCACTAACTCTTTCTCTGTTTCCAATAAACGGAGCTGTGGTCATCTTATCTTTGTGACATGACTGGCGAGTTTCACAAGATGTAAATTCAAACTGATTTAAAAATACATCTATATGTAACTCTAGCCAGTCGGGTCGCATTGATCTGACCTAGTCTACAATACCTTAAGAAGGATTCGTTCATTTCTGAACTCTTCCTCTTGTGTGTGTTCCGTATACTAAGAACTGTAGTTTGATTTAGAACATCAATGCTTTTAGATAACGTGCCTGAACCGATCAACTTTTGATATAGGAAATGTTCAAAACATTATCCAACAATACAAAATTTTATCATTTCTTTACTGATAAAGAGACTGATATGATTTTGTATATCAGGTTCGGTATCTAATAACATTCGTTCAGAATCAATGTATCGGCGATACAGGGTGACAGTGACCGACAGACTTGGCTGCAACTCTTGCCCCGTTTTCTGCCTCATGAAACTTATCACCCGTTCTCAGTTCTCTACCTATCTGTAGCCCTATGTAACAGATTACATATCTGGGATCCTGATCTGGTATCACATAGCCAGGACGTAAAGGATACTGAGAAACAGTTCTGTATAATGAACACACCCGAAGATGATGCATCAGCATGCACTCTCTTCGTTTGGGCGGCACGGGAATTCTGGTAATCCCCAATTTCCCGCTCTGTCTTATAACAATTATAAGTTGGAGCGGGACCAACGTTCCCCAGCTCAGTTTAACAAGCGGGTTCGGTTAAATATCCGTATTATTATCTTGATTAAGGCGTGATATGGTCGCTACCTGGAGAGAGAGAGAAGAAAACACTCAGCGTGCGCTCTGTCAAGAATAGATTGGTTATTATTTTATCTAATCAGGATGGCTCCCACTGCTTTTTATCAAATCTTCCTTCAAACCCTAAAAGGAAAGACTAGCCGGGATTAATTACACACTACAAGTTCGCCAATCTTTCAGCCAGGCCAGTGTCGGTACTTTGAGGGAGGTCCCCCGTGCTTTCGCACGAACCTAATTAATGTAAACCTCATTTTCCCATAGGCGTAACCCCGTTGACACCTTTCTAGACACCTACTTGATCGGCTAATTGTAATGTATAAAACTCTCCCAGGAGTAACTCTTACTCGCAGCGGGTATCGGGATCCAACTATCTCATAGAAGGTATGCAATCTCATTGCAAATTTCAACACTTGAAATTCCCGATAATATTTTGCCCCATGCGATCTATGACCTTGACTGAGTCAACAAACCATAGACCGCAAGTAAAGTTCAACCCGTCATTTCTCGATTGAATTAAACCCACCCGTACGACCCTTGACTGAGTCAACAAGGCCGCACGACTACCCTAATCCAATCGCATCATATGCTTTGCAGATAAGCAATAATCAGCTACCGCACACTACGCCTTGACTGAGTCAACAAACGCAGCACGAATACTAACTAGTACCTATCTGAAATGACGGAGGGCTACGACAGGTTTTTAAGAAAACCTTTTGCGTAATGAACTTTATATCGTTGTAGAATCAAATGATTTTAAAATGGAGTGCTTTTGAGGCTTTTCTAGTTTTGCTAAAGGAGTCACTCCCGGTGAAGGGATCGTCGGTCCTTTCCTCGTCGAATGAGGTGCGGGATATATCATATATATCACTGTGCAAAGCAGAACACTTAAAAGCAATCAAAAGACAAACCGAGGGCGTAGCATCGACCAGTTATTGCTAAAGGAGTCACTCCCGGTGAAGGGATCTCGGTCCTTTCCTCATCGAATAAGGTGCAGGATATATCACATATACCGCTGTGCAAAGCAAGAACTGTAGCTACCTGTTTTATTTTGAAATTCGATTCTACAACATCTTAGGTTTATTTTATTTCATTAATCACATTAATGAAGTCCCATCATTTAAGTACCTAATCATCACAGATAAATACGACGTACACTTATGCCATCCGCATTCGTCTTGATGTCCCCTCGTGCACCGTTAGGTTAGGTAACTAACGGTAGAGCCGGGCAGGGCTAGCGCGGGTGTAAAACATAAGTAACGTCTATATAATATATCATATATACTATATACAGTATCTATCACAGAACATCACATGATCACATCACAGATATCGCAGCACAAGAATCATATGAAATATTGGATATACTAGGACGTCCGTGTTTTCAATACGAGCCAGTATAAAACACGGATTCCACGGTCGTGATGAATAGCCAAACCCACACCCCTAGACCCCTACGAGAGCGGCAAGTAACCCTACCAATTCTAGAGTTAGGAGACCCGGACCCGACTCCTCGAGTTGGTCTCCCACTGGACTCCAGAACCCGGTTACTTGTGCCCTCCTCCTTGGGTCTATCCTAGTGCAGAAAAGTAAATAATATACAAGAGGTGACAACTTCCGCAACCTGGAAGCGCCCCAATAAAAGAATATTACATACAAGTTTTTACATGAATGAAAATGAAAAACACTCATCTCACATAAAAACCCCCGGCTATTCAAACACGACGATCCAATATAACATATCCAGCAACACATAACATCACATGTCATCAACGTAAGTAAATATGTCCATCCCAATTGTCGTTGACATATAGCAACAAAACCGGCGATATCACATATTACACTTACGGTCACAGAAAAGAAAGTGTAAAACTACAACAGTTGGAATCCGCAACTTGCATAGACATCGCATGCCTAATCAAATGAATTCCTTAGACATCGCATGCCTAACAATTATAAACCCCGCATTTTAGTCTCATTATCGAAAACTCTTTTCAATATCAAGTCGGGCAATTCAACAAGATTCCCGACATCCTGATCGAATGCTCGTCGCAAACTTCAGTAGACGGCCGCACCCCCGTTACCGTCGACGAAGTGCACCAAGGAGGAACACCGCTACCGCGAGCACCCGGACGGATGCTTTCGGCGATGGGGTTCTCCTACAGTCACTTGGTCGGGGCTATGGAGTGAGGCTGTCTATTAAGTTTACCCGGCGAGTATCCGCGTACGCTACGTGATTGCGACGGACTTTTGATCACATCAAAATTCCGTGGCAACCGATCAAGTGAGACTAAAGTGCTATGTTTATAACATTCATTTAGTTATCTCATAACTATTGTGAATTCCAATTATTGTATCCCATTCCAGATAAACAGAAAATGTCAAACTTTTCGATCGAACAATCGAACACCCAAGTTTTCCCGAAACTGATCAACACATGAAACAAGTATAACAACATTCCGTTCGTGCCTCAGTACCAACGGTCCAGCCGTATAAGGGTCAAGCCAACGCCTCACATGTGGCACGCCGTACTGCCCCAAACCCGAAGGTTCAAAGGGCAGTTCAAGACGGTCACATAATCGAGTTAAGGTTTGTGTCTTCTAGAGGGACCATCGCGTTACTTGCACTACTTAGAACGTCGTTAAACTACGGAAAAATCCAACACTTGGAAATTTCCCGACAGGGGAAAAATTGGGTATTTATATCCGGTCGAACTTTTTAACATATTCAAAAAATTATCCGGAACGACACATTGACAAAGTTTGACAATCCGATCGAATATATGAACTCCCAATACAACCCAAAATACTCAACTCTTTATTTCAGATTAAAAATTCCCAGGAAAACCAGCACTGAAAAATAGGAGTTACTGTGCAAAATTGAGTGCCTAATAAGACAAAACGGCGGCGGAAGGGCCGCATTAGCACGCTAATGCCGCGGTTCCGCCGCACTTTAGAAAGATCATTAGGTAATTTTTGCATCGTAATTCTTAGATTTACCTGCTTATTTTTCTGCATATTTTTAATTTGCAAAAATCCACATTTTACAAAAAAGTACAGAGAGCAATTTGGAAATCGGATTTCGGTTCGATCGGACTTCAAACTCTGTCTATGCTTCGCCTAAGGCTCTAGCTAGGCTCTGATACCACTGTAGGGTTCCTAGGCACACTAGTGAGGTCTCCCAAGCCATCAACCATGGTAATTTCAAAAATTATGGTGCCTACAAACCCTAAACTACGGATCGATAACTAGATGTCTAGGCGAAAAAGAACTAGTTAACAAATTAACTAATGAGAATACGGAAATACAACCTTTGTAGATCCTGTCCTCCACCTCCACGGCTCCGCAACGAGGTCGTCTCCGCTGTCCAAATCAAATCCGGGCTCTAGAGTCGGCTTCGTCGGAGAATGGGCAAGCTAGGTCGTCGATGTCCATGCCGAAGATGATCTACGTCGAAGCATCGCAAGATCAAGCTCTCAACTTCACCAAGTCATGAAACTTGTGAAGTAAACACACTCTACTACTTGGCAAGAGGTAGAGGATGAAGAAATAGGAAGTGGGTTAACTTTAGAATTGGATTTCTCACTCAAAACATCAATCCACCATTGATGACCTCAAGCTTCTTCACTTGAAGCAAGGAAGAAGAAGAAAGAAAAATGATATGATAAGTTAAAAGAATAAGAAAAGAAAATGAATTCTTATCATAATTTTAACCATGGTCAAGTGTAGAGAATGAATCATGGTTAGTGTGAATGGTTAGGGTTAAGGATGAGATAAGTATGGTTGACTTTATCAAAGCTTCATGAAGCTTCAACTAAACTCCAAAATTAGCCACCATTCTTTTCTCTTTTCTTTTATTCATTTATCAAAAATAAAAAGGATAATTAAATAAGATAAATGAATAATAAATAATAAACCCTAACCATTTCATTAACCAAGGTTTAATCATTACACTTGAACCCTAGCATGACATGTATCATCAAACATGATACAATCAAGTGCACAAAAGTATATCGCATATACAATGCGCCCATCCGAGTGAGAAAATCCATCTTAAGTAAACCGATACTAGTTGATGCAAAGTAATATATCAAATATATAAATATGCATTAAATCATTAAATCAACACTTGATTCAATGATCCGGTTATGTCGCACACAACCGACTAGTATACAATATATCGGCTTATCGAATCAACGCTTGAATCGATAACTAGGTTATATCGCATACAACCATTCGATACATTTATCGCGAGAATAGAATACGGTATCACATACACGCATTATTCTCGGTCCCGCACATATCTCATATGCGCTCCTATTTCGTTTCTCTTGAGCCAGGAAACCTCTGTGTAGGACTCTAAAGACTCGTCAATACGCCGGCAGCAGATGATGATCATATCAAACACCCACAAGCCGCAAGCGGTCTGCTAAACGTAACGGCCACCCGGGTATTGAGCGATCTGAAGATCGACGAGCAAGCCCGCTCACACTCCAGTGAATCCGACCAGTAACACTACCGTACAGTCCGGTCTGATCGTCTGATATGTCGCATATCTCGCCTAGGGGTGGTAAACGTCAGACCCCAATAGCTCAATAAGTCGTGTCGATATGAGGTCTATAACTGTTCGAGAAACTACTGGTAACGCTTACCAGTAAATCTCAGCAACCCTGGCCAGGGATTTCCTGTTATAGCCAATCGAACACAGCGCAACATCAACTCCCTATACCGGGAGAGACGAATCCCCTCCTATCGCTCATTGCCTCCATGTGACTCGGGACTGTACCCAAAAACCACCGTTTTGCACGCCCTCTTGGATGTGGTAAGATGGAAATCAAAGCACAGTGGGAGTCACACAAGACTCTATGACGATCTCGGGTCAACAGACTACTCTGTACCAGTGTCACCAGAGAACTGCCATCTGACGTGAGGTATAATACCATCTGGGAGTTCTCGGCGAGTCCGTCCAGTGTACCCAGTCTCCACTGAGCACCCGTATATCATCTCTGATGTCAAACACCAATGGATATGGGATCATCCATCGCCCATCTGTATGGGTCGAGAAGGTATACGCTAGTCTACTCTGGTATATCGATGCCCCGTCTCGATACACCCACGACTAGGGACTTTGAAGGATGTACTTATGGACTACCATGTCCCCACTAGTATGATCCGCATCATAGTCCAGGTAGTCAAGTACAGATCCTAAGGGCTTTACCAACATGTAACAGAGAGACAATCAGCATACACGTTAAGGTAAAGGTTAACCAGATAGCATACTATCATGTCGAGCAAGAAAGTCCTCCCTATATATGTCCCAGCATCCACTACAATATACATCCTATGTACAGTAATGGCCTCTAGGGCATACATATAACTAACAACTGTGTTGTGACATGGCAATTATCGATGATGAAGTGTGTGAGCCGGCAAGCAAGTGTACGTGGAACATACGCATCATCGATAATGGTGCTGGTGCCCTAGCAACATGATAGTAATATAGTAATAAACATATGCAAAGCAATGTGAATAGCATGAATATGCGGAAATCGAATAATCAACGCAACAGTAAAGAATCTAAATAGGTATGACTCGGGTCTAGTCTAACATCTACTATGCAAACTACAGATCTAAGCATCAAGTCAATCGGGAGGGATATGGAAACCACCTAAATCTGAGTCGATATATAAATATAATAGTCGGTGATCCCGCCTCAATAGTATCGCGTACGATACAGTATATCATATGACATCCTCAAGTCACGAGTGCGAATCTATCATCAATATAACGCTCGTACGGTAAATCATCGTACGGCCTCCCAATAGCTGGGTACGGGTCAGTACCACATTCCTCTCATCAAATATCAGGTATCATTATCATCATATCACATAATCTGGGGTACAGATCTAAGTCTAGTACAAATCAATACCATCTATATATGTATGAAAGCGGGGGTAAAACACATGTCCAACGGCCCGCTAAGATCGCATGTCGTATCGCAGGTACGAATCACATCACATCACCGATCTCACGGCACAATGCCCAAAATCATCCATTCATCTCCAATGTCATCCAATATCATCATCAACACCGTGTAAGTATAGTAAATATGCAAGGGTGCGCATGTGGGTGTAAACCCATTCTAGGGTTCGCAACTATGAACTATACTAGTTTACTTCTAACCCTAAGCCATCCATAATACACCTAACACAATATCCATGACACACTATAACTATCATATATAATATATGGTATAGCAATTCGGACTACGGGGGTGCTATACGCCATCTACCCGATTTCCTCCTGTAGATATAATCTACTCACCTTGCGTCTTCATTTGTCGACGTCGCCTCGCGCTTGCTTGTCATCCCGAAGTCTTCATAGGGTACCTATACTTCAAAGTATCGTAAATGCGCATTAAAACCAAATCAAAGCTAAAACGTCACACGAAACCCAAAACGATACGATAAGGGGCCTATAGGTTAGAACCTATGGGCACGCCTTCAAAACCATCAACAAATCCTCGATATCGTCGTATAAACGCCAAATGGTCGAGGTAAAACACAATACACAATTGCAGAATAAAAAAATACGGAATACGGAAACACGAATCCAAAAGAGCAACTAAGGAAATAGGCTCCAGATTTCACCCTAGGTCAAACTAGACAAATCTATACATGTCAGGGGTCTAATATACTGTTAAGGGGGCACCAAAACCAAAACGAGCCAAAATGAAGCAGGTCTAGCCGCAAATTGCGGACAATAGGATTAAATCTGCGGCCGGGTCAAGGAGTTAGGGGCAAGGGTCTTGGGGTTAGCTTCCTGGGTGCCTGCACATGTCACTGTCCATTCAATATAATTTTCAGAGTCTCGGGTTGATAGCAGATCTCAAATAACCTTCACAGATTCCACAAACTTTCCGATATCGGTTTCTAAATCTGTATTCTGGGCCTTAAGTCTCAGGTTTGGGTCTCAATTCATGCACTAGGGTGTTTATCTAACCTCTACTGAGCTCAATTACACAATACAACACAAAATTTCCCATAACCCTTACTAGATTTTCCTTAACTCCACAATATCCAACAATATCGGTTCAAAACTAAACATGGGGTAAAGGTAATGCATAACTAAGCTTTAAGGTCCAGAAAATACCTCATTTGGCAACTCAAGAAAATTCTTGAGTTTCCCCTAGTGGCCAAAATCTTTGCTTCCTTGGTCCAATGTGTAGATCTTGAGCTTATGCACACTTTTAATGAAATGAGAGTGGGGCTTTGGTGTAGTTTTCATGGTGATTTGAGGAGTTGAAGAGGGGAGGGAGGTGAGGAGCAGGAGCAGCAGCAGCAACAAGAGGGAGAGGGAGAGAAATGAGTGTTGAAAATGGAGGAGAATGGCTAGGACTTAGTCAAAGGAAAACCCCCCTCACTTTCTCTCTCACATCCATACCTTATATTTTATTCTTTTCCATTTCTTTTTCTTTTCCTTATCTTTTCCCTCTAATTCCTTCTCACTCAAATAGTAAACCCAAAAGGAACATGGTGGAAAAATGCACAAGTGTAAGAAAAGATGATATGTGCTTGTTTTGCACAAAATGCCAAAAAAACCGATTAGCGATTTTTAATCGCGATTAGCACTAAATTATCATATAACTAATCATAAAAACATAGAAATGGCATAATTCTCTAATTTACCCTATTTTAGAATTTTCCATAATTTTCCAAAATTTTCCCCCATTTATTTGTATTTAATTATACCAAATTATTAAAATATTCAATAAAATAATATTAAATTATAAAAATTCCTTAAAATAATATTTTATTTTTTTTAAATGTTACAATTTTTTGTGGTGGTTGTTTTCCTCCTTTTGGCATTGATTTGCTCCCGTTGGGGATGCTTTACTTTATATTTATGTTCTACCCGTTTTTTGGGTTGGTTTTTACAAAGGAGGTGCTGCCGAAATTTTCAAGAAAGTAAATTGGACTTAAGGAATTTATACTGGAGATTTTCAAAAGTTTAAACAATGTTTCTTATCTTTTCTTGTCTTTTAATGGTTTAGATTTCTGGGTTTTAGCTTTCTTTTACTGTGTTACGCCTGTAGACGTTGCGTAGTATTAGGGCCGTCACGTGCCAATTTCGGGTCGTGACAAGAAAGTAAGGATATAGATATGATATTACATGCTAGACTAGGCGCATGTAAACAGTTACGTAGAATCAATATCTGCCCACTTGTCAATCCTAGGTGATATTCCCCTACGGATTCAGCGTTCACGCTCATTCCGTTAGCAACTCTGAGAGTTATATCACATAACCTGATAACTCTACGGTTTCTCAAAGCCTATAATGAATTACAGATATGAGATCCTGATCTGTTATCTAGTTCCCAGGAAGTAGAGTTAATTGACTTACAGTTTTCTATTACAAACACACCCGAAGCCGAAGCCACAACATGCTTCGAATCATGGCTATTGGCTTCCAATGCCCTGCAATCCCTCTGCCAATGTCCTTTCCTATAACAATAGGAACATCCCTCCTTCTCTTCTTTTAGTCCCAAAACATTTGCCCTTTCCTTTTCTTCTACCTCCCTGGTTTCCTTCAGGGTGTAAGTAGAGGGTAGGGACTGTAGAAACAAGTCAGCATATGACATGTTTCCCAACGTGGTCTCCAGGTCCGTGAGCTTATAGCTAGTATTCGTAGGGACGTTGTCCCCTACATATGACCCGACAGCCAACCTCGCTTGAAGCAATTCTTTCAAGGTCTCATATCTTGTGATGCAAGATTGCTCTCCATATAAAACATTGTTATGGAGGAAGATGGAAGCTAAGTCCATCTTCTCGTGCTGTCTTTGGTATACACCATCAACTGAGGCCAACACGAGGCACTTAGCATTCGCACTATCCTTTTCCTTTGTCTTACGGATATCAATATCCGTGACGATGGAAACTGGTCCTGAAACGGCAGGGGTTTGAGTAGTGAAGAGGTGTTCCAGCTTGTCCTGGGTAATGGACATCTGGACAGACCTTTGCCAGTCAATACAGTCAGATTCAGTCATTTTATTATCTAGATGTAACCTATGTCTGGTCACTTGGTCGCTGAGAGAGAGAAGAAAAACACTTAGCATGATGCTCTTGCAAGTTTAGATTGGTTTTTAATTTATCTAAACAGGATGGCTCCTACCGTTTCTCGAATCCTTCCTCAAACCATAAAAGAAGAATTAGTCGGGATTAATCACACCGTATAATACTTGCTTAACCATTCAGCTAGGCTAGTGTTGGTACTTCGAGAGAGGTTTTACGACGCTTTCGCGAAGTTCCTTGATTAAATAACATCTTTTCCTGGAGGCAAAGCCCTGCTAACACTGTTCTAGGCACCTACTTGGTTTATAGCATTGATCGTTAAGTGAATGAATCTCCTGAGGAGTAGCGGATACTCACAGTAGGATCGGGATCCAAATATCATTGTGTGATAATGCTAAAGGAAATCCTACCAACATTATCAAACTCCAAATGGTATGCAACACTGGAAAGTTTCAGTTTCTTTAGAAACACCCGATGTGGATTTTTGCCCTATGCTCTTATGACCATGACTAAGGCCAACAAATCATAAGTCACATGTCAAGTTCTACCCTTCATTGTCCAGGTTAATTTGAACTCACCCGTATATACCCTTGACTAAGGCCAACAATGTAATACGACTGTCCCAAACCAATGCATCTATCTATGCAACATATGAATACCCAGCAGCCACCAATCACTATGCCTTGACTAAGGCCAACAAACATAGCTTGAATACTATTGAATATTCATATGAAATTACGGAGGGCTACGAATGGTTTTGGCGAAACCGTGAACGTAGTGAACTTGATATAATCGAAAGAACCTTATAGCTTTTAAAAGGAGTAGTTTAAGCTCCGTATTTTAAAAGTTTGCTGTTTTGAAAAAACCGAGTGGTTTTGAAATTGTTCCAACGATTCAGCTTTGGTTTGTTTTCTTTGCATTAATATAATGCGTCCCATCAATTAATCCTACCATTGCAGAAAACAACGAAAATATAACGTACGCTTATGCCATCCGCATTCGCCACTGGGCCCCGTCATCACCCGTTAGGTTACTTAACTAACGACAGAGTGGCGGTTGACTAGCGCGGATGTAAAACATAAGCAACGTCTACTAGATATCATATATAGATGTATACATTCGTCAGATGCAATGATAGTCATTCCAGATCACAGATGAACATATTGGATATAATAGGAATTCGTGCTTCGTTCGAGCCTGCAACGAAAGACGGATTACACGGTCATGATGAATAGCCAAACCCCACCCTAGACCCCTACGGGTGCGGCAAACTACTCGCCAAATATCCGAAGTGAAGCAACCTCCCTCAACAAAGTGAGTAGGCCACTTGGCACTTCAAAGTACCCGGTAGTTTGTGCACCCCATCTTGGGTCTATCCTAGGAGCAGAAAACAGTAAAAGAAATAATATACAATGGTGGCTACAATCTCAACTCGGATGTGCGACCATAAAATAATATTACATCAATTTACAATTTACATCGAATGAAAAATTAAAAACACTCATCTCATATCCCCGGCTATTCATCCACGACAATCCAACAAGTTCATATACACAATCCAACATCACATATCACAGATATGTACAACCCCCACTATTCAACGTATAGCGATTAGTAAACGTTGAGTACATGTATCACAACACAGAAGATCCGATTAGCAAAAGTACTTAGAATTTCGATCGATTACTAGATTTGAATCTACCCCAAGCACAACATAGTACTCAAAAGATTCTGGGTGGAAACAAAGTATCAAAAAAATCACAAAACACAAATCTGGACACTCTGCAGGAAAAACGAGTTGACTCGGCGTCGACTCGGCCGCGGATCCACGGCGGAACGCTTGGTTCTGCCGCGGTTCCGTAGTTGTCTGACCGATTCACTTCCTCATTTTTGTTGGGTGCCAATAAAAAAGCCTGCACGTATTTTTAAGGTCCCTGGAAAAAATTTTGGACCAGATTTTAAAATCGACAGAAAAGTTCATTTTTAGTTCGTGTTTTGAGATTTTTCCGGCGATTGAATTTCTAACACTTTGTTAACATGTTAGTAATGGTTTAGCTAGACTATGATACCACTGTAAGTCTATGTCACTCATCCCGGTACTTACGGGGAGGCGGAATAGGTAAAAATCAAGTTTTTATCTCAAGGCAATATAGACTATCTTTGAGGATTTTTGCTAAGACATTACTAACAAACTAACTAGAGCTTCTATCTACTCTACTAGAAGATTATACCTCATGATACCGGTCCTTTGGGTCTTCTCCGCTGTCCTCTTCGTCTATGCGGTCTTCGAGGATCGATCCGGATCGTAGTCACCTCCACGGCCTCCTTGAGTCGAAGACGATCCACCCGAGAGTCTATAGTCCGAGCTCCACCTCAAGACCGAGGTAACTAGGGCAACAAGCTTGCTAATCTTGATGTCCTAGGTGATGTAGAGTATGAATATGGATTTGTTTGTCTATTTAAACTCGAATTTTCTCAACACATGAGAGCTTAAGAGTTTTCTAGTGAGGAAGAAGAAGAAGAAGAGCAATATGAGAGCTCATTTGAAGAGAGAGAATGCAAATGAGATAATGAGCCATGGAAAAATAAAAACCAATCTTTTATTATGATAATTATGATGGCTAAGTTGATTTGACCACTATCATGTCTCATTTAATGCTAAGCAAGAAAATATCTTATTCTTAGCAAAAATATCTAGGTCAACATAAGTCAACAAGTCAAATGGTCAAACACTAATTAGCCATGACACAATCATCACTAAAAAAGATTAGTAAATATTTTCCACCACCTCATAATGGTTCTAATCAAGTCAATGGTCAAAACCCTAATGAGGCATCTTCTTCTTTGTTCCTCACAACCGTGCATACACACCCGTATCCGTATTCCGAAGAATACGAATACCAAGAGACAAAACTGATCCATCTATACAATACTAGGATCCGGCTTAAACCAAAGCCCACCAGTATCATCCGCCCGAACTTCATACGCGCACAAGTGCACGTAAGTGATTGAAGCCCTGCCGTAAAACCATACGGCCTCTACACCTTTTGCCCAGTGCAGGGAAACTCTCTGTGTGGGACTCTAAGGACTCGACACTACGCTGGCAGTGGGTTTAACCATAGGCCGCAAGTAGTAATAGCTGTACATAACGGTCTCCAGGTAGATGTCGATAAGAAGGCCGATGAGGAAAACCCATCCGAACTCTTACTAAGCCTGAGTGTGACAATCTGCGTACAGCCCGGTCTGTTCGTCTATGAGTATTGCATATCAGGCCTAGGGGGGCGGTAAACGCCAGACCCCTAATAGAGGTATAAGTCGTGTCGGAGTGTAGCCCAGAACTGTAACGTTTTGAAAATCGTTTCGGTGAAATTTCGAAAAATCGGTAAAATAAGGGGGTTTTCTGTAAAACGTCAAAATACAAATATCTTATTATAAAAATTAAATATTCATATTCTAGCTATGTAATTGCTATTATTTGGTGTTTATTGAGCCGCTGGTGAAATTTCAAATTTTCTGAAAAAAATATTATTTTATTATTATTTTAAGCCGTCACTAATACATTTAATTAGGGAAAATTACAAATTGAAATGAGTTGAAACAAATTTTGTACATCATAAAACATTAAATAAAATTTTATCATGTGGTTTTTGGAACGAAATCATTTGCCAAAACGATTTAGAAATTATTGAAGAAAAAAGGCTTTTTTAGCGTAAATGGATGTTTGGGGTATTGTATTTATCATTTTTCATCACCCCACACCCGTACCCACACCCACACACCCCCATTCACTTCTCCCCTTGGCTGAATTCAGCAGCCCCCATCTTTTTCCCCACTTGAATTTCAAAGGAAAAGAAATGAAAGAAAAGAAAAGAAAATGGAGAAATGAGGTGGACCTTTGACCTTGAATTGACTTTGACTTCTCCCCCCACTTTCTCTACCTCCCTCTCTCTCCTCTCCCCCTCCCATTCCAGCCGGCCCCCCCTCTCCTACTGCAGCAACAGCCCTCCCCCCCCATTTCCCTTCTCTTCAAAACTTCATCAAAAATTGCCCCAAAATCCATCAAAAAAATCCCAAAACCCAAATCCGACTCCTACCCATTTTAGCTTAGCCCGTATAGCATGGATCTTTGTGAAAAGAGAGCATTTTGGGAGGCCATGGATGATTGTGGGTCTTCAAATGTTTTTGGGTATAATTCTAAAACATTTTTGCTTAATTTGTTACTAATTTCTTAAAGCTAATTTAATTAAGTGTTAATTTGGTTTATGTGAGTTTAATTGCATGATTAAAGATTTCAAGTTAGGGTTTGTTGTGGAAATGAGTTGTGTTTGATTGTGTATGGTTTAGTGAGGTGGATTAACATATTTAGTTTTGTAGAAAACTAATCTAGTTGTTAATTACAAGTTGTTACTTGAAAAATGTCCAAATTAAGCTTTTTGTTGCAAACTAGTTTTTTTGATTTAATTCGAAATATGAGATTAAAAATATGGTTAGGGTTTTTATCATATTATTAACTTTATTAAGTGTAGTTTAACACTTTAGTTCATGGAAATCCAACCTAAATTGTAGTTTGTGCATTTTTGCTATGAAATTGTTAAAAAAGGGTATTTTGTAAACTAGAATATTAGGGTTTTTGGAATTTAATGAGATTAAATTCCGGAAATTGTTTCTATGACTTATTTAAGATATTTAATAAGTATATTGGCCGCTACATTCATTTAAACATCATGTTTTGTACAAAAACGGCGAATTGTGGTTGCTAGATTTTCGGAAAAATGACTTTTTAAGTGAAATTGAGGTTTTTGTGAGTTTTAACCTAGTTCATATTAAAATTAGTGTTCGTGAATGTGCAAATGAGTGTGATTGGATTTTTCTCGGTGGTTTGACGTTTGTACATCGACATCGAGGGTTGGTTTGACTATTCTTGCATGCGTAGGCGATGGGTTTGGACCTATGCGTGATACGCTTGCCGATTTGATTTTCGTATGCCGTTTCGATTTCGAATTTAGTTTTAATGCGATATGGTGCGTTATGATATGTAGGTACCCCCATGTGGACTTCGAGACGACAAGCAAGCGCGTGGCGACATCGGCACCGGCTAGCGAGGATCAGGTGAGTAGATTTATATCTACGGGGAGAAGTCGGGTGGATAGCGTATAGCACCCCCGCAGTCCGTGGTGATGTATACGGATGCGTATACACACCAACAATTTATGATATGTTGTTAGGATTTATTATTGATGATTTTAGATGGATATTGGAGTTGGATTGGTGCATGGTTACGAAACCTTAGGTAGTGGGTGCACTACACTTACACATACACACATATACATACTTACATACATTCCTTATTTCATATGTGCGTGTATGGGAATATATATTTATGTGTTCACATGGGTATGGGACTATGTGTTCATATACTGGATTTGAGGATAGTATTTGGAATTTGAGATGAGTCGATGAGGCCAGGAGATCGGTGATGTGATTTGGTTCGTATTGAGATACGACATGATGTTTTAGCGGGTCTTCTGACGTAGTAATTCTTACACCCGCATGCATACATAGATGGCATCAATATTGTACTAGACGTAGGACATTATTCCGGATCATGATATTTGATAAAGAAGATACCAAATGAATAGTGTGATTGATGTGACTTTGACCCGTACCCAGATTTGGGGATGCCGTACGACGGATTTACGTACGAGCTATATATTGATGATTGATCCGCACTCTTGACTTGGGATGTCTAATTATAGATATGGTATCGGATATGATATTATTGAGGCGGGATCACCGACTAATATATATACAGGTATGTATATACATCGACTCAGATGTTAGGCGGTTTCCTTACCTGTAGTCCAGCTGGTTAGCTTAGCCCTTTAGTTTAGTTTAGTTGTTAGATTAGATTCGATTCTTACCTATTTCAAAAACTAACGAATCTTGGGTATTTTAAAAGACAGCCCAAGGGATCCTACGGAGATTTCAAAAGACGTATCTTTTCATAAAAACACCGTAGCCCCTATTTTCAAAACCCCATGATTCGTGTTATTTCAAAAGGCACCATTTGTAGGACTTATATTAGATTAATGCAGATTAGTTATAGTTGCGTCTAGTTTTCAGCTTCCGCTCATTATTGTGGTTCGCTTCGCATCGCATGCTTATATTATGTTTCGTACTACATTATTGATATCATGCTGTTAGGACACCAGCACCATTACCGATGATGCGTATGTACCACGTACACTTACTTGCCGGCTCACACACATCTTCATCGGTAATTGTCATGCCACGTACACTTTAGAAATACTATTGCATTGACATAGGTTGTTAGCTAATAATTTAGACATGATATTAGTGTACTCGCCTTATATGCTAGATTAGACATTGTAGATATTACTTGTTACTTCATGCATGTTAATATTCATTGTTATGCCGCATTCATGGATTTTTATGCCGATATGCACTGTTTACATGCTATTGAGGATTGGATTCGGATTTCTATGAGATTTTCTGGTTTTGGGGGAAAACCGCAAAACTTATATATAAGCTTCTTTCTCTCTTTAAAATAAAAAGTGCGGTTTTCCCATGCTGTATGAGTCGTCCACCATGAGTTTGCTGATGGATTTCGAGACCCGATTCGAGGAGGCGGATGAACCGTTTCGGGTACATGGTGGACCCGGTAAGGTACCCCGGGGCAAGAAGCGCGTGATGATGACGATGTGAGCCTGGCAGGTGTCACGCCCCGCTTCCCAGAGTACGCAAGATTGGGCACGTGACATAGCCAACCATGCTACCTGTGGGTAGGAAGTATCCATCCACAGTCACATTACGGTTGTAAGGTTATCAAGAACAAGATAAATAAACTAATCTAGTACATGTCCAAATCCATAATAACGAGAGTCAATAAACAATAAAGTGCGGAAGCAAATGATCCAATATAATCATAGAAAGGTACGTCCCATAATGCGGGATCGCACCTGGAAATAAAATGCAATAAACAAACTAACCACTATAGAACTCAAATCAGCCTGCTGGCTGAAGTACTCCTGCACGGTCGGCGACAGTGGTAAAGAATCTGGGCCATGCAAAACCCAGACGTCAGCGCGTCATGACATCAAGTATATAGTATAAACATGGTAATAAGCAATGCAAGTATGAACATGAAATAAGCAGTACTAAGAAATAACAGAGCAGGGTAATGTGCAATGGTGACTAAACTGTCCTATCAGGTTTCTACTCTATAGTCTTTGAAATCAATTGATGAATCGTCGATGTAACTCAATAGTATCCCGTGCGTGCCCGGGACCACGGTCAAGATCCTCGGGGCTGAATCCGAGACGTGCCGCTAAGCAGTAAAAGGTAGTAGGATGGGCGAGTGATGTCAGCATCAACACTCCGGGGCTGGCCAAGCCCGTAAGACTGATCAGAACATGTATCGAACTGTTGAGTTACAAGTCGGTTTCACCTTTGATTTCCCCATACCCCCAAGCTATGTATGTCAGGTCAGGTATTCAGTAGTCAAGGACTAATGCCAACACAAAATCAAGTAAAAGTAGGTCTGTCTGGATAGACAGCAGGAATGGTCAGGTTGGTCGGCATTAGGCACAAGATCAGGTAACAGGTAAAGCCATGGTACATCAGGTCCAGCCAGGTAATGTATAAAGGTGTCATGTCATGTCGAGAGTGTACGGTACCATGTCATGTCAAGTAGGTAGTGAATCAGGTCATGTCAGGGTACGACAGGATGAGTTGGTATGTATGTATATGTCATGTGTAGCAGGGTCAGACCAATATGTAGTGCAAACGAGTATGTGCTCACAACAGGTATACAATCAAGTAATGAACAGCAGCAGGAACAGTAAATAACCATATTATTCTATGTAAACACAATGATGTTTTGTATTCTCTTATTAACAGGTTCAAGCACCCTTGGGGTGCAATAGCCACAAGGTGAAGCAATATCCACAATCATAAATTAATGAAGCTACATGAAATTACATTAAGTATAATAATTGTCTCGTGAATGATTTAACAGTTAAGCAGATATGATCCAATTGTTTTATTTAGTTGAATTATGGATTGATAGTGGGTTGATTAATTACGAGAACTATTATAACGATTCCATGTTAAAGATAACCGCAACTGTCAATTCTAACTTATAACATGATATCAATTACCATCATTAAGTTGTTGTATTATATAGTATGAATTCAATTGCGTGGCAAGACTAGATCTCGCACGCTAGCATGTTAGAGCAAGTATTCAGATACTTACCTCGACGGTTTTGCAAACTGGAACACGGATGCGATATCGGCAGAAACACGATATGATAGCACGAGCCACGGATCGAGTCCCAACAGAGAACACGGGATCATACGGACCAGGGGTACTTCGCTGGAGCGTCGGGTTCACCAAGACGGCACGGTCGGATTCCGGCAAAAACACGGCAACGAGTTAGCAACACGTGATAACTTAATACGATCAGCGGGGGTGATTTGCACAGAAGGAAGGAAGAGGAAGCTTACAGAGAGATATACCAGGTGACCCCGGCAAGCTCGACGGCGCTGGAACGCCGGCGAGGCAACGGCGGCGGCTGCAAGGGCTGAATGGCCTCGGGTGCGCGGGAGAGGGTGTTGCGACGAGTAGAGGAGAGGGTGGTCGGCTCTGGTGGTCGAGGGGGAGACGGAGGTGGCTCTGGTGACGACGGAGATGATCGCCGGCGCGTTCTCCGGCGAACAGCGAAGGGTAGATGATGGGTTTATGGGCTCGGGTTGGTGGTCCGGCGAGGGGAGGAGGGCAGCGACGACGAGGTCGGGACGAGGAGGGTGAGAGGGAGTCGTGGGAGGCGTCGGCGGAGAGAGGCGGCGTCGACGTCGGCTCTGCAGGGGTTGGAGGCGTCGTCGGGTTGGGTGCAGGCGTGGAAGAGAGCGGGAGAATGAGGGGAGGAAGGTGCGGCTAGGTCGAGGAGATGTTGATGGCGGCGACGAGGTCACGGGGAGGTCGGCGGTGAGGTCGCGAGGGTTAGGGTTAGGGTTTCGTGTGGGTTTCTCGCGATGAAGAGGGAACGAGGGAGGCGGCTGCATGGGGGATTTAATAGAGGAGAGAGAGAGAGAGTTGTTAGAGGGAGATTGAGGGAAGAGAGAGAGAGAGAGATAGGGAAAGGAAAGGGGACCACGCGATGTTGATCCCAAGCTGTGATTGGCCACGAGATTTATAAAAAGGATTTGAAAATAAATTCGAAGGATTTGAGAAGGATTAACAGTTAAGGAAAATATTCGTGTATATTTTTAGTTTTAGTATATTAAATTAAATGGGCCCTTTTTGGCGCGAAATGAAACATTTCCAAATCGCGCCCGGGTTGCGCCCAAATGTTCCAAATTCAAATTATAGGATTTTAAGCGGGTTCCAAATTTTGAAAAGAGGTGTTTAGTGATTAAAATGCATGCCCCCAAGTCGGACACTTGCATGCGCGCGTAGTCGTCCAAACTTGCCCGTTTAGCCAAACGGAACGGAATCTCGACACGCGGACGCTACCACGCGACTAGTAGCGATGAGTAGGCCAATATGGACATTTTAAATTTCATTTTAGGAGTTAAAATTTGTTATGTGCCAAAATGACTTAGCCGGTTAAAATTTAGCAATAAACCCCAGAAAAACAGAATAATTGAAATGAGCAATATATAACCCTCAACTAGTAATATAAATAGTATTATTGGGCTCGGGTGTTACAGCAGGGGATCACTACCTACCGGTGATTTTACCCGACGCGTCGGATATCCGGAGGATACCGTCGTGGTCTTGAGATGGATGGTAGGGGCCGGTCTGGACTGACGGCACCCTAGATATTGTGATTGAGACATTGAGATTTCGAGATATTGAGGCACAGAGACTGTGATACAGAGATATCGAGATATTGGGATTACGTTTTGTGCCGATGCTAGGCACTGTTTATGCTGATTTCATTATGATACCTCATTTTAAAAATACAAAGGAAATCTCACTAAATTATGGAAACAGTTCTTCATTTACATGTATTCTGTTTTTATGCATTCATACCTCATTCATATGATATATTGCTACCCTTGGGCACTGACACGGGTACATGAGATTACACTCGGGTTAGATATTTACCCTAGCCTTGTTATAGGCTGCTGGTTATTTATATTTGAGGATGTATATTGATCGTATGACCTAGGATTGCGTCATACTTGCGATTTCTATTCGTAGATGCTTTTCTATTCACGAGTTGGCAACTCACCCCCGTTGTGCCCCAGTTTCTTGCAGGTTTTGCCGTACAGGTTTAATTACGGCTTTGCGGGCTCAGTTTCATTCGGGTGACTTGCTAGTAGGTAGGTTTTTCTTGTATCGTACCCATCATATTACCTTGTATAATATTATTCCGTTGTATCTAGTAAATTCCATCAACCAAACATGTATTTATTTTGAGATAGAGACCAGTGATGTTATTCCTTCGACCTTAGAGTCACGCGTTATTTTTCTGCGGTTTTCTTGTGGATTTGAGTTTCCTTTTGAATTTTGATCCTCGCCGTTGGCGTTGTATATTATATTGCTTGTGTGGTTGTGACCGTCGATTGACGAAGAGCTAGCTCCCGCTTGGGGATGCCTTTTTATTGATTTCGTATACTATTCATGTTGTATCCCGTTTGGGAGCCAGTATTTATAAAGGAGACTCTGCCGAAATTTTCAGTAAATTTTGCTGTTCTTAAAAACCGCATAATTCGGCTTATGCTATTAAAACTTCTTGTTTTAAATTGGTTTTCCTTCACTCTACTTCTTTTCTTGGTTTGGATTTCTGGGTTTTCGGTTTACTTAGATTATGTACGCCTCGAGACGTTTCGTAGTTTAAGTGCCGGTCATGTTCCGTACTTTCGGGACGTGACAAAGTTGGTATCAGAGCGTTAGGTTTTAACCTTCGGAGCGTAGGATGACCCTTGGTTGATGGAATAGGTGACTAAAGTAGAGTGACGTACCGTTGGTATGTTCCGCGGCATATTTACGACACGCCACTCCACTTAAGAAGCCTTAGGATGTACATTTCCTTGTTCAGTATTATATTCCTTCCTGATCTAGCCTCATCGTTACCAGTTTGGTTTTGCTGCCACGATTTCGGGCGGGGAGAGCTACGGCTAGAGTTGCGGTCAACAGGAGCTCGTCACAAACGAGGACTGACCAGGGCGTGATTCCGGCGACACCCAATTGCAGAGATGTGTCTTTTTACTGTGTTTCCGCGCCACGAGCGTTTGGCGGATCGCCTTTATGAGGTTACTCGGAGGTGCTGATCGACACTAGAGAATTGAGCCAATGATGGAGGCCAGCCAGATTTTGATGACCGTTGGTGTGTTGCTTACTCCTGATGATTGAGGCACGGTTCAGCATGCAGACGAGTGAGCCAGTTATTGCTGCGAACGATGAGATATCGCCCCAGATGTGGAGCTATTACAGTATAAGTTGTACTAAGAGATGATAGAAGGTCGCTAGTCATCGAGGATGAATGACTAGGACATGTAGATCGTTCGCCTACCCCGATGCGAGGTCATCAGATAGATTGATTCCAGCTAGAGACGACTTCACGCGGAGACGATGGGAGTCGACAGAGACGATCGAATGTCAGAAACCTATTATTCCAAGTTTAAGGTAGTCGGAAAGACATGCAGGCAATTCTATGGTCCCTCTAGAAGAATGAAACCCTAACTCGACTTAATGACCGTGTGAAAGCCTTTGAACCTTAGGGTTTGCGGCAGTTCTGCGGCGCCATTAGTGAGGCTTGGGTTTGCCCTTCTACGGCTGGACCACCGATGCTGTGGTATGTACTCGATACTATTAAACTGTACAAAAGATGTTGAGCTCTTGGGAGATTATGAGGTTTTGACGAATCGATTGGATGGCTCGACTTAATTCGGATGCTAGGTGGTGAGATGCATTCTTGGGAGACTCCAGACACGAGGATAGCCGTTGGAGCTCAGTCCATGCAGCCACGACGAGACGAGTCCGAAGCAGACGACATTAGAGAAAAGTGTAGTAAGAGGTTCGTACCAGATCTAGATGAGATGACGTTCCACTCCGCCGACATCAGAGATGCGATGCGCATGCCGAGGCATGGTACTTGAACTTACCTTCCAGAAGGAGCCGCGATGAGTATGCAGTCGTTCCAGAGCAAGATGAAGATATAGGAAAGGACAACGACTTCCGGACAGTTGGCAGAGACGAGGCATGGAATAGACCGTGAGCAGGATTCCTTCCAGGCCACTGATGCAATGATATTTGCACCCAGGATCAGATGTGTCACGTGCATTCAGAGAGCCAGAGGCTGACGCCAGTGATATGCTGCCTTGACAGGGCCGATGAGCCGATGGATTGTGAGATTGGTAATCCACGGAGAAGACTTGGACCCAGGAGTGGTCATGTTACGCACACCAGCAGGCCAGAGTTCATGATCATCGACGAGACGTCCCACTAGTGACCGCGACAGTTGGCCCGAGATTCTTAGAGGATGCACTTGAGAGGTACTGTTCCGCCATTATTGATTTCGATGTTTTGGGTGATTTATTCGTATGATTTGATTTTGATGATTGAGGATTTACGATCTTTGCACAGTGTTGCACTTGATATCGTTTTCGTGCTTTAGTTTCACATGTTTGTGATTTTACGGTTTTAAACAGTTGAGTTGGTTTTGTGCGTATGCATGCACACGAATTGGTTCCTGCACTCTGTATAGTTATTATATGCTTGCAGTGTGCACTGGACTTCGATTTCGATTGTGATACTCGATATTTGTTTTGTGCACCTTGTGCACCTGATTGATTTTGCGCACGTTCGGCGCTTGATATTGGATTTCATGATTTCGTGCACGATGGATGCACCTGATTTGGATTTTCGCGCATGTTGGGCGCATGTTTTGAAGGGTGATTTTGGTGCACACCAGAGGCACTAAATTGAGAATTTTTCGTGCATGTCAGGTGCACCTGATTTTGCTGTCAGGCACACATGTTGCCTACGACAGATGTTTCGTGCACACCCGATGCACTTAGATGTTGTTTCTGTGCGCATGTATGGCACATTCATGGATTTTGATTTCCGTGCGCACCAGACGCACGTAGCATTCATGTGCATATTTTGGGATTGATTTCGTATAGAGCAGTATGTTTTTATGATATTGCTATGTGTTTTCGTACTGAGCAGGACTAGTCAGAGGACAGTACCTGAATATATTTTTGCATGCATTGATAGTTATTGAAGGGATTTCCAAAAAGCGAGCTATAGCCTCAGTATTTACTTACGTGTCTGATATGACACGAAATGTTTAAAACAAGGAGACCCTTCTAAATTGTTTCCAAAACGGCGGAACGTACATTTGAAACAAAGGTATATATGTATATAGTTATTTTCTTATGATAGACGTCCGCCACTGTGCAGTGTTATACTCGTTGCACAGCGACTTAAAGAGATTTGGCATGCATTTCCTTCAGATACTTACAGATATAGATTCGATATTTACATGTATAGTTTCGAGTTATGTCATATTGGTTTTGATTTGGATTTGGCATTGATGTCTTCTCCATGACTCCGATGATTGCAGGATGCTTGACGGAGTTTTGATTTGAGTTATATGCTCATTTTTCAAGCGCATGCGCTGCGCTACGATTTGTTTTATGTAGTTACAATTTCGGAGCCCCGACGACTTGATGGTTTTTCTTAGATGTTTTAGTATTTGGGGGAGTTTGAATTTAAATTTGGGGACCGAATTTCTTTAAGGGGGGAAGACTGTAACATTTTGAAAATCGTTTCGGTGAAATTTCGAAAAATCGGTAAAATAAGGGGGTTTTCTGTAAAAAGTCAAAATACAAATATCTTATTATAAAAATTAAATATACATATTCTAGCTATGTAATTGCTATTATTTGGTGTTTATTGAGCCGCTGGTGAAATTTCAAATTTTCTGAAAAAAATATTATTTTATTATTATTTTAAGCCGTCACTAATACATTTAACTAGGGAAAATTACAAATTGGAATGAGTTGAAACAAATTTTGTGCATCATAAAACATTAAATAAAATTTTATCATGTGGTTTTTGGAACGAAATCATTTGCCAAAACGGTTTAGAAATTATTGAAGAAAAAAGGCTTTTTTTTTAGCGTAAATGGATGTTTGGGGTATTGTATTTATCATTTTTCATCACCCCACACCCGTACCCACACCCACACACCCCCATTCACTTCTCCCCTTGGCTGAATTCAGCAGCCCCCATCTTTTTCCCCACTTGAATTTCAGAGGAAAAGATGTGAAAGAAAAGAAAAGAAAATGGAGAAATGAGGTGGACCTTTGACCTTGAATTGACTTTGACTTCTCCCCCCACTTTCTCTACCTCCCTCTCTCTCCTCTCCCCCTCCCATTCCAGCGGCCCCCCTCTCCTACTGCAGCAACAGCCCCCCCCCCCCCATTTCCCTTCTCTTTTCTCTTCAAAACTTCATCAAAAATTGCCCCAAAATCCATCAAAAAAATCCCAAAACCCAAATCCGACTCCTACCCATTTTAGCTTAGCCCGTATAGCATGGATCTTTGTGAAAAGAGAGCATTTTGGGAGGCCATGGATGCTTGTGGATCTTCAAATATTTTTGGGTATAATTCTAAAACATTTTTGCTTAATTTGTTACTAATTTCTTAAAGCTAATTTAATTAAGTGTTAATTTGGTTTATGTGAGTTTAATTGCATGATTAAAGATTTCAAGTTAGGGTTTGTTGTGGAAATGAGTTGTGTTTGATTGTGTATGGTTTAGTGAGGTGGATTAACATATTTAGTTTTGTAGAAAACTAATCTAGTTGTTAATTACAAGTTGTTACTTGAAAAATGTCCAAATTAAGCTTTTTGTTGCAAACTAGTTTTTTTGATTTAATTCGAAATATGAGATTAAAAATATGGTTAGGGTTTTTATCATATTATTAACTTTATTAAGTGTAGTTTAACACTTTAGTTCATGGAAATCCAACCTAAATTGTAGTTTGTGCATTTTTGCTATGAAATTGATAAAAAAGGGTATTTTGTAAACTAGAATATTAGGGTTTTTGGAATTTAATGAGATTAAATTCCGGAAATTGTTTCTATGACTTATTTAAGATATTTAATAAGTATATTGGCCGCTACATTCATTTAAACATCATGTTTTGTACAAAAACGGCGAATTGTGGTTGCTAGATTTTCGGAAAAATGACTTTTTAAGTGAAATTGGGGTTTTTGTGAGTTTTAACCTAGTTCATATTAAAATTAGTGTTCGTGAATGTGCAAATGAGTGTGATGGGATTTTTCTCGGTGGTTTGACGTTTGTACATCGACATCGAGGGTTGGTTTGACTATTCTTGCATGCGTAGGCGATGGGTTTGGACCTATGCGTGATACGCGTGCCGATTTGATTTTCATATGCCGTTTCGATTTCGAATTTAGTTTTAATGCGATATGGTGCGTTATGATATGTAGGTACCCCCATGTGGACTTCGAGACGACAAGCAAACGCGTGGCGATATCGGCACCGGCTATCGAGGATCAGGTGAGTAGATTTATATCTACGGGGAGAAGTCGGGTGGATGGTGTATAGCACCCCCGCAGTCCGTGGTGATGTATACGGATGCGTATACACTCCAACAATTTATGATATGTTGTTAGGATTTATTATTGATGATTTTAGATGGATATTGGTGCTGGATTGGTGCATGGTTACGAAATCTTAGGTAGTGGGTGCACTACACTTACACATACACACATATACATACTTGCATACATTCCTTATTTCATATGTGTGTGTATGGGAATATATATTTATGTGTTCACATGGGTATGGGACTATGTGTTCATATACTGGATTTGAGGATAGTATTTGGAATTTGAGATGAGTCGATGAGGCCAGGAGATCGGTGATGTGATTTGGTTCGTATTGAGATACGACATGATGTTTTAGCGGGTCTTCTGACGTAGTAATTCTTACACCCGCATGCATACATAGATGGCATCAATATTGTATTAGACGTAGTACATTATTCCGGATCATGATATTTGATAAAGAAGATACCAAATGAATAGTGTGATTGATGTGACTTTGACCCGTACCCAGATTTGGGGATGCCGTACGACGATTTACGTACGAGCTATATATTGATGATTGATCCGCACTCTTGACTTGGGATGTCTGATTATAGATATGGTATCGGATATGATATTATTGAGGCGGGATCACCGACTAATATATATACAGGTATGTATATACATCGACTCAGATGTTAGGCGGTTTCCTTACCTGTAGTCCAGCTGGTTAGCTTAGCCCTTTAGTTTAGTTTAGTTGTTAGATTAGATTCGATTCTTACCTATTTCAAAAACTAACGAATCATGGGTATTTTAAAAGAAAGCCCAAGGGATCCTACGGAGATTTCAAAAGATGTAACTTTTCATAAAAACACCGTAGCCCCTATTTTCAAAACCCCATGATTCGTGTTATTTCAAAAGGCACCATTTGTAGGACTTATATTAGATTAATACAGATTAGTTATAGTTGCGTCTAGTTTTCACCTTCCGCTCATTATTGTGGTTCGCTTCGCATCGCATGCTTATATTATGTTTCGTACTATATTATTGATATCATGCTGTTAGGACACCAGCACCATTACCGATGATGCGTATGTACCACATACACTTACTTGTCGGCTCACACACATCTTCATCGGTAATTGTCATGCCACGTACACTTTAGAAATACTATTGCATTGACATAGGTTGTTAGCTAATAATTTAGACATGATATTAGTGTACTCGCCTTATATGCTAGATTAGACATTGTAGATATTACTTGTTACTTCATGCATGTTAATATTTATTGTTATGCCGCATTCATGGATTTTTATGCCGATATGCACTGTTTACATGCTATTGAGGATTGGATTCGGATTTCTATGAGATTTTCTGGTTTTGGGGGAAAACCGCAAAACTTATATAAGCTTCTTTCTCTCTTTAAAATAAAAAGTGCGGTTTTCCCATGCTGTATGAGTCGTCCACCATGAGTTTGCTGATGGATTTCGAGACCCGATTCGAGGAGGCGGATGAACCGTTTCGGGTACATGGTGGACCCGGTAAGGTACCCCGGGGCAAGAAGCGCGTGATGATGACGATGTGAGCCTGGCAGGGGAGCACTACCTACCGGTGATTTTACCCGACGTGTCGGATATCCGGAGGATACCGTCGTGGTCTTCAGTTGGATGGTAGGGGCCGGTCTGGAATGACGGCGCCCTAGATATTGTGATTGAGACATTGAGATTTCGAGATATTGAGGTACAGAGACTGTGATACAGAGATATCGAGATATTGGGATTACGTTTTGTGCCGATGCTAGGCACTGTTTATGCTGATTTCATTATGATACCTCATTTTAAAAATACAAAGGAAATCTCACTAAATTATGGAAACAGTTCTTCATTTACATGTATTCTGTTTTCATGCATTCATACCTCATTCATATGATATATTGCTACCCTTGGGCACTGACACGGGTACATGAGATTACACTCGGGTTAGATATTTACCCTAGCATTGTTATAGGCTGTTGGTTATTTATATTTGAGGATGTATATTGATCGTATGACCTAGGATTGCGTCATACATGCGATTTCTATTCGTAGATGTTTTTCTATTCACGAGTTGGTAACTCACCCCCGTTGTGTCCCAGTTTCTTGCAGGTTTTGCCGTACAGGTTTAATTACGGCTTTGCGGGCTCAGTTTCATTCGGGTGACTTGCTAGTAGGTGGGTTTTTCTTGTATCGTACCCATCATATTACCTTGTATAATATTATTCCGTTGTATCTAATAAATTCCATCAACCAAACATGTATTTATTTTGAGATAGAGACCAGTGATGTTATTCCTTCGACCTTAGAGTCGCGCGTTATTTTTCTGCAGTTTTCTTGTGGATTTGAGTTTCCTTTTGAATTTTGATCCTCGCCGTTGGCGTTGTATATTATATTGCTTGTGTGGTTGTGACCGTCGATTGACGAAGAGCTAGCTCCCTCTTGGGGATGCCTTTTTATTGATTTCGTATACTATTCATGTTGTATCCCGTTTGGGAGCCAGTATTTACAAAGGAGACTCTGCCGAAATTTTTAGTAAATTTTGCTGTTCTTAAAAAACCGCATAATTCGGCTTATGCTATTAAAACTACTTGTTTTAAATTGGTTTTCCTTCACTCTACTTCTTTTCTTGGTTTGGATTTCTGGGTTTTCGGTTTACTTAGATTACGTACGCCTCGAGACGTTTCGTAGTTTAAGTGCCGGTCATGTTCCGTACTTTCGGGACGTGACAAGAACACCCTGAGAAACTACTGGAACACCTACCAGTAAATCTCGCTTTCCCTGGCCAGGGACTTTGTGTAATGGCTCTCCAGACATAGCGCGATATCAACCCCCAATACCGGGAGAGACGAATCATGTCTAACTGTCACTGCCTCCAAGTGCTTCGGGAATGCACCCAACTACTACCTGTTTGCATGACTCCTTTGAGCCGTGGTATGATAGTAATGAAAGTACAGAGGGAACACACTCGAGGCGCAGTGGCGGTGTTAAGTCGACGGACTAAGCTGTACTCATGTCTCTTGAGAACTGCTATCTGACGATAGGTATAGTACCAACCAGCAGTTCCCGACGAGTCCTGTCCGGTGTACTCGTAACCTAACGAGTACCTGCATACTATCACCAGTACGACGTACTAATGGCTGTGGAACAGACCATCTCCCCTGCTGGGATGATAAGCGTATACACTAGTCTACTCCGGAGTATCGATGCCCCGTCTCGATAATCCTACGACTAGGGACCTGTATAAGGATGTGCTTGTAGATTACCCAGCCCCCACTAGTGTGACTGCTATCACAACGCTGGTAATCAAGCAAAAAATCCTAAGGGCTCCACTAATATGTATAAGCGGCGTGCTAAAAGAAACACATGCATATATTGAAGTAGAAACAAACTAAGTAGCATACTACCATTTTGAGCAAGACTGTTAATACAACCGTGAATATCCCAAGCTTCCATTAAGTAATATACAAACCAGTATAATACAATAATGGCCTTTAGGGCATATACACTAACAGTAAAACCTGTAGGCTGCAAATGGATCTTCAGAAAGAAGATTGGTGTAGGTGGACAGGTTGAAATCTATAAGGCTAGACTTGTCGCAAAAGGTTTTCGTCAAAGTCCTGGTTTGGACTATGATGAAACCTTTTCTCCAGTGGCTATGCTCAAATCTATTCGAATCCTTCTTGCCATTGCTGCCTTCCATGATTATGAAATTTTACAGATGGACGTAAAGACCGCTTTTCTGAATGGAAATTTGGAAGAGTGTGTTTATATGGATCAGCCGGAGGGTTTCATAGAGAGTGGGAGCAGCGGAAGAGTGTGCAAGTTGTTTAATCCATTTATGGATTAAAGCAGGCATCGCGGAGTTGGAACATCTATTTTGACGAGACGGTAAAGGAATTTGACTTTATCAAAAATCCAGATGAACCATGCATCTATAGTAAGATTGTAGCGAGAGCTGTGGTATTCCTCGTCTTGTACATGGATGACATTCTCCTAATAGGAAATGACATTCCTATTCGACAATCAGTCAGAGGATTCTTGTCACAAAGGTTCTCCATGAAGGACCTGGGTGATGCCTCCTACATTCTGGGGATCCAGATCTATCATGATAGATCTAAACGGATGTTTGGACTTTCATAGTCCAGGTACATCAACACCATACTGAAAAGATTTAGTATGGAAGATTCAAAGCGTGGTAATCTACCGGCTTGTCACGGAATCACCATCTCCAAAGAGATGTCTCCCAAGACAGATTTGGAAAGGGATCACATGATTATTATACCCTACGCTTCTGCGGTAGGCTCTATAATGTATGCGATGTTATGAACCAGACCAGATGTAGCTTATGCATTGAGCGTTGTAAGTAGGTATTAGTCAAACCCAGGGGAGAACCACTGGATAGCAGTGAAGAACATTCTCAAGTATCTGAGAATGACTAAGGAGATGTTCTTGGTGTACGGCGGAAAAGTCCTCCAGATCAAGGCCTTTGCTGACTCCAGCTTCCAGAGTGACAAGGATGACTCTTAGTCTATGTCGGGTTATGTCTTTACCCTCAATGGAGGGGCGGTCTTTTGGAAGAGCTCCAAGCAGAACACTGTTGCTGACTCGACGATGGAAGCGGAGTATATCGCTTCATGTGACGCCGTGAAAGAAGCTCTCTGGATGAGGATGTTCATGACAGAACTTCAGGTGGTTTCGTCCATTGGTTATCCAATACCGTTGTATTGTGACAACAACGGCGCTATAGCTTTAGAGAAGGAACCAAGATCCCATCAGAAGTCCATCCATATCATGAGGCGGTATCACCTGATCAGGGAGATCGTAGATCGCCGGGAGATCGTAGATCGCCGGGAGATCGAGGTGTGGAGAGTTGACATGGAAAACAACATCACAGATCCACTCACCAAGGCTATCCCTCAGATACAATTCGAGAGGTTATTCAAGATGATAGGTCCGCGATATGCCAATACATGGCCTTAGTGCAAGTGGGAGATTGTTAGTGATATATGCCTAAGAGGCCATTATTGTATAGTACTGGTTTGGCTATTGCATTTTGGAAGCTTGGGATATACACGTATATAATAACAGTCTTGCTCATATGGTAGTATGCTACTTGGTTTGATTCTATCTTAATATGTGTATATATTTCTTTTAGCATATCGCTTGTACTTATTGGTAGAGCCCTCAAGATCTTTGCTTGACTACCAGCATTGTGATGGCAGTCATACTGGTGGGGGCTGGGTAGTCTATAAGCATATCCTTTTACAGGTCCCTAGTCGTAGGATTATCGAGACGGGGCATCGATACTCCAGAGTACACTAGTGTATATGCATCTCATCCCAGCAGGGGAGATGGTCTGTCCCACATGGTAGGAATACATATGCCCTAGAGGCCATTATTGTATGATACAGTGGATGCTTGGACACACACACACACACACACACATATATATAGGACTTTCTTGCTCGACATGATAGTATGCTATCTGGTTGCTCTATATCTTAACATGTACACTTGTATTATAATACTGTCTCTCTGATACATGTTGATAAAGACCTTAGGATGTTTGCTTGACTACCGGGACTATGATGCAGATCATACTACTGGGACTTGTGTAGTCCACCAGCACATCCTTTAACTGTTCCTAGTCGAGTGAGTATCGAGACAGGGCATCGATATTCCAAAGTAGACTACTATGTATGTTTCTTGACCCTGTAGGGGGCGATGGTTGATCCCATAACCAATGGTGTTTGACATCAAAGATTGTACACAGGTGCTCATTAGAGAATGGGTACATCGAACAGGACTCGCCGAGAACTCCTAGATAGTACTATACCTATCGTCAGATAGCAGTTCTCTGATGACACTGGTACAGGTTAGTCTGTAGACCCGAGACCATCATAGTGTCTTGTGTAGTTCCCACTGTGCTTTGACTTCCTCCATACAATGGCTCAAAGGAATCGTGCAAACAGGTGGATTTTGGGTACAGTCCCGAGTCACATGGAGGCAGTGAGCGATAGGAGGGGTTTCGTCTCTCCCGGTATAAAGAGTTGATTTGCGCTCTTGTAACACCTTAGAACACGATTAGTGTTAATTAAGCGATATGCAGGTTTTTATTAAAAAGTTTACCAATATATTTTTCAAATATTTTATAAAAATTAATGAATATTTTATTAATATTTATTTTTGGCTTGCACACACATGAGCATGTTAACCTAGGGTTAATTAGGTGTTAGACCATGCTTAAGTAACCATGGCATATTAAACCATTCCATTTATGTATTAGGAAATTAGTTAATTTAAATTAGTTTTCAAAATAAATAATGGGTTTTTTAAAATTTAGTTGACTTGAAAGAGAGGAAGAGAGAGAGAGAGAGAGAGGGCATGATGAGGCATGGCAAACATGCCATGTATTAAATGAAGAGAGAAGGAGGCATGGCTTGTGTTAAACTCACCCCCATTTGTGTTTCCTCATCCTCACTTATACACCCTCACACTCACCTCATTCTCTCACTCTCACTTATCATTTTCTTCATCTCATTTTCTCACACCCTCACCTCCCTCAAAACTGAACACTCCCCTTATTCTTCACCAAAACCCTAGCCCAAATCCTCATAAACCCTCACCACTCTTCACAAAACTCAATACACCTTTCATTAAACTTGATCTAAAGCTAATGGTGATCACTTGGAGTAAGGAAAGATAAGATTTTGGAGCAAGTGTGAATAGGTAATGGCCCTAACTGTTAAATAGGCCCTAATGATGTTGTGTTTCTTAGTAGTTCTGTTTAAACCATAAAGTTTAATTGTTAGCGAAATGTCATATTTTGGTGTAGTTTAGGTGTCTTGTTGAATCTGCTATCAACTCGGGTTGTTATTTAGAAAGTTGCCGTTACTGAGAGGTGTTCGTGAGACATAGAACCCATCACCAAAACCTGAGACCATCCCTCCTTAACCGGGCTGCAAATTTATAGATTCTGGCCGCAAATTGCGGCCAAACTGGTGACTGAGGGGTTGTGTTTTGGTTGTGGGGTCTCTGGGGTTGTTTTTAGGCTCGTGGAACTTTCAACTTTCACCAATTCCTTGTATAGAAAAATCTGGGACCAGTTAGCTAGTTTTAGGCATTTCGACAACGTGCAATGAAGATTATCCGATAATTGTTTAGGTTTTTTGTACGATGTGTAGCCGTAGTAGGGCTGGTCTAGGAAGTTTCTGCACGCGTTTAGGTTTTTTGGGAGTCGGTTGTTGTTTCCGTTGTTGCGTGTGTTATCGAAATGTTTCTAATGTGCACTTGTTATGTTGTTGTATGATTTTAAGCTCACAGGCAGGGACTTCGGACGCCGCGAAGAAGGGGAAGAAGGTGGTCGGATATACCTAGCTCAAGATCACGGTGAGTAGATTTAATATCTACGGGGGAATCGTCCGTATGGTGTTATGCGTAGGGGCTAGATTCAATGATATGACTATTAGTTATAAGTATATATATACATTGATTGTGCATGTATACCATTGTTGCATAACTCATTTCCTGTTGCATACAGACATAGTATTAATGAGACACAACACTGTTACTAACGGTTCATGTTTGCACGAGCACTAAACTGTATGCCACACACACACCGTTAGTAATTGCCATGACACTCACACTATAGAATTGCCATGAATAATACATTGCTTAGCTTACCTAACCATTAGACATGATTCTTGTTCTGTTGCACATATGAATTGGATTATGTGTACATACATACTTGCTTACATACATACTTGCGTACGTACATACTTGCTTACATACATACTTGCATACATGCATACATACCTTGCTATAGCTACATATATGCTTATATGTAGTGTTGCATTGGATTTTGGAGAAGTTGGGAACCACATGATACATTTAAAAGCCGTATTCATTTTAAAGAGCGGTTTTCCTTTGATGTGCTCATATTACTGTTTTATGTTGCATATATCATATTCATGGATTTACGCATTGAGATATGGATTTCATGTGATTTATGGATTTGAGAATCGTGGTATTATTTCTAGAAAGTATGCATTGTTTTGAAAACCCGGTTTCTCTTGATATGATGTTTCAGTGCGTCCACCATGAGTTTTCTTGGTTCTGAGGCTTGTGTTAGATACCCGATTCGAGGAGCAGTAGGCACCGTCTGCGGGTACATGGTGGACCCGGTATGGTACCCCTGGGCAAGAAGACTCGTATAGAAAGATGGTGAGCCCGGCGGAGGGACTACTACCTACCGGTGATAGTATAGAACCCGACGGATATCCGGAGGACACTGTTTGGGAGTTACGACATGAGATATATTGAGGGCCGATCTGGGATGCGACGCCTGAGAGATGAGTATTTGCGTGTCGATGCTCGACACGAGTATTTCATGGTGTTTTCGAGTGCCAATGTTGGGCACTCAGGTTCCATGAGATTTACAGGATTTGAGGGCCGATCTGAGTGACGGCGCCTGAGGTATTGGGATTTTGGCCGTATTTGGTGGACACCGGTTTTTCCACGATGATGATTCATTGATGATGGCATGTTTTATCCCATACTCAGCATTCATTTGATATGCATTGCTTCATGTATTTGTAGTACCATGATTGTTGTATATCCATATTAGTATATTGATACTATCAGATTGCATGTGATAGAGTATCGCAGTACGTGCATACCTGCGATTACCTGTATGATGTTACTTACTACTCACGAGTTGGCAACTCACCCACGTTGTGCCACAGTGTTTTGCAGGTTTGACCGTCAGAGTAGTCGCGGCAGGGCTTCTTCTTATTGTAACTTTTTGCAACAGATACCGCTACGGTTGGCTGTGAGCCATTTGCTGTAAGTGGGTTGCGGTTATCCGTTTATATTTATTGTACATCTCTCATTGTATCTAGTACTCTCCATCTACCCTTTAATGTATTGACTTAGAGACGAGTTGTGAGGACGATATTGTATATTATTTTGTGACTCTGGGTGTCGAGTTCGTGTGAGCCGGCTTTTATTATGCAGTTTTATCTTTTATGTTGTTTTTCACTTATACTGTCTATTTCTTCGCTACGGCGTCGTATACATGCTTGTTGTGGTTGTTTCCTCCTTTGGGCGTGATTGCTCCCGTTTGGGGATGCTTTATTTAGATCATATGTTGCTTTTACTTATATCTCATGTTTGTACCCATTTCGATGCTATTTTTTACAAATGAGGTGCTGCCGAAATTTTTAAAAAAATAAATTTAAACTTTAAAGATTTTTACTTGAGATTTCCAAATGTTTTTAACAATGTTTTTTTATCACTTACTACTTTTGATGGTTTAGATTTCTAGGTTTTCGGCTTACTTAAATTGCGTTACGCCTGTAGACGTTATGTGGTCTAAGTGCCAGTCACGTGCCAAATTTTGGGTCGTGACAAAGTTCGTATCAGAGCCGGTCCCTCAAAAGTAGGTCTGTGGTTCGAGCACGAACCATTGTTCTTAGTGGGGGGGAATGTAATACCCCAGGTGGAATTGGGGCTGAATACCACCTACCCCGTGAGAAGTGTGATATTATCCGATATCGAGGTGGGGATGTAACCGATACAGATGCACACGGGGACCCACCAGAACAATAGGGAGTATCGAATTCCATTCCGAAAGAGGGCACGTTCTGAACTATAAATGGAATGATACCACTCTTATAACACAGAGGCACCTTTTGGATGAATAGGAACTCCGGAGTTTGAAGAACTCCGTAGTTAAGCGTACTTGAGCCAGAGAAATTCTGGGATGGGTGACCTACTAGGAAGTTGCCCCGGGTTCATTCAAAAGGACAAAACTGTGCGGTTTCGGCCAAAGCGGACAATACCATCTGTGTTTGGGGGTGGGTCGTGACAACTATGCTCGATTGGCTACAACAGTAAGTTCTTGGCCAGGGCTGATGAGATTTAATGGTAAGTGTTATCAGTAGTTTCTCGAACCGTTATGAGCCACATATCAGCATGACTTATCAAGTTACTGAGGTCTGACGATTCCACCCCTAGACTGGATATGCGACATATTAGACGAAGAGACCGGACTGTACGGTAAGTTTTACTTATAGGCTTCATGGGAGTTTGGATGAGCTTGCTTGTTGATCATCTAATCGCTCAATACCTGGTTAGCCGTTACGTCCAGCTAGTACCGCTGACGGCTTGTGTGTAACTGATGTGATCATTACCTACTGCTGGCGTATTGACGAGTCTTTAGAGTCCCACACAGAGGTTTCCTAGATTAAGCGAAACGCCGTAGGGCACATATACTGATATGTGCGGGAGCCTGATTAAATGCGAGTATGTGATACTGTATTCTAATCTGGCGACATTTGATATCGGTTAGGTTATACGTGATATAACTGAATTATTGAATCAAGTGTTGATTTGATAATATGATATACATATAAATGATATTAGTCGATTATATATATATATATATAACCGGATTATTAAATCAAGTGTTGATTTAATAATTTGATATATATTTATATTTGATATAATTAAATGTTAACAAATATTATTGCTCACTATTTAATTTCTTCTCTTAATATATATATGTGTGTGTGTGTGTGTGCGCGCGTGTTTGTGATATATAAATTAATATATATATATATATATATATATATATATGTATGTGTGTGCGTGTGTGTGTGTGATATATATATATATATATATATATATATATATGTATGTATGTATTATGAAGCATGGATTTTCTATTTTGAGAAAATAGAATAAAGAGGTGGAAAATGAGAGATATTTTGGGCTTGGGTGAAGCATGGCTTTAATCATTTGTTTAATGATTTGGCTACACTATTAAAGTATGGTTGAATAAATTTATTTGAAAATTCTTCATACTTCAATAAGTGAAGAAAGATAAGAGCCATTCTTCACTTGCATTTTTGGTTTTTGAAATATCTAGCTCTATTTCCTACACTCTCATTTTCACTCCACTCTTGTTCATCTCCTTCTTCATCAAAAGCCCTAACCCTCACATGAGTTGTGAATTCTAGGGCTTTAGAGATTACTAAGTTGTAACGCCTTAGATTTCGGTTAGTGATAGTTTAGACGTTAATGCGGATTTACTGTAAAAAATTTACCAATTCGGTTTCCTCACATTTTATAACACTTAATTAATAAATTATTATTATTTGTTATGAGCATGCACGCACGTGTGCACGTTAATGTGAGGAATTGTTTGTGCTAATCTAGTTCTTAGTGACCATGACACTTAACCTAATCTAATCTTTTCCTTAATCCAGATCTTTGCTTAATCCAATCAATAACCCTAACCTCAAGATATTTGTGAGAGAAGATATTTATTTGGAGAGAAGAGGTGGCAAAGGTTTGTGTGAAAGCATTAATGGTGAATTAATGCTAAAGGTGCACTTACCCTCTCACCTCTCTCTTTCCCTTTATCTTTTCATTTTCTTTTCCCTCACAATCATTTCCTTCTCATTCTCTCATTCCTTAAACTGAACACTTTCATTTTTCCATCACAAATTCATCAAATCCTTCACAAATCTCACAAAAATCACATCTTTGAACTTTATTTGCCTCTTGGTTGGCTTGGAGCTTTGCAAAGATTGGATCTTTGAGTTCTTTGGATTAGGTAATGATCTGTTAGTTAAGTGTTTATTGTGTTGTGTAGACTTTTAGTTTTAGTTTTGAATGTTTAAAGTTTAGTTAATGTGCAAATATCGTATTTTTAGTGTCGTTTATGATATCTGTGATCTGCTGTGACCCGGAGTTTTTACTAGAAAACCAAACAATGTAGTTGTGTTATACCTGAGACCATAGGACATCACCTGGAGCACGAACCCACTTGCTCGGATCTCGGCCGGCGACGTGAAGGCGAATTCCGACGACGCCGGATTTGGGTTGTGTTAGTTATATGTATGCCCTAGAGGCCATTACTATACATAGGATGTATATTGTAGTGGATGCTTGGACATATATAGGGAGGACTTTCTTGCTCGACATGATAGTATGCTATCTGGTTACTCTTTACCTTAACGTGTACACTGATTGTCTCTCTGTTACATGTTGGTAAAGCCCTTAGGATGTGTACTTGACTACCTGGACTATGATGCAGATCATACTAGCGGGGACATAGTAGTCTATAAGTACATCCTTCAAGGTCCCTAGTCGTGGTGTATCGAGACGGGGCATCGATATACCAGAGTAGACTAGCGTATACCTTCTCGACCCATACAGATGGGCGATGGATGATCCCATATCCATTGGTGTTTGACATCAGAGATGATATACGGGTGCTCAGTAGAGACTGGGTACACTGGACGGACTCGCCGAGAACTCCCAGATGGTATTATACCTTACGTCAGATGGCAGTTCTCTGGTGACACTGGTACAGGTTAGTCTGTAGACCCGACATCGTCATAGAGTCTTGTGTGATTCCTACTGTGCTTTGATTTCCACCTTACCACGTCTAAGAGGGCATGCAAAATGGTGGTTTTTGGGTACAGTCCCGAATCACATGGAGTCAATAAGCGATAGGAGGGGATTCGTCTCTCCCGGTATAGGGAGTTGATGTTGCGCTGTGTTCGATTGGCTATAACCGGAAATCCCTGGCCAGGGTTGCTGAGATTTACTGGTAAGTGTTATCAGTTGTATCTCGAACTGTTATAGACCTCATATCGACACGACTTATCGAGCTACTAGGGTCTGACGTTTACCACCCCTAGGCAAGATATGCGACATATCAGACGAACAGACCGGACTATACGGTAAGTGTTGCTGGTTGGATTCACAGGAGTGTGAGCGGGCTTGTTCGTTGATCTTCTGATCGCTCAATACCCGGGTGGCCGTTACGTTTAGCAGACCACTTGCGGCTTGTGGGTGTTTGATATGATCATCACCTGCTGCCGGCGTATTGACGAGTCTTTATAGTCCTACACAGAGGTTTCCTGGCTCAAGCGAAACGAAATAGGAGCGCATATGAGATATGTGAAGGACCGAGAATGATACCAGTATGTGATACTGAATTCTATTCTCGCGATTTGTATCATTGGACGGTTATATAAGATATAGCCGGGTTACCGAATCAAGTGTTGATTCGATACATTGATACACTTGATATTAGTCGGTTATATGCAGTATGACTGGATCATTAAATCAAGTATTGATTTAATGATTTAATGTATAATTATATATTTGATATATTACTTTCCATTAACTAGTATTGGTTCAACTTAAGATTATTTTCTCACTTGATTGTGCACATTGTTTATATGATATATTTATGCGCACTAGCTTGTATCATGTTTGATGATAGATGCAAACTTGGGTGTGTATTTTCTTTAA
Source organism: Agapanthus africanus (assembly GCA_030015575.1). NCBI lineage: Eukaryota > Viridiplantae > Streptophyta > Magnoliopsida > Asparagales > Amaryllidaceae > Agapanthus > Agapanthus africanus. Next base: position 174,587,387 of record CM057349.1, read on the forward strand.
ACCATGATTAGGTTAATGGTTAGGTTTCATTTATGTTATTTATTTTATTTATTTATTTTGGAAAAAATAAAATGGTGGTGGCTTTCTTTGTTTTATTCTTGAAGTATCATGAAGCTTCAACCATTTTTGTTTTTCCCTTAACCTAACCTTTAACTTAAACTTGAGTTTATTCTCTACAAGAGTTAATCTCACCCATGGTTGCATTATGATAAGTTTCACTTGGTTTATTATTTTAATAAAAGAGAATTCTTTTTCCTTCTTCTTCTTCATCTTCTTCATGAAGAAAAAGAAAACCTTTCTTGAAAATTCCAAGTGATGAAATCCAAGTGAGAAATCCAAATCCAAAGTGAACCCACTTCCTATTTCTTCATCCTCTAGCACTTGCCATGTTGTATAGGGTTTTTTCTTCACAAGTTTCATGACTTAGTGAAGATGGAGCTTGAGTTTAAGTAGCCTCGACGTAGATCATCTTCGGCACCAAAGTCAACGACCTAGCCCGCTCGTTTCTCCGACGAAAACGACGCTAGAGTCCGGGATTCCGATGATCGCAGCGGAGGGACGTCAACATGGAGCTAGAGAAGTGGAGGACCGGATCTACAAAGGTTGTAGCCCCTTTCACTTTGTAGCAAAGTAGTTTGCTAGCTTTCTTTTTCGCCTAATCTCTACTTAACGATCTTCGTTAGGGTTCTTCGGCACCTAAATTTTTGAAATTGGCATGGTTGATGCCTTGTGGAACTTCTTGAGTGTGCTTAGGAACCCTACTGTGTACAGAGAGGGGTTGCGGATTAGGAACCCTAAAGTAAATAAAACCCTAACCATTTATCTAAACATGGTGTATAGCATACACACACCCAAGTTTGCATGTATCATCAAACATGATACAATCTAGTGCACAAAAATATATCACATATACTACTTGTACACATCAAGTGAGAAAATCCATCTTAAGTGAACAAATACTAATTAATATAAAGTAATATATCAAATATATAATTATAAATTAAATCATTAAATCAACACTTGATTTAATGATCCGGTCATATCGCATATAACCGAATAATATCAAGTGTATCAATGTATCGAATCAACACTTGATTCGGTAATCCGGCTATATCACATATAACCTGCCGATGATACAAATCGCGAGAATAGAATTCAGTATCACATACTGGTATTATTCTCGGTCCCGCACATATCTCATATGAGCTCCTATTTCGTTTCGCTTGAGCCAGGAAACCTCTGTGTAGAACTCTAAAGACTCGTCAATACGCCGGCAGCAGGTGATGATCATATCAAACACCCACAAGCCGCAAGCGGTCTGCTAAACATAACGGCCACCGGGGTATTGAGAGATCAGAAGATCAATAAGCAAGCCCGCTCACACTCCTGTGAATCCAACCAGTAACACTTACCGTACATTCCGGTCTGTTCGTCTGATATGTCGCATATCTCGCCTAGGGGTGGTAAACGTCAGACCCCAGTAGCTCGATAAGTCGTGTCGATATGAGGTCTATAACAGTTCGAGAAACTACTGGTAACACTTACCAGTAAATCTCAGCAACCCTGGCCAAAGATTTCCGGTTATAGCCAATCGAACACAGTGCAACATCAACTACCTATACCGGGAGAGACGAATCCCCTCCTATCGCTCATTGCCTCCATGTGATTCGGGACTGTACCCAAAAACCACCGTTTTGCATGCCCTCTTGGACGTGGTAAGGTGGAAATCAAAGCATGTTAGTTATATGTATGCCCTAGAGGCCATTACTGTAGATAGGATGTATATTGTAGTGGATGCTGGGACATATATAGGGAGGACATTCTTGCTCGACATGATAGTATGCTATCTGGTTGCTCTTTACCTTAACGTGTACACTGATTGTCTCTCTGTTACATGTTGGTAAAGCCCTTAGGATGTGTACTTGACTACCTGGACTATGATGCGGATCATACTAGTGGGGACATGGTAGTCCATAAGTACATCCTTCAAGGTCCCTTGTCGTGGGTATATCGAGACGGGGCATCGATATACCAGAGTAGACTAGCGTATACCTTCTCGACCCATACAGATGGGCGATGGATGATCCCATATCCATTGGTGTTTGACATCAGAGATCATATACGGGTGCTCAGTGGAGACTGGGTACACTGGACGGACTCGCCGAGAACTCTCTGATGGTATTATACCTCACGTCAGATGGCAGTTCTCTGGTGACACTGGTACAGAGTAGTCTGTTGACCCGAGATCGTCATAGAGTCTTGTGTGATTCCCACTGTGCTTTGATTTCCACCTTACCACGTCCAAGAGGGCGTGCAAAACGGTGGTTTTTGGGTACAGTCCCGAATCACATGGAGGCAATGAGCGATAGGAGGGGATTCGTCTATCCCGGTATAGGGAGTTGATGTTGCGCTGTGTTCGATTGGCTATAACCGGAAATCCCTGGCCAGGGTTGCTGAGATTTACTGGTAAGTGTTTTCAGTAGTTTCTCGAACTGTTATAGACCTCATATCGACACGACTTATCGAGCTACTGGGGTCTGACGTTTACCACCCCTAGGCGAGATATGCGACATATCAGATGATCAAACCGGACTGTACGGTAAGTGTTGCTGGTTGGATTCACAGGAGTGTGAGCGGGCTTGCTCGTTGATTTTCTGATAGTACCCGGGTGGCCGTTACGTTTAGCAGACCGCTTGCGGCTTGTGGGTGTTTGATATGATCATCGCCTGCTGCCGGCGTAGTGACGAGTCTTTAGAGTCCTACACAGAGGTTTCCTAGCTCAAGCGAAACGAAATAGGAGCGCATATGAGATATGTGCGGGACCGAGAATAGAACCAGTATGTGATACTGAATTCTATTCTCGCGATTTGTATCATCGGTCGGTTATATGTGATATAGCCGGGTTACCGAATCAAGTGTTGATTCGATACATTGATACACTTGATACTAGTCGGTTATATGCGACATGACCGGATCATTAAATCAAGTGTTGATTTAATGATTTAATGTATAATTATGTATTTTGATATATTACTTTACATTAACTAGTATTGGTTCACTTAAGATAGATTTTCTCACTTGATATGCACATTGTATATTTGATATAGTTTTGTGCACTGGTTTGTATCATGTTTGATGATACAAGCAAACTTGGGTGTGTATGTTTAAACCATGTTTCGGTAAATGGTTAGGGTTTTTATTTGTTTATTCATTTATTTGTTTATCCATTTTAGAAAGAAATAAAATGGTGGCAAACTTTGGATTTTCTTTGAAGCTTCATGAAGCTTTGAAAAGTTTGACCATTTTGTTTCTTTCCTTAACCCTAACCATTCACTTAAACCATAGTTTATTCTCTACACTTGTTAACTCACCCATGGTTGCTAAATGATAGATATCACTTCATTTTCTTTTTAAAAATAATTCATTCTCATTCTTTCTTTTTCTTCTTCTTCAAGATGAAAGAAAACCTTTTCTTGAAAATGTCTAAGTGATGATTCCAAGTGAGAAATCCAAATCCAAAGTGAACCCACTTCCTATTTCTTCATCCTCTACCACTTGCCAAGTAGTATAGGGTGTTTTCTTCACAAGTTTCATGACTTGGTGAAGTTGGAGCTTGATCTTGAGTTGCCTCGACGTAGATCATCTTCGGCATCGAAGTCGACGACCTAGCCCGATCATTTCTTCGACGAAACCATCGCTAGAGTCTGGGATCTGATGATCGTAGCGGAGGGACATCATCATGCAGCTAAGGAAGTGGAGGACCGGATCTACAAAGGTTTTAGTCTCTTTCACTTTGCAGTAAAGTTGTTTACTAGCTTGTTGTTTCGCCTATTCTCTAGTTAACGATCTTCATTAGGGTTTCTCGGCATAGAAAATTTTGAATTTGGCAAGGTAGATGCCTTGTGGAACCTCTTGAGTGTGCCTAGGAACCCTACAGTGGTATCAGAGCCTAGCTAGAGTCTTAGGCGATGAGTAGACGATGTTAGAAGTCCGATCGAAACACGAAACCCTAATCCGACCCCTTCTCTGTACATTTTTCAAAACCGTGCATTTTTCAAAATTAAAAATATGCAGAAAAATCAGCAGTGTTTTCTAGGAGTTACTGTGCAAAACGAGAGCTCAATTCGATCAAACCGCCGCGGAACCGTGGCACGAGCATGGCTCGTGCGGCGGTTCCGCGGCCGTACGGAAGCATCCTTCATTGAATATTGCACAGTAATTCCTATATTGTTGTGCTGAGTTTTCTGGGAATTTTTAAAATATACTCAGGAGTTGAGTCTTCTGGGTTGTATTGGGAGTTCGTAGATTCGATCGTATTGTCTAATTTTGTCTGTGGGATTTTCCGGATAATTTTATAAAATGTTGAAAAGTTCGACCGGATATAAATACCCACTTTTTCCCCTATCGGGAAATTTCCAATTGTTGGATTTTCCCGTAGTTTAATGACGTTCTAAGTAGTGCAAGTAACGCGATGGTCTCTCTAGAAGACAACAAACCTTAACTCGATTATGTGACCGTCTTGAACTGCCCTTTGAACCTTAGGGTTTGGGGCAGTACGGCGTGCTACATGTGAGGCGTTGGCTTGACCCTTCTACGGCTGGACCGTTGGTACTGTGGCATGAAGTGGATGTTTTTAAACTTATTTCATGTGTTGAGCTGTTTTGGGAAAACTTGGGTGTTTGAATGTTCGATCGGAAAGTTTAACATTTTCTATTAATCTGGAATGGGATACAATACTTGGAATTCACAAGTAGTTATGTGATAACTAATATGAATGTTATAAACATAGCACTTTAGTCTCAAATGATCGGTTGCCACGGAATTTTGATGCGATCAAAAGTCCGTCGCAATCACGTAGCGTACGCGGATATTCGCCGGTAAACTTAATAGACAGCCACGCCCCATAGCCCCGACCATGTGACTGTAGGAGAACCCCGTCGCCAAAAGCATCCATTCGGGTGCTCGCGGCAGCGGTGTTCCGCCTTCGTGCACTTCGTCAACGGCGTCGGGGGTGCGGCCGCCTACTAAAGTTTGCGACGAGCATTCGATCAGGATATCGGGAATCTTGTTGAATTGCCCGACTTGATATTGAAAAGTGTTTTCGATAATGAGACTAAAATACGGGGTTTATAATTGTTAGGCATGCGATGTCTAAGGAATTCATTTGATTAGGCATGCGATGTCTATGCAGGTTGCGGATTCCAACTGTTGTAGTTTTACACTTTCATTTCTGTGACCGTAAGTGTAATATGTGATATCGCCGGTTTCGTTGCTATATGTCAACGACAATTGGGATACGCATGTTTATTTACGTTGATGATATGTGATGTTATATGTTGCTGGATATGTTATATTGGATCGTCGTGTTTGAATAGCCGGGGTTTTTTTTATGTGAGATGAGTGTTTTTCATTTTCATTCATGTAAAAACTTTTATGTAATATTCTTTTATTGGGGCACTTCCAGGTTGCGGAAGATGTCACCGTTTGTATATTATTTACTTTTCCGCACTAGGATAGACCCAAGGAGGAGGGCACAAGTAACCGGGTTCTGGAGTCCAGTAGGAGACCAACTCGAGGAGTCGAGTCCGGGTATCCTAACTCTAGAATTGGTAGGGTTGCTTGCCGCTCTCGTAGGGGTCTAGGGGTGTGGGTTTGGCTATTCATCGCGACCGTGGAATCCGTGTTTTATACTGGCTCGTATTGAAAACACGGAGGTCCTAGTATATCCAATATTTCATATGATATTTTCTGCTGCGTTATCTGTGATGTGATCATGTGATATGTTCAGATAGATATTGTATATAGTATATATGATATATTATATAGACATTACTTATGTTTTACACCCGCGCTAGCCCTGCCCCGCTCTGCCGTTAGTTACCTAACCTAACGGTGCACGAGGGGACATCAAGGCGAATGCGGATGGTATAAGTGTACGTCGTATTTATCTGTGATGTTTAGGTGCTTAAATGATGGGACTTCATTAATGTGATTAATGAAAGAAAAGAAACCTAAGATGTTGTGGAATCGAATTTCTTAAAAACAGGTAGCTACAGTTCTTGCTTTGCATCGCGGTGTTTCTTGTAGAACATCCTGCACCTTATTCGATAAGGAAAGGGCCGAGATCCCTTCACCGGGAGTGACCCCTTTAGCAATAACTGGCAGATGCTACACACTCGGTTTGTTTTTGATTGCTTCTACAGTTTCTGCTTTGCACAGTGATATATATGATATATCCCGCACCTCATTCGACGAGGAAAGGGCCGACGATCCCTTCACCGGGAGTGACCCCTTTAGCAAAACTAGAAAAGCCTAAAAAAACACTCCATTTCAAAATTCATTCGATCCTACAACGATATCAAGTTCATTACGCAATAGGTTTTTAGAAAAACCTGTCGTAGCCCTCCGTCATTTCAGATAAGTCCTGCTTAGTATTCGTGCTGCGTTTGTTAACCTTGTCAAGGCGCAGTATGCGGTAGCTAACCAGTATTTATCTGCTTATGCATATGATGCAGATTGGGTTAGGGTAGTCGTGCGGCCTTGTTGACCTTGTCAAGGGTCGTGCGGGTGGGTTTGATTCAATCAAGAAATGACGGGTTGAACTTGACTTGCGGTCTATGGTTTGTTGACCTTGTCAAGGTCATAGATCGTTCGGGGCAAAATTATCGGGAATTTCAAGTGTTAAAATTTGCAATGAGATTGCATACCTTCTATGAGATAGTTGGATCCCGATACCCGCTGCGAGTAAGAGTTACTCCTGGGAGAGTTTTACACATTACAATTAGCCGATCAAGTAGGTGTCTAGAAAGGAGTTAACGAGGTTACGCCTATGGGAAAACGAGGTTTACATTAATTGGGTCCGTGCGAAAGCACGGGGAACCTCCCTCAAAGTACCGACACTGGCCTGGCTGAAAGATTGGCGAACTTGTAGCGTGTAATTAATCCCGGCTAGTCTTTCCTTTTAGGGTTTGAAGGAAGTTGATAAAAAGCAGTGGGAGCCATCCTGATTAGATAAAATAATAACCAATCTGATCTTGCAAGAGCGCACGCAGAGTGTTTTCTTCTCTCAATCTCCTGGTAGCGACCATGTCACGCCTTAATCAAGATAATAATACGGATGTATTGACCGAAACCGCTTGTTATACTGAGCTGGGGAACGTTGGTCCCGCTCCAACTTATAATTATTATAAGACAGAGCAGGAAATAGGGGATTACCAGAATTCCTGTGCCGCCCAAACGAAGAAAGTGCATGTGATGCATCTCCTTCGGGTGTGTTAATTATAAAGAACTGTTTCTCAGTATCCTCTACGTCCTAGGTATTAGATACCGGATCAGGATCCCGCATATTTAATCTGTTACACGGGCTACTAAAAGGTAGAAAACTGAGAACGGGTGATAAGTTTCATGAGGCAGAAAACGGGGCAAGTGTTGCAGCCAAGTCTGTTGGTCACTGTCACCCTGTATTCCAAATACATTGATTCTGAACGAATGTTATTAGATACCGAACCTGATATACAAAATCATATCAGTCTCTTTATTAGTAAAGAAATGATAAAATTTTGTATTGTTGGATAATGTTTTGAACATTTCCTATATCAAAAGTTGATCGGTTCAGGCACGTTATCTAAAAGCATTGATGTTCTAAATCAAACTACAGTTCTTAGTATACGGAACACACACAAGAGGAAGAGTTCACATATGAACGAATCCTTCTTGAGGTATTGTAGACTAGGTTATATCAATGCGACCCGACTGGCTGAAGTTACATTTAGATGTATACTTAAATCAGTTTGAATTTACATCTTGTGAAACTTGCCAGTCATGTCACAAAGATTAGATGACCGTAGCTCTGTTTATTGGAAGCAGAGAAAGAGTTAGTGAACTCTTGGGATTGATACATGCTGATGTGTGAAAGTCTCCAGTCTACACATGCCAAGACCGGTTCTTTTTACTTCATTACATTCTCTGATAATCTCTTAAGATTTAGACATATGTTCCTGTTGAAACACAAGTCCGAACCTTTTGAGATATTCACAGAATATAAGTTAGAAGTAGAGAACCAAAATACGGGTATAAGTATTATGTACTTTGATGTGATCAGGGAGGAGAATACTTGAGCACGGAATTCCTGGATTATTCCAAAGGAAAATGAGATTCTCTCTCAGCATTACTCCTCCGTATACACCATAGCACGTTGGTATATCGGGGCGGAGTAATAGCACCCTATGTGATATGGTGTGCTCTATGATGAGTACTGCTGAGTTTCCTATTTCCTTTTGGGAATTATGCGCTTGAGAAGCTGCATACCTATTGAATAGGGTTCAAATCAAATCAATTGCCTACCACTTCATATGTGATATGGAAAGGGAAGAGCCCATCTCTTAAGTCAGTTAAGATTTGGGGTTGTCCGGCCTATGCCTAAAAGCAAAATCCGGACAAGCTCGAGGCAAAATCTATTATGTAGAACTGGAAATGTTCCAGCTATACAAACTGCAGCTGATAATTTGATAGAACCAAAGGATTCAATTGTTTCCAACGAATCTCAGCCTCTCCGCCGATCTAGTAGGGTTCCTCATCCGCCTGAGAGATACTTTGGTTTCTCGATGATAGTCGGAGCGAGGATTGCATCATGAGATGATGACCCAACTAATTTCGAGCTGGCCATCAGGAGTGGGACTCTATAAGAATGGCTGGATGCTTAGCGATCTGAGATGGAATCCTTATACACCAACAGAGTATGGACTTTAGTTGCTTTATCTGAAGGGTTAAATCCCCATCAGGAGCAAGTATATCTTGAGAAGATTACTTGGTGTACATGGAAAAGTTGAGACTTTCAAAGCTAGACTTGTTAAAAGTTTGCATCATTTACCAGGTGTGGATTATGATGAAACTTTTTCTAAGTAGCTAAAACTTTAGTTAATTTCATAAATAGAGAATCCATCATGAAACAAAAAGAAAGTAGTTTTTTAAGCATAAAACAGGGCTCTGCGGTCTTTTTAAAGACCGACAGTAGCCCGATTTGATAGTGTATACGCGAGTGCGCGTATACGCCTGAGCGCGTACGCGTGCGTACTTTAAATCGCACGCGCGCGCGACGGGGGGCTTTGCCCCTCTGCTTCACCTCCCGATACTGTATGGAGTCCTCGAACCGAAGGCCGAAGGACTCCAACCGGACGAGTTCAGGGTTCCGAAAGGCAAACCCTGAACGGAGCACCAGTTGAGGAGTGGAGCGTCCGTTGCTCCACGGCGGTTCCACCTCAGGCTTCTGTGCATGCTTAAGTCCATCGAGATCCTACTTGCCACGGCTACATACCATGTCTACGTTATCTGGCGGTTGGGTACCATGACTGCTTCTCTAAAAGATGTTTTAGAAGAGACCGTCTATAAGTACACGTCCAGAGGGCTTCGTAGACAGTGGGTGCAGCGGAAATGTATGCAAGTTGCTTTACAGATTAAAGCAGGCATCGCGGAGTTGGAACGTCTGTTTTGATGTGATAGTCAAAGAATTTGACTTCATTAGAATGGTAGATGAACCTTATATATACAAAAGGGTAGTAGGGAGTATGGTGGTGATCCTCGTAGAGTACGTGGATGACATACTCTTGATAAGAAAGGAGTTTCGTATGCTACGCTCGGTCAATCTCCGCTTATAACAATGATTCTCCACATGGGATCAAAGTGATACCTACTAAATCCTGGGTTTTGGATCTATGAGATAGATCTAATTGGATGTTAGGATAGTCACTAGATGTAGTGAGATGGTATCAATTGATCCTGGGGAGAATCACTGGAAAGGTTCCAGGGTGATAAGGACGACTGAATGTCAGTCACAGGCATTGTATTTACCCTCAGAAAGGGGACGGTATGTTGGAAGAGTTCCAAGCTAGATACCGTGGCATACTAGACGATAAAGGCTGGATACATCTCTACTTAAGATGCTACCAAAGCGGCAGTCTGGGTGTATAATGGTTCATGAGATGAACTTCGTTCCTCCTATTGTGTGACATTGGAGTTGTGGCTTATGCCAAGGAACGCCCGTCCCATCAATGATCCAGACATATTCTAAGGCAGTGTCACCTGATCATGGAGATGGTTGATCTCCAAGAAGATCAAGGTTAGGAGAGTAGACTCAGAGGATAACACGGCGGATCCACTCACAAAGGCCTTTTCCCAGAGATAGACTTTTATGGGATGGTTGAGTATAAGATACTACAACCACTGCTGCAGATGGCCCTAGTGCAAGTGGGAGATTGTTAGTTATATGTAAGCCCTAGAGGCCATTCCTATACATAGGATGTATATTGTAGTGGATGCTGGGACATATATAGGGAGGACTTTCTTGCTCGACATGATAGTATGCTATCTGGTTGCTCTTTACTTTAAAGTGTACACTGATTATCTCTCTGTTACATGTTGGTAAAGCCCTTAGGATGTGTACTTGACTACCTGGACTATGATGCGGATCATACTAGTGGGGACATGGTAGTCCATAAGTACATCCTTCAAGGTCCCTAGTCGTGGGTATATCGAGACGGGGCATCGATATACCAGAGTAGACTAGCGTATACCTTCTCGACCCAAACAAATGGGCGATGGATGATCCCATATCCATTGGTGTTTGACATCAGAGATCATATACGGGTGCTCAGTGGAGACTGGGTACACTGGACGGACTCGCCGAGAACTCCCAGATGGTATTATACCTCACGTCAGATGGCAGTTCTCTGGTGACACTGGTACAGAGTAGTCTGTTGACCCGAGATCGTCATAGAGTCTTGTGTGATTCCCACTGTGCTTTGATTTCCACCTTACCACGTCCAAGATGGCGTGCAAAACGGTGGTTTTTAGGTACAGTCCCGAATCACATGGAGGCAATGAGTGATAGGAGGGGATTCATCTCTCCCGGTATAGGAAGTTGATGTTGCGCTGTGTTCGATTGGCTATAACCGGAAAACCCTGGCCAGGGTTGCTGAGATTTACTGGTAAGTGTTATCAGTAGTTTCTCGAACTGTTATAGACCTCATATCGACACGACTTATCGAGCTACTGGGGTCTGACGTTTACCACCCCTAGGCGAGATATGCGACATATCAGACGATCACACCGGACTGTACGGTAAGTGTTGCTGGTTGGATTCACAGGAGTGTGAGCGGGCTTGCTCGTTGATCTTCTGATCGCTCAATACCCGGGTGGCCGTTACGTTTAGTAGACCGCTTGCGACTTGTGGGTGTTTGATATGATCATCGCCTGCTGCCGGCGTATTGACGAGTCTTTAGAGTCCTACACAGAGGTTTCCTGGCTCAAGCGAAACGAAATAGGAGCGCATATGAGATATGTACGGGACCGAGAATAATACCAGTATGTGATACTGAATTCTATTCTCGCGATTTGTATCATCGGTCGGTTATATGTGATATAGCCGGGTTACCGAATCAAGTGTTGATTCGATACATTGATACACTTGATACTAGTCGGTTATATGCGACATGACCGGATCATTAAATCAAGTGTTGATTTAATGATTTAATGTATAATTATTTATTTTGATATATTACTTTACATTAACTAGTATTGGTTCACTTAAAATAGATTTTCTCACTTTATGTGCACATTGTATATTTGATATAGTTTTGTGCACTAGTTTGTATCATGTTTGATGATACAAGCAAACTTGGGTGTGTATGTTTAAACCATGTTTAGGTAAATGGTTAGGGTTTTTATTTGTTTATTCATTTATTTGTTTATCCATTTTAGAAAGAAATAAAATGGTGGCAAACTTTGGATTTTCTTTGAAGCATCATGAATCTTTGAAAAGTTTGACCATTTTGTTTCTTTCCTTAACCCTAACCATTCAATTAAACCATAGTTTATTCTCTACACTTGTTAACCCACCCATGGTTGCTAAATGATAGATAACACTTCATTTTCTTTTTAAAAATAATTCATTCTCATTCTTTCTTCTTCTTCTTCTTCAAGAAGAAAGAAAACCTTTTCTTGAAAATGTCTAAGTGATGATTCCAAGTGAGAAATCCAAATCCAAAGTGAACCCAGTTCCTATTTCTTCATCCTCTACCACTTGCCAAGTAGTATAGGGTGTTTTCTTCACAAGTTTCATGACTTGGTTAAGTTGGAGCTTGATCTTGAGTTGCCTCGACGTAGATCATCTTCGGCATCGAAGTCGACGACCTAGCCCGATCATTTCTTCGACGAAACCATCGCTAGAGTCCGGGATCCGATGATCGCAGCGGAGGGGCATCATCACGCAGCTAAGGAAGTGGAGGACCGGATCTACAAAGGTTGTAGTCTCTTTCACTTTGCAGTGAAGTTGTTTACTAGCTTGTAGTTTCGCCTATTCTCTAGTTAACGATCTTCATTAGGGTTTCTCGGCATAGAAAATTTTGAATTTGGCATGGTAGATGCCTTGTGGAACCTCTTGAGTGTACCTAGGAACCCTACAAAGCACAGTGGGAATCACACAAGACTCTATGATGATCTCGGGTCTACAGACTAACTTGTACCAGTGTCACCAGAGAACTGCCATCTGACGTATGGTATAATACCATCTGGGAGTTCTCGGCGAGTCCGTCAAGTGTACCCAGTCTCCACTGAGCACCCGTATATCATCTCTGATGTCAAACACCAATGGATATGGGATCATCCATCGCCCATCTGTATGGGTCGAGAAGGTATACGCTAGTCTACTCTGGTATATCGATGCCCCATCTCGATACACCCACGACTAGGGACCTTGAAGGATGTACTTATGGACTACCATGTCCCCACTAGTATGATCCGCATCATAGTCCAGGTAGTCAAGTACACATCCTAAGGGCTTTACCAACATGTAACAGAGAGACAATCAGTATACACGTTAAGATAAAGAGTAACCAGATAGTATACTATCATGTCAAGCAAGAAAGTCCTCCCTATATATGTCCGAGCATCCACTACAATATACATCCTATGTACAGTAATGGCCTCTAGGGCATACATATAACTAGCAATTTACCACTGTAGGGTTCCTAGGCACACTCAAGAGGTTCCACAAGGCTTCAACCATGCCAAATTCAAAAAAAAATCGGTGTCGAGAAACCCTAATAAAGATCGTTAACTACAAAATAAAGGCGAAACAACAAGCAAGCAAACAACTTTGCTAATAAGTAAAAGGGATTACAACCTTTGTAAATCCGGTCAACCACTTCTTTAGCTTCGAGATGACGTCCCTCCGCTGCGATCATTGGGATCCCGGACTCTAGCGTCGGTTTCATCGGAAAAATGGGCGGGCTAGGTCATTGACTTCGATGCCGAAGATGATCTACGTCGAGGCGACTCAAACTCAAGCTCCACCTTCACTAGGTCATGAAACTTGTGAAGATAACACACTCTACTACATGGCAAGTGGTAGAGGATGAAGAAATAGGAAGTGGGTTCACTTTGGATTTGGATTTCTCACTTGGAATCATCACTTGGAAAAATCTAGCAATGGTTTTTTCTCTTCATGAAGAAAAAGAAGAAGAAAGAAAAGATAATGAATTATCAATAATAGAAAATCAAGTGAAGGTTATCATTTAGCGACCATGGGTGAGTGTAACTAGTGTAGAGACTAAACTAGGGTTTAGTTAAATGGTTAGGCTAAGAGATAAAAACAAATGGTCACTTTGTCAAAGATGCATGAAGCATCAAGAAGCTTCTTGCATAAAACAAAAGTAACCATTTAGTTTCTTTTTTCTTTTAACCAAAATAAATAAAGTTAATAAAACCCTAACCATTTATCTAAACATGGTGTATAGCATACACACACCCAAGTTTACATGTATCATCAAACTTGATACAATCTAGTGCACAAAAATATATCACATATACTACTTGTGCACATCAAGTGAGAAAATCCATCTTAAGTGAACAAATACTAGTTAATGTAAACTAATATATCAAATATATAATTATACATTAAATCATTAAATCAACACTTGATTTAATGATCCGGTCATATCGCATATAACCGACTAATATCAAGTGTATCAATGTATCGAATCAACACTTGATTCGGTAACCCGGCTATATCACATATAACCTGCCGATGATACAAATCGCGAGAATAGAATTCAGTATCACATACTGGTATTATTCTCGGTCCCGCACATATCTCATATGCGCTCCTATTTCGTTTCGCTTGAGCCAGGAAACCTCTGTGTAGGACTCTAAAGACTCATCAATACGCCGGCAGCAGGTGATGATCATATCAAACACCCGCAAGCCGCAAGCGGTCTGCTAAACGTAATGGCCACCCGGGTATTGAGCGATCAGAAGATCAACGAGCAAGCCCGCTCACACTCCTGTCAACCAGTAACACTTACCGTACAGTCCGGTCTGTTCGTCTGATATGTCGCATATCTCGCCTAGGGGTGGTGGTAAACGTCAGACCCCAGTAGCTCGATAAGTCGTGTCGATATGAGGTCTATAACAGTTCGAGAAACTACTGGTAACACTTACCAGTAAATCTCAGCAACCCTGGCCAGGGATTTCCGGTTATAGCCAATCGAACACAGTGCAACATCAACTCCCTATACCGGGAGAGACGAATCCCCTCCTATCGCTCATTGCCTCCATGTGATTCGGGACTGTACCCAAAAACCACCGTTTTGCATGCCCTCTTGGACGTGATAAGGTGGAAATCAAAGCACAGTGGGAATCACACAAGACTTTATGACGATCTCGGGTCTACAGACTAACCTGTACCAGTGTCACCAGAGAACTGCCATTTGACGTAAGGTATAATACCATCTGGGAGTTCTCGGCGAGTCCATCCAGTGTACCCAGTCTCCACTGAGCACCCGTATATCATCTCTGATGTCAAACACCAATGGATATGGGATCATCCATCGCCCATCTGTATGGGTCGAGAAGGTATACGCTAGTCTACTCTGGTATATCGATGCCCCGTCTCGATACACCCACGACTAGGGACCTTGAAGGATGTACTTATAGACTACCATGTCCCCACTAGTATGATCCGCATCATAGTCCAGGTAGTCAAGTACACATCCTAAGGGCTTTACCAACATGTAACAGAGAGACAATCAGTATACACGTTAAGGTAAAGAGTAACCAGATAGCATACTATCATGTCAAGCAAGAAAGTCCTCCCTATATATGTCCCAGCATCCACTACAATATACATCCTATGTACAGTAATGGACTCTAGGGAATACATATAACTAACAATCTCCCACTTGCACTAGGTGTAAGTGCAAGGCGGCGCCCCGGCCGTCGATCCGACGCCGGAAATGCGGAAACGAAAAACTTTGCAAACTAGCAAACCGGCACCACCGCGCACTTTTATCCCGAATCGGGCCATTAACCTAGCTACTAGCAGACTAAAAGATGGGTAGAGAAATATACCAAGCGATCCGTGTCCTTCGGTCTTCGTCTCCACTCCGATCTCCCGCGGAATCTCCGTCCGTCACCACCTCGTTGGAAAGGGCACCACGTAGCTGGATTCTTTTACGGGCTCCCACCTCTTGACCGAGGCAACTCGGACGCAAAGTTGGCTAGCCGACGCATCCAAGGAATGCTGTAGACTAGTGTAGAAACCATTGTCTCTTTGAGGGTTTTCAAGTTGCCTTTGGATGGAGGGAAATATGAACAATGGAGATGAATGATTTTTGGTAGCAAGCAAAAATACATGAGATGAACATTTTCCTCACCAAATGAAAAATTCCCCACCCTCCCAATGTGTGGCCGGCCAAAAAAGAGAAGGGAATCAAATAAGGGAGGTGAGTGTAGGAACTAAAAAAGGTGACCACATAAAAAGCAAGCCTCATATCAAAGATGCAAATCAATCCCATCCTAATCCTTTCTCATTAAAGCAAAACCATGATGAAGAAAGGAATGGAATCTAATGATGATGAAGCCATACATACAAGAAACCCCTCCACAAAAAAGTTATTTGCAAACTTGCAAATAACCCCCTCCATCGAAAGTCCGGCCGTGAAGGAACAAAGGAAAACCGGCCGGAATGGAATGCAAACTGGCAACTTCAGAAAACGGATCCCGTAATAAATTACAGGAATACCCCGTGACTGCATATACATGCTCGCATTTGTATTCCTACTGAACACAAATGCAAATAGACAAAATCTACACTATCTAATACTAGGATCCGGCTTAAGCCAAAGCCGGCTAGTAAAATCCGTCCGATCATGATCCGTGCAATACCGCACGTATCTGATCGAACCCTGCCATATCTCCATACGGCCTCTACAGCGTTTCGCCCGAAACCTGAGTAACTGTGTGTGGTGGACTCTAAAGACTCGTCAATACTATGGCTGTGGATTTAACCACTAGCACGTCAGAGGTATTAGCCATACGTGACGGGCTACCAGCTATTGACCAAAAGGGACGTCGATGAGCGAACTCATCCTGACACCCTACTGAGCCTGTCAGTGACAATATCCGTACAGTCCGGTCCGTTCTTCTATGAGCATCGCATGGCGGGCCTAGGGGGTTAGTAAAAGTCAGACCCCCAAAAGCGGTACAAGTCATGTCGGAGTGTAGCCCAGAACACCCTGAGATACTACTGGAATACCTACCAGCAAATCTCCTGCCTTGGCTAAGGACTTTTCATGTACTGCCTCTCCTAGACACAGTGCGACCACACCCCCAATACCGGGAGAGACGAACCCCTGCAGATCCGCTCACTGCCTCCATGTGGCTCGGGACTGTACCCAACTAAAACCTGTTTGCACGTCTCCTTTGAGCGTGGTAGTGTAGTAATCAAAGCACAGTGGGAACTCATACGAGACAAATGACGATCTCAGGTCATTGAATTAACCTGTACACATGTCACCAGGGAACTGCTATCTGACATCAGGTATAATCCCAACTAGCAGGTTCCCGGCGAGTCCTGTCCGGTGTACTCATAACCCAATGAGCACTAGTATACATCTTAGGTGAACCAACTGACACCAATGGATTGTGAGACCGGCCACCGCCCCTCGTCGGGGTCTCGAATGTATACACTAGTCTACTCTGGAGAATTGATGCCCTGTCTCGAAACTCCCACGACTAGGGACCTTTTAAGGATTTTCTTATAGACCCCAGCTCCCACTTATATGATCGCCCTCATACTGCTGGTAGTCAAGCAAGAATCCTAGGGGCTCTATCAACGTGCAATAGTGACCTGTAGGGTCACCTAAACCAGTACACGATGATAAAGATAAACCAGATAGCATACTATCATCTCGAGTAAGACTGTCTTACGGGCATGGGTCCTCCCTCAATCATTGCAATCACGTGCCTGTGATCCAATAATTGACTCTGAGGGCACTATCTCCAACACTAGGGCCGTCTGTAGCAGTGGTTGTAGTATCTCATACTCAACCATCCCATAAAAGTCTATCTCTGGGAAAAGGCCTTTGTGAGTGGATCCGCCGTGTCGTCCTCTGAGTCTACTCTCCTAACCTCGATCTCCTTGGAGATCAACTATCTCCATGATCAGGTGACACTGCCTTAGAATATGTCTGGATCACTGATGGGACGGGCGTTCCCTGGCATAAGCCACAACTCCATTGTCACACAATGGGAGGAACGAAGTTCATCTCATGAACTAATATAAATCCAGACTGCCTCTTTGGTAGCATCTTAGGTAGCGATGCATCCAGCCTTTATCGTCTAGTATGCCACGGTATCTAGCTTGGAACTCTTCCAACATACCGTCACTTTACCGAGGGTAAAGACAATGCCTGTGACTGACTTGTTGGAGATAGTGCCCTCAGAGTCAATTATTGGATCACAGACACGTGATTGCAATGATTGAGGGAGGACCTATCCCAGGAGGACAGTCTTACTCAAGATGATAGTATGCTATCTGGTTTTCCTTTATCATCGTGTACTGCTTTAGGCGACCTTACAGGTCACTATTGCACGTTGATAGATCCCCTAGGATTCTTGCTTGACTGCCAGCAGTATGAGGGCGATCATATACGTGGGAGCTGGTAGTCTATAAGCACATCCTTAAAAGGTCCCTAGTCGTGGGAGTTTCGAGACAGGGCATCGATACTCCAGAGTAGACTAGTGTATACAGTCGAGACCCCGACGAGGGGCGGTGGCCGGTCTCACAAGCCACTGGTGTCATTTGGTTCACCTAAGATGTATACAGGTGCTTATTGGGTTATGAGTACACCGGACAGGACTCGCCGGGAACATACTAGTTGGTCTTATACCTGACGTCAGATAGCAGTTCCCTGGTGATATGTGTACAGGTTAGTTCATCGACCTGAGGATCGTCATTTGTCTCATGTGAGTTTCCACTGTACTTTGATTACTACCCTACCACGCTCATAGGAGACGTGCAAACAGGATTTAGTTGGGTACAGTCCCGAGCCACATGGAGGCAGTGAGCGGATCTTCAGGGGTTCGTCTCTCCCGGTATTGGGGGTGAGGTCGCGCTGTGTCTAGGAGAGCCAGTACATGAAAAGTCCTTGGCCAAGGCAAGAGATTTACTGGTAGGTATTCCAGTAGTATCTCAGGGTGTTCTGGGCTGCACTCCGACACGACTTGTACCGCTTTTGGGGGTCTGACTTTTACCAACCCCTAGGCACGCCATGCGATGCTCATAGAAGAACGGACCGGACTGTACGGATATTGTCACTGACAGGCTCAGTAGGGTGTCAGGATGAGTTCGCTCATCGACGTCCCTTTTGGTCAATAGCTGGTAGCCCGTCACGTATGGCTAATACCTCTGACGTGCTAGTGGTTAAATCCACAGCCATAGTATTGACGAGTCTTTAGAGTCCCCCACAGACAGTTGCTCAAGTTTTCGGGCGAAACCCTGTAGAGGCCGTATGGAGATATGGCAGGGTTCGATCAGATACGTGCGGTATTGCACGGATCATGATCGGACGGAAAATACTAGCGGGCTTTGGTTTAAGCCGGATCCTAGTATAGTACAGTGTAGATTTTGTCTCATTGCATTTGTATTTCGGTCGGAATACAAATGCGGGTATGTATATACAGTAGCGGGGTTTTCCTGTAATTTATTACGGGATCAGTTTTATGAAGTTGCCAGTTTGTTTTCGGTTTCGGCCATATTTCTTTGTTTCTTTCATTGGCTGAAGAATGGTGGAGGAGGGCTTATTTGCATTTATGCAAATAAGCATTTTGGAGGGTTGTCTTTGCACATTGTAGTGTCATGATGGTTGCACCATCCCTTGACTTCTTGACTTCTTCATGGTTGATTGACTTTGGGTTCATGATGGTTGATTTGGAGTAAGGTTTTGGTTGTGATGATAATTCATCATCATCACATCTTTTTCTCTCTCATGCATGATAGCCTTTTCACTTGCTCTCCCTTGGATTAGTGAGACTCTCCTCTCATTCACTCCTTGGTGCATGGCCGGCCAAGCAAGGAGAGGGGGCTACCCAATTTTTGTGGGGGATTTTTGGTTCTCTCATGCTTGCAAAAATCCCCAAGTTCATCACAAAATTCCACAAGTTCATTCCTCCACCAAAGGCAACTTCCAATACCCCAAACGAGACATAGCTTTCTACACTATATTCTACAGCAAATCTTGGGCACGTCGACTCGCCAGCTTCGTGCCCGAGTTGCCTCGGTCAAGATGTGGGAGCCCGTAAAAGAAGCCGGCCACGTGGTGCCCTTCCGGTGACGAGGTGGAGACCAGAGATTCCGCGGGGAGATCGGGACGACGATGAGAAGACCGAAGGACACGGATTGCTCAGTATATCTCTCTATCCTTTCTCTTGTTAGCTAGGACTAGATTAATAGCCCGATCCGGGATTTTAATGCGCGGTGGTGCCGGTTTAAAAAGTTAAAGTAAATCATCGCTTCCGTATTCCGGCGTCGGATTGACGGCCGGGGCGCTGCCGTGCACTTACAGTGGTATCAGAGCCTCGCCATTAACCTAGTCTAGCTTTGTCTAATGTGTTTACATTTCCGATCGAACAAAATTCCAAAAACCGCGTTTTCATGTGCATCACTTTCTGTCGAATTTTTTTTGGCTCCAAAAATTTTTCAGGTAGTTGCAGAATGATGTGCAGGGAATTCTATGACTTCTGTAGAAATTTGATCATGTGAACACACTATACGACCGTGGAACCGCGGCCAAACCCATGCTTGGGCCGCGGTTCCGCCGCAGTCCTTACTGTTCAGTGTGTCAAATTTCTACAGAGAGTCTCTGTGTTGAAAATAGGGGTTTTGGAACATTCTTTTTGGGCCCAGATTTTCTGTGAGTGCTACAGTAGTGCTTGGGGCCCACTTGGGTAATTTTGATCGATCGAATATTTTAAACACATTAGTTCACAGTATTTACATTATATCTGCGACCGTGAATGTCACTTGATCGGTAAATCCCGTCTAACTGCTATAGCCCGGTTAGACGGATTTGCGAACGTGACATTCACGTTGATGTTCTGTGTTGTGCTGTGATGTTACGGATTGGTCGTGGGGGATAGCCTGGATGCAATGCTAGTACAGTTTTTGTTGTATTATGTACATTTAATATTGCGGGGCGAGCGTCCGACATGTGGACTGCCGTCACTGCCTGTTTGTATATTATTCTTTTGGGACACGACCGGGTCGAGGTCGATGTACCCGTTGTATGTATATTTTACTTTCTGTACTAGGATTACCCTAAGGTGGGGTGCACGGATAGCCGGGTTCTAGAGGGAAACAAGCCCGCATCTCATGGCATTGAGACGGAGGGGGCTTTACTCTAGAATTGGCGGGCTATTCGCCGCACTCGTAGGGGGTACAGGTTGACCCAGGAGGGGTGCCCAAGTTACCGGATTCTGTGAAGTGCCGGGTGGTCAATTCACGTTGCTGAAGGGGGCTGCCTCGCTTCAGGTTTTGGCGGGTTACTTGCCGTGCCCGTAGGGGTTTAGGATTTCATTGCACAGGCTATCCACACGACCAGGGGAACGTCGGGTTTCAGTAGCGGCTCTGTGAAACCCGGGGATCCCAGATATCTGTATTGTTCTGTGATGCTTATTATATTTCTGTGATGTTGCATTTTATCACGCCTTGAGCGAAATATTATATATTGATATATATATATATATATATATAATAGTAGATGTTGTATATGTTTTGCATCCGCGCTAGTCCAGTCCCCGCTCTGTCGTTAGTTAAGTAACCTAACGGGTAATGACGGGACCCAGTGGCGAATGCGGATGGCATATACGTACATCATTATTTTCGTTCTTTATTGGTGTGATCAATTGATGGGACTGCGTTGATTCGGATCAATGCAAGTTAAAAACAAACCTATTCTGATGTTGTTGGAACCTTTTTCAAAAAGCAGTTATTGCAAGGACGTTCTCTATTGTTTTGCATCGTGGTATTAAGTTGGAATATCCTGCTCCTCAGTCGACGAGGCAAGGGATGGGATCCCTTCACCGGGTGTGACCCCTTGGACAGAAGTTTGCGTCAGGGCAATAACTTCACTATAGCCGATTACTTTTTCTTTGCATCGTGGTATTCAGTTGTAATATCCTGCACCTCATTCTACGGGGAAAGAGCCGAGATCCCTTCACCGGGAGTGACCTCTTTAGCAATGGTTTTCGCCACTATATTTTTAAAAGCTATCCGGTTCCTTCAACGATATCAAGTTCATTACGTTAAAGGTTTTCGCCAGAAACCATTCGTAGCCCTCCGTCGTTTCACATGGATAGTCAATTAGTATTCAAGCTATGTTTGTTGGCCAAAGTCAAGGCATAGTGATTGGTAGCTATTGGCTATTCATGTGCAGCATAGATAGATGCGTTGGTTTGGGGCAGTCGTATAGCCTTGTTGGCCAAATTCAAGGGCTTGTGCGGGTGGGCTCAAATTAACCTGGAGAATGACGGGTAGAACTTGACATGTGACTTATGATTTGTTGGCCAAAGTCAAGGTCATAAGAGCACGGGGTAAAAATCACATCGGGAGTTTCTAAAGAAACTGAAACTTGCCAGATATGCACATACCTTCTGGAGTGTGATGACGTGAGTGGATTCCGTCACGCTATCATGCGATGATAGTTGGATCCCGATTCCCACTGATGAGTTGGTTTACTCCTCGGGTGATCCCGACTAATTCTTCTTTTAGGTTTGGAGGAGAATTTGACGGTACAGTGGGAGGTTTCCAAATTAGATAAATTGGTAACCAATCTGATCTAGGTTAGAGTGCACGCTGAGTGTTTCTTTTCTCTCTCTCTTTGGCAGCGACCATTGCCCCGACCCTCAGACTATGACTCAGTGACCAAAATTAACCGAACTTTCTTAAACACTGGCTTTTGGATTGTCAGAGTTGCAAACCTCATTGCCACTCCTACTTTTACCCTTTTCTCTAGGACACCCCGTATTACTACGAACGTCCACTTCCATTGGACAAAACCATCGTATGGTTATATACGAACTCGAAGGAATTAATTCGAGGATGGTTTCCGGTTCGGGAGAAAACGAATAGGACTATTCAGTTGTCTTTTCCTTTTACTTTCTCTCAGGTTGCGAGTACTCCTTGGTTTAGGAGATAGTACACCTATTACGCAAATTGGATAGTCTTCTTCCAAGACTTAGGCTAGTGCCGACCGGTTGGGAATGAAGAAAACCAATTAGCATAACGATGGTGTACAGAAGGTATTAAGTAAAGACATATCAAGGGATTAGTAAGAGGGCAAAGTAAATTGCGGCTGCTATTCACGACCAAACCAAGTATTTCTTCGCCAATCCTAAATCACCTTTGTATTTCTCCGGGACACTCCGTATCACTACGAAGATCCACAGTTTATTGGATACTCCATCGTATGGTTATATACGAACTCGAAAGGAACTTGTTCCAGTTCGGGGATGGATTCTGGTTCAGGAGAAATAGGAATAAGGTTTATTCGGTTGTCTTTTATCTTCACCTTCTCTCATTGCGAGTGTTCCTAGGATTAGGACAGTACACCCATTATGCTTATTGGATAGTCTTCTTCCAAACCATAGGCTGGTGCCGAACGGTAGGGAAGGAAGAAAACCATTTGGCCTAAAGGGGTGTACAGAAGGTAATGACTAAAGACATATAAAGGGATTTGGAAAGATGGCAAAGAATTACACGGTTACAGTTGTGAATCTGGATAATGGAAGATGCATTACTAGGAATACCGGGATACCCCATCGAAACATTTCAATGTTTCAGTTTCACTGTGTACTGTTAAAGGAAAACTGATTTCCCAATTAGACACTTGCTCCAGGGTATGTATTTACCAGGTATGATTCTCACATCTGTATGATTTTACAGATGATGAGTGGGAGTAAGTTATTGGAAATTGGGTGATTATCCTCATTATATCGGGATTCGTTGTAATCGGTGATATTTGAGGAAATCACCTGGGCTGTTTGCCGGTCGGCAAATATTTGGTTTTGAATATCCGCTGTTATGCACCAATTTCAAATCGATATATCTGGACGTCTATTTTCATAGAGTGAGATATACCTTTTTGAAATTATGTCTATGACATTTACCTATATCAGTGGATGGTTAGGTAAGGAGCATTAAACAGCGGTGTAATTCTTCATAACCATAGTACAGTTTTCAACCTACGACACACAGGGAATGAGTTATCAGACTCAAGGGACTTATACAGAGTATTGTATGTTGTCCAGCGTCCATGAGTACAGAGGGGTTGGTTCTCGTACTATATTCGGTTTACTTATGACTTCTCTAGTTTTTAGACAGGTGTTTTCATAGAAACACAAGGTCCAAGTTTTGAGAAGTTATAGGTATTTGAATAAAGTAGAGAACCAGGTATTGCAAGTATCGGGATTCTTCAAGGTGATCGAAGATGTAGATACTTGTGTAGGGTATTCAGTTGATAATAATGATTAAAAGAACTTGCTTCTCTTTCAGGTTACTCATAATTGGAAGCATTCCTAAGTTGAGTAACGCTGATCGGCCTCCTTCCATTTAGTTGACATGCACTGGAGACGGCTGCATGATTTGAATCTGGTTCAATTAAATTAGTGCCTCTGGTTCTATATTGGATATAGAACAGTTCATATCTTAACGATGTTAAGGTACGGGGAGTTGTCCGGCTTATGCTTAAAACCAGAATCTGGATAACTCAAGGCACGTTTCTGTAATGGTTGTTTGTGGGTTGACCCAGGCTATGACAAGGGTTGACTTTCTACTATCTGGAAGATCAATAGTGATATTGTTCTAGACTCGCCACAGTTTTAATAAAAATGGATTTTTTCAAAAAACAGTAGTGGGAGTATGGTAGAACTGGAAGTGATTCCAGAACCACAAACGATTATTGAAGATTTGATAGGAACCTAAAGATTCAATCTGGTTTGACATTCCATTGGTCACTTCGTAGATAAAGTGGGTAACTTCAAGCACCCGAGAGGTACTCCGGTAGCCTCAAAGACGGTGACAGGGAAGTTCTTGTTAACCCAGACTTGCCATTACTGTTGTTCCAGACTATGAGACCCGGCAGGAGGATGAGTATAACGTCGTTCTAAACTGGCTTTAGAAGTGTACGTCTATATGACTCTGCCAGAGGGTTGTCGTGGTCAGTGGGAGCAGCGGAAGCAAGGTGGACAAGTGGCTTATGTCTATTTATAGACTAAAGCAGATATAGCGGAGATAGATCATCAATTTCTGATGTGACAGTCATAGGTTTGACTTCATCAGAATAGGGGATGGATCTGTTGAGAAGGTAGTAGGGTGTGATGTCATGGTATTTGGATGACATACACAGAGTAGGAAGTGATATTCCTATACTGCGATCGGTTATACTTTGGTCGTCACACAGTGGTTTCTCCACATAGGACTTGGACATTATATCAGACATACTGGTTACTTGATCTATGGTTTTAGATCTAGATTTAGGTGGTTTCCCAATCAGGGTACTTAGACAGCATTCTAAGAGTATTTAGAATGGACGACTCCTGGCACGGTAGTGTACCTGCAGGTGATGGAGTCACCCTCTCTAAAGGTGTCTTACAGACTAAAGGGGAGAGGGATGTGCATGATTGGCAGATCACTTGCTTAGGCAATTGAGTCAATCATGAGATGTCAAGTACCACACCAGATATTGTTTTTGCAGTAGATGCAATAAGTTGATATTGATCCAATCCAGAAGAGATGGTCGGAAGCAGTTTTAGAACATAAGTGGATGTTCTAGGGATATGATAATGACAGCCTTATTCGGGTGACAGTTATCATTCCAGGCTTCCAAGGTGACCTGGACGACAAGGAGGTTGTCAGAGTTATAGTTTTCCTTCTGACGAGGGGCAGTATTTTGGACAGGTGGTCTAAAGCAATACTGAGGGAGGCATGGCGCAGGATACTGATTAAGTTCAGTTGACGATACAGTCTAAGAAGTTTGGATTTGGAGTTCATTTATGAGCTAGGTCCCATCAGACATCCAGACACATTCTAAGACAGGTATTGCTCATTTCGGGAGATGGGTTTTCTCCGCGAACTTGAGATATAGAGAGACATAGAAAGAAACATCAATGCGGATCCACTCACTGAGGCTATTCCTCGAACGCAATAGTTTCGCAAACGGGATTTGTGAGACTGACTAGTAGAGGAGTTGGGTGTTCGGTATCACACGGGCTGTGAGTATGCGACATCGCAATAATTAGCCTTGAGTGCAAGTGGGAGATTGTAGGAGATAGTGCCCTCAGAGTCAATTATTGGATCACAGGCACGTGATTGCAATGATTGAGGGAGGACCTATCCCAGGAGGACTGTCTTACTCAAGATGATAGTATGCTATCTGGTTTGCCTTTATCATCGTGTACTGCTTTAGGTGACCTTACAGGTCACTATTGCACGTTGATAGAGCCCCTAGGATTCTTGCTTGACTGCCAGCAGTATGAGGGCGATCATATACGTGGGAGCTGGTAGTCTATAAGCACATCCTTAAAAGGTCCCTAGTCGTGGGAGTTTCGAGACAGGGCATCGATACTCCAAAGTAGACTAGTGTATACAGTCGAGACCCCGACGAGGGGCGGGGGCTGGTCTCACAAGCCACTGGTGTCAGTTGGTTCACCTAAGATGTATACAGGTGCTTATTGGGTTATGAGTACACCGGACAGGACTCGCCGGGAACATGCTAGTTGGTCTTATACCTGACGTCAGATAGCAGTTCCCTGGTGACATATGTACAGGTTAGTTCATCGACCTGAGGATCGTCATTTGTCTCGTGTGAGTTCCCACTGTACTTTGATTACTACCCTACCACGCTCAAAGGAGACGTGCAAACAGGTTTTAGTTAGGAACAATCCCGAGCCACATGGAGGCAGTGAGCGGATCTTCAGGGGTTCGTCTTTCCCGGTATTGGGGGTGAGGTCGCGCAGTGTCTAGGAGAGCCAGAACATGAAAAGTCCTTGGCCAAGGCAGGAGATTTACTGGTAGGTATTCCAGTAGTATCTCAGGGTGTTCTGGGCTGCACTCCGACACGACTTGTACCGCTTTTAGGGGTCTGACTTTTACCAACCCCCTAGGCCCGCCATGCGATGCTCATAGACGAGCGGACCAGACTGTACAGATATTGTCACTGACAGGCTCAGTAGGGTGTCAGGATGAGTTCGCTCATCAACGTCCCTTTTGGTCAATAGCTGGTAGCCCGTCATGTATGGCTAATACCTCTGACGTGCTAGTGGTTAAATCCACAGCCATAGTATTAACGAGTCTTTAGAGTCCCCCACAGACAGTTGCTCAAGTTTTCGGGCGAAACGCTGTAGAGGCCGTATGGAGATATGGCAGTGTTCGATCAGATACGTGCGGTATTCCACGGATCATGATCGGACGGATAATACTAGCGGGCTTTGGTTTAAGCCAGATCCTAGTATAGTACAGTGTAGATTTTGTCTCATTGCATTTGTATTTCGGTCGGAATAAAAATGCGGGTATGTATATACAGTAGCGGGGTTTTCCTGTAATTTATTACGGGATCAGTTTTATCAAGTTGCCAGTTTGTTTTCGGTTTCGGCCATATTTCTTTATATCTTTCATTGGCTGAAGATTGGTGGCGGAGGGCTTATTTCCATTTGTGCAAATAAGCATTTTGGAGGGTTGTCTTTGCACATTGTAGTGTCATGATGGTTGCACCATCCCTTGACTTCTTGACTTCTTCATGGTTGATTAACTTTGGGTTCATGATGGTTGATTTGGAGTGAGGTTTTGGTTGTGATGATAATTCATCATCATCACATCTTTTTCTCTCTCATGCATGAATGCCTTTTCACTTGCTCTCCTTGGATTAGTGAGACTCTCCTCTCATTCACTCCTTGGTGCATGGCCGGCCAAGCAAGGAGAGGGGGCTGCCTAATTTTTGTGGGGGATTTTTGGTTCTCTCATGCTTGCAAAAATCCCCAAGTTCATCACAAAATTCCACAAGTTCATTCCTCCACCAAAGGCAACTTCTAATATCCCAAACGAGACATAGCTTTCTACACTAAATTCTACAGCAAATCTTGGGCACGTCGACTCGCCGGCTTCGTGCCCGAGTTGCCTCGGTCAAGAGGTGGGAGCCCGTAAAAGAAGCCGGCCACGTGGTGCCCTTCCGGCGACGAGGTGGAGACCGGAGATTCCGCGGGGAGATCGGGACGACGACGAGAAGACCGAAGGACACGGATCGCTCGGTATATCTCTCTATCCTTTCTCTTGTTAGCTAGGACTAGATTAATAGCCCGATCCGGGATTTTAGTGCGCGGTGGTGCCGGTTTAAAAAGTTAAAGTAAATCATCGCTTCCGCATTCCGGCGTCGGATTGACGGCCGGGGCGCCGCCGTGCACTTACATGACTTTCAGTCGTCCTTATCACTCTGGAACCTTTCCAGTGATTCACCCCAGGATCGATTGATACCATCTTACTACACCTAGTGAGAATCCTAACATCCCTTTAGATCTATCTTATAGATCCAAATCTTTGGATTTAGGAGGTATCACCCTTGTCCTATTGGAGAATCCATGTGATAAGAGGAGATCGACCGATCGTAGTATAGGAAACTCTTTTCCTATCAAGAGTATGTTATCCACGTACAATACGAGAATGACCACCTTACTCTCTACTACCTTTTTGTACATACAAGGTTCATCTACCATTTTGATGATGTCAAACACTTTGACTACCACATCAAAACAGACGTTCCAACTCCGCGATGCCTGCTTTATTCTGTAAAGCAACTTGCATACGTTTTCGCTGCTCCCACTGTTTACGAAGCCCTCTGGCTGTGTTCTTATAGACGTTCTCTTCTAAATCATCATTTTAGAAAAGCAGTTATGGCACCGAACCGCCAGATATCGTAGTCATGGTATGTAGCCATGGCAAGTAGGATTTGGATGGACTTAAGCTTAGCTACTTGAAAAGGTTTCATCATTTTCCACACCTGGTCGATGACGAAAACCTTTAACATGTCTAGCTTTGAAAGTCTCAACTTTTCCATCTACACCAAGTAATCTTCTCAAGATATACTTGCTCCTGATGGGGATTTAACCCTTCAGATATAGCAGCCAAAGTCCATACTTTGGTGGTGTACATGGATTCCATTTCAGATCGCTAAGCATCCAGTCATTCTTACAGAGTCCCTACTCTTGATGGCCTGTTCGAAACTAGTTGGGTCATCATCTCATGATGCAATCCTTGCTCCCACTGTCATCGAGAAACCGAAGTATCTTTCGGGCGGATGAGGAACCCTACTAGATCGGCGGAGAGGCTGAGGTTCGTCGGGGACTATTGAATCCTTTGGTTCTGTCAATTCATCAGCTACAGTTTGTATAGCTGGAACCTTTCCAGTTCTACCTCATGTCTACAAATTTCTTCATAAGAAATTTCGTTTCACAAAGGTGGCATGCTGAGAAACAAAACATTTTTGTTCCTCGATTAGGTAGAAGGTATTCCTTTGCGAATGCTTGGGATATCCTACATACTTCTTCAGAACTGACTTTGTCTCGAGCTTGTCCGGATTATGCTTTTAGACATATGCCAGACAACCCCAAATCTTAACAAACTTAAGATATGGGCTCTTCCCTTTCCATATCTCATATAAAGTGGTAGGCAACTGATTTGATCAGAACGCTATTCAATAGGTATGCAACTTCAAAAGTGCATAATTCCCAAAAGGAAATAGGAAACTCAGCAGTACTCATCATAGAGCACACCATATCACATAGGGTGCTATTGCTCCGCCCCGATATACCATTATGCTATGGTGTATACGGAGGAGTAATGCTGAGAGA
Organism: Agapanthus africanus; assembly: GCA_030015575.1. NCBI lineage: Eukaryota > Viridiplantae > Streptophyta > Magnoliopsida > Asparagales > Amaryllidaceae > Agapanthus > Agapanthus africanus. Next base: position 174,616,616 of record CM057349.1, read on the forward strand.
GAATCTCATTCTCCTTTAGAATAGTCCAGGATTTCCGTGCTCAAGTATTCTCCTCCTTGATCACATCAAAGGACATAATACTTATACCCGTTTTTGGTTTTCTACTTCTAACTTATATTCTGTGAATATCTCAAAAGCTTCGGACTTGTGTTTCAACAGGAACATATGTCTGAATCTAAAGAGATCATCAGAGAATGTAATGAAGTACAAAGAACCGGTCTTGGCATGTGTAGACAGGGGACCTTACATACATCATCATGTATCATCCCAAGAGTTCACTAACTCTTTCTCTGTTTCCAGTAAACAGAGCTATGGTCATTTTATCTCTGTGACATGACTGGCAAGTTTCACAAGATGTAAATTCAAACTAATTTAAATATGCATCTAAATGTAACTTCAGCCAGTCGGGTCGCATTGATATGACCTAGTCTACAATGCCTCAAGAAGGATTCGTTCATTTCTGAACTCTTCCTCTTGTGTGTGTTCCGTACACTAAGAACTGTAGTTTGATTTAGAACGTCAATGCTTTTAGATAACGTGCCTGAACCGATCAACTCTTGATATAGGAAATGTTCAAAACATTATCCAACAATACAAAATTTTATCATTTCTTTACTAATAAAGAGACTGATATGATTTATTATATCAGGTTCGGTATCTAATAATATTCGTTCAGAATCAATGTACTGTTCATACAGGGTGACAGTGACCAACAGACTTGGCAGCAACACTTGCACCGTTTTCTGTCTCTTGAAACTTATCACCCGTTCTCAGTTCTCTACCTATCTGTAGCCCATGTAACAGATTACATATGCGGGACCCTGATCCGGTATCACATACTCAGGACGTAAAGGATACTGAGAAACAGTTCTTTATAATGAACACACCCGAAGGAGATGCATCACATGCACTTTCTTTGTTTGGGCGGCATGGGAATCCTGGTATTCCCCTAATTCCTGCTCGGTCTTATAATAATTATAAGTTGGAGCGGGACCAACGTTCCCCAGCTCAGTATAACAAGCGGGTTCGGTCAATACATCCATATTATTATCTTAATTAAGGCATGATATGGTCGCTACCTGGAGAGAGAGAGAGAAGAAAACACTCTGCGTGCGCTCTTGCAAGATCAGATTGGTTATTATTTTATCTAATCAGGATGGCTCCCACTGGTTTTTATCAAATCCTCCTTCAAACCTTAAAAGGAAAGACTAGCCGGGATTAATTACACGCTACAAGTTCGCCAATCTTTCAGCCAGGCCAGTGTCGGTACTTTGAGGGAGGTTCCCCGTACTTTCGCACGGACCTAATTACAGTAAACCTCGTTTTCCCAGAGGCGTAACCCCGTTGACACCTTTCTAGACACCTACTAGATCGGTTAATTGTAATGTGTAAAACTCTCCCAGGAGTAACAATTACTCGCATTGGGTATCGGGATCCAACTATCTCATAGAAGGTATGCAATCTTATTGCAAATTTCAACACTTGAAATTCCCGAAAATATTTTGCCCCTAACGTGCTATGACCTTGACGAAAGCCAACAAACCATAGCCCGCTAGTCAAGTTCAACCCGTACATTTCTTGATTGAATTAAACCCACCCGCATGACCCTTGACGAAAGCCAACAAAGCCGTACGACTACCCTAATCCAATCGCATCGTATGCAGCAGATAAGCAGCATATAGCTACCGCACACTGCACCTTGACGAAAGCCAACAAATGCAGCACGAATACTATATACAACTTATCTGAAATGACGGAGGGCTACGACAGGTTTTTCTGAAAGCCTATTGCGTAATGAACTTGATATCGTTGTAGAATCGAATGAATTTTGAAATGGAGTGTTTTTGAGACTTTTCTAGTTTTGCTAAAGGGGTAACTCCCGGTGAAGGGATCGTCGACCCTTTCCTCATCGAATAAGGTGCAGGATATATCATATATACCGCTGTGCAAAGCAAAAACTATAGAAGCAATCAAAAGACAAACCGAGGGTTGCAGCATCTGCCAGTTATTGCTAAAGGGGTCACTCCCGGTGAAGGGATCTCGGCCCTTTCCTTATCGAATAAGGTGCGGGATGTTCTACAAGGAACACCGCGATGTAAAACAAGAAATGTAGCTACCTGTTTTTGAAAATTCGATTCCACAACATCTTAGGCTTCTTTTCTTTCATTAATCATATTAATGAAGTCCCATCATTTAAGTTACCTAAACATCACAGATAGATATTGTATATAGTATATATGATATATTATATTGACGTTACTTATGTTTTACACCCGCGCTAGCCCTGCCCCGCTCTTCCGTTAGTTACCTATTTTAACTGTGCACGAGGGGACATCGAGGAGAATGCGGATGGCATAAGTGTATGTACTCCTATCGCTCATTGCCACCATGCGATTCGGGACTGTACCCAAAAACCACCGTTTTGCACGCCCTCTTGGACGTAGTATGGTGGAAATCAAAGCACAGTGGGAATCACACAAGACTCTATGACGATCTCGGGTCTACAGACTAACCTGTACCAGTGTCACCAGAGAACTGCCATCTGACGTAAGGTATAATACCATCTGGGAGTTGATGTTGCGCTGTGTTCGATTGGTTATAACCGGAAATCCCTGGCCAGGGTTGCTGAGATTTACTGGTAAGTGTTACCAGTAGTTTCTCGAACTGTTATAGACCTCATATCGACACGACTTATCGAGCTACTGGGGTCTGACGTTTACCACCCCTAGGCGAGATATGCGACATATCAGACGATCAGACCGAACTGTACGGTAAGTGTTACTGGTTGGATTCACAGGAGTGTGAGTGGGCTTGCTCGTTGATCTTCTGATCGCTCAATACCCGGGTGGCCGTTACGTTTAGCAGACCGCTTGCGGCTTGTGGGTGTTTGATATGATCATCACCTACTGCCGGCGTATTGACGAGTCTTTAGAGTCCTACACAGAGGTTTTCTGGCTCAAGCGAAACGAAATAGGAGCGCATATGAGATATGTGCGGGACCGAGAATAATACCAGTATGTGATATTGTATTCGATTCTCGCGATTTGTGACATTGATCGGTTGTATGCGATATAGCCAAGTTATCGGATCAAGTGTTGATTTGATAAGTTGTTACTATTGATATTAGTCGGTTATATGCAGTATGACCGGATCATTAAATCAAGTGTTGATTTAATGATTTAATGTATAATTATATATATGATATATTACTTTACATTAACTAGTATTGGTTCACTTAAGATTATTTTCTCACTAGATTGTGCACATTGTATATATGATATATGTTTGTGCACTAGTTTGTATCATGTTTGATGATACATGCAAACTTGGGTGTGCATGTTTTAAACCATAGTTTAGGTTAATGGTTAAGATTTTTATTTATTTATTTATTTTGGTAAGAAATAAAATGGTGGCTTATTTTGTTTTATACTTGAAGCTTCATGAAGCTTTGAAAAGCTTTGACCATTTTGTTTCTTTCCTAAACCTAACCATTACCTAAACCCTAGTTTATTCTCTACATGAGTTTACTAACCCATGGTTGCTATTTGATAAGCATCACTTGAATTTTCTTTTGAAAATAATTCATTTTCTTTTCTTCTTCTTCATCTTCTTCATGAGTTGAAGAATGCTTACTAGAAAATTCCAAGTGATGAATCCAAGTGAGAAATCAAAATCCAAAGTGAACCCACTTCCTATTTCTTCATCCTCTACCACTTGCCATGTTGTATAGGGTGTTATCTTCACAAGGTTCATGACCAAGTGAAGGTGGAGCTTGAGTTTGAGTCGCCTCGACGTAGATCATCTTCGGCATCGAAGTCAACGACCTAGCCCGCCCATTTCTCCGATGAAACCGACGCTAGAGTCCGGGATTCCGATGATCGCCGCGGAGGGACGTCAACACGGAGCTAGAGAAGTGGTGGACCGGATCTACAAAGGTTGTATTTCCATTCACTTAGTAGTTAAGTTGTTAACTTGCTTGTAGTTTCGCCTTTCCTCTAGTTAACGATCGAATTAGGGTTTCTCGGCACATAGAAAATTTGAATTTGGCATGGTAGATGCCGTGTGGAACCTCTTGAGTGTGCCTAGGAACCTTACAGTATTGAAGAATGCTTACTAGAAAATTCTAAATTAAAAATATCCAAAAAATACAGCAGGGTTTTCTAGGAGTTACTGTGGAACACGTGCGCGCAACTCGACTAAAGCGCCGCGGAACCGCGGCCCCACCCTGGCATTGGCGGCGGTTCCGCGGCCATAAAGAAGCATTTGGTCACGTTCTTTGCACAATAATCCCCGTCTGTAATGCCTGTGTTTTCTGGGAATTTTTATTTTGCACTCAAGAGTTGAGTATTCTGGGTTGTATTGGGAGTTCGTAGATTCGATCGGATTGTCAAACTTTGTCTATGTGTTGTTCCGGGTAATTTTAGAATATGTTGAAAAGTTCGACCGGATATAAATACCCACTTTTTCCCCCTGCCGGGAAATTTCCAATTGTTGTATTTTTCCGTTGTTTGAGAACGTTCTAAGTAGTGCAAGTAACGCGATGGTCCCTCTAGAAGACAACAAACCTTAACTCGATTATGTGACCGTCTCGAACTGCCCTTTGAACCTTAGGGTTTGGGGCAGTACGGCGTGCCACATGTGAGGCGTTGGCTTGACCCTTCTACGGCTGGACCGTTGGTATTGAGGCATGAAGTGAATGTTTTTAAACTTATTTCATGTGTTGAGCTGTTTCGGGAAAACTTGGGTGTTTGATTGTTCGATCGGAAAGTTTAACATTTTCTATTTATCCGGAATATAATACAATATTTGGAATCCACAAGTAGTTATGAGATAACTGATTTGAATGTTATAAACATAGCACTTTAGTATCACTTGATCGGTTGCCACGGAATTTTGATGTGATCAAAAGTCCGTCGCAATCACGTAGCGTACGCGGATACTCGCCGGGTAAACTTAATAGACAGCTACATCCCTTAGCCCCGACCAAGTGACTGTAGGAGAACCCCGTCGCCGAAAGCATCCGTTCGGGTGCTCACGGCAGCGGTGTTCCGCCTTGGTGCACTTCGTCTACGGTATCGGGGGTGCGGCCTTCTACTAAAGTTTCGACGAGCATTCGATCAGAATGTCGGAAATCCTGTTGAATTTCCCGACTTGATATTGAAAAGTGTTTTCGATAATGAGACTAAAAGCTTTACACTTTCTTTTGATAATGCTACATCACTTGCGATGTCTATGCAGTTTGCGGATTCCAACTGTTGTAGTTTTACACTTTCTTTTCTGCGACCGTAAGTGTAATATGTGATATCGCCGGTTTCGTTGCTATATGTCAACGACAATTGGGATGGGCATATTTACTTACGTTGATGACATGTGATGTTATGTGTTGCTGGATATGTTATATTGGATCGTCGTGTTTGAATAGCCGGGGATTTTTATGTGAGATGAGTGTTTTTCATTTTCATTCATGTAAAAACTTGTTTATAATATTCTTTTATTGGGGCATTTCCAGGTAGCGGAAGATGTCACCATTGTATATTATTTACTTTTCCGCACTAGGATAGACCCAAGGAGGAGGGCACAAGTAACCGGGTTCTGGAGTCCAGTGGAAGACCAACTCGAGGAGTCGAGTCCGGGTCTCCTAACTCTAGAATTGGTAGGGTTGCTTGCCGCTCTCATAGGGGTCTAGGGGTGTGGGTTTGGCTATTCATCACGACCGTGGAATCCGTGTTTTATACTGGCTCGTATTAAAAACACGGACGTCCTAGTATATCCAATATTTCATATGATATTTTCTGCTGCGTTATCTGTGATGTGATCATGTGATATGTTCAGATAGATACTGTATATAGTATATATGATATATTATATAGACGTTGCTTATGTTTTACACCCGCGCTAGCCCTGCCTCGCTCTGCCGTTAGTTACCTAACCTAACGGTGCAGACGGGACATAGAGGCGAATGCGGATGGCGTAAGCGTACGTTGTATTTATCTGTGATGTTTAGGTGGACTTAAATGATGGGACTTCATTAATGTGATTAATGAAAGAAAAGAAACCTAAGATGTTGTGGAATCGAATTTTCAAAAACAGGTAGCTACAGTTCTTGCTTTGCATCGCGGTGTTCCTTGTAGAACATCCTGCACCTTATTCGATAAGGAAAGGGCCGAGATCCCTTCACCGGGAGTGACCCCTTTAGCAATAACTGGCAGATGCTACAACCCTCGGTTTGTCTTTTGATTGCTCCTATAGTTCTTGCTTTGCACAGCGGTATATATGATATATCCTGCACCTTATTCGATAAGGAAAGGGCCGAGATCCCTTCACCGGGAATGACCCCTTTAGCAAAACTAGAAAAGCCTAAAAAACACTCTATTTTAAAATCATTTGATTCTACAACGATATCAAGTTCATTACGCAATAGGTTTTCAGAAAAACCTGTCGTAGCCCTCCGTCATTTCAGATAAGTAGTAGTTAGTATTCGTACTGCGTTTGTTGGCCTTTGTCAAGGCGTAGTGTGCGGTAGCTGACTAGTGCTTATCTGTTTATGCATATGATGCAGATTGAGTTAGGGTAGTCGTGCGACCTTGTTGGCCTTTGTCAAGGGTCGTGCGGGTGGGTTTAATTCAATCAGGAAATGACGGGTTGAACTTGACTAGCAGCATATGGTTTGTTGGTCTTTGTCAAGGTCATAAGAGGCTAGGGGAAAAATATTATCGGGAATTTCAAGTGTTAAAATTTGCAATGAGATTGCATACCTTCTATGAGATAGTTGGATCCCGATACCCACTGCGAGTAATTGTTACTCCTGGAAGAGTTTTACACATTACAATTAGCCGATCAAGTAGGTGTCTAGAAAGGAGTCAACGGGGTTACGCCTCTGGGAAAACGAGGTTTACTTTAATTAGGTCCGTGCGAAAGCACGGGGAACCTCCCTCAAAGTACCGACACTGGCCTGGCAGAAAGATTGGCGAACTTGTAGCGTGTAATAAATCCCGGCTAGTCTTTCCTTTTAGGGTTTGAAGGAAGATTTGATAAAAACAGTGGGAGCCATCCTGATTAGATAATATAATAATCAATCTGATCTTGCAAGAGCATACGCTGAGTGTTTTCTTCTCTCTCTCTCTAGGTAGCGACCATGTCACGCCTTAATCAAGATAATAATACGGATATTGACCGAACCCGCTTGTTATACTGAGCTGGGGAACGTTGGTCCCGCTTCAACTTATAAATGTTATAAGACAGAGCAGGATTTTGGGGAATACCAGATTTCCCGTGCCACCCAAATGAAGAAAGTGCATATGATGCATCTCCTTCGGGTGTGTTCATTACAAAGAACTGTTTCTCTGTATCCTCTACGTCCTGGGTATTTGATACCGGATCAGGATCCCAGATATGTAATCTGTTACATGGGGCTACAGAAAGGTAGAGAACTGAGAACGAGTGATAAGTTTCATGAGACAGAAAACGGTGCAAGTGTTGCAGCCAAGTCTGTTGGTCACTGTCACCCTGTATTTCCAAATACATTGATTCTGAACAAATGCTATTAGATACCGAACCTGATATACAAAATAATATCAGTCTCTTTATTTATTAAAGAAGGATATAATTTTGTATTGTTGGATAATGTTTTGAACATTTCTTATATCAAAAGTTGATTAGTTCAGGCATGTTATCTAAAAGCATTGATGTTCTAAATCAAACTACAGTTTTTAGTATACAGAACACACACAAGAGGAAGAGTTCAGAAATGAACGAATCCTTGTTGAGGCATTGTAGACTAGGTTATATCAATGCGACCCGACTAGCTGAAGTTACATATAGATGCATATTTAAATCTGTTTGAATTTACATCTTGTGAAACTTGCCAGTCATGTTACAGAGATAAGATGACCAAAGCTCTGTTTACTGGAAACAGAGAAAGAGTTAGTAAACTATTGGGATGATACATGTTGATGTATGTAGGTTCCCTGTCTATACATACCAAGACCGGTTCTTTGTACTTAATTACATTCACTGATTATCTCTCATGATTCAGATATATGTTCCTATTGAAACACAAGTCCGAAACTTTTGAGATAATCACAGAATATAAGTTATAAGTAGAGAACCAAAATACGGGTATAAGTATTATGTCCTTTGATGTGATCAGGGAGGAGAATACTTAAGCACGAAAATCCTGGACTATTCTAAAGGAGAATGAGATTCTCTCTCAGCATTACTCCTCCGTATACACCATAGCACGATGGTATATCGGGGCGGAGCAATAGCACCCTATGTGATATGGTGTGCTCTATGATGAGTACTACTGAGTTTCCTATTTCCTTTTGGGAGTTATGCGCTTGAGAAGCTGCATACCTATTGAATAGGGTTCAAATCAAAACAGTTGCCTACCGCTTCATATATGATATGGAAAGGGAAGAGCCCATATCTTAAGTTTGTTAAGATTTGGGGCTGTTCGGCCTATGTCTAAAAGCAAAATCCGGACAAGCTCGAGGCAAAGTCAGTTCTGTAGAAGTTTGTTGGATATCCCAAGCATTCGCAAGGGAATATCTTCTACCTAACCGAAGAACAAAAATGTTTTGTTTCTCAACATGCCACCTTTGTGAAAGGGAATTTCTTGTGAAGAAATTAATGGTCTTGAGGTAGAACTGGAAAGAGTTCCAGCTATACAAACTGCAGCTGATGATTTGGTAGAACCAAAGGATTCAATAGCAACCAACGAACCCCAGCCTCTCCGCCGATCTAGTAGGGTTTCTCACCCACCTAAGAGATACTTTGGTGTCTCTATGATAGTGGGAGCGAGGATTGCATCATGGGATGATGACCCAACTGGTTTCGAGCTGGTCATCAGGAGTAGGACTCTGTAAGAATGGCTGGATGCTTAGCGATCTGAGATGGAATCCTTATACACCAATAAAGTATGGACTTTGGTTGCTTTATCTGAAGGGTTAAATCCCCATCAGGAGCAAGTATATCTTGAGAAGATTACTTGGTGTACATGGAAAAGTTGAGACTTTCAAAGCTAGACTTGTTAAAGGTTTGCATCATAGACCAGTTGTGTCTAATGATTAAACCTTTTCTGGGGCCTATGCTTAAGTCCATCCAGATCCTACTTGCCAGGGCTACATACCATGACTACGATATCTGGTGGTTGGGTGTCATGACAGCTTTTCTAAATGATGTTTTGGAAGAAAGCATCTATAAGTACACAGCCAGAGGGCTTCGTAAACAGTGGGAGCAGCGGAAACGTGCGCAAGATGTTTTATCTGATAAAGCAGGCATCGCGAAGTTGGAACGTCTGTTTTGATGTGTTAGTCAAAGAGTTTGACATCATCAAAATGGTAGATGAACCTTGTATATACAAAAAGGTAGTAGGGAGTTTGGTGGTGATCCTCGTAGAGTACGTGGATGACATACTCTTGATAGGGAAGGAGTTTCCTATGCTACGCTCGGTCAATCTCCGCTTATCACTACGATTCTCCATAAAGGATCAAAGTGATACCTCCTAAATCCTGAGTTTTGATCTATGAGATAGAAGTAATTGGATGTTAGGATTCTCACTAGCTGTAGTGAGATGGTATCAATTGATCCTGGGGAGAATCACTGGAAAGGTTCCAGGGTGATTAGGATGACTGAATGTCAGTCACAGGCATTGTCTTTACCCTCAGTAAAGGGACGGTATGTTGGAAGAGTTCCAAGCTAGATACCGTGGCATACTAGACGATAAAGGCTGGATACATCGCTACTTAAGATGCTACCAAAGAGGCAGTCTGGGTGTATATTAGTTCATGAGATGAAATTCGTTCCCCCCATTGTGTGACAATGGAGTTGTGGCTTATGCCAAGGAACGCCCGTCCCATCAGTGATCCAGACATATTCTATGGCAGTGTCACCTGATCATGGAGATGGTTGATCTCCAGGGTGATCGAGGTTAGGAGAGTAGACTCAGAGGACAACACGGCGGATCCACTCATAAAGGCCTTTTCCCAGAGAGAGACTTTTATGGGATGGTTGAGTATGAGATACTGCAACCACGGCTACAGATGGCCCTAGTGCAAGTTGGAGATTGTTAGTTATTTGTTTGCCCTAGAGGCCATTACTATACATAGGATGTATATTGTAGTGGATGCTTGGACATATATAGGGAGGACTTTCTTGCTCGACATGATAGTATGCTATCTGGTTACTCTTTACCTTAACGTGTACACTGATTGTCTCTCTGTTACATGTTGGTAAAGCCCTTAGGATGTGTACTTGACTACCTGGACTATGATGCGGATCATAGTAGTGGGGACATGGTAGTCTATAAGTACATCCTTCAAGGTCCATAGTAGTGGGGACATGGTAGTCTATAAGTACATCCTTCAAGGTCTCTAGTCGTGGGTGTATCGAGATGGGGCATCGATATACCAGAGTTAACTAGCGTATACCTTCTCGACCCATTCAGATGGGCGATGGATGATCCCATATCCATTGGTGTTTGACATCAGAGATGATATACGGGTGCTCAGTGGAGACTGGGTACACTGGACGGACTCGCCGAGAACTCCCAGATGGTATTATACCTTACGTCAGATGGCAGTTCTCTGGTGACACTGGTACATGTTAGTCTGTAGACCCGAGATCGTCATAGAGTCTTGTGTGATTCCCACTGTGCTTTGATTTCCACCTTACCACGTCCAAGAGGGCGTGCAAAACGGTGGTTTTTGGGTACAGTCCCGAATCATATGGAGGCAATGAGCGATAGGAGGGGATTCGTCTCTCCCGGTATAAGGAGTTGATGTTGCGCTGTGTTCGATTGGCTATAACCGGAAATCCCTGGCCAGGGTTGCTGAGATTTACTGGTAAGTGTTATCAGTAGTATCTCGAACTGTTATAGACCTCATATCGACACGACTTATCGAGCTACCGGGGTCTGACGTTTACCACCCCTAGGCAAGATATGCGACATATCAGACGAACAGACCGGACTGTACGGTAAGTGTTGCTGGTTGGATTCACAGGAGCGTGAGCGGGCTTGCTCGTTGATCTTTTGATCGCTCAATACCCGGGTGGCCGTTACGTTTAGCAGACCGCTTGCGGATTGTGGGTGTTTGATATGATCATCACCTGCTGCCGGCGTATTGACGAGTCTTTAGAGTCCTACACAGAGGTTTCCTGGCTCAAGCGAAACGAAATAGGAGCGCATATGAGATATGTGCGGGACCGAGAATGATACTAGTATGTGATACTGAATTCTATTCTCGCGATTTGTATCATTGGACGGTTATATAAGATATAGCCGGGTTACCGAATCAAGTGTTGATTCGATACATTGATACACTTGATATTAGTCGGTTATATGCAGTATGACCGGATCATTAAATCAAGTATTTATTTAATGATTTAATGTATAAGTATATATTTGATATATTACTTTACATTAACTAGTATTGGTTCACTTAAGATTATTTTCTCACTTGATTGTGCACATTGTATATATGATATATTTATGTGCACTAGCTTGTATCATGTTTGATGATAGATGCAAACTTGGGTTTGTATTTGCTTTAAACCATGATTAGGTTAATGGTTAGGTTTCATTTATGTTATTTATTTTATTTATTTATTTTGGCAAAAATAAAATGGTGGCGGCTTTCTTTGTTTTATTCTTGAAGTATCATGAAGCTTCAACCATTTTTGTTTTTTCCTTAACCTAACCTTTAACTTAAACTTGAGTTTATTCTCTACAAGAGTTAATCTCACCCATGGTTGCATTATGATAAGTTTTACTTGGTTTATTATTTTAATAAAAGAGAATTCTTTTTCCTTCTTCTTCTTCATCTTCTTCATGAAGAAAAAAAAACCTTTCTTGAAAATTCCAAGTGATGAAATCCAAGTGAGAAATCCAAATCCAAAGTGAACCCACTTCCTATTTCTTCATCCTCTACCATATGCCATGTTGTATAGGGTGTTTTCTTCACAAGTTTCATGACTTAGTGAAGATGGAGCTTGAGTTTGAGTTGCCTCGACGTAGATCATCTTTGGCACCGAAGTCAACGACCTAGCCCGCTCGTTTCTCCGACGAAACCGACGCTAGAGTCCGGGATTCCGATGATCGCAGCGGAGGGACATCAAAATGGAGCTAGAGAAGTGGAGGACCGGATCTACAAAGGTTGTAGCCCCTTTCACTTTGTAGCAAAGTAGTTTGCTAGCTTTCTTTTTCGCCTAATCTCTAGTTAACGATCTTCGTTAGGGTTCTTCGGCACCTAAATTTTTGAATTTGGCATGGTTGATGCCTTGTGGAACTTCTTGAGTGTGCCTAGGAACCCTACAGGTTGGAGTTGGGGTTTGGGGTTTTTGTGGGTAGGCGCCTGCTTGGTTTAGGTGTGTTTGGTTCTGTTTGATTGTTGAGTTTTCTCTGTATACCAAATCTGGGATCATCTAGGTAGTTTCTTGTGTTACGTCTAAGCACGATACGTTATATGACACGGATCGTGCACTTTGTGTGGTTTTGCTCTTGAGTTGTTTTCGTCGTGTCGCTACGCACGTTAGCCACAATACGGACACTTGAGAGTAAGTTTTGTGTTGTTGCGTTGGTTAAACGTAGTTTTTACGTGTTTTGGGTCTATTACTAATATACACTTGTTTTATCGTTTTATTGTTTTAGGTTCGCAGGCGGGGACTTCGGTCGCTGCGACGAAAGGAAAAACAGGTGGTTAGCTTCACTTAGCCAGGAGCCTTGGTGAGTAGATTTAACATCTACAGGGGAATCGCCCGCATGGCGTTATGCGTCTGGGCTAGAGATGACTTGACTTATCGCATAACCTATTTCATATTTAGAGTTGCGCATACACATTATTGCTTAGTTACTTGTTGTGCTTGGACTAGTACCCTTAGGACACTACATATATTATTGACGACTTATGTTGCACGAGCACTGATTGTATGCCATACACACCATAACACACATACCTATATAATATTGTTGGTTAGGGACATTATGTCATTGATTCATATTTCTTTATGCATATGACATATAGCATACCTGTATACCTACATGCTTACACATATGCCTTGACATGCTTACATGGTAGTTACCTGTATACCTATAGGGTATTATACCATTGGCGATACGTACATACACACATAATGACATAGCTACATGTATGCCTTGCATACATACTTCACTTATACCTGGAGGGTATATTACATCATTATTGATAGGTAGATACATATACCTTGCTATACCTTCATGTTTACACACATATCCGGTTATAGCTACATGTCTACCTTTATTTGATGTTATATAGACTTGGAGAAATTAGGGACCACATGATATATATATTAACTTGTTGCAGGTTAAATAGCGGTTTTTCCTTTATATGCTCATATTACTGTTTCATGTTGCATATATTACATTCATGAATTTCTTATGATGTTCTCTAATATTTTTACTCCTAAGTATATATAACAGTGGAACGGAACGCTGTTATATATGCCTATATACATATATTAGTGGAATGAGACGCTAATATATGTGTATTGATTCATGCAATTATTCCTATTCTTACTTGATATTTGGATGCATCCACTCTGATATTTGTTTTAATACCGATACGGGGATCGAGATTGTCGTTGTTTGGCACTTAAGATTCAAAGGACGTATAATACCGATACAGGGATCGAGAGTGTCGTTGTTTGGCACTTAAGATTCGAAGGACGTATATTACCGATATAGGGATCGAGAGTGTCGTTGTTTGTCACTTAAGATTCAAAGGACGTATAAATATGTTTTGGATCATAAGTGTTGGTGTTTGGCACTTAGGATTCGCTGTTTTGGATCATTTAGGATTCGCTGAGACTTACAGAATATATGAAATTTACTTGATATTGGACACTTAGGATATATGATATTCACTTGATATTGGATTTAGGACATTGAGATTTTCTTGATATTGTACATAAAGGATATATGAGACTTACTTGATGTTGTACATTTAGGATTTGTGAGACTTATATGATATGAGAGCCAATTTAGGGCTGTTTTGGAGGAATTGGGATTTGAATTGTCTTGATGGACTTTGGTCCTACCACGATATTAGGATTCCGTGGAAATGATATGTTTCACTCCATACTCCACATTTATTGTTTTGCACTGCTTCATGTATTAGTAGTACCTGTTAGCGTACTTTCATGACTGTTGCATTTACATACTTCATTTTATATGCATTGTTTCATGTGTTAGTTGTTCCTGTTATAGTACCTTTCATGACTGTTGAATATATACATTTTCATATCATTATGGAATGATTATTGCATACCGATTGTCATATTATTGCTTCATGTATTTATAGTACCGTTAGTGTACCTTTCATGACTATTGCATTACTATGACCTGTTACTGCTTTTAAGCTGCATATGTTAGATTCGCGCTGTACATGCATACTTGCGATTACCTGCATATGTTACTTACTATTCACGAGTTGGCAACTCACCCCCGTTGTGCCACAGTTTGTTTTGCAGGTTGTTTCCCCAGAGTAGTCGAGGCAGGCTATTTATCTATCTTATCATGTTTTGCTGTGGATACCGCTTCAACTCATAGTGTGCAGTTTTGCTTTAAGTGGGTTTTGTGGTTATTCGTTGATTTATTGTATATTCGGTGTATCCTTGTATTCTCCATCTACTACTTTCATGTTGACTTAGAGACTTGATGTGAGGACGATATTGTTTGTTATTTTGAGACTTGGATGTCTTTTATGCAGTTTTATTTCTATCGTCTTTTATTTCTTCGCTACGGCGTCGTATATCTGTTGTGGTGGTAGTTTACCGCCTTTGGACATGTTTTTTCTCCCGTTTGGAGTTGCTTTACTTATATTTATGTTGTACCCATTTTTGGGGCTGGTTTTTGTTAGGTCCACGTTACCCACCCCGGTTCTCTCGGGGAGGCGGAATAGGTAAAAATCACATTTTTCTAACTGGGTAACATGGACCATCCATGAAGGATCTCTGCTAAACAAAAACCAACAAATAAACTACAAGTTTTAGCTACCATGTAGAATGGTTATACCTAGGTCTTGAACTCCTTCTCTTCTTTTTGTGGTTCTCCTCCTTGCTTGCTCCTTGTAGTGGTTTGAATGGCTCATCTTCGTCGTCTCCTCATTGCCGTAGATGGATCCACCCGAGGGCCTCGAACTTGAGCTCCTATCTCAACCTAGAGATAACTAAGGTGCTTGGTTTGCTAGACCTAGGACTTTAGAATGAGTAGAGAAGAGTTATGGTGGTTTTGTCTCAAAGGTTTATGATTTCCAACTCATGGAACACTTAAACCTTGAGTGAGGAAGAGGGAGAGCTTTCTTTCATGAGAAAGAAAGAATATGATAGAATGAGCTCTCATAATCACCTCCATAGCTCCGCGTTGACGTCCCTCCACTGCGATCATCGGATCCCGGACTCTAGCGATGGTATCGTCGAAGAAATGATCGGGCTAGGTCGTCGACTTCGTTGCCGAAGATGATCTACGTCGAGGCAACTCAAGATCAAGCTCCAACTTCACCAAGTCATGAAACTTGTGAAGAAAACACCCTATACTACATGGCAAGTGGTAGAGGATGAAGAAATAGGAAGTGGGTTCACTTTGGATTTGGATTTCTCACTCTTTTTCTCAAATCACCATTGAAGGTAGCAAAGGTTTTCTTCATCTTGAAGAAGAAGAAGAAGAAAGAATATGATAAGTATATTAAAATCAATTGATTAATTATATTAAATCAAGTGATCTTATCATATAGCAACGATGGTTAAGTGTAGAGAAAAAACTAGGGTTAGGTGAATGGTTAGGTTAGGGAAAAAACAAAATGGTAAATAAAGCAAGTGTAGGGTTGCTGGGTACTGCCACAAGGGTCTATGAGGCATCAACCATGCCCGATTGAAAATTTAGCCGTGCCGAACAACCCGAATACGGATCTTTAAACTAGAGATTAGGCGAAAACTAGCATTCTAAACACTTTAACACTAAGTGAGAGGGATTACAACCTTTGTAGATCCGGTCCTTCACTTCATATGCTCCGTGTTGAGGTCCCTTCGCTGCGATCATCGTACTCTGGACTCTCAAGAGGTTCCACGAAGAGAAAAATGCAGTCTTGCTTCCGATCTTCGATACAAAGATGATCTACCTTGAAGTTTCATTAACACAAGCTAACACTCACTAAAATTGAGTGAACACTCTCATCTAAAGGGCAAGGGAAGATGAGGATGATGAAGTAGGATTTTTGCTCTCTTTATTTATCTTTTTCTCACATATTTTCATCACAAATATCAAAGCAAGAAAGCTTTGCATGAAGAACTCAAGGAAGAAGAAGAATAGTGATCCATTTCATTTGTGATGAATAATGAAAGGATTAATATGATGAATAATGCAACCATGGTTGACTTAACCATTGTAGAGAATTAACCAAGGGCTAGGGTTTGGGTTGGGTTAAGTATGAGTCATAGATAAAAATCTACACAAATATCTTTATCATGACAAAAGAAAAGCTTCTAGAATCAACTAGAAGTGTTAACCCTAATCCAAACCCTAATCATGTTTAAACTCCACTAAACAAGTTGCATTAGTTATCATATCATGTTACAATATTATATATCACATATATAATATTTATCGTAGCAAAATAAAATAATACAATCAAGATATATCGCATATATATCAATGTATTACCCGAGTGAGAAAAAGAATCTTTTAGTGAGCTAATATTAGTTAGTGTAATTTAATATATCATATATATTATTATACATTAAATTATCGAAACAACACTTGATCCGAGAATCTGGCTATATCGCATATAACCGACTAATATTTATCCGTACCGATTCATCGAATCAACACTTGATCCGATAACCCGGCTGATATCAAATATCGCGAGAATATAATACGGTATCTCATATCGCATTATCCTCGGTCCCGCACATATCACATACGTGCCCCTACTCCGTTTTGCCTGAGTCAAGAAACCTCTGTGTAGGACTCTAAAGAATCGTCAATACGCCGGCAGTAGGTGATGATCATATCAAACACCCACAAGCTGCAAGTGGTCAGCTAAACGTAATAGCTACCCAGATATTGAGCGCTCAGAAGATCAACAAGCAAGCCTGTACATTCTCCTGTGAATCCAAACAGTAACACTCCCGTACAGTCCGGTCTCGTCGTCTGATATGTCGCATATCTCGTCTAGGGATGGTAAACGTCAGACCCCAGTAGCTCGATAAGTCGTGTCGATATGAGGTCTATAACAGTTCGAGAAACTACTGATAACACTTACCAGTAAATCTCAGCAACCCTGGCCAGGGATTTCCGGTTATAGCCAATCGAACACAGCACAACATCAACTCCCTATACCGGGAGAGACGAATCCCCTCCTATCGCTCATTGCCTCCATGTGATTCGGGACTATACCCAAAAGCCACCTTTTTGCACGCCCTCTTGGACGTGGTATGATGGAAATCAAAGCACAGTGGGAACCACACAAGACTCTATGACGATCTCGGGTCAACGGACTACTCTGTACCAGTGTCACCGGAGAACTGCCATCTGACGTGAGGTATAATACCATCTGGGAGTTCTCGGCGAGTCCGTCCAGTGTACCCAGTCTCTGTTGGAGATAGTGCCCTCAGAGTCAATTATTGGATCACAGGCACGTGATTGCAATGATTGAGGGAGGACCTATCCCGGTAGGACAGTCTTACTCGAGATGATAGTATGCTATCTGGTTTATCTTTATCATCGTGTACTGCTTTAGGTGACCTGACATGTCGCTATTACACGTTGATAGAGCCCCTAGGATTCTTGCTTGACTGCCAGCAGTATGATGGCGATCATATACGTGGGAGCTGGTGGTCTATAAGCACATCCTTAAAAGGTCCCTAGTCGTGGGAGTTTCGAGACTGGGCATCGATACTCCATTAGTAGACTAGTGTATACAGTCGAGACCCCGACGAGGGGCGGTGGCCGGTCTCACAAGCCACTGGTGTCAGTTGGTTCACCTAAGATGTATACAGGTGCTCATTGGGTTATGAGTACACCGGACAGGACTCGCCGGGAACCTGCTAGTTGGTCTTGTACCAGATGTCAGATAGCAGTTCCCAGGTGACATGTGTACAGGTTAGTTCATCGACCTGAGATCGTCATTTGTCTCGTGTGAGTTCCCACTGTGCTTTGATTACTACCCTACCAAGGCTCAAAGGAGTCGTGCAAACAGGTTTTAGTTGGGTACAGTCCCGAGCCACATGGAGGCAGTGAGCGGATCTGCAGGGGTTCGTCTCTCCCGGTATTGGGGGTGAGGTCGCGCTGTGTCTAGGAGAGCCATTACGCAAAGCCCTCGGCCGAGGCAGGAGATTTACTGGTAGGTATTCCAGTAGTATCTCAGGGCGTTCTGGGCTACGCTCCGACACGACTTGTACCGCCTTTGGGGGTCTGACTTTTACCAACCCCCTAGGCCCGCCATGCGATACTCATAGACGAACGGACCGGACTGTACGGATATTGTCACTGACAGGCTCAGTTGGGTGTCGGGGTGAGCTTCCTCATCGACGTCCCTTTTAGTCAATAGCTGGTGGCCCGTCACGTATTGGCTTATACCTCTGACGTGCCAGTGGTTAAATCCACAGCCATAGTATTGACGAGTCTTTAGAGTCCACCACACTTTCAGTTACTCAGCTTTCGGGCGAAACGCTGTAGAGGCCGTATGGAGATATGGCAGGGTCCGATCAGATATGTGCGGTATTGCACGGATCAAGATCGGACGGTTTGTACTAATCGCCGTATAGTTATATGGCAGGGTTCGATCAGATACGTGCGGTATTGCACGGATCAGGATCGAACGGTTTTTTACTAGCCGGCTTTGTTTTAAGCCGGTACTAGTTTAGTACAGTGTAGATTTTGTCTCATTGCATTTGTATCCGAACGGAATACAGATGCGGGTGTGTATGCACAGTATTGGGGTTTTCCTGAATTTATTACGGGACCAGTTTTCTGGAGTTGCCAGTTTGCATTCCGTTCCGGCCGGTTTTCCTTTGTTCTTTCCCGGCCGGACTTTTCCGATGGAGGGGGGTAATTTGCCGTTTTGCAAATTACTTTTGTGGAGGGGGTTTCTTGCAAAAGTATTGATTATGATAGCTTTCATTTCTTTTGCTCCATGCTTTTGAATTGAGAGATTTGAAAGGTTATGGAGTGAATAGGAGAATAAGCATGGTTGATGTTTTCTTGTCTAGGATGTGGTCACCTCTTGTTCTCTCCTACACTCACCTCCCTTCTTGCTTCATATATTCATTCCTCCACCTTATTCTTCTCACTTGATGAAGATGGTTGAAAAAACATTTGAGAGAAAAAGAAAAGATGAGAGTTTTCCTTCTTGAGAGTTTCATTCTTCTTGATCTCATTTTCATGCTAGAAAAATGCAAGCACCATTTTTCTAGTCTTGATTCCTCCATCATGGCAACTTAACCCCATTGAGACAAAGCATCTTCTACACTACATTCTACAACATATCTTGAGCATGTCGAGTTGCCGGCTTCATGCTCGAGTTGCCTCGGTATTGAGGCGGGAGCCCGTAAAAGACGAAGGCGATGTGGTGCCCTTTCCGGCGAGGAGGCGACGATGTGGAGCCAAGACTTTCCGCGGGAGATCGGGATGATGAAGAGAAGACCGGAGGACTCGGATCACTCGGTATACTTTTCTTCCAATCTCTACATAGCTAGTATAGGTTAATGGTTTTCGATCCGGGTTTTTCTTTGTCCGCGGTAGCGCCGGTTTCCGAGTAAGGGAAAAATTTTGATTCCGCAATTTGGCCTCGAGTAAGACGGCCGGGGCGCTGCCGTGGCGCAACATGGTATCAGAGCCACGCCATTAACCTTACCTAGCTTCGTTTGATGTGTTTGCGTTTCCGATCGACCAAAGTTTCCAAAAACCGTATTTTTCTAGCACATCAGTTTCTGTTGAAATTTTTTGAAGTCTAAAAATTTTTCAGGTGATCTCAGAAAGATGTGCAGGGTGTTCTAAGAATAATGGGAAAAAACGATACAGTGATCCCTGACCTCGAGCGCGGAAGCGCGGCACTAACCTACTTTCTGCCGCCCTTCCGCCGCAATATGGTGGGCCCACTTTGTCGTTTTTCTTCAGTTGTTTTATGGGATGAAATTAGGGGTTTTGGAATATTAAAATTTGGCCCAGGTTTTCTGTGAGTGCTACAGTTTTGATTGGGGGCCCACTTGTTAATTTTTGGTCAATCGGAAATTTTTAAACACATTTTTCACAGTATTTACATTATATCTGCGACCGTGAATGTCACTCGATCGGTAAATCCGGTCTAACTGCTATAGCCCGGTTAGACGGATTTGCGAACGTGACTTTCACGTTGATGTTCTATGTTTATGCTGTGTTGTTGCGGATCGGTCGTGGGGGATAGCCTGGATGCAATGCTAGTACAGTTTTGGTGTATTATGTACATTTGATATTGCGGGGCGAGCGTCCGACATGTGGACTGCCGTCACTGCCTGATTGTATTATTCTTTTGGGGCACGACCTGGTTGCGGTCGATGTACCCGGTGTATGTATATTTTACTTTCTGTACTAGGATTGCCCCGCGGTGGGGTGCACGGATAGCCGGGTTCTGGAGGGCAACGGGCCCGCATCTCATGGCATTGAGACGGAGGGGGCTTCAGTCTGGAATTGGCAGGCTATTCGCCGCACTCGTAGGGGGTACAGGTTGACCCAGGAGGGGTGCCCAAGTTACCGGATTCCGTGAAGTGCTGGGTGGTCCATTCACGGAGCTGAAGGGGGCTGCCTCGCTTCAGGTTTTGGCGGGTGACTTGCCGCGCCCGTAGGGGTCTAGGATTTCATTGCACAGGCTATCCACACGACCAGGGGAACGTCGGGTTTCAGCAGTGGCTCTGTGAAACCCGAGGCTTCCAGATATCTGTATTGTTCTGTGATGCTGTACATTTCTGTGATGTTGCATTTTATTCACGCCTTGAGCGAAATACTATATATTGGTATATATATTAGTAGATGTTGTATATGTTTTTCATCCGCGCTAGTCCAGTCCCCGCTCTGTCGTTAGTAAGCTAACCTAACGAGTGATGACGGGACCCAGTGGCGAATGCGGATGGCATATACGTACGTCAGTATATTTTCGTTCTTTGTGGTGTGATCATTTGATGGGACTGCGTTGATTCGGATCAATGCAAGTTAAAACAAACCTATTCTGATGTTGTTGGAACACTTTTCAAAAAGCTGTTATTGCAAGGACGTTCACTTTTGTTTTGCATCGTGGTATTCATTTGGAATATCCTGCTCCTCAGTCGACGAGGCAAGGGCCGAGATCCCTTCACCGGGAGTGACCCCTTGGACAGAAGTTTGCGTCAGGGCAATAACTTCACTATAGCCGATTACTTTTGCTTTGCATCGTGGTATTCAGTTGGAATATCCTGCACCTCATTCTACGGGGAAAGAGCCGAGATCCCTTCACCGGGAGTGACCTCTTTAGTAAAGGTTTTCGTCACTATATTTTATAAAAGGCTATGCAGTTCCTTCAACGATATCAAGTTCTTTACGTTAAAGGTTTTTCGCCAAAAACCAGCCGTAGCCCTCCGTCATTTCCTACAGGTATTATTTGGTATTCGTGCTGCGTTTGTTGACCTAGTCAAGACGTAGTGTTCGGTAGCTGAGTGGTACTTGTTTGTTGCATAAGTGGGATTGATTAAGACAGTCGTGCGGCCTTGTTGACCTAGTCAAGGGTACGTACGGGTGGGTTTAATGCAATCCAGAATAATGACGGGTTGAACTTGACTGGCGGTTTATGGTTTGTTGACCTAGTCAAGGTCATAAACCGCTTGGGGTAAAAATCACATCGGGAGTTTCAAAAGAACTGAAACTTGCCAGGCATGCGCATACCTTCTGGAGTGTGGTGACGTGAGTGGATTCCGTCACGTTATCATGCGATGAGAGTTGGATCCCGATTCCCACTGATGAGTTAGTTTACTCCTCGGGTGACCCCGACTAGTTCTTCTTTCAGGTTTGGAGGAGAATTTGAGGTACAGTGGGAGGTTTCCAGATTAGACAAATTGGTAACCATTCTGATCTAGGTTAGAGTGCATGCTGAGTGTTTCTTTTCTCTCTCTCTGGCAGCGACCATTGACCCGACCCTGGATTTTGACTCAGTGACCAAGTTGACCGAACCTTCTTAACACTGGCTTTTGGATTGTCAGAGTTGCAGACCTCATTGCCACTCCTACTTTTACCCTTTTCTCCAGGACACCCCGTATTACTGCGAACGTCCACTTCCATTGGACAAAACCATCGTATGGTTAGATACGAACTCGAAGGATTTCGAGGATGGTTTCTGGTTCTGGAGAAAACGGATAGGACTATTCAGTTGTCTTTTCTTTTCACCTTCTCTCAGGTTGCGAGTACTCCTTGGTTTAGGAGATAGTACACCTATTACGCAAATTGGATAGTCTTCTTCCAAACCTTAGGCTGGTGCCGAACGGTGGGGAATGAAGAAAACCAATTAGCATAACGATGGTGTGCAGAAGGTATTAAGTTAAGACAAAGCAAGGGATTAGTAGGAGGGCAAAGTAAATTGCGACTGATATTCACGACCAAACCAAGTATTTCTTCGCCAATCCTAAATCACCTTTGTATTTCTCCGGGACACTCCGTGTCACTACGAAGATCCACAGCTTATTGGATACTCCATCGTATGGTTATATACGAACTCGAAAGGAACTAGTTCCAGTTCGGGGATGGATTCTGGTTCAGGAGAAATAGGAATAAAGTACATTCAGGTGTCTTTTATCTTCACCTTCTCTCGCGTTGCGAGTGCTCCTAGGATTAGGACAGTACACCCTTTATGCTTTTTGGATAGTCTTCTTCCAAACCATAGGCTGGTGCCGAACAGTAGGGAAGGAAGAAAACCATTTGGCCTAAAGGGGTGTACAGAAGGTAATGACTAAAGACACATAAAGGGATTTGGAGAGGTGGCAAAGAATTATACGGTTACAGTTGTGAATCTGGATAATGGAAGAGGCATTACTAGGAATACCACGATACCCCAACGAAACATTTCAATGTTTCAGTTTCACTGTATACTGTTAATGGAAAACTGAATTCCCAGTTGGACACTTGCTCCAGGGTATGTATTTACCAGGTATGATTCTCACATCTGTATGGTTTTACAGATGCTGAGTGGGAGTAAGTTATTGGGAATAGGGTGATCATCCTCATTATATCGGGATTCGTTGTAATCGGTGATATTTGAGGAGATCATCTGGGCTGTTTGCCGGTCGGCAAATATTTGGTTTTGAATATCCGCTGTTGTGCACCAATTTCAAATTTATATATCTGTACGTCTATTTTCATAGAGTGAGATATACCTTTTGATATTATGTCGATGACATTTACCTATATCAGTGGATGGTTAGGTAAGGAGCATCAAACAGCGGTGTAATTCTTCTTAACCATAAGTACAGTTTTCAACCTACGACACACAGTGAAAGAGTTGTTAGACTCAGAGGACTTATACAGAGTATTGTATGTTGTCCAGTGTCCATCAGGACAGAGGGGTTGGTCCTCATACTATATTCTGTTTACTTTTAACTTCTCTAGTTCTTAGACATATGTTTCGTGGAAACACAGGGTCTAAGTTTTGAGGAGTTATAGGTATTTGAATAGAGTAGAGAACCAGGTGTAGCAAGTATCGGGATTCTTCAAAGTGATCGAAGATGTAGATACTTGTGTATGGTATTCAGTTGATAGTAATGATAAAGAGAAATTGCTTCTCTTTCAGGTTACTCATAATTGGAAGCATTCCTAAGTTGAGTAACGCTGATCGGCCTCCTTCCATTTAGTTGACATGCACTGGAGACAGCTGCATGATTTGAATCTGGTTCAATTAAATCAGTGCCTCTGGTTCTATATTGGATATAGAACAGTTCATATCTTAACGATGTTAAGGTACGGGGAGTTGTCCGGCTTATGCTTAAAACCAGACTCCGGATAACTCAAGGCACGTTTCTGTAATAGTTGTTTGTGGGTTGACCCAGGCTATGACGAGGGTTGATTTTCTACCATCTGGATGAACAATAGCAATATTGTTCTAGACTCGCCACAGTTTTAATAAAAATGGATTTTTTCAGAAAACAGTAGTGGGAGTATGGTAGAACTGGAAGTGATTCCAGAACCGCAAACGATTACTGAAGATTTGATAAGGAACCTAAAGATTCAATCTGATTTGACATTCCATTAGCCACTCCGCAGATAAGGTGGGTAACTTCAGGCACCCGAGAGGTACTCCGGTAGCCTCAAGGACGGTGACAGGGAAGTTCTTGTTTACCCACACTTGCCATTGTTGTTGTTCCAGGCTGCGAGACCCGGCAGGAGGATGAGTATAGCGTCGTTCTAAACTAGCTTTAGAAGTGCACGTCTATATGACTCTGGCAGAGGGTTGTCATAGTCAGTGGGAGCAGCGGAAGCATTGGTGGACTTCAGGCTTATGTCTATTTATAGACTAAAGCAGATATAGCGGAGATAGATCATCTATTTCTGATGTGACAGTCATAGGTTTGACGTCATCAGAATAGGGGGTGGATCTGTTAAGAAGGTAGTAGGAAGTGATATTCCTATACTACGATCGGTTATACTTTGGTCGTCACACAGTGGTTTCTCCACAAGGGACTTGGATATTATATCAGACATACTGGTTACTAGATCTATGGTTTTAGATCTAGATTTGGGTGGTTTCCCAATCTGGGTACCTTGACAGCATTCTATGAGTATTTAGAATGGACGACTCCTGACACGGTAGTGTACCTGCAGTTGATGGAGTCACCTTCTCTAAAGGTGTCTTATAGACTAAAGTGGAGAGGGATACTCATGATTGGCAGATCACTTGCTTAGGCAATTGAGTCAATCATGAGATGTCAAGTACTACACCAGATGTTGTTCTTGCACTAGATGCAATAAGTTGATATTGATCCAATCCTGGAGGAACAGTCGGAAGCAGTTTTAGAACATAAGTGAATGTTCTAGGGATATGATAACGGCTGCCTCCTTTAGGAGACGGTTATCACTCCAGGCTTCCAAGGTGACATGGACGACAAAGGAGGTTGTCAGAGTTATAGTTCTCCCTCTGACGAGGGGCAGTATTTTGGACAGGTGGTCCAAGGCAATACTGAGGGAGGCATGGCGCGGGATACTGATTAGTTTCAGTTGTTGATACAGTCTAAGAAGTTTGGATTTGGAGTTCATTTATGAGCTAGGTCCCATCAGACATCCAGACATTCTAAGACAGGTATTGCTCGTTTCGGGAGATGGCTTTCTCCGCGAACATGAGATATAGAGAGACATAGAAAGAAACATCTGAGCGGATCCACTCACTGAGGCTATTCCTCGAATGCAATAGTTTCGCAAACGGGTTTTGTGAGACTGACTAGTAGAGGAGTTGGGTGTTCGGTATCACACGGGCTGTGAGTATGCGGCATCGCAATAATTAGCCTTGAGTGCAAGTGGGAGATTGTTGGAGATAGTGCCCTCAGAGTCAATTATTGGATCACAGGCACGTGATTGCAATGATTGAGGGAGGACCTATCCCGGTAGGACAGTCTTACTCGAGATGATAGTATGCTATCTGGTTTATCTTTATCATCGTGTACTGCTTTAGGTGACCTGACATGTCGCTATTACACGTTGATAGAGCCCCTAGGATTCTTGCTTGACTGCCAGCAGTATGATGGCGATCATATACGTGGGAGCTGGTGGTCTATAAGCACATCCTTAAAAGGTCCCTAGTCGTGGGAGTTTCGAGACTGGGCATCGATACTCCATTAGTAGACTAGTGTATACAGTCGAGACCCCGACGAGGGGCGGTGGCCGGTCTCACAAGCCACTGGTGTCAGTTGGTTCACCTAAGATGTATACAGGTGCTCATTGGGTTATGAGTACACCGGACAGGACTCGCCGGGAACCTGCTAGTTGGTCTTGTACCAGATGTCAGATAGCAGTTCCCAGGTGACATGTGTACAGGTTAGTTCATCGACCTGAGATCGTCATTTGTCTCGTGTGAGTTCCCACTGTGCTTTGATTACTACCCTACCACGGCTCAAAGGAGTCGTGCAAACAGGTTTTAGTTGGGTACAGTCCCGAGCCACATGGAGGCAGTGAGCGGATCTGCAGGGGTTCGTCTCTCCCGGTATTGGGGGTGAGGTCGCGCTGTGTCTAGGAGAGCCATTACGCAAAGCCCTCGGCCGAGGCAGGAGATTTACTGGTAGGTATTCCAGTAGTATCTCAGGGCGTTCTGGGCTACGCTCCGACACGACTTGTACCGCCTTTGGGGGTCTGACTTTTACCAACCCCCTAGGCCCGCCATGCGATACTCATAGACGAACGGACCGGACTGTACGGATATTGTCACTGACAGGCTCAGTTGGGTGTCGGGGTGAGCTTCCTCATCGACGTCCCTTTTAGTCAATAGCTGGTGGCCCGTCACGTATTGGCTTATACCTCTGACGTGCCAGTGGTTAAATCCACAGCCATAGTATTGACGAGTCTTTAGAGTCCACCACACTTTCAGTTACTCAGCTTTCGGGCGAAACGCTGTAGAGGCCGTATGGAGATATGGCAGGGTCCGATCAGATACGTGCGGTATTGCACGGATCAGGATCGGACGGTTTGTACTAATCGCCGTATAGTTATATGGCAGGGTTCGATCAGATACGTGCGGTATTGCACGGATCAGGATCGAACGGTTTTTTACTAGCCGGCTTTGTTTTAAGCCGGTACTAGTTTAGTACAGTGTAGATTTTGTCTCATTGCATTTGTATCCGGACGGAATACAGATGCGGGTGTGTATGCACAGTATTGGGGTTTTCCTGAATTTATTACGGGACCAGTTTTCTGGAGTTGCCAGTTTGCATTCCGTTCCGGCCGGTTTTCCTTTGTTCTTTCCCGGCCGGACTTTTCCGATGGAGGGGGGTAATTTGCCGTTTTGCAAATTACTTTTGTGGAGGGGGTTTCTTGCAAAAGTATTGATTATGATAGCTTTCATTTCTTTTGCTCCATGCTTTTGAATTGAGAGATTTGAAAGGTTATGGAGTGAATAGGAGAATAAGCATGGTTGATGTTTTCTTGTCTAGGATGTGGTCACCTCTTGTTCTCTCCTACACTCACCTCCCTTCTTGCTTCATATATTCATTCCTCCACCTTATTCTTCTCACTTGATGAAGATGGTTGAAAAAACATTTGAGAGAAAAAGAAAAGATGAGAGTTTTCCTTCTTGAGAGTTTCATTCTTCTTGATCTCATTTTCATGCTAGAAAAATGCAAGCACCATTTTTCTAGTCTTGATTCCTCCATCATGGCAACTTAACCCCATTGAGACAAAGCATCTTCTACACTACATTCTACAGCATATCTTGAGCATGTCGAGTTGCCGGCTTCATGCTCGAGTTGCCTCGGTATTGAGGCGGGAGCCCGTAAAAGACGAAGGCGATGTGGTGCCCTTTCCGGCGAGGAGGCGACGATGTGGAGCCAAGACTTTCCGCGGGAGATCGGGATGATGAAGAGAAGACCGGAGGACTCGGATCACTCGGTATACTTTTCTTCCAATCTCTACATAGCTAGTATAGGTTAATGGTTTTCGATCCGGGTTTTTCTTTGTCCGCGGTAGCGCCGGTTTCCGAGTAAGGGAAAAATTTTGATTCCGCAATTTGGCCTCGAGTAAGACGGCCGGGGCGCTGCCGTGGCGCAACAGTCTCCACTGAGCACCCGTACACCATCCTTGATGTCAGACACCGTTGGATATGGGATCATCCATCGCCCATCATATGGGTCAAGATGCGTATACGCTAGTCTACTCTGGTGTATCGATGCCCTGTCTCGATACACCCTCGACTAGGAACAGTTATAGGATGTACTCATCGACTACCGTGGCCCCACTAGTATGATCTCATCATAGTCCCAGTAGTCGAGTGCATATCCTAAGGGCTTTATCAACATGTAACATAGAGACAATCAGAGTACATGTTAAGATAAAGAACAACCAGATAGCATACTATCATGTCGAGCAAGAAAGTCCTACCTATATATGTCCCAGCATCCACTACAATATACATCGTATGTACAGTAATGGCCTCTAGGGCATACATATAACTAACAATCTCCCACTTGCACTAGGGCCATCTGTTGTGGTATCGCATACCCAACAATTAGCTGTGGTTGATGTATCTCATACTCAATCATCCCATAAAAGTCTCTACTGGGAAAAAGGTCTTTGTGAATGGATCCGCGCTGTCGTCCTCTGTGTCACTCTCCTAATCTCGATCTCCCTGGAGATCAACCATCTCCATGATCAGGTGATACTGCCTAAGAATTATATCTGGATTTCTGATGGGACGGTAGTTCCTTGGCTAAAGCCACAACTCCATTGTCACACAATGGTAGGAACGAAGTTCATCTCATGAACTTATATATATCCAGACTGCCTCTTTGGTAGCATCCTTGGTAATGATGTATCTTGCCTTTAATCGTCTAGTATGTCACGGTATCTAGTTTGGAACTCTTCTAACATACCGTCCCTCCACCTGAGGGTAAAGACAATGCCTGCGACTGACATTCAGTCGTCCTTATCACCCTGGAACCTTTCCAGTGATTCTCCCCAGGATCGATTGATACCATCTCACTACAACTAGTGAGTATCCTAACATCCAATTAGATCTATCTCATAGATCCAAAACCCAGGATTTAGGAGGTATCACTTTGATCCTATATGGAGAATCCTTGTGATAAGCGGAGATTGACCGAGCGTAGCATAGGAAACTCCTTCCCTATCAAGAGTATGTCATCCACGTACTCTACGAGGATCACCATCATACTCTCTACTACCTTTTTGTATATACAAGGTTCATCTACCATTTTGATGAAGTCAAACTCTTTGACTACCACATCAAAACAGATGTTCCAACTCCGCGATGCCTGTTTTATCACATAAAACATCTTGCACACGTTTCCGCTGCTCCCACTATCTACGAAGCCCTCTGGCTGTGTACTTATAGACGCTATCTTCTAAAACATCATTTAGAAAAGCAATCATGACACTCAACCACCAGATATCGTAGTCATGGTATGTAGCCGTGGCAAGTAGGATCTGGATGGACTTAAGCATAGTTTTGAAAGTCTCAACCTTTCCATGTACACCAAGTAATCTTCTCAAGATATACTCGCTCCTGATGGGGATTTAACCCTTCAGATAAAGCAACCAAAGTCCATACTTTGTTGGTGTATAAGGATTCCATCTCAGATCGATAAGCATCCAGCCATTCTTACAGAGTCCCACTCTTGATGGCCAGCTGGAAACTAGTTGGGTCATCATCTCATGATGTAATCCTCGCTCCCACTGTCATAGAGAAACCGAAGTAACTCTCAGGTGGGTGAGGAACCCTACTAGATCGGCGGAGAGGCTGTGGTTTGGTAGAATCTATTGAATCCTCTGGTTCTACCAAATCATCTGTTGTAGTTTGTATAGCTGGGACCTTTCCAGTTCTACATAACAGACCTTGCCTTGAGCTTGTCCGGATTTTGCTTTTTAGACATAGGCCGGACAACCCCAAATCTTAACAAACTTAAGATATGGGCTCTTCCCTTTCCATATCACATATGAAGTGGTAGGCAACTGATTCGATTTGAATCCTATTCAATAGGTATGCAGCTTCTCAAGCGCATAACACCCAAAAGGAAATAGGAAACTCAGTAGTACTCATCATAGAGCACACCATATCACATAGGGTGCTATTGCTCCGCCCCGATATACCATCGTGCTATGGTGTATACGGAGGAGTAATGCTGAGAGAGAATCTCATTCTCCTTTAGAATAGTCCAGGAATCCCGTGCTCAAGTATTCTCCTCCTTGATCACATCAAAGGACATAATACTTATACCCGTATTTTGGTTCTCTACTTCTAACTTATATTCTGTGAATATCTCAAAAGTTTCGGACTTGTGTTTCAACAGGAACATATGTCTGAATCTTGAGAGATCATCAGAGAATGTAATGAAGTACAAAGAACCGGTCTTGGCATGTATAGACAGGGGACCTTCATATATCAGCATGTATCAATCCCAAGAGTTCACTAACTCTTTCTCTGTTTCCAATAAACGGAGCTATGGTCATCTTATCTCTGTGACATGACTGGCAAGTTTCACAAGAAGTAAATTCAAACTATTTTAAATATGCATCTTTATGTAACTTCAGCTAGTCGGGTGGCATTGATATGACCTAGTCTACAATGCCTCAAGAAGGATTCGTTCATTTCTGAACTCTTCCTCTCGTGTGTGTTCTGTATACTAAGAACTGTAGTTTGATTTAGAACGTCTATGCTTTTAGATAACCTGCCTGAACCGATCAACTCTTGATATAGGAAATGTTCAAAACATTATCCAACTATACAAAATTATATCCTTCCTTTATTAAATAAAGAGACTGATATGATATTGTATATCAGGTTCGGTATCTAATAATATTCGTTCAGAATCAATGTATTCTAGTAATACAGGGTGATAGTGACCAACAGACTTGGCTGCAACACTTGCACCGTTTTCTGTCTCATGAAACTTATCACCCGTTCTCAGTTCTCTACCTATCTGTAGCCCATGTAACGGATTACATATGCGGGATCCTGATCCGGTATCACATACCCAGGACGTAAAGGATACTGAGAAACAGTTCTCAGTAATGAACACACCCGAAGAAGATGCATCAACATGCACTTTCTTCGTTTGGGTGGCACGGGAAATCTGGTATTCCCCAATTTCCGGCTCTGTCTTATAACAATTATAAGTTGGAGCGGGACCAACGTTCCCCAGCTCAGTATAACATGCGGGTTCGGTCAATATATCCGTATTATTATCTTGATTAAGGCATGATATGGTCGCTACCTGGAGAGAGAGAGAAGAAAACACTCAGCGTATGCTCTTGCAAGATTAGATTGATTATCTAATATATCTAATCAGGATGTCTCCCACTGTTTTTGTCAAATCTTCCTTCAAACCCTAAAAGGAAAGACTAGCCGGGATTAATTACACGCTACAAGTTCGCCAATCTTTCAGCCAGGCCAGTGTCGGTACTTTGAGGGAGGTCCCCCGTGCTTTCGCACGAACCTAATTAAAGTAAACCTAGTTTTCCCAGAGGCGTAACCCCGTTAACACCTTTCTAGACACCTACTTGATCGGCTAATTGTAATGTGTAAAACTCTCCCAGGAGTAACTCTTACTCGCAGCGGGTATCAGGATCCAACTATCTCATAAAAGGTATGCAATCTCATTGCAAATTTCAACACTTGAAATTCCCAATAATATTTTGCCCCAAGCGATCTATGACCTTGACTGAGTCAACAAACCATAGACCACAAGTAAAGTTCAACCCGTCATTTCTCGATTGAATTAAACCCACCCGCACGACCCTTGACTGAGTCAACAAGGCCGCACGACTACCCTAATCCAATCGCATCATATGCTTTGCAGATAAGCACTAATCAGTTACCGCACACTACGCCTTGACTGAGTCAACAAACGCAGCACGAATACTAACTATTACTTATCTGAAATGACGGAGGGCTACGACAGGTTTTTAAGAAAACCCTTTGCGTAATGAACTTTATATCGTTGTAGAATCGAGTGATTTTAAATGGAATGTTTTTGAGGCCTTTCTAGTTTTGCTAAAGGGGTCGCTCCCGGTGAAAGGATCGTCGGCCCTTTCCTCATCGAATAAGGTGCAGGATATTTCACAAATATCACTATGCAAAGCAAGAACTATAGAAGCAATCAAAAGACAAACCGAGTTTGTAGCATCTGCTAGTTTCACTAAAGAGGTCACTCCCGGTGAAGGGATCTTGGCTCTTTCCTTATCGAATAAGGTGCTGGATGTTCTACAAGGAACACCGCTATGCAAAGCAAGAACTAGAGCTACCAGTTTTTAAATAAGTTTCTACAACATCTTAGGTTTCTTTTACTTTCATTAATCTCATTAATGAAGTCCCATTTTATTATGCTTCACAAGCATCACATTTGAAACGAAATCTGCAATATAACATATATCTCATATATATAATATAAACATTCGTCTCAGGCAGTAATATAATCTCATCACAGAACATTGCAGCAGAAGAACATATATGAAATATTGGATATACTAGGACGTCCGTGTTTTAAATACGAGCCTGTATAAAACACAGATTCCACGGTCGCGATGAATAGCCAAACCCACATCCCTAGACCCCTACGAGAGCGGCAAGCAACACTGCCAATTCTAGGGTTAGGAGACCCGGTCTCGACTCCTCGAGATGGTCTCCCACTGGACCCTAAAACCCGGTTACTTATGCTCCCCGCCTTGGGTCTACCTAATGCGGAAAAGTAAATAATATACAAGGGTGACATCTTCCGCAACCTGGAAGTGCCCCAATAAAAGAATATTACATACAAAAGAATTTTACATGAATGAAAAAGAAAAAAAAACTCTCATCTCACATAAAGCCCCCGGCTATTCAAAACGCGACGATCCAATATAACATATCACAGCAACACATAATATCTCATATCATCAACGTAAACAAGTATGCGTATCCCGATTGTCGTTGATGTATAGCAACGAAGCCGGCGATACACCATATACTACGCTTACGGTCACAGAAAAGAAAGTGTAAAACTACAACAGTTGGAATCCACAACCTCTTTAGACATCACATGCCTAACCAAATGAATTCCTTAGACATCGCATGCCTAACAATTATAAACCCGCATTTTAGTCTCATTATCGAAAACTCTTTTCAATATCAAGTCGGGCAATTCAACAAGATTCCCGACATTCGGATCGAATGCTCGTCGCAAACTTTAGTAGACGGCCGCACCCCCGGATGCCGTCGACAAAGTGCACTAAGGCGGAACACCGCTGCCGCAAGCACCCGAACGGATGCTTTTGGCGACGGGGTTCTCCTACAGTCACTTGGTCGGGGCTATGGGGCATAGCTGTCGATTAAGTTTACGCTACGTGATTGCGACGGACTTTTGATCACATCAAAATTCCGTGGCAACCGATCATTTGAGACTGAACTGCTAGATTTATAACATTCAAATTAGCTATCTCATAACTACTTGTGGATTCCAAATATTGTATCACATTCCAGATAAATAGACAAAGTTAAACTTTCCGATCGAATAATCAAACACCCAAGATTTCCCCAATATATCTTAACACTTGAAATCAGTTTACAAACATCCATCACATGCCACAGTACCAATGGTCCAGCCGTAGAAGGGTCAAGCCAACGCCTCACATGTGGCACGCCGTACTGCCCCAAACCCTAAGGTTTAAAAGGCAGTTCAAGACGGTCACATAATCGAGTTAAGGTTTGTTGTCTTCTAGAGGGTCCACCGTGTTACTTGCACGACTTAGAACGTTCTTAAACACGAGAAAAAATCCAACATTTGAAAAAATTTCCAACAGGGGAAAAAGTGAGTTATTGATATCCGTTCGAACTTTTTAACAGTTTCTAAAAATTATCCGGACAAACTAAACAAAGTTAAAGTATCCGATCGAATCAACGATTCCCCAATACAACCCTTGAAAACTCAACACTTGAGTGGAATTAAAATATTCCCAGAAAAAAATAACAAGAAAGGGCCTAATAATAATTACAAGAAATTTCAGGGACTAAGTCCAAATTTTGGCTGCGGAACCGCCGCAAAACCCATGGTTTCGCCGCGGTTCTGCGGTCAAATAGTCGACTTAGGGGACCGTACTTCACAGTAATTCTTAGTTTTTCCTGCTTGTTTTTCTGAGCATTTTTAATTCAGAAAAAACCACCTTTTTGAAAAATGTACAGAGAAGGGTAAATATCGGGGTTTCGGGTTTCGATCGGACTTTAAACTTCGTATAGACTTCGCCTAAAGCTCTAGCTTGGCTCTGATACCACTGTAGGGTTGCTGGGCACTGCCACAAGGGTCCATGAGGCATCAACCATGCCCGATTGAAAATTTAGCCGTGCCGAACAACCCGAATACGGATCTTTAAACTAGAGATTAGGCGAAAACTAGCATGCTAAACACTTTAACACTAAGTGAGAGGGATTACAACCTTTGTAGATCCGGTCCTTCACTTTATATGCTCCGTGTTGAGGTCCCTTCGCTGCGATCATCGTACTCCGGACTCTCGAGAGGTTCCACGAAGAGAAAGATGCAGTCTTGCTTCCGATCTTCGATACAAAGATGATCTACCTTGAAGTTTCATTAACACAAGCTAACACTCATTAAAATTGAGTGAACACTCTCATCTAAAGGGCAAGGGAAGATGGGGAAGATGAGGATGATGAAGTAGGATTTTTGCTCTCTTTATTTATCTTTTTCTCACATATTTTCATCACAAATATCAAAGCAAGAAAGCTTTGCATGAAGAACTCAAGGAAGAAGAAGAATAGTGATCCATTTCATTCGTGATGAATAATGAAAGGATTAATATGATGAATAATGCAACCATGGTTGACTTAACCATTGTAGAGAATTAACCAACGGCTAGGGTTTGGGTTGGGTTAAGTATGAGTCAGAGATAAAAATCTACACAAATATCTTTATCATTACAAAAGAAAAGCTTCTAGAATCAACTAGAAGTGTTAACCCTAATCCAAACCCTAATCAGGTTTAAACTCCACTAAACAAGTTGCATTAGTTATCATATCATGTTACAATATTATATATCACATATATAATATTTATCGTAACAAAATAAAATAATACAATCAAGATATATCGCATATATATCAATGTATTACCCGAGTGAGAAAAAGAATCTTTTAGTGAGCTAATATTAGTTAGTGTAATTTAATATATCATATATATTATTATACATTAAATTATCAAAACAACACTTGATCCGAGAATCTGGCTATATCGCATATAACCGACTAATATTTATCCGTACCGATTCATCGAATCAACACTTGATCCGATAACCCGGCTGATATCAAATATCGCGAGAATATAATACGGTATCTCATATCGCATTTTCCTCGGTCCCGCACATATCACATACGTGCCCCTACTCCGTTTTGCCTGAGTCAAGAAACCTCTGTGTAGGACTCTAAAGAATCGTCAATACGCCGGCAGTAGGTGATGATCATATCAAACACCCACAAGCTGCAAGTGGTCAGCTAAACGTAATAGCTACCCAGATATTGAGCGCTCAGAAGATCAACAAGCAAGCCTGTACATTCTCCTGTGAATCCAAACAGTAACACTCCCGTACAGTCCGGTCTCGTCGTCTGATATGTCGCATATCTCGTCTAGGGATGGTAAACGTCAGACCCCAGTAGCTCGATAAGTCGTGTCGATATGAGGTCTATAACAGTTCGAGAAACTACTGATAACACTTACCAGTAAATCTCAGCAACCCTGGCCAGGGATTTCCGGTTATAGCCAATCGAACACAGCACAACATCAACTCCCTATACCGGGAGAGACGAATCCCCTCCTATCGCTCATTGCCTCCATGTGATTCGGGACTATACCCAAAAGCCACCTTTTTGCACGCCCTCTTGGACGTGGTATGATGGAAATCAAAGCACAGTGGGAACCACACAAGACTCTATGACGATCTCGGGTCAACGGACTACTCTGTACCAGTGTCACCGGAGAACTGCCATCTGACGTGAGGTATAATACCATCTGGGAGTTCTCGGCGAGTCCGTCCAGTGTACCCAGTCTCCACTGAGCACCCATACACCATCCTTGATGTCAGACACCGATGGATATGGGATCATCCATCGCCCATCATATGGGTCAAGATGCGTATACGCTAGTCTACTCTGGTGTATCGATGCCCTGTCTCGATACACCCTCAACTAGGAACAGTTATAGGATGTACTCATCGACTACCGTAGCCCCACTAGTATGATCTCATCATAGTCCCAGTAGTCGAGTGCATATCCTAAGGGCTTTATCAACATGTAACATAGAGACAATCAGAGTACATGTTAAGATAAAGAACAACCAGATAGCATACTATCATGTCGAGCAAGAAAGTCCTACCTATATATGTCCCAGCATCCACTACAATATACATCGTATGTACAGTAATGACCTCTAGGGCATACATATAACTAACAACAAGAAGCTTCATGAAGTTTCAAGAAAGAAACAAAGCTAGCCACCATTTTATTCTTGCCAAAATAAATGAATAAAAGAATAAATAAATAAGTAAATCAAAACCCTAACCATTAACATAACCATGGTTTAATCATACACACCCAAGTTTGCATGTATCATCAAACATGATACAAACTAGTGCACAAAACTATATCATATATACAATGTGCACATCAAGTGAGAAAATCCTTCTTAAGTGAACAAATACTAGTTAATGTAAAGTAATATATCAAATATATAATTATACATTAAATCATTAAATCAACACTTGATTTAACGATCCGGTCATATCGCATATGACCGACTAATATCCAATGTATCGACTTATCAAATCAATCTTCGATTCGATAACTAGGTTATATCGCATACAACCATTCAATACATTCATCGCGAGAATATAATACGATATCACATACACGCATTATTCTTGGTCCCGCACATATCTCATATGCGCTCCTATTTCGTTTCGCTTGAGCCAGGAAACCTCTGTGTAAGACTGTAAAGACTCGTCAATACGCCGGCAACAGGTGATGATCATATCAAACACCCACAAGCCGCAAGCGGTCTGCTAAACGTAACGGCCACCCGGGTGTTGAGCGATCAGAAGATCGACGAGCAAGCCCGCTCACACTCCTGTGAATCCAACCAGTAACACTTACCGTACAGTCCGGTCTGTTCGTTTGATATGTCGCATATCTCGCCTAGGGGTGGTAAACGTCAGACCCAGTAGCTCGATAAGTCATGCCGATATAAGGTCCATAACAATCGTGAAACTACTGATAACTCTTACCAGTATATCCCTGCAACCCTGGTAATGGATTCCCAGTTATGGCCAGTCGTGAATAGCGCAACATCAACCCCCAATACCGGGAGAGACGAATCCCCTCCTATCGCTCATTGCCTCTATGTGAATCGGGGCTGTACCCAAAAACCACCTGTTTGCACGACTCAGTAGAGCCATGGTAGGGTGGAAATCAAAGCACAGTGGGAGACATACAAGACTCTATGACGATCTCGGATCAACAGACTAAGTTGTACCAGTATCACCAGAGAGCTGCCATCTGACGTGAGGTATAATACCATCTGGGAGTTCTCGGCGAGTCCGTTCAATGTACCCAGTCACCACTGAGCACCCGCATACCATCTCTGATGTCAAACACCAATGGATATGGGATCATCTATCGCCCATCACATGG
Organism: Agapanthus africanus; assembly: GCA_030015575.1. Classification (NCBI taxonomy): domain Eukaryota; kingdom Viridiplantae; phylum Streptophyta; class Magnoliopsida; order Asparagales; family Amaryllidaceae; genus Agapanthus; species Agapanthus africanus. Next base: position 174,654,022 of record CM057349.1, read on the forward strand.
GTCGAGAAGATATACGCTAGTCTACTCTGGAATATCGATGCCCCGTCTCGATATTCCCACGACTAGGAACATTGAAGGATGTACTCATGGACTACCCAGGCCCCACTAGTATGATCTACATCATAGTTCTGGAAGTTGAGTACACATCCTAAGGGCTTTATCAACATGTAACAGAGAGACAGAAAGTATACATGTTAAGATAAAGAGCAACCAGATAGCGTACTATCATGTCGAGCAAGAAAGTCCTACCTATATATGTCCCAGCATCCACTACAATATACATCCAATGTACAGTAATGGCCTCTAGGGCATACATATAACTAACAATCTCCCACTTGCACTAGGGACATCTGTAGTAGTAGTTGTAGTATCTAATACTCAACCATCCCCTAAAAAGTCTCTCTTTGGGAAAAGGCCTTCGCGAATGGATCCGCCGTGTTGTCCTCTGAGTCTACTCTCCTAACCTCGATCACCCTGGAGATCAACTATCTCCATGATCAGGTGATGCTTGCTCAGAATATGTCTGGGTCACTGATGGGACCAGGGTTCCTGGGCCGAAGCCGCACTTCCATTGTCATACAATGGTAGGAACCAAGTTCATCACATGACCTAATATACACCCAGACGGCCTCTTTGGTAGTATCTTAAGTAGCGATGTATCCGGCTTTAATCGTCTAGTATGCTACGGTATCTAGCTTGGAACTCTTCCAACATACCGTCCCTTTACAGAGGGTAAAGACAATGCCTGTGACTGACTTTCAGTCGTCTTTATCACCCTGGAACCCTTCCAGTGATTCTCCCCAGGATCGATTGATACCATCTCACTACATCTAGTGAGAATCCTAGCATCCAATTACATCTATCTCATAGATGAAAACTCAGGATTTAGGAGGTATCACTTTGATCCTATTGGAGAATTCTTGTGATAAGCGGAGATTGACCGAGCGTAGTATAGGAAACTCTTTTCCTATCAAGAGTATGTTATCCATGTACAATACGAGGATAACCTCCTTACTCTCTACTACCTTTTTGTATATACAAGGTTCATCTACCATTTTGATGAAGTCAAACACTTTGACTCCTACATTAAAACAGACGTTCCAACTCCGCGATGCCTGCTTTATTCTGTAAAGCAACTTGCACACGTTTCCGCTGCTCCCACTATTTACGAAGCTCTCTTGCTGTGTTCTTATAGACGTTCTCTTCTAAATCATCATTTTAGAAAAGCAGTCATGGCACCCAACCACCAGATATCGTAGTCATGGTATGTAGCAATGGCAAGTAGGATCTGGATGGACTTAAGCATAGTCCCTGGAAAAGTTTTCATCATTATCCATGCCTGGTTGATGACGAAAACCTTTAACAAGTCCAGCTTTGAAAGTCTAAACCTTTCCATCTACACCAAATAATCTTCTCAAGATATACTTGCTCCTGATTGGGATTTAACCCTTCAGATATAGCAACCAAAGTCCATACTTTGTTGGTGTACATGGATTCCATCTCAGATCGCTAGCATCCATCCATTCTTACAGAGTCCCCACTCTCGATGGCCTGCTCGAAAATAGTTGGGTCATCATCTCATGATGCATTCCTCGCTCCCACTATCATCGAGAAACCGAAGTATCTCTCAGGTAGGTGAGGAACCCTACCAGATCGGCGGAGAGGCTGAGGTTCGTCGGGGACTATTGAATCCTTTGGTTCTGTCAAATCATCAGCTGCAGTTTTGTATAGCTGGAACCTTTCCAGTTCTACAGAACTGACATTGCCTCGACCTTGTCCGGATTTTGCTTTTGATATAGGCCGGACAATCCCAAATCTTAACTTACTTAAGAGATAGGCTCTTCCCATACCATATCTTATATGGAGTGGTAGGCACTGATTTGATTCGAACCTAATTCAATAGCTATGCTGCTTCTTAAGTGCATAACCCTAAAAGGAAATAGGTAACTCAGTAGTACTCATCATAGAGCACACCATATCTAATACGGTGCGATTGCTCCGCCCTGATACACCGTTGTGCTGTGGTGTATTGAGAGGAGTAATACTGAGAGAGAATCTCAATTTCCTTTAGAATAGTCCAAGAATTCCACGCACAAGTATTCTCCTCCCTGATCTTATCATAGGACATAATACTTATACCCGTATTTTGGTTCTCTACTTCCAACTTTTATTCTGTGAATATCTCAAAAGCTTCGGACTTATGTTTCAACAGGAACATATGACTGAATCTTGAGAGATTATCAGAGAATATAATGAAGTACAAAGAACCGGTCCTGGCATGTGTAGACAGGGGAATTTACATACATCATCATATATCAGTCCCAAGAGTTTACTAACTCTTTCTCTGTTTCCAATAAACAGAGCTATGGTCATCTAATCTTTGTGACATGACTGGCAAGTTTCACAAGATGTAAATTCAAACTGATTTAAATATGCATCTAAAATGTAACTTCAGCCAGTCGGGTCGCATTGATATGACCTAGTCTACAATGCCTCAAGAAGGATCCGTTCATTTCTGAACTCTTCCTCTTGTGTGTGTTCTGTATACTAGGAACTGTAGTTTGATTTAGAACATCAATGCTTTTAGATAACGTGCCTGAACCGATCAACTTTTGATATAGGAAATGTTCAAAACATTATCCAACAATACAAAATTTTATCATTTCTTTACTTGTAAAGAGATTGATATAATTTTGTATATCTGGTTCGGTATCTAATAACATTCGTTCAGAATCAATGTACTGGTAACACAGGGTGACAGTGACCAACAGACTTGGCTGCAACACTTGCCCCATTTTCTGTCTCATGAAACTTATCACCCGTTCTCAGTTCTCTGCCTTTCTGTAGCCCTATGTAACAGATTACATATCTGGGATCCTGATCCGGTATCAAATACCCAGGATGCAGAGGATACTGAGAAACAGTTCTTTGTAATGAACACACCCGAAGGAGATGCATCATATGCACTTTCTTCGTTTGGGCGGCATAGGAATTCTGGTATTCCCCTATTTCCTGCTCTGTCTTATAACAATTATAAGTTGGAGCGGGACCAACGTTCCCCAGCTCAGAATAATAAGCGGGTTCGGCCAATACATCCATATTATTATCTTGATTAAGGCGTGATATGGTCGCTACCTGGAGGGAGAGAGAAGAAAACACTCTGCGTGCGCTCTTGCAAGATTAGATTGGTTATATATTTTATCTAATCAGGATGGCTTCCACTGTTTTTATCAAACCTTCCTTCAAACCCTAAAAGGAAAGACTAGCCGCGATTAATTACACTCTAAAAGTTCGCCAATCTTTCAGCCAGGCCAGTGTCGGTACTTTGAGGGAGGTTTCCCGTGCTTTCGCACGGACCTAATTACAGTAAACCTCGTTTTCCCAGAGGCATAACCCCGTTGACACCTTTCTAGACACCTACTTGATCGGCTAATTGTAAAGTGCAAAACTCTCCCAGGAGTAACAATTACTCGCAGTGGGTATCGGGATCCAACTATCACATAGAAGGTATGCAATCTCATTACAAATTTCAACACTTGAAACTCCCGATAAAGATTTTTACCCCTAGTACTTATGACCTTAACTATGGTCAACAAATCATAAGTACTAGTCAAGTTCTACCCGTCATTTCGTGATTAATTAGACCCACCCACATGACCCTTAACTAAGGTCAACAAAGTCACGCGACTGTCCTAACTAATCGCATCATATGCGGTGTAGGATGACATCACTTAGCTACCGTACACTGTGCATTGACTATGGTCAACAAACACAGCACGAATACTAAGTACTCTACTTCCTAAAATGACGGAGGGTTGAGGCTGTTTTTTAAGAAAACCTTTAACGCTTTGAACTTGATCTCGTTGCGGAATCAAATGGTTTTTAAATGAAGTGTTTTTGAGGCTTTTCTAGCTTTGCTAAAGGGGTCACTCCCGGTGAAGGGATCGTCGGCCCTTTCCTCGTCGAATGAGGTGCGGGATATATCATATATATCACTGTGCAAAGCAGAAACTATAGAAGCAATCAAAAGACAAACCGAGTGTTGTAGCATCCCGCACATATCTCATATGCGCTCCTATTTCGTTTCGCTTGAGAATAGAATGAAAGCATCCGTTCGGGTGCTCGCGGCAGCGGTGTTCCGCCTTGGTGCACTTCGTCGACGGCGTCGGGGTTGCGGCCGCCTACTAAAGTTTGCGACGAGCATTCGTTCAGAATGTCGGGAATCTTGTTGAATTGCCCGACTTGATATTGAAAAGTGTTTTCGGTAATGAGACTAAAATGCGGGGTTTATAATTGTTAGGCATGTGATGTCTAAGTATTTCATTTGATTAGGCATGCGATGTCTAAAGAGTTTGCGGATTCCAACTGTTGTAGTTTTACACTTTCTTTTCTGTGACCGTAAGTGTAATATGTGATATCGCCGGTTTCGTTGCTATATGTCAACGACAATTGGGATGCGCATATTTACTTACGTTGATGACATGTGATGTTATGTGTTGCTGGATATGTTATATTGGATCGTCGTGTTTGAATAGCCGGGGGTTTTATGTGAGATGAGTGTTTTTCATTTTCATTCATGTAAAAACTTGTATGTAATATTCTTTTATTGGGGCACTTCCAGGTTGCGAAAGATGTCACCCATTGTATATTATTTACTTTTCCGCATTAGGATAGACCCAAGGAGGGGAGCACAAGTAACCGGGTTCTAGGGTCCAGTGGGAGACCATCTCGAGGAGTCGAGTCCGGGTCTCCTAACCCTAGAATTGGTAAGGTTGCTTGCCGCTCTCGTAGGGGTCTAGGGGTGTGGGATTGGCTATTCATCACGACCGTGGAATCCGTGTTTTATACTGGCTCGTATTAAAAACACGGAGTCCTAGTATATCCAATGTTTCATATGATTCTTCTGCTGTGTTATCTGTGATGTGATTATGTGATTTGTTCAGATAGATATGATATATAGTATATATGATATATTATATAGACATTGCTTATGTTTTACACCCGCACTAGCCCTGCCTCGCTCTGGCGTTAGTTACCTAACCTAACGGTGCAGACGGGACATCGAGGCGAATGCGGATGGCATAAGCGTACGTTATATTTATCTGTGATGTTTAGATGGACTTAAATGATGGGATATTCATTAATGAGATTAATGAAAGAAAATAAACCTAAAATATGTTGTGGAATCGAATTTCTAAATAAAAAAGGTAGCTACAGTTCTTGCTTTGCATCGCGGTGTTCATTATAGAACATCCTGCACCTTATTCGATAAGGAAAGGACCGAGATCCCTTCACCGGGAGTGACTCCTTTAGCAATAACTGGCAGATGCTACACACTCGGTTTGTCTTTTGATCGCTTCTATAGTTTCTTCTTTGCACAGTGATATATATGATATATCCCGCACCTCATTCGACGAGGAAAGGGCCGACGATCCCTTCGCCAGGAGTGACCCCTTTAGCAAAACTAGAAATGCTTCAAAAACATTCTATTTAAAAACCATTTGATTCCGCAACGAGATCAAGTTCAAAGCGTTAAAGGTTTTCATAAAAACCATTCGCAACCCTCCGTCATTTTAGGAAGTAGAGTACTTACTATTCGTGCTACGTTTGTTGACCATAGCCGAGGCGTAGTGTGCGGTAGCTAAGTGATGTCTTCCTACACAGCATATGATGCGATTAGTTAGGACAGTCATGTGGCTTTGTTGACCTTAGCCAAGGGTCATGTGGGTGGGTCTAATTAATCACGAAAAGACCGGTAGAACTTGACTAGTACCTATGATTTGTTGACCTTAGCCATGGTCATTGGTGCTAGGGGTAAAAAACCATTATCGGGAGTTTCAAGTGTTGAAACTTGCAATGAGATTGCATACCTTCTATGTGATAGTTGGATCCCGATACCCACTGCGAGTAATTGTTACTCCTGGGAGAGTTTTGCACTTTACAATTAGCCGATCAAGTAGGTGTCTAGAAAGGTGTCAAAGAGGTTACGCCTCTGGGAAAACGAGGTTTACTGTAATTAGGTCCGTGCGAAAGCACGGGGAACCTCCCTCAAAGTACCGACACTGGCCTGGCTGAAAGATTGGCGAACTTGTAGAGTGTAATTAATCCCGGCTAGTCTTTCCTTTTAAGGTTTGAAGGAAGATTTGATAAAAACAGTGGGAGCCATCCTGATTAGATAAAATATATAACCAATCTAATCTTGCAAGAGCGCACGCAGAGTGTTTTCTTTTCTCTCTCTCCAGGTAGCGACCATATCACGCCTTAATCAAGATAATAATATGGATGAATTGACCGAACCCGCTTGTTATACTAAGCTGAGGAACGTTGGTCCCGCTCCAACTTATAATTGTTATAAGACAGAGCAGGAAATAGGGGAATACCAGGATCCCCATGCCGCCCAAACAAAGAAAGTGCATGAGATGCATCTCTTTCGGGTATGTTCATTACAAAGAACTGTTTCTCAGTATCCTCTGCATCCTGGGTATTTGATACCGGATCAGGATCCCAGATATGTAATCTGTTACATAGGGCTACCGAAAGGTAGAAAAACTGAGAACGGGTGATAAGTTTGATGAGACAGAAAACGGGGCAAGTGTTGCAGCCAAGTCTGTTGGTCACCGTCACCCTGTATTACCAATACATTGATTCTGAACAAATGCTATTAGATACCAAACCAGATATACAAAATCATATCAATCTCTTTATTTATTAAAGAAATGATAGAATTTTGTATTGATGGATAATGTTTTGAACATTTCCTATATCAAAAGTTGATCGATTCAGGCACGTTATCTAAAAGCATTGATGTTCTAAATCAAACTACAGTTCCTAGTATACAGAACACACACAAGAGGAAGAGTTCAGAAATGAACGGATCCTTCTTGAGGCATTGTAGACTAGGTCACATCAATGCGACCCGACTGGCTGAAGTTACATTTTAGATGCATATTTAAATCAGTTTGAATTTACATCTTGTTAAACTTGCCAGTCATGTCACAAAGATTAGATGACCATAGCTCTGTTTATTGGAAACAGAGAAAGAGTTAGTAAACTCTTGGGACTGATACATGATGATGTATGTAAACTCCCCTGTCTACACATGCCAGGACCGGTTCTTTGAACTTCATTATATTCTCTGATAATCTCTCAAGATTCAGTCATATGTTCCTGTTGAAACATAAGTCCGAAGCTTTTGAGGTATTCACAGAATATAAGTTGGAAGTAGAGAACCAAAACACGGGTATAAGTATTATGTCCTGTGATAAGATTAGGGAGGAGAATACTTGTGCATGGAATCCTTGGACTACTCCAAAGGAAAATGAGATTCTCTCTCAGTATTACTCCTCTGAATACACCACAGCACAACGGTGTATCGGGGCGGAGCAATCGCACAATATTAGATATGGTGTGCTCTATGATGAGTATTACTGAGTTACCTATTTCCTTTTGGAGTTGTGCACTTGAGAAGCTGCATACCTATTGTATTGGGTTCGAATAAAATCAGTGCCTACCACTCCATATGAGATATGGTATGGGAAGAGCCTATCTCTTAAGTTAGTTAAGATTTGAGGTTGTCCGGCATATGTCTAAAAGCAAAATCCAGACAAAATCGAGGCAATGTCAGTTCTGTTGAACTGAAAAGGTTCCAGCTATACAAAACTGCAGCTGATGATTTGACAGAACCAAACGATTCTATAGTCCCCGACGAACCTCAGCCTCTCCGCCGATCTGGTAGGGTTCCTCACCTGCCTGAGAGATACTTCGGTTTCTCGATGACAGTGGGAGCGAGGATTGCATCTTGAGATGATGACCCAACTATTTTCGAGCAGGCCATCGAGAGTAGGGACTCTGTAAGAATGGCTGGATGCTTAGCGATCTGAGATGGAATCCATATACACCAACAAAGTATGGACTTTGGTTGTGATATCTGAAGGGTTAAATTCCTATCAGGAGCAAGTATATCTTGAGAAGATTACTTGGTGTAGATGGAAAAGTTGAGACTTTCAAAGCTAGACTTGTTAAAGTTTTTCGTCATCGACTAGGCATGGATAATGATGAAACCTTTTCCAGGGACTATGCTTAAGTCCATCCAGATCCTACTTACCATTGCTACATACCATGACTACGATATCTGGTGGTTGGGTGCCATGACTGCTTTTTTAAATAATGATTTAGAAGAGAACGTCTATAAGAACACAGCCAGAGGGCTTCGTAAACAGTGGGTGCAGAGGAAACGTGTGCAAGTTGCTTTACAGAATAAAGCAGGCATCGCGGAGTTGGAACGTCTGTTTTGATGTGGTAAGTCAAAGTGTTTGACTTCATCAAAATGGTAGATGAACCTTGTATATACAAAAAGTTAGTAGAGAGTAAGGTGGTCATCCTCGTATTGTACGTGGACAACATACTCTTGATAAGAAAAGAGTTTCCTATACTACGCACGGTCAATCTCCTCTTATTACAAGGATTCTCCAAATAGGATCAAAGTGATACCTCCTAAATCCTGGGATTTGGGTCTATGAGATAGATTTAAAGGGATGTTAAGGTTCTCACTAGGTATAGTGAGATGGTATCAATCGATCCTGGGGAGAATCACTGGAAGGGTTCCAGGGTGATAAAGACGACTGAATGTCAGTCACAGGCATTGTCTTTACCCTAAGTAAAGGGACGGTATGTTGGAAAAGTTCCAAGCTAGATACCGTGGCAAACTAGACGATAAAGGCTGGTAAGATCGCTATTAAAGATACTACGAAAGAGGCAGTTTGGGTGTATATTGGTTCATAAGATGAAATAGGTTCCTACCATTGTACGACAATGGAAGTGTGGCTTTGGCCCGGAACCCTGGTCCCATCAGTGACCCAAACATATTCTGAGGCAGCATCACCTGATCATGGAGATAGATGATCTCCAGGGTGATCGAGGTTAGGAGAGTTGATGTAACACCCGAGCCCAATAATACTATTTATATTACAAGTTGAGGGTTTTATATTGCTCATTCCAATTTTCCTGATTTTCTGGTGTTTATTGCTAAATTGTAACCGGTTAAGTCATTTTGGCACATAACAAATTTTAACTCCTAAAATGAAATTAAAAGTGTCCATGTTGGCCTACTCGTCGCCATTAGTCGCGTGGTAGCGTCCGCGTGTCGAGATTCCGTCCCGTTCGGCTAAACGGGCAAGTTTGGACGACTACGCGCGCGTGCAAGTGTCCGACTTGGGGGCATGCATTTTAATCATTAAATACCTCTTTTCAAAATTTGGAAACCGCTTAAAATCCTATAATTTGAATTTGGATCATTTGGGCGCAACCCGGGCGCGATTTGGAAATGTTTCATTTTAGCGCCAATGATGCCCGTTTGATTAATTATATTTCAAACTATAATCTATATATATTTCGTTTAAATCTTTCGTTTAAATCTTTTAAACTTTTCCCTCTGTTAGTTTTCCTTCACCTCCAGCCAATCACAAACTCTTATTTATAAGAGTGGGGCCCCCTCCAAACCGCCTCTCTCTATCTCTCTCTACTCTCAAATCTCTCTCTCTCTCCCTTTATCAAATCTCTCTCTCTCCAATCTCTCTCTCCTCCTATATAAAGTATCACCCATGCAGCCGCCCCCTATCCACCTTCCTCCCATCACGAGAACACCTCCGAGCCCCAACCCTAGCCCACGACCTCGCGCAGCCGACCTCCCCACGACCTCGCCGTCGCCGACAGCACCGCCTCAACCTAGCCGCGTCCTCTTCCTCCCTCCTTCGCCTCTCCCGCACCTGCACCCGACCCCGACAACGCCTCCAACCCCTGCAGACCTCGCCGTCGACGCCACCTCCCGTCGCCGACGACTCCCGCGACTCCCTCTCACCCTCCTCGTCACTACCTCGTCATCACCTCCCTCCTCTCCTCGCTGGACCACCACCAACCTGCAGCCCGACCTTGCACCTACCCCGGGTCGCCGGGAACCGCGCCATCGACCCTCGTCGACGCCACCTCCGACCACCTCCCTTCCCCCTCGACCACCAGAGTCGACTACCACCCTTCTACTCACTGCAGCACCCTCTTTCCAGCGAACTCAGGATTTCCAGCCATCGTTGTTCGCCGTCGCTGCCTCGCCGGCGTCCCATCGCCGTCGAGCCCGTCGTGGCTGTCCCTGGTATCTCTCGGTAAGCATCCCTATCTCTCCTTTGTGCAAAGTCTTCCCCCCCCCCCGCTGATCGTATTATGTTTATCGTGTGTTGCTAACTCGTTGCCATGTTTTGCCGGAATCCGACCGTGCCGTCTCGGTGAACCCGACGCTCCAGCGAAGTACCCTGGTCCGTGTGATCCCGTCGTTCTCTGTTGGGACTCGATCCGTGGCCCGCGCTATCATATCGTGTTTTCTGCCGACATCGCATCCGTGTTCCGGTTTGCAGAACCGTCGAGGCAAGTATCTGAATACTTACTTAAACATGCTAGCGTGCGAGATCTAGTCTTGCCACGCAATTGAATCCATACTATATAAGACAACAACTTAATGATGGTAATTGATAAAATGTTATAAGTTAAAATTGACAGTTGCGGTTATCTTTAACATGGAATCTTTATAATGGTTTCTCGTAATTAATCAACCCACATCAATCCATATTTCAACTAAATAAAACAACTAGATCATATCTGCTTAAACTGTTAAATCATTCACGAGACAATTATTATACGTAGTGTAAATTCCTGTAGCTTCATTACTTCATAATTGTGGATATTGCTTCACCTTGTGACCATTGCACCCTAAAGGTGCTTGAACCTGTTTATAAGAGAATACAAACATCACCGTGGTTACATGGAATATTATGGTTAATTACTGTTTCCTGCTGCTGTTCATTATTGATTGTATACCTGTTGTGAGCACTTACCCGATTGCACTACCTATGGGCCTGACCCTGCTACACCTGACATATACATACATACCGACTCATCCTGTTGTACCATGACATTACTTGTTTCATGATTTCATGCCTAATGCCGACAAACCCGACCATCCCCGCTGTCTATCCCGACAGACCTACTCTTACGGGATTTTGTGTTGGCATTAGTCCTTGACTACTGAATACCTGACCTGACATACATAGCTTGGGGGTATGGGGAAATCAAAGATGAACCTGACTTGTAACTCGACAGTTCACTACCGTTCGAGTGTAGACATTCCTATTCTGTGCCTAACGGCATGTCTCAGTTTCAGCCGAGAATATTGTGGCCGTGATCCCGGGTATGTACGGGGAAATACCGAGTGTACACTTTCCCTTTCTGTGCCTAACGGCATGTCTCGGTTTCAGCCGAGAATATTGTGGCCGTGATCCCGGGTATGTACGGGGTAATACCGAGTGTACACTTTCCCATTCTGTGCCTAACGGCATGTCTCGGCTGCCGCCGAGAATATTGTGGCCGTGGTCCCGGGTATGTACGGGATACTATTGGGTTACATCGACGATTCATCAATTGGTTTCAAAGACTATAGAGTAGAAAACCTGATAGGATAGTTTAGTCACCATTGCACATTACCCTGCTTGTTATTTCTTATTACTGCTTTATTCATGTTCATACTTGCATTGCTTATTACCATGTTTATACTATATACTTGATGTCATGACGCGCTGACGTCTGGGTTTTGCATGGCCCAGATTCCGTACCACTGTCGACGACCGAGCAGGAGTACTTCAGCCAGCAGGCTGATTTGTGAGTTCTGTAATGGTCAGTTCATTTATTGCATTTTATTCCCAGGTGTGATCCCGCATTATGGGACGTACCTTTCTATTTATTATATTGGATCATTGCTTCCGCACTTATTGTTTATTGACTCTCGTTATTATGGATTTGGACATGTGCTAGATTAGTTTATTTATCTTGTTCTTGATATCTCTACAACCGTAATGTGACTGTGGATGGATACTTCCTACCCACAGGTAGCATGGTTGGCTATGTCACGTGCCCAATCTTGCGTACTCTGGGAAGCGGGGCGTGACATGGTTCTTTTGGTATCAGAGCCATAGGTTAATTGGGTTGATCTTTTGTAGTTGGGTATTGCACCCGATACACGAATCAGAATACCCGTGATTAGGAAACATGTCCAGCCACATTGACCGTTTTACCATTCTTGAATCACATTCTTCCTGATTACATCTTTTACGACGTGCAAACTTACTTTGCATGTCGACTCGGAAACCTGATTTCTTGTTATCCCTAAGACTTGGGCGACTTGGATGGAGTTAAGTAATTGCGGCTATGATACCGCGGCATAGCTACAATGCAGCACTCTATTTAAGCATCTTGGAGTTTTAGCCTTGATCCACATTCGGAATCTATCATCATGCTAATATTGGATGTTTTGAGTTCAGGATTATGACAGGTAAGAAGTTGAAGACGTACCGGAGGTGTGTGAACGAAGCCGCCGTTCTTGGAGTGATAAGAGGAATGCTGGAAATCAAAGAGACAGACTGAACTGATACAGCAATAGCAGATTCGTTCCAGGAAGGTTTGCAGATCGTTCAGCAGTCTGTAAACAACGATGGAACTAGACCAGTTGACCGAGTAAGGACCGTAGCAGATTTCAGACTTTTGGGTCCGTCTACTTTCACTGGTCTGGAGGAGCCGTTGCCAGCCGAGTAGTGGCTAGTGACACGGAGAATTTGCTGATTGCGGCACAGATTCCAGAGGACAAAGGAGTTGATGTAGTGCGCATTCAACTAGTGGATTACGCCCGAGAGTGGTGGCTTGTGGAGGAGAACCGCTTGCCCCAGGCCAAGCAGTGGGCGGATTTTTTTTCTAAGAGTTTACTGGAGAAGTTCTTCCCGCGGACTACACGGGAGGAAATGAAAGAGAAGTTCATCGGACTAAGGCAGAATGGAGCGCCATGGACACGCATGCAGCAGAATGGACGAGACTCAGAAGTCTCGCTAGACCTTTCACAGCCAACGATGCAGACAACAATTACGGTAAGGAAGCAGTTCTGTCGGGCCAGTCGAGTTTAGGACTAGGCCGACAAACAGTGTTCTTGCAGCTATAGAAGTTGATGATAAAGAAGAGCCGGCAGTTGTTCGTGACTTTATGGATGTGTTTGAAAATATATCGGGCTTACCGCCGAAGCGAGACGTGGAGTTCACGATTGACCGTAGTCCTGGTGCAGCGCCAGTGTCTGAAGCTTACTATCCAATGGCACCAGTGGAATTGGAGGGAGTTAAGAAACAAGTTGGTGAATTACTCGAGACGGGATGGATTCGAAGCAACGACTCACCTTGGGAAGCTCCAGTTCTTTTAGTAAAGAAGAAGGATGGCACGAGAAGGATATGCATTGATTATCGAGAATTGAACCGGGTGGCTATTAAGAACAAGTACCCGATCCCTCGCATTGGAGAACTTTTGAGCAGCTTAGTGGCGCGAGGGTATTCTCGAAACTGGATTTGCGATCAGGATATCATCAGGCCCGAGTAAAAGCAGAAGACATTTGCAAGACGGCGTTTCGAACTCGATATGGATATTTCGAGTATCTAGTGATGCCCTTCGGAGTGACTAATGCGCCAGCAATATTCATGGATTTGATGAACATGATCTTTTCACCGTTCTTGGACCAGTTTATTGTGGTATTCATTGACGATATTCTGGTGTACTCGAAGAGTCCGGAGGAGCATGCTGAGCACTTACGGATCGCACTGCAGACGCTGAGACAAGAGAAGTTATTTGCGAAGATGAGTAAGTGTGAATTCTGGCTGGAAGAAGTGAAGTCTCTGGGGCATGTTGTGTCGGGCAAAGGAATCGCCGTTGATCCCGAAAAGATTGCAGCAGTTCGAGATTGGCCTATTCCAAAGAATGTTGCGGAGATAAGAAGTTTTCTTGGACTCGCCGGTTACTACAGAAGATTTGTGGAGAACTTCGCTCGGGTAGCTGAGCCGTTAACCAAGCTTACGCGTAAGGAGGTACCGTTTGTGTGGACGGATGGATGTGCATTGGCCTTCGAGACGTTGAAGCAGAAGTTGGTAACCGCCCCTATCCTAACCGTACCGGATGATTCAGGAGGACTGGTGATTCATAGCGACGCATCCGGAAAGGGATTGGGATGTGTTTTGATGCAGAATGGGGAAGTCGTCGCTTACGCATCGAGACAACTGAAGACTCACGAGAAGAACTATCCGACTCATGACTTAGAGCTTGCAGCCGTGATCTTCGCCCTGAAGATTTGGAGACACTACCTTCTGGGCGAGAGAGTTGAAGTCTTTACGGATCACAAGAGGTTGAATTATGTGTTCACTCAGAAGGAGTTGAACATGAGGCAACGCAGATGGTTGGAGCTGATGGCCGACTACGACCTTGATCTTAAGTACCATCCGGGAAAAGTTAACGTCGTGCCGGATGCGCTAAGTCGGTTACCAGCCATTCAGGTATTGACCTCACAAAGGGAGATCATTGCGGATTTTCAGAGATTTGACTTGGAGGTTGTGCTACCACAAGCTACAGGACAGTTGATGCAGTTGCAAGTACAGTCGTCCTTAGTTGAGAAGATTAAAGCGACACAATCGCTGGATCCTAGACTGCAAAAGTTTCGAGAGCAGGTTGGAGCCGGACTACGAACCGATTTACTGATCCATGAAGACGGTTCGTTGAGATATGGTAGCCGTGTGTGTGTGCCAAAAGGAGATGTGCATGAAGAGCTTATGAAGGAGGCACACAGTTCAGCTTACTCTGTACATCCAGGAGGGACAAAGATGTACCGAGATATTCGACAGCACTTCTGGTGGGAAGGTATGGAACGGGAAATTGCTCGCTTCGTGGCTAAGTTCTTGGTGTGTCAGCAAGTCAAGGCTGAACACCAAAGGGTTGCTGGTTTGTTGCAACCACTTCCGATTCCTCAGTGGAAGTGGGAACATATAACCATGGATTTCGTGACGGCTTTACCGCGGAGTCCAAAGGGCAACAATGCCGTATGGGTGATTGTCGATCGGTTGACCAAGGCAGCTCACTTTATTCCGTTTCGGGTTGGTCAATCGACAGAGACTTTGGCAGAGCGGTACATGCAGGAGATTGTCAGATTGCATGGAGTACCGGTAAGCATCGTGTCCGACCGGGACACTCGGTTCTTGTCGCACTTCTGGAGGAGTTTACAAGAAAGTTTGGGGACTCGATTAAAGTTTAGCACAGCTTATCATCCTCAGACTGATGGACAATCGGAGAGAACGATCCAGATCCTTGAAGATATGTTGAGGGCTTGCATGTTAGACTTCAAGGGTTCTTGGGAGGATCATCTACACCTGGTGGAGTTTTCTTACAACAATAGCTTCCAAGAGACAATTCAGATGGCTCCGTTTGAAGCGTTGTATGGTCGTAAGTGCCGTTCACCGGTTTGTTGGGATGATGTTGGTGAACGAAGGTTACTAGGACCAGATTTGGTGGTACAGACAGTCGAGAAGGTGAATACAATCAGGAAGCATATGAAGGCAGCTCAAGACAGACAGAAAAGTTGGGCCGACACGTCAAGAAGACCTCTAGAGTTCGCCGTGGGCGATTTGGTATTCCTGAAGATATCACCGACTAGAGGGGTGATCCGCTTTGGAAGTCGGGGAAAGCTTAGTCCTCGATTCGTTGGACCTTTCGAGATATTGGAGCGTGTTGGAGACGTAGCGTACCGGTTGGCGTTACCACCGTCATTAGCAGGAGTTCACGACGTGTTTCATGTGTCTCAACTACGGAGGTATGTTCGTGATGAGACTCATGTCTTGGGTCATTCGGAGTTGACTGTGCGAGAGGACCTGACTTTTGAAGAGCGACCAGTTGAAATCAAGGATCGAAGAGAAAAGGTTCTTAAGAACAAGGTTATCCCTCTTGTGCTAGTTTCTTGGGGTAATCGATCACATGGAGAATCTACTTGGGAGCGAGAAGACGAGATCCGGCAGAAATTCCCTCACCTTTTCCAGTAGTTAGCTATCTTGTATTCTGGGAATTTCGAGGACGAAATTCTTTTTGTAGTTGGGTATGATGTAACACCCGAGCCCAATAATACTATTTATATTACAAGTTGAGGGTTTTATATTGCTCATTCCAATTTTCCTAATTTTCTGGTGTTTATTGCTAAATTGTAACCGGTTAAGTCATTTTGGCACATAAAAAATTTTAACTCCTAAAATGAAATTAAAAGTGTTCATGTTGGCCTACTCGTCGCCACTAGTCGCGTGGTAGCGTCCGCGTGTCGAGATTCCGTCCCGTTCGGCTAAACGGGCAAGTTTGGACGACTACGCGCGCGTGCAAGTGTCCGACTTGGGGGCATGCATTTTAATCATTAAACACCTCTTTTCAAAATTTGGAAACCGCTTAAAATCCTATAATTTGAATTTGGATCATTTGGGCGCAACCCGGGCGCGATTTGGAAATGTTTCATTTTAGCGCCAATGATGCCCGTTTGATTAATTATATTTCAAACTATAATCTATATATATTTCGTTTAAATCTTTCGTTTAAATCTTTTAAACTTTTCCCTCTGTTAGTTTTCCTTCACCTCCAGCCAATCACGAACTCTTATTTATAAGAGTGGGGCCCCCTCCAAACCGCCTCTCTCTATCTCTCTCTACTCTCAAATCTCTCTCTCTCCCTTTATCAAATCTCTCTCTCTCCAATCTCTCTCTCCTCCTATATAAAGTATCACCCATGCAGCCGCCCCCTATCCACCTTCCTCCCATCACGAGAACACCTCCGAGCCCCAACCCTAGCCCACGACCTCACGCCGCCGACCTCCCCACGACCTCGCCGTCTCCGACAGCACCGCCTCAACCTAGCCGCGTCCTCTTCCTCCCTCCTTCGCCTCTCCCGCACCTGCACCCGACCCCGACAACGCCTCCAACCCCTGCAGACCTCGCCGTCGACGCCACCTTCCGTCGCCGATGACTCCCGCGACTCCCTCTCACCCTCCTCGTCACTACCTCGTCATCACCTCCCTCCTCTCCTTGCTGGACCACCACCAACCTGCAGCCCGACCTTGCACCTACCCCGGGTCGCCGGGAACCGCGCCGTCGACCCTCGTCGACGCCACCTCCGACCACCTCCCTTCCCCCTCGACCACCAGAGTCGACTACCACCCTTCTACTCACTGCAGCACCCTCTTTCCAGCGAACTCAGGATTTCCAGCCATCGTTGTTCGCCGTCGCTGCCTCGCCGGCGTCCCATCGCCGTCGAGCCCGTCGTGGCTGTCCCTGGTATCTCTCGGTAAGCATCCCTATCTCTCCTTTGTGCAAAGTCTTCCCCCCCCCGCTGATCGTATTATGTTTATCGTGTGTTGCTAACTCGTTGCCGTGTTTTGCCGGAATCCGACCGTGCCGTCTCGGTGAACCCGACGCTCCAGCGAAGTACCCTGGTCCGTGTGATCCCGTCGTTCTCTGTTGGGACTCGATCCGTGGCCCGCGCTATCATATCGTGTTTTCTGCCGACATCGCATCCGTGTTCCGGTTTGCAGAACCGTCGAGGCAAGTATCTGAATACTTGCTTAAACATGCCAGCGTGCGAGATCTAGTCTTGCCACGCAATTGAATCCATACTATATAAGACAACAACTTAATGATGGTAATTGATAAAATGTTATAAGTTAAAATTGACAGTTGCGGTTATCTTTAACATGGAATCTTTATAATGGTTTCTCGTAATTAATCAACCCACATCAATCCATATTTCAACTAAATAAAACGACTAGATCATATCTGCTTAAACTGTTAAATCATTCACGAGACAATTATTATACGTAGTGTAAATTCCTGTAGCTTCATTACTTCATAATTGTGGATATTGCTTCACCTTGTGACCATTGCACCCTAAAGGTGCTTGAACCTGTTTATAAGAGAATACAAACATCACCGTGGTTACATGGAATATTATGGTTAATTACTGTTTCCTGCTGCTGTTCATTATTGATTGTATACCTGTTGTGAGCACTTACCCGATTGCACTACCTATGGGCCTGACCCTGCTACACCTGACATATACATACATACCGACTCATCCTGTTGTACCTTGACATTACTTGTTTCATGATTTCATGCCTAATGCCGACAAACCTGACCATCCCCGCTGTCTATCCAGACAGACCTACTCTTACCGGATTTTGTGTTGGCATTAGTCCTTGACTACTGAATACCTGACCTGACATACATAGCTTGGGGGTATGGGGAAATCAAAGATGAACCTGACTTGTAACTCGACAGTTTACTACCGTTCGAGTGTACACATTCCTATTCTGTGCCTAATGGCATGTCTCGGTTTCAGCCGAGAATATTGTGGCCGTGATCCCGGGTATGTACGGGGTAATACCGAGTGTACACTTTCCCATTCTGTGCCTAACGGCATGTCTCGGCTTCAGCCGAGAATATTGTGGCCGTGATCCCGGGTATGTACGGGGTAATACCGAGTGTACACTTTCCCATTCTGTGCCTAACGGCATGTCTCGGCTGCCGCCGAGAATATTGTGGCCGTGGTCCCGGGTATGTACGGGATACTATTGGGTTACATCGACGATTCATCAATTGGTTTCAAAGACTATAGAGTAGAAAACCTGATAGGATAGTTTAGTCACCATTGCACATTACCCTGCTTGTTATTTCTTATTACTGCTTTATTCATGTTCATACTTGCATTGCTTATTACCATGTTTATACTATATACTTGATGTCATGACGCGCTGACGTCTGGGTTTTGCATGGCCCAGATTCCGTACCACTGTCGACGACCGAGCAGGAGTACTTCAGCCAGCAGGCTGATTTGTGAGTTCTGTAGTGGTCAGTTCATTTATTGCATTTTATTCCCAGGTGTGATCCCGCATTATGGGACGTACCTTTCTATTTATTATATTGGATCATTGCTTCCGCACTTATTGTTTATTGACTCTCGTTATTATGGATTTGGACATGTGCTAGATTAGTTTATTTATCTTGTTCTTGATATCTCTACAACCGTAATGTGACTGTGGATGGATACTTCCTACCCACAGGTAGCATGGTTGGCTATGTCACGTGCCCAATCTTGCGTACTCTGGGAAGCGGGGCGTGACAGTAGACTCAGAGGACAACACGGCGGATCCACTCACGAAGGCATTTTCCCCAAGAGAGACTATTAGGGGATGGTTGAGTATTAGATGCTACAACTACTGCTACAGATGGCCCTAGTGCAAGTGGGAGATTGTTAGTTATATGTATGCCCTAGAGGCCATTACTGTACATTGGATGTATATTGTAGTGGATGCTGGGACATATATAGGTAGGACTTTCTTGCTCGACATGATAGTATGCTATCTGGTTGCCCTTTATCTTAACATGTATACTTTCAGTCTCTCTGTTACACGTTGATAAAGCCCTTAGGATGTGTACTCGACTTCCAGGAATATGATGTAGATCATACTACTGAGGCCTGGGTAGTCAATGAGTACATCCTTCATTGTTCCTAGTCGTGGGAATATCGAGACGGGGCATCGATATTCCAGAGTAGACTAGCGTATATCTTCTCGACCCATGTGATGGGCGATGGATGATCCCATATCCATTGGTGTTCGACATCAGAGATGGTATGCGGGTGCTCAGTGGAGACTGGGTATACTGAACGGACTCGCTGAAAACTCCCAGATGGTATTATACCTCACGTCAGATGGCAATTCTCTGGTAACACTGGTACAGCTTAGTCTGCTGACCCAAGATCGTCATAGAGTCTTGTGTGTCTCCCACTGTGCTTTGATTTCCACCCTACCACGGCTCTACTGAGTCGTACAAACAGGTGGTTTTTGGGTACAGTCCCGATTCACATGGAGGCAATGAGCGATAGTAGGGGATTCGTCTCTCCCGGTATTGGGGGTGGATGTTGCGCTATGCTCGACTGGCCATAACAGGAAATCCCTGGCCAGGGTTGCAGTGATATACTGATAAGAGTTATCAGTAGTTTCACGAAAATTATGGACCTTACGTCGGCATGACTTATCAAGCTACTGGGGTCTGACGTTTACCACCCCTAGGCGAGATATGCGACATATCAGACGAACAGATCGGACTGTACGGTAAGTGTTACTGGTTGGATTCACAGGAGTGTGAGCGGGCTTGCTCGTCGATCTTCTGATCGCTCAATACCCGGGTGGCCATTACGTTTAGCAGACCGCTTGCGGCTTGTGGGTGCTTGATATGATCATCACCTGCTGCCGGTGTATTGACGAGTCTTTAGAGTCCTACACAGAGGTTTCCTGGCTCAAGCGAAACGAAATATGAGCGCAAATGAGATATGTGCGGGACCGAGAATAATGCGTGTATGTGATACCGTATTCTATTCTCGCGATGAATGTATCAATTGGTTGTATGCGATATAACCTAGTTATCGAATCAAGGATTGATTCGATAAGCCGATACATTGGATATTAGTCGGTTATATGCGATATGACCGGATCATTAAATCAAGTATTGATTTAATGATTTAATGCATAATTATATATTTGATATATTACTTTGCATTAACTAGTATTTGTTCACTTTAAATGGATTTTCTCACTTGAAATACACAACTTGTATATGTGATATACTTTTGTGCACTTGTTTGTATCATGTTTGATGATACATGCAAACTTGGGTTTGTGTAAAGAATTAAACCATGGTTATGTTAATGGTTAGGGTTTTGATTTACTTATCTATTCATTTATTTATTTATTCATTTTTTTGAAAGATAAATAAATCATGGTGGCTTTCTTTGTTTGCTAGTTGAAGCTTCATGAAGCTTTGAATAAGTCCACCATTTTTGTTTCATGCTTAACCCTAACCATTCAACCTAACCCTAGTTAATTCTCTACACTAAACCATGGTTGGATATATGATAAGTATCATTTTATTTTCTATTTTCAATAATACTTATCATATTCTTTTCTTCTTCCTCTCCTTCTTCAAGATGAAGAAAAGCTTGCTACCATCAATGGTGAAATGAGAAAAAGAGTGAGAAATCCAATTCTAAAGTGAACCCACTTCCTATTTCTTCATCCTCTACCACTTGCCAAGTAGTATAGGGTGTTTTCTTCACAAGTTTCATGACTTGGTGAAGTTGGAGCTTGATCTTGAGTTGCCTCGACGTAGATCATCTTCGACATCGAAGTCGACGACCTAGCCCGATCATTTCTCCGATGAAACCTTCGCCAGAGTCCGGATTCCGATAGGTACAGCGGAGGGGTGTCATCACGGAGCCAAGGAGGTGGAGGACCGGATCTACAAAGGTTGTAGCCTCTTTCCTTTAGCAATAAAATTGTTTACTTGCTTGCATCGCCTATACTTCTAGTTAACGATCCGTATTAGGGTTTGTAGGCCCATGAAAAAATTTTAATTGGGCGTGTTTGATCTGTTGTGAGACCTCATTAGTATGACTAGGAACCCTACACAGACTTCCTCTATGGTAGCATCTCAAGTAGCGATCTATCCAGCCTTTATCGTCTAGTATGCCACGGTATCTAGCTTGGAACTCTTCCAACACACCGTCCCTTTACTGAGGGTAAAGACAATGCCTGTGACTGACATTCAGTCGTCCTTATCACCTTGGAACCTTTCCAGTGATTCTCCCTACGATCAGTTGATACCATCTCACTACTACTAGTGAGTATACTAATATCCAATTACATCTATCTCATAGATGAAAACTCAGGATTTAGGAGGTATCACTTTGATCCTATATGGAGAATCCTTATGATAAGCGGAGATTGACCGAGCGTAGCATAGGAAACTCCTTTCTTATCAAGAGTATGCCATCCACGTACTCTACGAGGATCACCACCATACTCCCTATTACCTTTTTGTATATACAAGGTTCATCTACCATTTTGATGATGTCAAACTTTTTGAATAACACATCAAAACAGACGTTCCAACTCTGCGATGCCTGCTTTATTACATAAAACATCTTGCTCGCGTTTCCACTGCTCCCACTGTCTACGAGGCCCTCTGGCTGTGTACTTATAGACGCACTCTTCTAAAACATCATTTAGAAAAGCAGTCATGGCACCCAACCGCCAGATATCGTAGTCATGGTATGTAGCCGTAGCAAGTAGGATCCGGATGGACTTATGCATAGATACTTAGAAAAGGTTTCATCATAATCCATACCTGGTCAATGATGCAAGCTTTTAACAAGTCTAGCTTCGAAAGTCTCAACTTTTCCATGTACACCAAGTAATCTTCTCAAGATATACTTACTCCTGATGGGGATTTAACCCTTCAGATATAGCAAACAAAGTCCATACTTTGTTGGTGTACATGGATTCCATCTCAGATCACTAAGCATCCAGCCATTCTTACAGAGTCCTTACTCTCGATGGCCTGCTCAAAACTGGTTAGGTCATCATCTCATGATGCAATCCTCGCTCCCACTGTCATAGAGAAACCGAAGTATCTCTCAGGTGGGTGAGGAACCCTACTAGATCGGCGGAGAGGCTGAGGTTCGTTGGAAACAATTGAATCCTTTGGTTCTACCAAATCATCAGCTGCAGTTTGTATAGCTGAAACCATTCCAGTTCTATATTATTGACTTTGTCTCGAGCTTGTCCGAATTTTTCTTTAAGACATAGGCTGGACAACCCCAAATCTTAACTTACTTAAGAGATAGGCTCTTCCCATACCATATCTCATATGGAGTGGTAGGCACTGATTTGATTCGAACCCAATTCAATAGGTATGCAGCTTCTCAAGTGCATAACCCCCAAAAGGAAAAAGGTAACTCAGTAGTACTCATCATAGAGCGCACCATATCTCATAGGGTGCAATTGCTCCGCCCCGATATACCATCGTGCTATGGTGTATACGGAGGAGTAATGCTGAGAGAGAATCACATTCTCCTTTAGAATAGTCCAGGAATTCCGTGCTCAAGTATTCTCCTCCCTGATCACATCCAAGGACATAATACTTATACCCGTATTTTGGTTCTCTACTTCTAAATCATATTCAGTGAATATCTCAAAAGGTTCGGACTTGTGTTTCAACAGGAACATATGTCTGAATCTCGAGAGATCATCAGAGAATTTAATGAAGTATAAAGAACCAGTCCTGGCATGTGTAGACAGGGGACCTTACATACATCATCATGTAGCAGTCCTAAGAGTTTATTAACTCTTTCTCTGTTTCCAATAAACAGAGCTATGGTTATCTTATCTTGGTGACATGACTGGCAAGTTTCACAAGATGTAAATTCAAACTGATTTAAATATGCATCTAAATGTAACTTCAGCCAGTCAGGTCGCATTGATATGACCTAGTCTACAATGCCTCAAGAAGGAATCGTTCATTTCTGAACTCTTCCTCTTGTGTGTGTTTTATATACTAAGAACTGTAGTTTTATTTAGAACATCAATGCTTTTAGATAACGTGCCTGAACCGATCAACTTTTGATATAGGAAATGTTCAAAACATTATCCAACAATACAAAATTATATCCTTTCTTTACTAATAAAGAGACTGATATGATTTTGTATATCAGGTTCGGTATCTTATAGCATTTGTTCAGAATCAATGTATTGGTAATACAGGGTGACAGTGACCAACAGACTTGGCTGCAACACTTGCCCCTTTTTCTATCTCATGAAACTTATCACCCGTTCTCAGTTCTTTACCTATCTGTAGCCCATGTAACAAATTACATATGCGGAATCCTGATCCGGTATCACATACCCAGGACGTAAAGAATACTGAGAAACCGTTCTGTATAATGAACACACCCGAAGATGATGCATCGGCATGCACTCTCTTCGTTTGGGCGGCACGAGAAATCCGGTATTCCCCTATTTCCTGCTCTGTCTTATAACAATTATAAGTTGGAGCGGGACCAACGTTCCCCAGCTCAGTATAACAAGCGGGTTCGGTCAATACATCCGTATTATTATCTTGATTAAGGCGTGACATGGTCGCTACCAGGAGAGAGAGAGAAGAAAACACTCTGCGTGCGCTCTTGCAAGATCAGATTGGTTATTATTTTATCTAATCAGGATGGCTCCCACTGTTTTTATCAAATCTTCCTTCAAATCCTAAAAGGAAAGACTAGCCGGGATTAATTACATACTACAAGTTTGCCAATCTTTCAGCCAGGCCAGTGTCGGTACTTTGAGAGAAGTTCCCTGTGCTTTCGCACGGACCTAATTAAAGTCAACCTCGTTTTCCCAGAGGCGTAACCCCGTTGACACCTTTCTAGACATCTACTTGATCGGCTAATTGTAATGTGTAAAACTCTTCCAGGAGTAACAATTACTCGCAGTGGGTATCGGGATCCAACTATCTCATAGAAGGTATGCAATCTCATTGCAAATTTCAACACTTGAAATTCCCGATAATATTTTGCCCCAAGCGATCTATGACCTTGACTGAGTCAACAAACCATAGACTGCAAGTAAAGTTCAACCCGTCATTTCTTGATTGAATTAAACCCACCCGCACGACCCTTGACTGAGTCAACAAGGCCGCACGACTACCCTAATCTAATCGCATCATATGCTTTGCAGATAAGCACTAATCAGCTACCGCACACTACGCCTTGACTGAGTCAACAAACGCAGCACGAATACTAACTATTACTTATCTGAAATGACGGAGGGCTACGTCAGGTTTTTAAGAAAACCCTTTGCGTAATGAACTTTATATCGTTGTAGAATCAAATGATTTTAAAATGGAGTGTTTTTTAGGCTTTTCTAGTTTTGCTAAAGGGGTCACTCCTGGTGAAGGGATCGTCGGCCTTTTTCTCGTCGAATGAGGTGCGGGATATATCATATATATCACTGTACAAAGCAGAAACTTTAGAAGCAATCAAAAGACAAACCGAGGGTTGTAGCATCTACCAGTTATTGCTAAAGGGGTCACTCCCGGTGAAGGGATCTCGGCCCTTTCCTTATCGAATAAGGTGCAAGATGTTCTACAAGGAACACCGCGATGCAAAGCAAGGACTATAGCTACCTGTTTTTGAAAATTCGATTCCACAACATCATTAGGATTCTTTTCTTTCATTAATCACATTAATTCAGTCCCATCATTTAAATCACCTAAACATCAAAGATAAATACAACGTACGCTTATGCCATCCGCATTCGCCTCGATGTCCCGTCTGCACCGTTAGGTTAGGTAACTAACGGCAGAGTGGGGCAGGGCTAGCGCGGGTGTAAAACATAAGCAACGTTTATATAATATATCATATATACTATATATACAGTATTTATCAAAAAACATATCAAATGATCACATCATAGATATCGCAGCAGAAAATATCATATGAAATATTGGATATACTAGGACGTCCGTGTTTTGAATACGAGCCAGTATAAAACACGGATTCCACGGTCGCGATGAATAGCCAAACCCACACCCCTAGACCCCTACGAGAGCGGCAAGCAACCCTACCAATTCTAGAGTTAGGAGACCCGGACTCGACTCCTCGAGTTGGTCTCCCACTGGACTCCAGAACCCGGTTACTTGTGCCCTCCTCCTTGGGTCTATCCTAGTGCGGAAAAGTAAATAATATACAAATGGTGACATCATCCTCAACCTGGAAGTGCCCCAATAAAAGAATATTACATACAATTTTTTACATGAATGAAAATGAAAAACACCCATCTCACATAAAAACCCCCGGCTATTCAAACACGACGATCCAATATAACATATCCAGCAACACATAACATCACATGTCATCAACGTAAGTAAACATGCGTATGCCAATTGTCGTTGACATATAGCAACGAAACCGACGATATCACATATTACACTTACGGTCGCAGAAAAGAAAGTGTAAAACTACAACAGTTGGAACCTGCATAGACATCGCATGCCTAATCAAATGAATTCCTTAGACATCGCATGCCTAACAATTATAAACCCCGCATTTTAGTCCCATTATTGAAAACTCTTTTCAATATCAAGTCGGGAAATTCAACAAGATTCCCGACATCCTGAACGACTGCTCGTCGCAAACTTTAGTAGACGGCCGCACCCCCGATACCGTCGACGAAGTGCACTAAGGAGGAACACCGCTGCCGCGAGCACCCGAACGGATTCTCTTTGGCGACGGGGTTCTCCTACAGTCACTTGGTCGGGGCTATGGGGCGTGGCTATCTATTAAGTTTACCGGCGAGTATCCGCGTACGCTACGCGATTGCGGCGGACTTTTGATCACATCAAAATTCCGTGGCAACTGATCAAGTGAGACTAAACCGCTAGATTTATAACATTCATTCAGTTATCTTATAATTACTTGTGAATTCCAATTATTGTATCACATTCCAGATAAATAGAAAATGTCAAACTTTCCGATCGAACAACCAAACAACCAAGTTATCCCGATACAGCTCAACACATGAAATAGGTTTAAAAATATCCAGTTCATGCCTCAGTACCAACGGTCCAGCCGTAGAAGGGTCAAGCCAACGCCTCACATGTGGCACGCCGTACTGTCCCAAACCCGAAGGTTCAAAGGGCAGTTCAAGACGGTCACATAATCGAGTTAAGGTTTGTTGTCTTCTAAAGGGACCATCGTGTTACTTGCACTACTTAGAACGTTCTTAAACCACGGAAAAATCCAACACTTGGAAATTTTCCGGCAAGGGAAAAATTGGGTATTTATATCCGGTCGAACTTTTTAACATATTCAAAAATTATCCGGAAAACACATAGATAAAGTTTGATAATCCGATCGAATCTACGAACTCCCAATACAACCCAGAAAACTCAACTCTTGAGTAAACATTAAAATATCCCAGAAAATACAGCACTAAAATATAGGAATTACTATGCAAATTTTATTGGAAGAACCGACCGTACGGCCGCGGAACCGCCGCACTATCCAGGCTCCTGCCGCGGTTCCGCGGCGGTTTAATTGATTCAGGAGCTCGTTTTGCACAGTTTTTATTATAAAACCCTTCTGAATTTTCTGCATATTTTTAATATAGAAAATCTCACTGTTTAAAAAATTGTACAGAGAAGGGGTCGGATTAGGGTTTCTTGTTTCGATCGGACGTAAAACATCGTCTACACATCGCCTAAGGCTCTAGCAAGGCTCTGATACCACTGTAGGGTTCCTAGGCACTCTATGGAGGTTCCACAAGGTATCAACCTTGCCAAATTCAAAAATTTCCGGTGCCGAGAAACCCTAATGCGATCGTTGACTAGAGTTTAAGGCGATAACTATGCAAGTACACAACTTTACTCTAAAGTGAATGGAAATACAACCTTTGTAGATCCGGTCCACCACTTCTTTAGCTCCGTAATGACGTCCCTCCACTGCAACTATCGGAATCCTGGACTCTCGCGGTGGTTTCATCGGAGAAAAGATCGGGCTAGGTCGTTGACTTTGATGCCGAAGATGATCTACGTCGAGACGACTCTAACTCGAGCTCCATCTTCACCAAGTCATGAAACTTGTGAAGAAAACACCCTATACTACATGGCAAGTGGTAGAGGATGAAGAAATAGGAAGTGGGTTCACTTTGGATTTGGATTTCTCACTTGGAAATTTTCAAGCAAGCTTTCATTTTCTTCATCAAGAAGAAGAAAAAAAAGATGAAAGAAAAAGAATTATCTATATTAAAACAAAATCAAGTGATGGTTATCATTTGTAACCATGGGTAAGTGTAGAGAATAAACTAGGGTTAATTTGAAAGGTTAGGTTAAAGGAAAGAAACAAAATGGTTACTTCTTCAAAGCATCATGAAGCTTCAACAAAAGACAAAGCAAGCCACCATTTCATTTTCCTCTGCCAAAATGAATAAAGAGAATAAATAAATAAGTAAATCAAAACCCTAACCATTAACATAACCATGGTTTAATCATACACACCCAAGTTTGCATGTATCATCAAACATGATACAAACTAGTGCACAAAACTATATCATATATACAATGTGCACATCAAGTGAGAAAATCCATCTTAAGTGAAAAAATACAAGTTAATGTAAAGTAATATATTAAATATATAATTATACATTAAATCATTAAATCAACACTTGATTTAACGATCCGGTCATATCGCGTATGACCGACTAATATCCAATGTATCGACTTATCGAATCAATCTTCGATTCGATAACTAGGTTATATCGCATACAACCATTCAATACATTCATCGCGAGAATAGAATACGGTATCACATACACGCATTATTCTCGGTCCCGCACATATCT
The DNA here is from genome assembly GCA_030015575.1 of Agapanthus africanus. Classification (NCBI taxonomy): domain Eukaryota; kingdom Viridiplantae; phylum Streptophyta; class Magnoliopsida; order Asparagales; family Amaryllidaceae; genus Agapanthus; species Agapanthus africanus. Next base: position 174,682,169 of record CM057349.1, read on the forward strand.
CATATGCGCTCTTATTTCGTTTCGCTTGAGCCAGGAAACCTCTGTGTAGGACTCTAAAGACTCGTCAATACGCCGGCAGCAGGTGATGATCATATCAAACACCCACAAGCCGCAAGCGGTCTGCTAAACGTAACGGCCACCCAGGTATTGAGCGATCAGAAGATCAACGAGCAAGCCCGCTCACACTCCTGTGAATCCAACCAGTAACACTTACCGTACAGTCCGGTCTGATCGTCTGATATGTCGCATATCTCGCCTAGGGGTGGTAAACGTCAGACCCCAGTAGCTCGATAAGTCGTGTCGATATGAGGTCTATAACAGTTTGAGAAACTACTGGTAACACTTACCAGTAAATCTCAGCAACCCTGGCCAGGGATTTCCGTTTATAGCCAATCGAACACAGCACAACATCAACTCCCTATACTGGGAGAGACGAATCCCCTCCTATCGCTCATTGCCTCCATGTGATTCGGGACTGTACCCAAAAGCCACCGATTTGCACGCCCTCTTGGACGTGGTAAGGTGGAAATCAAAGCACAGTGGGAATCACACAAGACTCTATGACGATCTCGGGTCTACAGACTAACCTGTACCAGTGTCACCAGAGAACTGCCATCTGACGTAAGGTATAATATCATCTGGGAGTTCTCGGCGAGTCCGTCCAGTATACCTAGTCTCCACTGAGCACCCGTATATCATCTCTGATGTCAAACACCAATGGATATGGGATCATCCATCGCCCATCTGTATGGGTCGAGAAGGTATACGCTAGTCTACTCTGGTATATCGATGCCCCGTCTCGATACACCCACGACTAGGGACCTTGAAGGATGTACTTATGGACTACCATGTCCCCACTAGTATGATCCGCATCATAGTCCAGGTAGTCAAGTACACATCCTAAGGGCTTTACCAACATGTAATAGAGAGACAATCAGTGTACACGTTAAGGTAAAGAGCAACCAGATAGCATACTATCATGTCGAGCAAGAAAGTCCTCCCTATATGTGTCCCAGCATCCACTACAATATACATCCTATGTACAGTAATGGCCTCTAGGGCATACATATAACTAACAAATGTGACAATCTCCGTATAGTCCGGTCTATTCGTCTGAGAGTATCGCATGTCGGGCCTAGGGGGGTGGAAAACGTCAGACCCCTAATAGCGGTACAAGTCGTGTCGGAGTTTAGCCCAGAACACCCTGAGAAACTACTGGTAACACTACCAGCAAATCTCGTTTTCCCTGGCCAGGGACGACTATGTGTAATGGCTCTCCTACACACAGCGCGATATCAACTCCCAATACCGGGAGAGACGAATCATGTCTAACCGTCACTGCCTCCAAGTGCTTCGGGACTGCACCCAACTACTACCTGTTTGCACGACTCAGTAGAGCCGTGGTAGGGTAGTAATCTAAGAACAGTGGGAACACACTCGAGGCGAAGTGACAGTGTCAAGTCAGCGGACTAAGCTGTACTCATGTCACCTGGGAACTGTTAATTGACGATAGGTATAATACCAACCAACAGTTCCCGACGAGTCCTGTCCAGTGTACTCGTAACCTAACGAGCACCTGCATACTATCTCCAGTACGATGTACTGATGGCTGTGGGACAGACTATCTCCCCTGCTGGGAAGAAAAGCGTATGCACCAGTCTACTCTGGAGTATCGATGCCCTGTCTCGATAATCCTACGACTAGGGACCAAAATAAGGATGTGCTTATAGACCACCCAGCCCCCACTAGTGTGATCGCCATCGCAACGCCGGTAGTTAAGCAAAGATCCTAAGGGCTCCATCAATATGTTTTTAGCGATATGTTAAAAGAAATATATACTCATATTAAGATATAAACAAACCAAGTAGCATACTACTATATCGAGCAAGACTGTCGTAAACCCGTATATATATATTCCAATCCTCCAAAATGTATTATACAAACTAGTACTATACAATAATGGCTTCTAGGGCATACATATTCAACAATCTCCCACTTGCACTAAAGGCCAGTAATTGGTGTACCACATACCCAACGTCTGCACTAAGGCCAGCTGCTGGCGTACCGCATACCCAATAGCTCAAAAAGTCGCTCGAATTGTGTTTGAGGGAGGGCCTTTGTGAATGGATCCGCTGTGTTGTCTTTTGTGTCCACTCTCTGTACCTCGATCTCCCGGTGATCAATGATCTCCCTGATCAGGTGATACTGCCTTAAGATGTGTCTGGATTTCTGATGGGACCTTGGTTCCTTCGCTAAAACTATAGCCCCATTGTTATCGCATTACAAAGGTATTGGGTCAACAATGGACGGAACCACCTGAAGTTCACTAATGAACTTCTTCATCCAGACCGCCTCTTTTGCGGCATCGCTTGCAGCAATGTATTCATCCTCTATCGTCGAGTCTGCGACGGTATCCTATTTGGAACTCCTCCAACACACCGCCCCTCCGTTGAGGGTAAACACAAAACCCGAGATAGACTTGCTGTCATCTTTGTCACTCTGGAAGCTTGAATCGGTAAAGGACTCGACCCTGAGTCTCCATTACAGTAAACCAGGAACATCTCCTTAGTCCTTCTCAGGTATTTGAGAATGTTCTTCACTGCCGTCCAGTGGTCCTCACCTGGGTCTGACTGATACCGGCTCACCACGCTTAGCGCGTAAGCTACATCTGGTTTTGTACATAGCATCGCATACATTATAGATCCTACCGCCGAAGCGTAGGGTATAGTGCTCATGCGAACCCTCTCCTCATCAGCCTTAGGAGATATCTTCTTGGAGAGGGTGATTCCGTGCAATGCGGGTATATTACCGCGCTTGGAATCTACCATACTAAATCTCTTTAGTACGGTCTCTATGTACATGGTGTAAGTCTACGTTAGCGCCCCGGCCGTCTACAGACGCCAAATGCGGAACAAAAAACTTTTAAACTGGCGCTATCGTATACTTTCACCCGGATCTACCATTATTGCTAAACTAACTAACTGTAAAGAGTGTAGAAAGGTTATACCGAACGATCCGAGTCCTTCGTTCTTTAACCATCATCCCACGCTCCGTTGCGGCTGCTCCGATCTCGTCGATCTCCGATCTGCTCGTCCAGGTGGCACCACATCACCGATTCTTTAAACGGGCTCCCGCCTCTGACTCGAGGCAACTCGGTCGTCAAGTTTGCTAAAAGAGATGACCAAGAATGATGCAGAGAATGAGTAGATGACTTTATCTCACTTCGTCCAAGTCCGTGGACGATCGGTTAATGAAGTTGCCGAGGGAATTGGGTGATGGAATGAAATGAACTGTAAAATTCCATGCACCCCAAATACTATCATATCTTTTTCAAGTGAAACCTCAAGTGAGATCGATCAAGAGAGGAGGGGGAAGGGGCCGGCCATATATATAGAATGAGGAGGGTGAGTGTAGGAGCAAAGGAGGTGACCATAAGACATGAAGCTTCTGTAAGTCTACGCTAGCGCCCCGGCCGTCTACAGACGCCAAATGCGGAATAAAAACTTTTAACTTGGCGCTATCGTATACTTTAACCCGGATCTACCATTATTGCCAAACTAACAAACTACAAAGAGTGTAGAATGGTTATACCGAACGATCCGAGTCCTTCGTTCTTCAACCATCATCCCACGCTCCGTTGCGGCTACTCCGATCTCGTCGATCTCCGAATCCTTCGTCGAGGTGGCACCACATGATCGGTTCTTTAAACGGGCTCCCGCCTCTGACTCGAGGCAACTCGATCGTCAAGTTTGCTAAAAGAGACGACCAAGATTGATGTAGAGAATGAGTAGATGACTTTGTCTCACTTCGTCCAAATCCGTGGACGATCGGTTAATGAAGTTGCCGTGGAAATCGGGTGATGGAATGAAATGAACAGTGAATTCCATACACCCCAAAACTATCATATCTTTTCTAACCGATGAAATCAACAACCATGAGAGAGAGAGAGAGGGGCCGGCCTCTTTATAGAATGAGGGAGGTGACCGTAGGAGAGGGGGGGTGAACATAGGAAAGCTTCTCACTTAAAAGATCAAGAAGAAATATCTTAACCAAAACAAGAATCATTAAACCTAAAGCATGACTCACATATACACCTCATCATGCTTTAATTGCAACCAATGAAAACATAACACCTATTAGCCTCATCATCACTTCTAGAAGCTTCTAGAATGATGACTCACTCATATCAGAAGAAAAGATAAATCCGTCTTTAACCGAATGTTAAAAGACGGCTGATAGAAAACTGGAAACTGGCAACTTCCAAAAGTGATCCTGAAACGACTTTCAGGATAACCCCGTAACTGTATAAAAATACCCGCATTTGTATTACGACCGAATACAAATGCAACTGAGACAAAGATATTATACCTACTCAATATAATACTCGGATCCGGCTTAAACCAAAGCCGACCAGTATCAACTGTCCGAAAATCGACACGTGCGTAAACGCACGTGCATTTTCCGAACCCTGCCATAAAACCATACGGCCTCTACAACGTTTCGCCCGAACTTGGGAAACTGTCTGTGGGGGACTCTAATGACTCGTCAGCACCCTGGCAGTGGGTTTAACCACAAACCGTCAGCGGCACTAGCAATGCGTAACGGCTGCCCACGGACTGACCTCAAGGGTGGCCGAGGAGCGAACTCAAGGGAGACCGATGAGCGAACTCCTCCGAAAACCCTACTGAGCCTAACAGTGACAATGTATATACAGTCCGGTCCGTTCGTCAATGAGTATCGCATATCCGCCTAGGGGGCTAGTAACGTCAGACCCCCAGAAGCAGTATAAGTCGTGTCGGAGTGAAGCCCAATTACACCCTGAGATACTACTGGAGTACCTACCAGTAAATCTCTTGCCATGGCCATGGACTTTGTGTAATGGCTCTCCTAGACACAGCACGATCTCGCCCCCAATACCGGGAGAGACGAATCCCCTGCCGATCCGCTCACGTGCCTCCATATGGCTCGGGACTGTACCCAAAAGCTACCTGTTTGCACGACTCCTTTGAGCCGTGGTAGGGTAGAAATCAAAGCACAGTGGGAACTCACACGAGACAAATGACGACCTCAGGTCGATGAACTAACCTGTACACATGTCACCAGGGAACTGCTATCTGACGGTAGATATAATACTAACTAGCAGATTCCCGGCGAGTCCTGTCCGGTGTACTCATAACCCAATGAGCACCTGTATACATCTTAGGTGATCCAACTGTCACCAGTGGCTTGTGAGACCGGCCACCGCCCCTTGTCGGGGTCTCGACTGTACACACTAGTCTACTCCGGAGTATCGATGCCCTGTCTCGAAACTCCCACGACTAGGGACCACAATTAAGGATATGCATATAAACTACCCAACTCTCACGTATATGATCGCCCTCATACAGTTGGTAGTAAAGCAAGATCCTAAGGGCTCTATCAAAGTGTAACATGCAATCAGTCACCTGAACATGAACACGACTGATAAAGGCAAACCAGATAGCATACTATCATTTCGAGTAAGACTGTCCTACCGGGATAGGTCCTCCGCAATCATTGCAATCACGTACCTGCGATCCAATAATTGACTATGAGGGCACTATCTCCAACAATCTCCCACTTGCACTCAAGGCTAATATTGCGATGTCGACTACTCACAGCCCGTGTGAAACCGAACATCCAACTCCTCTACTAATCAGTTTCACAAAGCCCGTTTGTAAAACTATTGTGTTCGAAAAAATAGCCTCAGTGAGTGGATCCGCCTAGAAGTTTCTTTCTGTATCTCTCATAATCTCAAGTTCGCGGAGAAAACCATCTCCCGAATTGAGTAGTACCTGTCTTAGAATATGTCTGGATATCTGATGGGACCTTAGTTCATAAATGAACACCATATCCAAACTTCTTAGACTGTATCGATCACTGAACCTAATCAGTATCGGGCACCATGCCACCCACAGTATCCTCTGGAACCACCTGTCCATAATACTGTCCCTCGTCAGAGGGAAAACTAAAACTCTGACAATCACTCTGTCATCCATGTCACCTTTGAAGCCTGGAATGATAACCGTCTCCCGAAAGAGGCTGCCGTTATCAAATCCGTAGAACATGTACTAGTGTTCTAAAACTGCTTCCTTATGTTTCTCCAGGATTGGATTAATACAAACTTATTGCATCTAGTGCAAAAACAACATTTGGTGCGGTACTTGACATTTCATGATTGACTCAATTGCCTAAGCAAGTGATCTGCCAATCATGCACATCCCTCTCCCCTTTAGTCTATACGACACCTTTAGAGAGGGTGACTCCATCACCTGCAGGTACACTACCATGCTAGGAGTCAACTATTCTAAAAACCATTAGAATAACTGTCAAAGTACCTACATTGGGAAACTACCCAAATCCAGATCTAAAACCATAGATCTAGAAACCAGAATGTCAAATATTATCCATATCCTGTCTGGAGAAACAACTGTGTGACGACCACAGTTCAACCGATCGTAGTATAGGAATTTTACTTCCTACTTTGTGTATGTCATCTAGATACCATGACATCACACCCTACTACCTTCTTAACAGATCCATCCCCTATTCTGATTGAAGTCAAAACCATGACTATCACATCAAAATTAGATGATCTATCTCCGCTATAACTGCTCTAGTCTATAAATAGACATAAGCTACTTGCCCACCATGCTTCCGTTGCTCCCACTGACTATGACAACCCTCCTACAGGGTCTCATAACCTGGAACAACAGTAGTGTCAAGTCTGGGTAAATAAGAACCTCCCTGTCACCGTCTTTGAGGCTACCGAAGTACCTCTCGGGTGTCTGAGGTTACCTACCAAATCTGCGGAGTGGCTATTGGAATGTCAAACCTGATTGAATGTATAGGTCCTATTAAATTTTCCGTAATCGTTCGCGGTTCTGGAATCACTTCCAGTTCTACCATACTCCCACTACTGTTTTCTGAAAAAGATCCATTTTACTAAAACTGTGGCGAGTCAAGAACAATATCACTATTGATCTTCCAAATGGTAGAATATCAACCCTCGTCATAGCCAGGGTCAACCCACAAAACAGCCATTACAGAAACGTGCCCTGAGTTATCCAGAGTCTGGTTTTAAGCATAAGCTGGACAACTCCCCATACCTTAATTTCTTTTAAGGTACGATCCATTCTATATCCAATACAGAAACTTTGGCACTTATTTAATTGGAACCATATTCAAACCATGCAGCTGTCTCCAGTGCATATCAACTTAATGGAAAGAGGCTATTCAGCATTACTCAACTTAGGAAACCATCCAATTATGAGTAACCTGAAAAAGAAACACGTTTCTCAAAACCATCACTATCATCTGAATACCAATCACAAGAATCTACATCTTCGATCTCTTTGAAGAATCCCGATACTTGTGACACCTGGTTCTCCACTTTATTCTTATACCCACAACTTCTCAAAACTTAGACCTTGTATTTCTACGAAACACTCGTCTAAATACTAGAGAAGTTATAAGTAAACAGAACAAAGTACGAGGACCTACCCCTTTGTCCTGAAGGACACTTGGACAACATACAATACTCTGTATAAGTCCGCTGAGTTAAACAACTCAAAACCTGTGCGTCGTAGGTAGAAAACTGTACCCTGGAGATTTCCTCAAATATCACCAATTACAACGAATTCCGATATAATGAGGATGATCACCTAATTCCCAATATCTTACTCCCACTCATCATCTGTAAAACCATACAGATATGAAAATGAAACCTGGTAAATATATACCCTTGGAGTAAGTATCTAATCGGGAAAACAGTTTTTCTTTAACAATGCACTGAAACATGAAAATGTTTCGTAGGGGTATCCTGGTATTCATAGCAATGCCTCTTCCATAATCCAATTCATGACTTCAACCGTATATCTCTTTGCCATCTCTCCAAATCCCCTTTATTTGTCTTTAGTCGTTACCTTCTGTACACCATCGTTAGGCTAAATGGTTTTCTTCCTTCTCTACCGTTCGGCACCAGCCTATGGTTTGGAAGAAGACTATCCAGTAAGCATAATAGGTGTACCCTCCTAAACCAAGGAGTACTCACAACTGAGAGAAGGTGATGATAAAAGACAACTGAATAATACCTTATTCTTTTAAAGGTGAAATAGGAGTGGCGATGAAGTACGCGGTTTTGGTCGTGAATGATATCAGTCGCAATTTACTTTGCCCTCTTTCTAATCCCTTTATTTTGTCTTTACATATTACCTTCTGCACACCCTACTTAGGCTAATTGGTTTTCTTCATTCCCTACCTTTCGGCACCAGCCTATGGTTTGGAATAAGACTATCCAATAAGCGTAATAGGTGTACTCTCCTAAACCAAGGAGCTCTCGCAACCTGAGAGAAGGTGATAATAAAAGACAACTGAATAAACCAATTCTATTTCTCCTGAACCTGGATCCATCCCCGAAGAAGTCCCTTCGAGTTCGTATATAACCATACGATGGATCTATCCAATGGAAGTGGATATCCGTAGTAATACGGGTGTTCTGAGAAATTCAAAGGGTAAAAGAAGGAGTGGCAATGACTTATGCAACTCAGACAATCCAAAAGCCAGTATTTTAAGAAGGTTCGGTCAACCTGGTCACTGAGTCATAGTCTAGGGTCGGTCAAAGGTCGCTGCCAAAGAGAGAGAGAGAAAAGAAACACTCTGCGTGCACTCTAACCTAGATCAGAATGGTCATCACTTTATCTAATCCGGAAACCTCCCACTGTCCTGTCAAATTCTCCTCCAAACCTAAAGAAGAATCAATCGGGATCATCCGAAGAGTAAACCAACTCATCAGTGGGAATCGGGATCCAACTCTCATCGCATGTTAACGTGATGGAATGCATCCACGTTATTCATACTCCAGAAGGTATGCGCACACTTGGCAAGTTTCAGTTTCTTTAGAAACTCCCGATATCATTTTCTTGCCCCATGCTCTTATGACCTTGGCGTATGTCAACAAATCATAAGTCACATGTCAAGTTCTGCCCGTCATTATCTTGTTAATTTGAACCCACCCGTACATACCCTTGACGTATGCCAACAAGGTAATACGACTGTCCCAAACCAACTCATCTATCTATGCAACAAATGAATACCCAGCAGCTACCAAACACTATGCCTTGACGTATGCCAACAAACATAGCTTGAATACTACTGACCATCCATAAGAAACGACGGAGGGCTACGGTTGGTTTTTGGCGAAAAACCTTTAACGTAGTGAACTTGATATCGCTGAAGGAACCTGATAGCTTTTTTTTTAAAATATAGTGGCGAAAACCTTTTGCTAAAGAGGTCACTCCCGGTAAAGGGATCTCGGCTCTTTCCTCGTGGAATGAGGTGCAGGATATTCCACTGAATACCGCTATGCAAAGCAACTTGTAATCGACTATAGTAAAGTTATTACCCTGACGCAAACTTCTGTCCAAGGGGTCTTTCCCGGTGAAGGGATATCAGCCCTTGCCTCGTCGAATGAGGTGCTGGATATTCACACCGAATACCGCTATGCATAACAAAAGAAAATGTCTTTGCAATAACACCTTTTAAATTTGTTCCAACAACTCAAACAGGTTTGTTTAACTTTGCATTGATCAAAATCAATGCAGTCCCATCAATCGATCACACCAGAAAAGAACGAAAATAAAATGTACGTATATGCCATCCGCATTCGTCACTGGGTCCCGTCATCACCCGTTAGGTTACTTAACTAACGACAGAGCGGGGACTGGACTAGCGCGGGTGTAAAACATATACAACATCTAATAGTATATAAACCAATATACATAATCGCTCCAGGCGTGATAATATGCAACATTACAGAAAAGTAATAAGCATCACAAAACAATACAGATATCTGGGATCCCCGAGTTTCACAGAGCCGCTGCTGAAACTCGACGTTCCCCTGTCGTGTGGATAGCCTGTGCAATGAAACCTAGACCCCTACGGGTGCGGCAAGTTACCCGCCAAAACTTGAAGCGAGGCAGTCCCCACAGCATAGTGAAAGGAACACCCGGCACTTCACAGAATCCGGTAATCTTGGGCACCCCTCCTTGGGTCAACCTGTACCCCCTACGAGTGCGGCGAATAGTCTGCCAATTCTGAAGTGGGGCCCCTCTGCCTCTCAAAGCCATGAGATGCGGACCCGTTGCTTTCCCGAACCCGGCTATCCGTGCACTCCGTCGCGGGGTAAAACCTAGTACAGAAATGAAAAATAGTACAATAGGTACATCGACCGCAACCTGGTCGTGCCCCAAAAGAATATTATACAACAGGCAGTGACGGCTATCCACATGTTGGACGCTCGCCCCGCAATATCAAATGTACAAATAAACTCAAACTGTACTACCATTGCACACTGCTATCCACCACGACAAATCCGCAACAATACAGCACAACACAGAACATCAACGCGAATGTCACGTTCGCAAACCCGTCTAAAAGAACTATAGCAGTTAAACGCGGTTTACCGATCAAATGACATTCCCGGTCGGAGATATAATGTAAGCACTGTAAACTAACGTGTTTAAATTTCGATCGACCAAAGACGAAATATTAAAAAGTGGGCCCCACAGCTTACTGGTGAACAGTAACAAAACCTGGGCCAAAACTGTACATACCAAAAACCCCAAAATACTTCACAGAACCCACTGAAAACTTTTGGAGGCACGTGCTCCCCAAGTGGCCGCGGAAGGGCGGCCAAACCATGGGTTTGGCCGCGCTTCCGCGCCTCTATGGAAAGATCATGACTCCAAATTTCTTCGTGGTTCTTAGAATCGCCTGCTGTGATTTTTGAGATGTACAGAAATCAATTTTGACACTGTTTAAAAATAACAGAACTGTCAAGTGAAGGATATTGTGATTTTTTTGCATTTTTCGATTTTCGGTCGGATCGATGTTTTAAACGCGTTAGCACAAGTTAGTATAGCAAAATGGTTAGGCTCTGATACCACTGTAAGTCTACGCTAGCGCCCCGGCCGTCTACAGACGCCAAATGCGGAATAAAAACTTTTAACTTGGCGCTATCGTATACTTTAACCCGGATCTACCATTATTGCCAAACTAACAAACTACAAAGAGTGTAGAATGGTTATACCGAACGATCCGAGTCCTTCGTTCTTCAACCATCATCCCACGCTCCGTTGCGGCTACTCCGATCTCGTCGATCTCCGAATCCTTCGTCGAGGTGGCACCACATGATCGGTTCTTTAAACGGGCTCCCGCCTCTGACTCGAGGCAACTCGATCGTCAAGTTTGCTAAAAGAGACGACCAAGATTGATGTAGAGAATGAGTAGATGACTTTGTCTCACTTCGTCCAAATCCGTGGACGATCGGTTAATGAAGTTGCCGTGGAAATCGGGTGATGGAATGAAATGAACAGTGAATTCCATACACCCCAAAACTATCATATCTTTTCTAACCGATGAAATCAACAACCATGAGAGAGAGAGAGAGGGGCCGGCCTCTTTATAGAATGAGGGAGGTGACCGTAGGAGAGGGGGGGTGAACATAGGAAAGCTTCTCACTTAAAAGATCAAGAAGAAATATCTTAACCAAAACAAGAATCATTAAACCTAAAGCATGACTCACATATACACCTCATCATGCTTTAATTGCAACCAATGAAAACATAACACCTATTAGCCTCATCATCACTTCTAGAAGCTTCTAGAATGATGACTCACTCATATCAGAAGAAAAGATAAATCCGTCTTTAACCGAATGTTAAAAGACGGCTGATAGAAAACTGGAAACTGGCAACTTCCAAAAGTGATCCTGAAACGACTTTCAGGATAACCCCGTAACTGTATAAAAATACCCGCATTTGTATTACGACCGAATACAAATGCAACTGAGACAAAGATATTATACCTACTCAATATAATACTCGGATCCGGCTTAAACCAAAGCCGACCAGTATCAACTGTCCGAAAATCGACACGTGCGTAAACGCACGTGCATTTTCCGAACCCTGCCATAAAACCATACGGCCTCTACAACGTTTCGCCCGAACTTGGGAAACTGTCTGTGGGGGACTCTAATGACTCGTCAGCACCCTGGCAGTGGGTTTAACCACAAACCGTCAGCGGCACTAGCAATGCGTAACGGCTGCCCACGGACTGACCTCAAGGGTGGCCGAGGAGCGAACTCAAGGGAGACCGATGAGCGAACTCCTCCGAAAACCCTACTGAGCCTAACAGTGACAATGTATATACAGTCCGGTCCGTTCGTCAATGAGTATCGCATATCCGCCTAGGGGGCTAGTAACGTCAGACCCCCAGAAGCAGTATAAGTCGTGTCGGAGTGAAGCCCAATTACACCCTGAGATACTACTGGAGTACCTACCAGTAAATCTCTTTCCATGGCCATGGACTTTGTGTAATGGCTCTCCTAGACACAGCACGATCTCGCCCCCAATACCGGGAGAGACGAATCCCCTGCCGATCCGCTCACGTGCCTCCATATGGCTCGGGACTGTACCCAAAAGCTACCTGTTTGCACGACTCCTTTGAGCCGTGGTAGGGTAGAAATCAAAGCACAGTGGGAACTCACACGAGACAAATGACGACCTCAGGTCGATGAACTAACCTGTACACATGTCACCAGGGAACTGCTATCTGACGGTAGATATAATACTAACTAGCAGATTCCCGGCGAGTCCTGTCCGGTGTACTCATAACCCAATGAGCACCTGTATACATCTTAGGTGATCCAACTGTCACCAGTGGCTTGTGAGACCGGCCACCGCCCCTTGTCGGGGTCTCGACTGTACACACTAGTCTACTCCGGAGTATCGATGCCCTGTCTCGAAACTCCCACGACTAGGGACCACAATTAAGGATATGCATATAAACTACCCAACTCTCACGTATATGATCGCCCTCATACAGTTGGTAGTAAAGCAAGATCCTAAGGGCTCTATCAAAGTGTAACATGCAATCAGTCACCTGAACATGAACACGACTGATAAAGGCAAACCAGATAGCATACTATCATTTCGAGTAAGACTGTCCTACCGGGATAGGTCCTCCGCAATCATTGCAATCACGTACCTGCGATCCAATAATTGACTATGAGGGCACTATCTCCAACAGCTTCTCACAAAATATCTTAAGCTTAACAAAACTCTTTAATGAAAACAATGACTCACAAAAACACCTCATCAAGTCATTAATGCAACCATTAATGTCAAGATGACTCATCAGCCACTTCATCACTTCTAGAACCTTCTAGAATGATGACTCACTCTTATCTGAAGAAAAGATAAATCCGTCTTTAACCGAATGTTAAAAGATGGCTGATAGAAAACTGGAAACTGGCAACTTCCAAAAGTGATCCTGAAACGACTTTCAGGATAACCCCGTAACTGTATAAATATACCCGCATTTGTATTACGACCGAATACAAATGCAACTGAGACAAAGATATTATACCTAATCAATATAATACTCGGATCCGGCTTAAACCAAAGCCGACCAGTATCATCTGCCCGAAAACTGACACGTGCGTAAACGCACGTGCATTTTCCGAACCCTGCCATAAAACCATACGGCCTCTACAACGTTTCGCCCGAACTTGGGAAACTGTCTGTGGGGGACTCTAATGACTCGTCAGTACCCTGGCAGTGGGTTTAACCACAAACCGTCAGCGGCACTAGCTATGCGTAACGGCTGCCCATGGACTCACCTCAATGGAGGCCGATGAGCCAACTCAAGGGAGGCCGATGAGCGAACTCATCCAGAAACCCTACTGAGCCTAACAGTGACAATGTATATACAGTCCGGTCCGTTCGTCTATGAGTATCGCATATCCGCCTAGGGGGCTAGTAACGTCAGACCCCCAGAAGCAGTATAAGTCGTGTCGGAGTGTAGCCCAATAACACCCTGAGATACTACTGGAGTACCTACCAGTAAATCTCCTGCCATGGCCATGGACTATGTGTAATGGCTCTCCTAGACACAGCACGACCTCGCCCCCAATACCGGGAGAGACGAATCCCCTGCCTATCCGCTCACGTGCCTCCATATGGCTCGGGACTGTACCCAAAAGCTACCTGTTTGCACGACTCCTTTGAGCCGTGGTAGGGTAGAAATCAAAGCACAGTGGGAACTCACACGAGACAAATGACGACCTCAGGTCGATGAACTAACCTGTACACATGTCACCAGGGAACTGCTATCTGACAATAGGTATAGTACTAACTAGCAGATTCCCGGCGAGTCCTGTCCGGTGTACTCATAACCCAATGAGCACCTGTATACATATTAGGGGATCCAACTGACACCAGTGGCTTGTGAGACCGGCCACCGCCCCTCGTCGGGGTCTCGACTGTATACACTAGTCTACTCCGGAGTATCGATGCCCTGTCTCGAAACTCCCACGACTAGGGACCACAATTAAGGATATGCATATAAACTACCCAACTCTCACGTATATGATCGCCATCATACTGTTGGTAGTAAAGCAAGATCCTAAGGGCTCTATCAAAGTGTAACATGCAATTAGTCACCTGAACATGTACACGACTGATAAAGGCAAACCAGATAGCATACTATCATTTCGAGTAAGACTGTCCTACCGGGATAGGTCCTCCGCAATCATTGCAATCATGTACCTGCGATCCAATAATTGACTATGAGGGCACTATCTCCAACAATCTCCCACTTGCACTCAAGGCTAATTATTGCGATGTCGACTACTCACAGCCCGTGTGAAACCGAACATCCAACTCCTCTACTAATCAGTTTCACAAAGCCCGTTTGTAAAACTATTGTGTTCGAGAAATAGCCTCAGTGAGTGGATCCGCCAGGATGTTTCTTTCTGTATCTCTCTTAATCTCAAGTTCGCGGAGAAAGCCATCTCCCGAATCGAGTAATACCTGTCTTAGAATATGTCTGGATATCTGATGGGACCTTAGTTCATAAATGAACTCCATATCCAAACTTCTTAGACTGTACCGATCACTGAACCTAATCAGTATCGGGCACCAGGCCTCCCACAGTATCCTCTTGGACCACCTGTCCATAATACTGTCCCTCTTCGTCAGAGGGAAAAACTATAACTCTGACAATCACTCTGTCATCCATGTCACCTTTGAAGCTTGGAATGATAACCGTCCCCCGAAGGAGGCTGCCGTCATCAAATCCGTAGAACAAGTACTTATGTTCTAAAACTGCTTCCTTATGTTTCTCCAGGATTGGATTAATACAAACTTATTGCATCTAGTGCAAAAACAACATCTGGTGTGGTACTTAACATCCCATGATTGACTCAATTGCCTAAGCAAGTGATCTGTCAATCATGCACATCCCTCTCCCCTTCTGTCTGTAAGACACCTTTAGAGAGGGTGACTCCATCACCTGCAGGTACACCACCATGCTAGGAGTCAACTATTCCAAAAACCATTAGAATATCTGTCAAAGTACCCACATTGGGAAACTACCCAAATCCAGATCTAAAACCATAGATCCAGAAACCAGAATGTCAAATATTATATCCATATCCTGTCTGGAGAAACAACTGTGTGATGACCACAGTACAACCGATCGTAGTATAGGAATTTTACTTCCTACTCTGTGTATGTCATCCAGATACCATGACATCACACCCTACTACCTTCTTAACAGATCCATCCCCTATTCTGATTGAAGTCAAACCCATGACTGTCATATCAAAATTAGATGATCAATCTCCGCTATAACTGCTCAAGTTTATAAATAGATATAAGCTACTTGCCCACTATGCTTCTGATGCTCCCACTGACTACGACAACCCTCCTACCGGGTCTCATAGCCTGGAACAACAGTAGTGTCAAGTCTGGGTAGATAAGAACCTCCCTGTCACCGTCCTTGAGGCTACCGGAGTACCTCTCGAGTGTCTGAGGTCACCCACCATATCTGCGGAGTGGCTAATGGAATGTCAAACCTGATTGAATATATAGGTCCTATTAAATTTTCTGTAATCGTTTACGGTTCTGGAATCACTTCCAGTTCTACCATACTCCCACTACTGTTTTCTGAAAAAGATCCATTTTACTAAAACTGTGGCGAGTCAAGAACAATATCACTATTGATCTTGCAAATGGTAGAATATCAACCCTCGTCATAGCCAGGGTCAACCCACAAACAGCCATTACAGAAACGTGCCCTGAGTTATCCAGAGTCTGGATTTAAGCATAAGCTGGACAACTCCCCATACCTTAATATCTTTTAAGGTACGACCCATTCTATATCCAATATAGAAACTTTGGCACTTATTTAATTGGAACCAGATTCAAATCATGCAGCTGTCTCCAGTGCATATCACCTTAATGGAAAGAGGCTAATCAGCATTACTCAACTTAGGAATCCATCCAATTATGAGTAACCTGAAAGAGAAACACGTTTCTCAAAACCATCACTATCATCTGAATACCAATCACAAGAATCTACATCTTCGATCTCTTTGAAGAATCCCGATACTTGTGATACCTGGTTCTCTACTTTATTCTTATACCCACAACTTCTCAAAACTTAGACCTTGTATTTCTACGAAACACTTGTCTAAATACTAGAGAAGTTATAAGTAAACAGAACATAGTACGATGACCTACCCCTTTGTCCTGAAGGACACTTGGACAATATACAATACTCTGTATAAGTCCGCTGAGTTAAACAACTCAAAACCTGTGCGTCGTAGGTTGAAAACTGTACCCTGGCGATTTCCTCAAATATCACCAATTACAACGAATTCCGATATAATGAGGATAATCACCTAATTCCCAATAACTTACTCCCACTCATCATCTGTAAAACCATACAGATATGAGAATGAAACCTGGTAAATACATACCCTTGGAGTAATTGTCTTATCGGGAAAACAGTTTTCCTTTAACAATGCACTGAAACATTAATGTTTCGTAGGGGTAACTTGGTATTCATAGTAATGCCTCTTCCATAATCCAATTCATGACTTTAACCGTATATTTTATTGCCATCTCTCCAAATCCCTTTATTTGTCTTTAGTCGTTACCTTCTGTACACCATCGTTAGGCTAAATGGTTTTCTTCCTTCCCTACCGTTCGGCACCAGCCTATGGTTTGGAAGAAGACTATCCAGTAAGCATAATAGGTGTACCCTCCTAAACCAAGGAGTACTCGCATCTCGAGAGAAGGTGATGATAAAAGACAACTAAACAATACCTTATTCTTTTAAAGGTGAAATAGGAGTGGCGATGAAGTACGCGGTTTTGGTCGTGAATGATATCAGTCGCAATTTACTTTGCCCTCTTTCTAATCCCTTTATTTTGTCTTTACATATTACCTTCTGCACACCCTACTTAGGCTAATTGATTTTCTTCATTCCCTACCTTTCGGCACCAGCCTATGGTTTGGAATAAGACTATCCAATAAGCGTAATAGGTGTACTCTCCTAAACCAAGGAGCCCTCGCAACCTGAGAGAAGGTGATAATAAAAGACAACTGAATAAACCAATTCTATTTCTCCTGAACCTGGATCCATCCTCGAAGAAGTCCCTTCGAGTTCGTATATAACCATACGATGGATCTATCCAATGGAAGTGGATATCCGTAGTAGTACGGGTGTTCTGAGAAATTCAAAGGGTAAAAGAAGGAGTGGCAATGACTTATGCAACTCAGACAATCCAAAAGCCAGTATTTTAAGAAGGTTCGGTCAACTTGGTCCCTGAGTCATAGTCTAGGGTCGGTCAAAGGTCGCTGCCAAAGAGAGAGAGAAAAGAAACACTCTGCGTGCACTCTAACCTAGATCAGAATGGTCATAACTTTATCTAATCCGGAAACCTCCCACTGTCCTGTCAAATTCTCCTCCAAACCTGAAAGAAGAATCAATCGGGATCACCCGAAGAGTAAACCAACTCATCAGTGGGAATCGGGATCCAACTCTCATCGCATGATAACGTGATGGAATGCATCCACGTTACTCATACTCCAGAAGGTATGCGCATACTTGGCAAGTTTCAGTTTCTTTAGAAACTCCCGATATGATTTTTGCCCCATGCTCTTATGACCTTGGCGTATGTCAACAAATCATAAGTCACATGTCAAGTTCTGCCCGTCATTATCTTGTTAATTTGAACCCACCCGTACATACCCTTGACGTATGCCAACAAGGTAATACGACTGTCCCAAACCAACTCATCTATCTATGCAACAAATGAATACCCAGCAGCTACCAAACACTATGCCTTGACGTATGCCAACAAACATAGCTTGAATACTACTGACCATCCATAAGAAATGACGGAGGGCTACGGCTGGTTTTTGGCGAAAAACCTTTAGCGTAGTGAACTTGATATCGCTGAAGGAACCTGATAGCTTTTTTTTTAAAATATAGTGGCGAAAACCTTTTGCTAAAGAGGTCACTCCCGGTAAAGGGATCTCGGCTCTTTCCTCGTGGAATGAGGTGCAGGATATTCCACTGAATACCGCGATGCAAAGCAACATGTAATCGACTATAGTGAAGTTATTACCCTGATGCAAACTTCTGCCCAAGGGGTCAGTCCCGGTGAAGGGATATCGGCCCTTGCCCCGTCGAATGAGGTGCAGGATATTCCACTGAATACCGCTATGTAAAACAAAAGGAAATGTCTTTGCAATAACACTTTTTAAATTTGTTCCAACAACTGTAAACAGGTTTGCTTTACTTTGCATTGATCAGAATCAACGCAGTCCCATCAATCAATCACACCAGAAAAGAACGAAAATAAAATGTACGTATATGCCATCCGCATTCGTCACTGGGTCCCGTCATCACCCGTTAGGTTACTTAACTAACGACAGAGCGGGGACTGGACTAGCGCGGGTGTAAAACATATACAACATCTAATAGTATATAAACCAATATACAATAATCGCTCTAGGCGTGATAATATGCAACATTACAGAAAAGTAATAAGCATCACAGAACAATACAGATAATCTGGGATACCCGGGTTTCACAGAGCCGCTGCTGAAACCCGACGTTCCCCTGTCGTGTGGATAGCCTGTGCAATGAAACCTAGACCCCTACGGGTGCGGCAAGTTACCCGCCAAAACCTGAAGCGAGGTAGTCCCCCACAGCATAGTGAATGGAACACCCGGCACTTCACGGAATCCGGTAAATTGAGCACCCCTCCTTGGGTCAACCTGTACCCCCTACGAGTGCGGCGAATAGTCTGCCAATTTTAGAGTGGGGCCCCTCTGCCTCCTAAAGCCATGAGATGCGGACCCGTTGCCCTCCAGAACCCGGCTATCCGTGCACTCCGTCGCGGGGTAAAACCTAGTACAGTAATGAAAAATAGTACAACAGGTACATCGACCGCAACCTGGTCGTTCCCCAAAAGAATATTATACAACAGGCAGTGACGGCAGTCCACAAGTTGGACGCTCGCCCCGCAATATCAAATGTACAAATAAACACAAACTGTACTACCATTGCACACTGCTATCCACCACGACAAATCCGCAACATCACAGCACAACACAGAACATCAACGCGAATGTCACGTTCGCAAACCCGTCTAAAAGAACTATAGCAATCAGACGCGGTTTACCGATCAAATGACATTCCCGGTCGGAGATATAATGTAAGTACTGTAAACTAACATGTTTAAATTTCGATCGACCAAATATTAAAAAGTGGGCCCCACGACTTACTGGTGAACAGTAACAAAATTTGGGCCAAAACGATATTTACCAAAAACCACAAAATCTAACAGAGAACCCACTGTAAAAATTTGGAGGCATGATTGCCCAGAACGGCCGCGGATGCGCGGCCAAACCATGGGTTTGACCGTGTTTCCGCGGCTGTCTTGTCGACTGACATGCTCAAATTTGTACGGAGTTCTTAAAATTCCCTGCACAGTTTTCTGAGATGTGTGAAATATTTTTAGGACACCGTTTAAAAACAACAGAAACTGTCAAGCTGGAATTTTGCAATTTTCGATTTCCGGTTCGATCGATGTTTTAAACGCTTTAGCACAAGTTAGTATAGCAAAATGGTTAGGCTCTGATACCACTGTAAGTCTACGTTAGCGTCCCGGCCGTCTACAGACGCCAAATGCGGAACAAAAAACTTTTAAACTGGCGCTATCGTATACTTTCACCCGGATCTACCATTATTGCTAAACTAACTAACTGTAAAGAGTGTAGAAAGGTTATACCGAACGATCCGAGTCCTTCGTTCTTTAACCATCATTCCACGCTCCGTTGCGGCTGCTCCGATCTCGTCGATCTCCGATCTGCTCGTCCAGGTGGCACCACATCACCGATTCTTTAAACGGGCTCCCGCCTCTGACTCGAGGCAACTCGGTCGTCAAGTTTGCTAAAAGAGACGACCAAGAATGATGCAGAGAATGAGTAGATGACTTTGTCTCACTTCGTCCAAGTCCGTGGACGATCGGTTAATGAAGTTGCTGAGGGAATTGGGTGATGGAATGAAATGAACTGTAAAATTCCATGCACCCCAAATACTATCATATCTTTTTCAAGTGAAACCTCAAGTGAGATCGATCAAGAGAGGAGGGGGAAGGGGCCGGCTATATATATAGAATGAGGAGGGTGAGTGTAGGAGCAAAGGAGGTGACCCTAAGACATGAAGCTTCTCACAAAATATCTTAAGCTTAACAAAACTCTTTAATGAAAACAATGACTCACAAAAACACCTCATCAAGTCATTAATGCAACCATTAATGTCAAGATGACTCATTAGCCACTTCATCACTTCTAGAACCTTCTAGAATGATGACTCACTCTTATCTGAAGAAAAGATAAATCCGTCTTTAACCGAATGTTAAAAGACGGCTGATAGAAAACTGGAAACTGGCAACTTCCAAAAGTGATCCTGAAACGACTTTCAGGATAACCCCGTAACTGTATAAATATACCCGCATTTGTATTACGACCGAATACAAATGCAACTGAGACAAAGATATTATACCTACTCAATATAATACTCGGATCCGGCTTAATCCAAAGCCGACCAGTATCATCTGCCCGAAAACTGACACGTGCGTAAACGCACGTGCATTTTCCGAACCCTGCCATAAAACCATACGGCCTCTACAACGTTTCGCCCGAACTTGGGAAACTGTCTGTGGGGGACTCTAATGACTCGTCAGTACCCTGGCAGTGGGTTTAACCACAAACCGTCAGCGGCACTAGCTATGCGTAACGGCTGCCTATGGACTGACCTCAAGGGAGGCCGATGAGCCAACTCAAGGGAGGCCGATGAGCGAACTCATCCAGAAACCCTACTGAGCCTAACAGTGACAATGTATATACAGTCCGGTCCGTTCGTCTATGAGTATCGCATATCCGCCTAGGGGGCTAGAACGTCAGACCCCCAGAAGCAGTATAAGTCGTGTCGGAGTGTAGCCCAATAACACCCTGAGATACTACTGGAGTACCTACCAGTAAATCTCCTGCCATGGCCATGGACTATGTGTAATGGCTCTCCTAGACACAGCACGACCTCGCCCCCAATACCGGGAGAGACGAATCCCCTGCCGATCCGCTCACGTGCCTCCATATGGCTCGGGACTGTACCCAAAAGCTACCTGTTTGCACGACTCCTTTGAGCCGTGGTAGGGTAGAAATCAAAGCACAGTGGGAACTCACACGAGACAAATGACGACCTCAGGTCGATGAACTAACCTGTACACATGTCACCAGGGAACTCCTATCTGACAATAGGTATAGTACTAACTAGCAGATTCCCTGCGAGTCCTGTCCGGTGTACTCATAACCCAATGAGCACCTGTATACATCTTAGGTGATCCAACTGACACCAGTGGCTTGTAAGACCGGCCACCGCCCCTCGTCGGGGTCTCGACTGTATACACTAGTCTACTCCGGAGTATCGATGCCCTGTCTCGAAACTCCCACGACTAGGGACCACAATTAAGGATATGCATATAAACTACCCAACTCTCACGTATATGATCGCCATCATACTGTTGGTAGTAAAGCAAGATCCTAAGGGCTCTATCAAAGTGTAACATGCAATCAGTCACCTGAACATGTACACGGCTGATAAAGGCAAACCAGATAGCATACTATCATTTCGAGTAAGACTGTCCTACCGGGATAGGTCCTCCGCAATCATTTCAATCACGTACCTGCGATCCAATAATTGACTATGAGGGCACTATCTCCAACACCTGGACTGCGAAAGTTCGAGTAATCTCTTGGATCTATCTCTGTAGATCTTGATTCCCAGAATGTACGAGGCATCACCCAGGTCCTTCATGGAGAACCGTTGTAACAAGAATAACTTGACCGATTGTAGCATAGGAATGTCATTTCCTATCAAAAGAATGTCGTCTACATACAAGACTAGGAACACGACAGTTCGTCCTACAATCTTCTTATAGACACAAAGTTCATCTTTGTTCTTGATGAAATTAAATTCCTTGATTGCCTCATCAAAACAAATGTTCCAGCTCCGCGATGCCTGCTTTAATCCATAAATGGATTTAAGCAACTTGCACACCTTCCCGCTGCTCCCACTGTCTACGAAACCTTTTGGCCGATCCATGTAAACGCACTCTTTCAAACAGCCGTTTAGAAAAGCCGTTTTTACGTCCATCTGCCAGATTTCATAGTTATGGAAGGCAGCAATGGCAAGTAGGATCCAAATGGATTTGAGCATAGCCACAGGAGAAAAAGTTTCGTCATAGTCCACACCAGGTCTTTGACGAAAACCTTTTGCAACGAGTCTAGCCTTATAGGTTTCCACCTGCCCATTTACACCAAGTTTCCTTTTGTAGATCCATTTGCATCCAACGGGTTTTACCCAGGTGGAGCAATATCTAAGGTCCACACTGATAATGGCCTGCCTGAAACTGGTAGGGTCATCTTCTTCCAAGATGCAATCTTCTCGATCCCCGTCTATGAGAGAACCGTAGTATCTCTCGGGCGGACGAGAAATCCTACCAGGTCTGCGGAGTGGCTGAGGATCGTCTGGGGTTATTGAATCCTAAGGTTCTGTCATATTTTCAGTTTCATTTTGTGGTCGCTGAATTTCTTCCAGTTCTACCGAACTCCCACTTGTTTCTTTTGCAAGAAATTGCCACTCTAAAAAGGTGGCGTGGCGAGAAACAAACACCTTTTGTTCCTCGGTGTGGTAGAACAGATATCCTGTAGAGTTTTTAGGATATCCCACAAATTTGTAGGGTTCCTAGGCACACCCATGAGGTTCTACAAGTGATCAAACATGGCCAATTCAAATTTTTATGTGCCTACAAACCCTAATACGGATCGTTAACTAGATGTATAGGCGATGCAATGCAAGTAAACAACTTTAACTTAAAGGAAAGGGGCTACAACCTTTGTAGATCCGGTCCTCCACCTCTCTAGCTCCGTGATGAAGTCCCTCCACTGTACCCATCGGAATCTGGACTCTTGCGGTGGTTTCATCGGAGAAAAGATCGGGCTAGGTCGCCGACTTCGATGCCGAAGATGATCTACGTCGAGGCAACTCAAGATCAAGCTCCAACTTCACCAAGTCATGAAACTTGTGAAGAAAACACCCTATACTACTTGGCAAGTGGTAGAGGATGAAGAAATAGGAAGTGGGTTCACTTTAGAATTTGATTTCTCACTCTTTTTCTCAAGTTGCCATTAAAGGTTGCAAGCTTTCTTCTTTGTTGAAGAAGAAGAAGAAGAAGAGAATATGATAAGTATATTTAAAATAGAAAACAAAATGATACTTATCATAATCTCAACCATAGTTAGGTGTAGAGAATTAACTAAGGTTAGGTTGAATGGTTAGGGTTAAGCATGAAACAAAAATGGTGGACTTATTCAAAGCTTCATGAAGCTTCAACTAGCAAACAAAGAAAGCCACCAAGATTTATTTATCTTTCCAAAATGAATAAATAAATAAATGAATAAGTAAACAAAAACTCTAACCATTAACATAACCATGGTTTAATCCTTTACACAAACCCAAGTTTGCATGTATCATCAAACATGATACAAACAAGTGCACAAAAGCATATCACATATACAACTTGTGTACATCAAGTGAGAAAATCCATTTAAAGTGAACCAATACTAGTTAATGCAAAGTAATATATCAAATATATAATTATGCATTAAATCATTAAATCAATACTTGATTTAACGATCCGGTCATATCGCATATAACCGACTAATATCCAATGTATCGGCTTATCGAATCAATCCTCGATTCGATAACTAGGTTATATCGCATACAACCAATCGATACATTCATCGCGAGAATAGAATACGGTATCACATACACGCATTATTCTCGGTCCCGCACATATCTCATATGCGCTTTTATTTCGTTTCGCTTGAGCCAGGAAACCTCTGTGTAAGACTCTAAAGACTCGTCAATACGCCGGCAGCAGGTGATGATCATATCAAACACCCACAAGCCGCAAGCGGTCTGCTAAACGTAACAGCCACCCGGGTATTGAGCGATCAGAAGATCGACGAGCAAGCCCGCTCACACTCCTGTGAATCCAACCAGTAACACTTACCGTACAGTCCGGTCTGTTCGTCTGATATGTCGCATATCTCGCCTAGGGGTGGTAAACGTCAGACCCCAGTATCTTGATAAGTCATGCGGACGTGAGGTCCATAACAATCGTGAAACTACTGATAACTCTTACCAGTATATCACTGCAACCCTGGCCAGGGACTTCCTGTTATGGCCAGTCGTGCATAGCGCAACATCAACCCCCAATACCGGGAGAGACGAATCCCCTCCTATCGCTCATTGCCTCCATGTGAATCGGGACTGTACCCAAAAACCACCTGTTTGCACGACTCAGTAGAGCCGTGGTAGGGTGGAAATCAAAGCACAGTGGGAGACACACAAGACTCTATGACGATCTCGGGTCAACAGACTAAGCTGTACCAGTGTCACCAGAGAACTGCCATCTGACGTGAGGTATAATACCATCTGGGAGTTCTCGGCGAGTCCGTTCAGTGTACCCAGTCTCCATTGAGCACCCGCATACCATCTCTGATGTCAAACACCAATGGATATGGTATCATCCATCGCCCATCACATGGGTCGAGAAGATATACGCTCGTCTACTCTGGAATATCGATGCCCCGTCTCGATATTCCCACGACTAGGAACATTGAAGGATGTACTTATGGACTACCCAGGCCCTACTAGTATGATCTGCATCATAGTCCTGGAAGTCGAGTACACATCCTAAGGGCTTTATCAACAAGTAACAGAGAGACAGAAAGTATACATGTTAAGATAAAGAGCAACCAGATAGCATACTATCATGTCGAGCAAGAAAGTCTTACCTATATATGTCCCATCATCCACTACAATATACATCCAATGTACAGTAATGGCCTCTAGGGCATACATATAACTAACAAAATTTACATAGAACTGAACGTGCCTGCAGTTTGTCCGGATTTTGTACTTTTACATAGGCTGGACAACCCCATATCTTAATACGTTTAAGATACGACCTTTTACCATTCCATACCTCAAATGGTGTCTTAGGCACTGATTTAGACGGAACATCATTCAATAAATATGCTGTTGTTAAAAGCGCATGTCCCTAAAATGAAAGAGGCAACTCGGCACTACTCATCATGGAGCGAACCATATCCAATAGGGTACGATTCCTCCATTCTGATACACCGTTGTGCTGTGGTGTATAAGGAGGAGTAAGCTGAGAGAGAATACCATTCACTTTTAAGTAATCTAGGAATTCCGTGCTTAAGTACTCCCCTCCCCTATCCGATCGGAGGATCTTGATACTTTTGCCAGTCTGGTTCTCTACCTCGTTTCTGAATTCCTTGAATTTCTCAAAAGCTTCAGATTTGTGTTTCATAAGATACACATACCCGAATCTAGAGAGATCATCAGTAAATGTGATGAAGTACGAGAACCCACCCCTTGCATATATAGACATTGGACCACATACATCACTGTGTATGAGTCCCAAAAGCTCTGTTGCTCTTTCTCCGTGTCCGGTGAATGGAGATTTGGTCATCTTTCCTTTGAGACAAGACCGACAAGTTTCATAAGATGAAAACTCGAACGTATCCAAGAGTCCATCTTTATGCAACTTATTTAGTCTTTTCTCTCCGATATGACCAAGTCTACAATGCCATAAGTAGGATTCGTTCATATCTGAACTCTTCCTCTTGCGTGTGTTTTGTACATTGAGAACTGTATTCTGATTTAGAACGTAGATACCATTACACAGTGTACCTTCTACAACCAGTACCTTATGAAGGTAAATGTTCATGATATTCCTATCAAGAAAAAAGTTATATCCATCTTTATTGAGTAAAGAAACTGATATGATGTTGCAAACCATGGAAGGTACATAGTAGCAATCGTTCAAAATCATAGTATTGCCATTTGGCAACACTAGGTGATATTCACCGACGGCTGCAGCATTAACTTGTGCTCCGTTCGCTACCCTGAGCGATATATCACCAGGTGCAACTTTCCTAATTTTTCTCAGTCCCTGCAATAAATTACAGATATGAGATCCTGATCCGGTATCAAGTACCCAGAAGGTAGGGCTGACCGTAAAGCAGTTCTCAATTACAAGAACACCTGAAGTAGATGCAAATCTATGCTTCTTCTTCAACTGGGTATCCTGGGAATCCATAGAATCCTCTTTCCCTTGCTCATACTTATGACTGTTGTCATAAGTTAGAGCCGAACCGACGTTCCCCAGCCCCGAATAAGAATTCGGATCAGTCAAGCGATACATTTTATTATCTTGATTAGGGCGTGAAATGGTTGCTACCTGCAGAGAGAGAAAAGAAACATTCAGCGTGCGCTCTTGCAAGATTAGATTGGTTTATTAATTTATCTAATCAGGATAGCTCCCACTGTTTCCTCAAATTCTTCTTCAAACCTTTAAAAGAAGAACTAGTTGGGATTAATTTCACGTCACAATACTTGCTTAACTTTTCAGCCACGCTAGTGTTGGTACTTCGAGGGAGGTTTTCCAACGCTTTTGCAAAGTTTCTTAATTAAATAACCACTTTTCCCTGGAGGCGTAGCCCCTCTAACACCGTTCTACACACCTACTTGGTTTATAGCATTGATTGTTAAGCGAAATAATCTCCCGAGAGTAATCCAACTCATCAGTGGGATCGGGATCCAACTATCATTGTGTAATGACCTAGATGGAATCCACTCTAGTCACTACACTCCAGAAGGTATGCTAAATCTGCATGTTTCAGTTTCTTTAGAAACTCCCGATGTGGTTTTTACCCCTAAGACCCAAGTGACCTTGACTGAGCTAACATATCAAAGGATCCTAGTCAAGTTCAACCCGTCATTATTTTGATTGCATTAGACCCACCCGTACAAGTCCTTGACTGAGCCAAAATGACCGCACGACTGTCCTAACCAATCACATTTATATGCTACAGAAAAATATTACATAGCTACCGTTCACTATGCCTCGGCTGAGCACGAAATACGTAGCACGAATACTAAGCAATACCAATCCGAAATGACGGAGGGCTACGGCTGGGTTTTGGCGAAAACCCGCTAACGTAATGAACTTGATATAGTTTAAAGAACATAATTGCCTTTTTGAAAATATAGTGGCGAAAACTTTTGCTAAAGAGGTCGCTCCCTGTGAAGTGATCTCGGCTCTTTCTTCATCGAATGAGGTGCAGGATATTCCAAACTGAATACCTCGATGCAAAGCAAGAATAATCGACTATAGTGAAGTTATTACCCTGACGCAATCTTTTTTTCCAAGGGGTCACTCCCGATGAAGGGATCTCGGCCCTTGCCTCGTCGAATGAGGTGCTGGGAATTCATAACCGAATACCTCTATGCAAAACAAAAGAGAACGTCCTTGCAATAACAGCTTTTTGAAAATTGTTCCAACAACGTCTTTTAGGTTTGTTTTTTCTTTGCATTAATATAATGCGTCCCATCAATTAATCCTACCATTGCAGAAAACAACAAAAATATGACGTACGCTTATGCCATCCGCATTCGCCACGAGGCCCCGTCATTACCCGTTAGGTTACTTAACTAACGACAGAGCGGGGGCTGGACTAGCGCGGATGCAAAACATAAGCAACGCCTACTAGATATCATATATAGATATATACATTCGTCAGATGCAATGATAGCCATTCCAGATCACAGATGAACACATTGGATATGCTAGGAATCCGCGTTTCGTTCGAGCCTGCAACGAAAGATGGATTACACGGTCGCGATGAATAGCCAAACCCCACCCTAGACCCCTATAGGTGCGGCAAACTACCCGCCAAGTATCCGAAGTGACGAAACCTCCCTCAACAACGTGAGTAGGCCACTCGGCACTTCGAGGTACCCGGTAGTTTGTGCACCCCACCTTGGGTCTATCCTAGGAGCAAAAACAGTAAAAGAAATAATATACAATAGCGGCTACAACCTCATCCCGGATGTGCGGCCATAAAATAATATTACATCAATTTACATATTACATCAAATGAAAGATAAAGAAACCCTCATCTCACAAAACCTCGGCTATTCATCCGCGACAATCCAACAAGTTCATATACACAATCCAACAACATTACAGATCACATATATGCACAACCCCCACTAATCGACGTATAGCGATTAGTCGATGTTCAGTACATATATCACATCACAGATATAACCAATTAGCCAAAGTTTGTAGAACTCCGATCAAAATACCAATTTGCAACTACCCCAAAAATAACAATTTTTTTTTCGAAAATCTGGGCAGAAACAAAACATCTTAAAAATCCCAAAATACCAAACAGAGAAAAATGCAAGAAATCGGAGTCGCGGCCGAGTCAACTCGGCCGCGGATCCGCGGCGAAATGCATGGTTTCGCCGCGGTTCCGCGGCGAGTTGGCCGAGTCGAGGGCTCAAATTTCTTGCCTGTTCCAAGAAAACCCTGCACCGATTTTTAAGGCATGTGGAATAATTTTTGGAGCAGTTTTTAAAAACGGCAGAAAGCATGGTTTTTTTGACATGTTTTCGGGATTTTTCCGGGATCGAAGTTCTAAACACATTGCTAACAGTTAGTTGTTGTTTATCTAGGCTCTGATACCACTGTTAGGTCCACGTTACCCACCCCGGTTCTCTCGGGGAGGCGGAATAGGTAAAAATCAAAATTTTCTAACTGGGTAACATGGACCATCCATGAAGGATCTTTGCTAAACAAAAACCAACAAATAAACTACAAGTTTTAGCTACTATGTAGAATGGTTATACCTAGGTCTTGAACTCTTTCTTTTCTTTTTGTGGTTCTCCTCCTTGCTTGCTCCTTGTAGTGGTTTGAATAGCTCCTCCTCATCGTCTCCTCTTTGCCGTAGATGGATCCACCCGAGAGCCTCGAACTTAAGCTCTTATCTCAACCTAGAGATAACTAAGGTGCTTGGTTTGCTAGACCTAGGACCTTAGAATGAGTAGAGAAGAGTTATGGTGGTTTTGTCTCAAAGGTTTATGATTTCCAACTCATGGAACACTTAAACCTTGAGAGAGGAAGAGGGAGAGCTTTCTTTCATGAGAGAGAAAGAATATGATAGAATGAGCTCTCATAATACAACCATGCTCACGTATTTTGGAATAATGATAATAATAATAATCATTAAGAATTGTGATGGTTAGTTTATGAATGACCACTATCATTACCTTCATTTAATGCATTTTGCAAAGAACAAGAAGCATCATTAAAATGAAATGATGATGGTGAACAAGACCACAATGGTCAACCGGTCAACAAGTCAAAAAAAGTCAAATTGTCAACAACTCTAACCATAGCACAATTATCATTAATTAATATTATTAACCATATTCCTCATTCTCATTAGGGTTTGGAAAAAGTCAGCGGTCAACAAGTCAACCAAAGTCAAATGGTCAACAACCCTAATGAGAATCCTCTGCCTCTGCCTCTGTCAACTGTGCATACACACCCGCATCCGTGTTCCAAGGAACACGAATACACTGAGAAAAAACCGATCCCAAAACAAATACTAGGATCTGGCTTAAACCAAAGCCCGCTAGTAATAACTGCCCGGACACCAAACGTGCACAAGTGCGCGGATATGAACGAACCCCATCACAAAACCATGCGACCTCTACTCTGTTTTGCCCAAAGGCGAGTAACCCTTTGTGTGGGACTCTAAAGGCTCGACACTACGCTGGCAGTGGGTTTAACCACAGGCCGCAAGCGGTACTAGCTGTACGTAACGGTCCCCAGGTAGATGCCGACAAGAAGACTGATGAGGTGAACCCATCCGAACTCCTACTGAGCCTGAATGTGACAATCTCCGTACAGTCCGGTCTGTTCGTCTGAGAGTATCGCATGTCGGGCCTAGGGGGTGGCAAACGTCAGACCCCTAATAGCGGTACAAGTCGTGTCGGGGTTTAGCCCAGAACACCTTGAGAAACTACTGGTAACACTACCAGAAAATCTCGCTTGCCCTGGCCAGGGGCGACTATGTGTAATGGCTCTCATTGACACAACATGATATCAGCTCCCAATACCGGGAGAGATGAATCCTGTCTAACCATCACTGCATCCAAGTGCTTCGGGACTGCACCCAACTATTACCTGTTTGCATGACTCAGTAGAGCCGTGGTAGGGTAGTAATCTAAGAACAGTGGGAATACACTCGAGGCGAAGTGACAGTGTCAAGTCAGCGGACTAAGCTGTACTCATGTCACTTGGGAACTGTTAACTGACGATAGGTATAATACCAACCAACAGTTCCCGACGTGTCCTGTCCAGTGTACTCGTAACCTAAAGAGCACCTGCGTACTATCTCCAGTACGACGTACTGATGGCTGTGGGACAGACCATCTCCCCTGCTGGGAAGAGAAGCGTATGCACCAGTCTACTCTGGAGTATCGATGCCCTGTCTCGATAATCCTACGACTAGGGACCAAAATAAGGATGTGCTTATAGACCACCCAGCCCCCACTAGTGTGATCGCCATCACAACGCCGGTAGTCAAGCAAAGATCTTCAGGGCTGCATCAATATGTTTTTAGCGATATGTTAAAACAAACATATACTCATATTAAGATAGAAACAAACCAAGTAGCATGCTACTATATCGAGCAAGACTGTCGTAAACCCGTATATATATATATATATATATATATATCCCAAGCCTCTAAAATGTATTATACAAACTAGTACTATACAATAATGGCCTCTAGGGCATACATATTCAACAGTTTTTACAAAGGAGGTGCTGCCAAAATTTTAAAGGAAGAAAGTTGAACTTTAAAGAATTTGGTTTGAGATTTCAAATGTTTTAAAACTTCTATTAATTCTTACGTCTTTTGATGGTTTAGATTGCTGGGTTTTCGGCTTACTTAAATTGCGTTACGCCTGTAGACGTTGCGTAGTTTAAGGGCCATCACGTGCCATTTTCGGGTCGTGACAAGTTGGTATCAGAGCGCTTGGTTTTACCTTTCGGAGTGTAGGATGACCTTGGTATGATGGAGTAAGTAGCTTAAGCAGAGTAACGTAGTGTGTGTATGTCCGCGGCATACTCACGACGCGGTCCTCCGCCTAAAGTGACTTAAGTACAAACTGCTTGAAATTCTACATATCCTTGTGATTCAATTTCCGTGTTCCTATCAAATCCTTTTTCCAATTATAGACTTTGCCGCCGATGACTATGGGCACTCAGAGTGGTGTAGCGAGGGCCGAGATCAGAGTTGACTCGTTTGGGACGAGGGCTGACCAGGATGGCACACTCGTTGCACAGGTGCATATGGATCCGCCTTCGACAGATAGTATCGCTAGGCTTGTGGCAGAGATGCAGGACATGCGCCAGACGATGAGTTCATTGGTTGAGGCCATTCGAGCGCAGCAACAGGAGGTTGCCACCTCTGTTACCCAGTTGTTCCTTGCGATCAGTACACAGCATTCCGTCACCTACATAGCACCAGTGGATGCAGCCCCAGTTGACGAGGCACGTCTTCCATAGACTTTGGGTGTTCTGGAACAGTGGAGGACTCGTACTGGTGTACCAGCTTAGAGACAGAGACCTGGTCATCGAGACAGATTTCGTGACCGTCGCGGGAGTAGTGGAGGCTTGGGCCGAGAGTCGTGTTAGCTAGATCAGCCGTATGTTGTGTTAATTTCTGTCAGCGATTCTTTTGTTGTGCAACACGTATTTCAGTCCTGTGCCAATTGGATAGGAGATAGAGATTCGTCCGTCGTTGTGATCCTTCTGGAGATGTTGGATTTGACGTTCTCCTGGGC
Source organism: Agapanthus africanus (assembly GCA_030015575.1). NCBI lineage: Eukaryota > Viridiplantae > Streptophyta > Magnoliopsida > Asparagales > Amaryllidaceae > Agapanthus > Agapanthus africanus. Next base: position 174,714,413 of record CM057349.1, read on the forward strand.
ATGGACTGGTTCGCTACATGAAAAGCGTCTATGGACTGCCGTGAGAAAACAGTCAGGTTTTGTTTTCCTGGCGAGTCGGTTCTTGTCGTGTGGGGGGACAGTGGTGCCGCATCTCACAGCTTGAATTCAGCCTTTTTCGCTAGTCGGCTTTTGAGGAGAGGATGTCAAGGATTCTTGGCGTCCATTCGTGATACCTGAGCCACAGTGGGTTTTTTTGGACCGGGTTCCTATCGTGCGAGAGTTTTCCGACGTTGTTCCAGATGAGCCGGCGAAGCTTAGGGAGCTTAAGGATCAGCTGCAGAGTTTTTTGTTGGGGGCTTGTGAGTCTGAGTGTTTCGCTTTGGGGAGTTCCTATTTCTGTTCGTCAAGGAGAAGGACGGAAGTTTGAGGTTGTGTATTGATGGATCGTTAATTGAACCGGCTTACGGTGCGAATAGGTATCCTTTACCTCGCATTGACGATTTCTTCGATCAGTTCCAGAGTGCGAGACATTTTCTAAGTTTGTTTAGGATCAGGTCATCATTATTGCGGGTTCGGAGTGATGACATTCCGAAGACTGCTTTTGTGCGCGCTACGGGCAGTTTGTGTTTTGGTGGTGTCGTTGGACTCACCAATGCCCTAGCAGCATTCATGGATGTGATGAACCAGATTTCTTTAGGCCGTTCCTCGACCAGTTATTGTTGTGTTATTGATGACATTTTGGTCTATTCTAATGTGTCGTGAGGAACAGGAGCAGCACTTGAGGATTTGTTTTGCAGACATTGGGAGAGTGCAAGTTGTTTGCTAGATTCTAGGAGTGTTCATTCAGGCTTGATTGTGTTGACTCCTAGGTCTTGTAGTTACGGGAAACGGTTTTCGTATGGTCCCGAGGAAGATCGAGGCCGTACAGGTTTGGCCCAGACTTATGTACGGGATGGAAGTCCGCAGATCTTTGGGCTTAGCAGGATTTTACCGCCGTTTTGTGCAGGATCACTTGTGTATCGCTGCACCGTTGACTGGACTGACCGGAAAAGAGGTTCCTTTTTCTTTGGACAGAGGCATGCGTGCGGAGTTTTCGGCAGTTGAAGACTCGGTTGACAACTGCACCAGTTCTTTCTTTGCTTTCTGGTTCGGGCAACTTTGTTGTTTAACTGTAAAGTTTCGCGAGTGGGGCTCGATTGTGTACTGAGGTGACACTATAGAGTTATCGCTTTTACTTCCCGACAGTTGGACAAAGTACGAGCAGGATATCCCACTCATGATCTGGAGATGGCCGCGGTGGTCGTGCGTTGGAGATTTGGAGACACTACTTGTTCGGAGAGTCGTGTCAGATTTTCACGGACCACCAGAGCTTAATGTACATCTTCCTGCAGCGGGTTTGGATTATTGAGACCGTTGTCTGCAGATTTACAGTTCTTGTGCGATCGTTGAGTAAAGCCTTTGTTCGCCTCTACTAAAGGGACAGCTTGCTCATGTCCGCGCCCGTCCACTTTTCCTTAATCGCTTTCGCGAGGCACTGCCCGTCGATGCTCTTTCGTCAGAGATTTTTGAGCATACTTGGCTGGGTAAAGATTCGAAGTTCTTGATTTGTGACCAAGGTGTTCTACGTTTAGGGACGCGTTTTTGTACCTATTACTGATGGGTAGAGACGCGAAATCCTAGAACATGCACATCAGTCAGCTTTTTGTGTTCATTCAAGTTCCACCAATATATGACGTGACTTGTTAGATAATTACGGGTGGACCGGGATGAAGAGTGAAGTTTCGGATTTCTTTTCAAGGTTTCAGTCTTGTTGTGAGCTTAGGTTGAGCATCTGAGACCGGCTGGAGAGTTGCAACCTTTAACCGTTTCCGGAATGGGAATAGGAACAGATCTCCATGAATTTCGTTGTGGCGTCTACCCAGGTTTAGTCAGGGTTTGACTCCATTTGGGTGTTTGTTGTCCGGTAATGCTCAGTTTGCTCAGTTGTTCTTTGCTAAGTTTGTGCATTTGCACGGATTTCCTTCACGCGTTGTATCCAATAGAGGCACCCAGTTCGCTTGCCGTCTGGGGCAGGAGCTTCAGGAAGCCTTGGGTACTGGTTGAGCTTTAGCTCCGTTTTTCCATCCTCAGGATGATGGTTTTGTGAGAGCGGGCTATACCGACTCTGGAGGATATGCTTGTGCGTACGTACTAATTGTTGTCGGCAGTTGGGATCGTCACTTGCCATTGTTAGGGTTCTCCTTCGATAGCTGTTATCAGGAGACTCTCCAATTGGCAACCTTTAGGTTTTGTTGTTAGGTGGTGTCGATCCCCAGCCAGTTTTTCCGACTCTGCGTTAGTAGGATTTTTGGACCCCAGCTAGTCTAGAGGCTTCGGAAATGATCTAGTTGGTTCAGGTCAGGATGATGACAGCCTAGTGCAGACAGAGGCCTTATGCTGACCGTGGTGATCACAGATTTGAGTTCACAGTGGGAGATCATGTATTCCTACGGATTTTCCGATGAATGACGTGTTGAGTTTTGGGAAGCTTATCCCAGGATTTTAGGTCCTTTTGAGATCCTTAAGCGAGTTAGTTCTGTTACCTATAATTTGGCACTTCCGCCCAGATTATGAGTATTCACCCCGTATTCCTTGTGTCGATCCTTTGATATTACCTTCATGACCTTTCTCACATAATTCGGCACCAGACCATTTAGCTTGGACGCGATCTTTTCTTTCACCGGCAGCCAATTGTGTTAATGGCTCGGCAGGTGGAGAAACTTCGGTCAAGGGTCTTGCCATCTGTGGAGGATTTTCTTGGACGTAGCCGTTTAGTGAGGTGATCACTTGGGAGGCTGCGAGCGAGATATGAGAGTTTTGTAATCTTCTCTTTGAAGGCACGCTTAGTGAGAATTTTAAATTCGGGGACGAATTTTTATAAGGGGAAGATTGTAACGCCTTAGATTTCGGTTAGTAATAGTTTAGATGTTAATGCGGGTTTACTGTAAAAAGTTTACCAATTCGGGTTCCTCACATTTTATAACATTTAATTAATAAATTATTATTATTTGTTATGAGCATGCATTCACGTTTGCACGTTAATGTGAGGCATTGTTTGTGCTAATCTAGTTCTTAGTGACCATGACACTTAACCTAATCTAATCTTTTCCTTAATCCAAATATTTGCTTAATCCAATCCTTAACCCTAACCTCAAGATATTTGTGTGAGAAGATATTTATTTGGAGAGAAGAGGCGGCAATGGTTTGTGTGAAAGCATTAATGGTGAATTAATGCTAAAGGTGCACTTACCCTCTCACCTCTTACTCTCACCTCTCTCTTTCCCTTTATCTTTTCATTTTCTTTTCCCTCACACTCATTTCCTTCTCATTCTCTCATTCCCTAAACTGAACATTTTCATTTTTCCATCACAAATTCATCAAATCCATCACAAATCTCACAAAAATCACATCTTTGAACTTAATTTGCCTCTTGGTTGCCTTGGAGCTTGCAAAGCTTGGATCTTTGAGTTCTTTGGATTAGGTAAAGATCTTTTGCTGTTAGTTAAGTGTTTATTGTGTTGTGTAGACTTTTAGTTTTAGTTTTGAATGTTTAAAGTTTAGTTTATGTGCAAATATCGCATTTTTAGTGTCGTTTATGATATCTGTGATCTGCCGTGACCCGGAGTTTTTACTAGAAAACCAAACAATGTAGTTATGTTGTACCTGAAGCCATAGGACATCACCTAGAGCACGAACCCACCAGCTCGGATCTCGGCCGGTGACGTGAAGGCGAATTCCGGTGATGCCGGATTTGGGTTGGAGTTGGGGTTTAGGGTTTTTGTGGGCAGGTGTCTGCTTGGTTTAGATGTGTTTGGTTCTGTTTGATTGTTGAGTTTTCTCTGTATACTAAATATGGGATCACATAGGTAGTTTCTTGTGTTGCGTCTATGCACGATACGTTAAACGACACGGATCGTGCACTTTGTGTGGTTTTGCTCTTGAGTTGTTTTCGTCGTGTCGCTATGCACGTTAGCCACAATACGGACACTTGAGAGCAAGTTTTGCGTTGTTACGTCGGTTAAACGTAGTTGGTACGTGTTTTGGGTCTATTACTAATATACACTTGTTTTATCGTTTTATTGTTTTAGGTTCACAGTCGGGGACTTCGGATGCTGCGACGAAAGGAAAACAGATGGTTGGCTTCACTTAGCCAGGAGCGTTGGTGAGTAGATTTAACATCTACAGGAGAATCGCCCGCATGGCGTTATGCGTATGGGCTAGAGATGACTTGACTTGTCGCATATCCTATTTCATATTTAGAGTTGCGCATACACCTTATTGCTTAGTTACTTGTTGTGCTTGGACTAGTACCCTTAGGAAACTGCACATATTATTGACGGCTCATGTTGCACAAGCACTGATTGTATGCCACACACACCGTCAATAATTGCCATGTTACGCAAAACACACATACCTATATAATATTGTTTGGTTAGTGACATTGATTCATATTTCTTTATGCATATGATATATAGCATACCTGTATACCTACATGCTTACTTATATGCCTTGATATGCTTACATGCTAGTTACCTGTATACCTATAGGGTATTGTACCATTGGCGATAAGTACATACACATAACGACATAGTTACATGTATACCTTGCGTATATACTTCACTTATACCCAGATGGTATATTACATCATTATTGATAAGTAGATACATATACCTTTCTATACCTTCATGTTTACACACATATTTGGTTATAGTTACATGTCTACCTTTATTTGATGTTATATAGACTTGGAGAAATTAGGGACCGCATGATATATATATTAACTTGTTGCAGGTTAAAAAGCGGTTTTTTCGTTTATATGCTCATAGTACTGTTTCATGTTGCATATATTACATTCATGAATTTCTTATGATGTTCTCTGATATTTTTACTCCTAAGTATATATAACAGTGGAATGGGACGCTGTTATATATGCCTATATACATATATTAGTGGAATGGGACGCTAATATATGTGTATTGATTCATGCAATTATTCTTATTCTTACTTGATATTTGGATGCATCCACTCTGAGATTTGTTTTAATACCGATACGGGGATCAAGAGTGTCGTTGTTTGGCACTTAAGATTCGAAGGACGTATAATACCGATATGGGGATCAAGAGTGTCGTTGTTTGGCACTTAAGATTCGAAAGACGTATAATACCGATATAGGGATCGAGAGTGTCGTTGTTTGGCACTTAAAATTCGAAGGACGTATAAATATGTTTTGGATCATAAGTGTCGGTGTTTGGCACTTAGGATTCGCTGTTTTGGATCATTTAGGATTCGCTGAGACTTACAGGATATATGAAATTTACTTGATATTGGACACTTAGGATATAAGAGATTCACTTGATATTGGATTTAGGACATTGAGATTTACTTGATATTGAACATAAAGGATATATGGGACTTACTTGATGTTGTACATTCAGGATTTGTGAGACTTATATGATATTAGAGCCAATTTGGGGGCTGTTTTGGAGGAATTGGGATTTGGATTATCTTGAAGGACTTTGGTCCTACCACGATGTCAGGATTCCGTGGAAATGATATGTTTCACTCCATACTCCACATTTATTGTTTATATACTGCTTCATGTATTAGTAGTACCCGTTAGCGTACCTTTCATGACTGTTGTATTTACATACTTCATTTTATATGCATTGTTTCGTGTGTTAGTTGTACGTGTTAGAGTAACTTTCATGACTGTTGCATATATACATTTTCATATCATTATGGCATGATTATTGCATACCGATTGTCATATTATTGCTTCATGTATTTGTAGTACCGTTAGTGTACCTATCATGACTATTGCATTCCTATGACCTGTTACTTCTTTTAACCTACATATGTTAGATTCGCGCTGTACGTGCATACTTGCGATTACCTGCATATGTTATTTACTATTCACGAGTTGGTAACTCACCCCCGTTGTGCCACAGTTTGTTTTGCAGGTTGTTTCCCCAGAGTAGTCGAGGCAGGCTATTTATCTATCTTATCATCTTTTACTGCGGATACCGCTTCAACTCACAGTGTGCAGTTTTGCTTTAGGTGGGTTTTGTGGTTATTCGTTGATGTATTGTAAATTCGTTGTATCCTTGTACTCTCCATCTACTACTTTCATGTTGACTTAGAGACTTGATGTGAGGACGATATTGTTTGTTATTTTGAGACTTGGATGTCTTTTATGAAGTTTTATTTCTATCGTCTTTTATTTCTTCGCTATGGCGTCGTATATCTGTTGTGGTGGTTGTTTTCCGCCTTTGGGCATGTTTTTGCTCCCGTTTGGGGACGCTTTACTTATATTTATGTTTGTCACGACCCGAAATTGGCATGTGACGGCCCTAATACTACGCAATACCTAAAGACGTAACGCAGTAAAAGAAAGCCAAAACCCAGAAATCTAAACCAAATAAAGATAAGAAAAGATAATAGCAGTTTTGAAACATTTGAAATCACAACCCAAATTCTTTAAAAAGTTCAACTTGCTTTCTTAAAAATTTTGGTAGCACCCCCTTTATAAAAACTAACCCCGAAACGGGTACATCAATTAAAGATAAATAAAGCATCCCTAAACGGAAGCAAATACACGCCCAAAGGCGGAAAACAATCACCACCAAAAATATACGACGCCGTAGCGAAGAAATAAAGACAATAGAGAGAAAGCTGTATAAAAGACAACAAATCCACAATTTATAAAATATCGTCCTCACCAAGTCTCTAAGTCAACAACATAATAGTAGATGGAGAGTACAAGATACAACGAATATACAATACAAATACAGATAACCACCAAAACCCACCTGAACAAAACAGCACACTGTGAGCCGATGCGGTATCTGTAGCAAAAGATGATAGATGAATAGCCAGCCTCGACTACTCTGGGGAACACTCTATAACACCTGTGGCACAACGGGGGTGAGTTTCCAACTCGTGAATAGTAAATAACATATGCAGGTAATCTCAAGTATGCACGTAAAGCGTGAATCTAAGATATGCAATTAACAGTAATAACATGTCATATGAATGCAGAATATTGGAAAGTACACTAGCAGGTACAACCAATATATAAAGCAATGATGATATGACAATAGTATGCAATAATCATGCAATAGGGATATGAGAATGTAAATGTGCAACCATCATGAAAGGTACACTAACAGGTACTATTAATACATGAAGCAGTGCACAAACAGATAAAGGTGAGGTATGGAGTGAAATATGTCATTTCCACGGAATCCTGACATCGTGGGAGGATCACAATTCATCAAGATACTCAAAATCCCAATTCCTCAATCAGCCCTCAATTGGCTCTCATAACATATAAGTCTCACATCTCCTCAATGTACAATATCAAGTATATCTCGAATATCCCGACTGTACAACATCAAGTAGATCTCACATATCTATCCAGTATCCAATCTCAATGAATCACTTATATCCCAAATCAAATCTCAAGTAACATTCTAACACCCTAAATATATTTGCATAAATAAATATGATGGGGTCAATACACATATATTAGCGTCCCATTTTACTAATAATGGTGTAAGGATATATATAACAGCGGCTCAATCCCCTGTTATATATACAAAGGAGTAATTAAAAATATCATGAAACCAATGTGCCAAGCATCGACACAGAAATACTGATCTATCAGATGCCGTCTCCCAGACTAACATCCTGATAGGTACGTATCATACGCTATCCCGAAAGCTCGAGTGCCTAGCTCTGACCCTCGCCTCTCGACGTATCCATACGTACATGACTCCCGTCGGTATCCACATGATAGCCGCTGAGTCATTGGTCCTATCACCGGTAGATATGGTTCCCCTAAGCCTCATCGCCTAGCACCACGACATCGTTCTTGCTTTAGGGTACATCCGGGCCCCACCATGTACCCACAGACGGTGCCTCCCGCTCCTCGAATCGGGTATATAATCTGAACCGATAAATCTCATGGTGGCTGCTGAAATATCATATCAAGGGAAATTGTGTTTTTCAATTAATGCATAATTTCATGAAACTCCCACGGTCCCCAAATCCAGAAAACATCATGAAAAATCCATATCTCAATGCGAAAATCCATGAATAAAGTATACACAACATAAAGATGTAATGTAAGCGCATAAAGGAAAAGCCGCTAATTAACTGCAACCAGTTAATATAAATATCATGCAGTTCCTAATATCTCCAATTCTTAAATAATACATCAATAAGGGTAAATACATAGCTATAACCAGATATATGTGAACACATGAAGGTATAGCATAAAATATAGGTATCTAGCATGTCAAAGCATATATGTGTAAGCATGTAAGTATACAGGTATGCTATATGTCATATGCAAAGAAATATGAATCAATGTCACGGTGTCCCTAACCAGACAATATCATTTCTATATGTGGGTTGTGCGTGACATGGCAATTATTGACAGTGTGCGTGGCATACAATCAGTGCTCATGCAACATAAATCGTCAATAACATGTGCAGTGTCCTACTACTACTAGTCCAGGCACACTACATCTAATTAATAGGGTAAATGCGCAATTCTAAACATGACATAGAATATGCGACAAAGTTAATATCTGTAGCCCAGACGCATAACGCCATGCGGGCGATTCCCCTGTAGATGTTAAATCTACTCACCGATGGTCTCGAGCTATGAAAATCCGACCACCTGCTTCCCCTTGTCCGCGGCACCCGAAGTCCCTACTTGCGAACCTAAAATTTCATAAATACAACATATAAGCTAAATATCCTATGATGAGAAAAAGACAATGAAACGCGATGAAAACGCCCGGAAAATTACACTGCGCGCTTAGCGCATCTATCGCGCACGATACCGGCCAAAAACCCTAATTGGGGTCGCTAAACTATAAAACACCAAGACTGGACCCCGATCGTCCCGATCGCGCAACACAACACAAGAATTACGAGGAATACAATAGATATAATCTCGCAACGACCAATCGAACCCATGTCGGAAAAACCCCGAAATCTAGTAAGCAACTTATCGCAATATTTCGCACTAGTTTCAAGCTAATGCATATCTAGTGATTACACCTTAACTAAGCTATCTAAACCATTCCTATATTTTTAACACTCGCTAATTATGTTTTAGCAAAAACCTAGTAAGCTAATTGCATAATTAAACAAAGTGTTCATTAGCAAAAATTAACATTTTCAACTAGGTTAATCTTCTCCAAAACACAAATTAACACTTCAATTGAACATTAAACACTTAAACAAAATTTAACCCTAACATGAATTTCTTAAACCAAATATAAATGAATTAATCATGATTTAAAAACTAAACTAAACACATAATTAGCTAACTAAATTAGCTAGATTTAAGATTAAAACAAGTATAAAAGGATTAAGATAAGAATTATACCTCCCCAAGAACACTAAAATGAAGCTTAATCCATCATCTTAGCATCAAAACCCATGCTTGTTGAAGATCCAAGAAGGATTAGTGAAGGAAAAGATGGTTTTATTTTTATTTAGGATTTTTGTGGAATTATTTTGGAATTTTTCTTGACGAATTTTGAAGAAATCATGAAAAAATGAGCTTGGGAAATATTTTGGACAGAAATTTGAGATAAGGGTCGGCCATGGGGAGGTTGGGGGTATTTTTGTGAATTTTGGGTGAAGAAATGCTAGGAAATGAGTAATAAATGCTAATAAATGCACTTTGCCACCTTTCACTCTTTTCTTTTCTATTTTAAATAATTCCTTTTGCACTCCAAAAAATATCTAGATATTTAAAAAGAAGTTTCCAAAATAATCTAGTGATAAAAATAATTTATTCACAAAAGAAAAATATTTCCCGATTTACGTTCACCAAATACCGCTTAAAATAATATTTTATTTGTGAAAAATTCTATCTGAACCAAAACCTCCCAAATACCCCTAAAGTTCGTGTACAAGCTTTATTTTACCTAAACTAGGTGCCAGCAAGGTTATACGGACGTTTGATCGAAATCGGGTTAAAACGGGAAAAACTGACAATTTTGCCCTAAAACGGGAAAATTCGCAAAACGATTTCTGAAACGTTACAATCTCCCCCTTTATAAAAATTCGTCCCCGAATTTAAAATTTTCATTAAGCGTACCTTCAAAGAGAAGAGTACAAAACTCCCAATTCTCGCTCGCAGCCTCCCAAGTGATCATCTCACTATACGGCTACGTCCACGAAAACTCTCCACAGATAGCAAGACCCTTGACCGAAGTTTCTCCACCTGCCAGGCCATTAACACCAATGGCTGTCGGTGAACGAAAAGATCACATCAAAGAAAATGGTCTGTTGCTGAATCATGTGAAAAAGTCATGAAGGTAATTGCAAAGTATCAACACAAAGAATGCGGGGTGGAAACTCAATAATCTGGGCGGAAGTGCCAAATTAAAGGCAACGAACTAACTCGCTTAAAGGATCTCAAAAGGACCTACAATCCTTGGATAAGATTCCCAAAACTTCACAAGTCATTTATCAGAAAATCCATAAGAATACATGATCTCCCACTGCGAACTCAGGCCTGCGACCACCCTGGTCGGCATAAGATCTCTGTCCGCACAGGACTGTCATCATCCTGACCTAAACAACTGGATCATCTCCGAAGTCTCTAGACTAGTTGGGGTCCAAAAATCCTACTACGCGGAGTCAGAAAACAGACTGGTGATCTACACGACCCGTCTAAACGTAGAGGTTGCCAATTAGAGTGTCTCCTGATAACAGCTATTAAAGGAGAACCCTAGCAATGGCTAGTGACGATCCCAACTGCCAACAACAAAATACACAACGCACAACTTAACAAAGAACAACAGAGCAAACTGAGTAAAACCGGACAAGAAACATCCGAATGGAGTCACACCCTGACTAAACCTGGGTAGACACCAAAATGAAATTCGTGGAAATCTGCCCCCATTCCCACTTCGGAACGGTTAAAGGTTGCAACTCTCCAGCCGGTCTTAGATGCTCAACCCAAAACACACAACAAGACAAACACCTTGAAACGAAACCTGAAATTTCTCTTTACATTCCTGCCCACCCGTAACTATCTCACAAGTCACATCAATGTTGGTGGAACTTGAATGAATACAAAGAATTGACAGATATGCCAGCTCTAAGATTTCACGTCTCTACCCGATAATATCAGGTACACAAATGCGTCCCTAACTTAGCACACTATTGTCACAAATCAAGGACTCCGAATCATTACCCAGCCGAGTATGCTCAAGTATCTCTAACGAATGAGCGTCGGTAGGCAATGTCTCGCGAAAGAGATTGAAGACAAGTAGTCGGGCGCGGACATGTGCAAGTTGTCCCCTCCGTAGAGACGAACTTAAGCTGTACTCAACGATCACACAAGAACTGTAAATCTGCGGAGGACTATCACAACAATAAAATTTGTTGCAGGAAGATGCACATTAAGCTCTGGTGGTCCGTGAAAAATCTGACACGACTCTCAAACCAGTAGTGTCTCCAAATCTCCAACACAAAACCACCACGGCGATCTCCAGATCATGAGTGGAATATCCTGCTAGTACTTCCTCCAACTGTCGGGAAGCAAAAGCGATAACTCTATAGTGCTACCTCAGCAAACAATCGAGCCCACACAAGAAACATTACAGTTAAACTGTTAGTTATATGTATGCCCTAGAGGCCATTACTATACATAGGATGTATATTGTAGTGGATGCTTGGACATATATAGGGAGGACTTTCTTGCTCGACATGATAGTATGCTATCTGGTTGCTCTTTACCTTAACGTGTACACTGATTGTCTCTCTGTTACATATTGGTAAAGCCCTTAGGATGTGTACTTGACTACCTGGACTATGATGCGGATCATACTAGTGGGGATATGGTAGTCCATAAGTACATCCTTCAAGGTCCCTAGTCGTGGGTGTATCGAGACGGGGCATCAATATACCAGAGTAGACTAGCGTATACCTTCTCGACCCATACAGATGGGCGATGGATGATCCCATATCCATTGGTGTTTGACATCAGAGATGATATACGGGTACTCAGTGGTGATTGGGTACACTGGACGGACTCGCCGAGAACTCCCAGATGGTATTATACCTTACGTCAGATGGCAGTTCTCTGGTGACACTGGTACAGGTTAGTCTGTAGACCCGAGATCGTCATAGAGTCTTGTATGATTCCCACTGTGCTTTGATTTCCACCTTACCACGTCCAAGAGGACGTGCAAAACGGTGGTTTTTGGGTACAGTCCCGAATCACATGGAGGCAATGAGCGATAGGAGGGGATACGTCTCTCCCTGTATAGGTAGTTGATGTTGCGCTGTGTTCGATTGGCTATAACCGGAAATCCCTGGCCAGGCTTGTTGAGATTTACTGGTAAGTGTTACCAGTAGTTTCTCGAACTGTTATAGACCTCATATCGACACGACTTATCAAGCTACTGGGGTCTGACGTTTACCACCCCTAGGCGAGATATGCGACATATCAGACGACGAGACCGGACTGTACGGTAAGTGTTACTGGTTGGATTCACAGGAGTGTGAGCGGGCTTGCTCGTTGATCTTCTGATCGCTCAATACCGGGTGGCCGTTACGTTTAGAAGACCGCTTGCGGCTTGTGGGTGGTTGATATGATCATCACCTACTGCCGGCGTATTGACGAGTCTTTAGAGTCCTACACAGAGGTTTCCTGGCTCAAGAGAAACGAAATAGGAGCGCATATGAGATATGTGCGGGACCGAGAATAATACCAGTATGTGATACTGAATTCTATTCTCGCGATTTGTATCATCGGACGGTTATATAAGATATAGCCGGGTTACCGAATCAAATGTTGATTCGATATATTGATACACATGATATTAGTCGTTATGACCGGATCGTTAAATCAAGTGTTGATTTAATAATTTAATGTATAATTATATATTTGATATATTACTTTACATTAACTAGTATTGGTTCACTTAAGATTATTTTTCTCACTAGATTATGCACATTGTATATATGATATATGTTTGTGCACTAGTTTGTATCATGTTTGATGATACATGCAAACTTGGGTGTGTGTATGCTTTGAACCATGTCTAGGTTAATGGTTAGGGTTTTAATTTATTTATTTATTAATTTTGGTAAAAACTAAATGTTGGCTTTTATTATTTTGGCTTCATGCTTCATGAAGTTTCTAAGCATCTTTGAAAAAGTCTACTATTTTGTTTTTTTCTTTTAACCTAACCATTACACCTAAACCTTAGTTTATTCTCTACATGTGTTAACTTCACCCATGGTTGCATTATGATAAGTATTCACTTGATTTATTATTTTCAAGAATAATTCATTTTCCTTCTTCTTCTTCTTCTTTATCTTCTTCAAGTGAAGAAAACCTTTCTTGAAAATTTTCAAGTGATGAAATCAAGTGAGAAATCCAAATCTGTAATGAACCCACTTCCTATTTCTTCATCCTCTACTACTTGCCATGTAGTAGAGTGTGTTATTTTCACAAGTTTCATGACCTAGTGAAGATGGAGCTTGAGTTTGAGTCGCCTCGACGTAGATCATCTTCGGCATCGAAGTCAATGACCTAGCCCGATCATTTCTCCGATGAAACCAATGCTAGAGTCCAGGATCCCAATGATCGCAGTGGAGGGACGTCATCATGGAGCTAAAGAAGTGGAGGACCGGATCTACAAAGGTTGTAATCCCTTTCACTTGTAGTTAAGTTGTTAACTTGCTTAGTTTCGCCTTACCTCTAGTTAACGATCTAGCATTAGAGTTCTTTGGCACATGAAAAATTTGATTTTGGCATGGTTGATCAGTTGTAGAACCTCATGAGTGTGCCTAGGAACCCTACAGTGGTATCAGAGCCTCGCTAGAGCTTTAGGCGAAGTGTAGACGATGTTAGAAATCCGATCGAACCCCGAAACCCTAAACTTGACCCCTCTCTGTACATTTTTTTGAAATGTGGTTTTTTCCTAATTAAAAATACTCAAAAAATCAGCAGGAATTTCTAAGCATTACTGTGAAGCACGTGACCCCAACTCTTCCAAGGCGCCACGGAACCGCGGCCGTACCCTAGGTCGTGCGGCGGTTCCGCGGCCATAAAGTGTCTTCTTGCTTCACTGTTTGCACAGTAATGTCCCTTCATGATTCCTGTGTTTTCTGGGTAATTTTAATTTTTACTCAAGAGTTGAGTTTTCTGGGTTGTATTGGGGACTCGGTGTTTCGATCGGAAAGTTTAACTTCGTCTATGTGTTTTTCCGGGTAAATTTAGAACATGTTAAAAAGTTCGACCGGATATAAATACCCACTTTTTCCCCTACCGAAAAATTTCCAAGTGTTGGATTTTTCCGTAGTTTAAGAACGTTTAAGTAGTGCAAGTAACGCGATGGACCCTCTAGAAGACAACAAACCTTAACTCGATTATGTGACCGTCTTGAACTGCCCTTTGAACCTTAGGGTTTGGGGCAGTACGGCGTGCCACATGTGAGGCGTTCGCTTGACCCTTCTACGGCTGGACCGTTGGTACTGTGGCATATAGTGGATGTTTTTAAACTTATTTCATGTGTTGTACATTTCGGGAAAACTTGGGTGTTTGATTGTTCGATTGGAAAGTTTAACATTTTCTATTTATCCGGAATGTAATACAATATTTGGAATCCACAAGTAGTTATGAGATAATTGATTTGAATGTTATAAACACAGCAGTTTAGTCTCACTTGATCGGTTGCCACGGGATTTTGATGTGATTAAAAGTCTGTCGCAATCACGTTGCGTACGCGGATACTCGCCGGTAAACTTAATAGACAGCCACACCCCATAGCCCCGACCAAGTGACTGTAGGAGAACCCCGTCGCCGAAAGATCCGTTCGGGTGCTCACGGTAGCGGTGTTCCGCCTTAGTGCACTTCGTCGACGGCATCGGGGGTGCGGCCGTCTACTAAAGTTTGCGACGAGCATTCGTTCTGGATGTCGGGAATCTTGTTGAATTGTCCGACTTGATATTGAAAAGTGTTTTCGATAATGAGACTAAAATGTAGGTTTATAATAGTTAGGCATGCGATGTCTAAGGAGGTTGCAGATTCCAAATGTTGTAGTTTTGCACTTTCTTTTATGCGTCCGTAAGTGTAATATATGATATCGCCGGTTTCGTTGCTATATGTCAACGACAATTGGGATGGGAATATTTACTTACGTTGATGACATGTGATGTTATGTGTTGCTAGATATGTTATATTGGATCGTCGTGTTTGAATAACCGGGGTTTTTTTTATGTGAGATGAGTGTTTTTCTTTTTCATTCATGTAAAAGCTTGTATGTAATATTCTTTTATTGGGGCACTTCCGGGTTGAGGATGATGTCACCATTGTATATTATTTACTTTTCCGCATTAGGATAGACCTAAGGAGGGGAGTACAAGTAACCGGGTTCTAGGGTCTAGTGGGAGACCATCTCGAGGAGTCGAGTCCGGGTCTCCTAACCCTAGAATTGGTAGGGTTTCTTGCCGCTCTCGTAGGGGTCTAGGGGTGTGGGATTGGCTATTCATCACGACCGTGGAATCCGTATTTTATATAGGCTCAAGAAAAAACACGGACATCCTAGTATATCCAATATTTCATATGATTTTTTCTGCTGCGTTATCTGTGATGTGATCATGTAATATGTTCAGATAGATATTGTATATAGTATATATGATATATTATATAGACGTTGCTTATGTTTTTCACCCGCGCTAGCCCTGCCTCGCTCTGGCGTTAGTTACCTAACCTAACGGTGCAGACGGGACATCGCAGCGAATGCGGATGGCATAAGCGTACGTTATATTTATCTGTGATGTTTAAGTGGACTTAAATGATAGGACTTCATTAATGTGATTAATGAAAGAAAATAAACCTAAAAGATGTTGTGGAATCGAATTTCAAAAATAAAATAGGTAGCTACAGTTCTTGCTTTGCATCGCGGTGTTCCTTGTAGAACATCCTGCACCTTATTCGATAAGGAAAGGGCCGAGATCCCTTCACCGGGAGTGACCCTTTTAGCAATAACTGGCAGATGCTACAACCCTAGGTTTGTCTTTTGATTGCTTCTATATTTTTTGCTTTGCACAGCGGTATATATGATATATCCTGCACCTTATTCGATGAGGAAAGGGCCGACGATCCCTTCACCGGGAGTGACCCCTTTAGCAAAACTAGAAAAGCCTAAAAAACACTCCATTTTAAAATCATTTGATTCTACAACGATATCAAGTTCATTACACAATAGGTTTTCTGAAAAACCTGTCGTAGCCCTCCGTCATTTCAGATAAGGACTGTTTAGTATTCGTGCTGCGTTTGTTGGCCTTTGTCAAGGCGTAGTGTGCGGTAGCTGAATAGTGCTTATCTGCTTATGCATATGATGCAGATTGGGTTAGGGTAGTCGTACGACCTTGTTGGCCTTTGTCAAGGGTCGTGCGGGTGGGTTTAATTCAATCAAGAAATGACGGGTTGAACTTGACTAGCATCCTGTGGTTTGTTGGCCTTTGTCAAGATCATAGGAGGTTAGGGGCAAAATAATTGGGAATTTCAAGTGTTGAAATTTGCAATGAGATTGCATACCTTCAATGAGATAGTTGGATCCCGATACCCGCTGCGAGTAAGAGTTACTCCTGGGAGAGTTTTGCACTTTGCAATTAGCCGATCAAGTAGGTGTCTAGAAAGGTGTCAACGGGGTTACGCCCCTGGGAAAATGAGGTTTATTGTAATTAGGTCCGTGCGAAAGCACGGGGAACCTCCCTCAAAGTACCGACACTGGCCTGGATGAAAGATTGGCGAACTTGTAGAGTGTAATTAATCCCGGCTAGTCTTTCCTTTTAAGATTTGAAGGAAGATTTGATAAAAACAGTGGGAGCCATCCTGATTAGATAAAATAAATAACCAATCTAATCTTGCTAGAGCGCACGCAGAGTGTTTTCTTCTCTCTCTCTCCAGGTAGCGACCATGTCACGCCTTAATCAAGATAATAATATGGATGTATTGACCGAACCCGCTTGTTTTACTAAGCTGGGGAACGTTGGTCCCGCTCCAACTTATAATTGTTATAAGACCGAGCAGGAAATAGGGGAATACCAGAATTCCCGTGCCGCCCAAATGAAGAAAGTGCATACTGATGCATCTTCTTCGGGTGTATTCATTACCGAGAACTGTTTCTCAGTAACCGCTACGTCCTGAGTATAAGATACCGGATCAGGATCCAGCATATGTAAATTGTTACATGGGCTACAGATAGGTAGAGAACTGAGAACGGGTGATAAGTTTCATGAGATAGAAAACGGTGCAAGTGTTGCAGCCAAGTCTGTTGGTCACTGTCACCCTGTATTACCAATACATTGATCCTGAACAAATGCTGTTAGATACCGAACCTGATATACAAAATCATATCAATCTCTTTATTTATTAAAGAAGGATATAATTTTGTATTATTGGATAATGTTTTGTACATTTCCTATTTCAAAAGTTGATCGGTTCAGGCACGTTATCTAAAAGTATTGACGTTCTAAATCAAATTACAGTTCCTAGTATACAGAACACACACAAGAAGAAGAGTTCAGAAATGAACGATTCCTTCTTGAGGTATTGTAGACTAGGTCATATCAATGTGACCCGACTAGCTTAAGATACATTTTAGATGCATATTTAAATTAGTTTGAATTTGCATCTTATGAAACTTGCCAGTCATGTCACAAAGATTAGATGACCATAGCTCTGTTTACTAGAAACAGAGAAAGAGTTAGTAAACTCTTGGGACTGATACATAGTGATATATAAAGGTCCCCAGTCTACATATGCCAGGACTGGTTCTTTGTACTTCCTTATATTCACTGATGATCTCTCAAGATTCGGACACATGTTCCTGTTAAAACACATATCTGAAGCTTTTGAGAAATTTAATGAATATAAGTCAGAAGTAGAGAACCAAAAACCGGGTATAAGTATTATGTCCTATGATAAGATCAGGGAGGAGAATACTTATGCATAGAATTCCTGGACTATTCTAAAGGAGAATGAGATTCTCTCTCAGCATTACTCCTCCGTATACACCACAGCACGTTGGTGTATCGGGGCGGAGCAACCACACCCTATTTGATATGGTGCGCTCTATGATGAGTACTACTGAGTTACCTATTTCTCTTTAGGGGTTATGCACTTAAGAAGCTGCATACCTATTGAATTAGGTTCGAATCAAATCAGTGCCTACCACTCCATATAAGATATGGTATGGGAAGAGCCTATCTCTTAAATAAGTTAAGATTTGGGATTGTCCGGCCTATGTCAAAAGTAAAATCCGGACAAGATCGAGGCAAGGTCAGTTCTGTAGAACTGGAAAGGTTCCAGCTATACAAACTGCAGCTGATGATTTGACAGAACCAAAGGATTCAATAGTCCCCGACGAACCTCAGCTTCTCCGCCGATCTGGTAGGGTTCCTCATCCGCCTGAGAGATACTTCAGTTTCTCGATGACAGTGGGAGAGAGGAATGCATCATGAGATGATGACCCAACTAGTTTCGAGCAGGCCATCAAGAGTAGGGACTCTGTAAGAATGGCTGGATGCTTAGCGATCTGAGATGCAATCCATGTACACCAACAAAGTATGGACTTTGGTTGCTATATCTGAAGGATTAAATCCCCATCAGGAGCAAGTATATCTCGAGAAGATCACTTGGGGTAGATGGAAAAGTTGAGACTTTCAAACCTAGACTCGTTAAAGGTTTTCGTCATCGACCAGGCGTGGATAATGATGAAACCTTTTTCCAGTGGTTATGCTTAAGTCCATCCGGATCCTACTTGCCCTGGCTACATACCATGACTACGATATCTGGCGGTTGGGTGTCATGACTGCTTTTCTAAATTGATGTTTTAGAAGAGAGCGTCTATAAGTACACAGCCAGAGGGCTTCGTTGACAGTGGGAGCAGCGGAAACGTGTACAAGATGCTTTATAGGATAAAGCAAGCATCACGGAGTTAGAACGTCTGTTTTGATATGGTAGTCAAAGAGTTTGACTTCATCCAAATGGTAGATGAACCTTGTATATACAAAAAGGTAGTAGGGAGTATGGTGATGATCCTCGTAGAGTACGTGGATGACATACTCTTGATAGGGAAGGAGTTTCCTATGCTACGCTCGGTCAATCTCCGCTTATCACAAGGATTCTCCATAAAGGATCAAAGTGATACCTCATAAATCCAGAGTTTTGATCTATGAGATAGAAGTAATTGGATGTTAGGATTCTCACTAGTTGTAGTGAGATGGTATCAATCGATCCTGGGGAGAATCACTGGAAGGGTTCCAGAGTGATAAGGACGACTGAATGTCGGTCACAGGCATTGTCTTTACCCTCAGTGGAGGGATGGTATGTTGGAATAGTTCCAAGCTAGATACCGTGACATACTAGACGATTAAAGGCAAGATAAATCGTTACCAAAGATGCTACCAAAGAGGAAGTCTGGGTGTGTATTAGTTCATGAGATGAACTTCGTTCCTACCATTGTGAGACAATGGAGTTGTGGCTTATGCCTAGGAACGCCTGTCCCATCAGTGATCCAGACATATTCTGAGGCAGCATCACCTGATCATGGAGATAGTTGATCTCCAAGGTGATCGAGGTTAGGAGAGTAGACTCAGAGGACAACACGGAGGATCCACTCACAAAGGCTTTTTCCCAGAGAGAGACTTATATGGGATGGTTGAGTATTAGATACTACAACCACTGCTACAGATGGCCCTAGTGCAAGTGGGAGATTGTTAGTTATATGTATGCCCTAGAGGCCATTACTATACATAGGATGTATATTGTAGTGGATGCTTGGACATATATAGGGAGGACTTTCTTGCTCGACATGATAGTATGCTATCTGGTTGCTCTTTACCTTAACGTGTACAATGATTGTCTCTCTGTTACATGTTGGTAAAGCCCTTAGGATGTGTACTTGACTACTTAGACTAAGATGCGGATCATACTAGTGGGGACATGGTAGTCCATAAGTACATCCTTCAAGGTCCCTAGTTATGGGTGTATCGAGACGGGGCATCGATATACCAGAGTAAACTAGCGTATACCTTCTCGACCCATACAGATGGGCGATGGATGATCCCATATCCATTGGTGTTTGACATCAGAGATGATATACGGGTGCTCAGTGGAGACTGGGTACACTGGACGGACTCGCCGAGAACTCCCAGATGGTATTATACCTTACTTCAGATGGCAGTTCTCTGGTGACACTAGTACAGGTTAGTCTGTAGACCCGAGATCGTCATAGAGTCTTGTGTGATTCGCACTGTGCTTTGATTTCCATCTTACCACGTCCAAGAGGGCATGCAAAACGGTGGTTTTTGGGTACAGTCCCGAATCACATGGAGGCAATGAGCGATAGGAGGGGATTCGTCTCTCCCGGTATAGGGAGTTGATGTTGCGCTGTGTTCGATTGGCTATAACCGGAAATCCCTGGCCAGGGTTGCTGAGATTTACTGGTAAGTGTTACCAGTAGTTTCTCGAACTGTTATAGACCTCATATCGACACGACTTATCGAGCTACTGGGGTCTGACGTTTACCACCCCTAGGCGAGATATGCGACATATCAGACGACGAGACCGGACTGTACGGTAAGTATTACTGGTTGGATTTATAGGAGTGTGAGCGGGCTTGCTCGTTGATCTTCTGATCGCTCAATACCCGGGTGGCCGTTACGTTTAGCAGACCGCTTGCGGCTTGTGGGTGGTTGATATGATCATCACCTACTGCCGGCGTATTGACGAGTCTTTAGAGTCCTACACAGAGGTTTCCTGGCTCAAGCGAAACGAAATAGGAGCGCATATGAGATATGTGTGGGACCAAGAATAATACCAGTATGTGATACTGAATTCTATTCTCGCGATTTGTATCATCGGACGGTTATATAAGATATAGCCGGGTTACCGAATCAAATGTTAATTCGATATATTGATACACATGATATTAGTCGGTTATGACCGGATCGTTAAATCAAGTGTTGATTTAATGATTTAATGTATAATTATATTTTTGATATATTACTTTACATTAACTAGTATTGGTTCACTTAAGACTTTACATTAACTAGTATTGGTTCACTTAAGATTATTTTTCTCACTAGATTGTACACATTGTATATATGATATATGTTTGTGCACTAGTTTGTATCATGTTTGATGATACATGCAAACTTTGGTGTGTGTATGCTTTGAACCATGTTTAGGTTAATGGTTAGGGTTTTAATTTATTTCTTTATTAATTTTGGTAAAAACTAAATGGTGGCTTTTATTATTTTGGCTTCATGCTTCATGAAGTTTCTAAGCATATTTGAAAAAGTCTACCATTTTGTTTTTTTCCTTTAACCTAACCATTACACCTAAAACCTAGTTTATTCTCTACATGTGTTAACTTCACCCATGGTTGCATTATGATAAGTATTCACTTGATTTATTATTTTCAAGAATAATTCATTTTCCTTCTTCTTCTTCTTCATCTTCTTCAAGTGAAGAAAACCTTTCTTGAAAATTTTCAAGTGATGAAATCAAGTGAGAAATCCAAATCTAAAGTGAACCCACTTCCTATTTCTTCATCCTCTACCACTTGCTATGTAGTAGAGTGTGTTATCTTCACAAGTTTCATGACCTAGTGAAGATGGAGCTTGAGTTTGAGTCGTCTCGACGTAGATCATCTTCGGCATCGAAGTCAACGACTTAGCCCGATCATATCTCCGATGAAACCAACGCTAGAGTCCAGGATCCCGATGATCGCAGCGGAGGGACGTCATCATGGAGCTAAAGAAGTGGAGGACCGGATCTACAAAGGTTGTAATCCCTTTCACTTGTAGTTAAGTTGTTAACTTGCTTAGTTTCGCCTTACCTCTAGTTAACGATCTAGCATTAGAGTTCTTTGGCACATGAAAAATTTGATTTTGGCATGGTTGGTCAGTTGTAGAACCCCATGAGTGTGCCTAGGAACCCTACATAAACCATAAAGTCGCCCGAGCCAAAAGCAAAGAAAGAACTGATGCAATTGTTAACCGAATCTTCGATTGCCGAAAACTCCGCACACATGCCTCAGTGCAAAGAAAGAAACCTCCACTCCGGTCAATTCAGTCGATGGTGCAGCACTACACTAACAATCCTGCATGAAACGGCGGTAGAAACCTGCTAAGCCCAAAATCTGCGGACCTCCTTCTTGCACACAAGTTTGGGCCTAAGCTGTATGGTCACAATCTCCCTCGGAACCATACAAAACCGTCTCCCGTGACTACAAGACCTAGGAGTCAACACAAACAAGCCTGAAGGAACACTCCGAGAATCTATCAAACAGCTGGCACTCTCCCAGCATCTGCATAAAAAATCCTCAAGTGCTACTCCTGTCCTTCAAGACACATTAAAATAGACTAGAATGTCGTGAATAACACAACAATAACTAGTCGAGGAACGGCTTGAAGAAATTCGGTTCATCACATCTACTAATGCTGCTAGGGTATTGGTGAGTCCAATGACACACCAAAACACATAAAGCCCGTAGCACGCACAAGGCAGCCTTCGGAATGTCCTCACTCCGAACCCGCAACAATGATGACCTGATCCCAACAACTTAGAAAAAGTCTCGCACTCTTGAGCTAATCGAAGAAATCGTCAATGCGAGGTAAGGGATACCTATCCGCACCGTAAGCCGGTTCAATTGACGATCCATCAATACACAACCTCAACTGCCGTCCTTCTCCTTGACGAACAGAAATAGGAGCTCCTCAAGGCGAAACACTCAGACGCACAAGCCCCCCAACAAACAACTCTGCAGCAGATCCTTAAGCTCCCTAAGCTTCGTCGGCGCATCTAGAACGACGTCGGAAAAATCTCGTACGATAAGAACCCGGTCTAACAATCCCGCTGTGGCTCCGGTATCACGAATGAACGCCAAGAATTCTCGACATCCTCTCCCCAAAAGCCGACTAGCGAAAAAGGCTGAATTCAAGCTATGAGAGGCGGCATCACTGTCCCCCTACACAACAAGAACTGACTTGCCGGGAAAACAAACTTGACCGTTTTCTCACGGTAGTCCACAGACGCCTAATACATAGCTAACCAATCCATAACTAGGAGAACGCTAAATCCAACATCTCTAGAAGGATCAAATGACGGAAGAATCTCCTAATCGATTGGCATATGACTGAAATACGTGTCGCGCAACAAAAGAATCGCCGATAGAAGTTAACACAACAAACGGCTGATCTAGCTACACAATCCTCGTCCCAACCACGGCATAAAGTGTGAAAAACCAACAAGTACATCAAAAGAACATGTGAATTAAGGATACCTGAAAACTCTGCATTGAACGCCCGTGCGTCCCGATGAGTAAAAGCAAACTCCTGTGTTTGCCCCCTACCCGCAGCAGACTGCACTCCTCCTCTGCTAAACTGACCCCTCTGAGTGAACCTTCCATGTCCACGGCCTCTTAGAACACGACTCTGACGCGGTGCTAAGGAACAGTCCCTGATGAAGTGATGAAGGCTCCCGCATCGAAAACATCCATACGACGGCTGCTGGCTCTCCTGGGGATGAGAGTTGAACGTCTGTCCACGTCCTAAGCCTCTGCTACTCCCGTGATGGTCACGAAACCTGTTTTGACGACTAGGCCTCTGTCGCTGGACTGGCACACCGGTACGGGTCCTCCACTGTCCTGGAACTCTCAAAGTCTCCGGAATACGGGTCTCGTCGACTAGGGCTGTATCCACTGGTGCTACGTAGGTGACAGAATATTGTGTGCCGATTGGAAGGAACAACTGGGTAACAGGGGTGACAACCTCCTGTCGCTGCGCTCGAACGGCATCAACTAATGATCTCATCGTCTGGCGCAAGTCCTGCATCTCTGCCACAAGCCTAGCGAGCTGCTCTGTCGAAGGCTGATCCGTCGGCACCTGTGCAACTAGCGTGCCATCCTGGTCAGTGCTCGTCTCATCCGAGCCAACTCTGACCTCAGCCCTCGCTGCATCATTCTGAGTCCCTATAGTCATCGGCGGCAAGGCTATAAATAGAGATGAGATTTGATAAGGACACGGAAATCAAATCACAAGGATATGAATCATCAAGGAAGGAATTTTAAGCAATTTGTACTTAGGTCACTTTAGGCGAAGTACCGCATCGTGAGCATGCTGCAGACATACACACACTACGTTACTCTACTTAAGCTACCTACTCCATCATACCAAGGTCATCCTACTCTCCGAAAGGTAAAACCTAGCGCTCTAATACCAACTTTGTCACGACCCGAAATTGGCACGTGACGGCCCTAATACTACGCAACGCCTAAAGACGTAACGCGGTAAAAGAAAGCCAAAACCCAGAAATCTAAACCAAATAATGATAAGAAAAGATAATAGCAGTTTTGAAACATTTGAAATCACAACCCAAATTCTTTAAAATGTTCAACTTGCTTTCTTAAAAATTTTGGCAGCACCCCCTTTATAAAAACTAACCCCGAAACGGGTACATCAATTAAAGATAAATAAACCATCCCTAAACGGGAGCAAATACACGCCCAAAGGCAGAAAAAAATCACCACCACAAATATACGACGCCGTAGCGAAGAAATAAAGACAATAGAGAGAAAGCTGTATAAAAGACAACAAATCTACAATTTATACAATATCGTCCTCTCCAAGTTTCTAAGTCAACAACATAATAGTAGATGGAGAGTACAAGATACAACGAGTATACAATACAAATACAGATATCCACCAAAACCCACCTGAACAAAACAGCACACTGTGAGCCGATGTGGTATCTGTAGCAAAAGATGATAGATGAATAGCCAGCCTCGATTACTCTGGGGAACACTCTATAACACCTGTGGCACAACGGGGGTGAGTTGCCAACTCATGAATAGTAAATAACATATAGAGGTAATCGCAAGTATGCACGTAAAGCGTGAATCTAAGATATGCAATTAACAGTAATAACATGTCATATGTGTTAGTTATGTATATGCCCTAGAGGCCATTGTTGTACATATGATGTATATTATGATGGATGCTTGGATATATACAGAGAGGACTTTCTTGCTCGTCATGATAGTATGCTATTTGGTTTCACTTTATCTTAACATGTTGACTTATATTGGTTTACTGTCTTTCTCTCACATGTTGATAAAGCCCTTAGGATCTGTACTCGACTACTGGGATTATGATGAGATCATACTAGTGGGGCCACGGTAGTCGATGAGTACATCTTATAACTGTTCCTAGTCGAGGGTATATCAAGACAGGGCATCGATACACCAGAGTAGACTAGCGTATACGCATCTTGACCCATATGATGGGCGATGGATGATCCCATATCCATCGGTGTTTGACATCAGAGATGGTGTACGGGTGCTCAGTGGAGACTGGGTACACTGGACGGACTCGCCGAGAACTCCCAGATGGTGATATACCACACGTCAGATGGCAGTTCTCCGGTGACACTGGTACAGCGTAGTCTGTAGACCCGAGATCGTCATAGAGTCTTGTGTGGTTCCCACTGTGCTTTGATTTCCACCTTACCACGTCCAAGAGGGCGTGCAAAACGGTGGCTCTTGGGTACAGTCCCGAATAACAAGGAGGCAATGAGCGATAGGAGGGGATTCGTCTCTCCCGGTATAGGGAGTTGATGTTGTGCTGTGTTCAATTGGCTATAACTGGAAGTCCCTGGCCAGGGCTGATATAGAGATATACTGGTAAGTGTTACCAGTAGTTTCTCGACCTGTTATGAGCCTCATATCGACACGACTTATCTGTTACTGGGGTCTGACGTATACCACCCCTAGACTTGATATGCGACATATCAGACGAACAGACCGGACTGTACGGGAGTGTTACTGATTGGATTCACAGGAGAACGGACAGGCTAGCTTGTTGATCTTCTGATCGCTCAATACCTGGGTGGCTGTTACGTTTAGCTGACCGCTTGCAGCTTGTGGGTGTTTGATATGATCATCACCTGCTACCGGCGTATTGACGATTCTTTTGAGTCCTACACAGAGGTTTCTTGGCTAAGGCAAAACGGAGTAGAGGCACATATGTGATATGTGCAGGACCGAGGATAATGCGATATGAGATACCGTATTATATTCTCGCGATATTTAGATATGAACCAGGTCATCGGATCAAGTGTTGATTCAATGATTCGGTACATGATATATTAGTCGGTTATATTCGATATAGCCGGATCGTCAGATCAAGTGTTGATTCGATGATTTAATGTATAATGATATATATGATATATTGTATTACATTATCTAATATTGGCTCGCTTTATTATTTCATTTTCTCACCGGATTAATACATTGATATATATGCGATATATGTTAATTGTATTATTTCTTTTGTTGCAAATATATAATATATATATGATATATATTATTGTAACATGATATGATTTATTATGAAACATGTTTAAGGATGATAAAAAGGGATTAGGGTTTGATTAGGGTTAGCTCCTTCTTGTTCATTCTAGAAGGATTCTATTTTGTCTTGGTTAAGATATTATGGTTGATACTTATCCTTGACTCATACTTAACCTAACCAAACCCTAGCTCTAGTTTATTCTCTACAAAGGTTTAGCCTCTCATCCTTGACCATGGTTCCATAATCAATCATATACTCTTATCTACTATTCATCACAAAAGGATGATTCTCATTATTCTTCATCTTCTTCTATCTTTAGTTTGAGAGATAGTTCACTTGTGATTTCTTTTATGATGAGTTCTTGTGAGAAAATGATATAAAAAGAAAGCATAAATACTACTCCATCATCCTTATCTAATTTAGCCCATTAGATTAGGGTGTTCACCTCATTAGAGTGAGAGAGCTTGGGTTATAGCAACTTCGATGTAGATCATCGGAGAAGCGGAACACTTCAAGCTAGCATGGATCGTTCAAGTCGTGGAGCCACTCTTGAGTCCGGAAGATCGTGGATTGCGGCAAGGGACTTCTACTCGGAGCTTGTGAAGCAAAGGAGAGGACTACAAAGATTGTAATCCCTCACACTTAGTATTAAAGATGTTATCTTGCATGTTAAACCCTAATAATCTAGCAAAGATCCCGTCTTTGGGTTGTTCGGCACATCTAAAATTTTATTCGGGCATGTTTGATGCTTTATGAATCTTCACAAGAGTGCCTAGGAACCCTACAGTGGTATCAGAGCCTAGCTAGAGCATTAGGCGACGTGTTTACGAAGTTAAAACTCCGATCGAACCCGAACCGACGAAAATGAACCCCTCTCTGGATATTTTTCAAAAATGCGATTTTTTCTGAATTAAAAATACCTGAAAAATACAGCAGACAAAAATAAGAATAACAGTGAAATACGAGTAATTGATCCGTACAGACGACCGCGGAATCGCTGCCGTACCCTGCTTGGGCCGCGGTTCCACGGCAGTACTGTGTGATGTGACAATTTTTATTTCACAGTAATTCTTTTTTAATGCTTGTACAGTTTCTGGTATTTTTATTTTTACTCAAGTGTTGAGTATTCTGGGGTTTATTTTCTAATCGCAGATTCGATTGGAAAATTTAAATTCCTTATTATTTCCGGATATTTAGAAACTGTTAAAATGTTCAAACGGATATCATTAACTCATTTTTTCCCGGCACGGCAAACTTTAAAGTGTTGAATTTTTTTCGGGTTTGAATCTTTTGGAAAAATGTGCAAGTAACACGGTGGACCCTCTAGAAGACAACAAACCTTAACTCGATTATGTGACCGTCTTGATCTGCCTTTTGAACCTTCGGGTTTGGGGCAGTACGGCGTGCCACATGTGAGGCGTTGGCTTGATCCTTCTACGGCTGGATCACTGGTACTGTAACATATTCCGGGATTATTTAAACTCCGCTCAAGTGTTGAGCTATTTGGGAAATTTTGGGTATTTGATTATCTGTTCGAAAAGTTTAATACTGTCTATTTATCTGGAATGTGATACAATATGTGGAATTCATAGAGTTATGCATGAAATGCGAAGTATGTGATATTTCGGATTTACGATGTCTAAAGTGATTGTGGATTCCAAATATTGTAGTTTTACAATTTCTTTTCTGTGACCGTAAGTGTAGTATGTAGTTGTATTGCCGGTTTTCGTTGCTAAACGACAACGACGATCGGTGTATGCATACTTACTTATGTTGATTATATGTCATATTATGTGATGCTGTGATATGTTATATTGGATCGTCGTGTTCTGAATAGCCAGGGGTTTTATGTGAGATGAGGGTTTTCATTTTCATTCATGTAAAATTCATTTGTATGTAATATTCTTTTATTAGGGCACTTCCGGGATGAGGTTGATGTCACCCTTGTATATTATTTACTTTTCCGCATTAGGTAGACCCAAGGAGGGGAGCACAAGTAACCGGGTTCTAGGGTCCAGTGGGAGGCCATCTCGAGGAGTCGAGACCGGGTCTCCTAACCCTAGAATTGGCAGTGTTACTTGCCGCTCTCGTAGGGGTCTAGGGATGTGGGTTTGGCTATTCATCGCGACCGTGGAATCCGTGTTTTATACCGGCTCGTATTGAAAACATGGACATCCTTGTATATCCAATATTTCATATATGTTCTTCTGCTGCAATGTTCTGTGATGAGATCATATTACTGCCTGAGACGAATAATTATACTATATGTATATATGCTGATATATAAATATTACTGCTTTCGTTTCTTCTGTGATGCTTAGGAAGCATAAGCAGATGGGATTTTTTATTAATGAGATTAATAAAAAGAAAAGAAACCTAAATGATGTTGTGGAATCAAAACTTTATAAAAAGGGTAGCAACAGTTTTGCTTTGCATAGCGGTATATATGATATACCCTGCACCTTATTCGATGAGGAAATCGCCGAGATCCCTTCACCGGGAGTGACCTCTTTAGCGAAACTGGCAGATGCTACAAAACTCGGTTTGTCTTTTGATTGCTTTTAGATTTTTGCTTTGCACAGTGATATATATGATATGTCCTGCACCTTATTCGATGAGGAAAGAGCCGAGATCCCTTCACCGGGAGTGACCTCTTTAGCAAAACTAATGAAAGCCTAAAAAAAACTCCATTTCAAAATTTCACATGATTCTACGACGATATCAAGTTCATTACGCTCATGGTTTTCTGAAAAACCTGCGTAGCCCTCCGTCATTTCAGATAAAGACTAGTTAGTATTCGTGCTACGTTTGTTGACTATGTTAAGGCGTAGTGTGCGGTAGCTAATTAGTACTTATCTGTTTAAACATGAGATGTGATTGGATTAGGGTAGTTGTACGACTTTGTTGACTATGTTAAGGGTCGTACAGGTGGGTTTAATTCAATCGGGAAATGATGGGTTGAACTTGGCTAGCAATTATGATTTGTTGACTATGTTAAGGTCATAAGTTGCTAGGGGCAAAATATTATCGGGAATTTCAAGTGTTGAAATTTGCAATTAGATTGCATACCTCCTATGAGATAGTTGGATCCCGATACCCACTGCGAGTAAGTGTTACTCCTGGGAGAGTTTTACACAGGACAATTAGCCGATCAAGTAGGTGTCTAGAAAAGTGTTAACGGGGTTACGCCACTGGGAAAATGAGGTTTACTTTAATTAGGTCCGTGCGAAAGCACGGGGAACCTCCCTCAAGTACCGACACTGATCTGGCTGAAAGATTGACGAAATTGTAGGGTGTAATTAATCCCGGCTAATCTTGCCTTTTAGGGTTTGAAGGAAGATTTGATAAAAACAGTGGGAGACATCCTGATTAAATAAGATAATAACCAATCTAATCTTGCAAGAGCATATGCTAAAGTGTTTTCTTCTCTCTCTCTCCAGGTAGCGACCATGTCAGGCCATAATAATATGGATGTATTGACTGAACCCGCTTATTATACTGAGCAGGGGAACGTTGGACCCGTTCTTTCTTATAAGAGTTATAAGACTGAACATGAAACAGAAGAATATCTGGATTCTCACGCCGCCGAAAAGAACATGCATGTTGATGCATCTTCTTCAGGTGTGTTAGTTATTGAGAACTGTTTCTTAGTTCACCCTACGTCCTGGGTATTAGATACCGGATCAGGATCCCACATATGTAAATTGTTACATGGGCTACGAAAAGGTAGAGAACTGGGAAAAGGTGATCATTCCGTTCAAGTAGGAAACGGTGCAAGTATTGCAGCCAAAGCAGTTGGCGAATATCACCTAGTATTGCCAAGTCGTAATACATTGATTCTAAATGAGTGCTATTATATACCGAACATGATGTGCAACATTATATCAATCTCTTTATTAAGTAAAGAAGGATATAATTTTGTAGTAAAGGATAATGTTATGAACATATTCCTAGATCAAAAGTTGATTGCATCAGGCTCGTTACATAATGGCATATTCATTCTAAATCAGAATACAGTCCTCAATATACAAAACACACACAAGAGGAAAAGTCCAGAAATGAACGAATCCTTCTTGTGGCATTGTAGACTTGGTCATATCAATGCGACACGACTGGCTAAGTTACATAAGGATGGTTATTTGAATTCGTTCGAATTATCATCTTATGATACTTGCCATTCATGTCTCAAAGGAAAAATGACCGAAGCTCCGTTTAGTGGACACGGAGAAAGAGTTACTGAACTCGTAGGACTGGTACATAGTGATGTATGCGGTCCCATGTCTACGCATGACAGGAACGGTTCTTCCTATTTCATTACATTCACTGACGATCACTTTAGATTCGGACATGTGTTCCTGATGAAACAAAAGACTGAAGCTTTTGAGAAATTCAGAGAATATAAGCACGAAGTAGAGAATCAAACGGGCAAAAGTATTAAGATTCTTCGATCTGATCGAGGAGGTGAATACTTAAGCAATGAGTTCCTAGATTATCTAAAAGTGAATAGGATTCTCTCTCAGCTTACTCCTCCTTATACACCACAGCACAACGGTGTATCGGAACGGAGAAATCGTACCCTATTAGATATGGTGCGCTCTATGATGAGCGAGGCTGAGTTGCCTATTTCCTTCTGGGGTTTTGCGCTTGAGACAACAGCATACCTATTGAATCAAGTTCCTTCTAAATCTGTGACTACCACACCATATGAGATATGGAGTGGGAAGAGACCATATTTTAAACGAGTTAAGATATGGGGTTGTCTGGCCTATGTCAAAAGGCAAAATCCAGCCAAACTCGAGGCACGGTCAGTTCTTTGCATGTTTGTGGGATATCCTAAGAATTCCCAAGGATATTTTTTCTACCACGCTGAAGAAAAAAAAGTGTTTGTTTCTCAATATGCCACCTTTTTGGAAAAGGAATTTCTTGCAAAAGAAATTAGTGGCAAAGAGGTAGAGCTGGAAGAGGTTCCAGAAACACAAATTGCAACTGAAGATTTAGTAGAACCAGATGATTCAGTAGTACCCGATGAACCCCAGCCTCTCCGCCGATCTAGTAGGGTTTCTCGTCCACCTGAGAGATACTATGGTTTTCTTATTGATGGTGGAAGCGAAGATTGCATCATAGAAGATGATGACCCGACTAGTTTCGAGCAGGCCATCACGAGTGGTGACTCTGTGAAATGGCTGGATGCAATGCGATCTGAGATGGAATCCATGTACACCAATAAAGTATGGATTTTGGAAAATGCTCCTGAAGGGGTAAAACCCATTGGGACCAAGTGGATTTTTAAAAAGAAATTTGGTGTAGATGGAAAAGTTGAGACTTTCAAAGCTAGACTTGTAGCAAAAGGTTTTCGTCAACGACCAGGTGTGGATTATGACGAAACCTTTTCTCCCGTGGCTATGCTTAAGTCCATCCGGATCTTACTTGCCATTGCTGCATACCATGACTACGAAATCTGGCAAATGGATGTTAAGACCGCCTTTCTAAACGGTGATTTAGAAGAGTGCGTGTACATGACTCTGTTAGTTGTATGTATGCCCTAGAGGCCAGTATTCTACAGATGATGTATATTATATTGGATGCTTGGACATATATAGAGATGACTTTCTTGCTCGATATGATAGTATGCTATCTGGTTGCTCTTTATCTTAACATGTATACTAGTCTCTTTATACTGTCTTATAGTTACATGTTGGTAAAGCCCTTAGGATGTGTACTTGACTACCTGGACTATGATGCAGATCATACTAGTGGGGACATGGTAGTCCATAAGTACATCTTTCAAGGTCCCTAGTCGTAGGTGTATCGAGACGGGGCATCGATATACCAGTGTAGACTAGCGTATACGCTTCTCGACCCATGAGATGGGCGATGGATGATCCCATATCCATTGGTGTTTGACATCAGAGATGGTATACGGGTTCTTAGTGGAGACTGGGTACACTGGACGGACTCGCCGAGAACTCCCAGATGGTATTATACCTCACGTCAGATGGCAGTTCTCAGGTGACACTTGTGCAGGTTAGTCTGTAGACCCGAGATCGTCATAGAGTCTTGTGTGATTCCCACTGTGCTTTGATTTCCACCTTACCACGTCCATGAGGGCGTGCAAAACGGTGGTTTTTTGGTATAGTCCTGAGTCACATGGAGGCAATGAGCGATAGGAGGGGTTTCGTCTTTCCCGGTATTGGGGGTTGATGTTGCGCTGTGCTCGATTGGCCGTAACAGGGAAGTCCCTGGCCAGGGCTGATTCAGAGATTTGCTGGTAAGTGTTACCAGTAGTTTCTCGACCCGTTATGAGCCTCACATCGGCACGACTTATCAGTTATTGGGGTCTGACGTTTACCACCCCTAGACTTGATATGCGACATATCAGACGAGGAGACCGGACTGTACGGGAAGTGTTGCCGGTTGGCTCGACGGGAGTTGTAGCAGGTTCGCTTGTTCTCTTCTGATCG
The DNA here is from genome assembly GCA_030015575.1 of Agapanthus africanus. Classification (NCBI taxonomy): domain Eukaryota; kingdom Viridiplantae; phylum Streptophyta; class Magnoliopsida; order Asparagales; family Amaryllidaceae; genus Agapanthus; species Agapanthus africanus. The sequence continues at coordinate 174,747,286 of CM057349.1, forward strand.
CTCAATACCCGGGTGGCCGTTACGTTTAGCAGACCGCTTGCGGCTTGGGGGTGCTTGATATGATCATCACCCACTACCGGCGTATTGACGAGTCTCAGAGTCCCACAATGGAGTTACCTAGTCCAGGCGAAACGTTGTGGTGCGCGTAAGCGATATGCGATTGGACCCGATTAAAATGCGCGTATGGGATACCGTATATTGATCGGGCGGCTTGCTTTTGGTGGGGTCATATGTGATATGGCCGGATTGATAAATCAAGTGTTGATTTATCATTTAACCATTTGTTTTGTCACTTGAAATCTTTTCTTGTATATGATGGATGTATGCATGCATGTATGTTTTTCTTTCTTTTTAGTTTCATGCACATATGGATGTGTATACATACACACATACATACATCATCTATCATGGTTGCTTATATAAAGAAAATGGTGGCAATATAAGACTCACACCATGGTTTTATTTATATGAATTATTATTGCATTTGATTTAAAACAAAAGGAAAAAGGAAAGGATAATTCATGGTTTCTTTCTACACTCTTCTTTGACCTAACCATGCTCACCCACCTTTTAACCATGGATTAACTTTCCTTTTGGGTTTTAACTCAAGTTCAATAATATATTTATTGTTTAGCCATGGTTTGAGATGAGAGAACAAAAATATATATTGATATGTTTTTATTTTCTCATGAGGATTTATCTTTTATATTCTTCTTAAAAAGCCATCATCTTCTTCAACCTTGAGCTCTTGCTCTCTAGACTTTTCAAGTGAGTAAAATACTCAACAAGATAGGATTTTGAAGTGAGAAAGAGAACCACAACACCATTCTACATAAGTCTAGACCAGTTGTTTAGAGTGTTAGCTTCGTTTCATCTTCTTGATAAAGTGAAGTTGCAAGCTTGGACAAAGCGGACTCCGGGTGGATCATCGGTGACCTAGAGGAGATCAAGTGGAGCTTTTCCAAACCCCAAGTGGCCAAGGAGTCCAGCGTAGGGAGCTACAAAGGTTGTACTCTCCAAACCTTAGCTTTTCTTTCATATGATGATATGCAAGTTTTAGAAACCCTAATTATCTAGGAACGATCCGATGTTTGTTAACTTAGCACCCTAAAGATTCCATCTTTGGTACATGTGATGCATCCAAACCCTTCATGAGGTGTTAGGATAACCCAACATTGGTATCAGAGCTACTAGGCATTGTATGTCGACCTATGGGGGGTTCTCACTGTGTGACAGTGTGGCGAAGCATAGGCTCTTACCCTCAGGGTGTCCCGAGACCGGAAGGTGTTCCGGCGGGTTGTAGTCCTCGCGAGGGGGCATGCATAAAAAGTAGCTGCTGAGGGACCCGTTGGTGCCACGGCGACCCCATTGGATGGGGTGGCTGCCTGCCCAACATTGGTATCAGAGCCGACCTAGAACATTAGGCGACACTTTAGCGAAGTCAAAACTCCGATCGGATCAAAATACGGATTTACGGGACCTTCTCTGGACAATTTTTAAAAACTGGTTATTTTCATAATTAAAAATATGCAAAAAATTCAGCAGGTAAAAATACGAATTACTGTGAAAAACGACGCAAAGAACAGTTAATACCACCGCGGAACCGCGGCAATAGCCTGCTTAGGCCGCGGTTCCGCGGCCGTTCTGTTGACTCATCGTGTAGGTTTTGTACAGTAACTCATATATCTGCTTGTACATTGTTTTGGAGTATTTTTAATCTGAATTTAGTACTGTAAATTCTGGAGATGATTTTGGACTCGTCGATTCGATCGGAATTTTGATTTCGTGACTTTTCCGGATAAATTAGAATGTATCGAAGTGTTTGAACGAGTATCATTTGCTCACTTTTCACGGGGTTTAAAATCTTTCGGAAATACATGCAAGTTTGTTTGTGGTAGACCCTCTAGAAGACAACAAACCTTAACTCGATTATGTGACCGTCTTGAACTGCCTTTTGAACCTTAGGTTTGGGGAAGTACGGCGTGCCACATGTGAGGCGTTGGCTTGACCCTTCTACGGCTGGACCGCTACCACTGTATCACACTCCGGGTTTTTCAACTCCGCTCAAGTGTTGAGCTTTAGCGAATCTAGGGTATTTGATCGTTCGTTCGAAAACTTTAATACCGTCTATTTATCTGGAATGTGATGCAATATGTGGAATTCATATAGTTAGACATGAAATACGAAGTATGTGATATTTCGCATTTACGATGTCTAAAAGGAATGTGGATTCCAGATATTGCAGTTTTACACTTTCTTTTCTGTGACCGTAAGTGTAGTATGTCGATATCGCCGGTTTCGTTGCTATACATCAACGACAATTGGGGTACGCATACTTACTTACGTTGATGATATGAGATATTATGTGTTGCTGAGATATGATGTGCAGGATTGTCGCGATAGAATAGCCGGGGGGGTTTTATGTGAGATGAGAGTTTTATATTTTCATTCATGTAAATTCAAATGTAATGTAATATTTTTTTTATTTGGGGCACTTCCGGGTTGAGGTTGATGCCACCAGTGTTGTATATTATTTACTTTTCCGCATTAGTATGGACCCAAGGAGGGGAGCACAGGTGACCGGGTTCTGGGGTTCAGTGGGAGGCCATCTCGAGGAGTCGAGACCGGGTCTCCTAAACTCCAGAATTGGTAGGGTCGCTTGCCGCTCTCGTAAGGGTCCAGGGTGTGGGCTTGGCTATTCATCGCGACTGTGGAATCCGTATTTTCTATTGTTGGCTAAATACTAAATACGGACGTCCTAGTATATCCCACATTATATCTATGTTTCTGCTGCGATATCTGTGATGTGATCATTAGATATGTTCTGTGATGGATGCAGTATATAGTATATATGATATATTATATAGGCGTTACTTATGTTTTACACCCGCACTAGCCCTGCCCTGCTCTGCCGTTAGTTACCTAACCTAACGGTGCACGAGGGGACATTGAGGCGAATGCGGATGGCATAAGTGTACGTCGTATTTATCTGTGATGTTTAGGTGAGTTAAATGATGGGACTTCATTAATGTGATTAATGAAAGAAAAGAAACCTAAAAGATGTTGTAGAATCAAATTTTAATAAAATGGGTAGCTACAGTTTTGCTTTGAATAGCGGTATATATGATATACCCTGCACCTTATTCGATGGGGAAAGAGCCAAGATCCCTTCACCGGGAGTGACCTCTTTAGCAAAACTGGCAGATGCTACAACACTCGGTTTGACTTTTGACTGCTTTTGGAGTTTTGCTTTGCATAGTGATATGTATGATATGTCCTGCACCTTATTCGATGGGGAAAGAGCCGAGATCCCTTCACCGGGAGTGACCTCTTTAGCAAAACTAATAAAAGCCTCAAAATCACTCCATTTCAAAATTTCACTTGATTCTACAACGATATCAAGTTCATTACACAATAGGTTTTCAGAAAAACCTGTCGTAGCCCTCCGTCATTTCAGATAAATCCTACATTGTATTCGTGCTATGTTTGTTGGCCTGTGTCAAGGCGTAGTGTGCAGTAGCTAACTAGTATTTATCTGTTAATGCATATGATGCAGATTGGATTAGGGTAGTCGTGCGACTTTGTTGGCCTACGTCAAGGGTCGTACGGGTGGGTTTAATTCAATCAAGAAATGACGGGTTGAACTTGACTAGCGCACTATGGTTTGTTGGCCTGCGTCAAGGTCATAGGACGCTAGGAGCAAAATATTATCGGGAATTTCAAGTGTTGAAATTTTCAATGAGATTGCATACCTTTTATGAGATAGTTGGATCCCGATACCCACTGCGAGTAATTGTTACTCCTGGGAGAGTTTTACACAGGACAATTAGCCGATCAAGTAGGTGTCTAGAAAGGTGTCAACGGGGTTACGCCTCTGGGAAATTGAGGTTTACTTTAATTAGGTCCGTGCGAAAGCATGGGGAAACTCCCTCAAAGTACCGACACTGGCCTGGCTGAAAGATCGGCGAAGTTGTAGGGTGTAATTAATCCCGGCTAGTCTTTCCTTTTAGGGTTTGAAGGAAGATTTGATAAAAACAGTGGGAGCCATCCTGTTTAGATAAGATAATAACCAATCTGATCTTGCAAGAGCATACGCTAAAGTGTTTTCTTCTCTCTCTCTCCAGGTAGCGACCATGTCATGCCTTAATCAAGATAATAATATGGATGTATTGACTGAACCTGCATGTTATACTGTGCTGGGGAACGTTGATTCCGTTCTATCTTATAAGAGTTATAGGACTGAACAGGATATAGGGGAATACCAGGATTCCCATGCCACCCGAATGAAGAAAGTACATGATAATGCATTTTCTTCGAGTGTGTTCGTTACAGAGAACTGTTTCTCCATTTGCTCTACGTCCTGGGTATTAGATACCGGGTCAGGATCCCAAATATGTAATCAGTTACATGGGCTTAGAAAATGTAGAGAACTTGGAGAAGGTGATAAAGACATAAGAGTTGGAAATGGTGAAATTGTTGCAGCTAAGACTGTCGGGGAATATCACCTTGCATTACCAACTGGTAATACATTGGTTCTGAACGAATGCTATTACATGCCGAACCTGATATGCAACATTATATCGGTTTCTTTGTTGAGTAAAGAGGGATATAATTTTGTATTACAGGATACTGTTATGAACATTTTCCGTAACCAAAAGTTGGTTGGATCAGGCACGTTGTGCAATGGCATTTATGTTCTAAATCAATCAACAGTTCTAAGCATAACAAACACACACAAGAGGAAGAGTTCAGATCTGAACGAATCCTTCTTGTAGCACTGTAGACTGGGTCACATCAATGCGACACGTCTAACTAAGTTGCATAAGAATGGATATTTGAATCCGTTTGAATTATCATCTTATGACACTTGCCAGTCATGTCTCAAAGGCAAGATGACCAAAACTCCGTTTACGGGGCATGGAGAAAGAGTTACGGAACTCATGGGACTGGTGCATAGTTATGTATGCGGTCCAATGTCTACACATGCCAGGAATGGTTCTGCGTACTTCATTACATTCACTGACGATCTCTCTAGATTCGGATATGTGTTCCTGATGAAACACAAATCAGAAGCTTTTGAGAAATTTAGAGAATATAAACAAGAAGTCAAGAACCAAACCGGAAAAAGTATTAAAATCCTTCGATTTGATCAAGGAGGTGAATACTTGAGCATTGAATTCCTGGACTTCCTAAAAGAGAATGGGATTCTCTCTCAGCTGACTCCTCCATATACACCACAGCACAACGGTGTATCAGAACGGAGGAACCGCACCCTATTAGATATGGTGCGCTCCATGAAGAGCATAGCTGAGTTACCTATTTCTTTCTGGGGATATGCACTGGAAACAGCTGTAGACCTATTGAATATGGTTCCCACCAAATCCGTGCCAACCACTCCATATAAGATATGGAAAGGAAAGAGACCATGTCTTAATTAAGTTAAGATATGGGGTTGTCCGACCTATGTAAAAACGCAGAATCCGGACAAACTCGCGGCAAGGTCCATTCTGTGTAAGTTTATTGGATATCCCAAACATTCGCGTGGGTATATCTTCTACCACACCGAGGAACAAATGGTGTTTGTTTCTCGACATGCCACCTTTTTAGAAAAGGAATTTCTTGAAAAAGAGATTAGTGGCAAGGAGATAGAACTGAAGGAGGTTCCAGCAATACAGACTACGACAGAAGATTTGGTTGAACCAGAGGATTTGGTAGTTCCCAACGAACCTCAACCTCTCCGCCGATCTAGTAGGATTCTTCGTCAACCTGAGAGATACTACGGTTTTCTCATGGATGGTGGCAGCGAGGATTGCATCATGGAGGATGATGACCCAACTAGCTTCGAGCAGGCCATCACGAGTGGGGACTCAGTGAAATGGCTGGATGCAATGCGGTCCGAGATGGAATCCATGTACACCAACAAAGTATGGACTTTGGAAGATGCTCCTGAAGGGGTAAAACCCATTGGGAGCAAGTGGATCTTCAAGAAAAAGCTTGGTGTAGATGGGAAAGTGGAGACTTTCAAAGCTAGACTTGTTGCAAAAGGTTTTCGTCAAAGACCAGGTGTGGACTATGACGAGACCTTTTCTCCAGTAGCTATGCTTAAATCCATCCGAATTATGCTTGCCATCGCTGCATATCATGACTACGAAATCTGGCAAATGGATGTTAAAACCGCCTTTCCAAACGGTGATTTAGAAGAGTGCGTGTACATGACTCAGCCAGAGGGCTTCATAGATAGTGGGAGCAGCGGGAAGGTGTGCAAGCTTCTTAAATCCATTTATGGATTAAAGCAAGCATCGCGGAGTTGGAACATCTGCTTTGACGTCGTTATCAAAGAGTTTGATTTCGTCAAAAACGTAGATGAACCTTGTATCTACAAGAAGGTGGCAGAGAGTAAGGTTGTCTTCCTCGTATTGTACGTGGACGACATACTCTTGATAGGAAATGATATTCCTATGCTGCAATCGGTCAAGCTCTTCTTATCACAAAGATTCTCGATAAAAGATCTTGGTGATGCCTCCTGCATATTGGGAATTAGGATCTATAGAGATAGATCCAAACGAATATTGGGATTGTCCCAATCCAGGTACATTGACACCATACTAAAGAGGTTTAGTATAGAAGAATCCAAGCGTGGGAACTTACCCACGATCTCTGGAGTCACTCTCTCCAAAGAGATGTCTCCTAAGACTGATTTGGAGAGAGCTCGCATGCAAGGGATACCCTATGCTTCGGCTGTAGGATCTATCATGTACGCGATGCTATGTACCAGACCCGATGTAGCATACTCAGTAAGTGTAGTGAGCAGGTATCTAGCTGATCCTGGAGAGAGTCACTGGACAGCTGTGAAGAGCATTCTCAAGTACTTACGAAGGACTAAGGAGATGCTCTTGGTGTATGGTAACGGAGAACTCCAAGTGGAGTCCTTTACCGATTCGAGCTTCCAGAGTGATAAGGACGACTCTAAGTCGCAGTCGGGATTTGTCTTTATCCTTTACGGAGGGGAGGTTAGCTGGAAGAGTTCCAAGCAGGAAACCGTGGCAGACTCGACGATGGAGGCTGAATACATCGCTGCCAACAATGCTGCCAAAGAGGCTGTCTGGATCAAGAAGTTCATTACTGAACTTGGAGTGGTTCCATCCATTGAGCATCTAATACCTTTGTATTGCAATAACAATGGAGCGGTGGCTTTGGCCAAGGAACCCAGGTCCCATCAGCTATCTAGGCATATTCTGAGGCGGTATCACCTGATCCGGGAGATAGTTGATCGCCGGGAGATCGAGGTCAGGAGGGTTGACACGAAGAATAACACAGCGGATCCACTCACGAAGGCCATTCCCCAGATACAGTTTGACAGACTCTTCGGGATGCTCGGTATGCGATACTACAGCAGCTGGCCCTAGTGCAAGTGGGAGATTGTTAGTTGTATGTATGCCCTAGAGGCCAGTATTGTACAGATGATGTATATTATATTGGATGCTTGGACATATATAGAGATGACTTTCTTGCTCGATATGATAGTATGCTATCTGGTTGCTCTTTATCTTAACATGTATACTAGTCTCTTTATACTGTCTTATAGTTACATGTTGGTAAAGCCCTTAGGATGTGTACTTGACTACCTGGACTATGATGCAGATCATACTAGTGGGGACATGGTAGTCCATAAGTACATCTTTCAAGGTCCCTAGTCGTAGGTGTATCGAGACGGGGCATCGATATACCAGTGTAGACTAGCGTATACGCTTCTCGACCCATGAGATGGGCGATGGATGATCCCATATCCATTGGTGTTTGACATCAGAGATGGTATACGGGTGCTCAGTGGAGACTGGGTACACTGGACGGACTCACCGAGAACTCCCAGTTGGTATTATGCCCCACGTCAGATGGCAGTTCTCAGGTGACACTTGTGCAGGTTAGTCTGTACACCCAAGATCGTCATAGAGTCTTGTGTGATTCCCTCTGTGCTTTGATTTCCACCTTACCACGTCCATGAGGGTGTGCAAAACGGTGATTTTTGGGTACAGTCCCGAGTCACATGGAGGCAATGAGCGATAGGAGGAGTTTCGTCTCTCCCGGTATTGGGGGTTGATGTTGCGCTGTGCTCGATTAGCCGTAACAGGGAAGTCCCTGGCCAGGGCTGATTCAGAGATTTGCTGGTAAGTGTTACCAGTAGTTTCTCGACCCGTTATGAGCCTCACATCGGCATGACTTATCAGTTATTGGGGTCTGACGTTTACCACCCCTAGACTTGATATGCGACATATCAGACGAGGAGACCGGACTGTACGGGAAGTGTTGCTGGTTGGCTCGACGGGAGTTGTAGCAGGTTCACTTGTTCTCTTCTGATCGCTCAATCCCCTGGTGGCCGTTACGTTTAGCTGACCACTTGCGGCTTGGGGGTGCTTGATATAATCATCACCCACTACCGGCGTATTGACGAGTCTTAGAGTCCCATAATGGAGTTACCTAGTCCAGGCGAAACGTTGTGGTGTGCGTATGCGATATGCGCTTGGACCCGATTAAAATGCGCGTATGGGATACCGTATATTGATCGGGCGGCTTGCTTTTGGTGGGGTCATATGTGATATGGCCGGATTGATAAATCAAGTGTTGATTTATCATTTAACCATTAGTTTTGTCACTTGAAATCTTTTCTTGTATATGATGGATGTATGCATGCATGTATGTTTTTCTTTCTTTCTAGTTTCATGCACATATGGATGTGTATACATACACACATACATACATCATCTATCATGGTTGCTTATATAAAGAAAATGGTGGCAATATAAGACTCACACCATGGTTTTATTTATATGAATTATTATTGCATTTGATTTAAAACAAAAGGAAAAAGGAAAGGATAATTCATGGTTTCTTTCTACACTCTTCTTTGACCTAACCATGCTCACCCACCTTTTAACCATGGATTAACTTTCCTTTTGGGTTTTAACTCAAGTTCAATAATTTATTTATTGTTTAACCATGGTTTGAGATGAGAGAACAAAAATATATATTGATATGTTTTTATTTTCTCATGAGGGTTTATCTTTTATATTCTTCTTAAAAAGCCATCATCTTCTTCAACCTTGAGCTCTTACTCTCTAGACTTTTCAAGTGAGCAAAATACTCAACAAGATAGGATTTTGAAGTGAGAAAGAGAACCACAACACCATTATACACAAGTCTAGCCCACTTGTTTAGAGTGTTAGCTTCGTTTCATCTTCTTGATAAAGTGAAGTTGCTAGCTTGGACAAAGCGGACTCCGGGTGGATCATCGGTGACCTAGAGGAGATCAAGTGGAGCTTTTCCAAACCCCAAGTGGCCAAGGAGTCCAGCGTAGGGAGTTATAAAGGTTGTACTCTCCAAACCCTAGCTTTTCTTTCATATGATGATATGCAAGTTTTAGAAACCCTAATTATCTAGGAACGATCCTATGTTTCTTAACTTAGCACCCTAAAGATTCCATCTTTGGTACATGTGATGCATCCAAACCCTTCATGAGATGCTAGGCTAACCCAACAGACTCAGCCAGAGGGCTTCGTAGATAGTGGGAGCAGCGGAAAGGTGTGCAAGCTGCTTAAATCCATTTATGGGTTAAAGCAAGCATCGCGGAGTTGGAACATCTGTTTTGATGTTGTAGTCAAAGAGTTTGACTTCATCAAAAACATAGATGAACCTTGTATCTATAAGAAGGTAGCAGAGTGTAAGGTTGTCTTCCTCGTATTGTACGTGGATGACATACTCTTGATAGAAAATGATATTCCTATGCTGCAATCAGTCAAGCTCTTCTTATCATAAAGATTCTCAATGAAAGATCTAGGTGATGCCTCCTTTATATTGGGGATTAGGATCTATAGAGATAGATCCAAACGGATACTGGGATTGTCCCAATCCAGGTACATTGATACCATACTAAAAAGGTTTAGTATGGAAGAATCCAAGCGTGGGAACCAACCTATGGTCTCTGGACTCACTCTCTCCAAAGAGATGTCTCCAAAGACTGATTTGGAGAGAGCTCGCATGCAAGAGATACCCTATGCTTCGGCAGTAGGCTCTATCATGTATGTGATGCTATGTACCAGATCCGATGTAGCATACTCACTAAGTGTAGTGAGTCGGTATCAAGCAGATCCTGGAGAGAGTCACTGGACAGCTGTGAAGAACATTCTCAAGTACTTATGAAGGACTATAGACATGTTCTTGGTGTATGGTAACGGAGAACTACGGATGGAGTCCTTTACCGATTCCAGCTTCCTAAGTGATAAGAACGACTCTAAGTCGCACTCGGGATTTGTCTTTACCCTCAATGGAGGGGCGGTATGTTGGAAGAGTTCCAAACAGGATACCGTTGCAGACTCGACGATGGAGGCTGAATACATCACTGCCAATGATGCTGCCAAAGAGGCTGTCTGGATGAAGAAGTTCATTAGTGAACTTGGTGTGGTTCCATCCATTGAGCATCCAATACCTCTGTATTGCGATAACAATGGAGCTGTGGCTTTGGCCAAGGAACCCAGATCCCATCAGAAGTCCAGACATATTGTGAGGTGGTATCACCTGATCAGGGCGATAGTTGATCGCCGGGAGATCGAGGTCAGGAAAGTAGATACGAAGGACAACACTGCGGATCCACTCACGAAGGCCATTCCCCAGATACAGTTTGAGAGATTATTCGGGATGCTAGGTATGAGATACTACAGCAGCTGACCTTAGTACAAGTGGGAGATTGTTAGTTATGTATATGCCCTAGAGGCCATTGTTGTACATATGATGTATATTATGATGGATGCTTGGATATATACAGAGAGGACTTTCTTGCTCGTCATGATAGTATGCTATTTGGTTTCACTTTATCTTAACATGTTGACTTGTATTGGTTTACTGTCTTTCTCTCACATATTGATAAAGCCCTTATGATCTGTACTTGACTACTGGGATTATGATGAGATCATACTAGTGGGGCCACGGTAGTCGATGAGTACATCCTATAACTATTCCTAGTCGAGGGTATATCGAGACAGGGCATCGATACACCAGAGTAGACTAGCGTATATGCATCTTGACCCATATGATGGGCGATGGATGATCCCATATCCATCGGTGTTTAATATCAGAGATGGTGTACGGGTGCTCAGTGGAGACTGGGTACACTGGAAAGACTCGCCGAGAACTCCCAGATGGTGATATACCATACGTTAGATGGCAGTTCTCCGGTGACACTGGTACAGCGTAGTCTGTAGACCCGAGATCGTCATAGAGTCTTGTGTGGTTCCCATTGTGCTTTGATTTCCACCTTACCATGTCTAAGAGGGCGTGCAAAACGGTGGCTTTTTGGTATAGTCCCGAATAACATGGAGGCAATGAGCGATAGGAGGGGATTCGTCTCTCCCGGTATAGGGAGTTGATGTTGTGCTATGTTCGATTGGCTATAACTGGAAGTCCCTGGCCAGGGCTGATATAGAGATATACTGGTAAGTGTTACCAGTAGTTTCTCGACCTGTTATGAGCCTCATATCGACACGACTTATCGGTTACTGGGGTCTGACGTATACCACCCCTAGACTTGATATGCGACATATCAGACGAACAGACCGGACTGTACGGGAGTGTTATTGATTGGATTCACAGGAGAACGGAAAGGCTAGCTTGTTGATCTTCTGATCGCTCAATACCTGGGTGGCTGTTACGTTTAGCTAACCGCTTGCAGCTTGTGGGTGTTTGATATGATCATCACCTGCTACCGGCGTATTGACGATTCTTTTGAGTCCTACACAGAGGTTTCTTGGCTCAGGCAAAACGGAGTAAAGGCACATATGTGATATGTGCAGGACCGAGGATAATGCGATATGAGATACCGTATTATATTCTCGCGATATTTAGATATGAACCGGGTCATCGGATCAAGTGTTGATTCGATGAATCGGTACATGATATATTAGTCGGTTATATTCGATATAGCCGGATCATCGGATCAAGTGTTGATTCGATGATTTAATGTATAATGATATATATGATATATTGTATTACATTGTCTAATATTGGCTCGCTTTATTATTTCATTTTCTCACCGGATTAATACATTGATATATATGCGATATATGTTAATTGTATTATTTTCTTGTGTTGCAAATATATAATATATATGTGATATATATTATTATGACATGATATGATTTATTATGAAACATGTTTAAGGATGATAAAAAGGGATTACGGTTTGATTAGGGTTAGCTCCTTCTTGTTCATTCTAGAAGGATTCTCTTTTGTCTTGGTTAAGATATTATGGTTGATACTTATCCTTGACTCATACTTAACCTAACCAAACCCTAGCTCTAGTTTATTCTCTACAAAGGTTTAGCCTCTCATCCTTGACCATGGTTCCATAATCAATCATATACTCTTATCTACTATTCATCACAAAAGGATGATTCTCATTATTCTTCATCTTCTTCTATCTTGAGTTTGAGAGATAGTTCACTTGTGATGAGTTCTTATGAGAAAATGATATAAAAATAAAGCATAATTACTACTCCATCATCCTCATCTAATCTAGCCCATTAGATTAGGGTGTTCACCTCATTAGAGTGAGAGAGCTTGGGTTATAGAAACTTCGATGTAGATCATCGGAGAAGCGGAACACTTCAAGCTAGCATGGATCGTTCAAGTCGTGGAGCCTCTCTTGAGTCCGGGAGATCGTGGATCGCGGCGAAGGGACTTCTACTCGGAGCTTTCGAAGCAAAGGAGAGGACTACAAAGGTTGTAATCCCTCACACTTAGTATTAAAGATGTTATCTTGAATGTTAAATCCTAATAATCTAGCAAAGATCCCGTCTTTGGGTTGTTCGGCACATCTAAAATTTTATTCGGGCATGTTTGATGCTTTATGAATCTTCACAAGAGTGCCTAGGAACCCTACAATATGAATGCAGAATAATGGAAAGTACACTAGCAGGTACAACCAATATATAAAGCAATGATGATATGACAATAGTATGCAATAATCATGCAATAGGGATATGAGAATGTAAATGTGCAACCATCATGAAAGATACACTAACAGGTACTATTAATACATGAAGCAGTGCACAAACAGATAAAGGTGAGGTATGGAATGAAATATATCATTTCCACAGAATCCTGACATCGTGGTAAGATCACAATTCATCAAGATACTCAAAATCCCAATTCCTCAATCAGCCCACAATTGGCTCTCATAACATATATGTCTCACATCTCCTCAATGTACAATATCAAGTATATCTCGTATATCCCGACTGTACAACATCAAGTAGATCTCACATATCTATCCAGTATCCAATCTCAATGAATCACTTATATCCCAAATCAAATCTCAAGTAACATTCTAACATCCTTAATATATTTGCATAAATAAATATGATGGGGGTCAATACACATATATTAGCGTCCCATTTCACTAATAATGGTGTAAGGGTATAACAGCGGCTCAATCCTCTGTTATATATACAAAGGAGTAATTAGAAATATCATGGAACCAATGTGCCAAGTATCGACACAGAAATACTGATCTATCAGATGCCGTCTCCCAGACTAACATCCTGATAGGTACGTATCATACGCTATCCCGAAAGCTCGAGGGCCTAGCTCTGACCCTCGCCTCTCGACGTATCCATAAGTACATGACTCCCGTCGGTATCCACATGATAGCCGCTGAGTCATTGGTCCTGTCACCGGTAGGTATGGTTCCCCTAAGCCTCATCGCCTAGCACCACGACATCGTTCTTGCTTCGGGGTACCTCCGTGCCCCACCATGTACCCACAGACGGTGCCTCCCGCTCCTCGAATCGGGTATATAATCTGAACCGATAAATCTCATGGTGGCTGCTGAAATATCATATCAAGGGAAACTAGGTTTTTCAATTAATGCATAATTTCATGAAACTCCCACGGTCCCCAAATCCAGAAAACATCATGAAAAATCCATATCTCAATACGAAAATCCATGAATAAAATATACGCAACATAAAGATGTAATGTAAACGCATAAAGAAAAAGCCGCTAATTAACTGCAACCAGTTAATATAAATATCATGCGGTTCCTAATATCTCCAATTCTTAAATAATACATCAATAAGGGTAAATACATATCTATAACCAGATATATGTTAATACATGAAGGTATAGCATAAAATATAGGTATCTAGCATGTCAAAGCATATATGTGTAAGCATGTAAGTATACAGGTATGCTATATGTCATATGCAAAGAAATATGAATCAATGTCACAATGTCCCTAACCAGACAATATCATTTCTATATGTGGGTTGTGCGTGACATGGAAATTATTGACAGAGTGCGTGGCATACAATCAGTGCTCATGCAACATAAATCGTCAATAACATGTGCAGTGTCCTACTACTACTAGTCCAGGCACACTACATCTAATTAATAGGGTAAATGCGCAATTCTAAAAATGACATAGAATATGCGACAAAGTTAATATCTCTAGCCCAGACGCATAACGCCATGCGGGCGATTCCCCTGTAGATGTTAAATCTACTCACCGATGGTCTCGAGCTATGAAAATCCGACCACCTGCTTCCCCTTGTCCGCGGCACCCGAAGTCCCTGCTTGCGAACCTAAAATTTCATAAATACAACATATAAGCTAAATATCCTATGATGACAAAAAGACAACGAAACGCGATGAAAACGCCCGGAAAATTATACTGCGCGCTTAGCGCATCTATCGCGCACGATACCGGCCAAAAACCCTAATTGGGGTCGCTAAACTACAAAACACCAAGACTGGACCCCGATCGTCCCGATCGCGCAACACAACACAAGAATTACGAGGAATACAATAGATATAACCTCGCAACGACCAATCGAACCCACGTCGGAAAAACCCCGAAATCTAGTAAGCAACCTATCGCAATATTTCGCACTAGTTTCAAGCTAATGCATATCTAGCGATTACAAACACCTTAAAATAGCTTAACTAAGCTATCTAAACCATTCCTATATTTTTAGCACTCGCTAATTATGTTTTAGCAAAAACCTAGTATGCTAATTGCATAATTAAACAAAGTGTTCATTAGAAAAAATTAACATTTTCAACTAGGTTAATCTTCTCCAAAACACAAATTAACACTTCAATTGAACACTAAACACTTAAACAAAATTTAACCCTAACATGAATTTCTTAAACCAAATATAAATGAATTAATCATGATTTAAAAACTAAACTAAATACATAATTAGCTAACTAAATTAACTAGATTTAAGATTAAAGCAAGTATAAAAGGATTAAGGTAAGAATTATAGCTCCCCAAGAACACTAAAATGAAGCTTAATCCATCATCTTAGCATCAAAACTCATGCTTGTTGAAGGATTAGTGAAGGAATAGTGAAGGAAAAGATGGTTTTATTTTTATTTAGGATTTTTGTGGATTTATTTTGGAATTTTTCTTGAAGAATTTTGAAGAAATCATGAAGAAATGAGCTTGGGAAATATTTTGGACAGAAATTTGAGATAAGGGTCAGCCATGGGGAGGTTGGGGGTATTTTTGTGAATTTTGGGTGAAGAAATGCTAGGAAAATGAGTAATAAATGCTAATAAATGCACTTTGCCACCTTTCACTCTTTTATTTTCTATTTTAAATAATTCCTTTTGCACTCCAAAAAATATCTAGATATTTAAAAAGAAGTTTCCAAAATAATCTAGTAACAAAAATAATTTATTCACAAAAGAAAAATATTTCCCGATTTACGTGCATCAAATACCGCTTAAAATAATATTTTATTTGGGAAAAATTCTATCTGAACCAAAACCTCCCAAATACCCCTAAAGTTCACGCACAAGCTTTATTTTAGCTAAACTAGGTGCCAGCAAGCTTATACGGACGTTTGATCGTAATCGGGTTAAAACGGGAAAAACTGACAATTTTGCCCTAAAACGGAAAAATTCGCAAAACGATTTCTGAAACGTTACATTGTTGTACCCATTTTTGGGGCTGGTTTTTACAAAGGAGGTGCTGCCAAAATTTTAAAGGAAGAAAGTTGGACTTTAAAGAATTTGGTTTGAGATTTCAAATGTTTTAAAACATCTATTAATTCTTACTACTTTTGATGGTTTAGATTGCTGGGTTTTCGGCTTACTTAAATTGCGTTACGCCTGTACGTTGCGTAGTTTAAGGGCCATCACGTGCCATTTTCGGGTCGTGACATAAGTGAGCTAAAACCCCTACTTCATCAACCTACTCTAGATTATCACTTTAGACTAGGTTGTTTACTTCACTAATAAGAGATTAGTGAAGAGGTAGCTTGACCTAGAGAAGCTTCAAAGTGGATTATCTTTGGCTTGGAAGATCAAGGTGAAAGCTCGATCCTTCTTCAAGTGGAGCTACGAGGAGTCGTAGGGACTACTACCCGGAGCTTTAGAAGTGAAGGACTTGGTCTACAAAGGTTGCTATCTCTTTCACTTAGGTTAGTGCTTGTTTTATGATCATATTTGTTGGATATGTATGCCCTAGATTCCATTATTGTATATGTATACAAGTGGATGCTAAGGATATGTATGTACAGGAAAATCATGCTCAGTTATATAGTATATTATTTGAGTTGTCTTTATCAGGATATGTGTATTTCTTTCTTATGATGCTTTATGTTTCTTGCACATATTGATAAAGACTTGATACTGTAGTATACTATTATGGTTTGACTTTATCTTAACATGTGCATATGTTATATAGTCGACCACAAGTTGATAAAGCCCGTAGGATCTTGCTTGACTACCAGCGTTATGATGGCGATCATACTTGTTGGAGCTGAGTAGTCTATAAGTACATCCTTTAATATCCCAAGTCCCAGGAGTATCGAGATCGGCCATCGATACTCGTAAGTAGACTTGCGTATACGTTTCTAGACCCCGACGAAGGGCGGTGGTTGGTCCCAAAACCATTGGTGTGATCATCTAAGATTGTATACGGGTGCTCACTTGGGGTGAATACACTGGACGGACTCGCTAAGAACCTCTAGATGGTATTATACCTATCGTCTGATAACGGTTCTCTTGTGACATGTGTACAGGTTACTCATTGGACCTGAGATCGTCATTTGTCTCGTATGAGTTCCTACTGTGCTTTGATCACTACCCTACCACGACTTTATTGATTCGTGCAAACAGGTTTTGGTTGGGTACAGTCCTGAGCCACATGGAGGCAGTGAGTGATTGTCAAGGATTCGTCTCTCTAGGTATTGGGAGTCGATATCGCACTGTGTTCGATTGGCCAGGACCATAAATCCTTGGCCAAGGAAGTTAGGATTTACTGATAGGTTGATCAGTAGTTTCCCGGATTGTTCCTGAGCCGCATCAACATGAATTATTGGGTTATTAGGGTTTGACGTTTACCACCCCCTAGACCTGGTATGCGATACTCTTAGACGAAGAGACCGGACTGTACGGAGATTGTCACGGATAGGCTCAGTTGGGATTCAGACGAGTTTGCTCATCGGCCTCCTTTTCGACAGGTACCCGGGTAGCTGTTACGTACAGCTAGTGCCGCTGACGAACATGTGGTTATGGATTTATCCAGTAACTCACCGCCGACATACTGTCGAGTCTTTAGAGTCCCACACAGAGGGTTTCCCTGCTTCGGGCGAAACGATGTAGAGCCTGTATTGTTTTACGGCAAGGGTTCGATCACATACGTGTACTTGTGCATGTTTGATGTTCTGGCGAATAATACTAGCGTGCTTTGGTTTAAGCCGGATCCTAGGATTATATTCTTGGATTAATTTTGTCTCTTTGTATTTGTATTTTTCGGAATACGGATATTGGTATGTATATAGGGTGAGGGGTATTCTTGTAATTGTGTAAGATGCTTCTAGCAGAAGACACATCATTATTTGTTTAACTATTTTTGTTAATGGTTAATGAGGTGGAGGTATCAGGTTTTATATGTCATTAAATGAAGCATGGCTACTTGGTGACTCATATAGTGACTCATGGGGTGACTCATGGTTTACTATTGATTCATGCTTGATATTTTGTGTTGTGAAGATATTTTTTGTGGCATGGCATTATTACTTCACAACACTTAGCCATTCTTCATTCTATGCTTATTACAAACACTCTCATCTCCTCCAAGCTTTGCTTCTTCTACCTCAAACCCTAATAGTCTCATGTGTTGAGAAACCTAGGATTCTTAAGACAAACTAATCCATCATCACTCTCTACTTCATCTAGGATACTTAGATTAGCAAACTAAGTAACCTAGTTATCTCGGTTTAGCGGTAGGAACTCAAAGTAGACGCTCTCCGGTGGATCATCATTGACGCGAGAAGGTCGTCGATCGAGCACGATCCATACATCCTTTGAGGAGCTAAAGGAGATGAGTGATGACCTGAAGGACTTGATTCTTTAGGTATAACTTTCTATCATAGTAGATATAACCCTTTAGCTTGCTAGTTAGTTTTATGGTAGATCCGGTTTAGGGTTATTCTAGCAGCAGTTTAACATCATTGAAAAATTTTTGTTCCGCAAACGGCCACGGAAGATGGCCAGGGTGTTAGTGCAACCCAACATGGTATCAGAGACGCCCCATAAAACCTAAACTAGCTAGTTTTAACGTGCTTAAAAGATCGATCGACAAATATTTCTGAAATCACAATTTTAAATTTCAAGTTTCTGCCGATTTTTCAAAGTGTTCAAAAAATTATTTCTAGAGTCTTAAAAATTCGTGCAGGGTTTTTAGGACCCCACAAGAAATTTGGGCACATAAACCCATAAGATGGCCGCGGAACCGCGGCAGACAAGCTTGTTTGCCGCGGTTGAGCGGTCGAATTGGGGTCTCTGTTCACATAATTTCTTGTGAAGCTCTAATGTATAGAAATGTGATTTCTGGGATGTTTTGTTTCTGGCCCAGATATGTTTGAGTACTGGATTGCACTTAGGGCCAATACGGAAAGTTTTTTCTCGATCGAAATTTTAAAATGTGTAAGTTTCAGTATATACATTACTATCTGCGACCGTGAATGTCATTTGAGCGGTATAACCCGTCTAACTATTATATGTTCTATTAGACGAGTTTGCGAACATGACATTCACGTTGATATTCTGTGTTTGTGATGTGGTTGTGGTTGGATTGTCATGGTGGATAGCTTGCGGTGCAATGGTAGTAGTACAGTTAAGATTCATTTGTATATTTGTTATTGTGGGGCGAGCGTCCGACATATTGTCACGACACAAAGTTTGGCCCATGACCGGCACTTAACCGCGTAACGTCTACAGGCGTAACGTGACTAAGTGAACCGAAAAACCAGAAATCAAACCAGTAAAAGTATAGAGTGTTTGAAGCAGTAAATGGAAACAATCACTAAGACAACAATATACGACGCCGTAGCGAAGATCAAGATCAACAAGTGGGAGCATCACAGAAAAAGTAACAGCATAAGTGAAGTCGGCTCACAACGAGCTCGACACCAGAATACCAATAATATACATCATCGTCCTCATACTGTCACTAAGTCAAATACATACATAGCAGATGGAGAATACTAGATACAAAAGTGTGTACAATACAAGAAACCAGATACCACAACCCACCTAACAGCAAAACAGCTCACGCACCAACTATAGTGGTATCTGTAGCCAAAAGATGTAAGGAAACAACCTGCCGCGACTACTCCGAAGGGCAACCTGCAAATACTGTGGCACAACGGGGGTGAGTTGCCAACTCATGAATAGAGATAACATATAAAGGTAATAGCAAGCATGCACGTACTGCGCTACTCTAACATATGCCCGCAGATGATATCGATGCGAGATAAGCAGTATGTGGAATAATCATGCAAGTGCTCCATCAGGTGATATAACTACAGGATGAGATGCAATAATGAATGCTGAGCATGGGAATATAACATTTACACGGAATGTCAATGTGGAATATATATATATATATATATATATATATATATATATATGCACTGCAAATCCCAACAACCCAGAAGCCGGCACTCCCAACGGCCCTCAAATCCTGTACATCCCTGAGAATCACGAGTGCCCAACATCGGCACCCAAATAACATAAATACTCGTGTCTAGCATCGACACGCAAATCCTCCTCTATCGGGCATCCGTCAGTCCGGGTCAGCCCTCTCTCAATATATCGGGCATCCGTCAGTCCGGGTCAGCCCTCTTTCAATATATCGAGCATCCGTCAGTCCGGGTTAGCCCTCTCTCAATATATCGGGCATCCGTCAGTCCGGGTCAGCCCTCTATCAATATATCGGGCACCCGTCAGTCCGTGTCAGCCCTCTCTCAATATATCGGGCATCCGTCAGTCCGGGTCAGCCCTCTCTCAATATATCGGGCATCCGTCAGTCCGGGTCAGCCCTCTCTCAATATATCGCACTCTAGCATCGAGAAAACACAGGGTGGACGCACCGAAATATCATATTAAGGGAACCGGGTTTTTAAATGATTACATATTTGAAAAGGCCACGGTTCCCAAATCCAGAAATCACATGTAATCCCAACCAATATGCAAGTAAATATGATGTGATATGTGCATCAAGTATGAATATCATGTCAAGTCACATAAAAGATGAGCTACAGCATAATGATCCGATGTGATATATGCATCAAGTATGAATATCATAGCAATTCTAACGGTTGTGTGTAACATGCAGGGTAGTACTCGTACAACATGAACTGTCAGTATGGGTGCAGTGTTCTATCAATTCTAGTTTATATACATATAGCAAGGAATGCAGTATGCACTAAATAGTAGCCATGAACAGTCAATGTATGTAAATGTAGCTATAAGGTCCTATCAGCCCTGACGTAGAACGCCATGCGGACGATATCCCCGTAGATTTTAAATGTACTCACCGTAATCTCTCGCTAGGTATAGCCGATGACTTGTTTCCCCTTCTTCACGGCGTCCGTCGCACTCGCTTGCGAACCTAGAATTCCATAGAATATCACGCACAAGCTCAAAATCATACTAACACGACATTTAAGGTCAACTAGAAACCCGTGTCGCAAACCAAGCGCGCGTGTACGCGATACGCTAAAACGTGTGATTACGCGCCTGAAGCCACTCCGACGCGTCGCGATACGCAGAAACCCCAAACCCACACACGTGTATCACGCGTGTCGCGAAAGATTAAAAATACGGGAAATAGGGTATTCTACTCCAGATTTTGATATAGAACAGATATTACAAATATATATATACCAAGATACTACAATTAGCAGCAGACTCCTGTGGACCAAACCCCAAACCCCAACTCACCCATCTGGCCGCAAATTGCGGCCAGAATGATTATTCCGGCGGCCTGGGTAGGGGGTGGGCTCCCAGGTTTGGTGTGTGCACTCTATACCCCCCATACATGCTACAGTAATATCTAGTTTTTCTCTGAAACATCTCGGGTAGTAGCAGATCCTACAGAGCCTTAAATCAAGTTAAAATCCACACTTTTGCACTAAAATGGAACTTTATGGTATTTCTGTGCAAACTGAAACAAACCTGGCCTAAAATAGCTCTAATAACACATAATAGAGCTAACCAAACTAACAAAACCCTAATCTAACATGTGAATCACAAATATCCTTTAATATCACTAAAAATGCAAAAAATGAGATTTTTGCTAAAGAATACTACAATTTTATGGAAAAGGAGTGCTAACATGAGTTAATACCTTCAAAAGACCCTATGAAACACCAAAAATCCCAGCTCTAACATCAAGTGTGCATATTTGCCTCCAACACCTCAAAAAGCTCACTTTTCCATAGTTTTGTGATGAAAATGTGTTGATTGTGTAGGGTTTTGTGTAGGGATCAAAGAGGAGTGAAAAGAGAAGGAAAGTGTGATGAATTTCTGATGTTGCTGCTGCCTCTCTGCAGAGAGTTCCAGAAAAATGAGAAAGAGAGAAAAGAGAGAGAAGGAAATGTGTCAAAAGTCAAGTTCTTTACCTAACCCCCATGCCTCATTGTTTTATTTGGATTTTGATATTTAAAAAGGGTTATGACTTGATAAAAGGGTGGGGAAAAATAATAGCAACCATGCAACAAAAGAATGGCTAACACTTTAAACCTAGGTCTCAAAATGGCTAAGTGTGCAAGTGTACACTACAAAGCAAAATTTTCCAATTTGCTAACACGACTAAAAATAACTAGCAATCCTATGTACACATAAATAATAACACGCACAATTTCTAGTTAATCATGAAAAACATTCTAACGAACTTCCAAAGTGTTACAATCTACCCCCCTTAAAGAAATTCGGTCCCCGAATTTCAAAATCTAACTACACGTACCTTCAAAAAGGTGGGGATACCTCTTCCTCATCTCGCTCTCGGTCTCCCAAGTGACCTCCTCGCCGCTCTGGCCACGCCAAAGTACCTTGACGGACGGTATCTCCTTCGACCTCAATTTCTTCACTTGTCGATCCAAGATCATCACCGGCTGCTCTGCGTATGAATGGTCATGCTCAAGTTGGATCGTCGGGTGCTGAATCGCATGCGAAGGATCATGAAGATATCTGCGGAGCATCGAAACATGAAATACGGGGTGCACGTCTGGAAAACTGGGCAGAAGGGCTAATCGATACGCAACCGCACGAACACGCTCGAGGATCTCGAAGGGGCCCACATATCTGGGACTAAGCTTCCCCTTCTTCCCAAACCTCATCACGCCTTTCATTGGGGAGACCCTCAAGAAAACATGATCACCAACAGAAAACTCAAGTCTGCGCCGACGACGGTCCGCATAAGATCTCTGCCTACTCTGGGCTGCTCTCATCCTATCGCGAATTAACTGGATCTTCACGGTCGTCTCCTCCACAATCTGCGGCCCTAAGATACTGCTCTCACTGAGTTCCGTCCAACAGGTGGGCGATCTACATCTCCTCCCATAAAGATCCTCAAACGGTGCCATCTGAATGGTCTCCTGGTAGCTGTTGTTGTAGGAGAACTCTACTAAGGGCAAATGATGATCCCAGCTACCTCCGAAGTCTAATACGCATGCTCTGAGCATGTCCTCGAGAGTCTGAATCGTCCGCTCTGACTGTCCGTCGGTCTGCGGATGGAATGCTGTGTTGAAACTCAAGCGAGTGCCCAAAGCCTCCTGAAGCCTCTGCCATAACCGGCTGGTAAACTGGGTGCCTCTATCGGACACGATACATGTCGGAACTCCGTGCAGTCGTACAATCTCGTCAATGTAAATCTGGGCATACTGAACAAATCCAAAAGTCGTCTTCACCGGTAGGAAGTGAGCCTCTTTCGTCAAACGATCCACGATCACCCAGATGGAGTCATACCCTCGACTAGTCCTGGGTAGACCCATAATGAAGTCCATAGATATCTGTTCCCATTTCCACTCCGGAATGGGTAACGGCTGTAGCTCTCCCGCGGGCCTCTGGTGCTCAGCCTTGACTTGCTGACAAGTCAGGCACCTCGACACAAAATCTGCGATGTCTCTCTTCATTCCGTCCCACCAGTAAACACCTCTCAAGTCATGGTACATCTTGGTGGAACCGGGATGAACACTATATACCGATCGATGTGCCTCCTCAAGAATCCCGCGCCGCAATCCCTCAGCATCTGGTACGCACAATCTAGTCCCAAATCGTAATATCCCCTGATCATCGATCACGAACTCGGAAAATCTGCCCTGTCCCATCTGTGTCCTGATCTCTGAACAGCGGTCATCACTGTGCTGTGCCTCATGTATACGGTCGAGCAACTGTAGGTGTGCACGAACATGCGCAATCTGTCCTCCGATCGGCGTAAATTCGAACTGTACCCGGCTGTCGCATAAGATCTGCCAATCTGCCGGCGACTGCCTCTGCACTGCGCTCAAACAAGATAGACTATCCCCGGGCCTCCTGCTCAAAGCATCCGCCACTACATTCGCCCTGCCCGGGTGATACAAGATCTCACAATCGTAGTCCTTTTCTAACTCCATCTATCGGCGGTGTCTAAGGTTCAGGTCTCGCTGCTGGAATATATACTTTAAGCTCTTGTGGTCAGTGAATATCTGGAACGACTCTCCATACAGATAATGTCGCCAGATCTTAAGTGCAAAGACCACTGCAGCCATCTCCAAATCATGAGTGGGGTAATTCTGTTCATGTTTCTTCAATTGTCGCGAAGCATACGCGATCACCCTGTCATGCTGCATCAATACGCACCCTAGCCCCACTCGTGAAGCGTCACAGTAGACTACAAATCCGCCTGACCCTGAAGGCAATGATAATACTGGTGTCGTAGTCAAAAGAGCCCGTAGCTGCTGAAAACTGTGCTCACACTCCTCCGTCCAATCAAAACGAACTTACTTCCGGGTCAACCCGGTCAAAGGTGTAGCAATGCGAGAGAAGTCCTGCATGAATCGCCTGTAGTAGCCTGCCAGCCCTAGAAAGCTGCGAACCTCCGTCACTGACGTGGGTCTAGGCCAACTCCGAACGGCCTCAATCTTCCTCGGGTCTACACATATACCATCTCGTTTAATCACGTGCCCCAAGAAGTCTACGCTGTCCAGCCAGAAAGCACATTTAGAGAATTTGGCGAAAAGCTGATGCTCCCTCAAGGTCTGCAGTGTAATCCGAAGGTGCTGCTCGTGCTCCTCTCTACTCCGAGAATACACCAAGATATCGTCAATAAACACTATGATGAACAGATCAAGATACGGTCGGAAAATACGGTTCATCAGGTCCATGAATGTTGCTGGCGCGTTGGTGAGTCCGAACGACATCACCAAAAACTCATAATGGCCGTAACGCGTACGGAAAGCTGTCCTAGGAATGTCCTCATGTCGAACCCGCAGCTGATGGTAGCCTTATCGCAAATCGATCCTCGAAAAGTATCCTGCCCCCTGAAGCTGGTCGAACAGATCGTCGATGCGTGGCAAAGGATACCTGTTCCGCACTGTCACCCTGTTCAGCTGGCGGTAGTCGATACACAAACGCATACTGCCGTCCTTCTTCTTGACAAACAGGACTGGAGCACCCCAAGGAGAAACACTGGGTCAAATAAGTCCCTTATCCAGCAAATCTTGCAACTGACCCTTCAATTCTCTAAGTTCCGCCGGGGCCATCCGATAAGGCGGTACAGAAATAGGCCCCGTGCCAGGAACCAAATCAATATAGAAGGAAATATCACGCTCGGGCGGTAGCCCAGGAAGCTCATCAGGGAACACATCAGGGAACTCGCTAACAACCGGAACCTGATCCAACAGAACCTCTGTAGCTCTAGTATCACAAACATAGGCGAGAAATCCCTGACATCCCTTCCGCAAAAGCTGTCCCGCACGAAAGGAAGAAATCACACTGTGAGGGGTGGCACCACGGTCCCCCAACACAATAAAAACCGACTCGCCGGGAAAACAAAATCTAACATTCTTCTCGCGGCAGTCAACAGAAGCATAGCACGTGGCTAACCAATCCATGCCCAAAAGAACGCCGAAGTCCAACATCTCAAGAAGGATCAAATCGACTGGCAACTCTCTCTCGCCAATACGGACGGTACAGGATCGGAACACGTGCCTAGCAACAAACGACTCTCCAACAGGAGTAGTTACAACAAGCGGCTGACCAAGCAAACCGGACTCTCTATCCAAACTCGGCACAAAGTGTGTGGATACGTACTAGTGCGTGGATCCGGGATGGAATAATACGTGTGCATCAACCGAACATACTGGAAGGATACCTGAGACCACCGCATTGGACGCCTGCGCGTCCTGATGCGTCAAGGCAAAAACTCGTGCCTGCCCTCCACCTGTGACTGGCTGTCCCTTGCCGGCGGCTGGCTGTACTCTGCCTCGGTCACCTCGTCCTCTATGAACAAATCCTCCGCGACCACGACCTCCCTGTGCATGCGTCTGACGTGGAGTAACAGTAGGTACTATAGGCAACGCCGTCTGGGGTGGTGAGGGTGGTAGTGTGACGTGCGGTGCTGCTACCTCCCTCCGGGGTAACTCTGGACAATCTCACACACGATGATAAGAACTCCCGCAGCGAAAACATCCCGACGATGACCGCTGACCCTCATGGGGATAGGAACTGAACAACCGGCCCCGCCCTGAATCTCTGCTGCCTGCAATACGTCTATCACGGCGCCGAAAAGGCTGTCTCTGCGCTGATGTATCCGCACGAACTCTCTTCGGCTCTGGAACTGCCGAAGTCTCAGCAAGACGCTCCTCTACCAATAAGGCTGCATCTACAGCTCCTGCGTAGGTCTCGTAATGCTGGGAGCTGATCGCAAGGAATAGCGGGGTAAGCAATCCTCGGACAAATCTCTTGACTCGCAACTCCTCAGTAGCCACTAGGTACGGAGCATAAACTGATAGCTCGGTAAACAGCACATCGTACTCTGCCACTGACATCTCTGGCGTCTGGCGCAGGGACTCAAATCTGCGTGCTCGGGAATCCCTAACACTCTGGGGAAGAAAACGGGCAAGGAATAGCGCCACAAACTCGGTCCAGGTCATAGCAGGAAGACCTGCTGCTCTACCTTTCTCGACTGATTCGCACCATTTCTGCGCGAGACCTTCCAGGCGAAAGCTCGCGAACTCAACCCATCTCGCATCTGCGCATCTAAGGGAACGGCATATCCGAGCCATCCTATCAATGAAAGACTGTGGATCCTCGGCTGTATCGGTGCCTGTGAAAACTGGAGGCTTCAGCCTCATAAACTCTGACAGCGATACTGTAATAACCTCTGTAGCTGCAGGGACAACTGCATGTACTGTGGGTACCACCGCGGTCTCTGCAACGGGTGGAACGACCTCTGGTCGCTGCGCTCGAAGTGTCTCAACTAGAGATCCCATCATCTGGCGCATCTCCTACATACTGGATCCTATCGTCTGGCGCATCCCCTGCACACCAGCCCCTAACATGGCAATCTGATCTGTCACAGCAGGAACAGCCTGCTCGGGCACAACCGGTGTACTACCCGGATCAGTCCTCGTCTCGGACGAATCAACTCGAATCTCGGCCCTCGCGGCCGCTCTCTGCGCCCTCGTAGTCTTTGGCGGCATAATGGCTGAAAGGAAAAGTAGGATTCGATAAGAATACTGAAATCGAATCGCAAGGATGTATAGACTCAAGAAGGAATTTAAATCAATAAGTCCTAAGGTCGCGTAGGCGGAGTACCGTGTCGTGAGTATGCCATGGAACATACACACGCAACCCTGCTGCAGCCACTTACTCCATCATACCAGGGTCATCTTACACTCCGAAAGGTAAAACCTACGCTCTGATACCAACTTTGTCACGACCCAAAGTTTGGCCCTTGACCGGCACTTAACCGCTTAACGTCTACAGGCGTAACGCGACTAAGTGAACCGAAAACCCAGAAATCAAACTAGTAAAAGTATAGAGTGTTTTAAGCAGTAAATGGAAACAATCACCAAGATAACAATATACGACGCCGTAGCGAAGATCAAGATCAACAAGTGGGAGCATCACAGAAAAAGTAACAGCATAAGTGAAGTCGGCTCACAACGAGCTCGACACCAGAATACCAATAATATACATCATCGTCCTCACACTGTCACTAAGTCAAATACATACATAGCAGATAGAGAATACTAGATACAAAAGTGTGTACAATATAAGAAACAGATACCACAACCCACCTAACAGCAAAACAGCTCACGCACCAACTGTAGTGGTATCTGTAGCCAAAAGATGTAAGGAAACAGCCTACCGCGACTACTCCGAAGGGCAACCTACAAATACTGTGGCACAACGGGGGTGAGTTGCCAACTCGTGAATAGAGATAACATATAAAGGTAATCGCAAGCATGCACGTACTGCGCTACTCTAACATATGCCAGCAGATGATATCGATGCGAGATAAGCAGTATGTGCAAAAATCATGCATGTGCTCCATCAGGTGATATAACTACAGGATGAGATGCAATAATGAATGCTGAGCATGGGAATATAACATTTACACGGAATGTCAATGTGGAATATATATATATATGCACTGCAAATCCCAACAACCCAGAAGCCGGCACTCCCATCGGCCCTCAAATCCTGTACATCCCTGAGAATCACGAGTGCCCAACATCGGCACCCAAATAACATAAGTAATCGTGTCTAGCATCGACAAGCAAATCCTCCTTTATCGGGCATCCGTCAGTCCGGGTCAGCCCTCTCTCAATATATCGGGCATCCGTCAGTCCGGGTCAGCCCTCTCTCAATATATCGGGCATCCGTCAGTCCGGGTCAGCCCTCTCTCAATATATCGGAAATCCGTCAGTCCGGGTCAGCCCTCTCTCAATATATCGAGCATCCGTCAGTCCGGGTCAGCCCTCTCTCAATATATCGGGCATCCGTCAGTCCGGGTCAGCCCTCTCTCAATATATCGCACTCTAGCACCGAGAAAACATAGGGTGGGCGCACTGAAATATCATATCAAGGGAACCGGGTTTTTAAATGATTACATATTTGAAAAGGCCACGGTTCCCAAATCCAGAAATCACATGTAATCCGAACCAATATGCAAGTAAATGTGATGTGATATGTGCATCAAGTATGAATATCATGTCAAGTCACATAAAAGATGAGCTACAGCATAATGATCCGATGTGATATATGCATCAAGTATGAATATCATAGCAATTCTAACGGTGTGTGTGTAACATGCAGGGTAGTGCTCATGCAACATGAACTGTCAGTAAGGGTGCGGTGTTCTATCAATTCTAGTGTATATACATATAGCAGGGAATGCAGTATGCACTAAATAGTAGCCATGAACAGTCAATGTATGTAAATGTTGCTATAAGGTCCTATCAGCCCTGACGTAGAAAGCCATGCGGGCGATATCCCCATAGATGTTAAATCTACTCACCGTAGTCTCTCGCTAGGTATAGCCGATGACTTGTTTCCCCTTCTTCACGGCGTCCGTCGCACTCGCTTGCGAACCTAGAATTCCACAGAATATCACGCATAAGCTCAATATCATAACAACACGACATTTAAGGTCAACTAGAAACCCGTGTCGCAAACCAAGCGCGCGTGTACGCGATACGCTAAAACGTGTGATTACGCGCCTGAAGCCACTCCGACGCGTCGCGATACGCAGAAACCCCAAACCCACACACGTGTATCACGCGTGTCGCGAAAGATTAAAAATACGGGAAATAGGGTATTCTACTCCAGATTTTGATATAAAACAGATATTACAAATATATATATACCAAGATACTACAATTAGCAGCAGACTCCTGTGGACCAAACCCCAAACCCCAACTCACCCATCTGGCCGCAAATTGCGGCCAGAATGATTATTCCGGCGGCCTGGGTAGGGGGGTGGGCTCCCAGGTTTGGTGTGTGCACTGTATACCCCCCATACATGCTACAGTAATATCTAGTTTTTCTCTGAAAGATCGCGGGTAGTAGCAGATCCTACAGAGCCTTAAATCAAGTTAAAATCCACACTTTTGCACTAAAATGGAACTTTATGGTATTTCTGTGCAAACTGAAACAAACCTGGCCTAAAATAGCTCTAATAACACATAATAGAGCTAACCAAACTAACAAAACCCTAATCTAACATGTGAATCACAAATATTCTTTAATATCACTAAAAATGCACAAAAATGAGATTTTTGCTAAAGAATACTACAAGTTTATGGAAAAGGAGTGCTAACATGAGTTAATACCTTCAAAAGACCCTATGAAACACCAAAAATCCCAGCTCTAACATCAAGTGTGCATATTTGCCTCTAACACCTCAAAAAGCTCACTTTTCCATAGTTTTGTGATGAAAATGTGTTGATTGTGTAGGGTTTTGTGTAGGGATCAAAGAGGAGTGAAAAGAGAAGGAAAGTGTGATGAATTTCTGATGTTGCTGCTGCCTCTCTGCAGAGAGTTCCAGAAAAATGAGAAAGAGAGAAAAGAGAGAGAAAGAAATGGGTCAAAATTCAAGTTCTTTACCAAACCCCTATGCCTCATTGTTTTATTTGGATTTTGATATTTAAAAAGGGTTATGACTTGATAAAAGGGTGGGGGGAAATAATAGCAACCATGCAACAAAAGAATGGCTAACACTTTAAACCTAGGTCTCAAAATGGCTAAGTGTGCAAGTGTACACTACAAAGCAAAATTTTCCAATTTGCTAACACGACTAAAAATAACTATCAATCATATGTACACATAAATAATAACACGCACAATTTCTAGTTAATCATGAAATACATTCTAACGAACTTCCAAAGTGTTACATATGTGGACCGCCGTTACTGCCTTGTTGTATATTATTTGATTGGGGCACGACCGGGTTGAGGTCAATGACACCATTGTACATATTTATTTTCTTTTTTGTATTAGGATTACCTTGCGGTGGAGTGCTCGAATAGCCGTGTTCCAGAGGGCAACAAGCCTGCATCTCATGGCCTTGACACGAAGGGAGCTTCACTCTAGAATTGGCAGGCTATTCTCCGCATTCGTTGGGGGTATAGTTTGACCCGCAGAGGGGCGCTCAAGTTACTGGATCCCGTGAAGTGCTGGGTGGCCCATTCACTTTGTTGATTGGGGTTGCCTCACTTCTGGGATTGGCGGGTTACTTGTCCCGCTTGTAGGGGTCCCGGTTTCCATTCCATAGGTGTCACGACCCGAAATATTAACTCGTGACCAGCACTTAAATCACGCAACGTCTAAAGGCGTAACGTAATTCAAGTAAGCTGAAACCCAGAATTCTAAACCTTTTTAAGAAAATAAAAGAGGTGAAGTTTCGATATAAAGGTATAATGAAATCATGTTTTCTTAAGTGCATGGAAAAGGAACATGAATAATGCAAGTGAAATTTACTACTTTGAAAACATGTTTCGTCTTTTAAAAATTTGGGCAGCACCTCCTTTGTATTTTTGATCCAAAACCACAATACAAGATGACAATAAAGGCATCCCCAAGCGGGAGCTAGCTCTTCGCCAACCGACGGATCACAACCACGCAAGATAGTATAAATAAGTATATGACGCCCAACGGCGAAGATCACCACAAAAGATAAAGAATAAACTGAGATATAAATCCCCAAAAGCGAACATAAAACCCATCGCTCAAGTCTCGCACTGCAAGTCTTACTAAGTCTCAACTTATACAATTACTAGTTTGATTTGATGGAGTTAACTAGATACAATATGAAATATAGATACAAGAGTGGGTACGATACAAATGTCCCACCTACCAAAGCAAGACACCCGAATGCAACTGTGTGCCAGCGAAGCCGCTACTGATCTATGCGGTCTAACTGTAAGAACTGTAGCACAACGGGGGTGAGTTTCCAACTCGTGAGTAGAAAAACATCTACAAGTAGAAATCGAGTAAACAACGACTCCTAGGTCAACTATATCATAAAAGTAATACTATGATATCTAGGGTGACCGGGTCAGTATATGTGCCAACACTAATATCAATACCCATGTGTATGCGGCTATAATCCAACAATCTAATCAATGTATGTATGCATGTAGATCTTGTCCAACCATATAATCAATGTTACAACAATATCATGCATGTAAATATCACAAAAGCATATGCATGAATGTATGAGGATATAAATCAACAGGTGTCCCTCACGACACATTAAAATTATGGAACCGGAGTGTCTAACCTCGACACTCGAAAACATCATGAAACCCGTGTCCAGCATCGACACGTAAATCCTCATATATCTCAGGCATCGCATCCTCAGATCGGCCCTCAGGTGCCGCATAATCTGGTCAGCCCTCATATCAATCTTATGACTCAGGTCGGTATGCTCCGGATAACCACCATGTCCAAATACTATCACCGGTAGGTATTAGTCCCTCTGTCAGGCTCATCGTCATCCACACGAAATCTCTCTCTCGCCCCAGGGTACCATACCGGGTCCACCATGTACCCTCAAACGGAATCATCCGCCTCCTCGAATCGGGTTTCACATGTCACTCTCAAAACCGAGAAAACACATGGTGGACGCACTGAAATATCATATCAAGAGAAATCAGATTTTTAAAACAGTACATACTTTCTTTTGAAATAGCTACGGTTCTCAAATCCAGAAATCTCATGAAAACAACATATCTCAATGCGTAAAATCATTAAGCATGATTTATGCGACATATGATAAAAATGTAAGCATATCCGAATATCATGCAACATAGAACAGTAATATGACATGTTAAGGGAAAACCGCTCTTTTAAATGAATCCAGTTTTAAAATATATCATGCGGTTCGCACTTTCTCCAAAGTCAAATACAACATCGTATAAATGTGCATATGCAACAATAGTATGTAAATTATGCAAGGAGTCATATCATAATGCAGCAATCCTACTGTGTAGTGACATGGCAATTATCAATGATGTTGTGTGTGAGCCGACAAATCTGTGTACGTGTAACATACGCATCATCGATAATGGTGTAAGTGTACTAGCACAGGTATAAGCAATGCAATGCGAATAATATGAATGCAGCATAAGATAAATCACATGTAAATGCTGACAGGTATACGTACCTAACATGTCGGAGTCGGTGAATCTATCAATCGGCATCTAGCCACACACATCACGTACGGTATAATCCATCGTACAACATCCTCTAGTCAAGGGTATGGATCAATCATCAAGTCAACTCATCACATACGGAAAATCATTGTATGGCGGCATTAAAACATTAGGGATCCTATCATCCTATAAGATAATGAGGGTACGGCCTAATATCACGTACGACCTATCATCCATGATTCACAACATTCTTGTAACGTTTTAAAATAAATAAATAAATAAAAATTTTAAGTGAATTTTATGATTTTCGGTAAAGTAAAACGTTGTTTTTGTAAAACTAATCCGTAATTGTTTTTCACTATAAATTTAAAAATACCTATTTTAATTATGTTATTACTAGTAAATGGTGTTTATTTAGCCACTTATAAATTTTTAGTTTAATTAAATATTTTTCCTAAATTAATTATTTTAAATATTAACATAAGCTTTATTTATACACTAAATTAGTGTAAATTACAAATTTGAATGGGTTTAAATTGCAAAAATGAACCATTGCAAATTAGAATCTAGTGTGTATCATGCAAAATTTATTTACAAATTTTCCATGATTCTAGAATTTTCTTTAGTTGTTTTAGTAAAGAAATGAAAGAAATTAAATAAAATGATGAAAAGACATAAAGATGTGATATTTTAGGGTGAAGTTTCTACACTTTTCTTCACTTTTCTCACTCTCCTCTCCATCCTCCTCACATGGCCAGCCTCCTCCCCTTGGCAGCCCCCCCATTTTCACCCCTTGATTTGTTACAAAAATCCATCAAAAATTCAATAAAAAATCCACAAAATCCAAATAAATTCCTACTCTCTATTCTTTGCTCATCTTTACATCAATTTTGGAGATGGAAAGCATTCATTTTGGAGGCTTATTTTCATGTTTGGATTTCATGTTGTGGAGGTATAAATCTTATTCTTTTGATTTATTGTTATTAGACGTTTCATTTAAGCATAATTAGATTTAATAAATTAATTCTACCTACAAGTTTTAAAATTAAAGTTAGGGTTATAAAATTAGGTTATGTTTTTATTAATTAAGTAGGGTTATATTATGTAGTTTAACATTTTTAGAATGGAAAAATCTTGTATGGATGGTATATTGTAAATTGTTTATCCAAAATTGTTTAAATTAAACAACTTTGTAAACTAGATTTCTATATATTGCATATATTGGTGAAAAACAATTCCAACTAATGTTTGTAACACTAGATTGTGGTTTTAATGAGGGTATTAACTTGTTGGTGGAATGAAAAACTTAATTTGGTTACTAGTTTTTATTTATAATTGAAAAATAGTGATAAAAATGCTATTTTTGCTAACTAGATTTTAGAAAATTCTTAAATAAATGAGATTAAAATCTAAATTATGATTTCATTATATTATTATCATCATGAATTGTAGTTTAATACATTAATTCATGCAAAATCCAGTTTAGTTGTGATATTGTGAAATTTTGCTTTAAAATACCGAAATCGGGCATGCTTACAAACTACAATTTCAATTTAATACAAATTAGCGTGTTAAAAATATATGAAGGGTTTATATAATCTAGTTATGCTATTTAATGAGTATTATGACCATTAATTTCATTTAACGTCAAGTTTTGAAGTAAAACGTTGAATTGACATTTTCAAGGTTTTCGGAATTGGATGATTTGATCGATTTTAGGGTTCCGATGATTTAAACCAAGTTTTATATTATAAGTAATGGGTTTGAAAGCTACGGGTTGTTTATTGGTTTTTATCTCGATCAATCGGCGTTTGTACGCCGATATCGAGCAATATTTGGATCTTTTGCGTGAACGGGACATAGGTTTTAACTTATGCGCGTTCCATGCGTCGTTTTGACTTTTGTCCGTGATTCAGTTTATGATACTATATATGTTTGCGTATAGGTACCCCTCACGTGGACTGCGGGCGATGAAGAAGAGGACGGTGACATCGTTTTCGGCAGACATGGACCAGGTGAGTAGATGTATATCTACAGGGGGAAGTCGGGTGGATGGCGTTTAGCACCCCCGCAAACTTAGAATAGGGATATACTTATTGTCGTTAGAAAGCCAGACGTGACCTTAGATTCTTGATGAGTAGGACCCTAGTAATGACCCTAGGATGGACTAGACTGATTTAGAAAGACCATACCAGAGGATGAATACCTTGGAAGAGATTCGTAGGTTTCAGGTAGATACACACACGCACACACTGAGACTCGACGTGGTGTATACGTGTATGTATATATATATATATATATAGGACTAGGTGTAGGTATATATATATACACAATACGTATATGTGATACAAGGATGTGATATGATACACGGGGATGAAACAATATAACTGGCCTGATGCCGTGATTCTTGGCAATACAGTCGTGTTATGATGTTAGCGGATCATTAGAAAATGAGTTAATGGATTTATATACATGAACAATAATAAAGGATGGTGATGATATTGAAGTATATGGGACTCTAAAATAGAACCCGGACCGTAACCTGTGCTTGAAATTCTGATATGATATATGTGTGACTTGATTACGACATCATATAGGTGTGACTTGATTTCGATATGATATATGTGTAACTTGATTACGATATCATATCGGTGTGACTTGATTACGATATGATCTAAGTGTGACTTAATCACAATATGATACATAAGACATGATATTTCTGAGGATAAATTAACGATGTATATTTATGCTGGCAATGATATATGATTGATGTATGCGATTACAATATAGCACCTTGATCTTGACATGTGTTGATGATGATATTATACGGATGATGAGATATGTAGGTGATACTTGACCCGTACCCCGATATTGGGATGCCGTACGATGGATTTTACCGTACGAGGCATAGATGTGATGATTGATCCGCACTCTTGATTCGAGGAAGTCGTACTACGTACGTGACGCTATTGAGGCTGGATCGCCGACTATTAGAGATATGGACTCAGACTTTAGGTGTACTCTTATTTCTTATCGACTAGTTCTTAGGTTTAGTTCTTTAGGAGGTTAGATGGACACTAGTTAGGCTTGAGACATATAGTGGTAGTTATACTTGTATATCAAATGAGTGGTTATTACACATCTGTCTTTACATTCAGACCGTAATTATTATGGTGTATGTTCATACATATGTTTCTATAATCAGAATAACACTATGCCTGTTAGGACACCAGCACCATTACCAATGATACGCATATTCCACCCACACTTATTTGCCGGCTCACACACATCATCATCGGTAATTGCTATGTCACGTACACTTTAGATCATATTATCTGTTATTGATAGAATCAGCTAACAGCTAGATCGATATAATATTGTGATTACTCTCTGGTGTTAGTATAGATATAGCATTTATTAGTTAGACATTTCATGCATTCACATTCTCATGTTATCATGCAGTATTATGGGACATATGCCGACACTTATCATATACTTACTCATGATTTTGTGATTTTGGATTTCTATGAGATTTCTGGATTTTTGGGGAAAACCGCAAGAATATATAAAAACTTCTCTCTCTCTCCTCCTCTCTTTTTAAAACATAAGATGCGGTTTTCTCATGATGTATGTGTCGTCCACCATGAGATTTCATGTTTTCTGTTGGATTTCGAGACCCGATTCGAGGAGTGGATGAACCGTCTCGGGTATATGGTGGGCCCGGTATGGTACCCCGGGGCAAGAATATCGAGTTGTAGACGATGAGCCTGGCAGGGAGGACTACCTACCGGTGATGTCTGGTGCGGCGGATATCCGGAGGATACCGACCGTTGTCATGAGATTTGATGATATGGGCCGATCCGTTCTGACGGGGCCCGAGATATTGAGACTATGAGACATTGAGATTATGAGGTATTGAGACTTGAGATTTACATATTTTTTGTCGATGCTTGACACGGATTTCCATGGATTTCATCGTTGATATTTCAGATTTCTATACACATTTTACCATGATAAAAGATAAAGATTTCTTATACAGATATATCTAGATTTTAGGATTGGTTATTTTACATTCATGGTGCATGCATACTCATTCACAAAACATAGTACTATATGAGGCACTGACACGAGCACGGAGCATTTGCACTTACACGTAGCTTATTATCCTGTCTTTACTTGATGACTAGTAGTATATTAGTATATTAATATGACCTAGGACAGCGTCGTGCATTCGATTTCTTTTCGCAGATATCTTCTACTCATGAGTTGGCAACTCACCCCCGTTGTGCCAAATTTTATTACAGGTTCGATGTACAGGTTTTCCTGGCAGCTTGCTGGCACATCTTTTCATTCAGGGTGATTTGCACGGTAGGTTGGTTCACTTGTATCTGGACCGCCGTTGTACTTTTTATTATTTCATTTGTATCTAGTAAGCTCCATCAACCATACTTGTATTACTTGATAAGTTTACTGGACCAGTTATTTATTGTGACCTTAGAGTTGCGCTTGTATTATTGTGGTATCTGGTGGATTTGTTTTCTTTTAAGTTTGAGCCTCGCCCTTTGGCGTTGTATACTATTGTGCATTGGTGTGGTTGTTTCCGCCTGTTGGCGTAGAGCTAGCTCCCGTTTGGGGATGCTTTTTATTGTTTATATGTATTTATACTTGTTTGTACCCGTTTGGGGCCAGTTTTTACAAAGGAGAGTCTGCCGAAATTTTTGAGAAAATTGGATGATGCTTTTAAACTTCTTTTCTTCATGTTTTCCTTTACTTCTTCTTCTTTTATGGTTTAGATTTCTGGGCTTCGGCATACTTAGGTTACGTTGCGCCTCTAGACGCTTCGTAATCTAAGTGCCGGTCACGTTCCGTACTTTCGGGTCGTGACAAAGTTGGTATCAGAGCGCTAGGTTTAACCTTTGTATATGTCTAGGGTGACCCTTGGTTGATGGAGTAGGCGACTTAGGTAGAGTGACGTCCCGTGGGTATGATCCACGGCATACTTACGATACGCTACTCTTCTTAAGTAGCAATAGGATATACATTTATTTGCACCGCATTTCATTCGTTCCTTTGATCTATCTTCGTCGATATCGGAGGGTGGTTTCTGTTACCACGGTCGCACGGGCAGATGGAGCTGCGGATCGTATGTGGTGACCAGTAGGGTATCGTTTATTCTTGAGGATTGAAGCGTTGTTTAGCGTGTGGAAGAAGGGTATTCACATGCCGTCCAGACAAAGTTAAAGGATTCGAACGAATGTCAGAAATCCATTTTCCCAAGTTTAAGGTATTCGGAAGAACATGTAGGTATTTTGATGGACCCTCTAGAAGAATGAAACCCTAACTCGACATAATGACCACGAGAATGCCCTTGAATCTACGGCTGGACCATCGATGCTGGGGTATGTACCGGATATTTTTAAACTGAACTTGAGTGTTGAGCTCTCGAGGAATTATGGGATTTTGATGGATCGATCGAAAAGTTTAATGTAGTCCGGATATCAGGTGAAGGGATAGATTGCATGGGAGGCTCTCGATATGAGCATAGCCGGTTGCAGCGCAGTCAGCACAGCGATGGGTAGACGAGTCTAATCAGTCGACGTTAGAAAAGGCGCACATTGATGATAGTGTTTACAATTGTGACTTGGTGATTTGAATTTCATATTTCCGTTGTATGGATTTTGGTATTTTGAGGATTTTGTGATACGATTGGTATTTCTTATGTGCACTTTTATTACACTGTATTCGTGTTTCATATATCAGTTGTATTGATATTTTTTAGTACATACCCAGTGCGCTTGATTTGGTTTTAATACATTGTGAGATTTTGATTTGATTTCGTGCATCTGGTTACACATGATTTTAACATATGCTTCGACCTAGTTTTCATGCACTTTCGTACTGTGATTTCGATTTTGATATTCTATGTATGATTTCGTGCACCATGTGCACTTGATTGAGATTATTGCGCACACTTGGTGCACTTGATGCGATTTTGTGCATACCAGATGCACTAAATCGGGGTTTTGTGCAGATTAGATGCACCTGATATTGAGTCGTGCACGCCCGTTGTACTTGACAGATGTTTTTGGTGCACACCTGTTGCACTTAGTTTTGTTTTTATGTGTATTCGTGGTATCTGTATTTGGTTTCGATTTCAGTGCGCATCGGACGCACATGATATTTTTATGATGTGATTGTAAGTCGATGTACAACACCCCACGAGTTGCGGGGAGGCGGAAATATGAAAAACGATCTTGTTTTGTATGTAAACATCAACTAACCGAAAATCTTTTCTAAACGATAATTAACAACGACCATAGAGTTCTTAGCTACTATGTAAAGAGATTATACCTAATGATTCTAGTCCTTCGTCTTTGTGATCTCTACGGCCTCCTTGGATCTCCACGTCCTCCTCGGCTTCAATTCATGATAGACGATCCACCCGAGAACCCTAATCCAAGCTATTACCTCTAAACTTGAGGTTACTTAGTTTCTCTAGTTGCTAAACAAAGTAACTAAGATGATGTAGAGTTAGGTTATGGAGTGTTTAGTCTTTTCTAATCCTTGTAATCAACACATGGGTGGTAGGATTAGAGTTTGAAGAAGAGAGTAAGCTTGAGGAGAGAGAAGGTGGAGATGATAATGAAAATGAAAAAGCTTCTCACTTGAATATATGAATCATAATGAATTATCAAATAAATGAATATAAATGATTATTCACCATGCTTCATTAATTCAATATGAGTGATTCACTATGTGAGTCATTAAGCAATAAATGATGCATTAATCACATAGTGAATCACACAAATGAGTCGCAATTTGCATTTAATGAAAATGCCACCTTAACCCCTTAGTCACCATCCTTTTAGAAGCTTCCCGAAAAATTCCGAGAACGCCCCTCGCATCCGTGAAAACACGAAAAAACTTTAGACTGTATAAATCCAATAACCCGATACTAGAATCTGGCTTAAACCAAAGCCGGCTAGTAGAAACTGTCCGAATATCGTACGTGCATTTAAACACGTATGCGTCCGAACCCTTTGTCGTAAAACCGTACGACCTCTATAGCAATTCGCCTGGAGTTGGGAAATCTCTGTGTGGGACTCTAAAGACTCGACTACTATGCTGGCAGTGGGTTTAACCACAGACCGCAAGCGGCACTAGCTGTACGTAACGGTCCCCAGGTAGTTGTCGATAAGAAAGCCGATGAGGAAACCCATCCGAAATCCCACTGAGCCTGTCCGTGACAATATCCGCGCAGTCCGGTCTATTCGTCCAAGAATATCGCATGTATGGTCTAGGGAGGTGGTGGACGTCAGACCCCTAATAGCCGTACAAGTCGTGTCGGCATGGCTCAAGACCATCCGAGAATCTACAGATCACTCCATCAGCAATTCTCAATCAGTCCTGGCCAGGGACTTATGGTAATGACCAACCGATCACCGTGCGATATCAACTCCTTATACCGGGAGAGACGAATCTCTAACAGTCGCTCACTGCCTCCACGTGGCTCGGGACTGTGCCCAACTAAGACCTGTTTGCACGACTCCTTTGAATCGTGGTAGGGTAGTTATCAAAGCACAGTTGGAACTCACACGAGACAAATGATGACCTTAAGTCAACGGACTATCTGCACACATGTCACCTGAGAACTGCTATCTGAAGTTAGGTATAATACCATCCAGTCTGTTCTCGGCGAGTCCTGTCCGGTGTACTCACACCCAGTGAGCATCTGTATACAATCTTAGGTGCACTCCATCAATGGCTGCGGGACCAGTCCATCGCCCCTCCTCATGGTCTAGATATGTATATACTAGTCTACTCCCGAGTATCGATGCCCAGTCTCGATACTCCTGCGACCAGGGACATCTAAGGATGCGCCTATTGACTATCCAGCTCCCACAAGTATGACTGCCATCATAAAGCCGATAGTCAGGAAAACACCCTGTGGGCTTTATCAACATGTATATATAAATACCAAGTAAAATATATCATACGTTAACATAAAGACAAACCAAATAACGTACTATCATATCAAGCAAGACTGTCATGTACAAACATATCCCTAACATCCTATACAATGAAGGCCTCTAGGGCATATCCAACAATCTCCCACTTGCACTAAGGCCTATAATTGGCGCAATGAGTACCCACTGTCTCTACCAGATCCAGTTGTTGTCGTACCGCATGCCCAACATCTCAAACAGCCTCTCGAACTGCACTTGAGGGATGGCCTTGGTGAATGGATCTGCCGTGTTGTCTTTTGTGTCCACTCTCCGTATCTCGATCTCCCGACGATCTACGATCTCCCTGATCAGGTGAAAACGCCTTAAGATATGCCTGGATTTCTGATGGAACCTTGGTTCCTTCGCTAATGCTACAGCCCCATTGTTATCACAATACAAAGGTATTGGATTGGCAATGGACGGAACCACCTGAAGTTCAGAAATGAACTTCCTCATCCAGACAGCCTCTTTTGCGGCTTCACTAGCAGCTATATACTCAGCCTCCATAGTTGAGTCTGCGACGATATCCTGTTTGGAACTCCTCCAACATACCGCCCCTCCATTGAGGGTAAACACAAAACCCGAAATAGATTTAGAATCATCCTTGTGACTTTGGAAGCCGGAGTCGGTAAAAAGCCTCTACCTGGAGGTCCTTATTACCATAGACTAAGAACATCTCCTTAGTCCTTCTCAGGTACTTGAGAATATTCTTTACCGCTATCCAATGCTTCTCACCTGGGTCAGACTGATACCTGCTTACCACTCTAAGTGCGTAAGCTATATCCGGTCTGGTACATAACATCGCATACATTATAGATCCTACTGCCGAAGCGTAAGGTATAATGCCCATGCGAGTCCTCTCTTCATCAGTCTTTGGAGACATCTCTTTGGAGAGGGTGATTCCGTGACAAGCGGGCATATTACCGCGCTTGGAATCTTCCATACTAAATCTCTTTAGTATAGTGTCTATATACCTGGACTGTGAAAGTCCCAACATTCTATTAGATCTATCACGATGGATCTTAATGCCCAGAATGTATGATGCATCTCTCAAGTCTTTCATGGAGAATTTCTGTGACAAGAAGAGCTTTACTGATTGTAGCATAGGGATATCATTCCCTATGAGTAGTATGTCGTCGACGTACAAAACGAGGAAGACTACTGCTCTTTCTACAATCTTCCTATAAATACATGGTTCATCTACATTTTTGATAAAGTCAAATTCTTTGATTGTCTCATCAAAGCAGATGTTCCAACTCCGCGATGCTTGCTTTAATCCATAAATGGATTTAAGCAACTTGCACACTCTTCCGCTGCTCCCACTGTCTAAGAAACCTTCTGGTTGATCCATGTAAACACTCTCTTCTAAATGTCCATTTAGGAAAGCTGTTTTTACGTCCATCTTCCAGATTTCATAGTCTTGGAAGGCAGCAATCGCAAGCAGGATCCGAATGGATTTAAGTATAGCTACAGGTGAAAAGGTTTCATCATAGTCCAATACTGGTCTTTGACGAAAACCTTTTGCAACGAGTCTAGCTTTGTAGGTTTCCACTTGTCCAAATGCACCAATCTTCTTTTTGAAGATCCATTTGCATCCAGCTGGTTTTACTCCAGGAGGAGCAACTTCTAAAGTCCATACTTTATTGGTGTACATGGATTCCATTTCGGATCTCATAGCATCCAGCCATTTCATCGAGTCACTACTCGTGATAGCCTGCTGAAAACTAGTAGGCTCATCATCATCGATGATGCAATCCTCTCGATGATGATGCAATCCTCTCTATCCCCATCTAGAAGAAAACAATAGTATCTTTCAGGAGGATGAGAAAGCCTACTAGATCTACGGAGTGGCATTGGTTCGTCATGTTCTATTGAAATCTGAGGTTCTACTAAGTCTTCGGTAGCAGTTTGAGGTTCTGGAATTTCTTCCAACTCTACCGCGCTCCCACTAATTTCTTTTACAAGAAATTCGCTTTCTAAGAAGACAATGTGGCGAGCGATAAACACCTTTTGTTCTTTAGTGTGGTAGACCATATACCCCCTTGAATGCTTGGGGTATCCTACAAACTTGCATAAAACCGATCGTGCCTCGAGCTTGTCCGGATTATGCTTTTTAACATATGCCGGACACCCCCATATCTTGATATACTTCAGATATGGTCTCTTCCCTCTCCACATTTCATATGGAGTGGTAGGCATAGACTTGGTTGGAATTCTATTCAATAGGTATGCTGCTGATTCTAGAGCAAATCCCCAGAAGGAAAGCGGCAACTCAGCACTACTCATCATTGAACGCACCATATCTAATAGCGTGCGATTCCTTCTTTCTGATACACCATTATGCTGAGGTGTATAAGGCGGAGTAAGCTGAGAGAGAATTCCATTCTCTTTTAAGCATTCAAGGAAACTGGTACTTAAGT
This sequence comes from Agapanthus africanus, assembly GCA_030015575.1. NCBI lineage: Eukaryota > Viridiplantae > Streptophyta > Magnoliopsida > Asparagales > Amaryllidaceae > Agapanthus > Agapanthus africanus. Next base: position 174,790,204 of record CM057349.1, read on the forward strand.
ATTCTCCACCTCGATCAGATCGAAGTGTCTTGATGCTTTTACCAGTTTGTTTCTCTACTTCATTTTTATACTCCTTAAACTTCTTAAAAGCCTCGGATTTATGCTTCATTAAGAACACATGTCCATACCTAGAGAAGTCATCAGTAAAAGTGATGAAGTAGGAGTGACCACTTCGTGCATGCATAGACATCGGACCACATACATCACTGTGAACAAGTCCCAAGAGTTCTGTGGCTCTTTCTCCGTGTCCGGTGAACGGAGATTTGGTCATTTTTCCTTTGATACATGATTGACAAGTTGCATATGATGAATATTCAAATGAATCTAAATATCCATCTTTATGTAACTTAGTCATCCTTGTTTCATTTATATGACCAAGTCTACAATGCCATAGGAAGGCTTGATTTGAATCTGGAGCCTTTCTTTTAAGCGTGTTTTAAAGATTGAAAATTTGAGGATGATTAAGTATGTATATGCCGTTTTCCAGTGTGCCAAACCCAATCAGTTCTTGATTTAGGTGAATGTTCATAACATTTCTTTCAAGTGCAAAACTATATCCTTCATTCGATAACAAAGATATTGATATAATATTACACAACATACTAGGAATACAAAAACAGCTGTACAACACCAAAATGTGCCCACTAGTCAACCCTAGATGATATTCCCCTATTGCAATTGCATCTACATGCATTCCATTGCCCATCCGGAGAGTCATATCACCTGTCCCCAGCACTCTACTATTTCTCAGATTCTGCAATGAATTACAGATATGAAAACCAGAACCGATATCAAGTACCTATGATGTAGAGTTAACTGAAAGACAATTTTCGATTACAAACACACCTGAAGTAGAAGCAACCACTTGCTTCATGTCCTTGGCTTTGAAGGCCTGACAATCCTTCTTCCAGTGCCCCTGCTTGTGACAATAGAAGCATTCGTTCTTTTCTGTCTTCACCCTTCCTGCCTTGTTCGTTCCCTGCACCTTCTTGACCCCACCTTTCGGTTTGGTGGCTTTCATCTTCTTCTTCCCTTTAGCTTTCGCTTTAGATTTAGAAGAAAATGATTGGCCAACATACATAACGGGGGTCTTCTCCTTTTTCAAGGAGGTCTCTGCTACCCTCAACATTTTGAGGAGCTTTGGAAGATCAGCTTCCATTTCGTGCATGTTGAAGTTCAGCACGAACTGAGAGAAGGTGTGGGGAAGGGACTGCAAAATCAAGTCGATATACAAATCATTCTCTAGCACGCATCCCAGGTTTGCGAGTTCCTCAATGAGGCTGATCATTTTGAGGACGTGCTCTTCTACAGGCGATCCTGGAGCTAACCTCATCTGGAAGAGTTTCCTTGAGGTCTCGTACCTTGCAATACGGGAGTGCTCTCCATATAATTCCTTGACATGGAGAAAGATGGATATAATATCCATACTCTCGTGCTGTTTCTGGAGTTCATTGTTCATGGACGCCAGCACGATACACTTAGCTCGCTCACAGTCTAGATCCCAGGTTTTGCGAACTTCTTTGTCCACAACTGAGGAATCTGGTCCTGGGATAAGGGGAGGAACATCGGTGGTAACATATGCTACTTTGTCATAAGTCAGTGCAATGTTGACGTTCCTTAGCCAATCTTTATAGTTCTGTCCGGTCAGTATATTTTTTTCAAGTAATAGTTTTAGTCCTGTCATGGTAGCTGCCAGAGAGAGAGAAAAGAAAACACTCAGCATATGCTCTTGCAAGTTTAGATTGGTTTATTAATTTATCTAAACAGGATGGCTCCCACTGTTTCCTCAAATCCTTCTTCAAAACCTAAAAGAAGAACTAGTCAGGATTTAATCACACATCACAATTCTTGCTTAACCTTTCAGCTAGGCTGGTGTTGGTACTTCGAGGGAGGTTTTCCAACACTTTCGCGAAGTTCCTTAATTAAAGAACCTCTTTTCCCTGGAGGCGTAGCCCCTCTAACACCTTTCTAGACACCTACTTGGTTTATAATATTGATTGTTAAGTGAGAAAAATTCCCGAGAGTAATCCTACTCATCAGTGGGATTAGGATCCAACTATCATTGCATGATGCTCTAGATGGAAGCCACTCTAGTCACCACACTCCAGAAGGTATGATAAATCTGCAAGTTTCATTTATGTTTGAAACTCCCGATGTGATTTTTACCCCAAGCTCTTATGACCTTGACGTAGGCCAACAAATCATAAGACGCAAGTCAAGTTCTACCCGTCGTTGTCCTGATCAATTTAAGTACATCGTACATGCCTTTGACGTAGGCCAACAAGGTGTACGTCTGTCTTAAACTAATGCATCTATCTATGCAACAAATAGGCAAACACACTGCTACCATCCACTATGCCTTGACATAGGCCAACAAGCATAGCATGAATACGATGTGCTGTCTATTTGAAATGACGGAGGGTTACAGCTGGTTTTTGGCAAAAAACCGTTAACGTAGTGAACTTGATTTGATCAAAGAAACCATGATAGCTTTTATTTTAAAAGGAGTGGTTTAAGCTCCGCATTTAAAAAATTTCTTTTTGAAGAAAACCGAGTAGTTTTGAAATTGTTCCAACGATTCAGATTAGGTTTTATTTTCTTTGCATTAATAATAATGCGTCCCATCATTAACCTATCATTACAGATAACAACGAAAATACAACGTCCTCTTATGCCATCCACATTCGCCACGGGGTCCCGTCATCACCCGTTAGGTTACTTAACTAACGGCAGAGCGGGGGCTGGGCTAGCGCGGGTGTAAAACATAAGTGACGTCAAAATAGCTATCATATATAGATATTGTACATTCATCAGACGCAATAATAGGCATTCCAGATCACAGATAAACTTTATTGGATATGCAAGCAATCCGCATTTCATTTGAGCCTGCAATGAAAAACGGATTTACACAGTTGTGATGAATAGCCATTACCCCACCCTAGACCCCTACGGGTGCGGCAAACTACCCGCTAAGTACCAGAAGTGAAGCGGTCTGCCTCAACACTTCAAAATACCCGGTAGTTTGTGCACCCCACCTTGGGTCTATCCTAGGAGCAAAAACAGGAAAAAGAAATAATACAACGGTGGCTACAACCGCAACCTGGATGTGCTCCGCAAAATAATATTACAACTTATTACATTTACATCGAATGAATTAATACAATAACCCATCACAAAACCCGGCTAATAATCACAACAATCCAATACAGTTTATATTCACAAACAGTTAAAATAACATCACAGATATGTGCAACCCCCTGCCAACCGACATACTAGCAGTTAGGGGAGGTTTACGAACACATAATACAGTTCACAGATATAATCAAACAAGCAAACACCGTATAATTTCGATCGATTAAACACAATAAATTCTACTCCAAATCTTCTCTGTAAATTTAAAACCTGAGCAGAAAATAAAAAATACCAGAAAATACAAAATATCACTGAAGATGCACTGAGGAAAACTGGGCTGAATCGGCCCCAACTCGGCCGCGGATCCGCTGCGGATCGTTGGGATCGGCCGCGGTTCCGCGGCTTAGTGGCCGATTCAGGAGCCCATTTTTCTTCTGTGTTCTTATAATTTCTTGTAGGGTAGTCTGCAGTCACCTTAAAAAATTTTGGACCTCATTTGAAAATCGACAGAAACTATATGATATCCGTGTATTTTCCGATTTGTTTTGCGTTCGAAATTCATACGACTTTCCAAGTGAGTTAATTATTGTTTAGTGAGGCTTTGATACCACTGTAAGTCGATGTACAACACCCCACGAGTTGCGGGGAGGCGGAAATATGAAAAATGATCTTGTTTTGTATGTAAACATCGACTAACCGAAGATCTTTTCTAAACGATAATTAACAACGAATATAGAGTTCTTAGCTACTATGTAAAGAGATTATACCTAATGATTCTAGTCTTTCATCTTTGTGATCTCTACGGCCTCCTTGGATCTCCACGTCCTCCTCGACTTCCTTTCGTGATAGACGATCCACCCGAGACCCCTAATCCAAGCTATTACCTCTAAACTTGGGGTTACTTAGTTTCTCTAGTTGCTAAACAAAGTAACTAAGATGATGTAGAGTTAGGTTATGGAGTGTTTAGTCTTTTCTAATCCTTGTACTCAACACATGAGTGGTAGGATTAGGGTTTGAAGAAGAGAGTGAGCTTGAGAAGAGAGAAGGTGGAGATGATAATGAGAATGAAAAAGCTTCTCACTTGAATATATGAAACATAATGAATTATCAAATAAATGAATATAAATGATTATTCACCATGCTTCATTAATTGAATATGAGTGATTCACTATGTGAGTCATTAAGCAATAAATGATGCATTAATCACATAGTGTATCACACAAATGAGTCACAATTTGCATTTAATGAAAATGCCACCTTAACCCCTTAGTCACCATCCTTCTAGAAGCTTCCCGGAAAATTTCAAGAACGCCCCTCGCATCCGTGAAAACACGGAAAAACTTTAGACTGTATAAATCCAATAACCCGATACTAGAATCTGGCTTAAACCAAAGCCGGCTAGTAAAAACTGTCCGAATGTCGTACGTGCGTTTAAACACGTATGCGTCCGAACCCTTTGTCGTAAAACCGTACGACCTCTATATCATTTCGCCTGGAGTTGGGAAATCTCTGTGTGGGACTCTAAAGACTCGACTACTACGCTGGCAGTGGGTTTAACCACAGACCGCAAGCGGCACTAGCTGTACGTAACGGTCCCCAGGTAGTTGTCGATAAGAAAGCCGATGAGGAAACCCATTCGAAATCCCACTGAGCCTGTCCGTGACAATATCCGCGCGGTCCGGTCTGTTCGTCTAAGAATATCGTATGTATGGTCTAGGGAGGTGGTGGACGTCAGACCCCTAATAACCGTACAAGTCGTGTCGACATGGCTCAAGACCATCCGAGAATCTACTGATCACTACATCTGCAATTCTCAATCAGCCCTGGCCAGGGACTTATGGTAATGACCAACAGATCACCGTGCGATATCAACTCCCTATACCGGGAGAGATGAATCCCTAACAGTCGCTCACTACCTCCACGTGGCTCGGGACTGTGGCCAACTAAACCTGTTTGCACGACTCCTTTGAATCGTGGTAGGGTAGTAATTAAAGCACAATGGGAACTCATACGAGACAAATGACGACCTTAAGTCAACGGACTATCTGCACACATGTCACCTGAGAACTGCTATCTGACGTTAGGTATAATACCATCCAGTCAGTTCTCGGCGAGTCCTGTTCGGTGTACTCACACCCAGTGAGCATCTGTATACAATCTTAGGTGCACTCCACCAATGGCTGCGGGACCAGTCTATCGCCCCTCCTCAGGGTCTAGATATGTATACACTAGTCTACTCCGGAGTATCGATGCCCAGTCTCGATACTCCTGCGACCAGGGACATCTAAGGATGTGCCTATTGACTATCCAGCTCCCACAAGTATGACTGCCATCATAACGCCGATAGTCAGGCAAACATCCTGTGGGCTTTATCAACATGTATATATAAATACCAAGTAAAATATATCATACGTTAACATAAAGACAAACCAAATAACGTACTATCATATCAAGCAAGACTGTCATGTACAAACATATCCCTAACATCCTATACAATGAAGGCCTCTAGGGCATATATATCCAACAGTGATAGGGATTGATTTCAGTTTGAGCAGTATATTTTTATTATCATTACTATTTGATTTAGTAACCAGGCAGGACTTGTATGTTAAATAAAAGATATATATGTATAGTTATTTTTTTTAAAATAAGCGTCCGCTACTTATGCCGTGGCACGTGCATCACACGGCGATTTTCAAAAGGGGTTCTTGCGTGTTTTATTATCCAGATATTTGGACGATTTTACTATGATGTGCACCATATATGAGTTATAGTTTTGATGTATATTATTTTGGTTTTCGTATTGGGTTTTGATATTTTATTTTTGCCATAACTCCGATGATTGTGTTATGCTTGAGGGAGTTGATTTTAGTTATGTATTGATGATTTCGGAGCCCCGACGATTTGAGTGTTTTGGCTGAATGTTTTAGTAATTGGGGGGAGTTTTAATTTAAATTCGGGGACCGAATTTCTTAAAGGGGGGAAGATTGTAACGTTTTTAAATAAATAAATAAATAAATAAATAAAATTCTTTAAGTGAATTTTATGATTTTCGGTAAAGTAAAACGTTGTTTTTGTAAAACTAAACCGTAATTGTTTTTCACTATAAATTTAAAAATACCTATTTTAATTATGTTATTACTAGTAAATGGTGTTTATTTAGCAACTTATAAATTTTTAGTTTAATTAAATATTTATCCTAAATTAATTATTTTAAATATTAACATAAGCTTTATTTATACACTAAATTAGTGTAAATTATAAATTTGAATGGGTTTAAATTGCAAAAATGAACCATTGCATATTAGAATCTAGTGTGTATCATGCAAAATTTATTTAAAAATTTTCCATGATTCTAGAATTTTCTTTAGTTGTTTTAGTAAAGAAATTAAATAAATTAAATAAAATGATGAAAAGACATAAAGAGGTGATATTTTGGGGTGAAGTTTCTACACTTTTCTTCACTTTTCTCACTCTCCTCTCCCTCCTCCTCACATGGCCGGCCTCCTCCCCCTGGCAGCCCCCCCATTTTCACCCCTTGATTTGTTACAAAAATCCATCAAAAAATCATCAAAAATTCAATAAAAAATCCACAAAATCGAAATAAATTCCTACCCTCTATTCTTTGCTCATTTTTACATGGATTTTGGAGATGGAAAGAATTCAATTTGGAGGCTTATTTTCATGTTTGGATTTCATGTTGTGGAGGTATAAATCTTATTCTTTTGATTCATTGTTTTTAGATGTTTCATTTAAGCATAATTAGATTTAATAAATTAATTCTACCTACAAGTTTTAAAATTCAAGTTAGGGTTATAAAATTAGGTTATGGTTTTTATTAATTAAGTAGGGTTATATTATGTAGTTTAACATTTTTAGAATGGGAAAATCTTGTATGGATGGTATATTGTAAATTGTTTATCCAAAATTGTTTAAATTAAACAACTTTGTAAACTAGATTTCTATATATTGCATATATTGGTGAAATAAAATTCCAATTAATATTCGTAACACTAGATTATGGTTTTTATGAGGGTATTAACATGTTGGTAGAATGAAAAACTTAATTTGGTTACTAGTTTTTATTTATAATTGAAAAATAGTGATAAAAATGCTATTTTTGCTAACTAGATTTTAGAAAATTCTTAAATAAATGAGATTAAAATCTAAATTATGATTTCATTATATTATTATCATCATGAATTTTAGTTTAATACATTAATTCATGCAAAATCCAGTTTAGTTGTGATATTGAGAAATTTTGCTTAAAAATACCGAAATCGGGCATGCTTACAAACTACAATTTCAATTTAAAACAAATTAGCGTGTTTAAAATAAAGGAAGGGTTTATATAATCTATTTATGCTATTTAATGAGTATTATGACCATTAGTTTCATTAAACGTCAAGTTTTGAAGTAAAACGGTGAATTGACATTTTCAAGGTTTTCGAAATTGGATGATTTGATCGATTTTAGGGTTCCGATGATTTAAACCAAGTTTTATATTATAAGTAATGGGTTTGAAAGATACGGGTTGTTTATTGGTTTTTATCTCGATCAATCGGCGTTTGTATGCCGATATCGAGCAATATTTGGTTCTTTTGCGTGAACGGGACATAGGTTTTAACCTATGCGCGTTCCGTGCGTCGTTTTGACTTTTGTCCGTGATTCAGTTTACAATACTATATATGTTTGCGTATAGGTACCCCTCACGTGGACTGCGGGCGATGAAGAAGAGGACGGCGACATCGTTTTCGGCAGACATGGACCAGGTGAGTAGATGTATATCTACGGGGGTAAGTTGGGTGGATGGCGTTTAGCACCCCCGCAAACTTAGAATAGGGATATACTTATTGTTGTCAGGAAGCCAGACGTGACCTTAGATTCTTGATGAGTAGGACCCTAGTAATGACCCTAGGTTGGACTAGACTGATTTAGAAAGACCATACCAGAGGATGAATACCTTGGAAGAGATTCGTAGGTTTCAGGTAGATACACACACACGCACACACAGAGACTCGACGTGGTGTATACGTGTATGGATGTGTGTGTGTGTGTGTGTGTGTATAGGACTAGGTGTAGGTATATATATATACACAATACGTATATGTGATACAAGGATGTGATATGATACACGAGGATGAAAAAATATAACTGGGCTGATGCCGTGATTCTTGGCTATACAGTCGTGTTATGATGTTAGCGGATCATTAGAAAATGAGATAATGGATTTGTATACATGAACAATAATAAAGGATGGTGATGATATTGAAGTATATGGGACTCTAAAATTGAACCCGGACCTTAACCTGTGCCTGAAATTCTGATATGATATATGTGTGACTTGATTACGACATCATATAGGTGTGACTTGATTTCGATATGATATATGTGTAACTTGATTACAATATCATATAGGTGTGACTTGATTACGATATGATCTAAGTGTTGCTTAATCACAATATGATACATATGACATGATATTTCTGAGGATAAATTAACGATGTATATTTATGCTGGCAATGATATATGATTGATGTATGCGATTACAGTACAGCACCTTGTTCTTGACATGTGTTGATGATGATATTATACGGATAATGAGATACGTAGGTGATACTTGACCCGTACCTCGATATTGGGATGCCGTACGATGGATTTTACCGTACGAGGCATAGATATGATGATTGATCCGCACTCTTGATTCGAGGAAGTCGTACTACGTACGTGACGCTATTGAGGCTGGATCGCCGACTATTAGAGATATGGACTCAGACTTTAGGTGTACTCTTATTTCTTATCGACTAGTTCTTAGGTTTAGTTCTTTAGGAGGTTAGATGGACACTAGTTAGGCTTGAGACATATAGTGGTAGTTATACTTGTATATCAAATGAGTGGTTATTACACATCTGTCTTTACATTCAGACCGTAATTATTATGGTGCATGTTCATATATATGTTTCTATAATCAGAATAACACTTTGCCTATTAGGACACCAGCACCATTACCGAAGATACACATATTCCACGCACACTTATTTGCCGGCTCACACACATCATCATCGGTAATTGCTATGTCACGTACACTTTAGATAAAATTATCTGTTATTGATAGAATCAGCTAACAGCTAGATCGATATAATATTGTGATTACTCTCTGGTGTTAGTATAGACATGGAATTTATTACTTAGACATTTCATGCATTCATATTCTCATGTTATCATGCAGTATTATGGGGCATATGCCGACACTTATCATATACTTACTCATGATTTTGTGATTTTGGATTTCTATGAGATTTCTGGATTTTTGGGGAAAACAGCAAGAATATATAAAAACTTCTCTCTCTCTCCTCCTCTCTTTCTAAAACATAAGATGCGGTTTTCTCGTGATGTATGTGTCGTCCACCATGAGATTTCATGTTTTCTGTTGGATTTCGAGACCCGATTCGATGAGTGGATGAACCGTCTCGGGTACATGGTGGGCCCGGTATGGTACCCCGGGGCAAGAAGATCGAGTTGTAGACGATGAGCCTGGCAGGGAGGACTACCTACCGGTGATGTCTGGCGCGGCGGATATCTGGAGGATACCGACCGTTGTCGTGAGATTTGATGATATGGGCCAATCCGGACTGACGGAGCCCGATATATTGAGACTATGAGACATTGAGATTATGAGGTATTGAGACTTGAGATTTACATGTTTTGTGTCGATGCTTGACACGGATTTCCATGGATTTCATCGTTGATATTTCAGATTTCTATACACATTTTACCATGATAAAAGCTAAAGATTTCTTATACAGATATATCTAGATTTCAGGATTGGTTATTTTACATTCATGGTGCATGAATACTCATTCACATGACATAGTACTATATGAGGCACTAACACGAGCACGGAGCATTTGCACTTACATGTAGGTTATTATCCTGTCTTTACCTGATGACTAGTAGTATATTAGTATATTAATATGACCTAGGACAGCGTCGTGCATTCGATTTCTGTTCGCAGATATCTTCTACTCACGAGTTGGCAACTCACCCCCGTTGTGCCAAATTTTATTACAGGTTCGATGTACAGCTTTTCCTGGCAGCTTGCTGGCACATCTTTTCATTCAGGGTGATTTGCATGGTAGGTTGGTTCACTTGTATCTTGACCACCGTTGTACTTTTTATTATTTCATTTGTATCTAGTAAGCTCCATCAACCATACTTGTATTACTTGATAAGTTTACTGGACCAGTTATTTATTGTGACCTTAGAGTTGCGCTTGTATTATTGTGGTATCTGGTGGATTTGTTTTCTTTTAAGTTTGAACCTCGCCCTTTGGCGTTGTATACTATTGTGCATTGGTGTGGTTGTTTCTGCCTGTTGGCGTAGTGCTAGCTCCCGTTTGGGGATGCTTTTTATTATTTATATGTATTTATACTTGTTTGTACCCGTTTGGGGCCAGTTTTTACAATGGAGACTCTGCTGAAATTTTTGAGAAAATTGGATGATGCTTTTAAACATGTTTTCTTCATGTTTTCCTTTACATCTACTTCTTTTATGGTTTAGGTTTCTGGGCTTCGGCTTACTTAGGTTACGTTGCGCCTCTAGACGCTTCGTAATCTAAGTGCCAGTCACGTTCCGTACTTTCGGGTCGTAACAATTCTGTTGGGGATAGTGCCCCCAGAGTCAATTATTGGATCACAGGCACATGATTGCAATGATTGAGAGAGGACCTATACCGTTAGAACAGTCTTACTCAAGGTGATAGTATGCTATCTTGTTTACCTTTATCATCGTGTACTGTTTTAGGTGACCTTACATGTCACTATTGTGCGTTGATAGAGCCCTTAGGATTCTTGCTTGACTGCCAGCAGTATGAGGGGGATCATATACGTGGGAGCTGGGGTCTATAAGCACATCCTTAAATGGTCCCTAGTCGTGGGAGTTTTCGAGATAGGGCATCGATACTCCAGAGTAGACTAGTGTATACAGTCGAGACCCCGACGAGGGGCGGTGGCCGGTCTCACAAGCCACTGGTGTCAGTTGGTTCACCTAAGATGTATACAGGTGCTCATTGGGTTATGAGTACACCGGACAGGACTCGCCGGGAACATGCTAGTTGGTCTTATACCTGACGTCAGATAGCAATTCCCTGGTGACATGTGTACAGGTTAGTTCATCGACCTGAGATCGTCATTTGTCTCGTGTGAGTTCCCACTGTACTTTGATTACTACCCTACCACGCTCAAAGGAGTCGTGCAAACAGGTTTTAGTTGGGTACAGTCCCGAGCCACATGGCGGCAGTGAGCGGATCTTCAGGAGTTCATCTCTCCCGGTATTAGGGGTGAGGTCGCGCTGTGTCTAGGAGAGCCATTACACGAAGTCCTTGGCCAAGGCAGGAGATTTACTGGTAGGTTTTCCAGTAATATCTCAGGGTGTTCTGGGATACACTCCGACACGACTTGTACCGCTTTTGGGGGTCTGACTTTTACCAACCCCCTAGGCCCGCCATGCGATGCTCATAGACGAACGGACCGGACTGTACGGATATTGTCACTGACAGGCTCAGTAGGGTGTCAGGATGAGTTCGCTCATCGATGTCCCTTTTGGTCAATACCTGGTAGCTCGTTACGTATGGCTAATACCTCTGACGTGCTGGTGGTTAAATCCACAACCAAGGTGTTGACGAGTCTTTAGAGTCCCCCACAGACAGTTTCTCAAGTTTCGGGTGAAACGCTGTAGAGGCCGTATGGAGATATGGCAGGGTTCGATCTTATACGTGCGGTATTGCACGGATGATGATCGGACGGATAATACTAGCGGGCTTTGGGTTAAGACGGATCCTAGTATTGTATAGTGTAGATTTTGTCTCATTGCATTTGTATTCGGTCGGAATACAAATGCGGGTATGTGTATACAGTCGCGGGGTTTTCCTGTAATTTATTATGGGATCAGTTTTCTGAAGTTGCCAGTTTGTATTCCGTTTCGGCCAGTTTTCCTTTGTTCCTTCTTGGCCGGATTTTTCCGATGGAGGGGCTAATTTGCAGTTGTGCAAATTAGCATTGTGGAGGGGGTTTCTTGCAATTGGAGGGATTATGATGGTTTAAGCATCTTTGCTTTTTCTAGTGATCATAGCTTGCATTAAATGAGAAAGGATTTGGATAGGATTTGAGGTGACATAATTGTCTCATTATCATACACTTTCTTGCAATTGGAGGGATTATGATGCCATTCTTTTTCCCTCCTCCACTTTGAGATATCGCCAGCCACTTCTAAGGGGGAGAGGGTTCATTTTGGGGGTGGAAAAATATACATCATTCATCTCATTTTCTTGCCACCAAAATTCCATAACACATTTCCTTAGTTGATTTCTCCACCTCCACATCATGGCAACTTCATACCCCTTGAGGCAAACATTACTACACTTAGCCTACAGCATCTTTGGGCACGTCGGCTGTTCACACCATAATATTGTATTATTATATTCCCTATTCTTATTCGTTTTATAAATAAACAGGTGCTTTTGACGCATGTCTGCTACATATTACAGGTTACAGGTTCTTGGATCTAAAACAGTGAAAACGATGAAAAGACGATGCAAATGTGGACTTTGACCAACAAACAAAAGACTCTTGATCAAGCCTACATCAAAGATAAAATTCACAAAGTACAAGGCAATGCAAGGTCCAAGATTACAAAGCGAACGGTTAAAAGTCCACCGTAATTATTCACTGGAGATCTGGAAGAAACATAGAAGCTATTTTAATAAAAGAAGCAAATAATAAGGAAGCCCAAAGACAGAAGAGCCCACAAAGGAAATTTCAAGGCCCAATACTTCCTTTTAAAGAGACAGAGACATAAAATTTTACCAAAGCTTGGAGTCTACTTTGACTAGGTCTTCCTAAGAATATTTTGGTAAATGTAGACATGCGAATCAACTGTAACCTAGGGTTTCCTATCCTCTATAAATAGGAACTCTAAATCATTGTATTAGATATGCCTCCCTTCATTAATAAATTTCAGCATTCTTTTGGAGAGCATCATTTGTAAGTTCTTTATTTTCTGCCCTAGGTTAATTTTCTATTCTTTCCCTAGATAAATTTAATTTCTTGCCCTAGTTAATCTTTTATTCTCTGCCCTAGATAAATGTTCTTCAATTCCCTAATGAGTGAGTAGTCTCCTCGCTTGTTAGGGTTAGATCTGGGGAAGGTTTGAGAGACGAAGATCTCTCATCCCCTTTCTTGCCCGTCATATATTTTCATAGGACTCTATGCATACATGAACATACCGCTCCCTATGGCACCATATCCCTCGAGGTAGCGGTGATACCGTAATATAAAGGCCCGGTTGTGATGTTTTCCATGGAGGTTATGGTAAGGATTGATAAAGGAAGGACAGAAAACTAGAGGAAGAAAACATCTTCCCGATGATTCTAATCCCTTTTATTAATAATTACCATAACACCTAATTAGATCTTCATATGGATATAGAAAGCGGTGAGATTTATAGACTTTCCAAACTTAATCTAGACCTAACCCTAGCAAGACTTAGATATAGATTAATTTAGTTTTTAGATTTAATAATCAATCCGGCTCCCATCGGTATTAACTCGTTAGAGCGATTAGGAATTTCACAACATCCCTGTCGACCAACCCGTACTCACCGGCTAGCTACATGCGACGCCGTTCTTGATTGCGGTAATAGATAGTTTTTGAGATCAATCAAATGGCGCCGTTGCCGGGGATGGCGTGTCATTTTCTTTTTGCAATTTCGGGTTTATATAAAATTAAAAAATCATAAAAACTGAAAAATCAAAAAATATAAAAATTTATCATCTTTGTATTTTGTGAAGGGTATTTTTTGTTTGAATTTTGCAGGATCTGGAAAAATCCAGAGTTCGAAACAGAAAAAGATGCATAAGAACAGAAAGAGGTTGGAAAATCAAAACAACACAATTTTTTTGGAGACCTGAACCTCCGTACCGCCGCCATTCCGCTGCGCAAACGCACTCCCGCCGCCGAACCGCCGCGTCATGCTGACGTCATCGTGCGAAATTTTCACTGTTTGTTTCCTTTTTCCCCCCTCTGCAACCTAAAATATATCTTTTGAAAAATATCCTGCAGGATTCTTTGCGCTTAAAAATCTTCTCCCTTCTCAATAACAAATCTTGTGCAGGATTCTTTACGCCGCGCATAAAATAAAATCTTTGATTGCAAGTGATTTACTATTTTCCATATCTTTAATCGGACTTTAAGGGGCTTTTGAGCAATTCAGATTGGGTGGGGATTTCATCACCCTTCCCAGGACCCCAGAAATCACATAAGGCATTTGCATTGACCAATCTTTAGTTAAAAAATACTAGACTCAGCCCTAAGGACTTCGAGCTCAATAGGACAGAGGACTAGTTATAGGCATCAGCCGTTTATCCTAACCTGACTTTGCGGTGTCTAGGAAAGTGTGTCAAGGCAAGTGGTTACTTAATTAGGACCGCTACTTGTAGTGGGGAGCCTCCCACTTACCTGGAACTTACCTGGCCGCAATTGACGGTGAAGAGGCGGTTTGAGGTCTTATCTCTAGCCCTTTGGAACAGTTAGGAGCTGTCTAGCTGACCTAGGTGACCCTAGAGTTGGGCCTGATTATGCATTTTTGGTTGATCGAAAGTGTGTCTTAGCCCTTTATCAAAAATCTTCTTGCAAACAGTTCTAAATAAAGAGAAAAAGGAAAAAGGAAATTTTTTTAAAAAAGACTTGCAACTTTTGTCGCTAAGAAATCCTTGTACCACCTACCTTATTTCTCTTCTCATCATGGGTACCCCACATCACAAATCTCTTGCCGAACTTTGGTATCCCGAACCTAACTTTGCGTCTTACGTCAATTGTTTCAATCGATTTAAGGAAGATCCCTCCGTGCCTAAAATTTCTTTGAAAGATCAAATAGAAGCGTTTAGGAGAAACAGTTTGACTTTGCAACCAACTTTGTGTCAACCAAGTCAACCTTTACCACCTTCATATGTTGATACCACTTTTTCAAGTCCTGCTGTAACTCCTAAACCGATGTCCATTGCTGAGCATATTGCTCAATCTCGTAGCCGATCTTTCACCCTTCTCCACACATCTAACTCTAGGGATCAACAAGTCCATTCACCTTTTTATCTACATGTTGACCCTACTCCTGTCCAACCACCCACTTCCTACCAGTCCTACCCGACTTTCCCACCGTCACTAGACATTGTTTCTACACAGCCTTTTGGGAGTTTCACGTCTTCAAACAATTTCGAATCTTTTACCGAAACCCCCTTACCACCCAAGTCTAGTTTGGAAGAGTCGCTGGAGGCTTACATCTTAGCAACAAACAAAATGACTAGGAATGTGGAAGCGTCCGTGGCCGCCCTTATGCAACCTAGTGAACCGGTAGCTAGTTTCCCGCTAGCTCAAAATTTTTCAATGTATAAGGAGGCGGTTGGACAGAGTGAGACTTTGAGAGGATTTCCAAATCAAACCTACCCTTACCCAATTGAAGCCCACAACTCCAGTTTTCCATCGAATGTCCTAAATGATTCACAAGTTCAAAATAAAAACGAGTTGTGTGATTTTGTAGTGCTTGATTTGCCAAATTATGAAGAACCCCTTTCGAGTGAAACCACACCTAATCCTTTCGATCTTTACACCTCTGATCTAGAACCTAAATCGATAAATATCCATGCTTTTGATGAGGTGTCAGAAGAAATTGATTTTCACTTGATTGAGGATATAGACGCCGGGAATATTTCGGATGATGAACCTGTCAATTTGCTTGAAATTTTATGTCCAATTCATTATCCCGAGTCATTAAACGTTTTTCCCGAATCTCATATGCCTCTTGATTTTGATGATAATGGCATGGATGAGTTAAATATTGAGGAAAATTATGAGGATAGTATTGAGAAGAGTATTGAGGATAATATTGAGGTTGAACCATTTTTGTTTGATGTGTCGGATTTTCCAATTCATCCTCTTGAATCTTTAACTAAATCACCCTTCCTCCTATCCATCGTTCCGGCCACGCCTAAGATCACGCTTGAAGACTGTGAGCTTGAAAATTTTCTTTTTGAATCTGACACAGTTCTCACAGACGATAATGATTACGAGTGTTTCACTTTTTTGGACGACGTTGATGACTCACCGCCTGAGTTTGAGTCCTTTGAATTTTCAGACGAGTTAGTTGAACCATCAGACTCGGTTGCTTACAGTCGTTTCGAACCATTGATGGAATCTTTCCAGTTCGAGACAGTTTACTACGGTGAGAATGAGACTATCCCTAATTCACTCCCTTTCCTACCTTCCATTGTTCCGACCGTGCAAGTGACCGTTACGCTTTCATCTGCTACACCAAGTTCGACGTACCCATGCCTTCTTGTGAATCTTGAGGGATTTGACCCCATTTCACGACGAGTTGATAGATTAGCACAATCATTTTTAACACTTCGGTCATCACAAATTGCGCTAATTTACTCACTCGAGTTACACCCTCAAGATCGTACTCCACTTCTTTCTCTTTTCCGCCATTCTTCTCCTCCGCCGAGACCTTATTCTACTATTCTTCCCATTCGGTCTCGTGTGCTTCTCATTTCTTTTCTTTCCACCACATTCTTTCACCAACCCTACCATTACCACGATAAGATTTTTGAATGGTTGGTGCTCACCTTTGGCTTATGTAAGGCCTTATTTAGTTTGGGGAGGACCTTGTTGTATATATGTATATATATTTTTTTTGTTTTCTTTTTCTATAAAAAAATAAAAAATAAAAAAATTTCAAAACAATAAAAAATTCAAATTTTTTTTATAAATAAATAAACAGGGGAGTACCGACATTTTGACCCTCTTGGTGTGGCATGACAGCGAGGACACTGTCAAGTTTAAGTTTGGGGGTATGCTCGGTACGTCTTCTTCTTTCGCATTCATATGTATATTTTTGCATTTGCATACTTATTTTTAAAACCCATAAAAATTTCAAAAATTTCAAAAATTATAAAAATTATTGTATTCAATTTTGACTAGTTGACTAGAGTTTGACAAATAGGTTAACTGGTTAGGAACAACTAGATCTTAGACTTAGTAAATCAAAAACCCTAAAAATAACCTTCCTTAAAGTTTAACGGTAGAAAGTATATGTCTTTGTAGTTTATTTAGAAATAGGCAAATTTTAAGTTCACTTCTTGGGCTAAGTCGAAACAAAGGAAAAGTATTGATATTCTTATTAGAGTATAAGTTTGAAAAATAACTCCTAGCTTAAGTCAAGATTCTGAAAATGTATACCCTACAATTTGCACAATCACGCACCTTGAAACTTGGAATAGTAGAAGTGACCTTGAAATGTTCTTGTCTAAAGTCCTTAGTACGATGAAAATGAAATAAAAAAATTCAAGTGTGAATAAAAAATAAAAAAAAATGAACACTGGTTTTTGTGATTACTTAAGGCTGCAAAAATAGAAAAAATATTTAGCGAGGGTGCTTCATCTCCTAGTGCCTTAGACCAACTAGTTTTGGAGTCACTGCTAAAAAGCCTTGGGTGTTGTAAGACTAGGAATTACGCTTTAAAGTGCAAACATATCTTGTAATCGGTTGTTGGTACCTCAAGAAGTATTAACGGTCGCATGAAAGATGTGTAAGCAAAATTCAATTAAAAATTCACCTACTAATAAGTACTTTGGACAACGGACAAGGGTATGATTGCTTGATTTGAATTTCCAAGTGTAGGGGTGATTTATACACACACGTGGGGATATGTGATTAGAGTTTAGATGGGAGAAAGGAGTGAAGAATAAAACTTGTATCTTTAGTAGAGTTGATAGAAATTCCTAAGTGGAGATGGAACCATAGAAGGAAAACTTAATAAATGCCGAAAGCTAAGTAGGTCAGCAGAATATATATAATCTTAAATTAGATGATGAGGAAGTGTGAAGAATATGGGTGGATAATTTGCAGGTCGAAGATAATAGAGTTCCTTGTTAGAAACCCTAATTGGAGAATTAAAGTCGAAAAAGCCAAATTGATAGGATTTTGTGGGTATTATCCGCTGAAAACCCTCAGGAGACAACACTTCTCCTACTAGGGACACCTAGAGGTTTAACGGCTTGTTGCACGATCTCAGTGCAATCGCGTTTCCCTGCGAAAGTGCGGTTAAGTTTTTTGTAGAGAATAAAAATAAGTTTGCTCGAGGACGAGCAAAAGATAAGTTTGGGGGTATTTGTTCACACCATAATATTGTATTATTATATTCCCCATTCATATTCGTTTTATAAATAAACAGGTGCTTTTGACGCATGTCTGCTACATATTACAGGTTACAGGTTCTTGGATCTAAAACAGTAAAAACAATGAAAAGACGATGCAAATGTAGACTTTGACCAACAAACAGAAGACTCTTGATCAAGGCTACATCAAAGATAAAATTCACAAAGTACAAGGCAATGCAAGGTCCAAGATTACAAAGCGAACGGTTAAAAGTCCACCGTAATTATTCACTGGAGATCTGGAAGAAACATAGAAGCTATTTTAATAAAAGAACCAAATAATAAGGAAGCCCAAAGACAGAAAAGCCCACAAAGGAAATTTCAAGGCCCAATACATCCTTTTAAAGAGACAGAGACGTAAAATTTTACCAAAGCTTGGAGTCTACTTTGACTAGGTCTTCCTAAGGATATTTTGGTAAATATAGACATGTGAGTCAATTGTAACCTAGGGTTTCCTATCCTCTATAAATAGGAACTCTAAATCATTGTATTAGTTATGCCTCCTTTCATTAATAAATTTCAGCATTCTTTTGGAGAGCATCATTTGTAAATTCTTTATTTTCTGCCCTAGGTTAATTTTCTATTCTTGCCCTAGATAAATTTAATTTCTTGCCCTAGTTAATCTTTTATTCTCTGCCCTAGATAAAAGTTCTTCAATTCCCTAATAAGTGAGTAGTCTCCTCGCATGTTAGGGTTAGATCTGGGGAATGTTTGAGAGACGAAGATCTCTCATCCCCTTTCTTGCCCGTCATATATTTTCATAGGACACTATGCATACATGAACATACCGCTCCCTACGGCACCCTATCCCTCGAGGTAGCGGTGATACCGTAATATAAAGGCCCGGTTGTGATGTTTTTCATGGAGGTTAGGGTAAGGATTGATAAAGGAAGGACAAGAAACTAGAGGAAGAAAACATCTTCCCGATGATTCTAATCCCTTTTATTAATAATTACCATAACACCTAATTAGATCTTCATATGGGTATAGAAAGCGGTGAGATTTATAGACTTTCCAAACTTAACCTAGACCTAACCCTAGAAAGACTTAGATATAGATTACTTTAGTTTTTAGATTTAATAATCAATCCGGCTCTCATCGATATTAACTCGTTAGAGCGATTAGGAAATTCACAACATCCCTGTGGACCGACCCGTACTCACCGGCTAACTACATGCGACGCCGTTCTTGATTGCGGTAATAGATAGTTTTTGAGATCAATCATTGGCTTGCCAACTTCGTGCCCGAGTTGCCTCGGTCCAGAGGTGGGAGCACGTAAAAGAACTTAGCGGTGTGGTGCCCTTTCCGACGAGGAGATGAAGACCGGAGATTCCGCGAGGTGATCGGGACTGAGGCCGAAGACCAAAGTACACGGATCGCTCGGTAAAGCTTTCTTCCCATTCTCTAGTTTGCTAGGAGTAGGTTAATGGCCCGATCCGGGTTTATAGTGCGCGGTAGTGCCGGTTTACAAGTTAAAAGAAAAGTTTCGTTTCCGCATTTTGGCCTCGGAATGACGGCCGGGGCGCTGCCGTGCACTTACATTGGTATCAGTGCCACACCATTAACCTAGTCTAACTTGCTCGAGCGAGTTTAAAGCTTCGATCGAACAAATATCCCAAAACCGTGATTTCAAGTGCATCAGTTTTCTGTCGATTTTTTTTGGCTCGAAATTTTTTTCAGTGCATTACCGAAATACATGCTGGCAATTCTAAGAGTTCTGCAAAAATTTGGGGGCTTAAATTTACTGTTCCACCATGGAACCGCGGCCAAACCCATGCATTGGCCGCAGTTCCGCGGCCATAATGACTCCTTGTAGCACCAAATTTTTACAGAGGCTCTTGGACTTGGAAATGGGGGTTTTGGTATATTCTGTTTGGGCCCAGATTTTCTTTGAGTGCTACAGTTGTGCTTGGGGCCCACTTCGGAATTTTGGTCGATCGAAAATTTTAAACATGTTAGTCCACAGTATTTACATTATATCTGCGACCGTGAATGTCATTTGATCGGTAAATCCTGTCTAACTGCTATAGCCCTTTTAGACGGATTTGCGAACGTGACATTCACGTTGATGTTCTGTGTTGTGCTGTGATATTGCGGATTTGTCGTGGGGATAGCCTGGATGCAATGGTAGTACAGTTTGGTTTTATATGTACATTTGTTATTGCGGGGAGAGAGTCCGACATGTGCACTGCCGTTACTGCCTGTTTGTATATTATTCTTTTGGGGCACGACCAGGCTGATGTCGATGTACCCGTTGTATGTATATTTTACTTTCTGTACTAGGATTACCCCGCGGAGGGGTGCACGGATAGCCGGGTTCTAGAGGGCAACGGGACCACATCTCATGGCGTTGAGACGGAGGGGGCTTTACTCTAGAATTGGGGGGCTATTCACCGCACTCGTAGAGGGTATATGTTGACCCAGGAGGGGTGCCCAAGTTACCGGATTCCGTGAAGTGCTGGGTGGTCCATTCACGTCGCTGAAAGGGGCTGCCTCGCTTCAGGTTTTGGCGGGTAACTTGCCGCGCCCGTAGGGATCTAGGATTTCATTGCACAGGCTATCCACACTACCAGGGGAACGTTGGGTTTCAGTAGCGGCTCTATGAAACCTGGGGATTCCAGATATCTGTATTGTTCTGTGATGCTTATTACATTTCTGTGATGTTGCATTTTATCATGCCTTGAGCGAATATTATATATTGATATATATACTAGTAGATGCTGTATATGTTTTGCATCCGCGCTAGTCCAGTCCCCGCTCTGTCGTTAGTTAAGTAACCTAACGGGTGATGAAGGGACCCAGTGGTGAATGCGGATGGCATATACGTACATATTATTTTCGTTCTTTTGTGGTGTGATCAATTGATGGGACTGCGTTGATTCGGATCAATGCAAGCTAAACAAACCTATTCTGATGTTGCTGGAAAATTTTTCAAAAAGCTGTTATTGCAAGTACGTTCTCTTTTGTTTTGCACAGTGGTATTCGATTATGAATATCCAGCACCTCAGTCGACGAGGCAAGGGCCGAGATCCCTTCACCGGGAGTGACCCCTTGGACAGAAGTTTGCGTCAGGGCAATAAATTCACTATAGTTGATTACTTTTGCTTTGCATCGTGGTATTCAGTTGGAATATCCTGCACCTCATTCTATGGGGAAAGAGCCGAGATCCCTTCACCGGGAGTGACCTCTTTAACAAAGGTTTTCGTTACTATATTTTTATAAAGCTATCCGGTTCCTTCAACGATATCAAGTTCATTACGTTAAAGGTTTTTCGCCAAAAACCATTCGTAGCCCTCCGTCATTTCAGACGGGTAGCACTTAGTATTCATGCTATTTTTGTTGGCCAAAGTCAAGGCATAGTATATGGTAGCTCTTTGTTACTTTTCTGCAGCATAGATAGATGCGTTGGTTTGGGACAATCGTACTGCCTTGTTGGCCAAAGTCAAAGGTAGGTACGGGTGGGTTCAAATCAACCTGGAGAATGACGGGTAGAACTTGACATGTGACTTATGATTTGTTGGCCAAAGTCAAGGTCAGAAGAGCATGGGGTAAAAATCACATCGGGAGTTTCTAAAGAAATTGAAACTTGCCAGATATGCGCATACCTTCTGGAGTGTGATAACGTGAGCAGATTCCGTCGCGATATCATGCGATGATAGTTGGATCTCGATTCCTACTGATGAGTTGGTTTACTCCTCGGGCGATCCCGACTAATTCTTCTTTCAGGTTTGGGGAAGAATTTGACGTTACAGTGGGAGGTTTCCTGATTAGATAAAGTGATAACCATTCTGATCTAGGTTAGAGGGCACGCAGAGTGTTTCTTTTCTCTCTCTCTTTGGCAGCGACCATGACCCGACCCTTGACTATGATTCAGTGACCAAAATTGACCGAACCTTCTTAAACACTGGCTTTTGGATTGTCAGAGTTGCATACCTCATTGCCACTCCTACTTTTACCGTTTTCTCCAGGACACCCCGTATTACTATGAGCGTCCATTTCCATTGGACAAAACCATCGTATGGTTATATACGAACTCAAAGGAATTTATTCGAGGATGGTTTCCGGTTCTGGAGGAAACGAATAGAACTATTCAGTTGTCTTTTCCTTTTACCTTCTTTCAGGTTGCGAGTGCTCCTTGGATTAGGACAGTACACCTATTACACAAATTGGATAGTCTTCTTCCAAACTATAGGCAGGTGCCGACCGGTAGGGAATAAAGAAAACCATTTAGCCTAAAAGGTGTACAGAAGGTATTAAGTAAAGACATATCAAGGGATTAGTAAGAGGGCAAAGTAAATTGCGACTGCTATTCACGACCAAACCAAGTATTTCTTCGCCAATCCTAAATCACCTTTGTATTTCTCTAGGACACTCCGTATCACTACGAAGGTCCACAGTTATTTGGATACTCCATCGTATGGTTATATATGAACTCGAAAGGAACTTGTTCCAGTTCGGGGATGGATTCTGGTTCAGGAGAAATAGGAATAAGGTTTATTCGGTTGTCTTTTATCTTCACCTTCTCTCGCATTGCGAGTGCTCCTAGGATTAGGACAGTACACCCATTATGCTTATTGGATAGTCTTCTTCCAAACCATAGGCCGGTGTCGTACGGTAGGGAAGGAAGAAAACCATTTGGCCTAAAGGGGTGTGCAGAAGGTAACAACTAAAGACATATAAAGGGATTTACAGAGATGGCAAAGAAATATACGGTTACAGTTGTGAATCTAGATAATGGAAGAGGCATTACTAAGAATACCAGGATACCCTACGAAACATTTCAATGTTTCAGTTTCACTGTGTACTGTTAAAAGAAAACTGATTTCCCAATTAGTCCTTACTCCAGGGTATGTATTTACCAGGTATGATTCTCACATCTGTATGGTTTTACAGATGATGAGTGGGAGTAAGTTATTGGGAATTAGGTGATCATCCTCATTATATCGGAATTCGTTGTAATTGGTGATATTTGAGGAAATTGCCTGGGCTGTCTGCCGGACGGCAAATATTTGGTTTTGAATATCCGTTGTTGTGCACCAATTTCAAATTGATATATCTGTAAGTCTATTTTTATAGAGTGAGATATACTTTTTTGAGATTATGTCCATGATATTTACCTATATCAATGGATGGTTAGGTAAGGAGCATTAAACAGCGGTGTAATTCTTCTTAACCATAAGTACAGTTTTCAACCTACGACACACAGGGAATGAGTTATTAGACTCAGGGGACATATACAGAGTATTGTATATTGTCCAGTGTCCATCAGGACAGAGGGGTTGGTCCTCGTACTATATTCTGTTTACTTGTGACTTCTCTAGTTCTTAAACATGTGTTTCGTAGAAATACAAGGTCCAAGTTTTGAGAAGTTATAGGTATATGAATAAAGTAGAGAACCAGGTATTGCAAGTATCGGGATTCTTTAAGGTGATCGAAGATGTAGATACTTGTGTATGGTATTCAGTTGATAGTAATGATTAAGAGAACTTGCTTCTCTTTCAGGTTACTCATAATTGGAAGTACTCCTAAGTTGAGTAATGTTGATCGGCCTCTTTCAATTTAGTTGATATGCACTGGAGACAGCTGCATGATTTGAATCTGGTTCAATTAAATCAGTACCTTTGTTTCTGTATTGGATATTGAACAGTTCATATCTTAACGATGTTATGATACGGGGAGTTGTCCAGCTTATGCTTCAAACCAGACTCTGGATGACCCAAGGTACGTTTCTGTAATGGCAGTTTGTGGGTTGACCCAGGCTATGACGAGGGTTGACTTTCTACCATCTGGAAGATCAATAGTGATATTGTTCTTGACTTGCCACAGTATTAATAAAAATGGATTTTTTCAGAAAACAGTAGTGGGAGTATGGTAGAACTGGAAGTGATTCCAGAACCGCAGACGATTACTGAAAAATTTGATAAGAACCTAAAGATTCAATCTGGTTTGACATTCCATTGGCCACTCCGCAGACATGGTAGGTAACCTCAGGCACCCGAGAGGTACTCCGGTAGCCTCAAGGACGGTGACAGGGAGGTTCTTGTTTACCCAGACTTACCATTGCTGTTGTTCCAGACCGTGAGACCCGACAGGAGGATGAGTATAGCGTCGTTCTAAACTTGCTTTAGAAGTGTACGTGTATATGACTCTGCCAGAGGGTTGTCGTAGTGAGTGGGAGCAGCGGAAGCATTAATGGACAAGTGGCTTACGTCTATTTATAGACTAAAGCAGATATAGCGGAGATAGATCATCTATTTCTGATGTGACAGTCATAGGTTTGACTTCATCAGAATAGGAGATGGATCTGTTAAGAAAGTAGTAAGGTGTGATGTCCTGGTATTTGGATGACATACACAAAGCAGGAAGTGAAATTCCTACGGTTGGTTATACTTTGGTTGTCACATAGTAGTTTCTCCATATAGGACTTCGATTTCATATCAGACATTCTGGTTACTAGATCTATGGTTTTAGATATAGATTTGGGAAGTGTTCCAATCTGGGTACTTAGACAGCATTCTAAGAGTATTTAGAATGGACGACTCCTGGCACGGTAGTGTACCTGCAGGTGATGGAGTCACACTCTCTAAAGGTGTCTTACTGACTAAAGGGGAGAGGGATGTGCATGATTGGCAGATCACTTGCTTAGGCAATTGAGTCAATCATGAGATGTCAAGTACCACACCAGATGTTGTTTTTGTACGAGCTGCAATAAGTTGATATTGATCCAATCCTGGAGAAACATTCGGAAGCAGTTTTAGAACATAAGTGAATGTTCTAAGGATATGATAACGGCAGCCTCCTTTAGGAGACGGATATCATTCCATGCTTCCAAGGTGACCCGGATGATAGAGTGGCTGTCAGAGTTATAGTTTTCCCTCTGACGAGGGGCAGTATTTTGGACAGGTGGTCAAGGTGGATACTGAGGGAGGCATGGCGCAGGATACTGATTAAATTCAGTTGACGATACAGTCTAAGAAGTTTGGATTTGGAGTTCATTTATGAACTAGGTCCCATCAGATATCCAAACATACTCTAAGACAGGTATTGCTCATTTCGGGAGATGGTTTTCTCCGCGAACTTGAGATAAAGAGAGACATAGAAAGAAACATTTGAGCGGATCCACTCACTGAGGCTATTCCTCGAACGCATTAGTTTCGTAAACAGGCTTTGTGAGACTGATTAGTAGAGGAGTTGGGTGCTCGGTATCACACGGGCTGTGAGTATGCGACATCGCAATAATTATCCTTGAGTGCAAGTGGGAAATTATTGGGGATAGTGCCCTCAGAGTCAATTATTGGATCACAGGCACGTGATTGCAATGATTGAGAGAGGTCCTATACCGTTAGAACAGTCTTACTCAAGATGATAGTATACTATCTGGTTTACCTTTATCATCGTATACTGTTTTAGGTGACCTTACAGGTCACTATTGCGCGTTGATAGAGCCCCTAGGATTCTTGCTTGACTGCCAGCAATATGAGGGCGATCATATACGTGGGAGCTGGGGTCATAAGCACATCCTTAAATGGTCCCTAGTCGTGGGAGTTTTCGAGACAGGGCATCGATACACAAGAGTAGACTAGTGTATACAGTCGAGACCCCGACGAGGGACGGTGGCCGGTCTCACAAGCTACTGGTGTCAGTTGGTTCACCTAAGATGTATACAGGTGCTCATTAGGTTATGAGTACACCGGACAGGACTCGCCGGGAACATGCTAGTTGGTCTTATACCTGACGTCAGATAGCAGTTCCCTGGTTACATGTGTACAGGTTAGTTCATCGACCTGAGATCGTCATTTGTCTCGTGTAAGTTCCCACTGTACTTTGATTACTACCCTACCACGCTCAAAGGAGTCGTGCAAACAGGTTTTAGTTGGGTACAGTCCCGAGCCATATGGAGGCAGTGAGCGGATCTTCAGGGGTTCGTCTCTCCCGGTATTGGGGGTGAGGTCACGCTGTGTCTAGGAGAGCCATTACATGAAGTCCTTGGCCAAGGCAGGAGATTTACAGGTAGGTATTCCAGTAATATCTTAGGGTGTTCTGGGCTACACTCCGACACGACTTGTACCGCTTTTAGGGGTCTGACTTTTACCAACCCCCTAGGCCCGCTATGCGATGCTCATAGACGAACGGACCGGACAGTATGGATATTGTCACTGACAGGCTCAGTAGGGTGTCAGGATGAGTTCGCTCATCGGCGTCCCTTTTGGTCAATACCCGGTAGCTCGTTACGTATGGCTAATATCTCTGACGTGCTAGTGGTTAAATCCACAACCAAGGTGTTGACGAGTCTTTAGAGTCCCCCACAGACAGTTGCTCAAGTTTCGGGCGAAACGCTGTAGAGGCCGTATGGAGATATGGCAGGGTTCGATCTTATACGTGCGGTATTGCACGGATCATGATCGGACGGATAATACTAGCGGGCTTTGGTTTAAGTCGGATCCTAGTATTGTACAGTGTAGATTTTGTCTCATTGCATTTGTATTCGGTCGGAATACAAATGCGGGTATGTATATATAGTCGCGGGGTTTTCCTGTAATTTATTACGGGATCAGTTTTCTGAAGTTGCCAGTTTGTATTCCGTTTCGGCCAGTTTTCCTTTGTTCCTTCTTGGCCTGATTTTTCCGATGGAGGGGCTAATTTGCAGTTTTGCAAATTAGCTTTGTGGAGGGGGTTTCTTGCAATTGGAGGGATTATGATGGTTTAAGCATCTTTTCTTTTTCTAGTGATCATAGCTTGCATTAAATGAGAAAGGATTTGGATAGGATTTGAGGTGACATAATTTTCTCATTATCACACTTTTTCCATTTGCTTGATGCCATTCTTTTTCCCTCCTCTACCTTGAGATATGTCCGGCCACTTCTAAGAGGGAGAGGGTTCATTTTGGTGGAGGAAAAATATACATCATTCATCTTATTTTCTTGCCACCAAAATTCCATAGCACAATTCCTTAGTTGATTTCTCCACCTCTACATCATGGCAACTTCATACCCCTTGAGACAAACATTACTACACTTAGCCTACAGCATCCTTAGGCACGTCGGCTTGCCAACTTCATGCCCGAGGTGCCTCGGTCCAGAGGTGGGAGCCCGTAAAAGAACCCGGCGGTGTGGTGCCCTTTCCGACGAGGAGATGAAGACCGGAGATTCCGCGAGGAGATCGGGACGGAAGCCGAAGACCGAAGGACACGGATCGCTTGGTATAGCTTTCTTCCCATTCGCTAGTTTTCTAGGAGTAGGTTAATGGCCCGATCCGGGTTTATAGTGCGCGGTAGTGCCGGTTTACAAGTTAAAAGAAAAGTTTCGTTTCCGCATTTTGGCCTCGGAATGACGGCCGGGACGCTGCTGTGCACTTACACATTCTATATATATATATATATCTATATACCTATGTCCCAGGTCACATCCATAACGATCTCATATCAGGGGACCGACTGTAGGGTTCCTAGGCACACTCATGAGGTTCTACAACTGATCAACCATGCCAAATTCAAAAAATTAGTTGCCGAGAAACCCTTACCTAGATCGTTAACTAGAGGATAGGTGAAAGAAAAAGCAAGCAAACAACTTTGCTACTAAGTGAATGGAAATACAACCTTTGTAGATCCGGTCCTCCACTTCCAAAGCTCCATGACGACGTCCCTTCGCTGCGATCATCGGGATCCCGGACTCTAGCGATGGTTTCGTCAGAGAAATGATCGGGCTAGGTCGTTGACTTCGATGCCGAAGATGATCTACGTCGAGGCAACTCTAACTCGAGCTCCATCTTCACTTGGTCATGAAACTTGTGAAGATAACACACTCTACTACATGGCAAGTGGTAGAGGATGAAGAAATAGGAAGTGGGTTCACTTTGGATTTGGATTTCTCACTTGATTTGAACACTTGAAATTTTCTAGCAAGCTTTTCTTTTCTTCATGAAGAAGATGAAGAAGAAGGAAAAATGAAAAAGAATTCTCTTGAAAAGAAAATTCAAGTGATGTCTATCATATTGCAACCATGGGTGAGATAAACTCATGTAGAGAGTAAACTAGGGTTTAGGTAATGGTTAGGTTTAAGAACAAAACAAAAATGGTTTGACTTTTCAAAGATGCTATGAAGCTTCATGAAGCTTTAAGCCAAAATAAAGAAAAGCACCATTTTGTTTTTCCAAAAATAAATAAAGAAAACAAAACCCTAACCATTAACCTAGACTTGGTGTAAGTCATACACACACCCAAGTTTACATGTATCATCAATCATGATACAAACAAGTGCACAAAAATATATCACATATACAACTTGTGCACATCAAGTGAGAAAGTTAATCTTAAGTGAACAAATACTAGTTAATGTAAAGTAATATATCAAATATATAATTATACATTAAATCATTAAATCAACACATGATTTAATGATCCGGTCATATCGCACATAACCGACTAATATCAAGTGTATCAATGTATCGAATCAACACTTGATTCGGTAACCCGGCTATATCACATATAACCGACTGATGATACAAATCGCGAGAATAGAATACAGTATCACATACAGGTATTATTCTCGGTCCCGCACATATCTTATATGCGCTCCTATTTCGTTTCGCTTGAGCCAAGAAACCCCTGTGTAGGACTCTAAAGACTCGTCAATACGCCGGCAGTAGGTGGTGATCATATCAATCACCCACAAGCCGCAAGCGGTCTGCTAAACGTAACGGTCACCCGGGTATTGAGCGATCAGAAGATCAACGAGCAAGCCCGCTCACACTCCTATGAATCCAACCAGTAACACTTACCGTACAGTCCGGTCTGTTCGTCTGATATGTCGCATATCTTGCCTAGGGATGGTAAACGCCAGACCCCAGTAGCTCGATAAGTCGTGTCGATATGTGGTCTATAACAGTTCGAGAAACTACTGGTAACACTTACCAGTAAATCTCAGCAACCCTGGCCAGGGATTTCCGGTTATAGCCAATCGAACACAGCGCAACATCAACTCCGTATACCGGGAGAGACGAATCCCCTCCTATCGCTCATTGCCTCCATGTGATTCGGGACTGTACCCAAAAACCACCATTTTTCACACCCACTTGGAAGTGGTAAGGTGGAAATCAAAGCACAGTGGGAATCATACAAGACTCTATGACGATCTCGGGTCTACAGACTAACCTGTACCAGTGTCACCAGAGAACTGCCATCTGACGTAGGGTATAATACCATCAGGGAGTTCTCGGCGAGTCCGTCCAGTGTACCCAGTCTCCACTGAGCACCCGTATATCATCTCTGATGTCAAACACCAATGGATATGGGATCATCCATCGCCTATCTATATGGGTCGAGAAGCTATACGCTAGTCTACTCTGGTATATCGATGCCCCGTCTCGATACACCCATGACTAAGGACCTTGAAAGATGTACTTATGGACTACCATGTCCCCATTAGTATGATCCGCATTATAGTCCAGATAGTCAAGTACACATCGTAAGGGCTTTACCAACATGTAACAGAGAGACAATCAGTATACACGTTAAGGTAAAGAGTAACCAGATAGTATACTATCATGTCGAGAAAGAAAGTCCTCCCTATATATGTCCCAGCATCCACTGCAATATACATCCTATGTACAGTAATGGCCTCTAGGGCATACATATAACTAACACCGACAAGGTATCAATCATCTCAATCGACTCGCATCCGTATACCAACATATCATCAGATCATCATATTCGTCTTATATTCTTTTCATCGCATTTATATCTCACATCAAGTCGAGTTTACATAAACATTCTATCTCTACTATAAGTATAAGTATCTAATCTAACATACACACCCGAACCATACAATCAGATTTTTAAAGAAGCGAATCGTAGTTTTGAAAATAGGGGTTACGGTGTTTTTAAGGAAAAGATATCATTTGAAATTCCTTAACGTCCCTCGAGGTATCTGTTTAAATGATGCATACGATTCTTCAGTTTAGAAATATGTATGGTTCGGATGACACATCTACGTCGACTATCTAGTCCTATAATATCCTAAACGGCAATATCGTCAAACATACTAGCTGTATCATATACTTCTAACTATTCTTTAGTTTCTAATATGGTTTCTATAGCTATCTTTTAATTCTAACCCTACTTTGCTACTCTAGGTTTTCTTAACCATATGCTACAAATCGGTTTCCACCAAAACTTTGTGGGGGTGCTATACGCCATCCACTCGACTTCCGCGGTAGATATTGATCTACCCACCTTGGTTTTCGCTTGCCGAAGTCGTTGACGCCATACTCCGTCGTCTCGGAATCCATGCGAAGGTACCTACAATAACAACACATATCGCAACGCTATTAAAAATCCGGTTCTAAAATCCAAAATGGCACGTGCATTGCTCATAGATTAGAACCTATAGCTTACGCGTACAACATCAACCAAACAACCCTTGTTGTTGATGTACGAACTTCCAACAACCAAATACAAATCCAAATAACAAGAATTAGCATTTCAAAATACGGAAAACATAGCCAAAATCACACTAAAAAGCTCCCAGATTTTGACTCAGGTCAAATAAATCTAAGCAAACAAGTCTAGGGTGGTGTACATTGGGTATTTGAGCTACTGGAACGACCTGGAACCCAAATGCCACCAAGTGGCCGGCCACTTGGCCTAAAATTCCAGCCTCCTCGGCCCCATGGCCTCTGTTTGGGTTCGTGTGGTCGGGGTGGTCTCCTAGTACCCTAATTTGGTCCCTGATATTGTTTGGTTTCCTAAAAAATTCCCCGGGTTGCTCCAGATTTCCCTACACACCCAAATTTCTCACAAAACCGACATGGATAAAATCCTAAATCCGTGTTTTGTTTTCTATACTAAATCCCAGCTCTAGAATCACCTCAAAAGTCCTATTGACAGCCACTAACATCATCTATATCCCAAACCCTTCTCTAGAATTTCAAAGTTCACAAATCCACCAATCCAATTCAACTTCTAAACTATCTAAAACATAAGAAAACTAAAACTAACCACATGGAAATGATTATACCTCATGGTTACAGCCAAGAAACACCCTAGAAGTCCCAATGTTTTCAAAATCCCACTTTGCTTGGTCGAATGTGATGAGGGTGAGGTGGGGATCATTTTTAATGAAAGGGGTTTGGGGTTTTGATTAGGTTTTGGAGATGGTTTCCATGGGTAGTGAGGTAGAGGAAGAAGGAGATGAAGAAGGATGAGGGAGTTTAAGAAATGAAATGAAGTCAAGAATGAGGTGGGGATGGAGCCTTACCTCTCTCTCTCTCTCCTCAAGCATGCATACCTTCATCATGCTGTCCCCTCTCTCTCTCCTCAAGTCATCATGACACCTTTTTCTTTTCTTTTTCTTTTCTCACCACAATAAAACCATAACACATAACGCAAATGAAATGAAACAACATGTAACATGTCATGGTGCACTAGCCATGGAAAACTTTAGAAACACGGATTTGACTTAATCGCGATTAGCAGTGCACTGATCAGGTTTTTATCAAAACTGCACATAATAAATTTTAGAAATGCCAAATCCTTTAAATATATTTTTAAATGAATAAATCATTTTAATTTCCAATTATTTCACAATTATTGGTATATATTTATACCCTTTTTCGAAAACCCCAATTTCGCAAATCGGGCAGTTTTCGGGAAATATATTATTTTAATATTAAATTCCAAAAATAATATTTTATATTTTCTGAAATGTTACATTCTTCCCCCCTTAAATAAATTCGGTCCCCGAATTTAAATTAAAACCCCCAAAATCTAAAACATTTCGATAATCAGCTTAAATCAACGGGGCTCCGAAATCACGAAAGATGCAGAAACAACACAGCGCGTCAAGTGCGCATGAAAACGAGTACAAAACTCAAAATCGAACTCCGCCAAGTGTCATGCAAATCATCGGATTTGCACGCGTATCATCGGAGTTAAAATGGAGATACAGATCTCGAAATCCAATACCGAAATCCGATATACACTAGTCAAATACTATAATATGTATATAGTACGCATCTTTGGAAAACTTTCAAGAACTGAATAAAACTCATGAAAAAATATTTTCTAAATTGCCGCGTGAATGCGTAACTCACGGCATAAGTGACGGACGCTCGTTTGTAAAATAATAATATATGTCCATATATGTTTTGCTAAGTATACGTTCCGTCTTCTTTCAAAATATCCTAAAAGGTTTTATTTTAAAAACGTTCGTGTCGCTCACGGACACGTAGGAAATAGCGAGACTATAGCTCTTTTCCAAAGACCTCTTGGTAAACTTTTAATGCGTGCAAAGTACTCAGATACTGTTCTCAGATCAGTCTTGTTCCACTACTACATAACATAGTGCCTATCATGAAAACAAAGTGCTCAAAAGCAAAATAAGCCTCAAAAGGCGTATCTAACCATCACGTGCGTCCGGTGCGCACGGAAATCAAATCCAAATACACGTGCCACAACATGCAAAAAATCCAAAACTAAGTGCAACGGGTGTGCAGGAAAACATCTGTCCAGTGCAACGGGTGTGCACGACAACTACATCAAGTGCATCTAGAGTGGCTGAAAATCTCAATCCAGTGCAACTAACGTGCACGGGTGAAAATCCCAAATCGAGTGCATCCGGTGTGCACAAAATCACATCTCATATCATGCGCCCAACATGCGCGAAAATCCAAATCAGGTGCATCCATCATGCACGAAAGAAATCTAAATCAAGTGCATCAAACATGCACGAATAAAATCTAAATCAAGGGCATCCGATATGCACGAGTAAAATCTCACTCAAGTGCATCCTATGCACACAAAATCCAAAATCAAGCGCCTAATACGCGCAAAAATCCGACCAAAATGCATTGGGTCAGTAAAAGCATATAGTGCAGTAGCATGCACAAAAACGAACGGCAAGTGCCAACGCGCATGAAAACGCAAATCGGATAACATAAATGCTCAGGGACATAAATCGGTGCAACAATGTACGGAGTATAAATCTAGTGCAACCAATGCACAAAAACATAAATCCAGTGCAACAAAGGCACGAAATATAAATCTGGTGCGACAAACGCACGAAACGAAAATCTAGTGCAACACTGCTCGAAATGAAAATCCAGTGCAATAAATGCACGAAATATAAATCTGGTGCATCAAGTGCACGAAATACAAATACGGTGCATCCAGTGCACGAAATACCGATCAATAACTCAAATGCGTAAACAGTAACACCGAGTGTGCTAAGGTGTATAAAATCATAAACGTGTGCAACTGCATGCACAAAACACATATCAATGCACTGCAAGCACATATAAGCTATACCGAGTGCAAAAGTCAAATCGAGTGCGTACCACACGCACAAAAATCAAATCAACTGTATGAAATCCACGAAATCATAAACATGTGCAGCCAAGGCACAAAACCAATATCAAGTGAAATAAATATGCACAAATCAAAAACCAACACAACGGTGTATAAAAACATATCTCAAGTGCAATAACTATACACAAAATGTAAATACCCAGTAGGTGCAGCCATGGTGCACGAAATCAATATAAGGAAACTCAATCATCAAAACTCAATCCAAGCGATATAAGCGTGATACTTGGATCACAAACGCAAATCGCAATAAATGACATCGAGCTACACCTCCTACAATGTTGAAAAATAAACCGGTGCGCCTAAAACAGGAAGAACAAGAACATCCGCTTGCCTCCTGCTCATGATCTGGCGTCCTCTGTCTCTGGGTCCTCATTTTCTCTGCGGATTACCAATCTCGCAATCCATCGGCTTGTCGGCCTGGTCAGGTGTACTAACGGGAACGATTCCGTTCTGGCACTTCTTTGGTCATCTCTCGGTCAATCATCACGACCACTCGTCAAGCAGCACATCATTGGCGTCGGCCTCTGGCTCTCTGAATACACGTCACACGTCTAACCCTTGGTGCAAATCTTATTGCAGCAGTGTGCTGGAAGGAATCCTGCTCAAGGTCTCTTCCGATCTCGCCTATGCCGAACTGTACGGAGGCTGGTACTCTTACATAATCTTTTCTCGTTTTCTGGACATCTGCGTTCTCAGCACAACGTTTCCTCGGGAACTGGCCATATCGCAACGCCTCTGCATACATATCAGATCCTCTGGCATCAACGGGGAGTAAAAACAGCTTGTCAGCATCTCGCACGAAACTCTGGTTCCGCTCGTCTTTATCATCGTCCATCTTGACGTCACATCATGTTATCTGCGCACTGCAACTGTTCTCGGCCACTATCAATCCAGAGTCTCTCACACGGACTCGAAGTCATGAACTCGGTATCTTCATCACTCTGTAGAAGATATCTGGCCGAACACGTCCTCGGGAACTCGTCCCAACCATCGGAGGAATACTGTATACTCGTCCATTCTCGATCAACTCACAACGCATCTGGGTGAGGTCCTTTATCCAAAACTGGTCAGCTTACTGGTCTCCTATCACATGATATCCGGACGACGTCAAACTTTTCGATCGAGTCATCAAAGTCCTATAATTTCCCAAAAGCTCAACACCTGAGCACAGTCTGATAATATCTGGTACATACCACAGTACCTACGGACCAACTGTAGAAGGGCAAACCCAAGCCTCACTGATGGCACCGCTAAACTGCAGCAAACCATAAGGTTCAAAAGCGGTTCCATGGTCATCATGTCGAGTTAGGGTTTCATTCTTCTAGAGGGTCCACAGAATCACTTGCATGTTCCTCCGAACCCTTTAATCTTGGGAAAAATGGGTTTCTGACATTCGTTTGAACTATTTATCTTCACCTATACAACATGTGAATACCCTTCGTCCGCATGCTAAGCAATGCTTCAATCCTCTAGAAAGAACGATATGTCAACGGTCATCTCTGGATCGGCCTGCTCTAGATCTGAGTAAGACACTCCACACTTGAAATCTTCAACTCAACTGGGCCTGCGTCGGCACATCAATCTGACGAATCACCTTCGTCTCTCAACTCGGGGTAGACTAGCTATCATCTGTCGCATTTCTGCCTGGAAGCTCCGGCGATCTCAGCTCGTAAGCTCTATAAGCGACGTTCTATTAATCTCAGCAACAGCTGGGTCATATGTCTGCACGGTAGACGGCAATCTCCAAGGTAGGCTATACATCAACACTCCTCTAGCAACTCGCAGTTCTATCAATGGCCCGATCATCCGGTACAAAACCAAACACTCGCCTCAACAGGAGGTCACAACATAACACTACATCGAGACGTTCCCATGTCACCAGAAAACACGATGGTCAGTCCTCGTACATGACGAGCTCGCCATGACCGCAACACTAGCAGCAGCTCAATCTGCGCTCAAACATGGTGACAGGAACCACAATCGAGTATCGAAGAAAGCAGATCAACGGCATGAAAGGAAACAACAGATCTAGAATGGATACATGGTCATAAGAAGGAACAACATCAATGAGAGTATGATCATGGAAACGAATAGAATCGAGGATCTCAAATGGATGTATAATCAACGGTACGAAGAGAATCATAGATCTCAAAATATGTACATCCTAAGGTTTCTTAAGTGGAGTATCGTATCGTAAATATGCCGCGGAACATACGTACGGCACGTCACTCTACTCAATCAATCAGGGTCAGCCTATGAAACGAAAGTTCGGGTTTAATACCCCCCCCGTTCAAGTATAAGTTCCGTAAGGTCAAGCCTAGGTTCCGAAAAACATACCCGCCTTAGACTCCGCATAGTCAAACATAGACTCGAACAAAGGTTAAACCTAGCGCTCTGATACCCACTTTGTCACGACCCGAAATATTAGCTCATGACCAGCACTTAAATCACGCAACGTCTAAAGGCGTAACGTAATTCAAGTAAGCTGAAACCCAGAATTCTAAACCTTTTTAAGAAAATAAAAGAGGTGAAGTTTTGAAATAAAGGTATAATGAAATCAAGTTTTCTTAAATGCATGGAAAAGGAACATGAATAATGCAAGTGAAATTTACTAGTTTGAAAACATGTTTCTTCTTTTAAAAATTTGGGCAGCAACTCCTTTGTATTTTTGATCCAAAACCACAATACAAGATGACAATAAAGGAATCCCCAAGCGGGAGCTAGCTCTTCGCCAACCGGCGGATCACAACCACGCAAGACAATATAAATAAGTATATGACGCTCAACGGCGAAGATCACCACAAAAGATAAAGAATAAAGCGAGATATAAATCCCCAAAAGCGAACATAAAACCCATCGCTCAAGTCTCGCACTACAAGTCTTACTAAGTCTCAACTTATACAATTACTAGTTTGATTTGATGGAGTTAACTAGATACAATATGAAATATAGATACAAGAGTGGGTACGATACAAATGTCCCACCTACCAAATCAAGACGCCTGAATGCAACTTTGTGCCAGCGAAGCCGCTACTGATCCATGCGGTCTACCTGCATGAACTGTGGCACAACGGGGTGAGTTGCCAACTCGTGAGTAGAAAAACATCTACAAGTATAAATCGAATAAACAACGACTCCTAGGTCAACTATATCATAAAGGTAATACTATGATATCTAGGGTGACCGGGTCAGTATATGTGCCAACACTAATATCAATACCTATGTGTATGTGGATATAATCCAACAATCTAATCAATGTATTTATGCATGTGGATCTCGTCCAACCATATAATCAATGTCACAACAATATCATGCATGTAAATATCACAAAAGCATATG
This sequence comes from Agapanthus africanus, assembly GCA_030015575.1. Taxonomy (NCBI): domain Eukaryota; kingdom Viridiplantae; phylum Streptophyta; class Magnoliopsida; order Asparagales; family Amaryllidaceae; genus Agapanthus; species Agapanthus africanus. The sequence goes on from CM057349.1 coordinate 174,827,301, forward strand.
CATGAATGTATGAGGATATAAATCAACAGGTGTCCCTCGCGACACTTCAAAATCATGGAACCGGAGTGTCCAATCTCGACACTTGAAAACATCATGAAACCCGTGTCTAGCATCGACAAGTAAATCCTCATATATCTCAGGCACCGCGTCCTCAGATCGGCCCTCAGGTGCCGCATAATCTGGTCAGCCCTCATATCCATCTCATGACTCAGGTCGTATCCTCTGGATAACCACCAGGTCCAAATACTATCACCGGTAGGTAGTAGTCCCTCTGTCAGGCTCATCGTCATCCACACGAAATCTCTCTCTTGCCTCGGGGTACCATACCGGGTCCAGCATGTACCCGCAAACGGAATCATCCGCTTCCTCGAATCGGGTTTCACATGTCACTCTCAGAACCGAGAAAACACATGGTGGACGCACTGAAATATCGTATTAAGAGAAACCGGGTTTTTAAAACAGTACATACATTCTTTTGAAATAGCCACGTTCTCAAATCCAGAAATCTCATGAAAACAATATATCTCAATGCGTAAAATCATTAAGCATGATGTATGCGACATATGATAAAAATGTAAGCATATTCGAATATCATGCAACATAGAACAGTAATATGACATGTTAAGGGAAAACCGCTCTTTTAAATGAATCCAGTTTTAAAATATATCCTGCGGTTCCCAATTTCTCCAAAGTCAAATACAATATTGTATAAAGGTGTATATGCAACAATAGTAAGTAAATTATGCAAGGATTCATATCATAATGCAGCAATCCTACTGTGTAGTGACATGGCAATTATCGATGATGTTGTGTGTGAGCCGGCAAATCTGTGTACGTGTAACATACGCATCATCGATAATGGTGTAAGTGTACTAGCACAGGTATAAGCAATGCAATGCGAATAACATGAATGCAGCATAAGATAAATCACATGTAAATGCTGACAGGTATACGTATCTAGCATGTCCGAGTCGGTGAATCTATCAATCGGCATCTAGCCACGCACATCACGTACGGTATAATCCATCATACGACATCCTCTAGTCAAGGGTATGGATCAATCATCAAGTCAACTCATCACGTACGGAAAATCATCGTAAGGCGGCATTAAAACATTATGGATCCTATCATCCTATAAGACAATGAGGGTACGACCTAATATCACGTACGGCTTATCATCCATGATTCACAACATTCTATATATATATATCTATATACCTACGTCCCAGGTCACATCCATAACGATCTCATATCAGGGGACCGACAAGGTATCAATCATCTCAATCGACTTGCATCCGTATACCAACATATCATCAGATCATCATATTCGTCTTATATTCTTTTCATCGCATTTATATCTCACATCAAGTCGAGTTTACAAAAACATTCTATCTCTACTATAAGTATAAGTATCTAATCTAACATACACACCCGAACCATACAATCAGATTTTTAAAGAAGCGAATCGTAGTTTTGAAAATAGGGTTACGGTGTTTTTAAGGAAAGGATATCATTTGAAATTCCGTAACATCCCTCAAGGTATCTATTTAAATGATGCATACGATTCTTCAGTTTAGAAATATGTATGGTTCGGATGACACAACTACGTCGACTATCTAGTCCTATAGTATCCTAAACGGTAATATCGTCAAACATACTAGCCGTATCATATACTTCTAACTATTCTTTAGTTTCTAATAAGGTTTCTATATCTATCCTTTAATTCCAACCCTAGTTTGCTACTCTAGGTTTTCTTAACCATATGCTACAAATCGGTTTCCACCAAAACTTTTCGGGGATGCTATACGCCATCTACCCGACTTCCCCGGTAGATATAGATCTACCCACCTTGGTCTTCGCTTGCCGAAGTCGTTGACGCCATGCTCGTCGCCTCGGAATCCATGCGAAGGTACCTACAATAACAACACATATCGCAACGCTATTAAAAATCCAGTTCTAAAATCCAAAACGGCACGCGCATTGCTCATAGGTTAGAACCTATAGCTTACGCGTACAACATCAACCAAACAACCCTTGTTGTTGATGTACGAACATCCAACAACCAAATACAAATCCAAATAACAAGAATTAGCATTTCAAAATACGGAAAACATAGCCAAAATCACACTAAAAGGCTCCCAGATTTTGACTCAGGTCAAATAAATCTAAGCAAACAAGTCTAGGGTGATGTATATTGGGTATTTGATCTACTGGAACGACCAGGAACCCTAATGCCACCAAGTGGCCGTCCACTTGGCCTAAAATTCCGGCCTCCTCGGCCCCATGGCCTCTGTTTGAGTTCGTGTGGTTGGGGTGGTCTCCTAGTACCCTAATTTGGTCCGTAGTATTGTTTGGTTTCCTCAAAAATTCCCTGGGTTGCTTCAGATTTCCCTGCACACCCAAATTTCTCACAAAACCGACATGGATCAAATCCTAAATCCATGTTTTATTTTCTATACTAAATCCCAGCTCTAGAATCATCTCAAAAGTCCTATTGACAGCCACTAACATCATCAATATCCCAAACCCTTCTCTAGAATTTCAAAGTTCACAAATTTACCAATCCAATTCAAATTCTAAACTATCTAAAACATAAGAAAACTAAAACTAACTACACGGGAATGATTATACCTCATAGTTACACCCAAGAAAAACCCTAGAAGTCCTAATGTTTTCAAAATCATACTTTGCTTGGTCCAATGTGATGAGGATGAGGTGGGGATCATTTTTAATGAAAGGAGTTTGGGGTTTTGATTAGGTTTTGAAGATGGTTTCCAAGGGTAATGAGGTAGAGGAAGAAGGGGATGAAGAAGGATGAGGGAGTTGAAGAAATGAAATGAAGTCAAGAATGAGGTGGGGGTGGAGCCTTACCTCTCTTTTTCTCTCTCTCTCCCCCCTCAAGCATGCATACCCTCATCATGATATCCCCCCTCTCTCTCCTCAAGTCATCATGACACATTTTTCTTTTCTTTTTCTTTTTCTTTTCTCACCACAATAAAACCATAACACATAACACAAATGAAATGAAACAACATGTAACATGTCATGGTGCACTAGCCATGGAAAACTGTAGAAACACGGATTTTGCTTAATCGCGATTAGCAGTGCACTAATCGGGTTTTTATCAAAAATGCACATAATAAATTTTAAAAATGCCAAATCCTTTAAATATATTTTTAAATGAATAAATCATTTTAATTTCCAATTATTTCACAATTATTGGTATATATTTATGCCCTTTTTCGAAAACCCCAATTTCGCAAATCGAGTATTTTTTGGGAAATATATTATTTTAATATTAAATTCCAAAAATAATATTTTATATTTTCTGAAATATTACAACAGGCTATCCAAACGACCGGGAACGTCGGGTTTTATTTTCGGCTCAAATGAAACCCGAGGTTTTAAGATTATCAACCATTCTATGTTACTTGATGTTGATCTGTGATGTTGCTTATATCATGCCTAGGACGAATGTTATATATATTTATATATACTAGTAGATGGTGTATATGTTTTGCACCCGCGCTAGTCCAGCTCCCGCTCTGCCATTAGTTAAGTAACCTAACGGTACATAACGGGGCCCCGTGGCGAATGCAGACGGTATATACGTACATTGTATTTTCGTTCTTTTCTGGTGTGATAGGTTAACTGATGGGACCGCATTAATTTTGATTAATGCAAGAAAAGAAAACTAAAATGTTGTTGTTGGAACAGATTTCGAAAAACTATAATTACATTCTTTCGCTTTGCATAGTTGTATTCGGCCGTAAATATCTAGCACCTTATTCCAGGAGGCAAGAGCCGAGATCCCTTCATGGGAAGTGACCTCTTGAGCAAAAGTCTAAACTGTAGATTAATCGGTTTTCTTGAAAAACCAAAAGTTTTCAAAAGCGGAGCTTAAACCACTCCTTTATTAAAACTGCTCAGTTTCCTTCAACGATATCATGTTCATTACGTTAATGGGTTTTTCGCTAAAAACTCAGCCGTAGACCTCCGTCATTTCTTATAAGTAATACTTAGTATTCATGCTGCGTTTGTTTACTGTGTCAAGGAGTAGTGAACGGTAGCTGAGTACTGCTTATTTGTAGCATACAATGCGATTGGTTAGGACAGTCGTATAACCTTGTTGACTGTGTCAAGGGTTATCCAGGTGGGTTTAATGCAATCCAGATAATGACGGGTTGAACTTGACTAGGACTTTTTGATTTTTTGACTGCGTTAAGGTCACTAAGGTCCTAAGGGCAAAAACCATATCGGGAGTTTCAAATATACAGGAAACTTGCAGGTTTAGCACATCTTCTGGAGTGTGGTAACTAGAGTGGATTTCATCTAGGTCATCACAAAATGATAGTTGGATCCCGATCCCACTGATGAGTAGGATTACTCTTGGGAGATTATTTCACTTAACAATTTATGTTATAAACCAAGTAGGTGTCTAGAACGGTGTTAGCGGGGCTACGCCTCCAAGGAAAAGAGGTTACACAATTAAGGAACTTCGCGAAAGCGTTGGAAAACCTTCCTCGAAGTACCAACACCAGCCTGGCTGAAAGGTTAAGCAAGTATTGTGACGTGCGATTAATCCTAACTAGTTCTTCTTTTAGGGTTTGAAGAAGAATTCGAGGAAACAGTGGGAGCCATCCAGATTAGATAAACTAATAACCAATCTAATCTTACAAGAGAGCACGCTAAGTGTTTCTTCTCTCTCTCTCCACGTAGCAACCATTTCACGGCCTAATAATAAAATGTATTGCTTGACCGATCCGAATTCTTATTCCGGGTTGGAGAACATCGGTTCGGCTTTAAACTATGACAGCTGTCATGAGTATGAGCAAGGGAAAGAGGATTTCATGAATTCCTTGATGACCCCAATAAAGAAGAAATACACTATTGTGTCTTCAGGTTTTTTTGTTATTGAGAACTGTTTTTCGGTCAGTCCTATCTCCTGGGTACTAGATACCAGATCAGGATCTCATATCTGTAATTTATTGCACGGACTGAGAAAAAGTAGGATAGTTATACCTAGTGATATGTCTCTCAGAGTAGGGAACGGTGCACAAGTTGATGCTGCCGCCATCGGTGAATATCACCTAGTGCTGCCAAGAGGCAATACTATGATTTTGAACAATTGCTACTATGTACCTTCCATGGTTAGCAACACCATATCAGTTTCTTTACATGATAAAGATGGATATAAGTTTGTTCTTGATCGAAATATCATGAACATTTACCTTAATCATGAAAGGTTATGCTAACGCCCTAGCTATCAACCGAAGCCGATAGCGGAACAATTTTTTTTCCAACGATGTAAACTTGGCGTTAGAATAACCCTAAACCGGATCTACCATAAACCTAACTAGCAACTAAAGAAGCTATCTAATGTGAAAGAAGTTTATACCAAGTGACTCGAGTCCTTCGGGTCTTCACTCCTCTCCTTTAGCATACTCATAGTGGCCTCCATGATTGAGCTTGATCGACGGCTTTCTTACGTCAAATATGATCCACCCGAGAGTGTCTACTTTGAGCTCCTACCTTTAAACTAAGGTAACTAGGTTACTTAGTATGCTAATCTAAGTAGCCTAGAGGATGTAGAGAGTGATGATGGATTGTTTTGTCTCAAGAACCCTAGGTTTCTCAACACATGAGACTATTAGGGTTTGAGGTAGAAGAAGAGAAGCTTGGAGGAGATGAGAGTGTTTTAGAGAGAAACATAATAATTGAATGAAGAATGGCTAGGTCTTGTGACTAATAAAGCAAGCATCTCAAGATAATAATAAAAATTTATCCCAACCACAAAATACCTAGATGCCACCTTGCTTCAATAGTAACCCATGACTCACTAAGTGAGTAACCAAGTAGCTATGCTTCATTCAATGAATCATAACACTTCACCCTCCACCTCATTAACCAGTTAACTAAATAGTTAAAACAAATAATGAGGTGTCTTCTTCAAGAAGCACTCTTGTAACAAATTACAAGAATACCCCTCACCGTATATGCATACTCGTATCTGTATTCCGAAAAATACGAATACAAAAGAGACGAAAATAATCCAACAATATAATACTAGGATCCAGCTTAAACCAAAGCCCGCTAGTATTATCCGCCCGAACAACATACGTGCACAAATACACGTATGTGATCGAACCCTGCAGTAAAACTATACGGCCTCTACATCGTTTCTTCTGAAGCAGGGAAGCCCTCTGTGTGGGACTCTAAAGACTCGACAGTACGCTGGCAGCGCGTTACTGGATAAATCCATAACCACAAGCACGTCAGCGACACTAGTTGTACGTAACGCCTACCTGGATACCTGTCGAAAAGGAAAGCCGATGAGAAAACTCATCCGGATCCCTACTGAGCCTATCCATGACAATCTCCGTATAGTCCGGTTTCTTCGTCTAAGAGTATTGCATACCGGATCTAGGGGGTGGTAAGCGTCAGACCCTAATAACCCAATAATTCATGCTGATGTGACTCAGGACCAATCCGGGAAACTACTGATCAACCTATCAGTAAATCCAAACTGCCTTGGACAAGGTCTTATGGTCCTGACCAATCGAACACTATGCGTTATCGACTCCTAATACCTGGAGAGACGAATCCCTGACAATCACTCACTGCCTCCATGTGGCTTGGGACTGTACCCAACCAAAACCTGTTTGCACGACTCAGTAAAGCCGTGGTAGGGTAGTGATCAATGCACAGTGGGAACTCACATGAGACAAATGATGATCTCAGGTCCAAAGACTAACCTGTACACATGTCACAAGAGAACCGCTATCTGACGATAGGTATAATACCATCTGGAGGTTCTCAGCGAGTCTGTTGAGTGTACTCACTCCTAGTTGTAGGGTTGCTAGGCACGCTCACAAGGTTCTACGAGGCATCAACCATGCCCGATTAAAATTTTAGCCGTGCCGAACAACCCAAAGCCGGATCTTTAAACTAGGGTTTAGGCGAAAACAAACATGTTAAACACTTTAACACTAAGTGAGAGGGATTACAACCTTTGTAGATCCGGTTCTTCACTTCTTAAGCTCCGTGTTGAGGTCCCTTCGCTGCGATCATCGTGTTCCGGACTCTCGAGAGGGTTCACGAAGAGAATGATGCAACCTTTGCTTCCGATCTTCGATACAAAGATGATCTACCTTGAGGTTTCGTTAACACAAGCTAACACTCACTAAACGAAGTGAACACCCTCATCTAAATAGCAAGGATAGATGAGGATCATGAAGTAGGATTTTTGCTCTCATTTGTTTTCTAATTCTCACTCATTTTCATCACAAAGATCAAAGCTAGAAAGCTTTGCAAGCAAAGAAAGAAGGAAGAAGATGAACAATAATCAATAATCCTTTTGTGATGAATAATGAAAAGATGATAATGATGATTTATGCAACCATGGTCAAGTAACCTTTGTAGAGATTGAACTAGGGTTAAGGGGTGTGGTTGGGTTAAGAAATATCATGCAAAAATATCTAAACAAATATCTTTGCACAAAACAAAAAGAAATCTTCTAGAAACATCTAGACAGGTTTAACTCTAATCAAACCCTAACCATGTTTAATCTCTACTAAACATGTTGCATTAGTAATCATATCATGTTACAATATTATATATCATATATATAATATTTATCGTAACAAAATAAAATAATACATTTAACATATATCGCATATATATCAATGTATTACCCGAGTGAGAAAAATAATCTTTTAGTGAGCAAATATTAGTTAATGTAATTTAATATATCATATATATTATTATACATTAAATTATCGAATCAACACTTGATCCGACAATCCGGCTATATCGCATATAACCGACTAATATTTATCCGTACCGATTCATCGAATCAACACTTGATCCGATGACCCGGCTGATATCAAATACGCGAGAATAGAATACGGTATCTCCTATCGTATTATCCTCGGTCCTGGACATATCACATATGTGCTCCTACTCCGTTTTTCTTGAGCCAAGAAACCTCTATGTATGACTCTAAAGAATCGTCAATACGCCGGCAGTAGGTAATGATCATATCAAACACCTACAAGCTGCAAGCGGTCAGCTAAACGTAACAGCCACCCAGGTATTGAGCGCTCAGAAGAACAACAAGCAAGCATGTACATTCTCCTGTGAATCCAAACAGTAACACTCCCCTACAGTCCGGTCTCGTCGTCTGATATGTTGCATATCTCGCCTAGGGGTGGTAAAACGTCAGACCCCAGTAGCTTGATAAGTCGTGTCGATATGAGGTCTATAACAGTTCGAGAAACTACTGATAACACTTACCAGTAAATCTCAGCAACCCTGGCCAGGGGTTTCCGGTTATAGCCAATCAAACATAGCACAACATCAACTCCCTATACCGGGAGTGATGAATCCCCTCCTATCGCTCATTGCCTCCATGTGATTCGGGACTGTACCCAAAAGCCACCTTTTTGCACGCCCTCTTGGACATGGTATGATGGAAATCAAAGCACAGTGGGAATCACACAAGACTCTATGACGATCTCAGGTCAACAGACTACTCTGTACCAGTGTCACCGGAGAACTGCCATCTGACGTGAGGTATAATACCATCTGGGAGTTCTCGACAAGTCCGTCCAGTGTACCCAGTCTCCACTGAGCACCCGTACACCATCCTTGATGTCAAACACCGATGGATATGGGATCATCCATCGCCCATCATATGGGTCAAGATGCGTATACGCTAGTCTACTCTGGTGTATCGATGCCCTGTCTCGATACACCCTCGACTAGGAACAGTTATAGGATGTACTCGTCGACTACCGTGGCCCCACTAGTATGATCTCATCATAGTCCCAGTAGTCGAGTACATATCCTAAGGGCTTTATCAACATGTAATATAGAGACAATCAGAGTACATGTTAAGATAAAGTACAACCAGATAGCATACTATCATATCGAGCAAGAAAGTCCTCCCTATATATGTCAAAGCTTCCATTACAATATACATCGTATGTACAGTAATGGCCTCTAGGGCATACATATAACTAACAATCTCCCACTTGCACTAGGGTCATCTGTTGTAGTATCATATACCCAACAATTAGCTGTTGTTGAAGTATCTCATACTCAACCATCCCATAAAAGTCTCTACTGGGAAAAAAAGGGCCTTTGTGAGTGGATCCGCGCTGTTGTCCTCTGTGTCTCCTCTCATAACCTCGATCTCCCTGGAGATCAACCATCTCCATGATCTGGTGATACTGCCTAAGAATTATATCTGGATTTCTGATGGGACGGTAGTTCCTTGGCTAAAGCCACAACTCCATTGTCACACAACGGTAGGAACGAAGTTCATCTCATGAACTTATATATCCAGACTGCCTCTTTGGTAGTATCCTTGGTAACGATGTATCTTGCCTTTAATCGTCTAGTATGTCACGGTATCTAGCTTGGAACTCTTCCAACATACCGTCCCTCCACTGAGGGTAAAGACAATGCCTGCGACTGACATTCAATCGTTCTTATCACCCTGGAACCTTTCCAGTGATTCTTCCCAGGATCGATTGATACCATCTCACTACAACTAGTGAGTATCCTAACATCCAATTAGAACTATCTCATAGATCAAAAACCCAGGATTTAGGAGGTATCACTTTGATCCTATATGGAGAATCCTTGTGATAAGCGGAGATTGACCGAGCGTAGCATAAGAAACTCCTTCCCTATCAAGAGTATGTCATCCACGTACTTTACGAGGATCACCACCATACTCTCTACTACCTTTTGTATATACAAGGTTCATCTACTATTTTGATGAAGTCAAACTCTTTGACTACCATATCGAAACAGATGTTCCAACTCTGCGATGCCTGTTTTATCATATAAAACATCTTGTACACGTTTCCGCTTCTCCCACTGTCTACGAAGCCCTCTGGCTGTGTACTTATAGACGTTCTCTTCTAAAACATCATTTAGAAAAGCAGTCATGACACCCAACCACCAGATATCGTAGTCATGGTATGTAGCCGTGGCAAGTAGGATCTGGATGGACTTAAGCATAGCTTTGAAAGTCTCAACTTTTCCATGTACACCAAGTAATCTTCTCAAGATATACTCGCTCCTGATGGGGATTTAACCCTTCAGATAAAGCAACCAAAGTCTCACTCCTGATGGCCAGCTCGAAACTAGTTGGGTCATTATCTCATGATGCAATCCTCACTCCCACTGTCATAGAGAAACCAAAGTATCTCTCAGGTGGGTGAGGAACCCTACTAGATCGGCGGAGAGGCTGAGGTTCGTTGGAAACTATTGAATCCTTTGGTTCTACCAAATTATCAGCTGTAGTTTGTATAGCTGGAACATTTCCAGTTCTACATAACAGACCTTGCCTCGAGCTTGTCCGGATTTTGCTTTTAGACATAGGCCGGACAACCCCAAATCTTAACAAACTTAAGATATGGGCTCTTCCCTTTCCATATCACATATGAAGTGGTAGGAAACTGATTTGATTTGAACCCTATTCAATAGGTATGCAACTTCACAAGTGCATAACTCCCTAAAGGAAATAGGAAACTCAGTAGTACTCATCATAGAGCACACCATATCACATAGGGTGCTATTGCTCCGCCCCGATACACCGACGTGCTGTGGTGTATACGGAGGAGTAATGCTGAGAGAGAATCTCATTCTCCTTTAGAATAGTCAAGGAATTCCGTGCTCAAGTATTCTCCTCCTTGATCTCATCAAAGGATATAATACTTATACCCGTCGTTGGTTCTCTACTTCTAACTTATATTCTTTGAATATCTCAAAAGGTTCGGACTAGTGTTTCAACAGGAACACATGTCTGAATCTTGAGAGATTATCAGAGAATGTAATGAAGTACAAAGAACCGGTCTTGGCATGTGTAGACAGGGGACTTTCATACATCAGCATGTATCAATCCCAAGAGTTCACTAACTCTTTCTCTGTTTCCAATAAACAGAGCTATGGTCATCTTATCTTTGTGACATGACCAGCAAGTTTCACAAGATGTAAATTCAAACAGATTTAAATATGCATCTAAATATAACTTAGCTAGTCAGGTCGCATTGATATAACCTAGTCTACAATGCCTCAAGAAGGATTCGTTCTTTTCTGAACTCTTCCTCTTGTGTGTGTTCCGTATACTAAGAACTGTAGTTTGATTTAGAACGTCAATGCTTTTAGATAACGTGCCTGAACCGATCAACTCTTGATATAGGAAATGTTCAAAACATTATCCAACAATACAAAATTATATCCTTTCTTTACTAATAAAGAGACTGATATGATGTTGTATATCAGGTTCGGTATCTAATAACATTCATTCAGAATAATACAGGGTGATAGTGACCAACAGACTTGGCTGCAACACTTGCACCGTTTTCTATCTCATGAAACTTATCACCCGTTATCAGTTCTCTACCTATCTGTAGCCCATGTAACAGATTACATATGCGCGCGGGATCCTGATCCGGTATCTCATACCCAGGACGTAAAGGATACTGAGAAACAGTTCTATGTAATGAACACACCCGAAGATGATGCATCAGCATGCACTTTCTTTGTTTGGGCGGCATGGGAAATCTGGTATTCCCCAATTTCCTGCTCTGTCTTATAACAATTATACGCTGGAGCGGGACCAACGTTCCCCAGTTCAGTATAACAAGCGGGTTCGGTCAATACATCCATATTATTATCTTGATTAAGGCGTGATATGGTCACTACCTGTAGAGAGAGAGAGAAGAAAACACCCAGCGTATGCTCTTGCAAAATTAGATTGGTTATCTAATATATCTAATCAGGATGTCTCCCACTGTTTTAATCAAATCTTCCTTCAAACCCTAAAAGGAAAGACTAGCCGGGATTAATTACACGCTACAAGTTCGCCAACTTTCAGCCAGGCCAGTGTCGGTACTTTGAGGGAGGTCCCCCGTGCTTTCACACTAACCTAATTAAAGTGTTACTTGGAAGTGCCCCAATATAAAATTTTATATGAATGAAAAAAGAAAAACTCTCATCTCACATAAAACCCCCGGCTATTCAAAACGCGACGATCCAATATAACATATCACAGCAACACATAATATCTCATATCATCAACGTAAGCAAGTATGCGTATCCCGATTGTCGTTGATGTATAGCAACGAAGCCGGCGATACAACATATACTACGCTTACGGTCACAGAAAAGAAAGTGTAATACTACAACAGTTGGAATCCGCAATCTCTTTAGACATCGCATGCCTAACCAAATGAATTCCTTAGACATCGCATGCCTAACAATTATAAACCCCGCATTTTAGTCTATTTATCGAAAACTCTTTTCAATGTCAAGTCGGGGAATTCAACAAGATTCCCGATATTCTGATCGAATGCTCGTCGCAAACTTTAGTAGACGGCCGCACCCCCAGATGCCGTCGACGAAGTGCACTAAGGCAGAACACCGCTGCCGCGAGCACCCGAACGGATGCTTTCGGCGACGGGGTTCTCCTACAGTCACTTGGTCGGGGCTATGGGGCGTAGCTGTCTATTAAGTTTACCCGGCGAGTATCCGCGTACGCTACGTGATTGCGACGGACTTTTGATCACATCAAAATTCCGTAGCAACCGATCAACTGAGACTGAACTGCTAGATTTATAACATTCAAATTAGTTATCACATAACTACATGTGGATTCCAAATATTGTATCACAATCCAGATAAATAGACAATGTTAAACTTTTCGATCGAATAATCAAACACCCAAGATTTCCCAATATATCTCAACACTTGAAATCAGTTTAAAAACATCCATCACATGCTACAGTACCAATGGTCCAGCCGTAGAAGGGTCAAGCCAACGCCTCACATGTGGCACGCCGTACTGTCCCAAACCCTAAGGTTTAGAGGCAGTTCAAAACGGTCACATAATCGAGTTAAGGTTTGTGTTCTTCTAGAGGGTCCACTGCGTTACTTGCACGACTTAGAACATTCTTAAACACGAGAAAAAATCAAACTTTTGAAAAAATTTCCGACTGGGGAAAAAGTGAGTTATTGATATCCGTTCGAACTTTTTAACAGTTTCTAAAATTATCCGGAAAAACTAAACAAAGTTAAATTATCCGATCGAATCAACGAGTCCCCAATACAACCCTAGAAAACTCAACACTTGAGTGGAATTAAAAAATTCACAGAACAAATTGCCAAGAAAGGACCTAAGAATAAATAAGTGAAATTCCAGGGACTAAGTCCAAATTTTGACCGCGGAACCGCTGCCAAACCCATGGTTTGGCCGCGGTTCCGTGGTCAAAATATTGAGTTAGTTGACCGTACTTCACAGTAATTCTTAGTTTTTCCTGATTGTTTTTCTGAGCAATTTTAATTCTGAACAAACCACATTTTTAAAAAATGTACAGAGAAGGGTTCGTGTCGGGGTTTTCGGGTTCGATCGGACTTTAAACTTCATCTAGACTTCGCCTAAAGCTTTAGCTTGGCTCTGATACCACTGTAGGGTTGCTAGGCACGCTCACAAGGTTCTACGAGGCATCAACCATGCCCGATTAAAATTTTAGCCGTGCCGAACAACCTAAAGCCGGATCTTTAAACTAGGGTTTAGGTGAAAACAAACATGTTAAACACTTTAACACTAAGTGAGAGGGATTACAACCTTTGTAGATCCGGTCCTTCACTTCTTAAGCTCCGTGTTGAGGTCCCTTCGCTGCGATCATCGTGTTCCGGACTCTCGAGAGGGTTCACGAAGAGAATGATGCAACCTTTGCTTCCGATCTTCGATACAAAGATGATCTACCTTGAAGTTTCGTTAACACAAGCTAACACTCACTAAACGAAGTGAACACCCTCATCTAAATGGCAAGGATAGATGAGAATGATGAAGTAGGATTTTTGCTTTCATTTGTTTTCTAATTCTCACTCATTTTCATCACAAAGATCAAAGCTAGAAAGCTTTGCAAGCAAAGAAAGAAAGAAGAAGATGAACAATAATCAATAATCCTTTTGTGATGAATAATGAAAAGATGATAATGATGATTTATGCAACCATGGTCAAGTAACCTTTGTAGAGATTGAACTAGGGTTAAGGGGTGTGGTTGGGTTAAGAAATATCATGCAAAAATATCTAAACAAATATCTTTGCACAAAACAAAAAGAAATCTTCTAGAAACATCTAGAAAGGTTTAACTCTAATCAAACCCTAACCATGTTTAATCTCTACTAAACATGTTGCATTAGTAATCATATCATGTTACAATATTATATATCACATATATAATATTTATCGTAACAAAATAAAATAATACATTTAACATATATCGCATATATATCAATGTATTACCCGAGTGAGAAAAATAATCTTTTATTGAGCAAATATTAGTTAATGTAATTTAATATATCATATATATTATTATACATTAAATTATCGAATCAACACTTGATTCGACAATCTGGCTATATCGCATATAATCGACTAATATTTATCCGTACCGATTCATCGAATCAACACTTGATCCGATGACCCGGCTGATATCAAATATCGCGAGAATAGAATACGGTATCTCATATCGTATTATCCTCGGTCCCGCACATATCACATATGTGCTCCTACTCCGTTTTGCTTGAGCCAAGAAAGCTCTGTGTAGGACTCTAAAGAATCGTCAATACGCCGGCAGTAGGTGATGATCATATCAAACACTTACAAGCTGTAAGCGGTCAGCTAAACGTAACAGCCAGCCAGGTATTAAGCGCTCAGAAGATCAACAAGCAAGCATGTACATTCTCCTGTGAATCCAAACAGTAACACTCCCGTACAGTCCGGTCTCGTCGTCTGATATGTTGCATATCTCGCATAGGGGTGGTAAAACGTCAGACCCCAGTAGCTTGATAAGTCGTGTCGATATGAGGTTTATAACCATTTGAGAAACTACTGATAACACTTACCAGTAAATCTCAGCAACCCTGGCCAGGGATTTCCGGTTATAGCCAATCGAACACAACACAACATCAACTCCATATACCGGGAGAGACGAATCCCCTCCTATCGCTCATTGCCTCCATGTGATTCGGGACTGTACCCAAAAGCCACCTTTTTGCATGCCCTCTTGGACGTGGTATGATGGAAATCAAAGTACAGTGGGAATCACACAAGACTCTATGACGATCTCGGGTCAACAGACTACTCTGTACCAGTGTCACCGGAGAACTGCCATCTGACGTGAAGTATAATACCATCTGAGAGTTCTCCGCAAGTCCGTCCAGTGTACCCAGTCTCCACTGAGCACCCGTACACCATCCTTGATGTCAAACACCGATGGATATGGATCATCCATCGCCCATCATATGGGTCAAGATGCGTATACGCTAGTCTACTCTGGTGTATCGATGCCCTGTCTCGATTCACCCTCGACTAGGAACAGTTATAGGATGTACTCGTCGACTACCGTGGCCCCACTAGTATGATCTCATCATAGTCCCAGTAGTCGAGTACATATCCTAAGGGCTTTATCAACATGTAATATAGAGACAATCAGAGTACATATTAAGATAAAGTAACCAGATAGCATACTATTATGTCGAGCAAGAAAGTCCTCCCTATATATGTCAAAGCATCCATTACAATATACATCGTATGTACAGTAATGGCCTCTAGGGCATACATATAACTAACACTAGTGAGCACCCGTATATAATCTTAGGTGATCACACCAATGGTTAGGGGACCAACCATCGCCCCTCGTCGAGGTCTAGAAACGTACACGCAAGTCTACTCTGGAGTATCGATGCCCGATCTCGATACTCCTGCGACTTAGGACATTTAAGGATGTGCTTATAGACTACCCAGCTCCCACAAGTATGATCGCCATCACAACGCAGGTAGTCAAGCAAGATCCTACGAGCTTTATCAACATGTAACCGCAATATGCAATAACGTGTATAACATATTCCATGTTAAGATAAAGTCAAACCATAATAGTATACTACTATATCAAGTCTATATCAATATGTGCAAGCTGGATAAAACATCAATAGAAATAAATACACATATCCTGATAAAGATAACTCACACAATATATACTATATAACTGAGCAAGATCGTCTTGTACATACATATCCCCAGCATCCACTTGTATACATATACAATAATGGCCTCTAGGGCATACATATCCAACAATCTCCCACCTGCACTAAAGGCCAGTTATTGGCTTATCGAATACCCAACGTCAGCTCTAAGGCCAGCTGCTGGCGTACCGCATACCCAACATCTCAAAAAGGCGCTCGAACTGCACTTGAGGGAGGGCCTTTGTAAATGGATCCACCGTGTTCACTTTTGTATCCACTCTCTGAACCTCGATCTCCTTGCGATCTATGATCTCCCTGATCAGGTGATACCGCCTTAAGATGTGTCTGGATTTCTGATGGGACCGTGGTTCCTTCGCTAAAGCTATAGCCCTATTGTTATCGCAATACAAAGGTATCGGATTAACAATGGACGGAACTACCTGAAGTTCAACAATGAACTTCTTTATCCAGACCGCTTCTTTTGCGGCATCGCTCGCAGCAATGTATTCAGCCTCCATCGTCGATTCTGCGATGGTATCCTATTTGGAACTCCTCCAACACACCGCCCCTTCGTTGAGGGAAAACATAAAACCCGAGACAGACTTGCTGTCATCCTTATCACTCTGGAAGCTTGAATCGGTAAAGGACTCATCCTTGAGGTCTCCATTATCGAAAACCAAGAACATCTTCTTAGTCCTTCTCAGGTACATGAGAATGTTCTTCACTGCTGTCTAGCGGTTCTCACCTGGGTTCGACTGATACCGGCTCACCACGCTTAGTGCGTAAGCTACATTTGGTATTGTACATAGCATCGCATACATTATAGATCCTACCGCCGAAGTGTAGCGTATAGTGCTCATGCGAACCCTCTCCTCATTAGTCTTGGGAGACATCTCCTTGGAGAGGGTGATTCCATGCAATGCGGGTATGTTACCGCGCTTTAAATCTACCATACTAAATCTCTTTAGTACGGTCTCTATGTATCTGGAGTACGAAAGTCCCAGTAATCCTTGGATCTATCTCTGTAGATCCTGATCCCCAGAATGTACGAGGCATCACCCAGGTCCTTCATGGAGAACCTTTGTGATAAGAACAACTTGACCGATTGTAGTATAGGAATATCATTTCCTATCAAAAAAATGTCGTCCACATACAAGAGTAGGAATACGACAGTTTGTCCTACTATCTTCTTATAAATACATAGCTCATCCTCGTTCTAGATGAAGTCAAATTCCTTGACAGTTTCATCATAACAGATATTCCAGCTCCGCGATGCCTACTTTAATCCATAAATGGATTTGAGCAACTTGCACACCTTCCCGCTGCTCGTACTGTCTATAAAACCTTCTGGCTGATCCATATAAACGCACTCTTCCAAACTTCCGTTCAAAAAAGCTGTTTTTACGTCCATCTGCTAGATTTCATAATCATGGAAGGAAGCAATGGCAAGTAGGATCCGAATGGATTTGAGCATAGCCACTGGAGAAAAAGTTTCGCCATAGTCCAATCCTGGACTTTGACGAAAACCTTTTGCAACAAGCCTAGCCTTATAGGTTTCCACCTGCCCATCTACACCAATCTTCCTTTTATAGATCCATTTGCATCCAATGGGTTTTACCCCAAGAGGAGCAACTTCCAAGGTCCACACTTTATTGGCGTACATGGACTCCAATTTAGATTGCATAGCATCAAGCAACTTATCAGAGTCCCTACTAATAATGGCCTGTGTGAAACTAGTAGGATCATCTTCTTCCAAGATGCAATCCTTTCGATCCCCGTTTATGAGAAAACCGTAGTATTTCTCGGGCGGATGAGAAATCCTACCAGATCTGTTGGATATGTATGCCCTAGAGGACATTATTGTATAGTACTAGTTTGTATGTTACATTTTGGAAGCTTAGGATATATACATGGATTGACGACACTCTTACTCGATATTGTAGTATGCCACTTGGTTTGTATCTATCTTAATATGTGTAATTGTTTCTTTTAACATATCGCTAATACATACAGATGGAGCCCATAGGATCTTTGCTTGACTACCGGCGTTGTGATGGCGATCACACTAGTGGGGGCTGGGTAGTCTATAAGCACATCCTTACACAGGTCCCTAGTCGTAGGATTATCGAGACAGGGCATCGATACTCCAGAGTAGACTGGTGCATACGCTTCTCATCCCAGCAGGGGCGATGGTCTGTCCCACAGCCATCAGTACGTCGTACTGGAGATAGTATGCAGGTGCTCGTTAGGTTACGAGTACACTGGACATGACTCATCGGGAACTGTTGGTTGGTATTATACCTATCGTCAGTTAGCAGTTCCCAGGTGATATGAGTACAGCTTAGTCCGTTGATTTGACACTGCTACTTCGCCTCAAGTGTGTTCCCACTGTTCTTTGATTCCTACCCAACCACGGCTCTATTGAGTCATGCAAAAAGGTAGTAGGTGGGTGCAGTCCTGAAGCACTTGGAAGCAGTGGAGGTTAGACAGGATTCGTCTCTCCCGGTATTAGGGGTTGATATCGCGCTGTGTCTAGAAGAGCCATTACACAAAATCCCTGGCCAGGGCAAGTGAGATTTACTGGTAGGCGTTCCAGTAGATTCTCAGGGTGTTCTGGGCTACAATCTGACACTACTTATACCGTTATTAGGGGTCTGACGTTTACCACCCCTAGGCCCGATATGCGATACTCTTATACAAACAGACCGAACTGTACGGAGATTGTCACAGATAGGCTCAGTAGGAGTTCAGATGGGTTTTACTCATCGGCCTTCTTATCGACAGATACCTGGGTAGCCGTTACGCACAGCTAGTGCCGCTGACGTGCTTGTGGTTAAATCCACTGCCAGAGTACTGTCGAGTCTTTAGAGTCCCACACAGAGGGTTGTTCACCTTTGGGCTAAACGATGTAGAGGTCGTATGGTTTTACGACAGGGTTCGTTCACATACGCGTACTTGTGCGTGTTTAGTGTTCGGGCAGTTGATACTAGTGGGCTTTGGTTTAAGCCACGTCCTAGTATTTGATTTTGGGTTGGTTCAGTCTCATTGTATTCGTGTTCTTCAGAACACGGATGCGGGTATATGTATACAGTTGACAGAGACAAAGAAGGAAATACCTCATTAGGGTTTTGACCATTGACTTGATTAAAACCATAATGAGATGAAGGAAATTGATTACTAATTTTAATTAGAGATAATTGTGTCATGGTTATTTAGTTTGACCATTTGACTTGTTGACCATTGTTGACTTAGATATTTGTGTTAAGCAAAAGATATTTTGCTTAACATTAATGGTGACATGATAATGGTCAAATCAAATGAACCATCACAATTTTTCTAATTAAAATTATTATTCATTTATCCTAATATGAGAGCTAACTCTTCATTATTCAAATATACATTCTCTCTCATGCTCTCTTTCTCCTTCATCTTCTCTCTCAAGCCCTCATCTCTCATGTGTTGAGAACCGAGGGCCATTAAGACCAAACCACTAAAATCCCTCTCTACTCACTCTAGGGTTCTTAGTCTAGCACACCAAGCACCCTAGTTACTTCATTGTTGAGATTGGAGCTCAAGGTAGAGTTCTTCGAGTGGATCTTCTTTGACGTGGAGAAGCCAGTGAGGAGGGGCCATCAACAACCACTCCAAGGAGCTCACAACAAGGAGAAGCGCCACAAGAAGGGAAGGAGTTCAAGCTTGAGGTATAACTTTCTATCATAGTAGATAGAACTCTATTGTGTTAACTAGGTTTATGTTAAAGATCCGGTTTAGGTTTTATTCTAGCACCAAGTTTATTATCGCTATAAATTTTTGTTCCGTATTTGGCAATGGAAGTTGGTCGGGGCGCTAGTGTAACCCTTCATGGTATCAGAGCCAACCCATAAACCCTAGATTAGCAAGATTAAACAATGTTAAAACAACGAAACCGAAACCAGTCCGTAACACCGAAATCCAAACTGCAGTTTCTGTTGTTTTTAAAAAGGCTTCAAAATTTTTTTTAAACAACTGCAGTGTGATCTTTATACTGTGAGATGTACCCAGAACAAAAACGAGGCATTTTCACCAAGTTTAGGCGGGCCACATGCCCCTAAAAACCAGCCTCCTCGGTTTTGTGATGGTGAAATGCTTCCAGTTTTGTTCTGGGCACTTATCTGTAGGAGTTTGGGTTTCTGGTTTTGTTTGCTTTTTGCCCAAATTTGATTATCTGTTGTTTTCTGTACGGGGCAATTTGGGGTGTTTCGAATTCATTATATTTAACATTGTTTGATAGTTTGCAGTACATTCACTTTTATCTGCGACCATGAATGTCACTCGATCGGTAAAACTCGTCTGATTGCTATATGTTCTTTTAGACGGGTTTTGCAAACGTGACATTCGCGTTGATGTTTTGTGCTTGTGCTGTGATTGTGGTTGGATAGTCATGATGGATAGCATGTGGTGCAATAATAGTGGTACAGTTTATATTCATTTGTACATTTGTTATTGCGGGGCGAGCGTCCGACATGTGGACTACCGTCCTTGCCGGGTTGTATATTTTTTTGGGGCACGACCGGGTTGAGGTCGATGTCACCATTTGTACATATTATTTTCTTTTTCTATACTAGGATTACCCCGTGATGGAGTGCATGAATAGTCGGGTTCTAGAAGGCAACAAGACCGCATCTCATGGCGTTGAGACAGAAGGGGCTTCATTCTAGAATTGGCGGGCTATTCGCCGCAATCGTAGGGGGTATAGGATGACCCACGGAGGGGCGCCCAAGTTACCGGATTTCATGAAGTGCTGGGTGGCCCATTCACTTTATTGAAGGGGGTTGCCTCACTTCTGGGATTGATGGGTAACTTGCCGCGCTCGTAGGGGTCCGGATTTTCATTGCACAGGCTATCCACATGATAGGGAACGTCAGGTTTTATTTGCGGCTCAAATGAAACCCGGGGCTCCAAGATTATCCACTATTCTATATTGTTGGCTCAGATTCTGTGATGTTGATCATTATCATGCCTAGGACGAATGTTGTATATACTTATATATATACTAGTAGATGTTGTATATGTTTTGCACACGCACTAGTCCAGTCCCCGCTCTGTCGTTAGTTAAGTAACCTAACGGGTGATGACGGGGCCCAGTGGCCAATGCGGATGGCATATACGTGCATCATATTTTCGTTCTTTTCTGGTGTGATAGGTTATATTGATGGGACCGCATTAATTTTGATTAATGCAATAAAATAAACCTAAAAGATGTTGTTGGAACCAAGTTTTAAAAACTGACATTACAGACATTCTCTTTCGCTTTGCACAGTGGTATTCGGTTATGAATATCCAGCACCTCATTCGACGAGGCAAGGGCCGAGATCCCTTCATCAGGAGTGACCCCTTGAGTAAAAGTTTTCATCAACGTAATAAATTCACTATAGTCGATAATTCTTGCTTTGCATCATGGTATTCAATTTGGAATATCCTGCACCTCATTCAACGAGGAAAGAGCCAAGATCCCTTCACAGGGAGTGACTTCTTTAGCAAAAGTTTTCGCCACTATATATTTATAAAACCACTCAGGTTCCTTCAACGATATCAAGTTCATTAAGTTAATGGGTTTTTCGCCAAAAACCTAGCCGTAGCCCTCCGTCATTTCCTACAAGTACAACTTAGTATTCAAGCTACGCATTTTGGCATTGTCAAGGCGTAGTGATCGGTACCTACGTATTGCTTGTTTGCAGCTTTATTTTCAGATTATTTAGGACAGTCGCATAGCTATATTGGCATTGTCAAAGGATATGCTGGTGGGTCTAAGTTAATCAAGATAATGACGGGCCGAACTTGACTAGCGGTTTGTGATATGTTGGCATTGTCAAGGTCATAAAGCCGTTAGGGGCAAAAATCACATCGGGAGTTTCAAATATACAGGAAACTTGCAGATTTAGCATACCTTCTGGAGTGTAGTGACTAGAGTGGATTCCATCTAGTCCATTACATAATGATATTTGGATCCCGATCCCACTGATGAGTTGGATTACTCTCGGGAGATTATTTCACTTAACAATCAATGCTATAAACCAAGTAGGTGTCTAGAACGGTGTTAGCAGGGATACGCCTCCATGGAAAAGAGGTTATGTAATTAAGGAACTTCGCGAAAGTATTGGAAAACCTCCCTCGAAGTACCAACACTAGCCTGGCTGAAAGGTTAAGCAAGTATTGTGATGTACGATTAATCCTGACTAGTTCTTATTTTAAGGTTTGAAGAAGAATTCGAGGAAACGGTGGGAGCCATCCTGGTTAGATTAATTAATAACCAATCTTAATCTTGCAAGAGCGCACGCTGAGTGTTTCTTTTCTCTCTCCAGGTAGCAACCATTTCACGCCCTAATCAAGATAATAAAATGTATCACTTGACCGATCGAAATTCTTATTCGGGGCTGGGGAACGTCGGTTCGGCTCTAACTTACGACAACAGTCATAAGTATGAGAAAGGGAAAGAGGATTGTATGGATTCCAAGGAGAACCCATTGAAGAAGAAGCATACTAATGCATCTACTTCAGGTGTTCTTGTAATTGAGAACTGCTTTTCGGTCAGTCCTACCTCCTGGGTACTAGATACCGGATCAGGATCTCATATCTGTAATTTATTGCAGGGACTGAGGAAAAGTAGGATAGTTGGACCTGGTGATATGTCTCTCAGGTTAGGGAACGGAGCATAAGTTAATGCTGCAGCCATCGATGAATATCACCTAGTGTTGCCAAATAGCAATACTATGATTTTGAACAATTGCTACTGTGTACCTTCCATGGTTTGCAACATCATATTAGTTTCTTTACTTGATAAAGATGGATATAACTTTGTTCTTGATAGAAATATCATGAACATTTACCTTGATAAGGTACTGGTTACAGAAGGTACACTGTGTAATGGTATCTATGTTCTTAATCAGAATACAGTTCTCAATGTACAAAAAATACGCAAGAGGAAAAGTTCAGATACGAACGAATCCTACTTGTGGTATTATAGACTTGGTCATATCGGAGAGAAAAGACTAAGTAAGTTACATAAAGATGGACTTTCGAATTTTCATCTTATGAAACTTGTCAGTCTTGTCTTAAAGGAAAGATGACCAAATCTCCGTTCACCGGACATGGAGAAAGAGCGGCAGAGCTCTTGGGACTCATACATAGTGATGTGTGCGGTCCGATGTCTGTACATGCATGGGGTAGGTTCTCGTACTTCATCACATTCAGTGACGATCTCTCTAGGTTTGGGTATGTGTATCTTATGAAACACAAATCTGAAGCTTTTGAGAAATTCAAAGAATTCAAAAACGAAGTAGAGAACCAGGTTGACAAAAGTATCAAGATCCTCCGGTCTGATAGGTGAGGGGAGTACTTAAGCACATAATTCCAAGATTACTTAAAAGAGAATGGAATTCTCTCTCAGCTTACTCCTCCTTACACACCATAGCACAACGGTGTATCGGAGTGGAGGAATCTTACCTTATTGGATATGGTTCACTCCATGATGAGTGACACTGAGTTGCCTCTTTCATTCTGGGGACTTGCGCTAGAAACATCAGCGTACTTGCAGAATCAGGTTCCGTCTAAATCTGTTCTTAAGACTCCATATGAAATATAGAGTGGTAAAAGACCATATCTTGAACGTATTAAGATATGGGGTTGTCCGGCCTATATAAAGGTACAAAATCTGGACAAGCTTAAGGCACGATCAGTTTTGTGCAAGTTTGTGGGATATCCTAGAAATTCTCTGGGATATCTGCTCTACCACACTGAGGAACAGAAGGTGTTCGTTGCTCGTCGCGCCACCTTTTTAGAGTGGCAATTTCTTGCAAAAGAAATAAGTGGGAGCACGGTAGAACTGGATGAAATATCAGATCCACATACTCAAACTGATGATTTAGTAGAACCAGAAAATTCAATAGTCCCAGACGAACCTCAGTCACTCCGCAGATCTGGTAGGATTTCTCATTCACCCGAAATATACTATGGTTTTCTCATAGACGGGGATCGAGAGGATTGCATCATGGAAGAAGATGACTCTACCAGTTTCAGGTAGGCCATTATCAGTAGGGACTCTGATAAGTGGCTGGATTCTATACGATCCAAAATGGAGTCCATGTACACAATTAAAGTGTGGACCTTGAATATTGCTCCACCTGGGGTAAAACCCGTTGGATGCAAATGGATCTACAAAAGAAAACTTGGTCTAGATGGGCAGGTGGAAACCTATAAGGCTAGACTCGTTGCAAAAGGTTTTCGTAAAAGACCTGGTGTGGACTATGATGAAACCTTTTCTCCAGTGGCTATGCTCAAATCCATCGGGATCCTACTTGCCATTGCTGCCTTCCATGACTATGAAATATGGTAAATGGACGTAAAAACGGCTTTTCTAAACGGCAGTTTGGAAGATGCGTTTATATGGATCAGCCAGAAGGTTTTGCAGACAGTGGGAGAAGCGGGATAGTGTGTAAGTTTCTTAAATCCATTTATGGATTAAAGCAGGCATCGCGGAGCTGGAACATCTGTTTTGATGAAGCAATTAAGGAATTTGACTTCATCAAGAACGAGGATGAGCCTTGTATTTATAAGAAGATTGTAGGACGAACTGTCGTATTCCTAATCTTGTACGTGAATGACATTCTTTTGATAGGAAATGACATTCCTATGCTACAATCGGTCAAGCTATTCTTGTCACAAAGGTTCTCCATGAAAGACCTGGGTGATGCCTCGTGCATTCTGGGGATCAAGATCTACAGAGATAGATCTAACAGATTACTGGGACTTTCGCAGTCCAGGTACATAGAGACCGTACTAAAGAGATTTAGTATGGAAGATTCCAAGCACGGTAATATACCCACATTGCACGAAATCACCCTCTCTAAGAAGATGTCTCCCAAGACTAACAAGGAGAGGGTTCGCATGAGAACTATACCCTATGCTTCGGCGGTAGGATCTATAATGTATGCGATGCTATGTACAAGACCATATGTAGTTTACGCGCTAAGCGTGGTGAGCCGGTATCAGTCAGACCCAGGTGAGAACCACTGGACAACAGTGAAGAACATTCTTAAGTACCTAAGAAGGACTAAGAAGATGTTCCTGGTTTACGGTAATGGAGACCTCAGGGTCGAGTCTTTTACCAATTCAAGCTTCCAGAGTGACAAGGACGACAACAAGTCTGTCTCGGGTTTTGTGTTTACCCTCAATGGAGGGGCGGTGTGTTGGAGGAGTTCCAAACAGGATACCGTCGCATTCTCGACGATGGAGGCTGAATACATTGCAGCAAGCGATGCCGCAAAAGAAGCGGTCTGGATGAAGAAGTTCATTAGTGAACTTCAGGTGGTTTCGTCCATTGTTGACCCAATACCTTTGTATTGCGATAACAATGGGACTATAGCTTTAGCGAAGGAACCACGGTCCCATCTGAAATCCAGACACATCTTAAGGCGGTATCACCTGATCAAGGAGATCATTGATCGCCAGGAGATCGAGGTACGGAGAGTGGACACCAAAGACAACACGACGGATCCTTCACAAAGGCCCTCCCTCAAACACAGTTCGAGCGACTTTTTGAGCTATTGGGTATGCGGTATGCCACTAGCTGGCCTTAGTGCAGACGTTGGGTATGCGGTACACCAATTACTGGCCTTTAGTGCAAGTAGGAGATTGTTGGATATGTATGCCCTAGAGACCATTATTGTATAGTACTAGTTTGTATATTACATTTTGAAAGCTTGGGATATATACATGGATTGACGACAGTCTTGCTTGATATTTGTAACGTTTTAGAAATCGTTATGCGAATTTTTTCGTTTTAGGGTAAAATAGTCGGTATTTTCCGTTTTAACCCGATTGTGATCAAACTTCCGTATAAATTTGTCGGCACCTAGTTTAGCTAGAATAAAGCTAGTGAGCGGTCTTTGGGGGTCAACGGGATGTTTTGGTTCACATAGAATTTTTCCCTAATTAAATATTATTTTAATGTGCTGTTTACGCACTTAATAAGTGGTATTTACATATTGGGTTTGGTTAATTACTTCTAATTTGAGTCTTTGCTAAAGTAATCAAGCTTAAGATAAACAAAACTATCCATGCTTATCTAGATAATTGTTATGACAAAGGGAGTTAATTTTTAAAAGAAAAAGAAAAGAAAGTAAAGGTGGCATTTACTTTTAATGAAGCATTAATGGTTTTGTGCTAGAATTTTCCTCACTTTATGCACAAAACCCCCTCCCTCCACTACTTGATCGAGCCCCCCCCCCCCAAGTCTGCCCCAATCTTTTCCTTGCTCATTTTCTTCATCTCAAAGCTCATTTTATCTCCAAAATTCCTTAAAGAAATCCACAAAACTCCTAAATAAAAGTAAACCCATCATTTCCTTTCACAAATCTAGCTTGGATCTTCAAGAAAAACATCATTTTTGGAGGAAAAAAATGATGGATCTAGTTGCTAGTTTGTGTTCTTGAAGATGTATAATTTTCAAACCCTAATCTTAAATTGTTATGTTTAAATCTTTAACTTAGCTATTAAATTTGTTATTATAGCTTTAAACTCTTGATTAATTCATTCATCATAATTTTTAGGAAATTCAAGTTAGGGTTTAAACTTGTTGAAGTGTTGAATGTTAATTGAAGTTTAAGAAAAACTTATTCTAGCTGAAGAATGATAATTGTTGTTAATTCCTACTTTGTCTAATTAAAAATTTGCTTACTAGGTTTTAACTAAAGCTTAATTGCGTGAGATTAAAATTGTGGTTATGGTTTGGATAGCTTAGATAAGCTATTATATGATGTTTGAAATCGCTAGAATTGTTAAATTTTTGGACTTGTGCTAAATTGAGAGAAAATGATATAAGCTGCTTACTAGCTTTTCGGTAAAATTTGGCTTGGGTTTTAAACGAAATTGGAGATGACGTATATATTAATACCTACAATATTTATTGTGTTTTTAAATGCGTATTGGTATTATTGGGTTTTAATGTGGCAGTTTTAATATATAGCGACCCTATTTAGGGTTTCGGCTACGTTTTCTGATATTTGGATTATTGGTTTTGAGTTTTGGATGTTGTATTTGGTCGTTGGATGTTTGTACGTCAAAGACAAGGGTAGTTGATTATTTTGCATGTGTAGGTTATAG
The DNA here is from genome assembly GCA_030015575.1 of Agapanthus africanus. Taxonomy (NCBI): domain Eukaryota; kingdom Viridiplantae; phylum Streptophyta; class Magnoliopsida; order Asparagales; family Amaryllidaceae; genus Agapanthus; species Agapanthus africanus. The sequence continues at coordinate 174,854,487 of CM057349.1, forward strand.
GTTCTAACCAATGAGCGCACCGCGTGCCGTATTTTGGATTTCGGAATTTGATGTTAATAGCTTTGCAAATTCGTATTGATTGTAGGTACCTTCGGGTGGATTCCGAGACGACGAAGCGCATCGACTACGGCTAAGCGAGGAGTTTAGCAGGTGAGTAGAACTCATGTGTTGAGTAACCTTGAGCTAAATTAGACTCCTCAATCCATCTACACCATCTACACAACCTAGATCATTTAGGTTAGCAAACTACTTCATCTAGTTTCTTTAGTTTAGAAGAAAAAGCTTGGTGCACAAACGTTCGGGTGGATCATCTAAGATTCGAGCAAGCCGACGAGGAGACGACATCCGTACCACTTCGAGGAGTTCGTGCAGGTGAGGAGGACAGCGAGATAAGGAGAAGAAGGACCAGGTTTCTTGAGGTATAATTTCTGTACATTGTTTATACTTCTTTTGCTTGTGCTAGATACGGTTTAGATTACGATCAAGGATTACCGTCGATGTTATGATGCTAAAATTATCGTTTTTTACACCTTCTACCTCCCCGCGATTCCGCGGGGTGCATAGCATCGACTTACAGTGGTATTAAAGCCAACTAAACTTAATCTAGCATGTTAGCAAGTAGTAGAACTTCGCTCGTCGGAAGAACCGGAAAACTAAATACCGAAAACCCTATATTCTGTCGGATTTTAACACTGTGTGTAAAATTATTTCAGTATCATGAAAAATACATGCAGGATTTTCTAAGATGACACAAGAAATTCGAGCCTCTGAATCGCCAAGACAGCCGCAGATCCACGGCAGAATCGTCTTTCTGTGGCGGAACCGCGGCCGAGTCGTGGCCAATTCAACTCAGAGTTATTCTGTTATATCTTAATTTTGGTATTATGATTTCTGGAATATTTGGTTTCTACCCGGTAAGTTTCTGAGTGCTAGTTTGCATTTGGGGTAGATACGGAAAATATGTTTCGATCGAATTCCTATTGTACTTAGCTAATTGGTTCTTCTGTATTGTTATATGTGTTTTAAACGTCGACTAATTGCTATACGACGGTTAGTCGAGGTTGCACATATCTGCTGGTTTGTGTATATAAACATTTTTTGATTGTCGATAATGAATAGTCGGGGATGTAAGATGAGCGATTTTATCTTTCATTCATGTAAATTGTAAAATTGATTATTTCGCGGGGCACATCCGGGTTGAGGTTGTAACCACCGTTGTATTATCTTCTTTTTACTGTTTTCTGCTCCTAAAATAGACCCAAGGTGGGGTACATAAACTACCGGGTTCTTTGAAGTGCCGAGTGGCCTACTCACTTTGTTGAGGGAGGCTGCTTCACTTCTGGAATTTGGCAGGTAGTTTGCCGTACCCGTAGGGGTCTGGGGTAGGGTTTGTCTATTCATCGCGACCGTGGGATCCGTCTTTCGTTGCAGGCTTAAACGAAACGCGGCAATCCTAGCATATCCGAAATGTTTACCTGTGACTGGAATGATTATTATTGTATAAGATGATTGTATAATATCTATATATGGTATATAGTAGGCGTCACTTATGTTTTACATCAGTGCTAGCCCAGCCCCAGCTCTGTCTTTAGTTATGTAACCTAACGCGTGATGACGGGGCCCCATGGCGAATGCGGATGGCATAAGAGGACGTGATATTTTTTCCAGTTCTCTCTGTAATGATAGGAGTAAATGATGGGACTGCATTAGATTAATGCAAAGCAAATAAACCAAAGTTAAATCGTTGGAACAAATTTGAAAACTACTCGGTTTTTTCAAAACTGCAAACTTTTAAATGCGGAGCTTAAACCACTCCTTTTTAAAGCTATCAAGTTCCTTCGATTATATCAGGTTCACTACGTTCACGGTTTTACCAAAACCATTCGTAGCCCTCCGTCATTTCATATGAATAGTCAATAGTATTCAAGCTATGTTTGTTGGCCAAAGTCAAGGCATAGTGATTGGTAGCTGTTGGATATTCATATAAAGCATAAATAGATGTGTTGGTTTGGGACAGTCGTACTGCTTTGTTGGCCTAAGTCAAGGGTAGGTATGGGTGGGTTCAAATTAACCAGGAGAATGACGGGTAGAACTTGACATGTGACTTATGATTTGTTGGCCAAAATCATGGTCATAAGAGCATGGGGCAAAAACCCACATCGGGAGTTTCTACAGAAACTGAAACTTGCTTGTGTTGCATACCATTTGGAGTGTGATAATTTTGGTAGGATTCCTTCAGCTTTATCACACAATGATATTTGGATCCCGATCCTACTGTGAGTATATGCTACTCCTCTGGAGATTTTTTTCACTAAACGAGCAATGCTATAAACCAAGTAGGTGTCTAGAACGGTGTTAGCGGGGCTACGCCTCCAGGGAAAAGAGGTTATGTAATTAAGGAACTTCGCGAAAGCGTTGGAAAACCTCCCTCGAAATACCAACACTAGCCTGGCTGAACGGTTAAGCAAGAATTGTACGGTGAGATTAAATCTGACTAATTCCTGCTTTTTGGTTTGAGGAGGGATTCGAGAAACAGTGGGAGCCATCCTGTTTAGATAAACTAAAAACCATTCTAAGCTTGCAATAGCATCATGCTAAAGTGTTTCTTCTCTCTCTCCTAATTGCAGCGACCAAACATGACGGGCCTTAAGTTGCTTTTAGATAAAAACATGTTGACATGGCCAATCTATAAAGATTGGTTCAGGAATGTCAAGATGGCTATAACTTATGACAAGTGTCACGACCCGAAAGTACGGAACGTGACCCGCACTTAGAATACGAAGCGTCTAGAGGCGCCACTTAACCTAAGTAAGCCGAAGCCCAGAAATCTAAACCACACAAAAGAAGAAGAAGTAAAAGAAAACATGAAGAAAACAAGTTTAAATGCATCAGCAAATTTTCCCAAAAATTTCGGCAGAGTCTCCTCTGTAAAAACTGGCCCCAAACAGGTACAACAAGTATAAAACACATAAACAATAAAAAGCATCCCCAAACGGGAGCTAGCTCAACGCCAACAGGCGGAAACAACCACAACAATACACAATAGTATACAACGCCAAAAGGGCGAGGCTCAAAACTCAAAAGAAAACAAAACCACTAGATCAGAATAATACATGCGCGACTCTAAGGTCGAAATAAATAACTGGTCCAATAAACTTATCAAGTAATACAAGTATGGTTGATGGAGCTTACTAGATACAAATGAATGAATAAAATACAATGGTGGTTCAGATACAAGTGAACCAACCTACCGTGCAAATCACCCTGAAGGAAAAGATGTGCCAGCAAGCTGCCAGAGAAACCTGTACATCGAACCTGTAATAAAATTTGGCACAACGGGGGTGAGTTGCCAACTCGTGAGTAGAAGACATCTACGAAAAGAAATCGAATGCACGACGCTATCCTAGCTCATAATAATGCACTATTATATTCCAATCAACAGTAATAGCAGGGTAAAACTACGTGTAAGTTCAGGTACTCCGTGCTCGTGTCAGTGCCTCATATAATACTATGCCATATGAAATGAAATGCATGCACCATGAATATAAAGTAACAAATCCTGAAATCCAGATATATATGTATAAGAAATCTTTAGCTGTTATCATAGTAAAATGTGTATAAGAATCTGAAATCTCAACAATGAAATCCATGGAAATCCGTGTCAAGCATCGACACAATACATGTAATCTCAAGTCTCAATATCTCGGGCTCCGTCAGTCCGGATCGGTCCATATCATCAAATCTCACGACAACGGTCGGTATCCACCGGATATCCGCCGCGCCAGACATCACCGGTAGGTAGCCTTCCCCTGCCAGGCTCATCGTCTACAACTCGATCTTCTTGCCCCGGGGTACCATACCGGGCCCACCATGTACCCGAGACGGTTCATCCACTCCTCGAATCGGGTCTCGAAATCCAACAGAAAACATGAAATCTCATGGTGGACGACACATACATCACGAGAAAACCGCATCTTATTTTAAAAAGAGAAGAGGAGAGAGAGAGAAGTTTCATATATTCTTGCGGTTTTCCCCAAAATTCCAGAAATCTCATAGAAATCCAAATCTTAAAATCATGAGTAAGTATATGATAAGTGTCGGCATATGCCCATGATACTGCAGGATAACATGAAAATATGAATGCATGAATGTCTAAGTGATAAATATCATGTCTAAATTAACATCAGAAAGTAATCACAATATTATATCGGTCTAGATGTTAACTGATTCTATCAATTAAAGATAATATGATCTAAAGTGTACGTGACATAGCAATTACCGATGATGATGTGTGTGAGCCGGCAAATGAGTGTGCGTGGAATATGCGCATCATCGGTAATGGTGCTGGTGTCCTAACAGGTAAGGTTTATATTGATTATAGCAGCATATGTAAAAACATGCATCATTATGATTCCAGTGTGAAAGTAAGACGGATGTATGTTATCCACTCATTTGATATACAAATACAACTACCACTATAAGACTTGAACCTAAACTAGTGTCCATCTAACCCCCTAAGGAAAACTAAACCTAAGAACTAATCGATAAGGAGTAGGAGTATACCTAAAGTCTGAGTCCATATCTCTAATAGTCGGCGATCCAGCCTCAATAGCGTCACGTACATAGTACGACTTCCTCAAATCAAGAGTGCGGATCAATCATCACATCTATGCCTCGTACGGTAAAATCCATCGTACGGCATCCCAATATCGGGGTACATGTCAAATATCACCTACGTGTCTCATTATTCGTATAATGTCATATGTATCATATTGTGATTAAGTCATACTGATATCATATCGTCCTCAAGTCACACCTCTATGATATCTACATCAGGTCACACCTATATGATGTCGAAATCAAGTCATACATATCCCATATCGTGATCAATCACAAGTTACAGTCTGGGTACTATTTTAGAGTCCCATGTACCTCAATATCATCACTACCCATTATAATTTATGTATACCTGTTCATTATCTCATTCTCTAATGATCCGCTAACACTTTAATACGACTGTATAGTCAAGAATCACGGCCTCAAGCCCAGTTCTGCCGTTTCATTCCCGTGTATCATATCACATCAATCAATCCCATATACGTGTTGTATATTCATGTATATACCTATACCTAGTTCTATATATATACACATACACGTATACCCCATGTCGAGTTTCAGTGTGTGCGTGTGTGTGTTTCTGTCTGAAACCTACGAACCTCTTCCAAGGTACTTATCCTATGATATGATTTTCCTAAATCAGTCTAGTCCAGCCTAGGGTCAATACTAGGGTCCTACTGATTAAGAACCTAGGGTCACATCTGGTTTCCTAATGACACTAAGTACTATTCCTATGCTACGTTGCGGGGGTGCTAAACGCCATCCACCCGACTTCCCCCCGTAGATATACATCTACTCACCTGGTCCATGTCTGCCGCAGACAGTGTCGCCATCCTCCTCTTCATCGCCCGCAGTCCACATGAGGGGTACCTAAACACAAACATATAAATAGTATCGTAAACTGAATCACATACGAAAGTCAAACGATACAAGGAACAAGCACAGGTTAAAACCTATGTCCCGTCCACGCAAAAGAACCAAATATCGCTCGATATCGGCGTACAAACTCCGATGGATCGAGATAAACATCAACATATAACTCGTAGTTTTAAAACACCTTACTTATATTATAAAACATGATTAAATCCATCGAAACCCTAAAATCAATCAAATCGTCTAATTTCGTAAAACCCGAAAATGCCAATTTACCGTTTTTCATCAAAACATGACATTTAAATGAAACCAATGGTCATAAAACTCATTAAATAGCATAACTAGACTATACAAACCATTACTATATTTTTATTACACAAATTTGTATTAATTTGAAATTTCTAGTTTGCAACCTTTAACAATTTTCAACATTTTTCAGGCAAAATACCACAATTCCACTACAAAACATGATTTTGCATGGATTAATGTATTAAACTACAATTCATGATTATAATGATATAATGAAACCATGATTATATTTTTAATTTCATTTATTTAGGAATTTCCCAAAATCTAGTTTACAAAAATAGCCTTTTATTAATATTCTTCCAATTATCACAAGAAACTAGTGATCAAACTAAGTTTTTCATTCCTTTAATATGCTCATATTCCCATTAAAACTACCATCTAATGATAACCACCTTAATAAGAATTTTATTTTACCCACAAACACATTTTAGAAAAATCTAGTTAGCTAAATAGTTTAATTAAAACAATTTGAATAAACAATTTATTATACAACAACCATGCAAGATTTTTCCACTTCTAAAAATGGTAGACTAGTTATTATAACCTTAATTAATTAATAAAAATCCTAACTTGAATTTACAAACCCTAACTTGAATTTTAGAAATTGAACATAGAATTAATCTAACAAATCTAATTATGCTTTAAAAGAAACATCTAATAGAAATAAAACAAAGGAAGGAAATTTATACCTTCAAAATATGAAATCCAAACATGAAAATGAGCCTCCAAAATGCATGCTTCCCATCTCCAAATTCCATATAAAAATGAGCAAGGAATAAAGGGTAGGAAATAAATAGGATTATGTGGATTTTTAATTGAATTTTTAAAGGATTTTTGATGAATTTTGGAGCAAAATAAAATGAGGAAAATGGGGGCTACCATGGGGGGTGAGGCCGACCATTTTTGGAGGTGAGGGAGAGAAGGAAGAGAGTGACAAAAGTTGTGTAGAAGTCTCCACCAAAATATCACTTCATTATGTCTTTTCATGCATTTCTTTATTTTATTTTATTTCTTTACTATAGCAACTCAAGAAAGCTCTAGAAAAATGGAAAAATTTGCAAATAATTTTTGCATGATACACACTAAATTCTAATATGCCATGGTTCATTTTTACAAATTAAAATCATTCAAATTTGTAATTTACACTAATTTAGTGTAAAAATAAAGCTTATGTTAATATTTAAAATAATTAATTTAGGAAAAATATTTAATTAAACTAAAAATTTATAAGTGGCTAAATAAACACCATTTACTAGTAATTACATAATTAAAATAAGTATTTTAGAAATTATAATGAAAAACAATCACGGTTTAATTTTACGAAAAATACATTTTACTTTACCGAAATTCATAAAATTCACTTAAACAATTTTATTCATTTAATTATTTATTTAATTATTTTTAAAACGTTACAATCTTCCCCTCTTTAGGAAATTCGATCCCCGAATTTAAATTAAAACTCCCCCTCCAAATACTAAAACATTTAGCAAAACACTCAAATCGTCGTGGCTCCGAAATCATCAATACATAACAAAAATCAACTCCGTCAAGCATTACGCAATCATCGGAGTTATGGCGAGAATAAAATATCAAAACCCAATATGGAAACCATCATAATATACATCAATCTGTAACTTATATATAGTGCGCATCATAGTAAAACCGTACAAATATCTGGATAAGGAAATATGCAAACACCCCTTTTTGAAAATTGCCGTGTGATGCACGTGTCACGGCATAAGTAGCGGACGTTTATTTAAAAAAATAATTATATATATATATATATATATCTTTTATTTAACATACACGTCCCGCCTGGTTACTAAATCAAATAATATTAATTATGAAAACATACTGCTCAAACTGAAATCAATCCCAATCACACCAATAAAATATCATGTGCGTCCGGTGCGCACTGAAATCGAAACCAAATACAGATACCACGAATACACACAACAACAAAACTAAGTGCAACAGGTGTGCACCAAAAACATCTGTCAAGTGCAACGGGCGTGCACGACTCAATATCAGGTGCATCTAATCTGCACAAAACTCCGATTTAGTGCATCTGGTGTGCACAAAATCGCATCAAGTGCGCCAAGTATGCGCAAGAATCCTAATCAGGTGCACATGGTGCACGAAAACATACATCGAATATCAAAATCGAAATCACAGCATAAAAATGCATGAAAACTAGGTCGAAACATATGTCAAAATCATGTGTAACCCCTATGCACGAAATCAAATAAAAAATCTCAAAATATATAAAACCAAATCAAGTGTACTGGGTATATACTAAGCAACATCAATACAACTGATATATGAAACACAGATAGAATGTGATGAAGGTACACATAAGAAATACCAATCGTAGAACAAAATCCTCAAAATACCAAAATCCAATAACAGAAATATGAAATTCAAATCACCAAGTCACAACGTAATCACTATCGTCAATGTGCGCCTCTTTCCTCTGATGTCGATTGCTTCGAACTCGTCTCTTCATAGCTGTGCTGACTGCGCTACTAACGGCAATACTCATATCTAGAGTCTCCCACGTAGTCGATCCCTTCACCTGATATCCGGACTACATTAAACTTTTCGAATGATCCATAAAAATCCCATAATTCCCCGAGAGCTCAACACTCAAGTACAGTTTAAAAATATCCGGTACATACCCCAGCATCGATGATCCAGCCGTAGAAGGGCAAACCCAAGCCTCATTAATGGCATCGCGGAACTGCCGTAAACCCTAAGGTTCAAGGGCGTTCTCGTGATTATTATGTCGAGTTAGGGTTTCATTCTTCTAGAGGGTCCATCGAAATACCTGCATGTTCTTCCGAATACCTTAAACTTGGGAAAATGGTTTTCTGATAATCGTTCGAACCCTTTAACTTCATCCGGACGGCATATGAATACCCTTCGTTCGCACGCTAAGCAATGCTTCAATCCTCAAGAATAAACGATACCCTAATGATTATCGCATTCGAGCCGCAGCACCCTCTGCCCGTGGTAACAGAAACCACCATCCGATATCGACAAAGATAGATCAAAGGAACGAATGAAATACGGTGCAAGCAATGTACATCCTAAGGCTCCTTAAGCAGAGTAGCGTATCGTAAGTATGCCGCGGACCATACCCACGGTACGTTACTCTACCTAAATCGCCTACTCCATCAACTAAGGGTCACCTAGACTTATACAAGGTTAAACCTAGCGCTGTGATACCAACTTTGTCACGACCCGAAAGTACGGAACGTGACCGACACTTAGATTACGAAGCGTCTAGAGGCGCCACTTAACCTAAGTAAGCCGAAGCCCAGAAATCTAAACCACACAAAAGAAGAAGAAGTAAAAGAAAACATGAAGAAAACAAGTTTAAATGCATCAGCAAATTTTCCCAAAAATTTCGGCAGAGTCTCCTCTGTAAAAACTTGCCCCAAACAGGTACAACAAGTATAAAACACATAAACAATAAAAAGCATCCCCAAACGGGAGCTAGCTCAACGCCAACAGGCGGAAACAACCACAACAATACACAATAGTATACAATGCCAAAAGGGCGAGGCTCAAAACTCAAAAGAAAACAAAACCACCAGATCAGAATAATACATGCGCGACTCTAAGGTCGAAATAAATAACTGGTCCAATAAACTTATCAAGTAATACAAGTATGGTTGATGGAGCTTACTAGATACAAATGAATGAATAAAATACAATGGTGGTTCAGATACAAGTGAACCAACCTACCGTGCAAATCACCCTGAAGGAAAAGATGTGCCAGCAAGCTGCCAGAGAAACCTGTACATCGAACCTGTAATAAAATTTGGCACAACGGGGGTGAGTTGCCAACTCGTGAGTAGATGACATCTACGAAAAGAAATCGAATGCACGACGCTATCCTAGGTCATAATAATGCACTATTATATTCCAATCAACAGTAATAGCAGGGTAAAACTACGTGTAAGTGCAGGTACTCCGTGCTCGTGTCAGTGCCTCATATAATACTATGCCATATGAAATGAAATGCATGCACCATGAATGTAAAGAAACAAATCCTGAAATCCAGATATATATGTATAAGAAATCTTTAGCTGTTATCATAGTAAAATGTGTATAAGAATATGAAATCTCAACAATGAAATCCATGGAAATCCGTGTCAAGCATCGACACAACACACGTAATCTCAAGTCTCAATATCTCGGGCTCCGTCAGTCCGGATCGGTCCATATCATCAAATCTCACGACAACGGTCGGTATCCTCCGGATATCCGCCGCGCCAGACATCACCGGTAGGTAGCCTTCCCCTGCCAGGCTTATCGTCTACAACTCGATCTTCTTGCCCCGGGGTACCATACCGGGCCCACCATGTACCCGAGACGGTTCATCCACTCCTCGAATCGGGTCTCGAAATCCAACAGAAAACATGAAATCTCATGGTGGACGACACATACATCACGAGAAAACCGCATCTTATTTTAAAAAGAGAAGAGGAGAGAGAGAGAAGTTTCATATATTCTTGCGGTTTTCCCCAAAATTCCAGAAATCTCATAGAAATCCAAATCTTAAAATCATGAGTAAGTATATGATAAGTGTCGGCATATGCCCATGATACTGCAGGATAACATGAAAATATGAATGCATGAATGTCTAAGTGATAAATATCATGTCTAAATTAACATCAGAAAGTAATCACAATATTATATCGGTCTAGATGTTAACTGATTCTATCAATTAAAGATAATATGATCTAAAGTGTACGTGACATAGCAATTACCGATGATGATGTGTGTGAGCCGGCAAATGAGTGTGCGTGGAATATGCGCATCATCGGTAATGGTGCTGGTGTCCTAACAGGTAAGGTTTATATTGATTATAGCAGCATATGTAAGAACATGCATCATTATGATTCCAGTGTGAAAGTAAGACGGATGTATGTTATCCACTCATTTGATATACAAATACAACTACCACTATAAGACTTGAACCTAAACTAGTGTCCATCTAACCCCCTAAGGAAAACTAAACCTAAGAACTAGTCGATAAGGAGTAGGAGTATACCTAAAGTCTCAGTCCATATCTCTAATAGTCGGCGATCCAGCCTCAATAGCGTCACGTACATAGTACGACTTCCTCAAATCAAGAGTGCGGATCAATCATCACATCTATGCCTCGTACGGTAAAATCCATCGTACGGCATCCCAATATCGGGGTACAGGTCAAATATCACCTACGTGTCTCATTATTCGTATAATGTCATATGTATCATATTGTGATTAAGTCATACTGATATCATATCGTCCTCAAGTCACACCTCTATGATATCGACATCAGGTCACACCTATATGATGTCGAAATCAAGTCATACATATCCCATATCGTGATCAATCACAAGTTACAGTCCGGGTACTATTTTAGAGTCCCATGTACCTCAATATCATCACTACCCATTATAATTTATGTATACCTGTTCATTATCTCATTCTCTAATGATCCGCTAACACTTTAATACGACTGTATAGTCAAGAATCACGGCCTCAAGCCCAGTTCTGCCGTTTCATTCCCGTGTATCATATCACATCAATCAATCCCATATACGTGTTGTATATTCATGTATATACCTATACCTAGTTCTATATATATACACATACACGTATACCCCATGTCGAGTTTCAGTGTGTGCGTGTGTGTGTTTCTGTCTGAAACCTACGAACCTCTTCCAAGGTACTAATCCTATGATATGATTTTCCTAAATCAGTCTAGTCCAGCCTAGGGTCAATACTAGGGTCCTACTGATTAAGAACCTAGGGTCACATCTGGTTTCCTAATGACACTAAGTACTATTCCTATGCTACGTTGCGGGGGTGCTAAACGCCATCCACCCGACTTCCCCCCGTAGATATACATCTACTCACCTGGTCCATGTCTGCCGAAGACAGTGTCGCCATCCTCCTCTTCATCGTCCGCAGTCCACATGAGGGGTACCTAAACGCAAACATTTAAATAGTATCGTAAACTGAATCACATACGAAAGTCAAACGATACAAGGAACAAGCACAGGTTAAAACCTATGTCCCGTCCACGCAAAAGAACCAAATATCGCTCGATATCGGCGTACAAACTCCGATGGATCGAGATAAACATCAACAAATAACTCGTAGTTTTAAAACACCTTACTTATATTATAAAACATGATTAAATCCATCGAAACCCTAAAATCAATCAAATCATCTAATTTCGTAAAACCCGAAAATGCCAATTTACCGTTTTTCATCAAAACATGACATTTAAATGAAACCAATGGTCATAAAACTCATTAAATAGCATAACTAGACTATACAAACCATTACTATATTTTTATTACACAAATTTGTATTAATTTGAAATTTCTAGTTTGCAACCTTTAACAATTTTCAACATTTTTCAGGCAAAATACCACAATTCCACTACAAAACATGATTTTGCATGGATTAATGTATTAAACTACCATTCATGATTATAATGATATAATAAAACCATGATTATATTTTTAATTTCATTTATTTAGGAATTTGCCAAAATCTAGTTTACAAAAATAGCCTTTTATTAATATTCTTCCAATTATCACAAGAAACTAGTGATCAAACTAAGTTTTTCATTCCTTTAATATGCTCATATTCCCATTAAAACTACCATTTAATGATAACCACCTTAATAAGAATTTTATTTTACCCACAAACACATTTTAGAAAAATCAAGTTAGCTAAATAGTTGTAGCGTCTTGAAAAGTCGTTTTGGTGTTTTCCTGAAATTCGGTGAAAATTCGGTATTTTTCCGAAAACCGTCTTTCTTGTTATTTTGCAGTTTAGGGCTAATTATACTTAAAATGGATAGGTAATTACTTGTTTTTAGTAGCTAATGAGTTAATTATGAAATTCTGTTCGTTTAAAAATTTTCCTTAATTTTTCAATTTTTTAATATTATTTTAAGCCGGTAAGAAAATACATTAAATAAGCGATAAATACAAATTTTTCCGGGCTAATTTTAATCTCTAAAATTATGATAATTATAATCTAGTGATAACATAAATTTTTAGTAATTTATTTTGATTTTTAACAAATTTTTATGATATGAAACGAATTTATTGAATTTTGGGCTAAAACTTGCAATTTTTGAGTTGTAGGGGGCCTTTTTGCATAAAATTTCTTTTGTAAAACCCCTCTCTCTTTTCCCTCAGCCCTAGAACAGCCCAACCCTGGCCAAGACCAGAAATTTCTGGGCTCCTTTCTTTGGTTGCTTCCTTGTGTGAAATTGGGATAGTTTATGGTTTTATTTTAAATATAATGAATAAGTTATGATACATTTGACCTTGGAACTTGTTCTTGACTTTCCCCACTTGCCCACACCCTCCCCCTCACCTCAATACTGGCCGAAACCTGCACCATCCCCCATCTCCATTATTTTCCTTCTCTTTCTCTCTCATTTTCTTCAAAATTTGCAACAAAATTCAAAAGAAAATTCAAATTAAAGCTTGCAAATTCAAACCATTCTTCATCCTTCTTTTCCTTCACCTCCCTAGCTTGGATCTTGGTGCTTGAGCCCATCAATTGGAGCAAAATTTCCTTGCTTGATCCATAGATCAAGAGGTATAATTTCTATCGTGTTAAATTCTTTTGTTTAAGTTTCTTATGTTGTATGGTTTAGTGTTAATTTAGTGTAGTTTAATCTAGTTTCTTAGGTTTTGCTTGAAAATTTTAGCTAGGGTTTTGAAGCCATAATACTTAATTAAGTTGTTTTATAGTTAATCTAGTGGTTAATTAACTAATCCATATAGTTATCTTGTTGATGTAGTTTTCAATTTTGCTAAATTAGTTAATTTTAGAAGGGTGAAATTGTTGTTTTAAATTTTCAAGAGAGGGTTTATGTTTGGTAATGGTTTGTGAAACATGATTAGTGAGTTGATTAAGTTTTAGAAAACATTATTTAGTTGATTAAACCTAAATTGCTATCTAGTATTTTGCTAACCTAACCTAAGAGGTTAATTTTCTTAAGTGGGCTTTGTTGTGTTAATTTAAAGTTTCAAGTGAGGAAATTGATTGGATTTTGCTAATTTATAAATTCAAGAATGGTTGTTTATGGAAAATAGGATTGGAATCATTGTTGTTGTGTTATAATTAGTGTTTGTAGATTGCTTGTAGTGTGGTTGGGTGATTGTGCTAGATTGTAGTCGTTTTGTCGCTAATCGGCGATTTTTGCACCGATTTTGGATTGAAATGCTTACTAGTTTTGTATAAAAGTTATGTGATGAATTATTTTTAGTATCTTGATGATTGTAATGGCTTGTCCTACGACTTTTAGGATGCGTGAGTGCGGTTTTTTGGGTAGTCGGGTTTTAGTTTCGCCGGGCGACCCAAATCGGCGTTTTTTTGGCAGTTTTTGCGATTTTCGCGTGTGTTCCGCGCACTTTGCGCACGTTGTACCTTGTTAGCGAACTTTAGTTGTTTCGTTAGGGTTTTGTGTCGTTCGCGATATGTAACCTTATGTTTGGTATTGATGTAAATTCCAGGTTCGGTCGCGGAGACGTCAGACGCGGCGCGAAAGGGAAAGGCGGTGATTGGACACAGCTAGCCAGGGATCCCGGTGAGTAGATTTAACATCTACGGGGGACGATCGTTTGGATGGCGCAAGTCGCCCGATAGATTTAGTAAACTGGAAAATAGTAAATTGGATAATCACTTGTGACATTAGAATAATAATACTGGCATGATAATTGCTGCAATTAGATCAATATGTTATATCCATATACGCAAACTCAATTGTAGGACACATGCACCATTACCAGGTTTTTATATGCAGCACGAGCACTATTCATGTTTACACACACACCCTGGTAATTGCCATGCCACCACACTAGATAACCTTTAATTTAAACCTTTTACTAATTGATACTTAAATTGTGCTATTTCCTTAAAATGAAACCGTAGGATTGCTATTCATGTGCATGTACTTCATCATATTCATTGTTCATGCTTAATCCATTGATCACACATCGCAACTTAATTATTGATATCATACGCATTCATTATCATTGATATATGCACTTATGAGGATTTCTTGAGATTTTATGATATTGCTGGATTTCGGGGGAAAACCGCAAAATTTCTAAACTTATTATATTTTTAAAATATGTAAAATTGCGGTTTTCTAGTGATGTAAGTGTCGTCCACCATGAGTTTGCTGTGGATTTGGAAATCCGTGTCGAGGAGTGGAGGAACCGGCACGGGTACATGGTGGGCCCGGTAAGGTACCCCGGGGCAAGAGGAATGTGGTGATGACGTTGAGCCTGGCAGGGGACGGATTACCTACCGGTGACTGTTTGGGACGGCGGATATCCAGAGGATACCGACCGTGGCCGCTAGATGATGAGATATTGATATTTGAGATGGGTCAGCCGGACGGCTGAGGCCAGAGATACATTTATGAGATTTGAGACAGCTTTTGGGTGTCGTTGCTGGACACCGATTTTCGTCGATTCATTGACATTATGCTGGCATTCTAAAAGAGTTTCAAAAACAAAAAGAGATAAAATATTTCTTATATATACCTATTGAGACCTCAGATATTCATGTTGCATACATATTAGCACACTGATATGATATACACACCTGCTAGTGCATCCAGTCATACCTGTATTTTAGATGCTAGGATGCTTGTGTGCATGCATACGATAGCCTTTGCAGATGTTATTTATTACTCACGAGTTGGCAACTCACCCCCGTTGTGCCACAGTCTTTTGCAGGTCCGCTCCGTCAGTTCAGTAGCGGCGGGCGCACTTGTTCTTTTGCCTGTTTTGCCTGAGTTCGAGATTTGCTCATAGGTGGGTTATGTTATTATTTTTGTACCACCTTGTATATTCTTTGTATCTAGTACACTCCATCTACTGTTTCTTCCAGATTATTGTATATTGACCTAGAGATGAGACTGTGAGGTTTGTGGATTTTATGCTGTATTTTGGGGTCGAGCTCACTTGAGTCGACATGCTACTTTTTTTCATGCTTCCTTATGCTTTATTATGCTTGTTGTCATTTACATTGCGTGGGATTTGTGACCGCCTTATGGCGAAGAGCTAGCTCCCGCTTGGGGATGCCCTATTTTGTTGGATTCATGTATATATTTTGTTGTACCCATTTTTGGGGGTCAGTATTTACAAAGGAGACTCTGCCGAAATTTTCGGGAAAAATTGGTATTGTTTTTAAAAAGGGTTTTACATGACTTATTTGATAACTTGCTTTCAAATGATTGGGTTTTCTTCACTCTTTTGCTTAATTGGTTTTGTTTTCTGGGCTTTGGCTTACTTATTTTACGGACGCCTTTAGACGTTTCGTAAACTTAAGTGCCAGTCACGTTCCGTACCCTGCGGGTCGTGACAAAGTTGGTATCAGAGCGATAGGTTTTACCTTTGTGAGTGTAGGATGACCCTTGGTAGATGGAGTAAGTGACTTAAGCAGGGTAACGTAGCGTGCGTATGTCCGCGGCATACTTACGATACGGTACTCCGCCTAAGTGACTTTAGGATATACTTGCTTGAAAAATTCCTTCTTCAATTCCGTGTATCCTATGATCCTATTGCACTGTCCTTACTATCCGTTTTCCTGTAACAGCCACTATGCCGCCGAAGGCTACGAGGGCACAGAGGGCTGCCGCCAGAGACGAGATTCGAGCTGGCTCGTCCGAGACTAGGACTGAGCAGGGTGGTATGCCTACGCCGCAGGGACAGACCGATCCACCTTCCCCAGGCCGTATGGATAGGCTCGAGACCGGTATGGAGGAGTTGCGACAGATGATGGGAGGCATGCAGGAGCTACGTCAGATGGTAGGATCCCTAGTTGCAGCCAGTCGTACACCGAGGCCGGATGACGTACCTACTACATCACAGACAACCATGATACCTGCTCCTACTACTACCACCGTGGCCATTCCGGTTTCACTACAGGATTTCATGAGGCTGAGACCTCCAGTATTCACCGGCACCGAGACAGCGGAGGACCCACAGACGTTCCTTGACAGTTTAGCCAGGATCTGCCGTTCGCTGAGATGTTCGGATGATCGATGGGTAGAGCTTGCGAGTTTCCGACTAGAGGGTCTCGCGCAGACATGGTGGGAGTCAGTCTTGAGAGGTCGAGCTGCAGATCTACCGCCTATGACTTGGGTCGAGTTTACAGCGGTCTTTCTAGCCCGTTTCCTTCCAGAGAGCGTTCGTGACGCCAGAGCTCGCAGCTTCGAGGCCTTAGTCAAGACACCTGGGATGACGGTGTCTGAGTACGACATCCAGTTTACACAGTTATCCCGATATGCTCAGTATTTGGTGGATACCGAGGAGAAGATGGTGAAGAGGTTCGTACAGGGACTTGATGCTCAGCTATATCTTGCCATTGGCGCCCAGCACTACGACACTTATTCAGCTGCTATGGATATGGCATTGCGGATGGAGGCACGCATATCACGGACTTCGGCCGTTTCTGGGCCGAAGAGGATGCGCACCGATGTACCGTCTCAGAGGCAGCGCGCCAGATTCTTTCCGAGAGATAGGCCTGGCAGAGGATTTGGGCGGGGACAGTTATATGGTTCTTATCCCCAGGGGCAGCAGCCGTCGCCAGGATGTTTTGGGTGCGGGAGTCTGCACCATCTTGTCAGAGACTGTCCAGTGAGACGACAGGGAGCAGCGACAGTTCCGCATGTGACCCTACCACCATCACCACCCCCTCCTCAGAGAGCCCTACTTCCTACCCCAGGCGATGCTCCACGCCAGTTAGGTGCACCGAGAGGCCGTGGACGCGGCGGTCCTGTTCAGAGAGGACGAGGAGGCAGAGGCCGAGGTCGAGGTCAGCCCGCTATCGGTGGAGGACAGGCCCGAGTTTTTGCTTTGACACCTCAGGATGCGCAGGCAACCAATGCCGTTGTGACAGGTACTTTGCCAGTTTGTTCTTTCGACGCACGGGTATTATTCGACCCAGGTTCCACACATTCGTACGTATCTACACACTTTGCACCGATGTTGGGCCGTGAGTCGTCGTCGTTAGATCAGCCGCTTGTTGTTAGTACTCCGGTAGGCGAGTCGTTTGTCGCTCGGTTTGTATTTCGTTTGTGTTCCGTTCGTATCGGGGAGAGGGATTCATCAGTTGATTTGATACTCCTCGATATGTTGGACTTTGATGTGCTTCTGGGCATGGATTGGCTAGCCACTTGTTATGCTTCGGTGGACTGCCGTGAGAAGGCAGTCAGATTTAGCTTTCCGGGAGAGCCAGTCCTTGTTATTCGGGGAGACCGCAGTGTCACCCTTCCCAGCTTAATTTCGTCTCTTCGCGCTGGTCAGCTCTTGCGGAAGGGATGTCAGGGATTCTTAGCGTTTGTTTGTGATACTCGAGCTGCAGAGGTTCCGTTGGACCGGGTCCCGGTAGTTTGTGAGTTCCCTGATGTTTTCCCTGATGAGCTACCTGGGCTACCGCCTGAGCGCGATGTTGAGTTCTGCATTGATTTGATTCCCGGTTCGGGGCCTATTTCTATACCGCCTTATCGGATGGCCCCGGCAGAGCTTCGAGAGCTTAAGGATCAGTTGCAGGATTTGTTAGATAAGGGGCTTATTCGAACGAGTGTTTCTCCGTGGGGTGCTCCGGTCCTGTTTGTCAAGAAGAAGGATGGAAGTTTGCGCTTATGTATCGACTACCGCCAGCTGAACAAAGTTACCATTCGGAACAGATATCCGTTGCCGCGCATTGATGATTTGTTCGACCAGATTCAGGGTGCGGGGTATTTTTCGAGGATCGACTTGCGATCAGGATACCATCAGCTGCGAGTTCGACAGGAGGATATACCGAGGACAGCTTTCCGCACGCGCTACGGCCACTACGAGTTTTTGGTGATGTCGTTCGGACTCACCAACGCCCCAACAGCATTTATGGATTTGATGAACCGTACGTTCAGGCCGTATCTTGACTTGTTCATCATCGTATTTATCGACGATATCTTGGTGTACTCCCGGAGCAGAGAGGAGCACGAGCAGCACTTGCGGATTACGTTACAGACTCTGAGGGAGCACCAGCTGTTCGCGAAGTTCTCCAAGTGTGCTTTCTGGCTGGACAGCGTCGGATTCTTGGGTCACGTGGTTACGAGAGACGGCATTTGTGTGGACCCGAAGAAGATTGAGGCTGTTCAGCAGTGGCCCCGACCTACATCGGTTACTGAGATCCATAGTTTTCTAGGCCTGGCGGGCTACTACAGGCGTTTTGTTCAGGACTTCTCCCGTATAGCTGCACCGTTGACCGGTTTGACCCGGAAGGGAGTTCCTTTCGTATGGACGGAGGAGTGCGAGCGCAGTTTTCAGCAGTTGCGGACATGTTTGACTACGACGCCGGTATTATCTTTACCTTCGGGATCAGGCGGATTTGTTGTCTACTGTGATGCTTCGCGAGTGGGATTAGGATGCGTATTGATGCAGCATGGCCGGGTGATCGCTTACGCTTCTCGGCAGTTGAAGAAGCATGAACAGAATTACCCCACTCATGATTTGGAGATGGCTGCAGTGGTCTTTGCACTGAAGATTTGGCGACATTACCTGTACGGCGAGTCGTGTCAGATATTCACCGATCACAAGAGCTTAAAGTACATATTTCAGCAGCGAGACTTGAACCTCAGACAGCGTCGTTGGATGGAGTTGGTGAAAGACTACGACTGCGAGATCTTATATCACCCCGGCAAGGCGAATGTGGTGGCAGATGCGTTGAGTAGGAGGCCCGGGGGTAGTCTATCCTTTTTGCGCACAGTGCAGAGGCAGTCGTCAGCAGATTGGCAGATGTTATGCGACAGCCGAGTTGAGTTCGAGTTCACTCAGACAGGGGGACAGCTCGCGCATGTTCGTGCACGCCCACAGTTGCTTGACCGTATATATGAGGCACAGCGCAGTGACGACCGTTGCTCAGAGATCATGGCACAGATGGGACAGGGCAGATTTTCCGAGTTCGTGATTGACGATCAGGGGATTTTACGATATGAATCTAGACTGTGCGTACCAGATGCTGATGGATTGCGGCGCGACATTCTTGAGGAGGCACACCGATCAGTGTATAGTGTCCACCCGGGTTCCACCAAGATGTACCATGATATGAGAGAGACCTACTGGTGGGACGGGATGAAGAGGGACATTGCGGAGTTCGTTTCGAGATGCCTGACTTGTCAGCAAGTCAAGGCCGAGCACCAGAGGCCCGCAGGAGAGCTACAGCCGTTACCCATTCTAGAGTGGAAATGGGAGCAGATTTCGATGGATTTCGTTGTGGGTCTACCCAGGACCAGTCGAGGGTACGACTCCATCTGGGTGATCGTGGATAGATTGACGAAGGCGGCTCACTTTCTTCCGGTGAAGACGACTTTCAGCTTCGCTCAGTATGCTCAGCTCTATATTGACGAGATCGTGCGACTACATGGCGTACCGACTTGTATCGTGTCAGATCGAGGCACTCAGTTCACCAGCCGACTTTGGCAGAGACTTCAGGAGGCTTTGGGCACTCGTTTGAGCTTCAGCACAGCGTTTCATCCGCAGACAGACGGACAGTCAGAGCGGACCATTCAGACTCTCGAGGACATGCTCAGAGCGTGCGTTTTAGACTTTGGTGGTAGCTGGGATCGTCATTTACCTCTAGTGGAGTTCTCCTACAACAACAGCTTCCAGGATACGATTCAGATGGCACCTTTCGAGGCTTTGTATGGGAGGAGATGCAGATCGCCCGTTTGTTGGACAGAGCTCAGCGAGAGCAGCATTTTGGGGCCGCAGCTTGTTGAGGAGACGACAGCGAAGATACAGTTGATCCGAGACCGGATGAGAGCGGCTCAGAGCAGGCAGAAATCGTATGCAGACAGGCGCCGTCGCAGATTAGAGTTCGCAGTTGGCGACCATGTTTTTCTGAAAGTCTCTCCGATGAAGGGCGTGATGCGTTTTGGGCGAAAAGGGAAGCTTAGCCCTAGATTCGTAGGTCCCTTCGAGATCCTCGAGCGTGTCGGCGCTGTTGCATATCGTTTGGCTCTTCCACCCAGCTTTCCCGATGTTCACCCCGTTTTTCATGTTTCGATGCTCCGCAAGTACCTTCACGACCCTTCGCATGCGATTCAGCACCCGACAGTCCAGCTAGAGCGCGACCTTTCTTTTGCAGAGCAGCCGGTGGCCATCCTGGATCGGCAGGTGAAGAAGTTGAGGTCGAAGATTATACCAACCGTCAAGGTCCTTTGGCGTAGCCCGAGCAGCGAGGAGGTTACCTGGGAGACCGAGGGCGAGATGAGGAAGAAGTATCCCCATCTCTTTGAAGGTACGCGTAGCTATATTTTTAAATTCGGGGACCGAATTTCTTTAAGGGGGAAATATTGTAGCGTCTTGAAAAGTCGTTTTGGTGTTTTCCTGAAATTCGGTGAAAATTCGGTATTTTTCCGAAAACCGTCTTTCTTGTTATTTTGCAGTTTAGGGCTAATTATACTTAAAATGGATAGGTAATTACTTGTTTTTAGTAGCTAATGAGTTAATTATGAAATTCTGGTCGTTTAAAAATTTTCCCTAATTTTTCAATTTTTTAATATTATTTTAAGCCGGTAAGAAAATACATTAAATAAGCGATAAATACAAATTTTTCCGGGCTAATTTTAATCTCTAAAATTATGATAATTATAATCTAGTGATAACATAAATTTTTAGTAATTTATTTTGATTTTTAACAAATTTTTATGATATGAAACGAATTTACTGAATTTTGGGCTAAAACTTGCAATTTTTGAGTTGTAGGGGGCCTTTTTGCATAAAATTTCTTTTGTAAAACCCCTCTCTCTTTTCCCTCAGCCCTAGAACAGCCCAACCCTGGCCAAGACCAGAAATTTCTGGGCTCCTTTCTTTGGTTGCTTCCTTGTGTGAAATTGGGATAGTTTATGGTTTTATTTTAAATATAATGAATAAGTTATGATACATTTGACCTTGGAACTTGACCCTTGACTTTCTCCACTTGCCCACACCCTCCCCCTCACCTCAATACTGGCCGAAACCTGCACCATCCCCCATCTCCATTATTTTCCTTCTCTTTCTCTCTCATTTTCTTCAAAATTTGCAACAAAATTCAAAAGAAAATTCAAATTAAAGCTTGCAAATTCAAACCATTCTTCATCCTTCTTTTCCTTCACCTCCCTAGCTTGGATCTTGGTGCTTGAGCCCATCAATTGGAGCAAAATTTCCTTGCTTGATCCATAGATCAAGAGGTATAATTTCTATCATGTTAAATTCTTTTGTTTAAGTTTCTTATGTTGTATGGTTTAGTGTTAATTTAGTGTAGTTTAATCTAGTTTCTTAGGTTTTGCTTGAAAATTTTAGCTAGGGTTTTGAAGCCATAATACTTAATTAAGTTGTTTTATAGTTAATCTAGTGGTTAATTAACTAATCCATATAGTTATCTTGTTGATGTAGTTTTCAATTTTGCTAAATTAGTTAATTTTAGAAGGGTGAAATTGTTGTTTTAAATTTTCAAGAGAGGGTTTATGTTTGGTAATGGTTTGTGAAACATGATTAGTGAGTTGATTAAGTTTTAGAAAACATTATTTAGTTGATTAAACCTAAATTGCTATCTAGTATTTTGCTAACCTAACCTAAGAGGTTAATTTTCTTAAGTGGGCTTTGTTGTGTTAATTTAAAGTTTCAAGTGAGGAAATTGATTGGATTTTGCTAAGTTATAAATTCAAGAATGGTTGTTTATGGAAAATAGGATTGGAATCATTGTTGTTGTGTTATAATTAGTGTTTGTAGATTGCTTGTAGTGTGGTTGGGTGATTGTGCTAGATTGTAGTCGTTTTGTCGCTAATCGGCGATTTTTGCACCGATTTTGGATTGAAATGCTTACTAGTTTTGTATAAAAGTTATGTGATGAATTATTTTTAGTATCTTGATGATTGTAATGGCTTGTCCTACGACTTTTAGGATGCGTGAGTGCGGTTTTTTGGGTAGTCGGGTTTTAGTTTCGCCGGGCGACCCAAATCGGCGTTTTTTTTGGCAGTTTTTGCGATTTTCGCGTGTGTTCCGCGCACTTTGCGCACGTTGTACCTTGTTAGCGAACTTTAGTTGTTTCGTTGGGGTTTTGTGTCGTTCGCGATATGTAACCTTATGTTTGGTATTGATGTAAATTCCAGGTTTGGTCGCGGAGACGTCAGACGCGGCGCGAAAGGGAAAGGCGGTGATTGGACACAGCTAGCCAGGGATCCCGGTGAGTAGATTTAACATCTACGGGGGACGATCCTTTGGATGGCGCAAGTCGCCCGATAGATTTAGTAAACTGGAAAATAGTAAATTGGATAATCACTTGTGACATTAGAATAATAATACTGGCATGATAATTGCTGCAATTAGATCAATATGTTAGATCCATATACGCAAACTCAATTGTAGGACACATGCACCATTACCAGGTTTTTATATGCAGCACGAGCACTATTCATGTTTACACACACACCCTGGTAATTGCCATGCCACCACACTAGATAACCTTTAATTTAAACCTTTTACTAATTGATACTTAAATTGTGCTATTTCCTTAAAATGAAACCGTAGGATTGCTATTCATGTGTATGTACTTCATCATATTCATTGTTCATGCTTAATCCATTGATCACACATCGCAACTTAATTATTGATATCATACGCATTCATTATCATTGATATATGCACTTATGAGGATTTCTTAAGATTTTATGATATTGCTGGATTTCGGAGGAAAACCGCAAAATTTCTAAACTTATTATATTTTTAAAATATGTAAAATTGCGGTTTTCTAGTGATGTAAGTGTCGTCCACCATGAGTTTGCTGTGGATTTGGAAATCCGTGTCGAGGAGTGGAGGAACCGGCACGGGTACATGGTGGGCCCGGTAAGGTACCCCGGGGCAAGAGGAATGTGGTGATGACGTTGAGCCTGGCAGGGGACGGATTACCTACCGGTGACTGTTTGGGACGGCGGATATCCAGAGGATACCGACCGTGGCCGCTAGATGATGAGATATTGATATTTGAGACGGGTCAGCCGGACGGCTGAGGCCAGAGATACATTTATGAGATTTGAGACAGCGTTTGGGTGTCGTTGCTGGACACCGATTTTCGTCGATTCATTGACATTATGCTGGCATTCTAAAAGAGTTTCAAAAACAAAAAGAGAAAAAATATTTCTTATATATACCTATTGAGACCTCAGATATTCATGTTGCATACATATTAGCATACTGATATGATATACACACCTGCTAGTGCATCCAGTCATGCCTGTATTTTAGATGCTAGGATGCTTGTGTGCATGCATACGATAGCCTTTGCAGATGTTATTTATTACTCACGAGTTGGCAACTCACCCCCGTTGTGCCACAGTCTTTTGCAGGTCCGCTCCGTCAGTTCAGTAGCGGCGGGCGCACTTGTTCTTTTGCCTGTTTTGCCTGAGTTCGAGATTTGCTCATAGGTGGGTTATGTTATTATTTTTGTACCACCTTGTATATTCTTTGTATCTAGTACACTCCATCTACTGTTTCTTCCAGATTATTGTATATTGACCTAGAGATGAGACTGTGAGGTTTGTGGATTTTATGCTGTATTTTGGGGTCGAGCTCACTTGAGTCGACATGCTACTTTTTTTCATGCTTCCTTATGCTTTATTATGCTTGTTGTCATTTACATTGCGTGGGATTTGTGACCGCCTTATGGCGAAGAGCAAGCTCCCGCTTAGGGATGCCCTATTTTGTTGGATTCATGTATATATTTTGTTGTACCCATTTTTGGGGGTCAGTATTTACAAAGGAGACTCTGCCGAAATTTTCGGGAAAAATTGGTATTGTTTTTAAAAAGGGTTTTACATGACTTATTTGATAACTTGCTTTCAAATGATTGGGTTTTCTTCACTCTTTTGCTTAATTGGTTTTGTTTTCTGGGCTTTGGCTTACTTATTTTACGGACGCCTTTAGACGTTTCGTAAACTTAAGTGCCAGTCACGTTCCGTACCCTGCGGGTCGTGACAATAGTTTAATTAAAACAATTTGAATAAACAATTTATTATACAACAACCATGCAAGATTTTTCCACTTCTAAAAATGGTAGACTAGTTATTATAACCCTAATTAATTAATAAAAATCCTAACTTGAATTTACAAACCCTAACTTGAATTTTAGAAATTGAACATAGAATTAATCTAACAAATCTAATTATGCTTTAAAAGAAACATCTAATAGAAATAAAACAAAAGAAGGAAATTTATACCTTCAAAATATGAAATCCAAACATGAAAATGAGCCTCCAAAATGCATGCTTCCCATCTCCAAATTCCATATAAAAATGAGCAAGGAATAAAGGGTAGGAAATAAATAGGATTTTGTGGATTTTTAATTGAATTTTTAAAGGATTTTTGATGAATTTTGGAGCAAAATAAAATGAGGAAAATGGGGGCTACCATGGGGGGTGAGGCCGACCATTTTTGGAGGTGAGGGAGAGAAGGAAGAGAGTGACAAAAGTTGTGTAGAAGTCTCCACCAAAATATCACTTCATTATGTCTTTTCATGCATTTCTTTATTTTATTTTATTTCTTTACTATAGCAACTCAAGAAAGCTCTAGAAAAATGGAAAAATTTGCAAATAATTTTTGCATGATACACACTAAATTCTAATATTCCATGGTTCATTTTTACAAATTAAAATCATTCAAATTTGTAATTTACACTAATTTAGTGTAAAAATAAAGCTTATGTTAATATTTAAAATAATTAATTTAGGAAAAATATTTAATTAAACTAAAAATTTATAAGTGGCTAAATAAACACCATTTACTAGTAATTACATAATTAAAATAAGTATTTTAGAAATTATAATGAAAAACAATCACGGTTTAATTTTACGAAAAATACATTTTACTTTACCGAAATTCATAAAATTCACTTAAACAATTTTATTCATTTAATTATTTATTTAATTATTTTTAAAACGTTACAACAAGTTGGGCTATGTCCTTACTACAAAATCCCCCGCCGTCCCAGGCCCAGACTCCAGTGTCGCGGACAGGGAAATCCGTAAGACCTGGGAGATTGACTGCGAGAAGGCCAAGTACCTTGTGCTTGCCTCTATGGACACTGAACATCAGAGGAGGCACGAGAATATAGACCTAGAATCCATATTCCTCCATACAAAGGAATTATATGGAGAGCAATCTCCTATCGCAAGATACGATACTTCGAAGAAACTGTTTCAAGCAAGGTTGGCCATCAGATCATCTGTCGGGGAACACGTCCTTAAGATGATTGTCTACATTGAGGAGCTCGCAGACTTCGGGACCACGTTAGAGAATGAGCTGTATACAGACTTGATTCTCCAATCCCTTCCTTCCACCTACGCCCAGTTTATTTTGAATTTTAATATTCAAAGTAAAGAAGTTGAACTTCCGGAACTGTAACGTTTTGGAAATCGTTTTGGTGAAATTTCGGAAAATCGGTAAAATAACGGGGTTTTCTGTAAAAAGTCAAAATACAAATATCTTTATTTTAAAATTAAATATACATATTCTAGATTTGTAATTGCTAGTATTTGGTGTTTATTGAGCCACTGGTGAAATTTCAAAATTTCTGAAATTTTTTTCGGAAATTAATTATTTTAATATTATTTTAAGCTGTCACTAATACATTTAATTAGGGAAAATTACAAACCGGAATGAGTTGAAAAAATTTTTGTGCATCATAATACATTAAACAAAATTTTATCATGTGGTTTTTGAACTGAAATGCGGATGTTAACCGGTGTTAGAAAATATCGAAGAAAAAGGCTTTTTTCGGTGAAATTAGTGTAAACGGAAATGGGGTACAACATTTATCTTTTTTTTCTCACTCACCACAAACCCCACACACACTCTCTCCCTCTCTTACCTTTGTGGCCGGCCTTGGCACCCCACCCTCTCACTTGGTTCTACAAGTAGCTTCTAGAATTAGGTTTAATGGAAAAAATAAAAAAGAAAATGCATAAAACATGAAATGACATAAAGAAGGAAATGATGGTAGAACTTTCCACCCATACCCTCACTCCCTCACTTTCCTCCCACTAATTCTGGCCGAAACTAGGTGCCCCCCCTTCCACACAATTTCCACTTCAATTTTCTTCAAAAACCCTCCAAAATCCATCAAAAATCAACATATTTTAGCACAAATTCATTACTAAACCCTATCCAATTTCCTTTGCTCCTATTTAGCTTGGATTTTGAAGGCAAGAGATCCATCCTGGAGGTTATCAAGGAAGGGTGATCTCAAATTTTTACGGTATAAATTCTAAACCCATGTTAATTTGTGTTAATTATTGCAACCCGATCAATTAAAATGCTTAATTATGGTTTTGATTCAAGATTTAAATTTCTAGAAAATGGTTATTAAATTATTATTAGGGTTTTGATTCTTGGGTTTTGATCTAAAATTGTAGTTTAACAAAAATAACCTAATTAAACAATTAAATGCAATAACCAGCAAATTTTGCTACTAGATTAAGTTTAACATGAAAATGTGAATGCATGAAATATCTAAGTAATAAATGCCATGTCTATATTAACACCAGAGAGTAATCACAATATGATACATGTGACATGACATTTCTGAGGATAATTAACGATGTATATTTATGCTGGCAATGATATATGATTGATGTATGCGATTACAGTACAGTACATTGATCATAACATGTTTAGATGATGATATTATACGAATGATGAGACACGTTGGTGATACTTGACCTGTACCCCGATATTGGGATGCCTTACGATGGATTTTACCGTACGAGGCATAGATGTAATGATTGATCCGCACTCTTGATTCGAGGATGTCGTACTACGTACGTGACGCTATTGAGGCTGGATCACCGACTATTAGAGATATGGACTCAGACTTTATGTGTACTCTTATTTCTTATCGGCTAGTTTCTTAGGTTTAGTTCCTTAGGAGGTTAGATGGACACTAGTTTAGACTCGAGTCATATAGTTGTAGTTATACTTGTATATCAAATGAGTGGTTATTACACATCTGTCTTTACTTTCAGACCGTAATTAATATGGTGCACGTTCATACATATGTTTCTATAATCAATATAAAACTCTGCCTGTTAGGACACCAGCACCATTACCGATGATGTGCATATTCCACGCACACTTATTTGCCGGCTCACACACATCATCATCGGTAATTGCTATGTCACGTACACTTTAGATCATATTATCTTTTATTGATAGAATCAGCTAACAGATTGATCGATATAATATTATGATTACTCTCTGGTGTTAATATAGACATGGCATTTATTACTTAGACATTTCATGCATTCACATTTTCATGTTATCATGCAGTATTATGGGGCATATGCCGACACTTATCATATACTTACTCATGATTTTTGGATTTTGGATTTCTATGAGATTTCTGGATTTTTGGGGAAAACCGCAAGAATATATAAAAACTTCTCTTTCTCTCCTCCTCTCTTTTTAAAACATAAGATGCGGTTTTCTCGTGATGTATGTGTCGTCCACCATGAGATTTCATGTTTTCTGTTGGATTTTGAGACCCGATTCGAGGAGTGGATGAACCGTCTCGGGTACATGGTGGGCCCAGTATGGTACCCTAGGGCAAGAAGATCGAGTTGTAGACGATGAGCCTGGCAGGGGAGGACTACCTACCGGTGATGTCTGGCGCGGCGGATATCCGGAGGATACCGACCGTTGTCGTGAGATTTGATGATATGGGCCGATCCGGACTGATGGAGCCCGAAATATTGAGACTATGAGACATTGATATTATGAGGTATTGAGACTTGGGATTTACATGTTTTGTGTCGATGCTTGACACGGATTTCCATGGATTTCATCGTTGATATTTCAGATTTCTATACACATTTTACCATGATAAAAGCTAAAGATTTCTTATACAGATATATCTAGATTTCAGGATTGGTTATTTTACATTCATGGTGCATGCATACTCATTCACATGACATAGTACTATATGAGGCACTAACACGAGCACGGAGCATTTGCACTTACACGTAGGTTATTATCCTGTCTTTACTTGATAACTAGTAGTATATTAGTATATTATTATGACCTAGGACAGCGTCATGCATTCAATTTCTTTTCACAGATATCTTCTACTCACGAGTTGGCAACTCACCCCCGTTGTGCCAAATTTTATTACAGGTTCGATGTACAGGTTTTCCTCGCAGCTTGCTGGCACATCTTTTCACTCAGGGTGATCTGCACGGTAGGTTGGTTCACTTGTATCTGGACCGCCATTGTACATTTATTATTTCATTTGTATCTAGAAAGCTCCATCAACCAAACTTGTATTACTTGATAGTTTACTGGACCAGTTATTTATTTCGACCTTAGAGTTGCGCTTGTATTATTATGGTATCTGGTGGATTTGTTTTTTTTAAGTTTTGAGCCTCGCCCTTTGGCGTTGTATACTATTGCTCTTTGGTGTGGTTGTTTCCGCCTTTTGGCGTAGAGCTAGCTACCGTTTGGGGATGCTTTTTATTGTTTATATATATTATACTTGTTTGTACCCGTTTGGGGTCAGTTTTTACAAAGGAGACTCTGCTGAAATTTTTGAGAAAATGGGATGATGCTTTTAAACTTGTTTTCTTCATGTTTTCTTTACTTCTTCTTCTTTTATGGTTTAGATTTCTGGGCTTTGGCTTACTTAGGTTACGTTGCGCCTCTAGACGCTTCGTAATCTAAGTGCCGGTCACGTTCCGTACTTTCGGGTCGTGACAGGAACTTCTCAACATGTTGAGGAGTGCTGAGGGCACCCTGCAGAAAGCAAGGGAAACACCCGCTCTATTTGTTTGTGGTACTTCTTCTTCCAGGTCTAAGGCAAAAGCCAAAGGAAAGAAGAAGAAGGCCCCCACAAAAGAGAGAGGAGGTGTTGGTAAGGTGAAAGCAAAGGGAAAAGAAAAGGTTGGGAGGCAGACTGTAGGGAAGGAAGAATGCTTTTTCTATCATAAGAAGGGCCATTGGAAGAAGGATTGCAGGGCCTGGAAAGCCCAGAACCAGGGAGCGAAGCAGGTTATGGCTTCGGCTTCAGGTGTGTATGTTATTGAAAACTGTCTTTCAATCAACTCTACTTCCTGGGTATTGGATACTAGTTCAGGATCTCATATCTGTAATTCTTTGCAGGCACTGAAAAGCCGTAGAGTTTTGAAGGTGGGTGATATGACCCTCAGAGTTGCAAACGGAGAAAGCATGGATGATGTGTCCATGGTGGAATATCACTTAGGATTGACTAATGGACATGTTTTGGTTTTGCGCAACTGTTATTACGTACCTAGTTTAACTTATAATATCATATCTGTATCTTTAATGTCTAAAGAAGGTTATAATTTTGCATTTGTAAGCAATGTCGTAAACATCCACCTTAATCATAACTTGATAGGGTCGGGTACATTAAGCAACGGTATATACGTATTAAACCAACCGCAGATTTTCAATGTCCAGAATACGCACAAAAGAAAGTCTCCAGAAATTAATCATGCTTTCTTATGCCATTGTAGACTGGGTCACATCAATGAAACACGGTTGACTAAGTTGCATAGAGAAGGATATTTGGATCCTTTCGAATATCAATCTTATGCAACTTGTCAATCTTGTCTCAAAGGAAAGATGACAAAGACTCCATTCACTGGACAAGGAGTAAGAGCAAGCGAGCTCTTGGGACTCATACACAGTGATGTATGTGGTCCAATGTCTACACATGCACAAAACGGTTATTCTTACTTCATTACTTTTACGGATGATTTCTCAAGGTACGGACATGTCTTCTTGATGAAGCATAAATCCGAAGCTTTTGAGAAATTCCAGGAATATAAGAATGAAGTGGAAAACCAAACCGGCAAAAGTATCAAGACACTAAGATCTGATCAAGGTGGTGAATACTTGAGTGCCGAGTTCCTGGAATACCTAAAAGAGAATGGAATTCTCTCTCAGCTTAGTCCTCCATACACTCCACAACACAATGGTGTATCGGAGAGACGGAACAGAACCCTATTGGATATGGTTCGTTCCATGATGAGTAATGCTGAGTTACCGCTATCTTTCTGGGGTTATGCACTAGAATCAGCTGCATATCTTGTAAGTCGACGTTAGACTCCCCACATGATGCGGGGAGGCGGAATAGGTAAAACAATCATTTTGTTCAAAGGTAACATCGACTAACTTTTCAGATCTTTGCTAAACACTAACTAACAACTATCTAGAAGTGCTAAACTACTATGATAGATGATTATACCTCAAGATACTAGTCCTTCTTGTTCTAGTTGCTCACCTCCTCGTCGGCCTCCTCGATGTGATAGAAGATCCACCCTAGAGATCCTTCTCCAA
Source organism: Agapanthus africanus (assembly GCA_030015575.1). NCBI lineage: Eukaryota > Viridiplantae > Streptophyta > Magnoliopsida > Asparagales > Amaryllidaceae > Agapanthus > Agapanthus africanus. The sequence goes on from CM057349.1 coordinate 174,885,704, forward strand.
GCTTTAACCTCTAACTTGAGATAACTAAGTGGCTAGGATTGCTAATCCAAGTGACCTAGAAGATATAGAAGTGGATTAAGGATCAATTAGTCTTTCTAACCCTTGGGATATCAACTCATGAGAGGATTAGGGTTAGTGTGAAGAAGATAGAGAGCTTGAGGAAAGAGAATGTGTACGTGAGAATTATCAAATGAAAATATAACTCATTTCTATATATTATGAAGCATAATAATTATAAAATAAATCTTATGAGATAATTACAACCGTGCTTCATTTAATATAGATGAATGAATCATCCCATGAGTCATTAAAAAAATGAATGCTTCATTAACTCATTTGGAAGAATCATCTCATGAGTCACTAAGTCATTTAATGCAAATAACACATAAGCTCTCCACCTCATTTAATTTAATTCATAAATGAATTAAATCTAAATGAGTCACCTTTCTTCTAGAAGCTTCTCGACTAATTATGAGAAAGCCCCTCCCATCCGTATTTACGAAAAATACGGATATACTGAGACTGTATAAATCCAATAATCCAATACTAGAATCTGGCTTAAACCAAAGCCTGCTAGTATAATCTGTCCGAATATCATAAGTGCACAAGTACACATATATGTCCGAACCCTGTCGTAAAACCATACGACCTCTATATCGTTTCGCATGAAGCATGGAAACTCTCTGTGTGGGACTCTAAAGACTCGACACTACGCTGGCAGTGGGTTTAACAACAGGCCGCAAGCGGTACTAGCTGTATGTAACGGTCCCCAGGTAGATGTCGATAAGAAGGCCGATGAGGAAACCCATCCGAACTCCTACTGAGCCTGATGTGTCAATCTCCGTACAGTCCGGTCTGTTCGTCTAAGACTATCGCATATCGGGCTTAGGGGGCGGCAAGCGTCAGTCCCTTAAAAGCGGTATAAGTCGTGTCGGAGTGGAGCCCAATACACCTTGAGAAACTACTGGAAAACCTACCAGTAAATCTCGCTTGCCCTGGACAGGGACTTTGCGCAATGGCTCTCCAAACACAGTGCGATATCAACTCCCAACAACGGAAGAGACGAATCCTATCTAACCGCTACTGCCTCCAAGTGCTTCGGGACTGCACCCAACTGCTTCCTGTTTGCACGACTCCTTTAAGCCGTGGTAGGGTAGCAATCTAAGAACAGTGGGAACACACTCGAGGCGAAGAAGCAGTGTCAAGTCTACGGACTACGCTGTACTGATGTCACCTGGGAATTGTTAACTGACGACGGGTATAATACCAACCAACAGTTCCCTGCGAGTCCTGTCCGGTGTACCCGTAACCCAACGAGCACCTGCATACTATCTCTAGTACAACGTACTGATGGCTGTGGGACATACCATCTCCCCTACTGGGACGAGAAGCGTATACACTAGTCTACTTCGGAGTATCGATGCCCTGTCTCGATAATTCTATGACTAAGGACCTGAAAAAGGATGTGCTTATAGACTACCCAGCCCCTACTAGTGTGACTGCCATCACAATGCTGGTAGTCAAGCAAGATCCTAAGGGCTCTATCAATATGTATTCGTGATATATTAAAAGAAACATATACGCATATTAAGATAGATGTAAACCAAGTAGCATACTACTATGTTGAGCAAGACTGTTAATATAACTGTGAATATCCCAAGCTTCCATTAAATAATACACAAGCTAGTATGATACAATAATGGCCCCTAGGGCATATACACTAACAATCTCCCACTTGAACTAGGGCCATGTACTGGCGTATCGAAGACCTATCATCTCGAATAGCCTCTCGAACTGCGTCTGAGGTAAGGCATTTGTGAATGGATCTGCAGTGTTCTCCTCTGTAGCAACTCTCCAGACCTCGATCTCCCGGCGATCAATGATCTCCCTGATCAGGTGATACCGCCTTAATATGTGTCTGGACTTCTGATGGGACCTAGGTTCCTTCGCTAAAGCTATAGCGCCGTTGTTGTCACAATACAGCCGTATTGGATTGACAATGGTAGGAACCACCTGAAGTTCTGTTAGGAACTTCTTCATCCAGACTGCTTCTTTTGTGGCATCGCAAGAAGCGATATACTCCGCTTCTATCGTCGAGTCAGCAACGGTGTCCTGCTTGGAACTCTTCCAACACACCGTCCCTCCATTGAGGGTAAAGACATAACCTGACATGGACTTGGAGTCTTCCTTGTCACTCTGGAAGCTGGAGACAGCAAATGCCTCGATCTGGAGGTCTTTTCCGCCGTAAAACAAGAACATATCCTTAGTCCTTCTCAGGTACTTGAGAATGTTCTTTACTGCTATCCAGTGCTTCTCCCCTGGGTCTGACTGATACCGGCTTACCATGCTCAGTGCGTAAGCTACATCTGGTCCGGTGCACAACATCGCATACATTATAGAGCCTACCGCAGAAGCGTAGGGTATAACTGATATGCGTTCCCTTTCCAAATCAGTCTTGGGAGACATCTCTTTGGATAGGGTGATTCCGTGACAAGCTGGTAAATTACCGCGCTTATAATCTTCCATACTAAATCTTTTCAGTATAGTGTTGATATACCTGGACTGCGAAAGTCCCAACATCTTCTTAGATCTATCACGATAGATCTGGATCCCCAGAATGTAAGAGGCATCACCCAGGTCTTTCATGGAGAACCTGTGTGACAAGAATCCTTTGACAGATTGTAGCATAGGAATGTCATTTCCTATCAAGAAAATGTCATCCACGTACAAGACGAGGAATACGACAGTTCGTGCTACAACCTTACTATATATAAATGGTTCATCTGGATTTTTGATAAAGTCATATTCTTTGACCGTTTCATCAAAACAGAAGTTCCAACTCCGCGATGCCTACTTTAGTCCATAAATGGACTTAAGCAACTTGCACACTTTCCCGCTGCTCCCACTCTGATTGAAACCTTCTGGCTGATCCATATAGACGCATTCTTCCAAATTACCATTTAGAAAAGCCGTCTTTACGTCCATCTGCCAGATCTCATAATCATGGAAGGCAGCAATGGCAAGAAGGATCCGAATGGATTTGAGTATAGCCACTGGAGAAAAAGTCTCGTCATAGTCCAAACCAGGTCTTTGACGAAAACCCTTTGCAACAAGTCTAGCCTTATAAGTTTTCACCTGTCCATCTACACCAATCTTCTTTCTGAAGATCCACTTGCATCCTATGGGTTTTATCCCATCTGGAGCAATGTCCAAAGTCCATACTTTGTTGGTGTACATGGACTCTATCTCGGTCCGCATTGCATTCAGCCATCTTACTGAGTCGCCGCTCTGGATGGCCTGCTGGAAGCTAGTAGGTTCATCATTATCAATGACACAATCTTCTCTATCACCGTCTATAAGAAAACCATAGTATCTCTCAGGCGGATCAGACGGCCTACTACTCCTGCGGAGGGGTGTAGGAATGTCCTGTTCTTCTGGAACTTCTGGTTGTACAAAACTTTCAGTAGTAGTTTATGGTTCTGGAATTTCTTCCAGTTCTATTGCGCTCCCACTTGTTTCCTTTTCTAAAAACTGTTGTTCTAGAAAATGGGCATTACGAGAAACAAAAACCTTTTGTTCCTCTGTGTAATAGAAAAAATACCCCTTGGAGTTCTTTGGATATCCCATAAACTTACATTGTACTGAGCGTGCCTTGAGTTTGTCCGCATGCTTCTTTTTAACAAAAGATGGACATCCCTATATCTTCAGATACTGAAGATAGGGTTTCTTCCCACTCCACATCTGATATGGTGTGGTAGGCACAGTCTTGGTAGGAACCCTGTTCAAAAGATATGCAGCTGATTCAAGTGCATAACCCCAGAAAGATCGCGGTAACTCAGCATTACTCATCATGGAACGTACCATATCCAATAGGGTTCGGTTCCGTCTTTCCGATACACCGTTATGTTGTGGAGTGTATGGAGGAGTAAGCTGAGAGAGAATTCCTTTCTCTTTTAGGTAATCCAGGAACTCGGCACTTAAGTATTTATCACATCGATCAGATCTTAGTGTCTTGATACTTTTTCCGGTTTGGTTTTCTACTTCATTCTTATATTCTTGGAATTTCTCAAAGGCTTCGGATTTATGCTTTATCAAGAAAATGAATCCATACCTAGAGAAATCATCCGTAAAAGTAGTGAAATATGAAAAACCGCCTCTTGCATGTGTAGACATTGGACCACATACATCGCTGTGTATGAGTCCTAAGAGCTCGCTCGCTCTTACTCCATGTCCAGTGAATGGAGTGTTTGTCATCTTTCCTTTGAGACATGATTGACAAGTGGCATAAGATTGATATTCGAACGGATCCAAATATCCTTCTTTATGTAACTTAGTTAACCTTGTCTCATTGATGTGACCCAGTCAACAATGCCATAAGAAAGCCTGATTTATTTCTGGAGACTTTCTTTTTAGTGTGTTCTGGACATTGAAAATCTGTAATTGGTTTAATACATATATACCGTTATCTAGTGTACCGGGCCCAATAAAACCATGATTAAGGTGGATGTTAACAACATCGCTTACAAACGTGAAATTATAACCTTCTTTTGATAACAACGATACCGATATGATATTACACGTTAAATTAGGTACACAAAAACAGTTGCGCAAAACCAAAATATGTCCACTCGTCAATCCAAGGTGATAATCCCCTACGGACACAACATCCACGCTAGCTCCGTTAGCAACCTAGAGGGTCATATCACCAACCTTCAGCACTCTACGGTTTCTCAGTGCCTGCAATGAATTGCATATATGTGATCCTGATCCGGTATCCAATACCCAGGAAGTAGAGTTGATTGACAGACAATTTTCAATTACAAACATACATGAAGCCGAAGCCTCAACTTACCTAGGGTCCTGGTTCTTGGCAATCCAAGCTTTGCAATTCTTCTTCTAATGGCCTTTCCTATGACAGTGAAAGCACTCGTCCTTTGCTACTAATGGCACTGCAACCTTTGCCTTTCCTTTGGCTTCCACCTTACCAACACCACCTCTTGGTTTGGTAGCGGCCTTTTTCTTCCTTCCATTGGCCCTTGCCTTGGACCTAGAAGAGGAAGCACCACGAACAAATATAACGGGTGTTTCCCTTGCTTTATGCAAGGTGCCCTCTGTACTCCTCAACATGTTAAGGAGTTCGGGAAGTTCAACTTCTTTACCTTCAATATTGAAATTCAAGATAAACTGTGTAACATTTCAGAAAAATAAAATATATGTTAAGGAATTTTTATAATTAAAATAGTAAAATAATGAATATTTTAATAAGGCGGTATAAATAAATACCGATAAATTGGGAAAAATTTGGAAATTATGAAAATTACTGAAAAGATGGTGTTTTAATTGAATTATGCAAATTATAAGTTTTTATGATTAATTGTACACTAAATTAGTGCTAATCGAGATTAAAAATCGCTAATTGGGCTTTAAGCGTGTTTTGTGCAAAATAAGCACCATATCATTTCACACTTGTGTTTCATTTTCTTACATGGCTTTATCATTGTTGGAGATAGTGCCCTCAGAGTCAATTATTGGATCACAGGCACGTGATTGCAATGACTGAGTGAGGAGCTATACCGGTAGGACAGTCTTACTCAAGATGATAGTATGATATCTGGTTTATCTTTATCATCGTGTACTGCTTTAGGTGACCTTACAAGTCACTATTGCGCGTTGATAGAGCCCTTAGGATTATTTCTTGATGGCCAGCAGTATGATGGCGATCATATACGTGGGAGCTGGGGTCTATAAGCACATCCTTAAAAGGTCCCTAGTCGTGGGAGTTTTCGAGACAGGGCATCGATACTCCAGAGTAGACTAGTGTATACAGTCGAGACCCCAACGAGGGGCGGTGGCCGGTCACACAAGCCACTGGTGTCAGTTGGTTCACCTAAGATGTATACAGGTGCTCATTGGGTTATGAGTACACCGGACAGGATTCGCCGGGAACATGCTAGTTGGTATTATACCTGACGTCAGATAGCAGTTCCCTGGTGACATGTGTACAGGTTAGTTCATCGACCTGAGATCGTCATTTGTCTCGTATGAGTTCCCACTGTACTTTGATTACTACCCTACGACGGATCAAAGGAGTCGTGCAAACAGGTTTTAGTTGGGTACAGTCCCGAACCACATGGAGGCAGTGAGCGCATCTGCAGGGGTTCGTCTCTCCCGGTATTGGGGGTGAGGTCACGCTGTGTCTAGGAGAGCCATTACACGAATTCCTTGGCCAAGGCAGGAGATTTACTGGTAGGTATTCCAGTAGTATCTCAGGGTGTTCTGTGCTACACTCCGACACGACTTGTACCGCTTTTGGGGGTCTGACTTTTACCAACCCCCTAGGCCCGCCATGCGATGCTCATAGACGAACGGACCGGAATGTACGGATATTGTCACTGACAGGCTCAGTAGGGTGTCAGGATGAGTTCGCTCATCGACGTCCCTTTTGGTCAATACCTGGTAGCCCGTTACGTATGGCTAATACCTCTGACGTGCTAGCGGTTAAATCGACAGCCAAAGTATTGACGAGTCTTTAGAGTCCCCCCACATACAGTTTCTCAAGTTTCGGGCGAAACGATGAAGAGGCCGTATGGATATATGGCAGGGTTCGATCATATACGTGCGGTATTGCACGGATCATGATCGGACGGATAATACTAGCGGGATTTGGTTTAAGCCGGATCCTAGTATTGTACAGTGTAGATTTTGTCTCATTGCATTTGTACTCGGTCGGAATACAAATGCGGGTATGTATATACAGTCGCGGAGTTTTCTTGTAATTTATTACTGGATCAGTTTTTTGGAAGTTGCCAGTTTGCATTCCGTTTCAGCCAGTTTTCCTTTCTTCCTTTCGTTGGCTGATAATTGATGGAGGGGCTAATTTGCAAATATGCAAATTACCAATTGTGGAGGGTTTATTTGTAAATGAGGGATTATGATAAATCTAGCATCTTTGCATTTTTCTTTCATCATGGCTAGCATTAATGAGATGTGAATTGATTTGGATTTGGATTAGAAATTGATGTGATATTATTTCCTCATTATCTTCACATGGCTTATGTTCACCATTTTGATTTCCCTACGCTCATCTCCTTTGTATTTTCCCTTCTCCTTATTACATGGCCGGCCACAATTTTTGGAGAGAGAGAGGGAGACATTCATTTGGTGTGAGAAATATTTTGGCATCTCATTTTCATTCATGCTACAAAAAGAGAGTCCCACTTCAAAGTTCAATTCCACCTTCACTTCCTCATGGCAACTTCATACCCTTTTGAGACATAGCTTACTACACTTAGTCTACAGCATTCTTGGGCACGTCGGCTTGCCAACTTTGTGTGCGAGTTGCCTCGGTCCAGAGGTGGGAGCCCGTAAAAGAACCCGGCGATGTGGTGCCCGTTCCAACGAGGAGATGAAGACCGGAGATTCTGTGAGGAGATCGGGATGGAGGCCGAAGAGCGAAGGACACGGATCGCTAGGTATAGCATTCTACCCTTTCTCGTATTTGCTAGCATTAGTTTAATGGCCCGATCCAGGTTTTATAGTCCGCGGTAGTGCCGGTTAACAAGTTTTGTAAAAGTTTCGTTTCCGCATTTCGGCATCGGATTGACGACCGGGGCGCTGCCGTGTACTTACATTGGTATCAGAGCCACACCATTAACCTAGTCTAGCTTGCTCTAACGTGTTTACAAGTTCGATCGAACGGATTTTCTGAAAAACCAATTTTCAACTCCAGTTCTCTGTCGAAATTTTTTTGGCTCCAAAAATTATTTTAAGTGTTGCAGAAATTTGTGCAGGGAAATTTAAGAATTCTGTGAAAAAATAGTAGCGTGATACTGTAGCAGGACCGCGGAACCGCGGCCAAACCCCTCTTCTGGCCGCGGTTCCACCGCAATACAGTGTCTTCACTGTACCATTTTTACACAGAGCACTTTAAACTTGTAAATGGGGTTTTCTGTATATTCATTTTGGGCCCAGATTTATTTTGAGTGCTACAGTAGTGCTTGGGGCCCACTTCGGAAATTTTGGTCGATCGAAAATTTTAAACATCATAGTTCACAGTATTTACATTATATCCGGGACCGTGAATGTCATTTGATCGGTAAATTCTGTCTAACTGCTATAGTTCTTTTAGACGGATTTGCGAACGTGACATTCATGTTGATGTTCTGTGTTGTGCTGTGATATTGCTGATTGGTAGTGGTGGATAGCCTGGATGCAATGGTAGTACAGTTTGGTTGTTTATGTACATTTGATATTGCGGGGCGAGCGTCCGACATGTGGACTGCCGTCATTGCCTGTTTGTATATTATTCTTTTGGGGCACGACCGGGCTGAGGTCGATGTACCCGTTGTATGTATATTTTACTTTCTGTACTAGGATTACCCCGCGGTGGGGTGCACGGATAGCCGGGTTCTAGAGAGGCAACGGGCCCGCATCTCATGGCGTTGAGACGGAGGGGGCTTCACTCTAGAATTGGCGGGTTATTCGCCGCACTCGTAGGGGGTATAGGTTGACCTAAGGAGGGGTGCCCAAGTTACCGGATTCCGTAAAATGCTGGGTGGTCCATTCACGTAGCTGAAGGAGGCTGCCTCGCTTCAGGTTTTGGCGGGTAACTTGCCGCGCCCGTAGGGGTCTAGGATTTCATTGCACAGGCTATCCACACGACCAGGGGAACGTCGGGTTTCAGTAGCGGCTCTATGAAACCCGGGGATCCTAGATATCTGTATTGTTCTGTGATGCTTATTACATTTCTGTGATGTTGCATTTTATCACGCCGTTAGCGGATATTATATATTGATATATATACTAGTAGATGTTGTATATGTTTTGCATCCGCGCTAGTCCAGCCCCAGCTCTGTCGTTAGTTAAGTAACCTAACGGGTGATGACGGGACCCAGTGGCGAATGCGGATGGCATATACGCACATCATTATTTTCGTTCTTTATTGGTGTGATCAATTGATGGGACTGCATTGATTCGGATCAATGCAAGCTAAACAAACCTATTCTGATGTTGTTGGAACAATTTTTCAAAAAGCTGTTATTGCAAGGGCGTTCTCTTTTGTTTTGCACTGTGGTATTCGATTTTGAATATCCAGCACCTCAGTCGACGAGGCAAAGGCCGAGATCCCTTCACCGGGAGTGACCCCTTGGACAAAAGTTTGCGTCAGGGCAATAACTTCACTATAGTCGTTTACTTTTGCTTTGCATCGTGGTATTCAGTTGGAATATCCTGCACCTCATTCTACGGGGAAAGAGCCGAGATCCCTTCACCGGGAATGACCTCTTTAGCAAAGGTTTTCGCCACTATATTTTTTTAAAAGCTATCCGGTTCCTTCAATGATATCAAGTTTATTACATTAAAGGTTTTTCGCCAAAAACCATTCATAGCCCTCCGTCATTTCAGTTAAATGTTCGGTAGTATTCAAGCTATGTATTTTGACTTACGCCAAGGCATAGTGATTGGTAGCTACCGGATATTTATCTGTTGCATAGATAGATGCGTTAGTTTGGGACAGGCGTACTACTATTTTGGCCTAGGTCAAGGGTATGTATGGGTGGGTTCAAATTAACCTGGACAATGACGGGTAGAACTTGACTTGTGACTTATGATATTTTGGCCTACGTCAAGGTCATAAGAGCATGGGGCAAAAATCACATCGGGAGTTTCTAAAGAAACTGAAACATGCCAGATATGCGCATACCTTCTGGAGTGTGATAACATGAGTGGATTCTATCACATTATCATGCGATGATAGTTGGATACCGATTCCCACTGATTAGTTGGTTTACTCCTCGGGTGATCCCGACTAATTCTTCTTTCAGGTTTGGAGGAGAATTTGACGTTACAGTTGGAGATTTCCCGATTAGATAAATTGATAACCGTTCTGATCAAGGTTAGAGTGCATGCTGAGTGTTTCTTTTCTCTCTCTCTTTGGCAGCGACCATGGCCCGACCCTAGACTATGACTCAGTGACCAAGTTGACCGAACCTTCTTAAACACTGGCTTTTGGATTGTCAGAGTTGCATACCTCATTGCCACTCCTTCTTTTACCCTTTTCTCCAGAACACCCCGTATTACTACGAACATCCACTTCCATTGGATAAAACCATCGTATGGTTATATAAAAACTCGAAGGAATTTATTCGAGGATGGTTTCCGGTTCTGGAGAAAACGAATTGGACTAATCAGTTGTCTTTTCCTTTTACCTTCTCTCAGGTTGCAAGTGCTTCTTGGATTAGGATAGAACACCTACTATGCAAATTGGATAGTCTTTTTCCAAACCACAGGCAGGTGCCGACCTGTAGGGAATGAAGAAAACCAATTAGCCTAAATGGTGTACAGAAGGTATTAAGTAAAGACAAATAAAGGGATTAGTAAGAGGGCAAAGTAAATTGTGAATGCTATTCACGACCAACCCAAGTATTTCATTACCACTCCCATTTCACCTTTGTATTTCTCCAGGACACTCCGTATCACTACGAAGATCCACAGTTATTTGGATACTCCATCGTATGGTTATATACGAACTCGAAAGGAACTTGTTCCAGTTCGGGGATGGATTCTGGTTCAGGAGAAATAAGAATAAGGTTTATTCGGTTGTCTTTTATCTTCACCTTCTCTGGCATTGTGAGTGCTCCTAGGATTAGGACAGTACACCCATTATGCTTATTGGATAGTCTTCTTCCAAACCATCGGCTGGTGCCGAACGGTAGGGAAGGAAGAAAACCATTTAGCCTAAGAGGGTGTACAGAAGGTAATGACTAAAGACATATAAAGGGATTTGGAGAGATGGCAAAGAAATATACGTTTGCAGTTGTGAATCTGATAATGGAAGAGGCATTACTAGGAATACCCGGATACCCCTACGAAACATTTCAATATTTCAGTTTCACTGTGTACTGTTAAAAGAAAACTGATTTCCCAATTAGCCCTTGCTCCAGGGTATGTATTTACCAGGTTTGATTCTCACATCTGTATGGTTTTACAGATGATGAGTGGGAGTAAGTTATTAGGAATTAGGTGATTGTCCTCATTATATCGGGATTCGTTGTAATTGGTGATATATGAGGAAATCACCTGGGTTGTTTGCCGGATGACAAATATTTGGTTTTGAATATCCGTCGTTATGCACCAATTTCAAATTGATATATCTGTATGTCTATTTTTATAGAGTAAGATATAACTTTTTGAAATTATGTCGGTGACATTTGCCTATATCAGTGGATGGTTAGGTAAGGAGCATTAAACAGCGGTGTAATTCTTCTTAACCATAAGTACAGTTTTCAACCTACGACACACAGGGAATGAGTTATTAAACTCAAGGGACTTATACAGAGTATTGTATATTGTCCAGCGTCCATGAGGACAGAGGGGTTGGTTCTCGTACTATATTCAGTTTACTTATGACTTCTCTAGTTTTTAGACAGGTGTTTCGTAGAAATACAGGGTCCAAGTTTTAAGAAGTTATAGGTATAAGAATAAAGTAGAGAACCAGGTGTTGCAAGTATCGGGATTCTTCAAGGTGATCGAAGATGTAGATACTTGTGTATTGTATTCAGTTGATAGTAATGGTTTTAAGAGTACTTGTTTCTCTTTCAGGTTACTCATTATTGGAAGCACTCCTCAGTTGAGTAATGCTGATCATCCTCCTTCCGTTTAGTTGACATACACTGGAGACAGCTACATGATTTGAATCTGGTTCAATTAAATCAGTGCCTCTATTTCTGTATTGGTGTAGGGTTCCTAGGCACCCCAAGGAGGTCTCACAAGGCATCGAACATGCCATATTAAAATTTTACGGTGCCTACAAACCCTAAACTACGGATCGTCGGCTAGATGTCTAGGCGAAAAACTAACTAGTTAACTCTTAACTAAAAGTTTAACGGAAATACAACCGTTGTAGATCCGGTGCTCCACCTCCATAGCTCCGCAACGAGGTCCTCTCCGCTGTCCAAATCAAATCCGGGCTCTAGAGTCGGCTTCGTCGGAGAAAAAGGGAGCTAAGTCGTCGATGTCCATGCCGAAGATGATCTACGTCGAGGCATCGCTAGATCAAGCTCACAACTTCACCAAGTCAAGAAACTTGTGAAGTAAACACACTCTACTACTTGGCAAGAGGTAGAGGATGAAGAAATAGGAAGTGGGTAGACTTTAGTTTTGGATTTCTCACTCTTTTCCAACAATCACCATTGATGGAGCTTGGTTTTCTTCACTTGAAGAATGAAGAAGAAGAAGGAAAATAGTTATGATAAGTTAATTAGAAAAAGAAAAGAATAATCAAAACTTATCATAATCTAAACCATGGTCAAGTGTAGAGATTGAACTAGGGTTAAATCAAATGGTTAGGTTAAGCATGAGATAAGAATGGTGGACAAAGTCAAAGGTTCATGAATCTTCAACTACAAACAAAGAAAGCCACCATTCTTCTCATTTCTTTTTCCAAAAAGAAAATAAATAAATAAATAAATAGATAGATATGAAAAACAAAACCCTAACCATTTGAATAACCATGGTTTAATCTTTACACAAACTCAAGTTAGCATGCATCATCAAACATGATACATACAAGTGCACAAAAACATATCGCATATGCAATGCGCACGAACCAAGTGAGAAAATCCGTCTAAAGTGAACCGATACTAGTTAATGCAAAGTAATATATCAAATATATAATTATACATTAAATCATTAAATCAACACTTGATTCAATGATCCGGTCATGTCGCACATAACCGACTGGTATCTATAGTAACAACTTATCGAATCAACACTTGATCCGATAACCCGGCTATATCGCATATAACCGATCAATGTCACATCGCGAGAATCGAATCCAGTATCACATACTGGTATTATTCTCGGTCCCGCACATATCTCATATGCGCTCCTATTTCGTTTCGCTTGAGCCAGGAAACCTCTGTGTAGGACTTTAAAGACTCGTCAATACGCCGGCAGCGGATGATGATCATATCAAACACCCACAAGCCGCAAGCGGTCTGCTAAACGTAACGGCCACCCGGGTATTGAGCGATCTGAAGATCGACGAGCAAGCCCGCTCACACTCCAGTGAATCCGACCAGTAACACTGCCGTACAGTCCGGTCTGATCGTCTGATATGTCGCATATCTCGCCTAGGGGTGGTAAACGTCAGACCCCAATAGCTCAATAAGTCATGTCGATATAAGGTCTATAACTATTCAAGAAACTACTGGTAACACTTACCAGTAAATCTCAGCAACCTTGGCCAGGGATTTCCTGTTATAGCCAATCGAACACAGCGCAACATCAACCCCCTATACCGGGAGAGACGAATCCCCTCCTATCGCTCATTGCCTCCATGTGACTCGGGACTATACCCAAAAACCACCTTTTTGCACGCCCTCTTGGACGTGGTAAGATGGAAATCAAAGCACAGTGGGAACCACACAAGACTCTATGACGATCTCGGGTCAACAGACTACTCTGTACCAGTGTCACCAGAGAACTGCCATCTGACGTGAGGTATAATACCATCTGGGAGTTCTCGGCGAGTCCGTCCAGTGTACCCAGTCTCTACTGAGCACCCGTATATCATCTCCGATGTCAAACACCAATGGATATGGGATCATCCATCGCCCATCTGTATGGGTCGAGAAGGTATATGCTAGTCTACTCTGGTATATCGATGCCCCGTCTCGATACACCCACGACTAGGGACTTTGAAGGATGTACTTATGGACTACCATATCCCCACTAGTATGATCCGCATCATAGTCCAGGTAGTCAAGTACAGATCCTAAGGGCTTTACCAACATGTAACAGAGAGACAATCAGCATACACGTTAAGGTAAAGATCAACCAGATAGCATACTATCATGTCAAGCAAGAAAGTCCTCCCTATATACATCCCAGCATCCACTACAATATACATCCTATGTACAGTAATGGCCTTTAAGGCATACATTTAACTAACAATCTCCCACTTGCACTAAGGCCATCTGATAGCAGTGGTTGCAGTATCTCATACTCAACCATCCCATAAAAGTCTCTCTCTGGGAACATGCCTTTGTGAGTGGATCCGCTGTGTTGTCCTCTGAGTCTACTCTCCTAATCTCGATCTCCCTGGAGATCAACCATCTCCATGATCAAGTGATACTGCCTTAGAATATGTCTGGATCACTGATGGGACCGGCGTTCCTTGGCATGAGCCACAACTCCATTGTCACACAATGGGAGGAACATAGTTCATCTCATGAACCAATATACACCCAAACAGCCTCTTTGGTAGCATCTTAAGTAGCGATGTATCGTGCCTTTATCGTCTAGTATGTCACGGTATCTAGCTTGGAACTCTTCCAACATACCGTCCCTTTACTGAGGGTAAAGACAATGCCTGTGACTGATATTCAGTCGTCTTTATCACCCTGGAACCCTTCCAGTGATTCTCCTCAGGATCGATTGACACCACCTCACTACATCTAGTGAGTTTCCTAACATCCATTTAGATCTATCTCATAGATCCAAAATCCAGGATTTAGTAGGTATCACTTTAATCCTATATGGAGAATCTTTGTGATAAGCGGAGATTGATCGAGCGTAGCATAAGAAACTCCTTCCCTATCAAGAGTATGTCATCCACGTACTCTACGAGGATCGTCACAATACTCCCTACTACCTTTTTGTTTATACAAGGTTCATCTACCATTTTGATGATGTCAACTTCTTTGACTAATCCATCAAAACAGATGTTCCAACTCCGCGATGCCTGCTTTATCCTATAAAGCATCTTGCACACGTTTCCGCTGCTCCCACTGTCTACGAAGCCCTCTGGCTGTGTACTTATAGACGCACTCTTCTAAATCATCATTTAGAAAAGCAGTCAAGACACCCAACCACCAGATATTGTAGTTATGGTATGTAGCCGTGGTAAGTAGGATCTGGATGGACTTAAGCATAGCTACTTGAAAAGGTTTCATCATTATCCACACTTGGTCGATGACGAAAACCTTTAACAAGTCCAGCTTTGAAAGTCTCAACTTTTCCATGTACACCAAGTAATCTTCTCAAGATATACCTGCTCCTGATGGGGATTTAACCCTTCAGATATAGCAACCAAAGTCCATACTTTGTTGGTGTATAAGGATTCCATCTCAGATCGCTAAGCATCCAGCCATTCTTACAGAGTCATGCTCCTGATGGCCAGCTCGAAGCTAGTTGGGTCATCATCTCATGATGCAATCCTCGCTCCCACTGTCATAGAGAAACTGAATTATCTCTCAGGTGGGTGAGGAACCCTACTAGATCGGCGGAGAGGCTGAGGTTCGTTGGAATCTACTAAATCCATTGGCTCTATCAAATCATCTGCTGTAGTTTGTATAGCTGGAACCTTTCCAGTTCTACATTACAGACTTTGCCTCGAGCTTGTCCGGATTTTGCTTTTAGACATTAGCCGGACAACCCTAAATCTTAACTAACTTAAGATATGGGCTCTTCCTTTTCCATATCACATATGAAGTGGTAGGCAACTGATTTGATTCGAACCCTATTCAATAGGTATGCTGCTTCTCAAGCGCATATCTCCCAAAAAGGAAACAGGTATCTCAGTAGTACTCATCATAGAGTACACCTTATCATATAGGGTGTGATTGCTCCGCCCCGATATACCATCGTGCTATGGTGTATACGGAGGAGTAATGCTGAGAGAGAATCTCATTCTCCTTTAGAATAATCCAGGATTTCCGTGCTCAAGTATTCTCCTCCTTGATCTCATCAAATGACATAATACTTATACCCGTATATCTGGTTCTCTACTTCTAACTTATATTCTGTGAATATCTCAAAAGGTTCGGACTTGTGTTTCAACAGGAACATATGTCTGAATCTTGAGAGATTATCAGAGAATGTAATGAAGTACAAAGAACCGGTCTTGGCATATGTAGACAGGGGACCTACATACATCAACATGTATTATCCCAAGAGTTTACTAACTCTTTCTCTGTTTCCAGTAAACGGAGCTATGGTCATCTTATCTTTGTGACATGACTGGCGAGTTTCACAAGATGTAAATTCAAACTGATTTAAATATGCATCTACATGTAACTTCAGCTAGTCGGGTCACATTGATCTGACCTAGTCTACAATACCTTAAGAAGAATCCGTTCATTTCTGAACTCTTCCTCTTATGTGTGATCCGTATACTAAGAACTGTAGTTTGATTTAGAACATTAATGCTTTTAGATAACGTGCCTGAACCGATCAACTTTTGATATAGGAAATGTTCAAAACATTATCCAACAATACAAAATTATATCGTTTCTTTACTAATAAAGAGAGTGATATGATTTGGTATATCGGGTTCGGTATCTAATAACATTCGTTCAGAATCAATGTATTGGTAATACAGGGTGACAGTGACCGACAGACTTGGTTGCAACACTTGCCCCGTTTTCTGCCTCATGAAACTTATCGCCCGTTCTCAGTTCTTTACCTATCTGTAGCCCTATGTAACATATTACATATCTGGGATCCTGATCTGGTATCACATACCCAGGACGTAAAGGATACTGAGAAACAGTTCTTGTAATGAACACACCCGAAGATGATGCATCAACATGCACTCTCTTCGTTTGGGCGGCACGGGAAATCTGGTATTCCCCAATTTCCTGCTCTGTCTTATAACAATTATAAGTTGGAGCGGGACCAACGTTCCCCAGCTCAGTATAACAAGCGGGTTCGGTCAATATTCTGTTTTATTATCTTGATTAAGGCGTGACATGGTCGCTACCAGGAGAGAGAGAGAAGAAAACACTCAGCGTGCGCTCTTGCAAGAATAGATTGGTTATTATTTTATCTAATCAGGATGGCTCCCACTGCTTTTTATCAAATCTTCCTCCAAACCCTAAAAGGAAAGACTAGCCGGGATTAATTACACACTACAAGTTCGCCAATCTTTCAGCCAGGCCAGTGTCGGTACTTTGAGGGAGGTCCCCCGTGCTTTCGCACGAACCTAATTAATGTAAACCTCGTTTTCCCAGAGGCGTAACCCCATTAACACCTTTCTAGACACCTACTCGATCGGCTCATTGTAATGTATAAAACTCTCTCAGGAGTAACTCTTACTCGCAGCGGGTATCGGGATCCAACTATCTCATAGAAGGTATGCAATCTCATTGCAAATTTCAACACTTGAAATTCCCGATAATATTTTGCCCCCAGCGTCCTATGACCTTGACGTAGGCCAACAAACCATAGTCCGCTAGTCAAGTTCAACCCGTCATTTCCTGATTGAATTAAACCCACCCGCACGACCCTTGACGCAGGCCAACAAAGTCGCACGACTACCCTAATCCAATCACATCATATGCTTATGCAGATAAGCACCAGTTAGCTACCGCACACTACGCCTTGACGCAGGCCAACAAACGTAGCACGAATACTAACTACTACTTATCTGAAATGACGGAGGGCTACGACAGGTTTTTCTGAAAACCTATTGCGTAATGAACTTGATATCGTTGTAGGATCGAATGATTTTAAAATGGAGTGTTTTTGAGGCTTTTCTAGTTTTGCTAAAGGAGTCACTCCCGGTGAAGGGATCGTCGGTCCTTTCCTCGTCGAATGAGGTGCGGGATATATCGTATATATCACTGTGCAAAGCAGAACTCTTAAAAGCAATCAAAAGACAAACCGAGGGCGTAGCATCGACCAGTTATTGCTAAAGGAGTCACTCCCGGTGAAGGGATCTCGGTCCTTTCCTCGTCGAATGAGGTGCAGGATATATCACATATACCGCTGTGCAAAGCAAGAACTGTAGCTACCTGTTTTATTTTGAAATTCGATTCTACGACATCTTAGGTTTCTTTTCTTTCATTAATCATATTAATGAAGTCCCATCATTTAAGTACCTAAACATCACAGATAAATACGACGTACACTTATGCCATCCGCATTCGCCTCGATGTCCCCTCGTGCACCGTTAGGTTAGGTGACTAACGGCAGAGCGGGGCAGGGCTAGCGCGGGTGTAAAACATAAGTAACGCCTATATAATATATCATATATACTATATACTGTATCTATCACAGAACATCTCATGATCACATCACAGATATCGCAGCAGAAGAATCATATGAAATATTGGATATACTAGGACGTCCGTGTTTTCAATACGAGCCAGTATAAAACACGGATTCCACGGTCGTGATGAATAGCCAAACCCACACCCCAAGACCCCTACGAGAGCGGCAAGCAACCCTACCAATTCTAGAGTTAGGAGACCCGGACTCGACTCCTCGAGTTGGTCTCCCACTGGACTCCAGAACCCGGTTACTTATGCCCTCCTCCTTGGGTCTATCCTAGTGCGGAAAAGTAAATAATATACAACGGGTGACTACTTCCGCAACCTGGAAGCGCCCCCATAAAAGAATATTACATACAAGTTTTTACATGAATGAAAATGAAAAACACTCATCTCACATAAAAACCCCCGGCTATTCAAACACGACGATCCAATATAACATATCCAGCAACACATAACATCACATGTCATCAACGTAAGTAAACATGCGCATCCCAATTGTCGTTGACATATAGCAACGAAACCGGCGATATCACATATTACACTCACGGTCACAGAAAAGAAAGTGTAAAACTACAACAGTTGGAATCCGCAACCTCCATAGACATCGCATGCCTAATCAAATGAATTACTTAGACATCGCATGCCTAACAATTATAAACCCCGCATTTTAGTCTCTTTATCGAAAACACTTTTCAATACCAAGTCGGGCAATTCAACAGGATTCCCGACAGTCTGATCGAATACTCGTCGCAAACTTTAGTAGGCAGCCGCACCCCCGATACCGTCGACGAAGTGTACCAAGGCGGAACACCGCTACCGCGAGCACCCGAACGGATGCTTTCGGCGACGGGGTTCTCCTACAGTCACTTGGTCGGGGCTATGGAGTGAGGCTGTCTATTAAGTTTACCCGGCGAGTATCCGCGTACGCTACGTGATTGCGACGGACTTTTGATCACATCAAAATTCCGTGGCAACCGATCAAGTGAGACTAAACCGCTAGATTTATAACATTCATTCAGTTATCACATAACTACTTGTGAATTCCAATTATTGTATCCCATTCCAGATAAACAGAAAATGTTAAACTTTTCGATCGAACAATCGAACACCCAAGTTTTCCCGATACAGATCAACACATGAAATATGAGTCTAACAACATTCAGTTCGTGCCTCAGTACCAACGGTCCAGCCGTAGAAGGGTCAAGCCAACGCCTCACATGTGGCACGCCGTACTGCCCCAAACCCGAAGGTTCAAAGGGCAGTTCAAGACGGTCACATAATCGAGTTAAGGTTTGTTGTCTTCTAGAGGGACCATCGCGTTACTTGCACTACTTAGAACGTCGTTAAACTACGGAAAAATCCAACACTTGGAAATTTCCCGACAGGGGAAAAATTGGGTATTTATATCCGGTCGAACTTTTTAACATATTCTAAAATTTATCCGGAAAGCCACATAGACAAAATTTGATTCCCCGATCGAAACACCGAATCCCCAAATCAACTCCAGAAAATTCAACTCTTGAAAAAATATTAAAAATTCCCAGAAGACTCAGCACTACAAGACATGAGTTACTGTGGAAGACACGTGCTGTAATTCAATACAGTGGCCGCGGAACCGCCGCGCCACGTGGGCTTAGGCCGCGGTTCCGCGCCTCTGTTGTCGAATTACAATCACGTGCTTCACAGTTTCTCAAGTAATTCCCTGCTGAATTTTTTGGAAAATTTTAATATGGAAAAATCCACTGTTTTCAAAAAAGTACAGAGAGCATAATTTGGGTTTCGGTTTTGGGTCGTTCGGACTTCAAAATCCGTCTAGACTTCGCCTAAGGCTCTAGCTAGGCTCTGATACCACTGTAGGGTACCTAGGCACCCCAAGGAGGTCTCACAAGGCATCGAACATGCCATATTAAAATTTTACGGTGCCTACAAACCCTAAACTACGGATCGTCGGCTAGATGTCTAGGCGAAAAACTAACTAGTTAACTCTTAACTAAAAGCTTAACGGAAATACAACCTTTGTAGATCTGGTGCTCCACCTCCATAGCTCCGCAACGAGGTCCTCTCCGCTGTCTAAATCAAATCCGGGCTCTAGAGTCGGCTTCGTCGGAGAAAAAGGGAGCTAGGTTGTCGATGTCCATGCCGAAGATGATCTACGTCGAGGCATCGCTAGATCAAGCTCACAACTTCACCAAGTCAAGAAACTTGTGAAGTAAACACACTCTACTACTTGGCAAGAGGTAGAGGATGAAGAAATAGGAAGTGGGTAGACTTTAGTTTTGGATTTCTCACTCTTTTCCAACAATCACCATTGATGGAGCTTGGTTTTCTTCACTTGAAGAATGAAGAAGAAGAAGGAAAATAGTTATGATAAGTTAATTAGAAAAAGAAAAGAATAATCAAAACTTATCATAATCTAAACCATGGTCAAGTGTAGAGATTGAACTAGGGTTAAATCAAATGGTTAGGTTAAGCATGAGATAAGAATGGTGGACAAAGTCAAAGGTTCATGAATCTTCAACTACAAACAAAGAAAGCCACCATTCTTCTCATTTCTTTTTCCAAAAAGAAAATAAATAAATAAATAAATAAATAGATATGAAAAACAAAACCCTAACCATTTGAATAACCATGGTTTAATCTTTACACAAACTCAAGTTAGCATGCATCATCAAACATGATACATACAAGTGCACAAAAACATATCGCATATGCAATGCGCACGAACCAAGTGAGAAAATCCGTCTAAAGTGAACCGATACTAGTTAATGCAAAGTAATATATCAAATATATAATTATACATTAAATCATTAAATCAACACTTGATTCAATGATCCGGTCATGTCGCACATAACCGACTGGTATCTATAGTAACAACTTATCGAATCAACACTTGATCCGATAACCCGGCTATATCGCATATAACCGATCAATGTCACATCGCGAGAATCGAATCCAGTATCACATACTGGTATTATTCTCGGTCCCGCACATATCTCATATGCGCTCCTATTTCGTTTCGCTTGAGCCAGGAAACCTCTGTGTAGGACTCTAAAGACTCGTCAATACGCCGGCAGCGGATGATGATCATATCAAACACCCACAAGCCGCAAGCGGTCTGCTAAACGTAACGGCCACCCGGGTATTGAGCGATCTGAAGATCGACGAGCAAGCCCGCTCACACTCCAGTGAATCCGACCAGTAACACTACCGTACAGTCCGGTCTGATCGTCTGATATGTCGCATATCTCGCCTAGGGGTGGTAAACGTCAGACCCCAATAGCTCAATAAGTCGTGTCGATATGAGGTCTATAACTATTCGAGAAACTACTGGTAACACTTACCAGTAAATCTCAGCAACCCTGGCCAGGGATTTCCTGTTATAGCCAATCGAACACAGCGCAACATCAACCCCCTATACCGGGAGAGACGAATCCCCTCCTATCGCTCATTGCCTCCATGTGACTCGGGACTATACCCAAAAACCACCGTTTTGCACGCCCTCTTGGACGTGGTAAGATGGAAATCAAAGCACAGTGGGAACCACACAAGACTCTATGACGATCTCGGGTCAACAGACTACTCTGTACCAGTGTCACCAGAGAACTGCCATCTGACGTGAGGTATAATACCATCTGGGAGTTCTCGGCGAGTCCGTCCAGTGTACCCAGTCTCTACTGAGCACCCGTATATCATCTCCGATGTCAAACACCAATGGATATGGGATCATCCATCGCCCATCTGTATGGGTCTAGAAGGTATATGCTAGTCTACTCTGGTATATCGATGCCCCGTCTCGATACACCCACGACTAGGGACTTTGAAGGATGTACTTATGGACTACCATATCCCCACTAGTATGATCCGCATCATAGTCCAGGTAGTCAAGTACAGATCCTAAGGGCTTTACCAACATGTAACAGAGAGACAATCAGCATACACGTTAAGGTAAAGATCAACCAGATAGCATACTATCATGTCGAGCAAGAAAGTCCTCCCTATATACGTCCCAGCATCCATTACAATATACATCCTATGTACAATAATGGCCTCTAGGGCATACATATAACTAACAATTGGATATAGAACAGTTCATATCTTAACAATGTTAAGGTATGGGGAGTTGTCCGGCATATGCTTAAAACCAGACTGTGGAAAACTCAAGGCACGTTTCTATAATGGCTGTTTGTGGGTTGACCCGGGCTATGACGAGGGTTGATTTTCTACCATCTGGAAGATCAATAGTGATATTGTTCTTGAATCGCCACAGTTTTAATAAAAAATGGATTTTTTCAGAAAACAGTAGTGGGAGTATGGTAGAACTGGAAGTGATTCCAGAACCGCAAACGATTACTGAAAATTTGATAAGAACCTAAAGATTCAATCTGGTTTGACATTCCATTGGCCACTCCACAGATATGGTGGGTAACCTCAGGCACCCAAGTGGTACTCCGATAGCCTCAAGGACGGTGACAGGGAGGTTCTTGTTTACCCAGACTTGCCATTGCTGTTGTTCCAGGCTATGAGACCCGGCAGGAGGATGAGTATAGCGTCGTTCTAAACTAGCTTTAGAATTGTACGTCTATATGACTCTGCCAGAGGGTTGTCGTAGTCAGTGGGAGCAGAGGAAGCATAGTGGACAAGTGACTTATGTATATTTATAGACTAAAGCAGATATAGCGGAGATAGATCATCTATTTCTGATGTGACAGTCATAGGTTTGACTTCATCAGAATAGGGGATGGATCTGTTAAGAAGGTAGTAGGGTGTGATGTCCTGGTATTTGGATGACATACACAGAGTAGGAAGTGAAATTCCTGTACTACGATCGGTTATACTTTGGTTGTCACACAGTGGTTTCTCCACAAAGGACTTGGATATTATATCAGACTTTCTGGTTACTAGATCTATGGTTTTAGATCTAGATTTGGGTGGTTTCCCAATCTGGGTACTTAGACAGCATTCTAAAAGTATTTAGAATGGACGACTCCAGGCATGGTAGTGTACCTGCAGGTGATGGAGTCACCCTCTCTAAAGATGTCTTACAGACTAAAGGGGAGAGGGATGTGCATGATTGGCAGATCACTTGCTTAAGCAATTGAGTTGATCATGAAATGTCAAGTACCACACCAGATGTTGTTTTTGCAATAGATGCAATAAGTTGATATTGATCCAATCCTGGAGAAACATTCGGAAGGAGTTTTAGAACATAAGTGGATGTTTTAGGGATATGATAACGACGGCTTCTTTTGTGAGACAGTTATCATTCCAGGCTTCCAAGGTGACCTGGATGACAGAGAGACTGTCAGAGTTATAGTTTTCCCTCTGACGAGGGGAAGTATTTTGGACAGGTGGTCCAGGTGGATACTGTGGGAGGCATGGCGCAGGATACTGATTAAGTTCAGTTGACGATACAGTCTAAGAAGTTTGGATTTGGAGTTCATTTATAAACTAGGTCCCATCAGATATCCAAACATACTCTACGACAGGTATTGCTCATTTCGAGAGATGGCTTTCTCCGTGAACTTCAGATAAAGAGAGACATAGAAAGAAACATTAGAGCGGATCCACTCAATGAGGCTATTCCTCAAACGTATTAGTTTCTCAAGCAGCTTTTGTGAGACTGATTAGTAGAGGAGTTGGGTGTTCGGTATCACACGGGCTGTGAGTATGCGACATCGCAATAATTAGCCTTGAGTGCAAGTGGGAGATTGTTGGAGATAGTGCTCTCAGAGTCAATTATTTGATCGCAGGCACATGATTGCAATGATTGAGTGAGGACCTATACCGGTAGGACAGTCTTACTCAAGATGATAGTATGCTATCTGGTTTATCTTTATCATCGTGTACTGCTTTAGGTGACCTTACAAGTCACTATTGCGCGTTGATAGAGCCCTTAGGATTATTGCTTGACGGCCAGCAGTATGATGGCGATCATATACGTGGGAGCTGGGGTCTATAAGCACATCTTTAAAAGGTCCCTAGTCGTGGGAGTTTTCGAGACAGGGCATCGATACTCCAGAGTAGACTAGTGTATATAGTCGAGACCCCGACGAGGGGTGGTGGCTGCTCTCACAAGCCACTGGTGTCAGTTGGTTCACCTAAGATGTATACAGGTGCTCATTGGGTTATGAGTACACCGGACAGGACTCGCCGGGAACATGCTAGTTGGTATTATACCCGACGTCAGATAGCAGTTCCCTGGTGACATGTGTACAGGTTAGTTCATCGACCTGAGATGGTCATTTGTCTCGTGTGAGTTCCTACTGTACTTTGATTACTATCCTACCATGGCTCAAAAGAGTCGTGCAAACAGGTTTTAGTTGGGTACAGTCCCGAGCTACATGGAGGCAGTGAGCGCATCTGCTGGGGTTCATCTCTCCCGGTATTGGGGGTGAGGTTGCGCTGTGTCTAGGAGAGCCATTACACGAAGTCCTTGGCCAAAGCAGGAGATTTACTGATAGGTAATCCATTAGTATCTCAGGGTGTTCTGGGCTACACTCCGACACGACTTGTACCGCTTTTGGGGGTCTGACTTTTACCAACCCTATAGGCCCGCCATGCGATGCTCATAGACGAACGGACCGGACCGTACGGATATTGTCACTGACAGGCTCAGTAGGGTGTCAGGATGAGTTCGCTCATCGACGTCCCTTTTGGTCAATACCTGGTAGCCCGTTACGTATGGCTAATTCCTCTGATGTGCTAGTGGTTAAATCTACAGCTAAACTATTAACGCGTCTTTAGAGTCCCCCACAGACAGTTTCTCAAGTTTCGGGCGAAACGCTGTAGAGGCCGTATGGATATATGGCAGGGTTTGATCATATACGTGCGGTATTGCACGGATCATGATCGGACGGATAATACTAGCGGGCTTTGGTTTAAGCCGGATCCTAGTATTGTATAGTGTAGATTTTGTCTCATTGCTTTTTTATTCGGTCGGAATACAAATGCGGGTATGTATATACAGTCGCGGGGTTTTCCTGTAATTTAGTACGGGATCAGTTTTTTGGAAGTTGCCAGTTTGCATTCCGTTTCAGCCAGTTTTCCTTTCTTCCTTTCGTTGGCTGATAATTGATGGAGGGGCTAATTTGCAAATATGCAAATTTGCAATTGTGGAGGGTTTATTTGTAAATGAGGGATTATGATAAATCTAGCATCTTTGCTTTTTTCTTTCATCATGGCTAGCATTAATGAGATGAGAATTGATTTGGATTTGGATTAGAAATTGATGTGATATTATTTCCTCATTATCTTCACATGGCTTATGGTCACCATTTTGATTTCCCTACACTGACCTCCCTTATATTTTCCCTTCTCCTTATTACATGGCCGGCCATAATTTTTGGAGAGAGAGAGGGAGAGATTCATTTAGTGTGAGAAATATTTTGGCATCTCATTTTCATTCATGCTACAAAAAGAGAGTCCCACTTCAAAGTTCATTTCCACCTTCACTTCCTCATGGAAACTTCATACCCCTTTGAGACATAGCTTACTACACTTAGTCTACAGCATTCTTGGGCACGTCGGCTTGCCAACTTCGTGCGCCAGTTGCCTCGGTCCAGAGGTGGTAGCCCGTAAAAGAACCCGGCGATGTGGTGCCCGTTCCGATGAGGAGATGAAGACCGGAGATTCCGCGAGAAGATCGGGATGGAGGCCGAAGACCGAAGGACACGGATCACTCGGTATAGCATTCTACCCTTTCTCGTATTTGCTAGCATTAGGTTAATGGCCCAATCCGGGTTTTATAGTGCGCGGTAGTGCCGGTTTACAAGTTTTGTAAAAGTTTCGTTTCCGCATTCCGGCGTCGGATTGACGGCCGGGGCGCTACGGTGCACTTACAATCCTCATATTTCATTCTTTGCTTTGGGTTTACTATTGAGGAGAGAAGGAAAAAAGAAAAAGAATAGAATAGAATATAGAGGTATGGGTAAGAGAGAGAAAGAGAGGGTGAGGGGTCAACCTTGTCTTAAGCCATTCCCTCTCCATTCCTTCACTCATTCCTCTCCCCTCTCCTCATCATTTGCTGCTGCTGCTGCCTTCCTCCTCCACCATCTTCAACCCTCTCAAACTCCATGAAAAACACCCCAAAACCCATCACCCATTTCATTTAAAAGATGCATGAGCTTACTAGCTAACCCATGGACCAAGAAAGTTTGAGTTTTGGAGCTGTAGAGGATTCTTGAGTGCAACACGAGGTAATTTTTCCATCACTAGTATAGAATTTCCTTTCCTTTAGCATCCATGTTAAAATTGTAACCGATATTGTGTGGTTTTGGGGAGTTTGAAAACTTGAGTTGAGGATTAGGGTTTAGTTGAAACAAAGTGAAATTAGGGTTACTAGAGGATATACAACCCCTGTGGTGATTGATTGGAGACCCAAACCAGAGACTAGAACCCCGGAATACGGATTTAAAAACCCGATATCAGAAAGTTATGGATTCTGTGGATGTAAAATGAAATCTGCTAACACTCGGGCTACCTGAAAATTATTTTGCAAGGACAGAGACACCAGCAGGCAACCTAGAACCCTCCACTGAAACCATAGCCCCTATCTCCTAATTCAAGCCACAAATAAAAGCTTTCTGGCCACAAATTGCGCCTAGACCTGGGCCATTTGGTATCGTTCTTGTTCTGTAGTTCCTGCATGTTATTTATGTATATACCCTAGAGGCCATTGTTTTACATATGATGTATATTATAATGGATGCTTGGATATATATAGAGAGGACTTTCTTGCTCGTCATGATAGTATGCTATTTGGTTTCACTTTATCTTAACATGTTGACTTATATTTGTTTACTGTCTTACTCACACATGTCGATAAAGCCCTCAGGATATGTACTCGACTATTAGGACTATGATGAGATCATACTAGTGGGGCCATGGTAGTCGATGAGTACATCCTATAACTGTTCCTAGTCGAGGGTGTATCGAGACAGGGCATCGATACACTAGAGTAGACTAGCGTATACGCATCTTGACACATATGATGGGCGATAGATGATCCCATATCCATTGGTGTTTTGACATCAGAGATGGTGTACGGGTGCTCAGTGGAGACTGGGTACACTGGACGGACTCGCCGAGAACTCCCAAATGGTATTATAGCTCACGTCAGATGGCTGTTCTCCGGTGACACTGGTACAGGTTAGTCTGTAGACCCGAGATTGTCATAGAGTCTTGTATGATTCCCGCTGTGCTTTGATTTCCACCTTACCTTGTCTAAGAGGGCGTGCAAAATGGTGGCTTTTGGGTACAGTCCCGAATCACATGGAGGCAATGAGCGATAGGAGCGGATTCGTCTCTCCCGGTATAGGGAGTTGATGTTGTGCTGTGTTCGATTGGCTATAACCGGAAGTCCCTGACCAGGGCGGATATTAAGTACTACTGGTAATTGTTATCAGTAGGTTCTCGACCGGTTATGAGCCTCACATCGACACGACTTATCGTTTACTGGGGTTTGACGTATACCACCCCTAGACTAGATATGCAACATATCAGACGAAGAGACCGGACTGTACGGGAGTGTTACTGATTGGATTCATAGGAGAATGTATAGGCTTGCTTGTTGATCTTCTGATCGCTCAATACCTGGGTGGCTGTTACGTTTAGCTGACCGCTTGCAGCTTGTGGGTGTCTGATATGATCATCACCTGCTACCGGCGTAATGACGATTCTTTAGAGTCCGACACAGAGGTTTCTTGACTCAAGAAAAATGGAGTAGGGGCATATATGTGATATGTGCAGGACCGAGGATAATATGATATGAGATACCGTATTATATTCTCGCGATATTTTGATATGAGCCAGATCATCGGATCAAGTGTTGATTCGATGAATCGGTACATGATATATTAGTCGGTTATATTCGATATAGCCGGATTGTCGGATCAAGTGTTGATTCGATAATTTAATGTATAATTTTATATGTGATATATTACATTACATCATCTGATATTGGCTTGCTTTATTATTTCTTTTTCTCACCGGATAATACATTGATATATATGCGATACAAATTAATTGTATTATTTTCTTTTGTTACAAATATATAATATATATGTGATATATATTATTGTAACATGATATGATTACTAATGCAACATATTTAGTGGAGATTAAATAAGGTTAGGGTTTGATTTGGGTTAGTTCTTTCTTGATACTTCTAGAAGGTTTTACTTTGTTTCTAGCAAAGATATTTTGTTTGATATTTTTGCTAGATATTGCTAACCCAACCCAAACCCTTCACCCTAGGTTAAGTCTCTACATGGGTTAGCCTCTTCATATTCAACCATGGTTGCATTTTTAATCATTATGATATTTTTCATTATTCATCACAAAAGGAATTAATTCTTCTTCATCTTCCTTCAGCTTTGAGAAGGCTTTCTAGGTTTTCTTTATGTGATGATTTATCATGAGAATTTGATAATAAAAGAGAGAATAAATACTACTTCATCATCCTCATCTAATCTAGCCAATTAGATTAGGGTGTTCACCTCATTAGAGAGTGAGAGAGCTTGAGTTATAGAAACTTCGAGGTAGATCATCGGAGAAAAGGAAGACTACAAGCTAGCATGGATCGTTCGGGTTGTGGAGCCTCTCTTGAGTCCGGGAGATCATGGATTGCGGTGAAGGGACTTCTACTCGGAGCTTATGAAGCGCAGGAGCGGACTACAAAGGTTGTAATCCCTTACTCATAGTTGTAAAGATGTTTACTTGCATTTGAAACCCTAATTATCTAGCAAAGATCCCGGCTTTGGGTTGTTCGGCATGTCTAAATTTTAAATCGGACATGGTTGATGCCTTATAGACCATTGTAAGAGTGCCTAGGAACCCAACAGTGGTATCAGTGCCTAGCTAGAGCATTAGGTGAAGTGTTTACGAAGTTAAAACCCCGGTACATCGAACCCCGATACATCGAACTAGACCCCCTCTCTGGAAATTTTGTAAAAATGTTATTTTTTCTGCATTAAAAATATTCAAAAAATTCAGCAGGGAATTCTAAGAGTTACTGTGAAAAATGACACCAAAATACCACTAAAGCGCCGTGGAACCGCGGCCGTACCATGCCTTCTGCGGCGGTTCCGCGGCAGCACAGTAGTATTAGGGTTAGGTTTTTTGCACAGTACATCCGTAGGTATTTGTGGCTGCTTCTGGGTATTTTTAATCTGACTCAAGTGTTGAGTTTTCTGGGGATCTTTTGGTACTCGTTGATTCGATCGGAAAGTTTAATTTCTTTTTGTTTTCCAGATAATTTAGAAACTGTTAAAATGTTCGAACGGATATCGTTAACTCATTTTTTCCCGGCACGAAAAACTTTCAAATGTTGAATTTTTCTTGAGTTTAAATCTTTCGGAAAAATGTGCAAGTAACGCGGTGGACCCTCTAGAAGAACACAAACCTTAACTCGATTATGTGACCATCTGAACCGCCTCTAAAGCTTAGGGTTTGCGGCAGTACAGCGTTGCCACATGTGAGGCGTTTGCTTGACCCTTCTGCGGCTGGACCATTGGTACTGTAACGTATTCTGGGACATTTTGAACTCCGCTCAAGTGTTGAGCTATTTAGGAAATCTTTGGTATTTGATTATTCGACCGGAAAGTTTAATACTGTCTATTTATCTGGAATGTGACACAATATGTGGAATTCATATAGTTAGGCATGAAATGCGAAGTATGTGATATTTCAGATTTACGATGTCTAAAGAGATTGTGGATTCCAAATGTTGTAGTTTTACACTTTCTTTTCTGTTACCATAAGTGTAGTATGCAGTTGTATTGCTGGTTTTCGTTGCTATACATCAACGACGATCGGTGTATGCATACTTACATACGTTGATGATATGAGATATTAAGTGTTGCTGTGATATGTTATATTGGATCGTCGTGTTCTGAATAGACAGGGTTTTTATATGAGATGAGGGTTTTTATTTTCATTCATGTAAAATTCATTTGTATGTAATATTCTTTTATTGGGGCACTTCCGGGATGAGGTTGATGTCACCAGTGTATATTATTTACTTTTCCGCATTAGGTAGACCCAAGGAGGGGAGCACAAGTAACCGGGTTCTAGGGTCCAGTAGGAGGCCATCTCGAGGAGTCGAGACCGGGTCTCCTAACCCTAGAATTGGCAGTGTTGCTTGATGCTCTCGGAGGGGTCTAGGGGTGTGGGATTGGCTATTCATCACGACCGTGGAATCCGTGTTTTATACTGGCTCGTATTAAAAACACGGACGTCCTAGTATATCCAATATTTCATATGATATTTTCTGCTGCAATGTTCTGTGATGAGATTATATTACTGCCTGAGATGAATGCTTATACTATATATATATATGTTGATATATAAATATTACTGATTTCGTTTCTACTTTGATGCTTAGCAAGCATAAGCTGATGGGATATATTAATGAGATTAATAAAAAGAAAAGAAACCTAAAAGATGTTGTAGAATCAAAACTTTATAAAAGGATAGCTACAGTTTTTCTTTGAATAGCGGTATATATGATATATCCTGCACCTTATTCGATGAGGAAAGAGCCGAGATCCCTTCACCGGGAGTAACCTCTTTAGCGAAACTGGCAGATGCTACAAACTCACGGTTTAGTTTTTGATAGCTAATATAGTTCTTGCTTTGCACAGCGGTATATATGATATACCCTGCATCTTATTCGATGGGGAAAGAGCCGAGATCCCTTCACCGGGAGTGACCTCTTTAGCGAAACTGCAAAAGCCTCAAAAACACTCTTTTTCAAAATCACTTGTTTCTACAACGATATCAAGTTCATTACGCTCATGGTTTTCTGAAAAACCTGTATAGCCCTCCGTCATTTCTAAAAAGGACTAGTTAGTATTCGTGCTATGTTTGTTGATTTAGTCAAGGCATAGTGTACGATAGCTAAATAGTATTTATCTGCTATAGTATGAGATGCGATTGGATTAGGGTAGTCGTACGGCCTTGTTGACTTAGTCAAGGGTTGTACGGGTGGGTTTAATTCAATCAGGAAATGTAGGGGTTGAACTTGACTTGTGATTTATAATTTGTTGACTTAGTCAAGGTCATAGATTGCCAGGGGAAAAAGCATTATCGGGAATTTCAAGTATTGAAATTTGCAATGAGATTGCATACCTCCTATGAGATAGTTGGATCCCGATACCCACTGCGAGTAAAAGTTACTTCTGGGGGAATTTTACATAGGACAATTAGCCAATCAAGTAGGTGTCAAGAAAGGTATTAACGGGGTTAAGCCTCTGGAAAAACGAGGTTTATTTTAAATAGGTCCGTGCGAAAGCACGGGGAACCTCCCTCAAAGTACCAACACTGATCTGGCTGAAAGATTGATGAAATTGTAGGGTGTAATTAATCCCGGCTAATCTTACCTTTTAGGGTTTGAAGGAAGATTTGATAAAAACAGTGGGAGACGTCCTGATTAGATAAGATAATAACCAATCTAATCTTGCACGAGCATACGCTAAAGTGTTTCCTTTTCTCTCTCTCCAGGTAGCGACCATGTCAGGACTTAATCAAGATAAAAATATGGATGTATTGACTGAAGCCGCTTATTATACTGAGCAGGGGAACGTTGGTCCCGTTCATTCTTTTATGTATTATAAGACTGAGCAGGGAATAGGACAATATTTGGATTCTCACGCCGCCCAAACGAAGAACAAGCATGTTGATGCATCTTCTTCGGGTGTGTTAGTTATTGATAACTATTTCTCAGTTCACCCTACGTCCTGGGTATTGGATACCGGATCGGGATCCCACTTATGTAAATTGTTACGTGGGCTACGTAAAGGTAGAGAACTGGGAAAAGGTGATCATTCTGTATAAGTAGGGAATGGTACAAATATTGCAGCCGAAGCAGTTGGCGAATATCACCTAGTATTACCAAGTAGTAATACATTGATTCTGAACGAGTGCTATTATATACCGAACATGATGTGCAACATTATATCAGTTTCTTTATTAAGTAAAGAAAGGTAATTTTGTAATACAGGATATGTTATGAACATCTTCCTAAATTAAAAGTTGATTGGATCAGGCTCGTTACATAATGGCATTCTCAATCAAAATACAGTCCTTAATATACAAAACACACACAAGAGGAAGAGTTCAGAAATGAACGAATCCTTCTTGTGGCATTGTAGACTTGGTTATATCAATGCGACACGACTAGCTAAGTTACATAAGGATGGATATTTGAATCCGTTCGAATTATCATCTTATGATACTTTCCATTCATGTCTCAAAGGTAAAATGACCAAAACTCCATTTAGTGGACACGGAGAAAGAGTTAAGGAACTATTAGGGCTGGTGCATAGTGATGTATGCGGTCCTATGTCTACACATGCCAGGAACGGTTCTTCCTACTTTATTACATTCACTGATGATCTCTCTAGATACGGACATGTGTTCCCGATGAAACACAAGTCTGAAACTTTTGAGAAATTTAGAGAATATAAGAACGAAGTAGAGAACCAAACGGGAAAAAGTATTAAAATCCTTCGATCTGATCGAGAAGGAAAATACTTGAGCAATGATTTTCTGGATTATCTAAAAGAGAATGGGATTCTCTCTCAGCTTACCCCTCCTTATACACCACAGCACAACGGTGTATCGGAGCACAGGAATTGCACCCTATTAGATATGGTACGCTCTATGATGAGTGATGCTGAGTTATCTATTTCCTTTTAGGGGTATGCACTTGAAACAACCATATACCTATTGAATCTAGTTCCATCTAAATCTGTACCTACCACACCATATGAGATATGGAGTGGGAAGAAACCATATTTTAAACGAGTTAAGATATGGGGTTGTCCGACCTATGTCAAAAGGCAAAATCCGGACAAACTCGAGGCACGATCAGTTCTTTGCAAGTTTGTGGGATATGCAAAAAATTCTCAAGGATATTTTTTCTACCATGTTGAGGAACAAAAAGTGTTTGTTGCTCAACATGCCACCTTTTTGGAAAAGGAATTTCTTGCAAAAGAAATTAGTGGCAAAGAGGTAGAACTGGAAGAGGTTCCAGCACCGCAAACTACAACTGATGATTTATTGGAACCAGAGGATTCAGTAATACCCGATGAACCCCAGCCTCTCCGCCAATCTAGCAGGGTTTCTCATCCACCTGAGAGATACTACGGTTTTCTCATTGATGGTGGGAGCGAGGATGGCATCATAGAAGATGATGACCCGACTAGTTTCGAGGAGGCCATCACGAGTGGTGACTCTGTGAAATGGCTGGATGCAATGCGATCTGAGATGGAATCCATGTACACCAATAAAGTATGGACTTTGGAAACTGCTCCTGAAGGGGTAAAACCTATTGGGAGCAAGTGGATTTTTAAAAAGAAAATTGGTGTAGATGGAAAAGTTGAGACTTTCAAAGCTAGAATTGTTGCAAAGGGTTTTCGTCAACGACCAGGTGCGGATTATGACGAAACCTTTTCTCCAGTGGCTATGCTTAAGTCCATCCGTATCTTACTTGCCATTGCTGCATACCATGACTACGAAATCTAGCAAATGGTTGTTAAGACCGCCTTTCTAAACGGTGATTTAGAAGAATGCGTGTACATGACTCAGCCAGAGGGCTTCGTAGATAGTGGGAGTAGCGGAAAGGTGTGCAAACTGCTTAAATCCATCTATGGGTTAAAGCAAGTATCGCGGAGTTGGAACATCTACTTTGATGTTGTAGTCAGAGAGTTTGACTTCATCAAAAACGTAGATGAACCTTTTATTTATAAAAAGGTTGCAGAGAGTAAGGTTGTCCTCCTTGTATTGTACGTCGATGACATACTCTTGATAGGAGATGATGTTCCTATGCTGCAGTCAGTCAAGTTCTTCTTATCACAAATATTCTCAATGAAAGATCTAGGTGATGCCTCCTGCATATTGGGAATCATGATCTATAGAGATAGATCTAAAC
Organism: Agapanthus africanus; assembly: GCA_030015575.1. Lineage (NCBI taxonomy): Eukaryota > Viridiplantae > Streptophyta > Magnoliopsida > Asparagales > Amaryllidaceae > Agapanthus > Agapanthus africanus. Next base: position 174,919,691 of record CM057349.1, read on the forward strand.
GGATACTGGGATTGTCCCAATCTAGGTACATTGACACCATACTAAAGAGGTTTAGTATGGAAGAATCCAAGCATGGGAACCAACTCACTCTCTCCAAAGAGATGTCTCCCAAGACTGATTTGGAGAGAGCTCGCATGCAAGGGATACCCCATGCTTCGGCAGTAGGCTCTATCATGTATGCGATACTATGTACGAGACCCGATATAGCATACTCACTAAGTGTAGTGAGTCGGTATCAAGCAGATCCTATAGAGAGTCACTGGACAGCTGTGAAGAACATTCTCAAGTACTTGCGAAGGTCTAAAGAGATGTTCTTGGTGTATGGTAACGGAGAACTCCAGGTGGAGTCCTTTACCGATTCGAGCTTCCAAAGTGATAAGGACGACTCTAAGTCGCACTCAGGATTTGTCTTTACCCTCAATGGAGTGGCGGTAAGTTGGAAGAGTTCCAAATAGGATATCGTTGCAGACTTGACGATGGAGGCTGAATACATCGCTGCCAACGATGCTGCCAAAGAGGCTATCTGGATAAAGAAGTTCATTAGTGAACTTGGTGTGGTTCCGTCCATTGAGCATCCAATACCTCTGTATTGTGATAACAATGAAGCTGTGGCTTTGGCCAAGGAACCCAGGTCCCATCAAAAGTCCAGACATATTCTGAGCCGGTATCACCTGATCAGGGAGATAGTTGATCACCGGGAGATCGAGGTCAGGAGAGTTGATACAAAGGAAAACACTGCGGATCCACTCACGAAGGCCATTCCCTAGATACAGTTTGAGAGATTATTCGGGATGCTAGATATGAGATACTACAACAGCTCGCCTTAGTGCAAGTGGGAGATTGTTAGTTATGTATATACCCTAGAGACCATTGTTGTACATATGATGTGTATTATAATGGATGCTTGGATATATATATAGAGGACTTTCTTGCTCGTCATGATAATATGCTATTTGGTTTCACTTTATTTTAACATGTTGACTTATATTTGTGTATTGTCTTACTCTCACATGTTAATAAAGCCCTTAGGATATGTACTCGACTACTGGGACTATGATGAGATAATACTAATGGGGCCACGGCAGTCGATGAGTACATCCTATAACTGTTCCTAGTCGAGGGTGTATCTGTAGGGTTCCTAAGCACACTAATGAGGTCTCACAACAGATCAAACATGCTCAATTCAAAAAAAATTCATGTGCCTATAAACCCTAATACAGATCGTTAACTAGAAGTATAGGCGATGCAAGCAAGTAAACAATTTTATTGCTAAAGGAAAGAGGCTACAACCTTTGTAGATCCGGTGCTCCACCTCCTTGGCTCCGTGATGACGCCCCTCCGCTGTACCTATCAGAATCCGTACTCTGGCGAAGGTTTCGTCGGAGAAATGATCGGGCTAGGTCGTCGACTTCGATGCCGAAGATGATCTACGTCGAGGCAACTCAAGATCAAGCTCCAACTTCACCAAGTCATGAAACTTGTGAAGAAAACACCCTATACTACTTGGCAAGTGGTAGAGGATGAAGAAATAGGAAGTGGGTTCACTTTAGAATTGGATTTCTCACTCTTTTTCTCATTTCACCATTGATGGTGGCAAGCTTTTCTTCATCTTGAAGAAGGAGAAGAAGAAGAAGAAGAGAATATGATAAGTTTTTTAAAATAGAAAACAAAATGATACTTATCATAATTTCAACCATGGTTTAGTGTAGAGAACTAACTAGGGTTAAGTTGAATGGTTAGGGTTAGGAGAAGAGGACAAGAATGGTTACTTTAGTCAAAGATGCATGAAGCATCAAGAAGTTTCTTGAATGAAAGCAACCATTTTTGTTTTCCTTTTCCTTTATTTAACCAAAATAAATAGATAAATGAATAAGTGAGTGAATCAAAACCCTAACCATTAACATAACCATGGTTTAAGTCTTTACACAAACCCAAGTATGCATGTATCATCAAACATGATACAAACAAGTGCACAAAAATATATCACATATACAACTTGTGTAATTCAAGTGAGAAAATCCATTTAAAGTGAACAAATACTAGTTAATGCAAAGTAATATATCAAATATATAATTATGCATTAAATCATTAAATCAATACTTGATTTAACGATCCGGTTATATCGCATATAACCGACTAATATCCAATATATCGGCTTATCGAATCAATCCTTGATTCGATAACTAGGTTATATCGTATACAACCAATCAATACATTCATCGCGAGAATAGAATACGGTATCACATACACGCATTATTCTCGGTCCCGCACATATCTCATATGTGCTCCTATTTCGTTTCGCTTGAGCCAGGAAACCTCTGTGTAGGACTCTAAAGACTCGTCAATACGCCGGCTGCAGGTGATGATCATATCAAACACCCACAAGCCGCAAGCGGTCTGCTAAACGTAACGGCCACCCGGGTATTGAACGATCAGAAGATCGACGAGCAAGCCCGCTCACACTTCTGTGAATCCAACCAGTAACACTTACCGTACAGTCCGGTCTGTTCGTCTGGTATGTCGCATATCTCGCCTAGGGGCGGTAAACGTCAGACCCCAATAGCTTGATAAGTCATGCTGACGTGAGGTCCATAACATTCATGAAACTACTGATAACTCTTACCAGTATATCACTGCAACCCTGGCCAGGGATTTCCTGTTATGGCCAGTCGAGCATAGCGCAACATCAACCCCCAATACCGGGAGAGACAAACACCCTCCTATCACTCATTGCCTCCATATGAATCGGGACTGTACCCAAAAACCACCTGTTTCCACGCCTCAGTAGAGCCGTGGTAGGGTGGAAATCAAAGCACAGTAGGAGACACACAAGACTCTATGATGATCTCGGGTCAACAGACTAAGCTGTACCAGTGTCACCAGAGAACTGCCATCTGACGTGAGGTATAATACCATCTGGGAGTTCTCGGCGAGTCCGTTAAGTGTACCCAGTCTCCACTGAGCACCCGCATACCATCTCTGATGTCAAACAACAATGGATATGGGATCATCCATCGCCCATCACATGTGTCGAGAAGATATACGCTAGTCTACTCTGGAATATTGATGCCCCGTCTCGATATTCCCACGACTAGGAACATTGAAGGATGTACTCATAGACTACCCAGGCACCACTAGTATGATCTGCATCATAGTCCTGGAAGTCGAGTACACATCATAAGGGCTTTATCAACATGTAACAGAGAGACAGAAAGTATACATGTTAAGATAAAGAGCAACCAGATAGCGTACTATCATGTCGAGCAAGAAAGTCTTACCTATATATGTCCCAGCATCCACTACAATATACATCCAATGTACAGTAATGGCCTCTAGGGCATACATATAACTAACAATCTCCCACTTGCACTAGGGTCATCTATAGCAGTAGTTGTAGTATCTAATACTCAACTATCCCCTAAAAGTCTCTCTTTGGGAAAAGGCCTTCGTGAGTGGATCCGCCGTGTTGTCCTCTGAGTCTACTCTCCTAACCTCGATCACCCTGGAGATCATCTATCTCCATGATCAGGTGATGCTGCCTCAGAATATGTCTGGGTCACTGATGGGACCAGGGTTCCTGGACCAAAGCCACACTTTCATTGTCATACAATGATAGGAACCTAGTTCATCTCATGAACCAATATACACCCAAACTTCCTCTTTGGTAGTATCTTTAATAGCGATGTTACCAGCCTTTATCATCTATTTTTCCACGGTATCTAGCTTGGAATTCTTCCAACATACCGTCACTTTACTGAGGGTAAAGACAATGCCTGTGACTGACATTCAGTCATCTTTATCACTCTGGAACCCTTCCAGTGATTCTCCCCAGGATCAACTGATACCATCTCACTACAACTAGTGAGAATCATAACATCCATTTAGATCTATCTCATAGATCCAAAACCCAAGATTTATGAGGTATCACTTTGATCCTATTGGAGAATCTATGTGATAAGAGGAGATCGACCGATCGTAGCATAGGAAACTCCTTTCCTATTAAGAGTATGTTGTCTACGTACAGTACGAGGATCATTACTATACTCTATACTACCCTTTTGTACATACAAGGTTCATCTACCATTTTGATGAAGTCAAACTCTTTGACTACCACATCAAAACAGATGTTCCAACTCCGCGATGCCTGCTTTATCCTGTAAAGCAACTTGCACACGTTTTCGCTGCTCCCACTGTTTACGAAGCCCTGTGGCTGTGTTCTTATAGACGTTCTCTTCTAAAACATCATTTAGAAAAGCAGTCATGGCACCCAACCACCAGATATCGTAGTCATGGTATGTAGCAATGGAAAGTAGGATCTGGATAGACTTAAGCATAGTCCCTGGAAAAGGTTTCATCATTATCCACGCCTGGTCGATGATGAAAACCTTTAAGAAGTCTAGCTTTGAAAGTCTTAACTTTTCCATCTACACCAAGTAATCTTCTCATGATATACTTGCTCCTAATGGGGATTTAACCCTTCAGATATAGCAACCAAAGTCTACACTTTGTTGGTGTACGCGGATTCCATCTCATATCGCTAAGCATCTAGCCATTTTTACAGAGTCCCTACTCTCGATGGCCTGCTCGAAACTAGTTGGGTCATTATCTCATGATGCATTCCTCGCTCCCACTGTCATCGAGAAACCGAGGTATCTCTTAGGCGGATGAGGAACCCTACTAGATCGGCTGTGAGGTTGAGGTTCGTCGGGAACTATTGAATCCTTTGGTTCTGTCAGATCATCAGCTGCAGTTTTGTATAGCTGGAACCTTTCCAATTCTACAGAACTGACCTTGCCTCGATCTTGTCCGGATTTTGTTTTAGACATAGGCCGGACAATCCTAAATCTTAGCTTACTTAAGAGATAGGCTCTTCCCATACCATATCTCATATGGAATGGTAGGCACCGATTTGATTCGAACCCAATTCAATAGGTATGCAGCTTCTCAAGTGCATAACCCCAAAAGGAAATAGGTAACTCAGTAATACTCATCATAGAGCACACCATATCTAATATTGTGCGATTGCTCCGCCCCGATACACCGTTGTGTTGTGGTGTATTCAGAGGAGTAATACGGAGAGAGAAACTCATTTTCCTTTAGAATAGTCCAAGGATTCCATGCACAAGTATTCTCCTCCCTGATCTTATCATAGGACATAATACTTATACCCGTATTTTAGTTCTCTACTTCCAACTTATATTCTGTGAATACCTCAAAAGCTTCGGACTTATGTTTCAACAGGAACATATGACTGAATCTTGAGAGATTATCAGAGAATATAATGAAGTACAAAGAACCGGTCCTGGCATGTGTAGACAGGAGATCATCATGTATCAATCCCAAGAGTTTACTAACTCTTTCTCTGTTTCCAATAAACAGAGCTATGGTCATCTTATCTTTGTGACATAACTGGCAAGTTTCACAAGATGTAAATTCAAACTGATTTAAATATGCATCTAAAATATAACTTCAGCCAGTCGGGTCGCATTGATATGACCTAGTCTACAATGCCTCAAGAAGGAATCGTTCATTTATAACCTATTCTTATTGTGTGTGTTCTGTATACTAGCAACTGTAGTTTGATTTAGAACGTCAATGCTTTTAGATAACGTGCATGAACCGATCAACTTTTGATATAGGAAATGTTCAAAACATTATCCAACAATACAAAATTTTATCATTTCTTTACTTGTAAAAGAGACTGATATGATTTTGTATATCAGGTTCGGTATCTAATAACATTCGTTCAGAATCAATGTACTGGTAATACAGGGTGACATTGACCAACAGACTTGGCTGCAACACTTGCCCCGTTTTCTGTCTCATAAAACTTATCACCTGTTCTCAGTTTTCTATATTTTTGTAGCCCTATGTAACAGATTACATATCTGGGATCCTGATCCGGTATCATATACCCAGGATGCAGAGGATACTGAGAAACAGTTCTTTGTAATGAACACACCCGAAGGAGATGCATCATATGCACTTTCTTCGTTTGGGCGGCATAGGAATTCTGGTATTTCCCTATTTCCTACTCTGTCTTATAACAATTATAAGTTGGAGCGGGACCAAAGTTCCCCATCTCAGTATAACAAGCGGGTTCGGTCAATACTTCCATATTATTATCTTGATTAAGGCGTGATATGGTCGCTATCTGGAGAGAGAGAGAAGAAAACACTCTGCGTGCGCTCTTGCAAGATTAGATTGGTTATTTATTTTATCTAATCAGGATGGCTCCCACTGTTTTTATCAAATCTTCCTTCAAACCCTAAAAGGAAAGACTAGCCGGGATTAATTACACTCTACAAGTTCGCCAATCTTTCAGCCAGGCCAGTGTCGGTACTTTGAGGGAGGTTCCCCGTGCTTTCGCACGGACCTAATTACAGTAAACCTCGTTTTCCCAGAGGCGTAACTCCGTTGACACCATTCTAGACACCTACTTGATCGGCTAATTGTAAAGTGCAAAACTCTCCCAGGAGTAACAATTACTCGCAGTGGGTATCGGGATCCAACTATCATATAGAAGGTATGCAATCTCATTGCAAATTTCAACACTTGAAACTCCCGATAAAGGTTTTTACCCCTAGCACCTATAACCTTGGCTAAGGTCAACAAATCATAGGTACTAGTCAAGTTCTACCCATCATTTCGTGATTAATTAGACCCACCCACATGACCCTTGGCTAAGGTCAACAATGCCGCATGACTGTCCTAACTAATCGGATCATATGCTGGGTAGGAAGACATCACTTAGCTACCGCACACTACGCCTCGGCTATGGTCGACAAACGTAGCACGAATTGTTGGATATATGTATGCCCTAGAGGCCATTATGTGATAGTGGATGTATCTATACATGTATATATATATTCAGTTTGCATTCTTGCTCGACATGATAGTATGCTATCTGGTTATTCTTTATCTGACATGTTGATTTGATCATGCTTTTATTCGTTCATACATGCTGATAAAGCCCCAAGGATATCTGCTTGACTACTCTGATTATGATGGAGATCATACTAGTGGGACATCTGTAGTCTATAAGCATATCCTGAAATGTCCCTAGTCGGAGGTGTATCGAGACGGGGCATCGATATACCAGAGTAGACTAGCGTATATGATACTAGACCCATGTGATGGGCGATGGATGTTCCCACATTCATCGATGTTTGACATCAAGATCATATACGGGTGCTCAGTGCTGACTGGGTACACTGGACGGACTCGCCGAGAACTCCTATATGGAATTATATCTATCGTCGGATAGCAGTTCTCAGGTGACACTGGTACAGGTTAGTCTGTAGACCCGAGATCGTCATGGAGTCTTGTGTGTTCTCCCACTGTACTTTGATTGCCACCCTACCACGGCTCTACTGAGTCGTGCAAACAGGTGGCCGTTGGGTACAGTCCCGAGACACACGAAGGCAATGAGCGATAGGAGGGGTTTCGTCTCTCCCGGTATTGGGAGTTGATGCTGTGCTGTGCTCGACTGGTTATAACAGCAAGTCCCTGGCCAGGGCTGCTGAGATTTGCTGATAAGTGTTATCAGTAGTTTCTCGATCTGTTATAGACCATTCACCGACACGACCTATTGAGTTATTGGGGTCGACGTGACCATCCCTCGGCTCGATATGCAGCATATCTGACGAAGAGACCGGACTGTACGGTAGTGTTGCCGGATGGCTCGACGGGAGTTGTAACAGGTTCGCTTGTTTTCTTCTTATCGCTCAATACCCGGGTGGCCGTTACGTTTGGCTGACCGCTTGCGGCTTGGGGGTGCTTGATATGATCATGACCCACTGCCGGCGTATCGACGAGTCTTAGAGTCCCACATAGGAGTTACCTAGTCCAGGCGAAACGTTGTGGTGCGCGTATGCGATATGCGCTTGGACCCGATTAAAATGCGTGTATGGGATACCGTATATTAATTGGGCGGCTTGCTAATGGTCGGGTCATATGTGATATGACCGGATTAGTGAATCAAGTGTTGATTCATCATTAGTTTCTCACTACAAATCCTATTTTGTTTATGTTGAATGTATGCATGCATGTGTGCATTCATTCTTGTTCGTGCACATATGGATGTGCAAGCACACATACATACATACATCATATATTATCATGGTTGTTTATACAATGGAAATGGTGGATGTATAAGAATTACACCATGGTTGTATTTGGATAATTATTGGATTTAAATTAAAGCAAAAGAAAATGAAAAATGGGTTAAATCACTTAAGAAATTCTACACTCTTCTAACTCAACCATGCTCACCTAACATTTAACCCATAGTTTATTTTCTTATCATGCTTTTAATTTAAAATAAAATGATATCTATTTATTTAACCATGGTTGGTTAAGAGAAAGAAAAATATATATAGCTATTTTCCTTTTCTCTTGAATAAGATAATTCATTCTCTTCTTCTAAAAAATCCACCATCTTCATCAACCTCCATGCTTTTGCTCTCTAGTTCATACAAGAGAGTGAATCACTCATAAAAATAAGATTTTGAAGTGAGATCCATAGCCACAACCTCATTCTAATCAAGTCTAGCTCACTTGATTAGAGTGTTCTCTTTGTTTTTCAAAGTTGCAAGCTTGGACGGGAAAACTCCGGGTGGATCGTCGTGGACGTGGGAGGAGTACAAGCGGACCTTCATCCAACACCCAAAGAGCCTAAGGAGCGAAGCAAAAACGGGAGCTACAAAGGTTGTAGCCTTCAAACCCTAATTTTGTTAGCTTATAGTTTAGTAACCCTAATCTTTCTAGGATCGATTCCTTTGCTTGTTAGTTTAGCACCATAAAAATGAAAACTTTAGGTCATGTGATGCTTGTAATCTCTTCATAGGGTGCTAAGCTAACCCAACATTGGTATCAGAGCCGACCTAGAACATTAGGCGACCTTTTTGCGAAGTAAAAAGTCCGATCGAAACAAAAATACGACTTTTAAGGATGCTCTCTGGAAATTTTTTAAAAACTGACTTTTTTCAGAATTAAAAATTCTTAAAAAATAGAGCAGGTAAAAATTAGACAATCTGGAAAATTCGAGCCAGTGAACAGTAACTTTGACCGCGGAAGCGCGGCATAAGCAAGCTTAGGCCGCTCATCCGCGGCCATATAAGGGGCTCTTTGACAATTTTTTGCACAGTAATTTTCTTTACCTGCTACAATATATTTTGAGTATATTTAATCTGAATCTGCTGTTGAAAAATTCTGGAGATGTTTTTAGACTCGTGGTTTCGATCGGAATTTTCATTTCGCTTTCTTTTCCGGGTAAACTAGAAAGTATTGAAGTGTTTGAACGAATATCATTTACTCAATATTCACGGGGTTTAAATAGTTTGGAGATACGTGCAAGTCTTTTTGCGGTGGTCCCTCTAGAAGACAACAAACCTTAACTCGATTATGTGACCGTCTCGAACTGCCCTTTGAACCCTAGGGTTTGGGGCAGTACGGCGTGCCACATGTGAGGCGTTGGCTTGACCCTTCTACGGCTGGACCGCCGCTACTGTGCCACACTCCGGATCTTTTGAACCCTGCTCAAGTGTTGAGCTTTAGTGAATCTTGGGTGCTTGATAGTTCGTTCGAAAACTTTAATACTGTCTGTTTGTCTGGAATTTGATACAATATGTGGAATTCATATGGTTTAGGCATGAAATACGAGATATGTGATATTTCGCATTTATGATGTCTAAAAAGAATCTGGATTCCAAATATTGTATTTTTACACTTTCTTTTCTGTGACCGTAAGTGTAGTATGTTAGATATCGCCGGTTTCGTTGCTATACATCAACGACAATCGGGGTACGCATACTTACTTACGTTGATGATATGTGATATTATGTGTTGCTGAGATATGATGTGTAGGATTGTCGTGATCGAATAGCCGGGGGTTTTTTTTGTGAGATGAGAGTTTTATATTTTCATTCATGTAAATTCAATTGTAATGTAATATTCTTTTATTTGGGGCACTTCCAGGTTGCGGTTGTGTCACCAGTGTTGTATATTATTTACTTTTCCGCATTAGGATGGACCCAAGGAGGGGAGCACAGGTGACCGGGTTCTGGGGTTCAGTGGGAGGCCATCTCGAGGAGTCGAGACCGGGTCTCCTAAACTCCAGGATTGGTAGGGTCACTTGCTGCTCTCGTAGGGGTCCAGGGTGTGGGCTTGGCTATTCATCGCGACTGTGGAATCCGTATTTTCTATTCTGGCTAAATACTAAATACGGACGTCCTAGTATATCCCACGTTATGTCTATATTTCTGCTGCATGTGTTCTGTGATATCTGAGACGAATGACTTATTATATATATGATATATAGTAGACGTTGCTTATGTTTTACACCCGCGCTAGTCCCGTCCCGGTATGCCGTTAGTTAAGTAACCTAACGGTGCATAACGGAACATTGCGGCGAATGCGGATGGCATAAGCGTACGTGTTATTTTCGTTTCTTTTCTGTGATTGGCTTTAGGACTTAAATGATGGGATTACATTAATGTGATTAATGTAAAGAAAATAAACCTAAAAAGATGTTGTAGAATCGGATTTGAAAACTACTTGGCTATTTATGAAAAAGCTACATTTCAAAACTGCGGAGCTTAAGCCACTCCTTTTGAAAAACTGTTTGATTCTACAACGATATCAAGTTCAAAGCGTTAAAGATTTTCTTAAAAATCATTCGCAACCCTCCGTCATTTTAGGAAGTAGAGTACTTAGTATTCGTGCTGCGTTTGTTGACTTTAGTTAAGGCGTAGTGTACGGTAGCTAAGTGATGTCTTCCTACACTGCATATGATGCAGATTAATTAGGACATTCATGCGACTTTGTTGACCATAGTTAAGGGTCATATGGGTGGGTCTAATTAATCAAGAAATGACGGGTAGAACTTGACTGGTACTTATGATTTGTTGACCATAGTTAAGGTCATAAGTGCTAGGGGTAAAAATTACATCGGGAATTTCAAGTGTTGAAATTTGCAATGAGATTGCATACCTTCCATGTGATGGTTGGATCCCGATCCCACTGTGGGCAATAGTTGCTCCTAGGAGAGTTTTACAGTTTACAATTAGCTAACTCATTAGGTGTCTAGAAAGGTGTTAACGGGGCTCCGCCTCTGGGAAAACGAGGTTTACTCTAATTAGGTCCGTGCGAAAGCACGGGGAACCTCCCTCAAAGTACCGACACTGGCCTGGCCGAACGGTTAGCGAAGTTGTAGACTGTAATTAATCCTGGTTAGTTTTTCTTTTTAAGGTTTGAAAGAAAAACTTGATAAAAAGCAGTGGGAAACATCGATTAGACAAGATAATAAACCAATCTAATCTATGCAAGAGCTTTCGCTGAGTGTATTCTTTTCTCTCTCTTAATGGCAGATACCAATGACTGGACTTAAGCTTCTACTAGATAAAAACACACTGAATGGGACCAACTATAAAGACTGGCTAAGGAATCTAAAGATCGCCTTGACTTATGATAAAGTATCATATGTCCTCACGGCTTCAGCCCCGCCCGTCCCAGGCCCAAAATCCTCAGTTGCGGACATAGAAGTCCGCAAGACATGGGACGCTGACTGTGCCACGGCCACATGCCTCGTGCTTGCATCGATGGATAACACACATCAAAAGCAGCACGAGGACATGGATATTCACGGGATACTGCTCCATACAAAGGAGTTGTATGGGGAGCAATCCCGCGTATTACGATACGAAGCATCAAAGAAACTGTTTCAGATGCGAATGGCCCCTGGCACACCAGTAGGAGACCATGTGTTGAAGATGATAGCTCTTATAGAAGAGCTTGAGGACCTTGGATGGACAATGGAAAATGAACAATATATAGATATTATTCTGCAGTCCCTCCCCTCCACCTTTGCTCAGTTCATAGTAAACTTCAACATGCATGGCATGGAGAAGGACCTCCCTGAACTCCTTAATATGTTAAGGAGTGCAGAGAGCACTATGAAATCAGCAAAGACTCCCGTTATGACCATTGGACAGTCTTCTTCTTCTCGCCCAAAAGCTAAGGCCAAGGGAAAGAAAAAGAAGAAACCCACTAATCCTAAGGGCGGAGTCAAAAAGGTGAAGGGAAAGGGAAAGTCCACGGCTGGAGACCCAGGGAAAGGCGAGTGTTTTCATTGCCACAAGACAGGACATTGGAAGCGCAACTGCACGGAGTACCTAAGTCTCAAGAAGAAGCATGGTGATGCTTCTACTTCAGGTGCGTTTGTGACTGAAAACTGTTTTTCTATAAACTCTGCTTCCTGGGTATTGGATACCGGTTCAGGTTCTCACATTTGCAATTCTATGCAGGGGCTGAGAAATTGCAAGGTTTTGAGGACAGGTGACCATACTCTCCGCGTTGGAAATGGTTCCATTGTACATACAGTCGCAGTGGGAGAGTATCACTTGAGGTTGCTATCTGGATGTATTTTGATTTTGAATCCATGTTATTTTGTACCGACTATGCTATGTAATATAATATCCGTTTCTTTGTTGGACAATGAAGGGTATAATTTTGTGTTGCAGAACAATGTTATGAACATTCACCTAAATCAAATGTTGGTTGGGTATGGTACACTTAATAACGGAATATATGTCCTAAATCAACACACAGTTTTCAGTATACAACACACTAATAAAAGAAAACTTTCAGAATTAAATGAAGCTTTTCTTTGGCACTGTAGACTTGGTCATATTAACGAAACAAGACTAAACAAGTTACACAAAGATGGATATTTAAATTCTTTTGAATATAAATCTTATGCGACTTGCCAGTCTTGTATCAAGGGTAAAATGACCAAAACTCCGTTTACCGGACACGGAGAAAGAGCTTTTCAGCTCCTGGGCCTCATACATAGTGATGTATGTGGGCCTATGTCTACACAGGCTAGAGGCGGTTTTTCATACTTCATTACATTCACCGACGATTTCTCAAGATTCGGTCATGTATTTTTATTAAAGCACAAGTCCGACGCTTTCGAGAAATTCATTGAATATAAACAAGAAGTAGAAAAACAAACCGGCTTGAGTATTAAGATGCTTCGATCAGATCGAGGTGGAGAGTATCTCTGTACAGAATTTGCAAACTTCCTAAAATAGAATGGGATTCTCTCTCAGCTCACTCCTCCTTACACACCACAGCACAACGGTGTGTCAGAACGACGGAATAGGACCCTATTAGATATGGTCCGGTCCATGATGAGTGATGCTGAGTTACCAGTCTCGTTTTGGGGGCATGCATTGGAGACTGCAGCATTTCTGCTAAACAGGGTTCCAACCAAAGCCGTGTCTACCACGCCATATGAGATATGGCATGGGAAGAGACCATCTCTTAAGAGAATTAAGATTTGGGGTTGCCCGGCCTATGTCAAAAAGCAGAATCCGGACAAACTCGAGACACGGTCAGTCATGTGTAACTTTGTAGGATATCCAAAGAATTCCTATGGATATCTATTCTACCACAAAGAGGAACAAAAAGTGTTTGTTTCTCAGTATGCCACATTCTTGGAAAAAGAGTTTTTCACGGATAGAGATGATGGCAAGGTGGTAGATCTAGAAGAGGTTCTGGAGACACAAACTACAAATGACGATTTGGTTGAACCGGCTGTTGCAACAGAAACTGAAGAACCTCGGCCACTCCGTAGGTCTGGTAGGACTCCTCGCCCACCGGAGAGGTACTACGGTTTCCTCATTGATGGTGACAGAGAAGACTGTATCATGGAAGATGATGATCCTACCAGTTTTCAGCAAGCTATCACGAGTGGTGACTCTGTGAAGTGGCTGGATGCCATGAGATCCGAAATGCAGTCTATGTACACCAACAAAGTATGGACTTTGGACGTTGTACCCCCTGGGGTAAAACCTATGGGGTGCAAATGGATCTTTAAAAGAAAGATTGGTGTGGATGGGCAGGTAGAGACCTATAAGGCAAGACTTGTGGCGAAAGGTTTTCGTCAAAGACCAGGTCTGGACTATGACGAAACTTTTTCGCCCGTAGCCATGCTTAAATCCATTCGGATCCTACTTGCTATTGCTGCTCACTACGACTATGAAATCTGGCAGATGGACATTAAAACAGCATTTCTAAATGGAGATTTAGAAGAATGCGTTTATATGGATCAGCCAGAGGGCTTCATTGACAGTGGGAGCAGCGAGAAAGCATGTGATTGCTTAAATCCATATATGGGTTAAAGCAGGCATCTCGGAGTTGGAACATCTGTTTCGATGATGTTATCAAAGAGTTTGATTTCATCAAAAATCCAGATGAACCTTGTGTTTATAGGAAGGCTGTAGGAAGAGCTGTCACATTCCTCGTATTGTACGTGGATGACATTCTTCTGATAGGAAATGATATTCCTATGCTACAGTCGGTCAAATCATTCTTATCACTGAGGTTCTCCATGAAGGACCTGGGTGATGCCACATACATCCTGGGCATAAGGATCTATAGGGATAGATCCAAAAAGTTATTGGGATTGTCCCAAACCAGGTACATCAACACCATCCTAAAGAGGTTTAGTATGGAAGACTCCAAGCGGGGTGCCTTACCCGCTTGCCATGGAGTCACTCTCTCCAAGGATTCTTGTCCAAAGACCGATGAAGAGAGAGCTCGCATGAGCATTATACCTTATGCTTCGGCAGTAGGGTCTATAATGTATGCGATGTTATGTACACGCCCAGATGTAGCTTATGCACTTAGTGTAGTAAGCAGGTATCAATCCAACCCAGGGGAGAACCACTGGACAGCTGTGAAGAACATTCTTAAGTACTTACGAAGGACTAAAGAACTGTTCTTGGTGTATGGTAATAAAGATCTCCAAATGGAGGCCTTTACCGATTCGAGCTTCCAGAGCGATAAGGATGACAGCAAATCTATCTCAGGGTTTGTGTTTACCCTCAATGGAGGGGCGGTGAGTTGGAAGAGTTCCAAACAGGATACCGTTGCAGATTCTACGATGGAAGCTGAGTACATTGCTGCAAATGATGCCGCCAAGGAAGCCGTCTGGATGAAGAAGTTCGTCTCGGAGCTAGGAGTAGTTCCAACCATTATTGATCCAATACCTTTGTATTGTGACAATAATGGGGCGATGGCGTTAGCCAAGGAGCCCAGATCCCATCAGCGGTCCAGACACATCCTGAGGCGCTTTCATTTGATCCGGGAGATTGTAGATCGCCGCGAGATCGAGATTAAGAGAGTTGACACAAAGAACAACGCCGCGGATCCATACACCAAGGCCCTCCCTCAGCCGCAGCATGAGCGACTTTTTGAGATGTTGGGTATGAGATACGCCAATAACTGGCCTTAGTGCAAGTGGGAGATTGTTGGATATATGTATGCCCTAGAGGCCATTATGTGATAGTGGATGTATCTATACATGTATATATATATTCAGTTTGCATTCTTGCTCGACATGATAGTATGCTATCTGGTTATTCTTTATCTGACATGTTGATTTGATCATGCTTTTATTCGTTCATACATGCTGATAAAGCCCCAAGGATATCTGCTTGACTACTCTGATTATGATGGAGATCATACTAGTGGGACATCTGTAGTCTATAAGCATATCCTGAAATGTCCCTAGTCGGAGGTGTATCGAGACGGGGCATCGATATACCAGAGTAGACTAGCGTATATGATACTAGACCCATGTGATGGGCGATGGATGTTCCCACATTCATCGATGTTTGACATCAAGATCATATACGGGTGCTCAGTGCTGACTGGGTACACTGGACGGACTCGCCGAGAACTCCTATATGGAATTATATCTATCGTCGGATAGCAGTTCTCAGGTGACACTGGTACAGGTTAGTCTGTAGACCCGAGATCGTCATGGAGTCTTGTGTGTTCTCCCACTGTACTTTGATTGCCACCCTACCACGGCTCTACTGAGTCGTGCAAACAGGTGGCCGTTGGGTACAGTCCCGAGACACACGAAGGCAATGAGCGATAGGAGGGGTTTCGTCTCTCCCGGTATTGGGAGTTGATGCTGTGCTGTGCTCGACTGGTTATAACAGCAAGTCCTTGGCCAGGGCTGCTGAGATTTGCTGATAAGTGTTATCAGTAGTTTCTCGATCTGTTATAGACCATTCACCGACACGACCTATTGAGTTATTGGGGTCGACGTGACCATCCCTAGGCTCGATATGCAGCATATCTGACGAAGAGACCGGACTGTACGGTAGTGTTGCCGGATGGCTCGACGGGAGTTGTAACAGGTTCGCTTGTTTTCTTCTTATCGCTCAATACCCGGGTGGCCGTTACGTTTGGCTGACCGCTTGCGGCTTGGGGGTGCTTGATATGTTCATCACCCACTGCCGGCGTATTGACGAGTCCTAGAGTCCCACATAGGAGTTACCTAGTCCAGGCGAAACGTTGTGGTGCGCGTATGCGATATGCGCTTGGACCCGATTAAAATGCGTGTATGGGATACCGTATATTAATTGGACGGCTTGCTAATGGTCGGGTCATATGTGATATGACCGGATTAGTGAATCAAGTGTTGATTCATCATTAGTTTCTCACTACAAATCCTATTTTGTTTATGTTGAATGTATGCATGCATGTGTGCATTCATTCTTGTTCGTGCACATATGGATGTGCAAGCACACATACATACATACATCATATATTATCATGGTTGTTTATACAATGGAAATGGTGGATGTATAAGAATTACACCATGGTTGTATTTGGATAATTATTGGATTTAAATTAAAGCAAAAGAAAATGAAAAATGGGTTAAATCACTTAAGAAATTCTACACTCTTCTAACTCAACCATGCTCACCTAACATTTAACCCATAGTTTATTTTCTTATCATGCTTTTAATTTAAAATAAAATGATATCTATTTATTTAACCATGGTTGGTTAAGAGAAAGAAAAATATATATAGCTATTTTCCTTTTCTCTTGAATAAGATAATTCATTCTCTTCTTCTAAAAAATCCACCATCTTCATCAACCTCCATGCTTTTGCTCTCTAGTTCATACAAGAGAGTGAATCACTCATAAAAATAAGATTTTGAAGTGAGATCCATAGCCACAACCTCATTCTAATCAAGTCTAGCTCACTTGATTAGAGTGTTCTCTTTGTTTTTCAAAGTTGCAAGCTTGGACGGGAAAACTCCGGGTGGATCGTCGTGGACGTGGGAGGAGTACAAGCGGACCTTCATCCAACACCCAAAGAGCCTAAGGAGCGAAGCAAAAACGGGAGCTACAAAGGTTGTAGCCTTCAAACCCTAATTTTGTTAGCTTATAGTTTAGTAACCCTAATCTTTCTAGGATCGATTCCTTTGCTTGTTAGTTTAGCACCATAAAAATGAAAACTTTAGGTCATGTGATGCTTGTAATCTCTTCATAGGGTGCTAAGCTAACCCAACACGAATACTAAGTACTCTACTTCCTAAAATGACGGAGGGTTGCAGATGGTTTTTATGAAAACCTTTAACGCTTTGAACTTGATCTCGTTGCGGAATCAAATGGTTTTTAAATGGAATGTTTTTTAGGCTTTTCTAGTTTTGCTAAAGGGGTCACTCCCAGTGAAGGGATCGTCGGCCCTTTCCTCGTCGAATGAGGTGCGGGATATATCATATATATCACTGTGCAAAGCAGAAACTATAGAAGCAATCAAAAGACAAACCGAGTGTGTAGCATCTTCCAGTTATTGCTAAAGGAGTCACTCCCGGTGAAGGGATCTCGGTCCTTTGCTCATCGAATAAGGTGCAGGATGTTCTACAATGAACACCGCGATGCAAAGCAAGAAATGTAGCTACCTATTTTTATTTTGAAATTCGATTCCACAACATTAATTAGGTTTATTTTCTTTCATTAATCTCATTAATGAATATCCCATCATTTAAGTCCACCTAAACATCACAGATAAATATAACGTACGCTTATGCCATCAGCATTCGCCTCGATGTCCCGTCTGCACCGTTAGGTTAGGTAACTAACGCCAGAGCAAGGCAGGGCTAGTGTGGGTGTAAAACATAAGCAACGTCTATATAATATATCATATATACTATATATAATATCTCTCTGAACATATCACATGATCACATCACAGATAACGCAGCAGAAAATATCATATGAAATATTGGATATACTAGGACGTCCGTGTTTTTAATACGAGCCAGTATAAAACACGGATTCCACAGTCGTGATGAATAGCCAATCCCACACCCCAAGACCCCTATGAGAGCGGCAAGCAACCCTACCAATTCTAGGGTTAGGAGACCCGGACACGACTCCTCGAGATGGTCTCCCACTGGACCCTAGAACCCGGTTACTTGTGCTCCCCTCCTTGGGTCTATTATAATGCGGAAAAGTAAATAATATACAAATGGTGACATCATCCGCAACCTGGAAGTGCCCTAATAAAAGAATATTACATACAAGTTTTTACATGAATGAAAATGAAAAACACTCATCTCACATAAAAAAACCTCGGCTATTCGAACACGACGATCCAATATAACATATCCAGCAACACATAAGATCACATGTCATCAACGTAAGTAGATATGCGCATCCCAATTGTCGTTGACATATAGCAACGAAACCGGCGATATCACATATTACACTTACGGTCACAGAAAAGAAAGTGTAAAACTACAACAGTTGGAATTCGCAGCCTGTTTTAGACATCCCATGCCTAATCTAATGAATTCCTTAGACATCGCATGCCTAACAATTATAAACCCCGTATTTTAGTCTCATTTATCGAAAACTCTTTTCAATATCGAGTCGGGCAATTCAACAAGATTCCCGACACCCGGTACGAATGCTCGTCGCAAACTTTAGTAGGCGGCCGCACCCCCGACGCCGTCGACGAAGTGCACTAAGACGGAACACCACTGCCGCGAGCACTCGGACGGATGCTTTCGGCAACGGGGTTCTCCTACAGTCACTTGGTCGGGGCTATGGGGTGTAGCTGTCTATTAAGTTTATCCGGCGAGTATCCGCGTACGCTACCCGATTGCGACGGACTTTTGATCACATCAAAATTCCGTGGCAACCGATCAAGTGAGACTAAACTGCTATGTTTATAACATTCATATTAGTTATCTCATAACTATTTGTGAATTCCAATTATTGTATCATATTCCGGATAAGATAGAAAATGTCAAACTTTCCGATCGAACAATCGAACACCCAAGTTTTCCCGAAACAGCTCAACACATGAAATAGGTTCAAAGACATTCACTTCATGCCTCAGTACCAATGGTCCAGCCGTAGAAGGGTCAAGCCAACGCCTCACATGTGGCAAGCCGTACTGCCCCAAACCCGAAGGTTCAAAGGGCAGTTCAAGACGGTCACATAATCGAGTTAAGGTTTGTTGTCTTCTACAGGGACCATCGCGTTACTTGCACTACTCAGAACGTCTTTAAACCACGGAAAAATCCAACACTTGGAAATTTCCCGGTAGGGGAAAAAGTGGGTATTTATATCCGGTCGAACTTTTTAACATATTCTAAAATATCCGGAAAACACATAGACAATGTTTGATAATCCGATCGAATCTACGAACTCCCAATACAACCCAGAAAACTCAACTCTTGAGTAAATATTAAAAATTCCCAGAAAACTCAGCATTTAAAGAAAGAAGTTACTGTGCAAAAATAATTGACTTAAGAGACTAATTGGCCGCGGAACCGCCGCATTAGCCATGCTAATGCCGCGGTTCTTCCGCGCTTTGATCGAATCAGGTGCTTGGGCTTCACAGTAATTCTTAGAAATTCCTGCTGATTTTTCTGCATATTTTTAATTCTCAAAAATCCCCGATTTCAAAAAATGTACAGAGAGCAATTTTGCATTAGGGTTTCGGTTCGATCGGACTTCTAACTCCGTCTACACATCGCCTAAGGCTCTAGCTAGGCTCTGATACCACTATTGGTCAGGCAGCCACCCCATCCAATGGGGTCGCCGTGGCACCAACGGGTCCCTCAGCAACTACTTTTTACGCATGCCCCCTCGCGAGGACTACAACCCACCGGAACACCTTCCGGTCTCGGGACATCCTGGGGGTAAGAGCCTATGCTTCGCCACACTGTCACACAGTGAGAACCCCCCATAGGTCGACATCCAATGCCTTGTAGCTCTGATACCATTGTAGGGTTCCTAGGCACACTAATGAGGTCTCACAACAGATCAAACATGCTCAATTCAAAAAAAATTCATGTGCCTACAAACCCTAATACGAATCGTTAACTAGAAGTATAGGCGATGCAAGCAAGTAAACAATTTTATTGCTAAAGGAAAGAGGCTACAACCTTTGTAGATCCGGTCCTCCACCTCCTTGGCTCCGTGATGACGCCCCTCCGCTGTACCTATCAGAATCCGGACTCTGGCGAAGGTTTCGTCGGAGAAATGATCGGGCTAGGTCGTCGACTTCGATGCCGAAGATGATCTACGTCGAGGCAACTCAAGATCAAGCTCCAACTTCACCAAGTCATGAAACTTGTGAAGAAAACATCCTATACTACTTGGCAAGTGGTAGAGGATGAAGAAATAGGAAGTGGGTTCCCTTTAGAATTGGATTTCACACTCTTTTTCTCATTTCACCATTGATGGTAGCAAGCTTTTCTTCATCTTGAAGAAGGAGAAGAAGAAGAAGAGAATATGATAAGTTTTTTAAAATAGAAAACAAAATGATACTTATCATAATTTCAACCATGGTTTAGTGTAGAGAACTAACTAGGGTTAAGTTGAATGGTTAGGGTTAGGAGAAGAGGACAAGAATGGTTACTTTAGTCAAAGATGCATGAAGCATCAAGAAGTTTCTTGAATAAAAGAAACTATTTTTGTTTTCCTTTTCCTTTATTTAACCAAAATAAATAGATAAATGAATAAGTGAGTGAATCAAAACCCTAACCATTAACATAACCATGGTTTAAGTCTTTACACAAACCCAAGTATGCATGTATCATCGAACATGATACAAACAAGTGCACAAAAATATATCACATATACAACTTGTATAATTCAAGTGACAAAATCCATTTAAAGTGAACAAATACTAGTTAATGCAAAGTAATATATCAAATATATAATTATGCATTAAATCATTAAATCAATACTTGATTTAACGATCCGGTTATATCGCATATAACCGACTAATATCCAATATATCGGCTTATCGAATCAATCCTTGATTCGATAACTAGGTTATATCGCATACAACCAATCGATACATTCATCGCGAGAATAGAATACGGTATCACATACACGCATTATTCTCGGTCCCGCACATATCTTATATGCGCTCCTATTTCGTTTCGCTTGAGCCAGGAAACCTCTGTGTAGGACTCTAAAGACTCGTCAATACGCCGGCAGCAGGTGATGATCATATCAAACACCCACAAGCCGCAAGCGGTCTGCTAAACGTAACGGCCACCCGGGTATTGAGCGATCAGAAGATCGACGAGCAAGCCCGCTCACACTCCTGTGAATCCAACCAGTAACACTTACCGTACAGTCCGGTCTGTTCGTCTGATATGTCGCATTTCTCGCCTAGGGGTGGTAAACGTCAGACCCCAATAGCTTGATAAGTCATGCTGACGTGAGGTCCATAACATTCGTGAAACTACTGATAACTCTTACCGTATATCACAGCAACCCTGGCCAGGAATTTCCTGTTATGGCCAGTCGAGCATAGCTCAACATCAACCCCCAATACCAGGAGAGACGAATCCCCTCCTATCGCTCATTGCCTCCATGTGAATCGGGACTGTACCCAAAACCACCTGTTTGCACGACTCAGTAGAGCCGTGGTAGGGTGGAAATCAAAGCACAGTGGGAGACACACAAGACTCTATGACGATCTCGAGTCAACAGACTAAGCTGTACCAGTGTCACCAGAGAACTGCCATCTGACGTGAGGTATAATACCATCTGGGAGTTCTCGGCGAGTCCGTTCAGTGTACCCAGTCTCCACTGAGCACCCGCATACCATCTCTGATGTCAAACACCAATTGATATGGGATCATCCATCGCCCATCACATGGGTCGAGAAGATATACGCTAGTTTACTCTGGAATATCGATGCCCCGTCTCGATATTCCCACGACTAGGAACATTGAAGGATGTACTCATGGACTACCCGGGCCCCACTAGTATGATCTGCATCATAGTCCTGGAAGTCGAGTACACATCCTAAGGGCTTTATCAACATGTAACAGAGAGACAGAAAGTATACATATTAAGATAAAGAGCAACCAGATAGTGTACTATCATGTCGAGCAAGAAAGTCCTACCTATATATGTCCCAGCATCCACTACAATATACATCCAATGTACAGTAATGGCCTCTAGGGCATACATATAACTAACAGTATCGAGACAGGGCATCAATACACCAGAGTAGACTAGCGTATACGCATCTTGACCCATATGATGGGCGATGGATGATCCCATATCCATTAGTGTTTTGACATAAGAGATGGTGTACGGGTGCTCAGTGGAGACTGGGTACACTAGACGGACTCGCCGAGAACTCCCAGATGGTATTATACCTCACGTCAAATGGCAGTTCTCCGGTGACACTAGTACTGGTTAGTCTGTAGACCCGAGATCGTCATAGAGTCTTGTGTGATTTCCACTGTGCTTTGATTTCCACCTTACCACGTCCAAGAGGGCGTGCAAAACGGTGGCTTTTGGGTACAGTCCCGAATCACATGGAGGCAATGAGCGATAGGAGGGGATTCGTCTCTCCCGGTATAGGGAGTTGATGTTGTACTGTGTTCGATTGGCTATAACTGGAAGTCCCTGGCCAGGGAGGATATTGAGTACTACTGGTAAGTGTTATCAGTAGGTTCTCGACCTGTTATGAGCCTCACATCGACACGAATTATCGGTTACTGGGGTGTGACGTATACCACCCCTAGACTAGATATGCAACATATCAGACGAAGAGACCGGACTGTACGTGAGTGTTACTGATTGGATTCACAGGAGAATATACATGCTTTCTTGTTGATCTTCTGGTCGCTCAATACCTGGGTGGCAGTTACATTTAGCTGACCGCTTGCAGCTTGTGGGTGTTTAATATGATCATCACCTGCTACCAGCGTATTGATGATTCTTTAGAGTCCAACACAGAGGTTTCTTGACTCAGGCAAAACGGAGTAGGGGCACATTTGTGATATATGCAGGACCGAGGATAATATGATATGAGATACCTATTATATTCTCGCGATATTTTGATATGAGCCGGATCATCGGATCAAGTGTTGATTCGATGAATCGGTACATGATATATTAGTCGGTTATATTCGATATAGCCGAATTGTCAGATCAAGTGTTGATTCGATAATTTAATGTATAATTATATATGTGATATATTACATTACATCATCTGATATTGGCTCGCTTTATTATTTCTTTTCCTCACCGGATAATACATTGATATATATGCGATATATATTAATTGTATTATTTTCTTTTGCTACAAATATATAATATATATGTGATATATATTATTGTAACATGATATGATTACTAATGCAACATGTTTAGTGGAGATTAAACAACATTAGGTTTTGATTTGGGTTAGTTCTTTCTTGATGCTTCTAGAAGGTTTTACTTTGTTTCTAGCAAAGATATTTTGTTTGATATTTTTGCTAGATATTTCTTACCTAACCCAAACCCTTCACCCTAGGTTAAGTCTCTACATGGGTTAGCCTCTTCATATTCAACCATGGTTGCATTTTTAATCATTATGATATTTTTCATTATTCATCACAAAAGGAATTAATTCTTCTTAATCTTTCTTGAGCTTTGAGAAAGCTTTCTAGGTTTTCTTTATGTGATGATTTAGTGTGAGAATTTGATAATAAAAGAGAGCATAAATACTACTTCATCATCCTCATCTAATATAGCCAATTAGATTAGGGTGTTCACCTCATTAGAGAGAGAGAGCTTAAGTTATAGAGGCTTCGAGGTAAATCATCGGAGAAAAGGAAGACTGCAAGCAAGCATGGATCGTTCGGGTTGTGGGGCCACTCTTGTGTCCGAGAGATCATGGATCGCGGCAAAGGGACTTCTACTCGAAGCTTATGAAGCGAAGGAGCGGACTACAAAGGTTGTAATCCCTCACTCTTAGTTGTAAAGATGTTTACCTGCATGTGAAACCCTAATTATCTAGCATAGATCCCGGCTTTGGGTTGTTCGGCACGTCTAAATTTTAAATCGGGCATGGTTGATGCCTTATAGACCTTTGTAAGAGTGCCTAGGAACCGAACATTACATTTGTAAATTAGACCCCTGGAATATGCAGAATTGACCAATTTGACCTAGGGTAAAATCTGGGACCATTTTCAATAGTTGTTGTTTTTATTCGGGGTTTCGTTTCCCGTATTTTGAATTCTGGATTTTTGGAATTTGGTTTTAACTCGATGATCTGACGTTTGTACGACGATATTGAGGGTCACCTGATGATTTTGAAGGCGTGGTCCATAGGTTTTAACCTATAGGCCATAGCATGTCGTTTTGGTTTTCTGATGTGATTTTAATACGCATTTGCGATTGTGTTATATGTGTAGGTACCCCACGTGATGTTGTCGAGACGTTGAAGATGAAGATGGCAACATCGGCATCGGCACACAAGAAGCAATATGAGCAGATTATCTACAGGGAGAAGTCGGGTGGATGGCGTATAGCACCACCGCAAAGTCTTAAGAAATGATATGATATGTTATAGATATGCATTTATATGATATGGAGAGATTGAATACATAGCAAAGGGAGTTTTTGGTGATCATGGGTTTAGTGCTAGCGAGAATTTGAAGAAGGACTCTTGTCGATATTCTTATTCCCGAAACCCTAGAGTAAAGGTTTGCATACACGCACAAACACATACTAGCTTACATTGATATCCTTGTGCGTATTGGGACATATTTATATTGGTATATTCATATGCTTGGATGACGAGAATGTTATATGAAACTTGGGGGTGAGTAGATATAATCGGGTATGATGCCGTGAGATATTTAAGGTGTTATATGTTGGATATAGTGCCCTCTAAGTCAATTATTGGATCGCAGGTACGTGATTGCAATGATTGAGGGAGGACCTAAACCGACAAAACAGTCTTACTCGAGATGATAGTATGCTATTTGGTTTGACTTTATCATCATGATAGAGCCCATAGGATTCTTGTTTGACTAGCAGCAGTATGATGGCGATCATATATGTGGGAGCTGGGGTCTATAAGCACATCCTTAAAGTGTCCCTAGTCGTGGGAGTTTCGAGACAGGGCATCGATACTCCAGAGTAGACTAGTGTATACAGTCGAGACCCCAACGAGAGGCGGTGGCCGGTCTCACAAGCCACTGGTGTCAGTTGGATCACCTAAGATGTATACAGGTGCTCATTAGGTTATGAGTACACCGGACAGGACTTGCCGGGAACATGCTAGTTGGTATTATACATATCGTCAGATAGCAGTTCCCTGGTGACATGTGTACAGGTTAGTTCATTGACCTGAGGTCGTCATTTGTCTCGTGTGAGTTCCCACTGTGCTTTGATTTATACCCTACCACGGGTCAAAGGAGTCGTGCAAACAGGTATATTTTGGGTACAGTCCCGAGCCACATTGGAGGCAATTGAGCGGATCTTCGGGGATTCGTCTCTCCCGGTATTGGGGGTGAGATCGCGCAGTGTTTAGGAGAGCCATCACACGAAATCCCTGGTCAGGGTAATCGAGATATACTGGTAGGTATACCAGCAGAATCTCAGGGTGTTCAAGGCTGCTCTTTGATACGACTTACACAGCTGTTGGGGTCTGACGTTTACCAGCCCCCTAGGCCGTATATGCGATACTCATAGACGAATGTTCCGGACTGTACGGATATTGTCACTGTCAGGCTCAGTAGGGTTTATTGATGAGTTCGCTCGTCAGCTTCCCTTCCAATCAATACAAAGGCAAAACGTTACGTACAGCTTGTACCTCTGACGTGCTAGAGGTTATACCCAGTGCCAGTATGTTGATGAGTCATTGGAGTTCCCCACCGACATTTTCCCAAGTTCGGGCAAAATGTTGTAGAGGCCGTATGGGTTTATGGCAAGGTTCGGAAAATGCACGTGCATTTTCGCACGTGTCAGTTTTCGGGCAGATAATACTTGTAGGCTTTGGTTTAAGCCGGAATCCAGTATTATATTGTGTAGATATAATATCTTTATCTCAGTTGCATTTTTATTCGGTCGTAATACAAATGCGGGTATATTTATACCGTACGGGGTTATCCTGAAATTCGTTTCGGGATGATTTTTGGAAGTTGCCAGTTTCCAGTTTTCTATCAGCCGTCTTTAACATTCGGTTAAATACGGATTTATCTTTTCTTGATGAGGTGAGTCAGTGTTCTAGAAGGTTCTAGAGAGGGTGATTAGGCTTGTGACTCACTTGTTCATTAATGGTGCATTTATTGTGTTCATACTTTGTGTTCACACTTTGTGTTCACACTATGTGTTCACACTTTGTGTTCACACACTTGATATTTCCTTAGACTCACCCTCCCCTCTCCTACACTCACCCTCCCTCTTCTATATAATGGCCGGCCCCTCTTGTGAGGTGGTGCATGTGATTTTGATGGTTGTTCACTTGGATTTGAGAGAAAAGATTATGATAGTTGAGTGTATGGAAATTTCATAGCCCAATTTCCATTTACCCGATTCCAAAAGGCAACTTCATTAACCGTTCGTCCATAGCCTTGGACGTAACGAGACAAAGTGTTCTACTCATTCTCTACTTCATCTTGGTCGTCTCTTTTGGAAAACTTGACGATCGAGTTGCCTCGGTTCAGAGGCGGGAGCCCGTTTAAAGATCCGTCGACGTGGTGCCACCTGGACGACGAGACCGGAGATCGAGCAAGTTCGGATCAGTTGCAACATAGCGTAGGATGATGGTTGAAGACCGAAGGACTCGGATCATTCGGTATAACAATTCTACCCTCTTTACAATTTGTTAGTTTAGCTTTAATGGACGATCTGGGATATAGTACGCGATATCACCAGTCGTAAAAGTTTTGTTCCGCATATCAGCGTCTGTTAGACGGCCGGGGCACTGCCGCGGACTTACAGTGGTATCAGAGACTCACCATTAAGCTATACTAACTTGTGCTAAGACGTTTAAGAGATCGATCAAACGGATTTCGCGAAATCATAATTTTCAAGCACATCAGTTTCTGTCGATTTTTAAAGTGGCCGAAATATTATTTTGAACATATCAGAAAACAGAGCAGGCTTTTATTAGAAAACTGGTGAAATTTGGTGGCCCAATTCCACAGAACCGCCGCGGATCCGTGGCCCAAACATGGGTTTGGCCGCGGATCCGCCGCAGTCTTGTGAGATTGGTACTCCAAATTTCTACAGTGAGTTCTACTTGGGAAATTGTGGCTTTTGATATATTTCTTTTGGGCCTATATTTTGTTACTGTACAGCAGATGTTCGTGGGGCCCACTTTGGGAAATTTAGTCGATCGAAATTTTAAACTTGTTAATTTACAGTACTTTCATTATATCTCCGACCGGGAATGTCATTTGATCGGTAAACCGCTTCTGATTGCTATAGTTCTTTTAGACGGGTTTGCGAACGTGACATTCACGTTGATGTTCTGTGTTGTGCTGTAATGTTGCGGATTCGTCGTGGTGGATAGCAGGGTGCAATGATAGAGCTGTTTAAATTTATTTGTACATTTGATATTGCGGGGCGAGCGTCCAACTTGTGGACTGCCGTCACTGCCTGTTTGTATAATATTCTTTTGGGGCACGACCAGGTTGCGGTCGATGTACCTGTTGTACTATTTTTATTTATGTACTAGGTTTACCCCGCGGTGGGGTACACGAATAGCCGGGTTCTGGAGGGCAACGGGTCCGTATCTCATGGCTTTGAGAGGCAAAGGGACCTCACTCTAGAATTGGCAAACTATTCGCCGCACTCGTAAGGGGTACAGGTTGACCCAAGGAGGGGTGCTCAATTTACCGGATTCCGTGAAGTGCCGGGTGTTCCATTCACTATATTGTGGGGACCACCTCGCTTCAGCTTTTGGCGGGTAACTTGCCGCACCCGAAGGGGTCTAGGTTTCATTGCAGAGGCTATCCACACGACCAAGGGAACGTCGGGTTTCAGTAGCGGCTCTGTGAAACCCGGGGATCCCAGATTATCTATATTGTTCTGTGATGCTTATTACTTTTCTGTAATATTGCATTTTATCACGCCTAGAGCGATTATTGTATATTAGTATATATACTATTAGATGTTGTATATGTTTTACACCCACGCTAGTCCAGTCTCCGCTCTGTCGTTAGTTAAGTAACCTAAGGGGTGATGACGGGACCCAGTGACGAATGCGGATGGCATATACGTACATTTTATTTTCGTTCTTTTCTGGTGTGATTGATTGATGGGACTGCATTGATTCTTATCAATGTGAGATAAAACAAACCTATATTTGATGTTGTTGGAACAAATTTTAAAATTATTACAAAGACGTTTCCTTTTGTTTTGCATAGCGGTATTCAGTTGGAATATCCTGCACCTCATTCCACGAGGAAAGAGTCGACATCCCTTCACCGGGAGTGACTTCTTTAACAAAAGGTTTTCGCTACTATATATTTTTATAAAGCTATCAGGTTCCTTCAACAAGATCAGGTTCATTACGTTAAAGGTTTTTCGCCAAAAACCAGTCGTAATCCTCCGTCATTTCTTATGGATGGTCAGTAGTATTCAAGCTATGTTTGTTGGCCTACGTCAAGACATAGTGTTTGGTAGCTGCTGGGTATTCATTTGTTGCATAGATAGATGCATTAGTTTAAGTCAGACGTACACCTTGTTGGCCTACGTCAAGGACTTGTACGATGACTTAAGTTGATCAGGACAACGACGGGTAGAACTTGACATGTTGCTTATAATTTGTTGGCCTACGTCAAGGTCATAAGAGCATGGGATAAAAATTACATCGGGAGTTTCAAACATACAAGAAACTTGCCAGACTTGCGCATACCTTCTGGAGTGTGATGACTTGAGTGGCTTCCATCAAGTTATCATGCGATGATAGTTGGATCCCGATTCTCACTGATGAGTTGGTTTACTCTTCGGGTGACCCCGACTAATTCTTCTTTCAGGTTTGGAGGAGAATTTGAGAAAACAGTGGGAGGTTTCCTAATTAGATAAAATGATAACCATTCTGATTTAGGCTAGAGTGCACGCAGAGTGTTTCTTCTCTCTCTCTCTCTTTGGCAGCGACTTTTGACCGACCCTAGACTATAACTCAGTGACCAAGTTGACCGAACCTTCTTAAAATACTGGCTTTTGGATTGTCCTAGTTGCATAAGTCATTGCCGCTCCTTCTTTTACCCTTTGTATTTCTCAGAACAACCCGTATTACTACGGACATCCACTTCCATTGGATAGATCCATCGTATGGTTATATACGAACTCGGAGGGATTTCTTCGAGGATGGATCCAGGTTCAGGAGAAATAGAATTTGTTTATTCAGTTGTCTTTTATTATCACCTTCTCTCAGGTTGCGAGGGCTCCTTGGTTTAGAAGAGTACACCTATTACGCTTATTGGATAGTCTTATTCCAAACCATAGGCAGGTGCCGAAAGGTAGGGAATGAAGAAAACCAATTAGCCTAAGTAGGGTGTGCAGAAGGTAATATGTAAAGACAAATAAAGGAATTAGAAAGAGGGCAAAGTGAATTGTGACTACTAACATTCACGACCAAACCACGTATTTCATCGCCACACCTACTTCGCCTTTAATTTCTCCAGAACAACCCGTATCACTACGAACATCCAATTCCATTGGATAAATCCATCGTATGGTTATATACGAACTCGAAGGATAATTTTTCGAGGATGGATTCTGGTTCAGGAGAAATAGGAATAAGGTTTATTCAGTTGTCTTTTATCATCACCTTCTCTCAGGTTGCAAGTACTCCTTAGTTTAGGAAGGTACACCCATTATGCTTACTGGATAGTTTTCTTCCAAATCATAGGCTGGTGCCGAACGGTAGGGAAGGAAGAAAACCATTTTAGCCTATTGATGGTGTACAGAAGGTAACGACTAAAGACAAATAAAGGGAATCGGAAATATGGCAGCGAAATATACGGTTAAAGTCATGATTTGGATTATGGAAGAGGCATTACTAAGAATACCAGGATACCCCTACGAAACATATTAATGTTTCATATTCACTGTGCATTGTTAATAGAAAAACATATTTCCCGATTAGATACTTACTCCAAGGTATGTATTTACCAGTTTTCATTCTCACATCTGTATAGTTTTACAGATAATGAGTGGGAGTAAGTTATTGGGAATTAGGTAATCATCCTCCTTATATCAGAATTCGTTGTAATTGGAGATATTTGAGGAAATCGCCTGGAGACAGTTTTCAACCTACGACGCACAAGTTTTTGAGTTATTAAACTCAGAGGACTTATACAGAGTATTGTATGTTGTCCAGTGTTCATCAGGAAAAAGGGGTTGGTCCTCGTACTATATTCTATTTATTTATGACTTCTCTAGTTTATAGACAAGTGTTTCGTAGAAATACAATGTCTAAGTATTAAGAAGTTGTGGGTATAGGAATAAAGTAGAGAACCATGTATCGCAAGTATCGAGATTCTTCAAAGAAATCGAAGATGTAGATTCTTGTGATTGGTATTCAGTTGATAGTAATGGTTTTGAGAAACTTGTTTCTCAATCAGGTTACTCGTAATTGGAAGGATTCCTAAGTTGAGTAATGCTGATTAGCTTCTCTCCATTAAGTTGATATGCACTGGAGACAACTGCATGATTTGAATCTGGTTCCAATTAAATATGTGCCAAAGTTTCTATATTGGATATAGAATGGATCATATCTTAACGATGTTAAGGTAAAGGGAATTGTCCAGCTTATGCTTAAAACCAGACACTGGATAACTCAAAGCACGTTTCT
This sequence comes from Agapanthus africanus, assembly GCA_030015575.1. Classification (NCBI taxonomy): domain Eukaryota; kingdom Viridiplantae; phylum Streptophyta; class Magnoliopsida; order Asparagales; family Amaryllidaceae; genus Agapanthus; species Agapanthus africanus. The sequence continues at coordinate 174,950,634 of CM057349.1, forward strand.
GTAATGGTAGTTTGTGGGTTGACCTTAGCTTCGACGAGGGTTGATTTTCTACCATGTGGGAGATCAATAGTGACATTGTTCTTGACTCGCCACAGTTTTATTAAAATGGATTTTTTCATAAAACAGTAGTGGGAGTATGGTAGAACTGGAAGTGATTCCAGAACCACAAACGATTACGGAAAGTTTAATAGGACCTATATATTCAATCAGGTTTGACATTCTAATAGCCACTCCGCAGATATGGTGGATAACCTCAGACATCCGAGAGGTACTCCGGTAGCCTCAAGGACGGTGACAGGGAGGTTTTTGTTTACCCAGACTTGACACTGCTGTTGTTCCAGATTATGAGACCCGGCAGGAGGATATGTATATCGTCGTTCTAAACTAGTTTTAGAAATGTACGTATATATTATTCTGCCAGAAGGTTGTCGTAGTTAGTGGGAGCAGCGGAAGCATAGTGGGCAAGTAGCTTATGTTTAGACTTAAGCACATATAGCATAGATAAGATCATCTAATTTTTGATGTAACAGTCATGGGTTTGACTTCATCAGAATAGGGGATGGATCTGTTAAGAAGGTAGTAGGGTGTTATGTCTTGGTATTTGGATGACATACACAGAGTAGGAAGTAAAATTCCTATACTACGATCGGTTGTACTGTGGTTGTCACACAGTTGTTTCTTCACAAGGGACATAGATATAATATTTGACATTCTGGTTTCTAGATCTGTGCAAATAGATATAGATTTGGGTAGTCTCCCAATGTGGGTACTTTGACAGTATTATAATAGTATTTTAGAATAAATGACTCCTGGCATGGTGGTGAACCTGCAGGTGATGGAGTCACCCTCTCTAAAGGTGTCTTACAGACTAAAGGGGAGAGGGACATGCATGATTGACAGATCACTTGCTTAGGCAATTGAGTCAATCGTGAGATGTCAAGTACCACACCAGATGTTGTTATTGCACTAGATGCGATAAGTTTATATTAATCCAATCCAGGAGAAACATTAGGAAGCAGTTTTTAGAACATAAGTGAATATTCTACGGATTTGATGATGGCGGCCTCCTTCGGAAGACGGTTATCATTCCAGGCTTCAAAAGTGACATAGATGACAGAGTGATTGTCAGAGTTATAGTTTTCCCTCAGACGAGGGACAGTATTATGGACAGGTGGTCCAAGAGGATACTGTGGGAGGCATGGTGCTTGACACTGATTAGTTTCACTTGTCGATACAGTCTAAGAAGTTTGGATTAGGAGTTCATTTATGAACTAGGTCCCATCAGATATCCAGACATATTCTAAGACAGGTATTACTCAATTCGGGAGATGGTTTTCTCCGCGAAATTGAGATATAGAGAGATACAGTAAGGAACACCGAAGCGGATCCACTCACTGAGGCTATTTCTCGAACACAAGAGTTTTACAAACGAGCTTTGTGAAACTGATTAGTAGAGGAGTTGGATGCTCGGTATCACACGAGCTGTGAGTACACGACATCGCAATAATTAGCCTTAAGTGCAAGTGGGAGATTGTTGGATATAGTGCCCTCTAAGTCAATTATTGGATTGCAGGTACGTGTTTGCAATGATTGAGGGAGGACCTATACCGATAAAACAATCTTACTCGAGATGATAGTATGCTATCTGGTTTGACTTTATCATCATGATAGAGCCCATAGGATTCTTGTTTGACTACCAGCAGTATGATGGCGATCATATATGTGGGAGCTGGGGTCTATAAGCACATCCTTAAAGTGTCCCTAGTCGTGGGAGTTTCGAGACAGGGCATCGATACTCCAGAGTAGACTAGTGTATACAGTCGAGACCCCGACGAGGGGCGGTGTCCGGTCTCACAAGCCACTGGTGTCAGTTGGATCACCTAAGATGTATACAGGTGCTCATTAGGTTATGAGTACACCGGACAGGACTTGCCGGGAACATGCTAGTTGGTATTATACATATCGTTAGATAGCAGTTCCCTGGTGACATGTGTACAGGTTAGTTCATTGACCTGAGGTCGTCATTTGTCTCGTGTGAGTTCCCACTGTGCTTTGATTTATACCCTACCACGGGTCAAAGGAGTCGTGCAAACAGGTATATTTTGGGTACTGTCCCGAGCCACATTGGAGGCAAGTGAGCGGATCTTCGGGAATTCGTCTCTCCCGGTATTGAGGGTGAGATCGCGCAGTGTTTAGGAGAGCCATTACATGAAATCCCTGGCCAGGGTAATCGAGATATACTGGTAGGTATACCAGTAGAATCTCAGGGTGTTCTGGGCTGCTCTCTGACACGACTTACACAGCAGTTGGGGGTCTGACGTTTACCAGCCCCCTAGGCCGTATATGCGATACTCATAGACGAATGTTCCGGACTGTATGGATATTGTCACTGTCAGGCTCAGTAGGGTTTATTGATGAGTTCGCTCGTCAGCTTCCCTTCCAATCAATACATAGGCAAAACGTTACGTACCGCTTGTACCTCTGACGTGCTAGGGGTTATACCCAGTGCCAGTTTGTTGATGAGTCGTTAGAGTTCCCCACCGACACTTTCCCAAGTTCGGGCGAAACGTTGTAGAGGCCGTATGGGTTTATGGCAAGGTTCGGAAAATGCACGTGCATTTTCGCACGTGTCAGTTTTCGGGCAGATAATACTGGTAGACTTTGGTTTAAGCCGGAACCCAGTATTATATTGTGTAGATATAATATCTTTGTTTCAGTTGCATTTGTATTCGGTCGTAATACAAATGCGGGTATATTTATACCGATGCGGGGTTATCCTGAAATTCGTTTCGGGATGATTTTTGGAAGTTGCCAGTTTCCAGTTTTCTATTAGCCATCTTTAACATTCGGTTAAATACGGATTTATCTTTTCTTGATGAGGTGAGTCAGTGTTCTAGAAGGTTCTATAGAGGGTGATTAGGCTTGTGACTCACTTGTTCATTAATGGTGCATTTATTGTGTTCATACTTTGTGTTCACACTATGTGTTCACACACTAGATATTTCCTTAGACTCACCCTCCCCTCTCCTACACTCACCCTCCCTCTTCTATATAATGGCCGGCCCCTCTTGTAAGGTGGTGCATGTGATTTTGATGGTTGTTCACTTGGATTTGAGAGAAAAGATTATGATAGTTGAGTGTATGGAAATTTCATAGCCCAATTTCCATTTACTCGATTCCAAAAGGCAACTTCATTAACCGTTCGTCCATAGCCTTGGACGTAACGAGACAAAGTGTTCTACTCATTCTCTACTACATCTTGGTCGTCTCTTTTGGCAAACTTGACGATCGAGTTGCCTCGGTTCAGAGGCGGGAGCCCGTTTAAAGATCCGTCGACGTGGTGCTACCTGGGCGACGAGACCGGAGATCGAGCAAGTTCGGATCAGTTGCAACATAGCGTGGGATGATGGTTGAAGACCGAAGGACTCGGATCATTCGGTATAACAATTCTACCCTCTTTACAATTTGTTAGTTTAGCTTTAATGGACGATCCGGGATATAGTACGCGATAGCGCCAGTCGTAAAAGTTTTGTTCCGCATATCGGCGTCTGTTAGACGGCCGGGGCGCTGCCGCGGACTTACATTATCGAGATATGAGATAAGATATGTTAAGGTATTTAAAATGGATCGCTTGGGCGATGTATACTTCTATATGATGATATGTATTGATGACATCGGATTTTATGAGGCCGCAGATCAGTAGCCAGATCATGATTATATTAATAATATTGGTATTGTACTAGACCTAGATCAGTACCCCTGTTCAGGATTTGTGATGATGATGATACCTGATGAATAATGAGATAAAATGTGATAATTGACCCGTACCCAAATTTGGGATGCCGTACGATAGATTTACCGTACGAGATATATTTATGATGTTAGATCCACGCTCTTGACTCGAGGATGCCATAGGATATGTTGTATCGTACATGATACTTTTGAGGCGAGATCACCGACTACTATATTTATATAGATCGACTCAGATTTAGGTGGATTTCCTTACCCTTTGACTGGGCTCCAGTCATACATGTTTTCAAAAGTGGAGAATTGTGAATATTTTAAATACCTGATCTGTATGAATCGTATATTGGGTAGGTATGTTCAGTGTTGCTGTTATTACATCACTTTCTGTACATTTCATGATGTTACATCGCATTGCATGCTTGTGCATATGTTATAGGTAATTATCATGAGACCCTGTTATCAAGACACCGGCACCATTACCGATGATGCGTATGCTCCACATACACTTGCTTGCCGGCTCACACACATCTTCATCAGTAATTGCCATGTCACGTACACTTTTGAAAATACTATTTCTTGACATAACTTGCTAAGTTGATAGTTGCAATATGATATAGCTTTCAGATTCTAGTTTAACTATTGCATTCATTGCATGATATCAGATGCATTCATGTATTCATTGATTATGCAATATTTTGGAGTTTATGCCGATATTCACTATTTACTTGCTATTGATGATTGGATTTTGGATTTTCGTGAGATTTCCTGGATTTGGGAGAAAACCGCAAGAATATATATAAAAACTTCTCTCTCTCTCTCTCTATATTTTTAAAATGAAAAGTGCGGTTTTCTCATGATGTATGAGTCGTCCACCATGATGTTTTCTCGGTTATGAGATGGATTTTGAGACCCGATTCGAGGAGTTGGATGAACCGTCTACGGGTACATGGTGGACCCGGTAAGGTTCCCTGGGGCAAGAAGATTGAGGTGTAGACGATGAGTCCGGGAGGGACAGACTGCCTACCGATGATTTTACCTGGCGCGGTGGATATCCGGAGGATACCATCGTGGTCATATGATTGATGATATGGGCCGATCCGGACTGACGGAGCCCGTGATATTGAGATTTGAGATACAGAGATATTGAGATTTGAGATACAGAGATATTGAGATTTGGTATTGAGATACTGAGATTTATGTTTTGTGTCGATGCTTGACACTGATTTCATTGGTGATAACCAATTGATATACATATAGAAATCTCATTAAATTAAAAAAATAGTTCCTTAATTCATGGTGTATTTTGTTCTCATTATATGCATCTGCATACCATTTTAGTGACATATTGCTACCTGACATTTGTACCTCATATTAGGGACATGTTGTTATCTGAGGCACTGACACGAGTTCTTGGTACCACACTATATGGATAGATGTTTACCCTTACCATTATATTATGCTTCCGGCCATATTTATTTGCGGATATTACCTGATGTGACCTAGGATTGCGGTATTCATGCTATTTTCTGCTCGTAGATGTTTTCTACTCACGAGTTGGCAACTCACCCCCGTTGTGCCACAGTTCCTTGCAGGTTTTGCTGTACAGTTTTCGTTGCGGCCTTGCTGCATACTGTTCCTTCCGGGTGATTGCTTTGGTAGGTGGGATCTATTGCATCAGGACCACCATTGTATATTATTATTCACTTGTATCTAGTAAAACTCCATCAACCAGATTGTATATTTGAGAGAGTTAGAAAACCAGACTTGTATTATTATGGTTTTCTTGGTGATTTTTGAGTTTCCTTTCGAGCTTTGATCCTCGCCTTTGGCGTTGTATATTTTATTGCTTTGTGTGGTTTTGTCCGTCGATCGACGAAGAGCTAGCTCCCGCTTGGGGATGCCTTTATTCATTATATATGCTTTATCAGATTTTGTACCAGTTTGGGGTCAGTTTTTACAAAGGAAACTCTTCCAAAATTTTTAGAAAAGACATGAGATTTTAAAAATGCATATTTCGGCTTATGTTGTTAAACTTCTTTCTTTAAAATTGGTTTTTCCTTCACTCTACTACTTTTCCTGGTTTGGATTTTTGGGTTTCGGCTTACTTAGATTACGTACGTCTCGAGACGTTTCGTAATTTAAGTGCCGGTCATGTTCCGTACTTTTCTGGTCGTGACAAAATTGGTATCAGAGCGTTAGGTTTTACCTTCGGAGTATAGGATGACCTTTGGTTGATGGAGTAGGTGACTAAAGTAGAGTGGCGTACCGTGGGTTTGTTCCGCGACATACCTACGATACGCTACTTTGCTTAAGAAGCCTTATGTTGTACATTTCTTTGCACAGTATTATATTCCTTCCTATGATCTAGCCTCATCGGTACCGGTTATGGTTTTGTTACCATGGTTGTACGGGCATAGAGAGCTACAGCTAGTGTTGCGGTCAGCACGAACTCGTCACAAACGAGGACTGACCAGGGCGTAATTCCGGCGACACACGATTGCAGAGATATGTCTTTTTATTGTGTTTTCGCGCCACGAGCGTTTGATGGATCGCTGTATGAGATTTCTCGGACATGCAGATTTGCACTGAAGGATTGAGCCACTGATAGAGGCCAGCAAGAATGTGATGACCATTGATATATCGCCTATTCATGGTGATTGATGCACTGTTCAGCGTGCAGACGAATGAGCCATTTGTTGCTACGAACAATGAGCTATTGCCCCATATGTTGGAGCTATTGCAGCACGAGTTGCACTTAGAGATTTGATAGAAGGTCGCTAGTCACCCGAGGATGAATGACTAGGACATGTGTTTCATTCGCTTACCCAGATGAGAGGTTATCAGATTAATTGATTCCAGCTAGAGAAGACTTCACACGTATACGTTGGGAGTCGATAGAGACGATCGAATGTCAGAAACCCATTTCCAAGTTTAAAGTGTTTGAAGAAAACATGCAAGTAACTCTACGGACCCTCTAGAAGAATGAAACCCTAACTCGACGTAATGACCATGGAACGCCTTTGAACCTTAGGGTTTGCGGCAGTTTAGTCGTGCCATTTGTAAAGCTTGGGTTTGCCCTTCTACGGGTGGTCTATAGGTGCCATAGCATGTACTCGATACTATTAAATTGTACCCAAGATGTTGATCTCTTAAGGGATTATGAGGTTTTGACGAGTCGATCGGATGGTTCGACATCTTTCGGATGCTATGTGATGAGATGCATTGCTTGGGAGACTCCAGAGACGAGTATAGCCGTTGGAGCACAGTCCATGCAGCCACGATGAGGCGAGTCCGAAGCAGTCGACATTAGAGGAAAGTGGAGTAAGAAGTTCGTACGAGATCTTGATGAGATGACGTTCTACTCCGCCGACATCAGAGATGTAACACGCATGCAGAGGCGTTGTATATGGATATATCTTCCAGAAGGAGTCGCGATGAGTAGGCAGCCGTTCCGAAGCAAGAAACAGATTTATTGAAGGGTGATAACTTTCGGATAGTTCGGCAGAGACGAGATTTGGGAGAGACCACAACAGGACCTTTCTGGAATAATGCACGAGAAGACCCGGACCTAGGAGTGGTCATTTTGCGCACATCCAGCAGGCCAGAGTTCGGCATCATCGATGAGATAGTTGGCCAGAGATCTGTAGAGGATGTGCTTGAGCGGGACAATTCTGCCATACTTGATTTCGGTATTTTGGGCGATCTATTCGCATGATTGAGTTTTGATGACCGAGTTTCATGATATTTGTTTTCGTGCACCATGGTTGCACCTACTGGGTATTTACGATTTTTGCACAGTTATTGCACTTGATATCGTTTTCGTGCCTTGCTTGCACATGTTTATGATTTTATGGGTTTCATATAGTTGAGTTGATTTTGTGCATATGTGCGCACACAATTTGGTTTTTGCACTCGGTATAGTTCATATATGCTTGCAGTGCAGTGATACGCATTTTGTGCATCACAGTTGCACTGGACTTCGATTTGATGTCATTTGAGATATTGATTTGGATTTCATGCCTAGGGCGTGCATATGATTTGACTTATGCTTACGGCATAGTTTTCACGCACTCGTAGTGTTTTGATTAGATTTTGTTCACGCTGATGTATATGGTTGTGAGATTTAATACCACGGTATACCTGATTTAGATTGGAGGTGTGTTGTATACCGTCGATTTCGATAGTGATACTCGATATTTGTTTTGTGCACCTTGTGCACCTGATTGGATTTTTGCGCATGATTCGGCGCTTGATATTAGATTCGTGATTTCATGCATGTTGGATGCACATGATTTAGATTTTATTCGTGCATGATGGATGCACCTGATTTGGATTTTCGCGCATGTTGGACGCATGATTTGAGATGCGATTTTGGTGCACACCAGATGCACTAAATCGGATTCTTTGTGCATATCAGATGCACCTGATATTGCTGTCAGGCACACTCGTTGCCCTTGACAGATGTTTCGTGCACACCCGATACACTTAGAGATTGTTTCTGTGCATATGTATGGCACATTCAAGGATTTTGATTTCCGTGCGCACCAGGAGCACGTAGCATTCGTATGCACATTTTGGGATTGATTTCTTATGGAGCAGTATGTTTTCATGATGTTTACTATTGGTTTTCGTACTGAGCATGACTAGTCAGAGGACAGTACCTGAGTAAATTTTGCATGCATTGATAGATGTCGAAGGGATTTCCAAAAAGAGAGCTATAGTCCCAGTATTTACTTACGTGTCTGAGATGACACGAAACGTTTAAAAACAAGGAAACCCTTCTAAATTGTTTTCAATGCGGCGGTATGTGCATGTAAACAAAGGATATATATATATATATAGAGAGAGTTATTTTCTTACTAGAGACGACCGTCACTGTGCAGTGTTATGCGCATCGCACTGCGATTTCAAACGGTTTGGCATGCATTTCCTTCAGGTGTTTATATGTACAGTGTTGATGTATATCATATTGGTTTCCGTATTGGATTTAGGCATTGATGTCTTTCCCATGACTCCGATGATTGCGGGATACTTGACGGAGTTTTGTTTTTGAGTTATCTGCTCATTGTACATGCGCATGGATTGCGCTATGATGCGTTTTATGTATTAATGATTTCGGAGCCCCGACGACTTGGACTTTGTACTGAAATGTTTTAGTATTTGAGGGGTTTAAAATTAAATTTGGGGACCGAATTTCTTTAAGGGGGGAAGATTGTAACATTTCAGAAAAATAAAATATTATTTTTGGGAATTTTTATAATTAAAATAATAAAATATTGAATATTTTAAAAAGGCGGTAAAAATAAATAACGATAAATTGGGAAAAATTTGGAAATTATGGAAATTACTGAAAAGAGGGTGTTTTAAGTGAATTATGAAAATTATAAGTTTTTATGATTAATTATACACTAAATTAGTGCTAATCGCGATTAAAAATCGCTAATCGGGCTTTAAGCGTGTTTTGTGCAAAACATGCACCATATCATTTCATACTTGTGTTACATTTTCCTACATGGCTTTATTATCATATTTCATTCTTTGCTTTGGGTTTACTATTGAGGAGAGAAGGAAAATAGAAAAAGAAAAGAATAGAATAGAATATAGAGGTATGGGTAAGAGATAGAAAGAGAGGGTGAGGGGTCAACCTTGTCTTGAGCCATTCTCTCTCCATTCCTTCACTCATTCCTCTTCCCTCTCCTCATCATTTGCTGCTGCTGCTGCCCTCATCCTCCACCATTTTCAACCCTCTCAAACTCTATGAAAAACACCCCAAAACCCATCACCCATTTCATTAAAAAGATGCATGAGCTCATTAGCTACCCCATGGACCAAGAAAGTTTGAGTTTTGGAGCTGTAGAGGAATCTTGAGTGCAACACAAGGTAATTTTTCCATCACTAGTATAGAATTTCCTTTCCTTTAGCATCCATGTTAAAACTGTAACCGATATTGTGTGGTTTTGGGGAGTTTGAAAACTTGAGTTGAGGACTAGGGTTTAGTTGAAACCAAAGGTGAAATTAGGGTTACTAGAGCCTATACAACCCCTGTGGTGATTGATTGGAGACCCAAAGCAGAGACTAGAACCCCGGAATAGGGATTTAGAAACCCGATATCAGAAAGTTGTGGATTCTGTGGATGTAAAATGAAATCTTCTAACACTCGGGCTACCTAAAAATTATTTTGCAAGGACAGAGACACCAGCAGGCAACCTAGAACCCTCCACTGAAACCCTAGCCCCTATCTCCCAATTTAGGCCGCAAATAAAAGCTTTCTGGCCACAAATTGCGGCCAGACCTGGGCCATTTGGTATCGTTCTTGTTCTGTAGTTCCTACATCTGTAAATTAGACCCCTGGCATATGAAGAATTGACCAATTTGACCTAGGGTAAAATCTGAGACCGTTTTCAATAGTTGCTGTTTTGATTCGGGGTTTCGTTTCTCGTATTTTGAATTCTGGATTTTTGGAATTTGGTTTTAACTCGACGATCTGACGTTTGTACTACGATATCGAGGGTCATTTGATGATTTTGAAGGCGTGGTCCATTGGTTCTAACCTATAGGCCTTAGCGTGTCGTTTTGATTTTCCGATGTGATTTTAATACGCATTTGTGATTGTGTTATTTGTGTAGGTACCTCACGTGATGTCGAGACGTTGAAGATGAAGATGGCGACATCGGTATCGGCACACAAGAAGCAATGTGATTAGATTTATATCTACGGGGAGAAGTCGGGTGGATGGCGTATAGCACCCCCGAAAAGTCTTAAGAAATGATATGATATGTTATAGATATGCATTTATATGATATGGAGAGACTGAACACTTAGCAAAGGGAGTTTTAGGTGATCATGGGTTTAGTGTTAGCGAGAATTTTAAGAAGGACTCTAGTCGATATTCTTAGTCCAGAAACCCTAGAGTAAAGGTTTGCATACACGCACATACACATACTAGCATACATTGATATCCTTGTGCGTATTGGGACATATTTATATTGGTATATTCATATGCTTGGATGACGAGTATGAGACTTGGGGATGAGTCGATATAATCGGGTATGATGCCGTGAGATATTTAAGGTGTGATCGAGATATGAGATAAGATATGTTAAGGTATTAAAAATGGATCGCTTGGACGATGTATACTTCTATATGAGGATATGTATTGATGACATCAGATTTTATGAGGCTGTAGATCAGTAGTAAGATCATGATTATATTAATGATATTGGTATTGTACTAGACCTAGATCAGTACCCCTGTTCACGATTTGTGATGATGGTGATACCTGATAAATAATGAGGTAAAATGTGATAATTGAGCCGTACCAAGATTTGGGATGCCGTACGATAGATTTACCGTACGAGATATATTTATGATGTTAGATCCGCCCTCTTCACTCGAGGATGCCATAGGATATGTTGTATCCTACATGATACTATTGAGGCGAGATCACCGACTACTAGATTTATATAGATCGACTCAGATTTAGGTGGATTTCCTTACCCTTTGACTGGGCTCGAGTCATACTTGTTTTCAAAAGTGGAGAATTGTGAGTATTTTAAATACCTGATCTGTATGACTCGTATATTGGGTAGGTATGTTCAGTGTTGTTGTTACTACATCACTTTCTATACATTTTATGATGTTTCATCGCATTGCATGCTTGTGCATATGTTATCAGTAATTATCATGAAATCCTGCTATCAGGACACCAGCACCATTACCGATGATGCGTATGCTCCACATACACTTGCTTGCCGTCTCACACACATCTTCATCGGTAATTGCCATGTCACGTACACTTTAGAAAACACTATTTCTTGACATAACTTGCTAAGTTGATAGTTGCAATATGATATAGCTTTCAGATGCTAGTTTAACTATTGCATTCATTGCATGATATCAGATGAATTCATGTATTCATTGATTATGCAGTATTATGGAGTTTATGCCGATATTCACTATTTACTTGTTATTGATGATTGGATTTCGGATTTTCGTGAGATTTCCTGGATTTGGGAGAAAACCGCAAGAATATATTAAAACTTCTCTCTCTCTCTCTCTCTTTAAAATGAAAAGTGTGGTTTTCTCGTGATGTATGAGTCGTCCACCATGATGCTTTCTCGGTTATGAGATGGATTTCGAGACCCGATTCGAGGAGTTGGATGAACAGTCAGCGGGTACATGGTGGACCCGGTAAGGTACTCCTGGGCAAGAAGATCGAGGTGTAGACGATGAGCCCGGCAGGGGCAGACCGCCTACCAGTAATTTTATCTGGCGCGGCGGATATCCGGAGGATACCGTCGTGGTCATAAGATTGATGATATGGGCCGATCTGGACTGACGGAGCCCGAGATATTGAGATTTGAGATACAAAGATATTGAGATTTGAGATACAGAGATATTGAGATTTGATATTGAGATACTGAGATTTATGTTTTGTGTCGATGCTTGACACTGATTTCTCTGTTGATTTCATTGGTGATAACCGATTGATATACATATAGAAATCTCATTAAATAAAGAAAAACAGTTCCTTGATTCATGATGTAGTTTGTTCTCATTATATGCATCTGCATACCATTTTAGTGACATACTGCTACCTGACATTTGTACCTCATATTAGGGACATGTTGTTATCTGAGGAACTGACACGAGTTCTTGGTACCACACTATATGGATAGATGTTTACCCTTACCATTATATTATGCTTCCGGCTATATTTATTTGAGGATATTGTTAGATATATGTATGCCCTAGTGGCCATTATATGTACAGTGGATGCTTGGACATGTATATATGAATATAGATGACTTTCTCGCTCAACATGATAGTATTCTATCTGGTTTACTTTATCTTGACATGTTGATTTGATCATGCTTTTATTCATTTGCACATTTTGATAAAGCTCTTAGGATATTTGCTTGACTACTGTGACTATGATGCGGATCATACTAGTAGGGCATGTGTAATTTATAAGCATATCCTTGAACTGTTCCAAGTCGTTGGTGTATCGAGACGGGGCATCGGTATTCCAGAGTAGACTGGCGTGTACCATTCTTGTCCCATATGATGGGCGATGGATGATCCCATATCCATCTTGTGAGGTGACACCAAAGATTGCATGCGGGTGCTCAGTGGTGGCTGGGTACACTGAACGAGCTCGCCGAGAACTCCTATGTGGTATTATATCTATGATCGGATAGCAGTTCTCAGGTAACACTGGTACAGGTTCGTCTTAGACCCAAGATCTTCATAGAGTCTTGTGTGTCCTCCTACTGTACTTTGATCTCCACCCTACCACGGCTCTACTGAGTCGTGCAAACAGGTGGTCTTTGGGTACAGTCTCGAGGCACATGGAGGCGATGTGCGATAGGAGGGGTTTCGTCTCTCCCGGTATTGGCAGTTGATGTTGTGCAATGCTCGATTGGCTATAACAGGAAGTCCCTGGCCAGGGCTGCTGAGATTTACTGATAAGCGTTATCAGTAGTTTCTCGATCTGTTATGAGCCATACACCGGCATGACTTATTGAGTTATTCGGGTCGACGATTCCATCCCTAAGCTCGATATGCGACATATCTGACGAGGAGACCGGACTGTACGGTAAGTGTTGCCAGTTGGCTCGACGGGAGTTTTGACAGTTTCGCTGGTTTTCTTCTGATCATTCAATACCTGGGTGGCTATTACGTTTAGTTGACTGCTTGCGTCTTGTGGGTGTTTGATATGATCATCACCTATTGTCGGCGTATTGACGAGTCTTAGAGTCCCACAATGAAGTTTCCTGGCTCAGGCGAAAAGATGTGGTGTGCATATGAGATATGCACAGGGACCCGATTAAATACGGATATGTGATACCGTATTTTAATCGGGCATTTTCTATTGGTCGGGTCGTATGTGATATGACCGGTTTGCAAAATCAATTGTTGATTTAACAAATGACTTTTTGATTAATTCTTTAATTAAACCCTTTTCCATTTTTGTATGCATGCATGTATGCACATGATGATGTGCATGGACACATACATACATACATTGTATCATGGTTGTTGATACATATTTGGTGGCAATGCAAGACTCACATGGTTCATTTATATATATATATATATATTTGTTTTGAGAAAAAGAAAAAGGAAATGAAAATTAAATCATGGTTGATAATTATCCAAACTTGACTATTCTTTGACCTAATTCAAACCATGGTTTAAATTTCATTTGGACTTTAACTCAACACAATAATATCTAGATATTAGTTAACAATGGTTTGGAGTGAGAAGGATTAATATTGATTATTCATTCTCACTTATTATTATTCATTCATATCATTATCCTTTGAGCTCAAGCTTAGCCGCCATGATCTTCTTCTTCATCTCTTGAAATTTTCTTTGAGTGAAGTTGATAAAAAGAAAGGGTTTTGTTTATAGAATACAAACCACAACATCATACTACACACATCTAGCCCATTTGTGTAGGGTGTTTGCTCTACTTCATTCACAAATCAAGTAAAGCAAGGAGCTTTGGGCAAAGGGACTTCGGGTGGATCTTCGTGGACTAGGAAGGCTTCCATCGATCTGTTCCAAACTCTCATAGTGCCAAGGAGTCACCAAAGGAGTTCTACAAAGGTTTTAATTGTTGGATATAGTGCCCTCAGAGTCAATTATTGGATCACAGGCACGTGTTTGCAATGATTGAAGGAGGACCTATGCCGGTAGGACAGTCTTACTCAAGATGATAGTATGCTATCTGGTTTACCTTTATCATCGTGTACTGTTTTAGGTGACCTTACCGGTCACTATTGCGCGTTGATAGAGCACCTAGGATTTTTGCTTGACTGCCAGCGGTATGAGGGCGATCATATACGTGGGAGCTGGGGTCTATAAGCACATCCTTAAAAGGTCCCTAGTCGTGGGAGTTTTCGAGACAGGGCATCGATACTCCAGAGTAGACTAGTGTATACAGTCGAGACCCCAACGAGGGGCGGTGACTGGTCTCACAAGCCACTGGTGTCAGTTGGTTCACCTAAGATGTATACAGGTGCTCATTGGGTTATGAGTACACCGGACAGGACTCGCCGGGAACATGCTAGTTGGTCTTATACCTATGTCAGATAGCAGTTCCCTGGTGACATGTGTACAGGTTAGTTCATCGACCTGAGATGGTCATTTGTCTCGTGTGAGTTCCCACTGTACTTTGATTACTACCCTACCACGCTTAAAGGAGTCGTGCAAATAGGTTTTAGTTAGGTACAGTCCCGAGCCACATGGAGGCAGTGAGCGGATCTTCACGGGTTCGTCTCTCCCGGCATTGGGGGTGAGGTCGCGCTGTGTCTAGGAGAGCCATTACACGAAGTCCTTGGCCAAGGCAAGAGATTTACTAGTAGGTATTCCAGTAATATCTCAGGGTGTTCTGGGCTACACTCCGACACGACTTGTACCGCTTTTGGGGGTCTGACTTTTACCAACCCCCTAGGCCCGCCATGCGATGCTCATAGACGAACGGACCGGACTGTACGGATATTGTCACCAACAGGCTCAGTAGGGTGTCAGGATGAGTTCGCTCATCGACGTCCCTTTTGGTGAATATCTGGTAGCCCGTTACGCATGGTTAATACCTCTGACGTGCTAGTGGTTAAATCCACAACCAAAGTATTGACGAATCTTTAGAGTCCCCCACTGACAGCTTCTCAAGTTTTGGGCGAAACGCTGCAGAGGCCGTATGGAGATATGGCAGGGTTCGATCTTATACGTGCGGTATTGCACGGATCAAGATCGGACGGATAATATTAGCGGGCTTTGGTTTAAGCCGGATCCTAGTATTGTACAGTGTAGATTTTGTCTCATTGCATTTGTATTCAGTGGGAATATAAATGCGGGTATGTATATACAGTTGCGGGGTTTTCCTGTAATTTATTACGGGATCAGTTTTTTTAAGTTGCCAGTTTGCATTCCGTTTCGGCCAGTTTTTCCTTTGTTCCTTCACGGCCGGATTTTTGTGATGGGAGGGGTTAATTTGCATATTTGCAAATTAGCAATTGTGGAGTGGGTTTTTATAAATGGAGGGTTCTAGATTGATTCCCTTTTCATCATTTCTTTTCTTGCATTAATGGTGAGAAGATTGAAGGGTTTTATAATGTGAGGCTTGATTTGGCTTATGGTCACCATTTTGATTTCCTACACTCAACTCCCTTGTATTTTTTCCCATTCCCATTTTTTCTAAGAGAGCCAGCCACAATTTGGGTGAGGGAGAGGTTCATTTTGTAAGTGGAAATTCTTCATCTCATATTATATTTCTTACACCAAAATTCCCAAGTTCATCTCCATTGTTCATTCTTCACCTCCTCCATCATATATGGCAACTTCAACCCCAATAGAGACAAATGGATTCTACACTTTGCCTACAGCATCCTTGGGCACGTCGACTCGCCAACTTCGTGCTCGAGTTGCCTCGGTCCAGAGGTGGGAGCCCGTAAAAGAACCTGGTGGTGTGGTGCCCTTTCTGATGAAGAGATGAAGACCGGAGATTCCGCGGGGAGATCGGGATGACGACGAGAAGACCGAAGGACACGGATCGCTCGGTATATCTCTCTACCCATCTTCTTATTTGCTAGCATTAGGTTAATGGCCCGATCCGGGTTTGTAGTGCGCGGTAGTGCCGGTTCAAAAGTTTTGTAAAAGTTTCGTTTCCGCATTTTGGCCTCAGATTGACGGCTGGGACGCTGCCGTGCACTTACATTGGTATCAGAGCCACGCCATTAACCTAGTCTAGCTTGCTCTAACGTGTTTACAAGTTCGATTGAACAAAATTCCAAAAACCACAATTTCTATTGCATCAGTTTCTGTCGGATTTTTTTTGGCTCAAATTTTTTTTCAGTGCATTGCAGAAATACGTGCATGGTTTTTTATGCATTCTGTGAATATTTGGTAGGCTGAAGTTACTGTAGCGCGGCGGACCAGCGTCCAAAACCACGTTTTGGCCGCCGATCCGCCGCTGAAATTTGGCTTCACTGCATCAAATTTTTACAGTGGCTCTCTAACATAGAAATAGTGTATACTTCTGCTGGGAAATGAAGATCCCTTTCTGTGAGCGAGCTACATCAATCCGCAGGAAGTACTTCAAAGGTCCAAGATCTTTGATATCAAAGACTTTGCGTGCTGCCCCAGCTCTTCCTATCGGGATGATTTGATCTGGGACAAAAAAGGGACTGGTTCCATTGCTTAAAATCTTTTCTTTTGAAATGGCAAAGTCCGGTATTTGACGAAGATCTTTCTATCTATAGATAGGAATGAGTCTTCGATATGGGAGGATAGGATCCATCTGCTCTTTCTCTCTAAATTGAAACAAAAAATGTCGAGAGTTATTAAATCAAAAAGAAAATCGGGCAGCCATTCCATTTGTGCTTTCAGCAAGTAGGCGACGTGAATCTATGGTGAAGATTTTCAATCGGATACCAATTGCTTGGATGCGTTTGAAAGCCTCGAGATGAATTGACTCTTGCAGAAAAAATTCTTTAACGTTGGGAAAGGTCCAACTCAAAAGGACTCATCCACAGGTATGAGTTCTGATGTAGGTTGTAGCAAAACTGTGCCGTGTCCAGCAAGTCCACCCAGTTGTGTTGGCTTGCTGTGAAAAAATGTCGAAGGTACTCCTCAAGCAAGGCATTCACGAGTCGAATTTCTCTCCACCTATTCGACTATCAAGCTCTCGACACCCTGTCTAGCCTACCGCCCTCCTCCTCTTTTGGTCGCTTCGCTCTCTTCCCTCGCCTCAAGGATCTGATCTTCGGTTAATCCAATCCCTTCTTTCTTTTAATTAATATCCTGTTCTTCTCTTTGATTCCGCAAAGAGGTCCAGTTCAAGCAAATCAGCTTCGGTGCTGGTTATTTGAGTCCTATCTAGCACAGTGCTAAAGCACAGGGCTTCTTTCTAGTTCTTGAGATTTGGATTACTTTTTTGAAACATTTCCAGTCGTTTTGGTAGACGGCGACGAAATTGTGAGGGAAGATGTTCCTTTTCGAAGGGCAGAATCAAAGTATAGTGTTGAAAAAGTAGGTGTAACTGTTGAGTTCTACGGCGGCGAACTCAATGGAGTGAATTATAGCGATCCTGCTACTGTGAAAAAAGTCTGGTATACTCTTTTTAGGCCTAGATGTTTTTGAGTGCTACAGTTGTGCTTAGGGCCCGCTTCGTGAAATTTAGTCGATCGAAAATTTTAAACATGTTAGTTCACAGTATTTACATTACATCTGTAACCGTGAATGTCATTTGATCGGTAAATCCTGTCTAACTGCTATAGCCCTTTTAGATGGATTTGTGAACGTGACATTCACGTTGATGTTCTGTGTTGTGCTGTGATGTTGCGGATTTGTCGTGGGGATAGCCTGGATGCAATGTTAGTACAGTTTGGTTTTATATGTACATTTGATATTGCGGGGCGAGCGTCCGACATGTGGACTGCCATTACTGCCTGTTTGTATATTATTATTTTGGGGCACGACCGGGCTGAGGTCGATGTACCCGTTGTATATATTTTGCTTTCTGTACTAGGATTACCCCACGGTGGGGTGCACGGGAAGCCGGGTTCTAGAGGGCAACGGGCCCGCATCTCATGGGTTTGAGACGGAGGGGGCTTCACTCTAGAATTGGCGGGCTATTTGCCGCACTCGTAGGGGGTATAGGTTGACCCAGGAGGGGTGCCCAAGTTACCGGATTCCGTGAAGTGCTGGGTGGTCCATTCATTTTGCTGAAGGAGGCTGCCTCGCTTCAGGTTTTGGTGGGTAACTTGTCGCGCCCGTAGGGGTCTAGGATTTCATTGCACAGGCTATCCATACGACCAGGGGAACGTCGGGTTTCAGTATCGGCTCTATGAAACCCGGGGATCCCAGATATCTGTATTGTTCTGTGATACTTATTACATTTCTGTGATGTTGCATTTTATCACGCCTTGAGCGAATATTATATATTAATATATATATACTAGTAGATGTTGTATATGTTTTGCATCCGCGCTAGTCCAGTCCCCGCTCTGTCGTTAGTTAAGTAACCTAACGGGTGATGACGGGACCCAGTGGCGAATGCGGATGGCATATACGTACATCATTATTTTCGTTCTTTTGTGGTGTGATCAATTGATTGGACAGCATTGATTCAGATGAATGCAAGCTAAACAAACCTATTCTGATGTTGTTGGAACATTTTTCAAAAAGCTGTTATTGCAAGGGCGTTCTCTTTTGTTTTGCACAATGGTATTCGGTTATGAATATCCAGCACCTCAGTCGACGAGGCAAGGGCCGAGATCCCTTCACCGGGAGTGACCCCTTGGACAGAAGTTTGCGTCAGGGCAATAACTTCACTATAGTCGTTTACTTTTGCTTTGCATCGTGGTATTCAGTTGGAATATCCTGCACCTCATTCTACGGGGAAAGTGCCAAGATCCCTTCACCGGGAGTGACCTCTTTAGCAAAGGTTTTCGTTACTATATTTTTCTAAAAAGCTATCCGGTTCCTTCAACAATATCAAGTTCATTACGTTAAATGTTTTTCGCCAGAAACCATTCGTAGCCCTCGGTCATTTTAGACGGGTAGCACGTAGTATTCATGCTATGTTTGTTGACCTTCGTCAAGGCAAAGTGTATGGTAGCTGCTTGTTACCTTTCTGCTGCATAGATAGATGCGTTGGTTTGGGACAGTCGTATAGCCTTCTTGACCTTCGTCAAGGGCTTCTACGGGTGGGTTCAAATTAGCCTGGACAATGACGGGTAGAACTTGACATGTGACTTATGATTTGTTGACCTTCGTCAAGGTCATAAGAGCATGGAGCAAAAATCACACCGAGAGTTTCTAAAGAAACTAAAACTTGCCAGATATGCGCATACCTTCTGGAGTGTGATAACGTGAGCGGATTCCGTCACGTTATCATGCGATGATAGTTGGATCCTGATTCCCACTGATGAGTTGGTTTACTCCTCGGGTGATCCCGACTAATTCTTCTTTCAGGTTTGGAGGAGAATTTGACGTTACAGTGGGAGGTTTCCTGATTAGATAAAGTGATAACCATTCTGGTCTAGATTAGAGTGCACGCTGAGTGTTTCTTTTCTCTCTCTCTTTGGCAGAGACCATAGCCCGACCCTAGACTATGACTCAGTGACCAAGTTAACCGAACTTTCTTAAAAACTGGCTTTTGGATTGTCAGAGTTGCAAACCTCATTGCCACTCCTACTTTTTCCCTTTTCTCTAGGACACCCCGTATTACTACGAACGTCCACTTCCATTGGATAAAACCATCGTATGGTTATATACGAACTCGAAGGAATTTATTCGAGGATGGTTTCCAGTTCTGGAGAAAACGAATAGGACTATTCAGTTGTCTTTTCCTTCTACCTTCTCTCAGGTTGCGAGTGCTTCTTGGATTAGGACAGTACACCCATTATGCAAATTGGATAGTCTTCTTCCAAACCATAGGCAGGTGCCGACCGGTAGGGAATGAAGAAAACCAATTAACGTAACGATGGTGTAGAGAAGG
The DNA here is from genome assembly GCA_030015575.1 of Agapanthus africanus. Lineage (NCBI taxonomy): Eukaryota > Viridiplantae > Streptophyta > Magnoliopsida > Asparagales > Amaryllidaceae > Agapanthus > Agapanthus africanus. The sequence goes on from CM057349.1 coordinate 174,970,891, forward strand.
TATTAAGTTAAGACAAATAAAGGGATTAGTAAGAGGGCAAAGTAAACTGCGACAGCTATTCACAACCAAACCAAGTATTTCATTACCACTCCCACTTCACCTTTGTATTTCTCCAGAACACTCCGTATCACTACGAAGATCCACAGTTTATTGGATATTCCATCGTATGGTTATATACAAACTCGAAAGGAACTTGTTCCTGTTCGTGGACGGATTCTGGTTCAGGAGAAATAGGAATAAGATTTATACGGTTGTCTTTTATCTTCATCTTCTCTCGCATTGTTAGTGCTCCTAGGATTAGGACAGTACACCCATTATGCTTATTGGATAGTCTTCTTCCAAACCACGGGCTGGTGCCGAACGGTAGGGAAGGAAGAAAACCATTTAGCCTAAAAGGATTTACATAAGGTAATGACTAAAGACATATGAAGGGATTTGGAAAGATGGCAAAGAAATATATGGTTACAGCTATGAATCTGGATAATGGAAGAGACATTAATAGGAATACCCGGATACCCCTACGAAACATTTCAATGGTTCAGTTTCACTGTGTACTGTTAAAAGAAAACTGATTTCCCAATTAGTCTTTGCTCCAGGGTATGTATTTACCAGGTTTGATTCTCACATCTGTATGGTTTTACAGATGATGAGTGGGAGTAAGCTATTGGGAATTAGGTGATTATCCTCATTATATCGGAATTCGTTGTAATTGGTGATATTTGAGAAAGTCACCTGGGTTGTTTGCCGGACGGCAAATATTTGGTTTCGAATATCTGTTGTTATGCACCAATTTCAAATTGATATATCTGTATGTCTATTTTTATAGAGTGAGATATAACTTTTTGAAATTATGTCTATGACATTTACCTATATCTGTGGATGGTTAGGTAAGGAGCATTAAACAACGGTGTAATTCTTCTTAACCATAGGTACAGTTTTCAACCTACGACACACAGGGAATGAGTTATTAGACTCAAGGGACTTATACAGAGTATTGTATGTTGTCCAGCGTCCATGAGGACAGAGGGGTTGGTTCTCGTACTATATTCGGTTTACTTATGACTTCTCTAGTTTTTAGACAGCTGTTTCGTAGAAACACAGGGTCCAAGTTTTGAGAAGTTATAGGTATGTGGATAAAGTAGAGCACCAGGTGTTGCAAGTATCGGGATTCTTCAAGGTGATCGAAGATGTAGATACTTGTATATGGTATTCAGTTGATAGTAATGGTTAAGAGAATTTGCTTCTCTTTCAGGTTACTCATAATTGGAAGTACTCCTAAGTTGAGTATTGCTGATCGGCCTCTTTCCATTTCGTTAACATGCACTGGAGACAGCTGCATGATTTGAATCTGGTTCAATTAAATCAGTGCCTCTGTTTCTATATTGGATATAGAATAGTTCATATCTTGACATTGTTAAGGTACGGGGAGTTGTCCGGCTTATGCTTAAAACCAAACTCTGGATAACTCAAGCCACGTTTCTGTAATGGTTGTTTGTGGATTGACCCAGGCTATGACGAGGGTTCACATTCTACCATCTGGAAGATCAATAGTGATATTGTTCTTGACTCGCCACAGTTTTAAAAGAAATGGATTTTTTCAGAAAATAGTAGTGGGGGTATGGTAGAACTGGAAGTGTTTCCAGAACCGCAAATGATTACTGAAAATTGGATAGGAACCTAAAGATTCAATCTGGTTTGACATTCCATTGGCCGCTCCGCAGATAAGGTGGGTAACCTCAGGCACCCGAGAGGTACTTCGGTAGCCTCAAGGACAGTGACATGGAGGTTCTTGTTTACCCAGACTTGCCATTATAGTTGCTCTAGACTGTGAGACCCGGCAGGAGGATGAGTATAGCGTCGTTCTAAATTAGCTTTAGAAGTGTACATGTATACGACTCTGCCAGAGGGTTGTCGTAGTCAGTGGGAGCAGCGAAAGCATAGTGGACAAGTGGCTTATGTCTATTTATAGACTAAAGCAGATATAGCGGAGTTAGATCATCTATTTCTGATGTGACAGTCATAGGTTTGACTTCATCAGAATAGGGGATGGATCTGTTAAGAAGGTAGTAGGGTGTGATGTCTTGGTATTTGGATGACATACACAGAGTAGGAAGTGAAATTCCTATACTACGATTGGTTATTCTTTGGTTGTCACACAGTGGTTTCTCCACATGGGACTTGGATATAATATCAAGACATTCTGGTTGCTGGATCTATAGTTTTAGATCTAGATTTGGGTAGTTTCCCAATTTGGGTACTTAGACAGCATTCTAAAGGTGTTTTAGAATGGACGACTCCTGGCACGATAGTACACCTGCAGGTGATGGAGTCACCCTCTCTAAAGGTGTCTTACAGACTAAAGGGGAGAGGGATGTGCATGATTGGCAGATCACTTGCTTAGGCAATTGAGTCAATCATGAGATGTCAAGTACCACACCAGATGTTGTTTCTGCAGTAGATGCAATGAGATATTGGTCCAATCCTGGAGAAACATTCGGAAGCAGTTTTAGAACATAAGTGTATGTTCTAGGGATATGATAACGACAGCCTCATTCGGGAGACAGTTATCATTCCAGGCTTACAAGGTGACCTGGATGACAGAGTGACTGTCAGAGTTATAGTTTTCCCTCTGACGAGGGGCAGTATTTTGGACAGGTGGTCCAGGTGGATACTGAGGGAGGCAAGGCGCAGGATACTGATTAAGTTCAGTTGACGATACAGTCTAAGAAGTTTGGATTTGGACTTCATTTGTGAGCTAGGTCCCATCAGATATCCAGACATATTCTAAGACAGGTATTGCTCATTTCGGGAGATGGCTTTCTCCACGAACTTGAGATAAAGAGAGACATAGAAAGAAACATCTGAGCGGATCCACTCACTGAGGCTATTCCTCGAACGCATTAGTTTCGCAAATAGGTTTTGTGAGACCGATTAGTAGAGGAGTTGGGTGTTCGGTATCACACGGGCTGTGAGTATGCGACATCGCAATAATTAGCCTTGAGTGCAAGTGGGAGATTGTTGGATATAGTACCCTCAGAGTCAATTATTGGATCACAGGCACGTGATTGCAATGATTGAGGGAAGACCTATGCCGGTAGGACAGTCTTAATCAAGATGATAGTATGCTATCTGGTTTACCTTTATCATCGTGTGCTGTTTTAGGTGACCTTACAGGTCACTATTGCGCGTTGATAGAGCCCCTAGGATTCTTGATTGACTGCCAGCAGTATGAGGGCGATCATATACGTGGGAGCTGGGGTCTATAAGCACATCCTTAAAAGGTCCCTAGTCGTGGGAGTTTTCGAGACAGGGCATCGATACTCCAGAGTAGACTAGTGTATACAGTCGAGACCCCGACGAGGGGCGGTGGCCGGTCTCACAAGCCATTGGTGCAAGTTGGTTCACCTAAGATGTATACAGGTGCTCATTAGGTTATGAGTACACCGGACAGGACTCGCCGGGAACTGCTAGTTGGTCTAATACCTGACGTCAGATAGCAATTCCCTGGTGACATGTGTACAGGTTAGTTCATCGACCTAAGATGGTCATTTGTCTCGTGTGAGTTCCCACTGTACTTTGATTACTACCCTACTATGCTCAAAGGAGTCGTGCAAACAGGTTTTAGTTGGGTACAGTCCCGAGCCACATGGAGGCAGTGAGCGGATCTTCAGGGGTTCGTCTCTCCCGGTATTGGGGGTGAGTTCGCGCTGTGTCTAGCAGAGCCATTACACGAAGTCCTTGGCCAAGGCAGGAGATTTACTGGTAGGTATTCCAGTAATATCTCAGGGTGTTCTGGGCTACACTCCGACACGACTTGTACCACTTTTGGGGGTCTGACTTTTACCAACCCCCTAGGCCCGCCATGCGATGCTCATAGACGAACGGACCGGAATGTACGGATATTGTCACTGACAGGCTCAGTAGGGTGTCAGGATGAATTCGCTCATCGACGTCCTTTTTGGTCAATACCTAGTAGCCCGTTACGTATGGCTAATACCTCTGACGTGCTAGTGGTTAAATCCACAACCAAAGTATTGATGAGTCTTTAGAGTCCCCCACAGACAGCTTCTCAAGTTTCGGGCAAAACGCTGTAGAGGCCGTATGGAGATATGGCAGGGTTCGATCTTATACGTGCGGTATTGCACGGATCAACATCGGACGGATAATACTAGCGGGCTTTAGTTTAAGCCGGATACTAGTATTGTACAGTGTGGATTTTGTCTCATTGCATTTTTATTCAGTGGGAATACAAATGCTGGTATGTATATACAGTCGTGGGGCTAATTTGCCAGTACGGGATCAGTTTTTTTAAGTTGCCAGTTTGCATTCCGTTTCGGCCAGTTTTCCTTTGTTCCTTCATGGCCGGATTTTTGTGATGGGAGGGGCTAATTTGCATATTTGCAAATTAGCAATTGTGGAGGGGGTTTTTATAAATGGAGGGTTCTAGATTGATTCCCTTTTCATCATTTCTTTTCTTGCATTAATGGTGAGAATATTGAAGGGTTTTATGATGTGAGGCTTGATTTGGCTTATGGTCACCATTTTGATTTCCTACACTCACCTCCCTTGTATTTTTTCCCACTCCCATTTTTTCTAAAAGGGCCGGCCACAATTTGGGTGAGGGAGAGGTTCATTTTGTGAGTGGAAATTCTTCATCTCATGTTATATTGCTTACACCAAAATTCCCAAGTTCATCTCCATTGTTCATTCTTCACCTCCTCCATCATATATGGCAACTTCAACCCCAATAGAGACAAATGGATTCTACACTTTTCCTACAGCATCCTTGGGCACGTCGACTCGCCAACTTCGTGCTCGAGTTGCCTCGGTCCAGAGGTGGGAGCCCGTAAAAGAACCTGGCGGTGTGGTGCCCTTTCCGACGAGGAGATGAAGACGGAAGATTCCGCGGGGAGATCGGGATGACGACGAGAAGACCGAAGGACACGGATCGCTCGGTATATCTCTCTACCCATCTTCTTGTTTGCTAGCATTAGGTTAATGGCCCGATCCGGGATTTTAGTGCGCGGTAGTGCCGGTTCAAAAGTTTTGTAAAATTTTCGTTTCCGCATTTCGTTTCAGATTGACGGCCGGGGCGCTGCCTTGCACTTACAGTAATCTCTACCCTTAGTGATAGTTTTTCATTTGCATATGATGCTTAGTTGAAAGAAACCCTAAATTTCTAGTTATGATTCTTATCAAGTTCACTTAGCACTTTTAGAAATTTGATTTTGGCATATGTGATGCTGTTAGTGTATATGCCCTAGAGGCCATTACTGTATCATACTAGTTTGTATATTACTTAATGGAAGCTTCGGATATTCACCTTGTATATACAATCTTGCTCAAAATAGTAGTATGCTACTTGGTTTGTTTCTACTTCAATGTGTACATGTGTTTATTTTAGTATATCGCCTATACACATTAGTGGAGCCCTTAGGATCTTTTCTTGATTACCAGCGTTGTGATGGCAGTCACACTAGTGGGGGCTGGATAATCTATAAGCACATCCTTATGCAGGTCCCTAGTCGCAGGACTATCGAGACAGGGCATCGATAGTCCGGAGTAGACTAGCGCATGCGCTTCTCATCCCGGAGTGGGAGATGGTCTGTCCCACAGCCATCAGTACGTCGTACTGGAGATAGTATGCGGGTGCTCGTTGGGTTACGAGTACACTGGACAGGACTCGTCGGGAACTGACCGGTTGGTATTATACCTATCGTCGGTTATCAGTTCCCAGGTGACATGAGTACAGCTTAGTCCGCTGACTTGACACTGTCACTTCGCCTCGAGTGTGTTCCCATTGTACTTTGATTACTACCCTACCACGGCTCAAAGGAGTCGTGCAAACAGGTAGTAGTTGGGTGCAGTCCCGAAGCACATGGAGGCAGTGACGGTTAGACAGGATTCGTCTCTCCCGGTATTGGGGGTTGACATCGCGCTGTGTCTAGGAGAGCCATTACACGAGTAGTCCCTGGCCAGGGCAAGCGAGATATACTGGTAGGCTTCCAGTGTTATCTCAGGGTGTATTGGGCTTCACTCTGACACGACTTGTACCGCTATTAGGGGACTGACGTTTACCGCCCCCCTAGGCCCGCTATGCGATGTATCAGACGAACAGACCGGATTGTAAGGAGATTGTCACATTCAGGCTCAGTAGGAGTTCAGATGGGTTTCACCTCGTCAGTCTTCTTGTCGGCATCTACCTAGGGACCGTTACGCACAGCTAGTGCCGCCTGCGGTCTGTGGTTAAACCCACTGCCAGCGTAGTGTCGAGTCTTTAGAGTCCCACACAGAAAGCTATTCGCCTTTAGGCAAAAGAGTAGAGGTCGCATGGTTTTGCGACAGGTCGCATGGTTTTGCGACAGGGTTCGGTTACATCCGTGCACTTGTGCACGTTTAGTGTCCGGACAGTTAACACTAGCGGGCTTTGGTTTAAGCCAGATCCTAGTGTACGTTTTGGGATTGGTTTTATCCAGTATGTATTCGTGTTCCTCGGAACGCGGATGCGGGTGTGTATGCACAGTTGACGGAGAGACAGAGGCAGATGATTGTCATTAGGGTTGTTGACCGTTGACTGTTGACTATTGACTTTTTGCTCAACCCTAATGAGAATATCATTTATGATTAACAATAATATTAATTAAGTATTGTGGTGACATGGTTGTTGAGGGGTTGACTTTGTTGACTTGTTGACTTTGTTGACCGGTTGACTAGGTTGGACTAGTTGACCATCATGATGACAATGGCTATCATTTCATGGCAAAGACTTTTCACTTGCTTGTTCTCTTATGCAATATGAGTGCATGAAATGATTTAGCCATTTTGACTTGAACCATTTTACACAATACTTGATTACTATTTTTGTGATGATGGTTTTGGATTATGAGAGCTAAGTGAGAAAAGTCTTTCTCATTCTATCATTTTCATTCTCTCTCTTGTTCTTGAGCTCTCATCTTCTTCCTCTTGCTCTCCCTCTCTTTAGTCTATGGTTCACTTGTCTCATGTGTTGAGAACCAAGAACCATAGAGAAAATCCCAACACACTCTTCTCTACTCACTCTAGTTCATAAGGTTTAGCAAACCAAGTGAACTAGTTTCTTCAATGACCGAAGAAGAAGCCAAAGGTAGAAGCTTTCAGGTGGATCGATCTTCGGCGCAAGGAGACGACGGGGTGAAGCCGATCTGGACAACCATCGAGGCTTGAAGACGAAGGAGTTCAAGAAAGAAAAGTATAACCCCCTAACCGAGTAGTTAACAACTTCTAGTTAGGTTGTTAGTTAGATGTTTAACAAAGATCCGGTTTTGAGTCCATGTTACCACCTCTAGAAAATTGTTTTTCACCAAATTCCGCATGCCCGAAAGTACCGGGAGAGATAGCATGGACTTACAGTGGTATCATAGCCTAGATAAACACTACCTAACATGTTAGCATAGTATCTAGAAATTCGATCGGAGAAAAAGTCGCGAAATACACCCGGATTTCAAACATTCTGTCGATTTTCAATGTGCTGCAAAAATTATTTGAGATATACCAAAAATCGACTCAGGGTTTTTATAAGAAACTGCAAAAATTCGTCCCACTGAATGTTAGTTATATGTATGCCCTAGAGGCCATTACTGTACATTGGATGTATATTGTAGTGGATGCTGGGACATATATAGGGAGGACTTTCTTGCTCGACATGATAGTATGCTATCTGATTACTCTTTACCTTAACGTGTACATTGATTGTCTCTCTGTTACATGTTGGTAAAGCCCTTAGGATGTGTACTTGACTACCTGGACTATGATGCGGATCATACTAGTGGGGACATGGTAGTCCATAAGTACTTCCTTCAAAGTCCCTAGTCGTGGGTGTATCGAGACGGGGCATCGATATACCAGAGTAGACTAGCGTTTACCTTCTCGACCCATACAGATGGGCGATGGATGATCCCATATCCATTGGTGTTTGACATCAGAGATGATATACGGGTGCTCAGTGGAGACTGGGTACACTGGACGGACTCGCCGAGAACTCCCAGATGGTATTATACCTTACGCCAGATGGCAGTTATCTGGTGACACTGGTACAGAGTAGTCTGTTGACCCGAGATCGTCATAGAGTCTTGTGTGGTTCCCACTGTGCTTTGATTTCCATCTTACCACGTCCAAGAGGGCGTGCAAAATGGTGGTTTTTAGGTACAGTCCCGAGTCACATGGTGGCAATGAGCGATAGGAGGGGATTCGTCTCTCCCGGTATAGGGAGTTGATGTTGCGCTGTGTTCGATTGGCTATAACCGGAAATCCCTGGCCAGGGTTGCTGAGATTTACTGGTAAGTGTTACCAGTAGTTTCTCGAATTGTTATAGACCTCATATCGACACGACTTATCGAGCTATTGGGGTCTGACGTTTACCACCCCTAGGCGAGATATGCGACATATCAGACGATCAGACCGGACTGTACGGTAAGTGTTACTGGTTGGATTCACAGGAGTGTGAGCGGGCTTGCTCGTCGATCTTCTGATCGCTCAATACCCGGGTGGCCGTTACGTTTAGCAGATCGCTTGCGGCTTGTGGGTGTTTGATATGATCATCACCTGCTGCCGGCGTATTGACGAGTCTTTAGAGTCCTACACAGAGGTTTCCTGGCTCAAGCGAAACGAAATAGGAGCGCATATGAGATATGTGCGGGACCGAGAATAATGCGTGTACGTGATACCGTATTCTATTCTCGGGATGAATGTATCGAATGGTTGTATGCGATATAACCTAGTTATCGATTCAAGCGTTGATTCGATAAGTCGATACATTGAATACTAGTCAGTTATGTTCGACATGACCGGATCATTGAATCAAGTGTTGATTTAATGATTTAATGTATAATTGTATATTTGATATATTATTTTACATTAACTAGTATTGGTTCACTTTAAATGGATTTTCTCACTTGGATTGTGCACATTGTATATGTGATATACTTTTGTACACAAGTTTGTATCATATTTGATGATACTTGCTCTCTTGAGTTTGTGTAAAGATTAAACCATGGTTATATGAATGGTTAGGGTTTTGTTTTCTTTTTCATTTTTAATATCGAAAAACTCCAGCATTAAGAGAAAATGGTGGCTAACTTTGTTTTCTAGTTGAAGCTTCATGAAGCTTTGACCAAAGTCACCATTTTGTCTCATGCTTAACCCTAACCATTCCCACTAACCATGATTTATTCTCTACACTTGACCATGGTTTGGTTATGATAAGTATTCTTTTAATTTTCTTTTTGAATTAACTTATCATAACTTTTTCATTTTGCTTCTTCTTCTTCTTCACTTGAAGAAAGCTTACTTCATCAATGGTGATTGATGAAAAAGAGTGAGAAATCCAATTCTAAAGTGAACCCACTTCCTATTTCTTCATCCTCTACCTCTTACCAAGTAGTAGAGTGTGTTTCCTTCACAAGTTTTCTTGACTTGGTGAAGTTGGAGCTTGATCTAGCGATGCCTCGACGTAGATCATCTTCGGCATTGTCGTCGATGACCTAGCCCGCTTCTTCTCCGATGAAGCCGACGCTAGAGCCCGGGATTGCATTTGGACAGCAGAGAGGACTTCATCACGGAGCCGTGGAGGTGGAGGAACGGATCTACAAAGGTTGTATTTCCGTACTCTTAGTTAAAGTAGTTTACTAGTTGCATCTTTCGCCTAGACATCTAGCCAACGATCCGTATTAGAGTTTCTCGGCACCCGTAAAATTTGAAATTGGCATGGTTGATGCCTTGTGAGACCTCTTGGCATGCCTAGGAACCCTACAGTGGTATCAGAGCTTAGCTAGAGCCCTAGGCGACGCGTTGACGAAGTTTGAAACCCGAACGAACCCGAAACCCTAAACCAAACATGCTCTCTGGACTTTTTCTAAAATCTGGAGTTTTTCGATATTAAAAATGCTTAAAAAATTCAGCAGGGAATTCTAAGAATTACGGCGCAAAAATTTTCTCATGATCCCTCTAAAGAGAGGCGGAACCGCGGCATAAGCCTAGCTTATGCGGCGGTTCCGCGGCAAGTTGATGAGATCATCATTCACTGTTTCCACAGTAACTCCTATTTTATTATGCTGGATTTTCTGGGAATTTTTAATATTAATTCAAGAGTTGAATTTTCTGGGGTTGTTTTGGGGATTCGGTGATTCGATCGGATTATCAGACTTTGTCTTTGTGGCTTTCCAGATAATTTTTGAATATGTTAAAAAGTTCGACCGGATATAAATACCCAATTTTTCCCCTGTCGGGAAATTTCCAAGTGTTGGATTTTTCCGTAGTTTAACGACGTTCTAAGTAGTGCAAGTAACGCGATGGTCCCTCTAGAAGACAACAAACCTTAACTCGATTATGTGACCGTCTTGAACTGCCCTTTGAACCTTCGGGTTTGGGGCAGTACGGCATGCCACATGTGAGGCGTTGGCTTGACCCTTCTACGGCTGGACCGTTGGTACTGAGGCACAAACTGAATGTTTTTAGACTTGTTTCATGTGTTGATCTGTATCGGGATAACTTGGGTGTTTGAATGTTCGATCGGAAAGTTTAACATTTTCTATTTATCCGGAATGTGATACAATAATTGGAATTCACAATAGTTATGAGATAACTGAATGAATGTTATAAACATAGCACTTTAGTCTCACTTGATCGGTTGCCACGGAATTTTGATGTGATCAAAAGTCCGTCGCAATCACGTAGCATACGCGGATACTCGCCGGGTAAACTTAATAGACAGCCTCACTCCATAGCCCCGACCAAGTGACTGTAGGAGAACCCCGTCGCCGAAAGCATCCGTTCGGGTGCTCGTGGCAGCGGTGTTCAGCCTTGGTGCACTTCGTCGACGGTATCGGGGGTGCGGCCGCCTGCTAAAGTTTGCGACGAGCATTCGATCAGGATGTCGGGAATCTTGTTGAATTGCCCGACTTGATATTGAAAAGTGTTTTCGATAATGAGACTAAAATGCGGGGTTTATAATTGTTAGGCATGCGATGTCTAAGGAATTCATTTAGTCAGGCATGCGATGTCTGAGGATGTTGCGGATTCCAACTGTTGTAGTTTTACACTTTCTTTTCTGTGACCGTAAGTGTAACATGTGATATCGCCGGTTTTGTTGCAATATGTCAACGACAATTGGGATGCGCATATTTACTTACGTTGATGACATGTGATGTTATGTGTTGCTGGATATGTTATATTGGATCGTCGTGTTTGAATAGCCGGGGGTTTTATGTGAGATGAGTGTTTTTCATTTTCATTCATGTAAAAACTTGTATGTAATATTCTTTTATTGGGGCACTTCCAGGTTGCGGAAGATGTCACCCTTTGTATATTATTTACTTTTCCGCACTAGGATAGACCCAAGGAGGGGAGCACAAGTAACCGGGTTCTGGAGTCCAGTGGGAGACCAACTCGAGGAGTCGAGTCCGGGTCTCCTAACTCTAGAATTGGTAGGGTTGCTTGCCGCTCTCGTAGGGGTCTAGGGGTATGGGTTTGGCTATTCATCACGACCGTGGAATCCGTGTTTTATACTGGCTCGTATTGAAAACACGGACGTCCTAGTATATCCAATATTTCATATGTTTCTTCTGCTGCGATATCTGTGATGTGATCATGTGATATGTTCTGTGATAGATACAGTATATAGTATATATGATATATTATATAGGCGTTACTTATGGTTTACACCCGCACTAGCCCTGGCCCGCTCTGCCGTTAGTTACCTAACCTAACGGTGCACGAGGGGACATCGAGGCGAATGCGGATGGCATAAGTGTACGTCGTATTTATCTGTGATGTTTAGGTACTTAAATGATGGGACTTCATTAATGTGATTAATGAAAATAAAAGAAACCTAAGATGTTGTAGAATCGAATTTCAAAATAAAACAGGTAGCTACAGTTCTTGCTTTGCACAGAGGTATATGTGATATATCCTGCACCTTATTCGATGAGGAAAGGACCGAGATCCCTTCACCGGGAGTGACTCCTTTAGCAATAACTGGCAGATGCTACACACTCGGTTTGTCATTTGATTGCTTTTAAGTGTTTTTGCTTTGCACAGTGATATATATGATATATCCCGCACCCGATTCGACGCGGAAAAGACCGACGATCCCTTCACCGGGAGTGACTCCTTTAGCAAAACTAGAAAAGCCTCAAAAACACTCCATTTCAAAATCATTTGATTCTACAACGATATCAAGTTCATTACACAATAGGTTTTCAGAAAAACCTGTCGTAGCCCTCCGTCATTTCAGATAAGTGATAGTTAGTATTCGTGCTACGTTTGTTGGCCTGCGTCAAGGCGTAGTGTGCGGTAGCTAACTAGTATTTATCTGCTTATGCATATGATGCAGATTGGATTAGGGTAGTCGTGCGACTTTGTTGGCCTGCGTCAAGGGTCGTGCGGGTGGGTTTAATTCAATAAGGAAATGACGGGCTGAACTTGACTAGCGCACTATGGTTTGTTGGCCTGCGTCAAGGTCATAGGACGCTAGGGGCAAAATTATCGGGAATTTTAAGTGTTGAAATTTGCAATGAGATTGCATACCTTCTATGAGATAGTTGGATCCCGATGCCCGCTGCGAGTAAGAGTTACTCCTGGGAGAGTTTTATACATTACAATTAGCCGATCAAGTAGGTGTCTAGAAAGGTGTTAACGAGGTTACGCCTCTGGGAAAACGAGGTTTACATTAATTAGGTTCGTGCGAAAGCACGGGGGACCTCCCTCAAAGTACCGACACTGGCCTGGCTGAAAAATTGGCGAACTTGTAGTGTGTAATTAATCCCGGCTAGTCTTTCCTTTTAGGGTTTGAAGGAAGATTTGATAAAAACAGTGGGAGCCATCCTGATTAGATAAAATAATAACCAATCTATTCTTGCAAGAGCGCACGCTGAGTGTTTTCTTCTCTCTCTCTCCAGGTAGCGACCATATCACGCCTTAATCAAGATAATAATACGGAATATTGACCGAACCCGCTTGTTATACTGAGCTGGGGAACGTTGGTCCCGCTCCAACTTATAATTGTTATAAGACAGAGCAGGAAATTGGGGAATACCAGATTTCCCGTGCCGCCCAAACGAAGTGAGTGCATGCTGATGCATCATCTTCGGGTGTGTTCATTACAAAGAACTGTTTCTCTGTATCCTCTACGTCCTGGGTATATGATACCAGATCAGGATCCCAGATATATAATCAGTTACATAGGGCTACAGAAAGGTAGAGAACTGAGAACGGGCGATAAGTTTCATGAGACAGAAAACGGGGCAAGAGTTGCAGCCAAGTCTGTTGGTCACTGTCACCCTGTATTACCAATATATTGATTCTGAACGAATGTTATTAGATACCGAACCTGATATACAAAATCATATCAGTCTCTTTATTAGTAAAGAAATGATAAAATTTTGTATTGTTGGATAATGTTTTGAACATTTCCTATATCAAAAGTTGATCGGTTCAGGCACGTTATCTAAAAGCGTTGATGTTCTAAATCAAACTACAGTTCTTTAGTATACGGAACACACACAAGAGGAAGAGTTCAGAAATGAACGAATCCTTCTTGAGGCATTGTAGACTAGGTCATATCAATGTAACCCGACTATCTGAAGTTACATAAAGATGCATATTTAAATCAGTTTGAATTTACATCTTGTGAAACTTGCCAGTCATGTCACAAAGATAAGATGACCATAGCTCTGTTTATTGGAAACAGAGAAAGAGTTAGTGAACTCTTGGAACTGATACATGATGATGTATGTAAGGTCTCCTGTCTACACATGCCAAGAATGGTTCTTTATACTTCATTACATTCTCTGATGATCTTTCGAGATTCAGACCTATGTTCCTGTTGAAACACAAGTCCGAACCTTTTGAAATATTCACAGAATATAAGTTAGAAGTAGAGAACCAATAAGGGTACAAGTATTATGTCCTTTGATGTGATCAGGGAGGAGAATACTTGAGCACGGAATTCCTGGACTATTCTAAAGGAGAATGAGATTCTCTCTCAGCATTACTCCTCCGTATACACCATAGCACGATGGTATATCGGGGCGGAGCAAATACACCCTATTTGATATGGTGTGCTCTATGATGAGTACTGCTGAGTTACCTTTTTCCTTTTGGGAGTTATGCACTTATGAAGTTGCATACCTATTGAATAGGGTTCCAATCAAATCAGTTGCCTACCATTTCATATGTGATATGGAAAGGGAAGAGCCCATGTCTTAAGCTAGTTAAGATTTGGGGTTGACCGGCCTATGTCTGAAAGCAAAATCCGGACAAGCTCGAGGCAAAGTCTGTAATGTAGAACTGGAAAGGTTCCAGCTATACAAACAACAGCAGATGATTTGGTAGAACCAAAGGATTCAGTAGATTCCAACGAACCTCAGCCTCTCCGCCGATCTAGTAGGGTTCCTCACCCACCTGAGAGATACTTCGGTTTCTCTATGACAGTGGGAGCGAGGATTGCATCATGAGATGATGACCCAACTAGTTTCGAGCTGGCCATCAGGAGTGGGACTCTGTAAGAATGGCTGGATGTTTAGCGATCTGAGATGGAATCCTTATACACCATCAAAGTATGGACTTTGGTTGCTATATCTGAAGGGTTAAATCCCCATCAGGAGCAAGTGTATCTTGAGAAGATTACTAGGTGTACATGGAAAAGTTGAGACTTTCAAAGCTAGACTTGTTAAAGGTTTGCATCATTGACCAGGTGTGGATCATGATGAAACTTTTTCTAAGGATCTATGCTTAAGTCCATCTAGATCCTACTTGCCACGGCTACATACCATGACTACGATATCTGGCGGTTGGGTGTCATGACTGCTTTTCTAAATATTGATTTAAAAGAGTGCGTCTGTAAGTACACAGCCAGAGGGCTTCGTACACAGTGGGAGCAGCGGAAACGTGTACAAGATGCTTTATAAGATAAAGCAGGCATCGCGGAGTTGGAACATCTGTTTTGATGGATTAGTCAAAGAAGTTGACATCATCAAAATGGTAGATGAACCTTGTATAAACAAAAAGGGTAGTAGGGAGTATGGTGATGATCCTCGTAGAGTACTTGGATGACATACTCTTGATGGGGAAGGAGTTTCCTTTGCTACGCTCGATCAATCTCCGCTTATCACAAGGATTCTCCATATAGGATCAAAGTGATACCTCCTATATCCTGAGTTTTCATCTATGAGATAGATGTAATTGGATGTTAGGATACTCACTAGATGTAGTGAGAAGGTATCAACCGATCCTAGGGAGAATCACTGGAAGGGTTCCAGGGTGATAAGGACGACTGAAAGTCAGTCACAGGCATTGTCTTTACCCTCACTAAAGGGACGGTATGTTGGAAGAGTTCCAAGCTAGATACCGTGGCATACTAGACGATAAAGGATGGATACATCGCTATTTAAGATGCCACCAAAGTGGCTGTCTGGGTGTATATTGGTTCATGAGATGAACTTAGTTCCTCCCATTGTGTGACAATGGAGTTGTGGCTTATGCCAAGGAGCATCCGTCCTATCAGTGATCCAGACATATTCTAAGGCAGTGTCACCTCTGATCATGGAGATGGTTGATCTCCAGGGTGATCAAGGTTAGGAGAGTAGAATCAGAGGACAACACGGCGGATCCACTCACGAAGGCCTATTTCCAGAGAGAGAGACTTTTATGGGATGGTTGAGTATGAGATACTGCAACCACTGCTATCAGATGGCCCTAGTGCAAGTGGGAGATTGTTAGTTATATGTATGCCATAGAGGCCATTACTGTACATTGGATGTATATTGTAGTGGATGCTGGGACATATATAGGGAGGACTTTCTTGCTCGACATGATAGTATGCTATCCGGTTACTCTTTACCTTAACGTGTACATTGATTGTCTCTCTGTTACATGTTGGTAAAGCCCTTAGGATGTGTACTTGACTACCTGGACTATGATGCGGATCATACTAGTGGGGACATGGTAGTCCATAAGTACATCCTTCAAAGTCCCTAGTCGTGGGTGTATCGAGACGGGGCATCGATATACCAGAGTAGACTAGCGTTTACCTTCTCGACCCATACAGATGGGCGATGGATGATCCCATATCCATTGGTGTTTGACATCAGAGATGATATACGGGTGCTCAGTGGAGACTGGGTGCACTGGACGGACTCGCCGAGAACTCCCAGATGGTATTATACCTTACGTCAGATGGCAGTTCTCTGGTGACACTGGTACAGAGTAGTCTGTTGACCCGAGATCGTCATAGAGTCATGTGTGGTTCCCACTGTGCTTTGATTTCCATCTTACCACGTCCAAGAGGGCGTGCAAAACTGTGGTTTTTGGGTACAGTCCCGAGTCACATGGAGGCAATGAGCGATAGGAGGGGATTCGTCTCTCCCGGTATAGGGAGTTGATGTTGCGCTGTGTTCGATTGGCTATAACCGGAAATTCCAGGCCAGGGTTGCTAAGATTTACTAGTAAGTGTTACCAGTAGTTTCTCGAATTGTTATAGACCTCATATCGACATGACTTATCGAGCTATTGGGGTCTGACGTTTACCACCCCTAAGCGAGATATGCGACATATCAGACGATCAGAACGGACTGTACGGTAAGTGTTACTGGTTGGATTCACAGGAGTGTGAGCGGGCTTGCTCGTCGATCTTCTGATCGCTCAATACCTGGGTGGCCGTTACGTTTAGTAGACCGTTTGCGGCTTGTGGGTGTTTGATATGATCATCACCTGCTGCCGGCGTATTGACGAGTCTTTAGAGTCCTACACAGAGGTTTCCTGGCTCAAGCGAAACGAAATAGGAGCGCATATGAGATATGTGCGGGACCGAGAATAATGCGTGTATGTGATACCGTATTCTATTCTCGGGATGAATGTATCGAATGGTTGTATGCGATATAACCTAGTTATCGATTCAAGCGTTGATTCGATAAGTCGTTACATTGAATACTAGTCGGTTATGTTCGACATGACCGGATCATTGAATCAAGTGTTGATTTAATGATTTAATGTATAATTATATATTTGATATATTACTTTACATTAACTAGTATTGGTTCACTTTAAATGGATTTTCTTACTTGGATTGTGCACATTGTATATGTGATATACTTTTGTACACAAGTTTGTATCATGTTTGATGATACTTGCTCTCTTGAGTTTGTGTAAAGATTAAACCATGGTTATATGAATGGTTAGGGTTTTGTTTTCTTTTTCATTTATCTTATTTAGTTATTCATTTGGAAAATGATAAGCATTAAGAGAAAATGGTGGCTAACTTTGTTTTCTTGTTGAAGCTTCATGAAGCTTTGACCAAAGTCACCATTTTGTCTCATGCTTAACCCTAACCATTCCCAATAACCATGATTTATTCTGTACACTTGACCATGGTTTGGTTATGATAAGTATTCTTTTAATTTTCTTTTTGAATTAACTTATCATAACTTTTTCATTTTGCTTCTTCTTCTTCTTCACTTGAAGAAAGCTTACTTCATCAATGGTGATTGATGAAAAAGAGTGAGAAATCCAATTCTAAAGTGAACCCACTTCCTATTTCTTCATCCTCTACCTCTTGCCAAGTAGTAGAGTGTGTTTCCTTCACAAGTTTTCTTGACTTGGTGAAGTTGGAGCTTGATCTAGCGATGCCTCGACGTAGATCATCTTCGGCATCGTCGTCGATGACCTAGCCCGCTTCTTCTCCGATGAAGCCGACGCTAGAGCCCGGGATTGCATTTGGACAGCAGAGAGGACTTCATCACGGAGCCGTGGAGGTGGAGGAACGGATCTACAAAGGTTGTATTTCCGTACTCTTAGTTAAAGTAGTTTACTAGTTGCATCTTTCGCCTAGACATCTAGCCAACGATCCGTATTAGGGTTTCTCGGCACCCGTAAAATTTGAAATTGGCATGGTTGATGCCTTTTGAGACCTCTTGGCGTGCCTAGGAACCCTACACTGAATCGATCAACGTGCCGTGGAACCGCGGCCGAGTTGACTCGGTCGTGGGGTTTTATTTTTGCAGTTTATTCATAGGGGTATTTTGGGATTTTTGGAATATGTATTTTCTGCCCAGATTTTCCAGAACGAAAATTTTGTGTTTGGGGCCTGAAAATCCGTATTTTTGATCGAACTTCTAAAAGACTTAAGCTGACGGGTTTTTTCTGTGATGTGATATTTGTATTGAACGTCTGCTAATCGCTATATGTCGATTAGTGGGGGTTATACAAATCTGTGATCTGTAATGTTATTGGAATGTGTATATGAATTCATTGGATTTTCGCGGGTGAATAGCCGGGGGTTGTGAGACGAGAGTTTTCTTTTCTTTCAACTCATGTAAATTTGTAAATTGATGTAATAATTATTTGTATGGCCGCACAACCGGGTCAGGGTTGTAGCCGTCATTGTATAATTTCTTTTTACTGTTTTTGCTCCTAGGATAGACCCATGGAGGGAGTGCACAAACTACCGGGTATGCCGAAGTGCCGAGTGGCCTACTCAAGGAGTTGAGGGAGGTTGCTTCGCTTCGGGTACTTGGCGGGTAGTTTGCCGCACCCGTAGGGGTCTTGGGTGGGGTATTGGCTATTCACCGCGACCGTGTAATCTGCTTTTCGTTACAGGCTCGTACGAATTGCGGGTTCCTAGTATATCCAATGTGTTCATCTGTGATCTGAAATGGCTATCATTGCAATATATCTATATATGATATTATTTAGGCGTTGCTTATGTTTTACAGCCGCGCTAGCCCAGCTCCCGCTCTGTCGTTAGTTAAGTAACCTAACGGGTAATGACGGGGCCCCGTGGCGAATGCGAATGGCATAAGCGTACGTCATATTTTGGTTGTTTTCTGCAATGGTAGGATTAAACGATGGGACGCATTAAAAGAACTAATGCAAGAATATCACGCATTAAAAGAACTAATGCAAGAAAATAAACCAAGTTAAAATCGTTGGAACACTTTCGGAAAACCACTCGGTTCTTTTCAAAACTAACTTTTAAATGCGGAGCTTGAGCCACTCCTTTTAAAAGCTATCTCGTTCCATCGATTATATCAAGTTCACTACGCTCACGGTTTTGCCAAAACCATTCGCAGCCCTCCGTCGTTTCACATGAATAGTCAATAGTATTCAAGCTGTGTATGTTGGCCAAAATCAAGGCATAGTGATTGGTAGCTATTGGGTATTCATGTGTAGCATAGATAGATGTGTTGGTTTGGGACAGTCGTACTGCCATTTTGGCCAAAGTCAAGGGTAGGTACGGATGGATCCAAATTAACTTGGAGAATGACGGGTAGAACTTGACATGTGACTTATGATATTTTGGCCAAAGTCAAGGTCATAAGAGCATGGGGCAAAAATCCACATCGGGAGTTTCAAAAGAACTGAAACTTGCTAGTGTTGCATACCATTTGGAGTGTGATGATTCTGGTAGGATTCCTTCAGTTTCGTCACGCAATGATATTTGGATCCCGATCCTACTGTGAGTATAGGCTACTCCTCGGGAAATTTCTCACTTAACGATCAATGCTATAAACCAAGTAGGTGTCTAGAAAGGTGTTAGCGGGGCTACGCCCCCAGGGAAAAGAGGTTATTTAGTTAAGGAACTTCGCGAAAGCGTTGGAAAACCTCCCTCGAAGTACCGACACTGGCCTGGCTGAACGGTTAAGCAAGTATTGTACGGTGAGATTGATCCTGACTAATTCTTCCTTTTTGGTTTGAGGAGGGATTCGAGAAACAGTGGGAGCCATCCTGTTTAGACAAACTAAAAACCATTCTAAACATGCAAGAGCATCATGCTGAGTGTTTCTTCTCTCTCCTAATTGCAGCGACCAATCGACATGACTGGACTTAAGTTACTTCTAGATAAAAACATACTGACAGGGCCAAACTACAAAGATTGGCTCAAGATGGCAATCACTTACGACAAGCTGGGGTATCTTTTTACCACCAAAGCTCCCCCTGTCCCAGGTCCAAAAACCAGCGTCGCGGATAAGGAAATCCGTAAGACCTGGGAACTAGATTGTGCGAAGGCCAAGTGCCTCGTGCTTGCCTCTATGGACAACGAACATCAGAGGAGGCACGAGAATATGGACCTCGAATCCATATTTCTCCATACAAAAGAACTGTATGGAGAGCAGTCTCGTATCGCAAGATACGAAGTGTCGAAGAAGTTATTTTCGGCAAGGTTGACCGTCGGATCATCGGTAGCGGAACACGTGCTTAAGATGATTGGCTACATAGAAGAGCTCGCGGACCTTGGGACCACGTTAGAGAATGAGCTCTATACGGACTTGATTCTCCAGTCCCTTCCTTCCACTTACGCCCAGTTTATCCTGAACTTCAACTTACAAGAAAAGGAAGTTGAACTTTCAGAACTCCTCAACATGCTGAGGAGCGCAGAGGGCACCCTACAGAAAGGTAGGGAAACATCCACTTTGTTTGTAGGAGGATCTTCCTCTTCTAGGTCCAAGGCGAAAGCCAAGGGAAAGAAGAAGAAAGCCCCCGCCAAACCAAGGGGCGGTGTTAGTAAAGTGGATACGAAGGGAAAGGCAAAAGCAACAAAGAAAGTGGGAAAGCTTGTGGATAAGGAAGAATGCTTCTATTGTCATAAGAAGGGACACTGGAAGAATGATTGCAGGGCTTGGAAAGCCAGGATACAAGAATTGAAGCAGGTTGCAGCTTCAGCTTCAGGTGTATATGTTATTGAAAACTGTCTTTCAATAAACTCTACTTCCTGGGTATTGGATACCGGATCAGGATCTCATATCTGTAATTCTTTGCAGGCGTTGAGAAACCGTAGGGTTTTGAAGGCAGGTGACATGACCCTCAAAGTTGCAAACGGAGCTAGCATGGATGCTAAGGCCGTGGGGGACTATCACCTGGGGTTGTCAGATGGACACGTTTTGGTTTTGCGTAATTGCTATTTTGTACCCAACGCAACTTGTAATATCATTTCTGTATCTTTGACTTCTAAAGAAGGTTATGAATTTGCGTTTGTAAGTAATGTTGTAAACATTCACCTTAATCAAGTTCTGATTAAGTCAGGTACATTAAGCAATGGTATATACGTATTAAACCATCCGCAGATTTTCAATGTCCAGAATATGTTAGTTATATGTATGCCCTAGAGGCCATTACTATACATTGGATGTATATTGTAGTGGATGCTGGGTCATATATCGGTAGGACTTTCTTGCTCGACATGATAGTACGCTATCTGGTTGCTCTTTATCTTAACATGTATATTTTCTGTCTCTCTGATTACATGTTGATAAAGCCCTTAGGATGTGTACTCGACTTCCAGGACTATGATGCAGATCATACTAGTGGGGCCTGGGTAGTCCATGAGTACATCCTTCAATGTTCCTAGTCGTGGGAATATCGAGACGGGGCATCGATATTCCAGAGTAGACTAGCGTATATCTTCTCGACCCATGCGATGGGCGATGGATGATCCCATATCCATTGGTGTTTGACATCAGAGATGGTATACGGGTACTCAGTGGAGACTGGGTACACTGAACGGACTCGCTGTAGCGTTTTGAAAATCGTTTCGGTGAAATTTCGAAAAATCGGTAAAATAAAGGGGTTCTCTGTAAAAAGTCAAAATACAAATATCTTATTATAAAAATTAAATATACATATTCTAGCTATGTAATTGCTATTATTTGGTGTTTATTGAGCCGCTGGTGAAATTTCAAATTTTCTGAAAAAAATATTATTTTATTATTATTTTAAGCCGTCACTAATACATTTAATTAGGGAAAATTACAAATTGGAATGAGTTGAAACAAATTTTGTGCATCATAAAAAATTAAATAAAAATTTATCATATGGTTTTTGGAACGAAATCATTTGCCAAAACGGTTTAGAAATTATTGAAGAAAAAAAGGCTTTTTTTAGCGTAAATGGATGTTTGGGGTATTGTATTTATCATTTTTCATCACCCCACACCCGTGCCCACACCCACACACCCCCACTTACTCCTCCCCTTAGCCAAATTCAGCAGCCCTCACTTTTTCCCCACTTGGCTTGCAAAGGAAAGAAAAGGAAAAGAAAAGAAAAGAAAAGAGTAGAAAATGATATATTTTGAGTTGACTTTGACTTGAAACAACTTTCCCCACCTCACTCTCTCTCCTCACTCACCCACCCCCCCTCAAATCTGGCCGAAACTGATCCATAGAGCAGCAGCCCCCCCTCCCCCAAGTTCTCACTCCATTTTTGCTTCAAAAATCCATAAAAAAGCATCAAAATCCATACAATTTCAAAGCTTTTTTCCAAATCCAACACTTACCCATTATTCCTAAGCATTTCAAGCATGGATCCTTGTGAAAAGAGAGCATTTTGGAGTGCCATGGATGCTTGTGGATCTTCATATGCTTTTGGGTATATTTCTAAACATTTTTTGTTGCTTAAATTGTCACTAATTTCTTAAGCTAATTTATTTAAGTGTTATTTGGATATGTGAGTTTAATTGCACGTTTTGGAATTCAAGAAAAGGGTTTGAATGCAAGTTAGGTTATTGTGAATTGGTGTATGGTTGTGATGGGTAGCTTACCATCTTAGAATTTGTAGAAAGTAATTTAGTAGTTAAATTTCGTATTGTTGCATGGAAATGTCTAAATTAAGTTTTGTTTTTGCTAACTAGAGTTTTTGAAAAATTATCAAATGCTTAGATTAAAATATAATTAAGTGTTCATGTCATTATAACTATTATAATGAGTGGTTTAATGACTTTGGTTCATGCAAAACGAAGCTTAATTGATGAATTGTGAATTTTGCTTTAAAGGGTGTTAAATTTGATATTTTGCAAACTAGGATTTTGGAAATTATGCAAATTTATGAGTTTAAATTATGGAAATGGTTTTTATGACTTATTTAAGATATTTAATAAATATATTGGCCGCTACATTCATTTAAACATCGTGTTTTGTACAAAAACGGCGATTTGTGCTTGCTAGATTTTCGGAAAAATGACTTTTTGAGTGAAATTGGCGTTTTTGTGAGTTTCAACCTAGTTTATATTAAAATTAGTGTTCGTGAATGTGCAAATGAGTGTATTTGGGTTTTTCTCGATGGTTTGGCGTTTGTACGCCGACGTCGAGGGTTTTTGGGTTGATTTGTGAAAGCAACCATAGCTTTTGACCTATGTGGGATTCGTGCGTCGTTTTGGTCATGAGTCTGATTTGAATGAGATATAGTGCGTTATGATATGTAGGTACCCCCATGTGGACTTCGAGACGACAAGCAAGCGCGTGGCAACGTCGGCACCGGCTAGCGAGGACCAGGTGAGTAGATTTATATCTACGGGGAGAAGTCGGGTGGATGGCGTATAGCACCCCCGCAGTCCGTGGTGGTGTATACGGATGCGTATACACACCAACAATTATTATATGTTATTTGGGTTTAATAACGGTGCTTAGGATGGATATTAGTGTGTTGGATTATTTTAGCATTGCGAACCCTAGGGTAGTGTTGCATTACACATACACACATACATACTTGCATACATTCCTATTGATATGTGCTCATGGGATTCTTTATAGTTATGTGTTCACATGGGTATGGGACTATGTGTTCACATACGGATTGAGGATGATACTTGGGATTGAGCTGAGTCGATGAGATTTGATTTGAGGCCGTGAGATCGGTGATATAGCAGGGTTCGTATCTTAGATACGACATGACGTTGTAGCGGGTCCTTAACGTAGTGTTTCACATACGTCCATGCATACGTAGGCGGTATCAGTATGGTACTAGACGTAGATCAGTACCCCGATCATGATATTTGATAAAGAGGATACCAGGTGAATAGTATGATGAATGTGATATTGACCCGTACCCAGATTGGGTTGCCGTACGACGGATTTACGTACGAGCTATATTGATGATTGATCCGCACTCTTGACTTGGGATGCCTGATTATAGATATGGTATCGGATATGATATTATTGAGGCGGGATCACCGACTATACATATACAGGTATGTATATGTATCGACTCAGATTATAGGCGGTTTCCTTACCTGTAGTTCAGCTTGTTAGTTCAGCCGTATAGTTTAGTGTAGTTGTTAGATTAGATTATACTTCTTACCTATTTCAAAAACTAACGAATCGTGGGCATTTTTAAAGACAGCTCAAGGGAATCTGCGGATATTTCAAAAATGACGTATCTTTCATAAAAACACCGTAGCCCCTATTTTCAAAACCCCATGATTCGTGTTATTTCAAAAGGCACCATTTGTAGGACTTATATTAGTTTATTGCAGATTAGTTATCGTTGTGTCTAGTATTCAGCTCCCGCACATTATTGCTGTTCGCTCTGCCTCGCATATTTATTTTGCTGCATATGCCATTATTGATATCATGCTGTTAGGACACCAGCACCATTACCGATGATGCGTATGTACCACGTACACCTACTTGCCGGCTCACACACATCTTCATCGGTAATTGCCATGTCACGTACACTTTAGAGAATATAATTGGTTGACTTAGATTGTTAGCTGGTAGTTTTGACATGATATTAGTGTACTTCCCTTATATGCCATATTAGACATTGTAGTTATTACCTACCACTTCATGCATACTGTTATTCAGTTGTTCATGCCTAGTTCATTATCATTGACATATGCACTTTTGATGATTTCTTGAGATTTATGATATTTCTGGATTTCGGGGAAAGCCGCAAAATTTACAACTTATGATCATTTAAAATATAAAATGTTGCGGTTTTCTAGTGATGTAAAGTGTCGTCCACCATGAGTTTGCTGTGGTTTTGGAGATCCGTGTCGAGGAGTGGAGGAACCGTCACGGGTACATGGTGGGCCCGGTATGGTACCCCGGGGCAAGAGGAATGTAGTGTTGACGTTGAGCCTGGCTGGGGAGCACTACCTACCGGTGATATTACCCGACGCGTCGGATATCCGGAGGATACCGTCGTGGTCTTGAAATGGATGGTAGGGGCCGGTCTGGACTGACGGCGCCCTAGATATTGAGCTTGAGACATTGATATTTCGAGACAGTGAGATTTATGTTTTGTGTCGATGCTAGACACTGTTGATACTGATTTTATTATGATACCTCAGTTTAAAAATACGAAGGAAATCTCAGTAATTTATGAAAACAGTTTCTTCATTTACATGTATTCTATTTCATGCATTCATACCTCATTCATATGATATATTGCTACCTGAGGCACTGACACGGGCACATGTGATTACACTCGGGTTAGATATTACCCTAGACATTGTCATAGGCTGCCTGTTATACATATATTTGAGGATATATTATGATCATTGACCTAGGTTGCGTTATTTATGCGATTTCTGTGCGTAGATATTTTTCTATTCACGAGTTGGCAACTCACCCCCGTTGTGCCCCAGTTTCTTGCAGGTTTCCGTACAGGTTTCCTTACGGCTTTGCGGGCATAGTTTCATTCGGGTGATTTGCTAGTAGGTGGGTTTACTTGTATCATACCCCCATTATTTACCTTGTATGATATTATTCAGTTGTATCTAGTAAATTCCATCAACCAAACATGTATTTTTTGAGATAGAGACCAGTGTTGGTTATTCTTTCGACCTTAGAGTCGCTCGTTATATTTCTGGTGGTTTTGAGTTTCCTTTTGAGTTTTGATCCTCGCCGTTGGCGTTGTATATTATATTGTTTGTGTGGTTGTGACCGTCGATTGACGAAGAGCTAGCTCCCGCTTGGGGATGCCTTTTTCTTGATTTCGTATACTATTCATGTTGTATCCCGTTTGGGGGCCAGTATTTACAAAGGAGACTCTGCCGAAATTTTCAGTAAAATTTTGATGTTTTAAAAACCGCATAATTCGGCTTATGCTATTGAACTACTTGCTTTAAGTTGGTTTTTCCTGCACTCTACTATTTTCTTGGTTTGGATTTCTAGGTTTTCGGTTTACTTAGATTACGTACGCCTCGAGACGTTCGTAGTTTAAGTGCCGGTCATGTTCCGTACTTTCGGGTCGTGACAAAGTTGTTATCAAAGCCAGGTTTTAACCTTCGGAGCGTAGGATGACCCTTGGTCGATGGAATAGGTGACTAAAGTAGAGTGACGTACCGTTGATATGTTCCGCGGCATATTTACGACACGCCACTCCACTTAAGAAGCCTTAGGATGTACATTTCCTTGTTCAGTATTATATTCCTTCCTGATTTAGCCTCGTCGGTACCAGTTTGGTTTTGCTACTACGGTTACGGGCAGGGAGAGCTACGGCTAGAGTTGCGGTCAGCACGAGCTCGTCACGGAAGAGGACTGACCAGGGCGAAATTTCGGCGACACCCGATTGTAGAGAGGTGTCTTTTGATTGTGTTTTCGCACTACGAGCGATTGGCGGATCGCCTTTATGAGGTTACTCGGAGGTGCTGATCGACACTAGAGGATTGAGCCAATGATAGAGGCCAGCCAGATTTTGATGACCGTTGGTGTGTTGCTTACTCCTGATGATTGAGGCACCGTTCAGCATGCAGACGAGTGAGCCAGTTGTTGCTGCGAGCGACGAGATATCGCCCCATATGTTGGAACTATGGCGGGGCGAGTTGTACGAATAGATGATAGAAGGTCGCTAGTCACCCGATGATGAATGACTAGGACATGTGGATCGTTCGCCTACCCCGATGCGAGGTCATCAGATAGATTGATTCCAGCTAGAGACGACTTCACGCGGAGACGTTGGGAGTCGACAGAGACGATCGAATGTCAGAAACCTATTATTCCAAGTTTAAGATAGTCGGAAAGACATGCAGGCAATTCTATGGTCCCTCTAGAAGAATGAAACCCTAACTCGACTTAATGACCGTGTGAAAGCCTTTGAACCTTAGGGTTTGCGGCAGTTCTGCGGCGCCATTAGTGAGGCTTGGGTTTGCCCTTCTACGGCTGGACCACCGATGCTGTGGTATGTACTCGATACTATTAAACTGTACCCAAGATGTTGAGCTCGTGAGGGATTATGAGGTTTTGACGAATCGATTGGATGGTTCGACTTAATTCGGATGCTAGGTGGTGAGATGCATTCTTGGGAGACTCCAGATACGAGGATAGCCTTTGGAGCTCAGTCCATGCAGCCACGACGAGACGAGTCCGAAGCGGTCGACATTAGAGAAAAGTGGAGTAAAAGGTTCGCACCAGATCTAGATGAGATGATGTTCCACTCCGCCGACATCAGAGAGGCGATGCGCATGCCGAGGCATGGTACTTGGACTTACCTTCCAGAAGGAGTCGCGATGAGTATGCAGTCGTTCCAGAGCAAGATGCAGATATAGGAAAGGACAACGACTTCCGGACAGTTGGCAGAGACGAGACATGGAAGAGACCGTGAGCAGGATTCCTTCCAGGACACTGCTGCAATGATACTTGCATCCAGGATCAGATGTGTCACGTACATTCAGAGAGCCAGAGGCCGACGCCAGTAATATGCTGTCTTACGAGTGGTCGCGATGATTGACCAAGAGATGACCAGAGAAGTGCCAGAACGGAATCGTCCCCGTTAGCACACCCGACAGGGCCAATGAGCCGATGGACCGAAAGATTGGTAATCCACAGTGAAGACTTTGACCCAGGAGTGGTCATGGTTACGCACACCAGCAGGACAGAGTTCATGATCATCGACGAGACGTCCCACTAGTGACCGCGACAGTTGGCCGAGATTCTTAGAGGATGCGCTGGAGCAGTACTATTCCGCCATTATTGATTCCGATATTTTGGGTGATTTATTCGTATGATTTAATTTTGATGATTGAGGATTTATGATCTTTGCACAGTGTTGCACTTGATATCGTTTTCGTGCTTTAGTTTCACATATTTGTGATTTTACGGTTTTAGACATTTGAGTTGATTTTGTGCATATGCACGCACACGATTTGGTTCCTGCACTCTGTATAGTTTATATATGCTTGCAGTGCAGTGATACGCCTTTTGTGCACTTAGATGCACTGGACTTCGATTTCGATTGTGATACTCGATATTTGTTTTGTGCACCTTGTGCACCTGATTGATTTTGCGCACGTTCGGTGCTTGATATTGGATTTCATGATTTCGTGCACGCTGGATGCACCTGATATGGATTTTCGCGCATGTTGGGCGCATGTTTTGAAGGATGGTTTTGGTGCACACCAGAGGCACTAAATTGAGAATTTTTCGTGCATGTCAGATGCACCTGATTTTGCTGTCAGGCACACATGTTGCCTACGACAGATGTTTCATGCACACCCGATGCACTTAGATGTTGTTTCTGTGTGCATGTATGGCACATTCATGGATTTTGATTTCCGTGCGCACCAGACGCACGTAGTATTCATGTGCATATTTTGGGATTGATTTCTTATAGAGCAGTACGTTTTTATGATATTGCTACATGTTTTCGTACTGAGCAGGACTAGTCAGAGGACAGTACCTGAATATATTTTGCATGCATTGATAGTTATTGAAGGGATTTCCAAAAAGCGAGCTATAGCCTCAGTATTTACCTACGTGTCTGATATGACACGAAATGTTTAAAACAAGGAGACTCTTCTAAATTGTTTCCAAAACGGCGGAACGTACATTTCAAACAAAGGTATATATGTATATAGCTATTTTCTTATGATAGACGTCCGCCACTGTGCCGTGTTATACGCGTTGCACAGCGACTTAAGAGATTTGGCATGCATTTCATTCAGATACTTACAGATATAGATTCGATGTTTACATGTATAGTTTCGAGTTATATCATATTGGTTTGATTTGGATTTGGCATTGATGTCTTCTCCATGACTCCGATGATTGTGGGATGCTTGACGGAGTTTTGATTTGAGTTATATACTCATTTTTTTTTCAAGCGCATGCACTGCGCTACGGTTTGTTTTATGTATTTACAGTTTCGGAGCCCCGACGACATGATGGTTTTTCTTAGATGTTTTAGTATTTGGGGAAGTTTGAATTTAAATTCGGGGACCGAATTTCTTTAAGGGGGGAAGATTGTAGCGTTTTGAAAATCGTTTCGGTGAAATTTCGAAAAATCGGTAAAATAAAGGGGTTTTCTGTAAAAAGTCAAAATACAAATATCTTATTATAAAAATTAAATATACATATTCTAGCTATGTAATTGCTATTATTTGGTGTTTATTGAGCCGCTGGTGAAATTTCAAATTTTCTGAAAAAAATATTATTTTATTATTATTTTAAGCCGTCACTAATACATTTAATTAGGGAAAATTACAAATTGGAATGAGTTGAAACAAATTTTGTGCATCATAAAACATTAAATAAAAATTTATCATGTAGTTTTTGGAACGAAATCATTTGCCAAAACGGTTTAGAAATTATTGAAGAAAAAAAGGCTTTTTTTAGCGTAAATGGATGTTTGGAGTATTGTATTTATCATTTTTCATCACCCCACACCCGTGCCCACACCCTCACACCCCCACTTACTCCTCCCCTTAGCCAAATTCAGCAGCCCTCACTTTTTCCCCACTTGGTTTGCAAAGGAAAGAAAAGGAAAAGAAAAGAAAAGAAAAGAGTAGAAAATGATATATTTTGAGTTGACTTTGACTTGAAACAACTTTCCCCACCTCACTCTCTCTCCTCACTCACCCACCCCCCCTCAAATCTGGCCGAAACTGATCCATAGAGCAGCAGCCCCCCTCCCCCAAGTTCTCACTCCATTTTTGCTTCAAAAATCCATAAAAAAGCATCAAAATCCATACAATTTCAAAGCTTTTTTCCAAATCCAACACTTACCCATTATTCCTTAGCATTTCAAGCATGGATCCTTGTGAAAAGAGAGCATTTTGGAGTGCCATGGATGCTTGTGGATCTTCATATGCTTTTGGGTATATTTCTAAACATTTTTTGTTGCTTAAATTGTCACTAATTTCTTAAGCTAATTTATTTAAGTGTTATTTGGATATGTGAGTTTAATTGCACGTTTTGGAATTCAAGAAAAGGGTTTGAATGCAAGTTAGGTTATTGTGAATTGGTGTATGGTTGTGATGGGTAGCTTACCATCTTAGAATTTGTAGAAAGTAATTTAGTAGTTAAATTTCATATTGTTGCATGGAAATGTTTAAATTAAGTTTTGTTTTTGCTAACTAGAGTTTTTGAAAAATTATCAAATGCTTAGATTAAAATATAATTAAGTGTTCATGTCATTATAACTATTATAATGAGTGGTTTAATGACTTTGGTTCATGCAAAACGAAGCTTAATTGATAAATTGTGAATTTTGCTTTAAAGGGTGTTATATTTGATATTTTGCAAACTAGGATTTTGGAAATTATGCAAATTTATGAGTTTAAATTATGGAAATGGTTTTTATGACTTATTTAAGATATTTAATAAATATATTGGCCGCTACATTCATTTAAATATCGTGTTTTGTACAAAAACGGCGATTTGTGCTTGCTAGATTTTCGGAAAAATGACTTTTTGAGTGAAATTGGCGTTTTTGTGAGTTTCAACCTAGTTTATATTAAAATTAGTGTTTGTGAATGTGCAAATGAGTGTATTTGGGTTTTTCTCGATGGTTTGGCGTTTGTACGCCGACGTCGAGGGTTTTTGGGTTGATTTGTGAAAGCAACCATAGGTTTTGACTTATGTGGGATTCGTGCGTCGTTTTGGTCATGAGTCGGATTTTAATGAGATATAGTGCGTTATGATATGTAGGTACCCCCATGTGGACTTCGAGACGACAAGCAAGTGCGTGGCAACGTCGACACCGGCTAGCGAGGACCAGGTGAGTAGATTTATATCTACGGGGAGAAGTCGGGTGGATGGCGTATAGCACCCCCGCAGTCCGTGGTGGTGTATACGGATGCGTATACACACCAACAATTATTATATGTTATTTGGGTTTAATAACGGTGCTTAGGATGGATATTAGTGTGTTGGATTATTTTAGCATTGCGAACCCTAGGGTAGTGTTGCACTACACATACACACATACATACTTGCATACATTCCTATTGATATGTGCTCATGGGATTCTTTATAGTTATGTGTTCACATGGGTATGGGACTATGTGTTCACATACGGATTGAGGATGATACTTGGGATTGAGCTGAGTCGATGAGATTTGATTTGAGGCCGTGAGATCGGTGATATAGCAGGGTTCGTATCTTAGATACGACATGACGTTGTAGCGGGTCCTTAACGTAGTGTTTCACACACGTCCATGCATACATAGGCGGTATCAGTATGGTACTAGACGTAGATCAGTACCCCGATCATGATATTTGATAAAGAGGATACCAGGTGAATAGTATGATGAATGTGATATTGACCCGTACCCAGATTGGGATGCCGTACGACGGATTTCCGTACGAGCTATATTGATGATTGATCCGCACTCTTGACTTGGGATGCCTGATTATAGATATGGTATCGGATATGATATTATTGAGGCGGGATCACCGACTATACATATACAGGTATGTATATGTATCGACTCAGATGATAGGCGGTTTCCTTACCTGTAGTTCAGCTTGTTAGTTCAGCCGTATAGTTTAGTGTAGTTGTTAGATTAGATTATACTTCTTACCTATTTCAAAAACTAACGAATCGTGGGCATTTTTAAAGACAGCTCAAGGGAATCTACGGATATTTCAAAAACGACGTATCTTTCATAAAAACACCGTAGCCGCTATTTTCAAAACCCCATGATTCGTGTTATTTCAAAAGGCACCATTTGTAGGACTTATATTAGATTATTGCAGATTAGTTATCGTTGTGTCTAGTATTCAGCTCCCGCACATTATTGCTGTTCGCTCTGCCTCGCATATTTATTTTGCTGCATATGCCATTATTGATATCATGCTGTTAGGACACCAGCACCATTACCGATGATGCGTATGTACCACGTACACCTACTTGCCGGCTCACACACATCTTCATCGGTAATTGCCTTGTCACGTACACTTTAGAGAATATAATTGCTTGACTTAGATTGTTAGCTGGTAGTTTTGACATGATATTAGTGTACTTCCCTTATATGCCATATTAGACATTGTAGTTATTACCTACCACTTCATGCATACTGTTATTCAGTTGTTCATGCCTAGTTCATTATCATTGACATATGCACTTGTGATGATTTCTTGAGATTTATGATATTTCTGGATTTCGGGGAAAGCCGCAAAATTTACAACTTATGATCTTTTAAAATATAAAATGTTGCGGTTTTCTAGTGATGTAAAGTGTCGTCCACCATGAGTTTGCTGTGGTTTTGGAGATCCGTGTCGAGGAGTGGAGGAACCGTCACGGGTACATGGTGGGCCCGGTATGGTACCCCGGGGCAAGAGGAATGTGTTGTTGACGTTGAGCCTGGCTGGGGAGCACTACCTACCGGTGATATTACCCGACGCGTCGGATATCCGGAGGATACCGTCGTGGTCTTGAGATGGATGGTAGGGGCCGGTCTGGACTGACGGCGCCCTAGATATTGAGCTTGAGACATTGATATTTCGAGATAGTGAGATTTATGTTTTGTGTCGATGCTAGACACTGTTGATACTGATTTCATTATGATACCTCAGTTTAAAAATACGAAGGAAATCTCACTAATTTATGAAAACAGTTTCTTTATTTACATGTATTCTATTTCATGCATTCATACCTCATTCATATGATATATTGCTACCTGAGGCACTGACACGGGCACATGTGATTACACTCAGGTTAGATATTACCCTAGACATTGTCATAGGCTGCCTGTTATACATATATTTGAGGATATATTATGATCATTGACCTAGGTTGCGTTATTTATGCGATTTCTGTGCGTAGATATTTTTCTATTCACGAGTTGGCAACTCACCCCCGTTGTGCCCCAGTTTCTTGCAGGTTTCCGTACAGGTTTCCTTACGGCTTTACGGGCATAGTTTCATTCGGGTGATTTGCTAGTAGGTGGGTTTACTTGTATCATACCCCCATTATTTACCTTGTATGATATTATTCAGTTGTATCTAGTAAATTCCATCAACCAAACATGTATTTTTTGAGATAGAGACCAGTGTTGGTTATTCTTTCGACCTTAGAGTCGCTCGTTATATTTCTGGTGGTTTTGAGTTTCCTTTTGAGTTTTGATCCTCGCCGTTGGCGTTGTATATTATATTGTTTATGTGGTTGTGACCGTCGATTGACGAAGAGCTAGCTCCCGCTTGGGGATGCCTTTTTCTTGATTTCGTATACTATTCATGTTGTATCCCGTTTGGGGGCCAGTATTTACAAAGGAGACTCTGCCGAAATTTTCAGTAAAATTTTGATGTTTTAAAAACCGCATAATTCGGCTTATGCTATTGAACTACTTGCTTTAAGTTGGTTTTTCCTGCACTCTACTATTTTCTTGGTTTGGATTTCTGGGTTTTCGGTTTACTTAGATTACGTACGCCTCGAGACGTTCGTAGTTTAAGTGCCGGTCATGTTCCGTACTTTCGGGTCGTGACACTCGCCGAGAACTCCCAGATGGTATTATACCTCACGTCAGATGGCAGTTCTCTGGTGACACTGGTAAAGCTTAGTCTGTTGACCCGAGATCGTCATAGAGTCTTGTGTGTCTCCCACTGTGCTTTGATTTCCACCCTACCACGGCTCTACTGAGTCGTGCAAACAGGTGGTTTTTTGGTACAGTCCCGATTCACATGGAGGCAATGAGCGATAGGAGGGGATTTGTCTCTCCCGGTATTGGGGGTTGATGTTGCGCTATGCTCGACTGGCCATAACAGGAAATCCCTGGCCAGGGTTGCAGTGACCTACTGGTAAGTGTTATCAGTAGTTTCACACATGTCATGGACTTCACGTCGGCAAGATTTATCGAGCTACTGGGGTCTGACGTTTACCACCCCTAGGCGAGATATGCGACATATCAGACGAACAGACCGGACTGTACGGTAAGTGTTACTGGTTGGATTCACAGGAGTGTGAGCGGGCTTGCTCGTCGATCTTCTGATCGCTCAATACCCGGGTGGCCGTTACGTTTAGCAGACCGCTTGCGGCTTGTGGGTGTTTGATATGATCATCATCTGCTACCGGCGTATTGACGAGTCTTTAGAGTCCTACACAGAGGTTTCCTGGCTCAAGCGAAACGAAATAGGAGCGCATATGATATATGTGCAGGACCGAGAATAATGCGTGTATGTGATATCGTATTTTATTCTCGCGATGAATGTATCGATTCGTTATATGCGATATAACCTAGTTATCGAATCAAGGATTGATTCGATAAGCTGATACATAGGATACTAGTCGGTTATATGCGATATGACCGGATCGTTAAATCAAGTGTTGATTTAATGATTTAATGTATAATTATATATTTGATATATTACTTTGCATTAACTAGTATTGGTTCACTTTAAATGGATTTTCTCACTTGAATTGTGCAAGTTGTATATGTGATATACTTTTGTGCACAAGATTGTATCATGTTTGATGATACATGCAAGCTTGGGTTTGTGTAAAGAATTGACCATGGTTATATGAATGGTTAGGGTTTCTTTTATTTACTTATTCATTTATTCTTTATTGAAAGAAATAAAATGGTGGCTAAGTTTGGTTTATCTTTGAAGCTTCATGAAGCTTTGAATGGTTGACTATTTTGTTTCTTTCCTTAACCCTAACCATTCACTTTAACCTTGGTTTATTCTCTACATCTAACCATAGTTGACATTATGATAAGTATGATTTATTTTCTATTTTCTAATTAACTTATCATATCTTCTTCTTCTTCTTCATCTTCTTCTTCCATGAAAAGAAGCTTGCTACATCAATGGTGATTGATGAAAAAGTGTGAGAAATCCAAATCTAAAGTTTACCCACTTCCTATTTCTTCATCCTCTACCTCTTTCCAAGTAATATAGGGTGTTTCCTTCACAAGTTTTCTTGACTTGGAGAAGTTGGAGCTTGATCTAGCGATGCCTCGACGTAGATCATCTTCGGCATCGTCGTCGATGACCTAGCCCGCTTTTTCTCCGATGAAGCCGACGCTCGAGCCCAAGATCCGATTTGTACAGCGAGGAGACTTCATCGCGGAGCCATGGAGGTGGAGGACCGGATCTACAAAGGTTGTATTTCCGTTCTTTTAGTTAAGTTGTGATTGAAATATTTTCTGACGTGTATATGTAAAAAGTAACGACAATCAAAAAATTATATTGACCGCAATCAAACCACGGTGTCAGATGTAGTTAATGAATGAGTGCGGATCGTCCACAGGGATTGTGCAATTCAATTGTATTTTGATACGTTTGAAATGAAATGTTAAACAACAATAAACGAAAACATGATTCAAGATGTGATTTGTATTCGAGTGTCACTATCCTTTATGCAAGAATCAAGAAACTATAAACAATCAAGAATCGGTTGTTTTGATAATATTTCCAATCAACAATCAAGAATATAAGAGAGGCTCGTAGGAGTCGATCGGATCTTTAGACGTGATGTAATCTAAAGGGTTTCGTGTTCTTGTCCTTCGAAGAATTGATACTAGATCAATGGTGATCGACGAGAGTTAGGGTTTTCTTGATGAAATTAGGGTTTCATCTCTTAACCCTTATTCTTTCGAGGATACCATTTATATTCTAGCCTCTAGCAATTCCAAGAAACGATCGGAACTCCCCAATCTCGAGCGATGTCGATCAAGAAAGCATCGCAACGAATTGGGTCGTCGATTCTTGAACTTGCTAGGGTTTACAAACTCGTGGGATTCAAGAATCGATTACAAATTTGTTACATAATCATACTAAAGATCGTTTCGACTCCCCGACGAGCGGAGTTTTATTCACACATCACCACAAAGACAATATTCAAGAATAGGAATGATAACATGATGCGGAATTTAAAGAAAACAAGATAAAAGAATATCACCTTTTATTTAATCAACAATTTCAATACATTCTTTCAAGAATCTACAAGAAGAAGAAATCGATCGTTGACTCGGCTTCGCTCGTCTCCGTGGATCGTGGATCTACTTTGATCTCTTGCCCGATTGAAGATCGGCTCGGCTCATAAAAGGGTTGAAGGCATCTTGCTTGGCTTGCACTCAAGATCTTGAATTGTGGTTGGATTTAGGGTTAGGGTTTCCTACAAGCTCTCTCACTAAACTTGAGGAAGAGGGGATGAAGAAAGAGATTGATTTTCTAAACTTCAATAAGGTTGAATAATTCTCAAATGATGAGCCTAGGGTCATATTTATAGACT
The DNA here is from genome assembly GCA_030015575.1 of Agapanthus africanus. Taxonomy (NCBI): domain Eukaryota; kingdom Viridiplantae; phylum Streptophyta; class Magnoliopsida; order Asparagales; family Amaryllidaceae; genus Agapanthus; species Agapanthus africanus. The sequence goes on from CM057349.1 coordinate 175,007,089, forward strand.
CCCAAATCCTAGGTTAGATTTGAATTAGAACTTTCCCTCCCAAAGTTTGTTGAAGGGTTTCTAGAAGGAGTTTGTTAGGAGTTAGCTTAGGGTTTAAGCTAGGGTTTAGGGAAAGTTCTAGAAAGATTAGGCTAGTTTGGGTGTTTGCTGATCTGGAGGAAGTATCTGGGATATTCTGGAAGTTTGTGAGCATTTCTGAGCAGTGGGAACTGAAACAGGAGTTTTGGTGAAATTTGAGGAGCTGAGTTACTGGGCCCGCCGCGCAACCGCCGCACAATGTGCCTATATGCCGCGCTTCCGCCGCGCATTGTTGGCCTTGGGATCTGTGCCTTCTTCTGCTGCTTGGTACTTCTGTTTGGGCTTTTCTCTGATGTTTAGAATTTCAGTTTCCCTTCTGTGTTGATACCAGATTTGAGTTGAGTGAGTTTACGAGCAATTGTAATGGTCGAGCGATGTAATGATCGAGCAAGCATCTCTTTTCCTGCATAGACTTCGAAACAGGGGTTGCAAGATATGGAAAATATGCTATGTAATGTAATGCAGTCAATTTCCCTAGAAATGCCGGTTTTAAGGTCGAATACATGTAATCTGATATTTTGCGACCGATTTGCTAATATGTGAATTATGAATACCGTACACTTCTATATGGATGCAAATGATAAGGAAATTGCCGGTTAAAATATGCAATATTTTCGACTGATCAAATACCCCCAAACTTAATTTCGATCGTCTCGAGAGAATGTTTTATTAAAAAGAGAGAAGGAGAAAATAAAGAAAGAGAAAAACTAACTAGCACACTTTCGTAGGCAACACGATTGCACTGAGCATGTGCAACAAGCCTTTAAACCTCTAGGTGTCCCTAGTAGGAGGAGTGTTGTCTCCTGAGGGTTTTCAGCGGATTGCACCCACAAAATCCAATAATAAAAGCAAGATCATGAATATTACATTTAAAGAAGAGAATTGTAAAAGAAAAGCTTTGAAAATTAGGGTTTCCAACTAAGCTAGCTTTTCGGTTGTCATGAGCCCTATCTTAATGGTCATGAAAAGATGTTAGAAATCACGTCCTCCCTCAATAAAACATCGTCTTATTCTTCATTCCTATCTTTATTCCAAACATCGATCATATCACCCTGCGTGTGTGTAAAGACATCCCTACACCCGGAGAATTCAATTCAAGCTATCATACCCTTGCCCATCGGCCTCAGTACTTCTTGGCAAACGAGATTGCTTACACACTTTCATGCGACCGTTAATACTTCTTGAGGTACTAACCGACCGATTACTAATGTGCTTGCATGCTTGGTGTATTTTCCTCGTCTTGCACCACCTCAGGCATAGCAGTGACTCCCAGACCAGTTGACCTTGGGGCACTAGGTGAAGAAGCACCCTTTTGCTATATATTTTTATTGCCCTTGGTGATAACAAAACCAGTATCCATTTTTCTCACCACTTTAAAACACATATTTTTTTTTCATACTTTTGGCTTTAAGACAAGAGCATTTCAAGGTATCCTCTACTATCCCAGGCTTTAAGACGTGTGTAAGTGCGAATAGCAGGGTAGCCACGTTCAAAATGTTTGGCTTCCAGAATAGAAACTATTTTTCAGACTTATTTTTATCCTCAGATTAGTGACGTCCTTCCTCTTACTAACCCTTGGGACAACGGCTCATAACTACTTATTACTAGTTCGTATAAGAAAACTTCTAATTTTCTTAGTTTTCTAAAAATTTTCTAATCTCATGTATGCAATTTTTCACTATCTAAACTTTCATTATCTTATTTATATACAAAAAAGGTGTAAATATTAAAATTATTTTTATATTTGAAAATTTTTAAATTTTTATGGGTTTTGAAAATTTTTCAATTTGTATAGATTTTTAAAAGAAATGTTTTGTGCTTATGCAGATGATATGCAAATGATGCGAAAATAAGCACAAACCTCCCCCAAACTTGTTTTCAACAGTGTCCTCACTGTTGCCGACAGCTATACCTACAAAAATCTGTAAATCTGGGGGGAATTATTAGTGGGGGCAAAATATATAAGTGAAGAACTTCCCCCAAACTTGTTTTTCACTCACCTTCATTCAAAAGATGATGCAATGATATACAGGATATGAAGGTGAGACGGAGGAATTTTAATCCAAATAAACTGGCTCTTGTAAGAACAAGAGCTCCTCCGTGGGGTCAGTGGAAAAATACGGCTTTAGTCTATGTCCATTTACTTTGAAAATTGTGCCGATTTTAACATTTTCTACTTCTACTGCCCCGTGCGGGAATACAGACCGCACAACAAATGGTCCCTTCCATCGAGATCGGAGCTTACCCGCGTGAAGGTGTAAACGTGAATCATAAAGAAGGACTTGTTGACCAGGTAAAAATGTTTTCCTTAAAATGCTTTTATCGTGAAAAACCTTAGTCCTATTCTTTGTGATTACAGCATTATCATAAGCTTCATCGCGGAGTTCGCTTAGCTCGTTAAGTTGCAGCTTCCGAAAGTTGCAAGCAAGGTTTAAATCAAAATTTATTTCTTTTATAGCCCACAATGCTTTATGTTCTATCTCAACAGGTAGATGACATGCTTTACCAAAAACTATCCTATATGGAGACATTCCTAGGTCGGTCTTATATGCAGTCCTGAATGCCCAAAGAGCATCCGTCAATTTGGTCGACCAGTCTTTTCTATTTTTAGCAACAGTTTTCTCCAGGATAAGTTTGATTTGTCTGTTTGAGATCTCAGCCTGCCCGCTTGTTTGGGGATGATAGGGTGTAGAAAGACGGTGGTTGATTGAGTACTTTCGCATCAGAGTCTCGAAAGATCTGTTGCAGAAGTGCGTCCCATTATCGCTAATGATAGCGCGTGGGTGTCCAAATCGCGAAAAGATATTCTCTTTCAAGAACTTAATGACAACTTTCCTGTCATTAGTGCGACATGGAATGGCTTCTACCCACTTTGAGACATAATCAACCGCCAGCAAAATGTACAGATTCCCAAAGGAGTTGGGAAAAGGACCCATAAAATCAATGCCCCAAACATCAAACATTTCAACAACCAAGATGGGTTGCTGAGGCATTTCATTCCTCTGGGATATTCTACCCGTATACTGACATTGTGTACAGGTTTTGCAATACTCAAATGCGTCCTTGAATAAGGTCGGCCAATAAAATCCACATTGCAAAACCTTTTCCGCTGTCTTTCTAGGACCAAAGTGACCCCCACAAGCCTGATCATGACAAAATGAAAGAACACTCTTGAACTCTTCACTCGGGACGCACCGGCGAATGATCTGATCAGGACAATATTTAAACAAATAGGGCTCGTCCCAGTAAAAGTGTTTTACTTGGGAAAGAAAACGATATTTGTCCTGTTTTGACCAATCGCTCGGTATAAGTCCCGTGGCATGATAGTTCACAATATCCCTGAACCATGGTTCAGCGGATATGCTCAAGAGTTGTTCATCAGGGAATGAATCATTGATCGGCAGGGTCACAGGGGAAGAAACGATGCGTGAAAGGTGGTCAGCTACTACGTTTTCACATCCTTTCTTATCTTTGATAACAAGATCAAATTCTTGTAACAGTAGGATCCAACGTATTAGTCGACCTTTTGCATCTTTCTTCGCCAGAAGATGTTTTAAAGCGGAATGGTCAGTATATACAACTATAGGTGAGCCGATTAAGTAAGGCCTGAATTTTTCTAATGCAAATACAACCGCTAAAAGCTCTTTCTCGGTGGTTGTATAATTGATTTGCGCATCATTCAGGGTCTTACTGGCATAGTAAATCACGTGTGGCATCTTATCGATGTGCTGTCCTAAGACTGCACCTACTGCAAAATCAGATGCGTCACACATCAGCTCAAAGGGGTAGTCCCAATTTGGTGATGATAAAACGGGGGCTGTGGTGAGTGAGTGTTTAAGTGAGTCGAAAGCTGTCTCGCAATCCGAGTCAAAGTGGAAGGTCGTATCCTTGGCCAGGAGTAGTGTTAAAGGTCTAGCAATTTTGCTAAAGTCCTTAATGAATCTCCTATAAAAGCCCGCATGGCCAAGGAAAGAGCGAATATCTTTGACGCTTTTGGGATGAGGCAGGTTTTGAATGACATCTACTTTAGCTCTGTCAACCTCAATGCCTTTCTGTGAAATGACATGTCCAAGTACTATTCCTTCTTGGACCATAAAGTGGCATTTTTCCCAGTTTAATGTCAAGTTCTTCTCTTTGCAACGAGTAAGAACAGCGTCTAGATTCGCTAGGCAATCAGAAAAAGAGTCTCCAAAAATCGAGAAGTCGTCCATAAAGATCTCCAAAAAATTCTCTACCATATCAGAGAATATCCCCATCATACACCGCTGAAAGGTAGCGGGAGCATTGCATAACCCAAAGGGCATGCGACTGTAAGCAAAGGTACCAAAAGGACAAGTAAAAGTGGTTTTATCTTGATCCTTTTTGGCGATGGGGACCTGATTGTAGCCTGAGTATCCGTCCATAAAATAATAAAACTCTCGTCCCGCTAAGCGTTCCAGCATTTGATCAATAAATGGTAGAGGAAAATGGTCTTTCCTCGTAGCAGCGTTGAGTTTTCTATAATCAATGCATACACGCCACCCAGTTTGGGCGCGTGTCTGAATCAACTCATTCGCTTCATTTGTGATAACTGTGATGCCGGATTTCTTAGGAACGACATGTATAGGACTCACCCACTGGCTATCGGAGATGGGGTAGATAATACCATTATCTAAGCACTTGACGATTTCTTTCATGACAGCTTCCTTCATGACGGGATTCAACCGTCTCTGTGGTTCTCGGGTCGGTCTGGCATCATCCATCACATGTATATGATGTTCAACTATCAAGGGACTAATCCCTTTGATGTCCGCCATACTCCAACCAAACGCCTCTTTATTAGATCTCAATACCGATAAAAGGGCATTCTCTTGCTCTGATGCAAGAGAAGCGGAAATGATAACCGGTAATGACTCGTTCTCACCAAGATATGCATATTTCAGGTGAGAAGGTAAAACTTTGAGATCTAACTCAGGCGGAGAAATGATAGAAGGAAGGGTCATAGATTGATTTTTGGATCTACAAAGAAGCTCAGAGCCTGTGAAAGATACAGACTCGGGTGGAGAAAAGTCAGAAGTGCAGGACTCATGTGTAGCTAAAGTGTCCTCACTAAGATCTTGTGCTAAGTCAAACAGAGATGTGCTAGTGTCATCGAGATCAGTAAAGCAAAAATCCTCAGCTCCACAACTATCGGGAGCGATCTCATGGACAGAGCACACATCTAAAATATGAGCAGAGGGTTCTGACGGCTGACTTCCAACTTTATAGATATTTAGTTCAATAGTCATATTTCCAAATGATAAATTCATTGAACCATTTCTACAGTTTATAACAGCGTTGGAAGTGGCAAGGAAAGGACGACCTAGAATCACCGGAATTTGGCCCCGGGGGTTTGCTACAGGATGTGTGTCGAGCACAATGAAGTCTACGGGGAAAACAAATTCCCCGACCTTTATCAGCACATCCTCTAATTCACCCCTTGGTTTGGTGATAGATCGGTCTGCCATCTGGAGAGTGCAATGAGCAGGTTTCAGCTCTCCAATCCCTAATTGCTCATAGACAGAATAAGGTAACAGGTTAACACTCGCGCCAAGGTCTAACAGAGCACGATTTATGTTTTTACCCCCAATCGAAATCGAAATTGTAGGACAACCTGGGTCCTTTCTTTTCTTTGGAAGCTGGGGTATAAAAGCAGTGCTGATATTATTAGACATAAAGACCTTCTTCGGCACTTGAGTCTTCCTCTTCCTAGTGCACAAGTCCTTTAGAATCTTCGCATAAGCGGGGACTTGCTGAATCGCATCTAAGAGAGGGATATTGATGTTAACCTGTTTGAACATCTCTAAAATTTTCTCCATATGAGGACCCGTTCTATTAGCCCTTAGCCGGTTCGGGTAAGGTGCTTTCGCAATAAGCGCGGGGTCCATCACAGGAGAAGGAAAGGGGGGTAGACGAGGTCCCAAAGGAGGTGTGGGGACCGTCTGTGGAGAACTATAAGGGTTGGGTGAAGGTGTTGAGCCTAAGGGGAAATGGAGAATAGGCTCGTGCGAAGGTGGTTTGGTAGAAGAAGAAGGATCAGAAGGTGAAGTGTGTGTATGTGGGAAAGACTCAGCCGGGGTGTTGATATGATTTTCAGTATCATCAATACCTTCCCCGACATGATTGTTCAGCACTCTTCCCGATCTCAACGTTGTGATGGCATTTACATTGTAATGCCCAGGATTCTGTAGGGGTTGAGAGGGAAGTTTCCCTTTTTCTCTCGCACTCATTTCGGCTTTTAAGCGTGCTATTTCAGCTTCCATCGTGCGAATACTCTCAGCTTGGGACGCTGAGTTTTTCTTTATTTCACTGACGGAAGATCTAACTTCAGTCGAAACATCCATGAAATTTGATAAAAGTGATTTCATGGTTTGAGTGAATTGAGAGAACTCGTCAGAACAGGGCTGCATAGGATTAGACTGTGCAGGAGTGTTGCCCTGATTTTGGAAATTTTGTGACTGGTAGGGGTGCTGAGTGAGTTGTAGGGGTTGCTGTTGTGGTGGAGGAAGAGCCCGTTGAAATTGATTCGTGTTTGGAACCGTGTTTTGAGATTGTGATTGGTTCCAAGCAAAATTCGGGTGGTTCCTCCAACCCTGATTGTAACTGGAAGAATATGGATCGTTTCGAGGTCGTTGAAATGCGGCATTAGAATGCTCGTGACCTTGAAACGCAGAGTTTAATAGACATTCTTCCGTTAAATGTGACGGATCAGAACAGCACCCGCAAACAGTTTTGGGGAGCGACATTGGGTTTAGGGAGGCTACTGCAAATTTGTGTTCCATAGCGTCGAGCTTCTTTTGCATTGCTGCCATTTCAGCTCGGACACCTATGGACACATCTATTTGGTGTACGCCACCCCTATTCAATGGTTGTGTTCCACTCTCCCAAATTAGTGACTTTTCAGCGAACTCTTCTAAGTATCGCCAAGCTTCCCCGTCATCTTTGGTCATAAATGTACCTTGACACATGTTTTCAAGGCTTTGTTTAGTGCTAGGGTTACTGCCCTCATATATGATTCGGCAAAGCTCCCATCTCGGGATGCCGTGATGAGGACATTGAACCAATAGATCCTTGAAACGTTCAAAGTATTTTGAAAATGGTTCGGCAGGGAGCTGGGCAAATTGGTTCAGTTCGCTACGGATTCGAGCCGTCTTTTGGACTGGGTAAAATTTCTTAAGGAATGCAGCGACGAATTCTTCCCAATTCGTAATAGAGTGTGCGGTGGTGTTGTATAGCCACTTCTCGGCTATATCGCACAAAGTAAATGGAAGAAGTCGTAGACGCATCGCATCCACTGAAAGTTGAGACGTACCCATCATTGCGCATACGTTTTCAAATTTGGTAATGAAAACGTAAGCGTCCTCGGTCTCGAGTCCGTGGTATTTGGGTAAAAGATTGATATACTGGGGCTTAATCTCAAAATTATCCCCATTGGCTGGTGGTGTGGATAAGCAGGTCGAAAGTGGACCTCTATGTGGATAACATCTTTCCTGGAGAGAAATGTGGGGTGGAGTAGGATTCTGCACACCAACGGACGGTGGCAGATTAGGGTTAAAGAAGTTTGATGGATTCGGATCCATCGGTGTGGGTGTGGTAGTGGGTAAAGAAAAGGTAAATGGAGAATTATCGACTTCGGAGTCGATAAAAGGTACGCGGACTAAACGGGCACTAGAATCCCGTGTCCAGCCTATCTTGTACTAAAAAGGGTTAGTACAAGTGGCAGCGTTGACTTATAATTAGGGGTAAAATGAATGCGGTGCTTGCTTTAAAAAGGGACGGATTTTGAAAAAATGATGCGACAAAACAAATGCAGCACACAAACCCTAGAATCTAATGGTCACCTAGGTCCGATCTCTAGACCGCTCCTAACTGCCAAAAGACAAGCCGCAGGATAGAATCCTCCACTGCCTCTTTGTCCCCCTGTGGCCGGATAAGTGCCAGGTAAGTGGGAAGGAACCACCACTACAGTGGACCTAATTAATAACCACTAGCCTTAGACACACTCGCCTTAGGCACCACAAGAAAACGCGGATAAGCAATGAATTACCCACGACCTTCTCTTGTTCTATTGAGCGCGACAGTCCTTAGAGTCTTCTCTAGATTTCTTTTAGTTAATGGGGGTAATGCGGATGCAAGTTTGACGATTTTCGGGGCCTAGGAAGGGTAATGAAATCCCCACCTAATTTGGATTTGGCCGTGCCCCTTAAATTTCCGTATTAGAATGCAAACAACCAAGAAATCAAAATCACACACAATTTTATTTTTGCTTTTGCGCGCTGCGATTTATTTGCAAAGAATCCTGCAGCAAAGGGTTAATTGGAGCTAAAAAGGGTGAGAGGAGAGAGACAGAAATCACCTGCAGAAAAATACCACAGAGAACTCCCAATACTGCGGCGCTTCCGCCGCAAAATGCATGTATATGCGGCTCTTCCGCGGCTGGATGATGGGAACAGTGTACAAGTTTTCTTCAGCAAGCTCCTGTTGCTGTCTACAGCTCTCTGGTATATTCAAACAAATTTTTCCACAGAACAGAATGCTCCAGATCACCTTGCAATCAAATCACAACACACGTGTAAGAGTTTGTACGAATTTTGAATTCAAGAAGTAGAACGTAATAATTCTTTCACTTCAAACTATAAATGCAAATGAATTAGCGCGATCCCCGGCAACGGCGCCATTTTGATTGAAATATTTTCTGACGTGTATATGTAAAAAGTAACGACAATCAAAAAATTATATTGACCGCAATCAAACCACGGTGTCAGATGTAGTTAATGAATGAGTGCGGATCGTCCACAGGGATTGTGCAATTCAATTGTATTTTGATACGTTTGAAATGAAATGTTAAACAACAATAAACGAAAACATGATTCAAGATGTGATTTGTATTCGAGTGTCACTATCCTTTATGCAAGAATCAAGAAACTATAAACAATCAAGAATCGGTTGTTTTGATAATATTTCCAATCAACAATCAAGAATATAAGAGAGGCTCGTAGGAGTCGATCGGATCTTTAGACGTGATGTAATCTAAAGGGTTTCGTGTTCTTGTCCTTCGAAGAATTGATACTAGATCAATGGTGATCGACGAGAGTTAGGGTTTTCTTGATGAAATTAGGGTTTCATCTCTTAACCCTTATTCTTTCGAGGATACCATTTATATTCTAGCCTCTAGCAATTCCAAGAAACGATCGGAACTCCCCAATCTCGAGCGATGTCGATCAAGAAAGCATCGCAACGAATTGGGTCGTCGATTCTTGAACTTGCTAGGGTTTACAAACTCGTGGGATTCAAGAATCGATTACAAATTTGTTACATAATCATACTAAAGATCGTTTCGACTCCCCGACGAGCGGAGTTTTATTCACACATCACCACAAAGACAATATTCAAGAATAGGAATGATAACATGATGCGGAATTTAAAGAAAACAAGATAAAAGAATATCACCTTTTATTTAATCAACAATTTCAATACATTCTTTCAAGAATCTACAAGAAGAAGAAATCGATCGTTGACTCGGCTTCGCTCGTCTCCGTGGATCGTGGATCTACTTTGATCTCTTGCCCGATTGAAGATCGGCTCGGCTCATAAAAGGGTTGAAGGCATCTTGCTTGGCTTGCACTCAAGATCTTGAATTGTGGTTGGATTTAGGGTTAGGGTTTCCTACAAGCTCTCTCACTAAACTTGAGGAAGAGGGGATGAAGAAAGAGATTGATTTTCTAAACTTCAATAAGGTTGAATAATTCTCAAATGATGAGCCTAGGGTCATATTTATAGACTCCCAAATCCTAGGTTAGATTTGAATTAGAACTTTCCCTCCCAAAGTTTGTTGAAGGGTTTCTAGAAGGAGTTTGTTAGGAGTTAGCTTAGGGTTTAAGCTAGGGTTTAGGGAAAGTTCTAGAAAGATTAGGCTAGTTTGGGTGTTTGCTGATCTGGAGGAAGTATCTGGGATATTCTGGAAGTTTGTGAGCATTTCTGAGCAGTGGGAACTGAAACAGGAGTTTTGGTGAAATTTGAGGAGCTGAGTTACTGGGCCCGCCGCGCAACCGCCGCACAATGTGCCTATATGCCGCGCTTCCGCCGCGCATTGTTGGCCTTGGGATCTGTGCCTTCTTCTGCTGCTTGGTACTTCTGTTTGGGCTTTTCTCTGATGTTTAGAATTTCAGTTTCCCTTCTGTGTTGATACCAGATTTGAGTTGAGTGAGTTTACGAGCAATTGTAATGGTCGAGCGATGTAATGATCGAGCAAGCATCTCTTTTCCTGCATAGACTTCGAAACAGGGGTTGCAAGATATGGAAAATATGCTATGTAATGTAATGCAGTCAATTTCCCTAGAAATGCCGGTTTTAAGGTCGAATACATGTAATCTGATATTTTGCGACCGATTTGCTAATATGTGAATTATGAATACCGTACACTTCTATATGGATGCAAATGATAAGGAAATTGCCGGTTAAAATATGCAATATTTTCGACTGATCAAGTTGTTAACTAGTTTCATTTGTCGCCTAAATATCTAGTTAACGATCCGTAGTCTAGGGTTTCTCGGCACCGTAATATTAGAAATTTGCATGGATGATGACTTATGAGACCTCACTAGGGTGCCTAGGAACCCTACAGTGGTATCAGAGACAAGCTAGAGCCTTAGGCGAAGTCCCGACGGAGTTAGAAGTCCGATCGACCCGAAACCCCGACTTGAAAAATGCTCTTTGGACATTTCTGTAAAATGTGGTTTTTTGTAAATTAAAAATATTCAGAAAAATCAGCAGGAAGATCTAAGGGTTACTGTAAAATTCGAGGGCATGATTCCTTAATATCGCCGCGGATCCGCGGCATGAGAATGCTCATGCGGCGGTTCCGCGGTCAGTTTGTCGTTTTGTGCATCGAAGTTTGCACAGTAATTCTTAGTTGTCTGTGCTGGTTTTCCGGGGAATTTTATAATAGTTTTTTCCAGAGTTGCATTTTTGGGTTGTATTAGGGACTCGGTGTTTCGATAGGATTGTCTAATTTTGTCAGTGTGTTTTTCCGGGTATTTTAGAATATGTTAAAAAGTTCGACCGGATATAAATACCCACTTTTTCCCCTGCCGGGAAATTTCCAATTGTTGGATATTTCCGTAGTTTAACGACGTTCTAAGTAGTGCAAGTAACGCGATGGTCCCTCTAGAAGACAACAAACCTTAACTCGATTATGTGACCGTCTTGAACTGCCCTTTGAACCTTCGGGTTTGGGGCAGTACGGCGTGCCACATGTGAGGCGTTGGCTTGACCCTTCTACGGCTGGACCGTTGGTACTGAGGCACGAAATGAATGCTATTAGACTTATTTCATGTGTTGAGCCGTATCGGGAAAACTTGGGTGTTCGATTGCTCGATCGAAAAGTTTAGCATTTTCTATTTATCCGGAATGTGATACAACAATTGGAATTCACAAAAGTTATGTGATAACTGAATGAATGTTATAAACATAGCAGTTTAGTCTCACTTGATCGGTTGCCACGGAATTTTGATGTGATCAAAAGTCCGTCGCAATCACGTAGTGTACGCGGATACTCGCCGGGTAAACTTGATAGACAGCCTCACCCCATAGCCCCGACCAAGTGACTGTAGGAGAACCCCTTCGCCGAAAGCATTCGTCCGGGTGCTCGCGGCAGCGGTGTTCCGCCTTGGTGCACTTTGTCGACGGTGTCGGGGGTGCGGCCGCCTACTAAAGTTTGCGACGAGCATTCGATCAGAATGTCGGGAATCCTGTTGAATTGCCCGACTTGATATTGAAAAGAGTTTTCAATAATGAGACAAAAATGCGGGGTTTATAATTGTTAGGCATGTGATGTCTAAGAAATTCATTTGGTCAGGCATGCGATGTCTGAGGAGGTTGCGGATTCCAACTGTTGTAGTTTTACACTTTCTTTTCTGTGACCGTAAGTGTAATATGTGATATCGCCGGTTTCGTTGCTATATCTCAACGACAATTGGGATGCGCATATTTACTTACGTTGATGACATGTGATGTTATGTGTTGCTGGATATGTTATATTGGATCGTCGTATTTGAATAGCCGGGTTTTTTTTATGTGAGATGAGTGTTTTTCATTTTCATTCATGTAAAAACTTGTATGTAATATTTGGGGCACTTCCAGGTTGCGGAAGTAGTCACCGTATGTATATTATTTCCTTTTCCGCATTAGGATAGACCCAAGGAGGGGAGCACAAGTAACCGGGTTCTGGGGTCCAGTGGGAGACCAACTCGAGGAGTCGAGTCCGGGTCTCCTAACCCTAGAATTGGTAGGGTTGCTTGCCGCTCTCGTAGGGGTCTAGGGGTGTGGGGTTGGCTATTCATCACGACCGTGGAATCCGTGTTTTATACTGGCTCGTATTGAAAACACGGACGTCCTAGTATATCCAATATTTCATATGATTCTTCTGCTGTGATTTATCTGTGATGTGATCATATGATGTTCTGTGATAGATATTATAGTATATATGATATATTATATAAACGTTGCTTATGTTTTACACCCGCACTAGCCCTGCCCCGCTCTGCCGTTAGTTACCTAACCTAACGGTGCAGACAGGACATTGAGGCGAATGCGGATGGCATAAGCATACGTTATATTTATCTGTGATGGAGAGGTGGACTTAAATGATGGGATATTCATTAATGAGATTAATGAAAGAAAATAAACCTAATTGATGTTGTCGAATCGAATTTCAAAATAAAAACAGGTAGCTACAGTTCTTGCTTTGCATCGCGGTGTTCATTATAGAACATCTTGCACCTTATTCGATGAGGAAAGGACCGAGATCCCTTCACCGGGAGTGACTCCTTTAGCAATAACTGGCAGGTGCTACAACCCTCGGTTTGTCTTTGATCGCTTCTATAGTTTCCGCTTTGCACAGTGATATATATGATATATCCCGCACCTCATTTGACGAGGAAAGGGCCGACGATCCCTTCACCGGGAGTGACCCCTTTAGCAAAACTAGAAAAGCTTCAAAAACATTCCATTTAAAAACCATTTGATTCCGCAACGAGATCAAGTTCAAAGCGTTAAAGGTTTTCACAAAAGCCAGACGCAACCCTCCGTCATTTTAGGAAGTAGAGTACTTAGTATTCGTGCTGTGTTTGTTGACCATAGTCAAGGCACAGTGTACGGTAGCTAAGTGATGTCTTCCTACACCGCATATGATGCGATTAGTTAGGACAGTCGCGTGACTTTGTTGACCTTAGTTAAGGGTCATGTGGGTGGGTCTAATTAATCACGAAATGACGGGTAGAACTTGACTAGTACTTATGATTTGTTGACCATAGTTAAGGTCATAGGTGCTAGGGGTAAAAACCTTTATCGGGAGTTTCAAGTGTTGAAACTTGCAATGAGATTGCATACCTTCTATGTTATAGTTGGATCCCGATACCCACTGCGAGTAATTGTTACTCCTGGGAGAGTTTCGCACTTTACAATTAGCCGATCAAGTAGGTATCTAGAAAGGTGTCAACGGGGTTATGCCTCTGGGAAAGCGAGGTTTACAGTAATTAGGTCCGTGCGAAAGCACGGGGAACCTCCCTCAAAGTACCGACACTGGCCTGGCTGAAAGATTGGCGAACTTGTAGAGTGTAATTAATCCCGGCTAGTCTTTCCTTTTAAGGTTTGAAGGAAGATTTGATAAAAACAGTGGGAGCCATCCTGATTAGATAAAATAAATAACCAATCTGATCTTGCAAGAGCGCACGAAGAGTGTTTTCTTCTCTCTCTCTCCAGGTAGCGACCATATCACGCCTTAATCAAGATAATAATACGGAATTTTGACCGAACCCGCTTGTTATACTGAGCTGGGGAACGTTGGTCCCGCTCCAACTTATAATTGTTATAAGACAGAGCTGGAAATTGGGGAATACCATAATTCCTATGCCGCCCAAACGAAGAAAGTGCATATGATGCATCTCCTTCGGGTGTGTTCGTTACAAAGAACTGTTTCTCAGTATCCTCTGCGTCCTGGGTATATGATACCGGATCAGGATCCCAGATATGTAATCTGTTACATAGGGCTACAAAAAGGTAGAAAAACTGAGAACGGGTGATAAGTTTCATGAGACAGAAAACGGGGCAAGTGTTGCAGCCAAGTCTGTTGGTCACTGTCACCCTGTATTACGAATACATTAATTCTGAACAAATGCTATTAGATACCGAACCTGATATACAAAATCATATCAGTCTCTTTATTACTAAAGAAAGGATATAATTTTGTATTGATGGATAATGTTTTGAACATTTCCTATATCAAAAGTTGATCGATTCAGGCACGTTATCTAAAAGCATTGAAGTTCTAAATCAAACTCCAGTTCCTAGTATACAGAACACACACAAGAGGAAGAGTTCAGAAATGAACAAATCCTTCTTGGGGCATTGTAGACTAGGTCACATCAATGCGACCCGACTGGCTGAAGTTACATTTTAGATGCATATTTAAATTAGTTTGAATTTACATCTTGTGAAACTTGTCAGTCATGTCGCAAAGATTAGATGACCATAGCTCCGTTTGCTGAAAACTGAGAAAGAGTTAGTAAACTCTTGGGACTGATACATAATGATGTATGTAAAGTCTCCTGTCTACACATGCCAGGAATGGTTCTTTATACTTCATTATATTCTCTGATAATCTCTCAAGATTCAGTCATATGTTCCTGTTGAAACATAAGTCCGAACCTTTTGAGATATTCACAGAATATAAGTTAGAAATAGAGAACCAAGATACGAGTATAAGTATTATGTCCTATGATAAGATCAGGTAGGAGAATACTTGTGCATAGAATTCCTGGACTATTCTAAAGGAGAATGAGATTCTCTTTGAGTGCTACTCCTCTGAATACACCACAGCACAATGGTGTATCAGGGCGGAGCAATTGCACAATATTAGATATGGTGTGCTCTATGATGAGTATTACTGAGTTACCCATTTCCTTTTGGGGTTATGCACTTGAGAAGCTGCATACCTATTGAATTAGGTTCGAATCAAATCACTGCCTACCACTTCATATGTGATATGGAAAGGGAAGATCCTATCTCTTAAATAAGTTAAGATTTGGGATTGTCCGGCCTATGTCGAAAGCAAAATCCGGACAAGATCAAGGCAAGGTCAGTTCTGTAGAACTGGAAAGGTTCCAGCTATACGAAACTACAGCTGAAAATTTGATAGAACCAAAGGATTCTATAGTCCCCGACGAACCTCAGCCTCTCCGCCGATCTGGTAGGGTTCCTCGCCTGCCTGAGAGATACCTCGGTTTCTCGATGACAGTGGGAGCGAGGATTGCATCATGAGATGATGACCCAACCAGTTTCGAGCAGGCCATCGAGAGTAGGGACTCTGTAAGAATGGCTGGATGCTTAGTGATCTGAGATGGAATCCTTATACACCAACAAAGTATGGACTTTGGTTGCTATATCTGAAGGGTTAAATCCCTATCAGGAGCAAGTATATCTTGAGAAGATTACTTGGTGTAGATGGAAAAGTTGAGACTTTCAAAGCTAGACTTGTTAAAGGTTTTAGTCATCAACCAGGTGTGGATAATGATGAAACCTTTTCTAGGGACTATGCTTGAGTCCATCCAGATCCTACTTGCCACGGCTACATACCATGACTACGATATCTGGTGGTTGGGTGCCATGACTAATTTTCTAAATATTGATTTAGAAGAGAACGTCTATAAGAACACAGCCAGAGGGCCTCGTAGACAGTGGGAGCAGCGGAAACGTGTGCAAGTTGCTTTACATAATGAAGCAGGCATCGCGGAGTTAGAACGTCTGTTTTGATGTGATAGTCAAAGTGTTTGATTTCATCAAAATGGTAGACGAACCTTGTATATACAAAAGGGTAGTAGAGAGTAATGTGGTCATCTTCGTTTTGTACGTAGACAACATACTCTTGATAGGAAAAGAGTTTCCTATACTACGATCGGTCAATCTCCTATTATCACAAGGATTCTCTAAATAGGATAAAGATGATACCTCCTAAATGCTGAGATTTGGACCTATGAGATAGATCTAAAGGGATATTAGGGTTCTCACTAGGTATAGTGAGATTGTATCAATCAATCCTGGGGAGAATCACTGGAAGTGTTCCAGGGTGATAAAGACGACTGAATGTCAGTCACAGGCACTGTCTTTACCCTCAGTAAAGGGACGGTATGTTGGAAGAGTTCCAAGCTAGATACCGTGGCAAACTAGACGATAAAGGCTGGTAACATCGCTATTGAAGATACTACCAAAGAGGAAGTTTGGGTGTATATTGGTTCATAAGATGAACTAGGTTCCTGCCATTGTATGACAATGGAAGTGTGGCTTTGGCCCTGGAACCCTGGTCCCATCAGTGACCCAGACAAATTCTAAGGAAGCATCACCTGATCATGGAGATAGTTGATCTCCGGGATGATCGAGGATAGGAGAGTAGACTCAGAGGACAACACGGCGGATCCACTCACGAAGGCCTTTTCCCAAAGAGAGACTTTTAGGGGATGATTGAGTATTAGATACTACAACTACTGCTACAGATGGCCCTATTGCAAGTGGGAGATTGTTAGTTATATGTATGCCCTAGAGGCCATTACTATACATTGGATGTATATTGTAGTGGATGCTGGGTCATATATAGGTAGGACTTTCTTACTCGACATGATAGTACGCTATCTGGTTGCTCTTTATCTTAACATGTATATTTTCTGTCTCTCTGATTACAAGTTGATAAAGCCCATAGGATGTGTACTCGACTTCCAGGACTATGATGCAGATCATACTAGTGGGGCCTGGGTAGTCCATGAGTACATCCTTCAATGTTCCAAGTCGTGGGAATATCGAGACGGGGCATCGATATTCCAGAGTAGACTAGCGTATATCTTCTCGACCCATGCGACGGGCGATGGATGATCCCATATCCATTGGTGTTTGACATCAGAGATGGTATACGGGTGCTCAGTGGAGACTGGGTACACTGAACGGACTCGCCGAGAACTCCCAGATGGTATTATACCTCACGTCAGATGGCAGTTCTCTGGTGACACTGGTACAGCTTAGTCTGTTGACCCGAGATCATCATAGAGTCTTGTGTGTCTCCCACTGTGCTTTGATTTCCACCCTACCACGGCTCTACTGAGTCGTGCAAACAGGTGGTTTTTTGGTACAGTCCCGATTCACATGGAGGCAATGAGCGATAGGAGGGGATTCATCTCTCCCGGTATTGGGGGTTGATGTTGCGCTATGCTCGACTGGCCATAACAGGAAATCCCTGGCCAGGGTTGCAGTGACCTACTGGCAGGTGTTATCAGTAGTTTCACACATGTCATGGACTTCACGTGGCATGATTTATCGAGCTACTGGGGTCTGACGTTTACCACCCCTAGGCGAGATATGCGACATATCAGACGAACAGACCGGACTGTACGGTAAGTGTTACTGGTTGGATTCACAGGAGTGTGAGCGGGCTTGCTCGTCGATCTTCTGATCGCTCAATACCCGGGTGGCCGTTATGTTTAGCAGACCGCTTGCGGCTTGTGGGTGTTTGATATGATCATCATCTGCTACCGGCGTATTGACGAGTCTTTAGAGTCCTACACAGAGGTTTCCTGGCTCAAGCGAAACGAAATAGGAGCGCATATGATATATGTGCAGGACCGAGAATAATGCGTGTATGTTATATCGTATTTCATTCTCGCGATGAATGTATCGATTCGTTATATGCGATATAACCTAGTTATCGAATCAAGGATTGATTCGATAAGCCGATACATAGGATACTAGTCGGTTATATGCGATATGACCGGATCGTTAAATCAAGTGTTGATTTAATGATTTAATGTATAATTATATATTTGATATATTACTTTGCATTAACTAGTATTGGTTCACTTTAAATGGATTTTCTCACTTGAATTGTGCAAGTTGTATATGTGATATACTTTTGTGCACAAGATTGTATCATGTTTGATGATACATGCAAGCTTGGGTTTGTGTAAAGAATTGTCCATGGTTATATGAATGGTTAGGGTTTCTTTTATTTACTTATTCATTTATTCTTTATTGAAAGAAATAAAATGGTGGCTAAGTTTGGTTTATCTTTGAAGCTTCATGAAGCTTTGAATGGTTGACTATTTTGTTTCTTTCCTTAACCCTAACCATTCACTTTAACCTTGGTTTATTCTCTACATCTAACCATAGTTGACATTATGATAAGTATGATTTATTTTCTATTTTCTAATTAACTTATCATATCTTCTTCTTCTTCTTCATCTTCTTCTTCCATGAAAAGAAGCTTGCTACATCAATGGTGATTGATGAAAAAGTGTGAGAAATCCAAATCTAAAGTCTACCCACTTCCTATTTCTTCATCCTCTACCTCTTGCCAAGTAGTATAGGGTGTTTCCTTCACAAGTTTTCTTGACTTGGTGAAGTTGGAGCTTGATCTAGCGATGCCTCGACGTAGATCATCTTCGGCATCGTCGTCGATGACCTAGCCAGCTTTTTCTCCGATGAAGCCGACGCTCGAGCCCAAGATCCGATTTGTACAGCGAGGAGACTTCATCGCAGAGCCATGGAGGTGGAGGACCGGATCTACAAAGGTTGTATTTCCGTTCTTTTAGTTAAGTTGTTAACTAGTTTCATTTGTCGCCTAAATAGCTAGTTAACGATCCGTAGTCTAGGGTTTCTCGGCACCGTAATATTAGAAATTTGCATGGATGTTGACTTATGAGACCTCACTAGGGTGCCTAGGAACCCTACAGAATACACACAAAAGAAAGTCTCCGGAAATCAATCAGACTTTCTTATGGCATTGTAGACTGGGTCACATCAATGAGAGAAGGTTGACAAAGTTATATACAGAAGGATATTTGAATCCGTTGGAATATCAATCGTATGCCACTTGTCAATCCTGTCTCAAAGGAAAGATGACAAAGACTCCGTTCACTGGACACGGAGTAAGAGCGAGCGAGCTCTTGGGACTCGTACACAGCGACGTGTGCGGTCCAATGTCTACACATGCGCGAAGCGGTTATTCTTACTTCATTACTTTTACGGATGACTTTTCAAGGTACGGTTATGTCTTCTTGATGAAATATAAGTCCGAAGCCTTTGGAAAATTCCAGGAATATAAGAATGAAGTAGAAAAACAAACCGGAAAAAGTATCAAGATTCTAAGATCGGATCGAGATGGAGAATACTTAAGTGCCGAGTTCCTGGACTATTTAAAAGAGAACGGAATTCTCTCTCAACTTACTCCTCCATACACTCCGCAACATAACGGTGTATCAGAGAGACGGAACCGAACCCTATTGGATATGGTACGGTCCATGATGAGTAACGCTGAGTTACCGCGATCATTCTGGGGGTATGCGCTAGAATCAGCTGCATACCTTTTGAACCGAGTTCCCACTAAGGCTGTGCCTACTACACCATATGAGATGTGGTGTGGGAAGAGACCCTATCTTAATCACATTAAGATATGGGGAAGTCCAGCTTTTGTCAAAAAGCAGCATGCGCACAAGCTCGAGGCACGCTCAGTACAGTGCAAGTTCGTGGGATATCCAAAGAACTCCAAGGGATATTTCTTCTATTGCGAAGAGGAACAAAAGGTTTTTGTTTCTCGTCATGCCCATTTTCTAGAACACCAGTTCTTAGAAAAGGAAATTAGTGGGTGCGCAGTAGAACTGGAAGAAATTCCAGAACCACGAGCTATTACTGAAATCTTAGTGGAACCAGAGGGTTCAAAAGAACAGGACATTCCTACGCCACTCCGCAGGAGTAGTAGGCAGTCTCATCCGCCCGAGAGATACTACGGTTTTCTCATAAACGGGGATAGAGAGGATTGCATCATAGATTATGATGAGCCTACTAGCTTCCAGCAGGCCGTTCAGAGCGTTGACTCGGTAAAATGGCTGGATGCAATGCGGACCGAAATGGAGTCCATGTACACCAACAAAGTATGGACGTTGGACATTGCTCCAGACGGGGTAAAACCCGTAGGATGCAAGTGGATCTTCAAAAGGAAGATTGGTGTAGATGGACAGATTGAGACCTATAAAGCTAGACTTGTTGCAAAGGGTTTCCGTCAAAGACCTGGCTTGGACTATGACGAAACCTTTTCTTCAGTGGCTATGCTGAAATCCATTCGGATCCTTCTTGCCATTGCTGCCTTCCACGATTATGAGATCTGGCAAATGGACGTAAAGACCGCTTTTCTAAATGGAAATTTAGAGGAGTGTGTCTATATGGACCAACCAGAGGGTTTCATTCAGAGTGGGAGCAGCGGAAAGGTGTGCAAGTTGCTTAAGTCCATTTATGGACTAAAGCAGGCATCGTGGAGTTGGAACATCTGTTTTGATGAGACGGTCAAAGAATTTGGCTTTATCAAAAATCCAGATGAACCATGCATCTATAGTAGATTTGTAGCGAGAACTGTAGTATTCCTCGTTTTATACGTGGATGACATTCTCTTAATAGGAAATGACATTCCTATGCTACAATCTGTCAAGGGGTTCTTGTCACACAGGTTCTCCATGAAAGACCTGGGTGATGCCTCATACATCCTGGGGATCCGGATCCATCGTGATAGATCCAAGAGGATATTAGGACTTTCACATTCCAGGTACATCGACACCATACTGAAAAGATTAAGTATGGAAGATTCCAACCGCGGTAACCTACCGTCTTGTCACGGGATCACCCTCTCTGAAGAGATGTCTCCCAAGACTGATTTGGAGAGGGATCGCATGTCTATTATACCCTACGCTTCTGCGGTTGGCTCTATAATGTATGCGATGTTGTGTACCAGACCGGATGTAGCTTATGCACTGAGTGTGGTAAGCCGGTATCAGTCAAACCCTGGGGAGAAACACTGGATAGCGGTAAAGAACATTCTCAAGTACCTGAGAAGGACTAAGGAGATGTTCTTGGTGTATGGCGGAAAAGACCTCCAGATCGAGGCCTTTGTTGACTCCAGCTTCCAGAGTGACAAGGATGATTCTAAGTCCATGTCGGGTTTTGTCTTTACCCTCAATGGAGGGGCGGTGTGTTGGAAGAGTTCCAAACAGGAAACCGTTGCAGACTCGACGATGGAAGCGGAATACATCGCTGCATCTGATGCCGCAAAAGAAGCTTTCTGGATGAGGAAGTTCTTGAAAGAACTTCACGTGGTTCCGTCCATTGTTTATCCAATACCTCTGTATTGCGACAACAACGGGGCTATAGCTTTAGCGAAGGAACCCAGGTCCCATCAGAGATCCAGACACATCTTGAGGCGGTATCACCTGATCAGGGAGATCGTGGATCGCCAGGAGATCGAGGTTCGGAGGGTTGCTTCAGAAGATAACACAGCAGATCCATTCACCAAGGCCTTGCCCCAGACTCAGTTCGAGCGGCTGATCGAGATGATAGGTCTTCGATACGCCAGTACATGGCCTTAGTGCAAGTGGGAGAATGTTAGTGTATATGCCCTAGAGGCCATTACTGTATCATACTAGTTTGTATATTACTTAATGGAAGCTTGGGATATTCACCTTGTATATACAATCTTGCTCAAAATAGTAGTATGCTACTTGGTTTGTTTCTACTTCAATGTGTACATGTGTTTATTTTAGTATATCGCCTATACACATTAGTGGAGCCCTTAGGATCTTTGCTTGATTACCAGCGTTGTGATGACAGTCACACTATTGGGGGCTGGGTAATCTATAAGCACATCCTTATGCTGGTCCCTAGTCGCAGGACTATCGAGACAGGGCATCGATACTCCGGAGTAGACTAGCGCATGCGCTTCTCATCCCAGAGTGGGAGATGGTCTGTCCCACAGCCATCAGTACGTCGTACTGGAGATAGTATGCGGGTGCTCGTTGGGTTACGAGTACACTGGACAGGACTCGTCGGGAACTGACCGGTTGGTATTATACCTATCGTCAGTTATCAGTTCCCAGGTGACATGAGTACAGCTTAGTCCGCTGACTTGACACTGTCACTTCGCCTCGAGTGTGTTCCCACTGTACTTTGATTACTACCCTACCACGGCTCAAAGGAGTCATGCAAACAGGTAGTAGTTGGGTGCAGTCCCGAAGCACTTGGAGGCAGTGACGGTTAGACAGGATTCGTCTCTCCCGGTATTAGGGGTAGACATCGCGCTGTGTCTAGGAGAGCCATTACACGAGTAGTCCCTGGCCAGGGCAAGCGAGATATACTGGTAGGCTTCCAGTGTTATCTCAGGGTGTATTGGGCTTCACTCCGACACGACTTGTACCGCTATTAGGGGACTGACGTTTACCGCCCCCTAGGCCCGCCATGCGATGTATCAGACGAACAGACCGGACTGTACGGAGATTGTCACATTCAGGCTCAGTAGGAGTTCAGATGGGTTTCACCTCGTCAGTCTTCTTGTCGGCATCTACCTGGGGACCGTTACGCACAGCTAGTGCCGCTTGCGGTCTGTGGTTAAACCCACTACCAGCGTAGTGTCGAGTCTTTAGAGTCCCACACAGAAAGCTATTCGCCTTTAGGCAAAAGAGTAGAGGTCGCATGGTTTTGCGACAGGGTTCGGTTACATCCGTGCACTTGTGCACGTTTAGTGTCCGGACAGTTAACACTAGCGGGCTTTGGTTTAAACCAGATCCTAGTGTACGTTTTGGGATTGGTTTTATCCAGTATGTATTCGTGTTCCTCGGAACGCGGATGCGGGTGTGTATGCACAGTTGACGGAGAGACAGAGGCAGAGGATTGTTATTAGGGTTGTTGACCGTTGACTGTTGACTATTGACTTTTTGCTCAACCCTAATGAGAATATCATTTATGATTAACAATAATATTAATTAAGTATTGTGGTGACATGGTTGTTGAGGGGTTGACTTTGTTGACTTGTTGACTTTGTTGACCGGTTGACTAGGTTGGACTAGTTGACCATCATGATGACAATGGCTATCATTTCATGGCAAAGACTTTTCACTTGCTTGTTCTCTTGTGCAATATGAGTGCATGAAATGATTTAGCCATTTTGACTTGAACCATTTTACACAATACTTGATTACTATTTTTGTGATAATGGTTTTGGATTATGAGAGCTAAGTGAGAAAAGTCTTTCTCATTCTATCATTTTCATTCTCTCTCTTGTTCTTGAGCTCTCATCTTCTTCCTCTTGCTCTCCCTCTCTTTAGTCTATGGTTCACTTGTCTCATGTGTTGAGAACCAAGAACCATAGAGAAAATCCCAACACACTCTTCTCTACTCACTCTAGTTCATAAGGTTTAGCAAACCAAGTGAACTAGTTTCTTCAAAGACCGAAGAAGAAGCCAAAGATAGAAGCTTTCAGGTGGATCGATCTTCGGCGCAAGGAGACGACGGGGTGAAGCCGATCCGGACAACCATCGATGCTTGAAGACGAAGGAGTTCAAGAAAGAAAGGTATAACCCCCTAACCGAGTAGTTAACAACTTCTAGTTAGGTTGTTAGTTAGATGTTTAACAAAGATCCGGTTTTGAGTCCTTGTTAACCCTCTAGAAAATTGTTTTTCACCAAATTCCGCATGCCCGAAAGTATCGGGAAAGGTAGAATGGACTTACAGATGCTTCCAAACCCTTGATGAGGTGCTAAGTAAACCCAACAATGGTATCAGAGCCAAGCTAGAACTTTAGGCGACGTGTATACGAAGATAAAAGTCCGATCGAACCCCGGAAGGTCAAAATTTGACCACTTTATGGAAAATTTTTAAAAATTTGATTTTTTCCGTATTAAAAATACTCAGAAAATTCAGCAGGCAATTCTAAGGATAACTATAAAATACGAACCCATAATACCCTAAAGCCGCCGTGGAACCGTGGCAGGAACAAGCATCGAGCGGCGATTCCGCGGCCGAACTTGGGTGTTAAGGGCTCATATTTGAAGGGTTAATCCGTAGGTATTAGTATATACTTTTGGGAATTTTTAATATTACTCAAGTGTTGAGTTTTCTGGAGATCCTTTGTATTCGTTGATTCTATCGAAAAGTTTTATTTCGTTTAGTTTTCCGGATAATTTAGAACCTGTTATGAAGTTCGAACGGATATCAATAATTCACTTTTCCCCCTGACGGAAAATTTTCAAGTGTTGGATTTTTTCACGAGTTTGAAACTTCCGGAAAATCATGCAAGCGTATCTGTAGACCTTCTACAAGAACGTAACCTTAACTCGATTATGTGACCGTCAAAACTGCCACTTGAACCCTAGGGTTTGTGGTAGTTTAGCGTTGCCACATGTGAGGCGTTGGTTTGACCCTTCTACGGCTGGTTCATTGGGGCTGTGACATGTTCTGGGATTTTTGAACTCCGCTCAAGTGTTGAGCTATTTGGGAAATCTTGGGTGTTTGTTTATTTGATCGGAAAGTTTAACTTTGTCTATTTATCTGGAATGTGATATAATATGTGGAATTCATATAGTTAGGCATGAAATGCGAAGTATGTGATATTTCGGATTTAAGATGTCTAAAGTGATTGTGGATTCCAAATGTTGTAGTTTTTCATTTTCTTTTCTGCGACCGTAAGTGTAGTATGTGGTGTATCGCCGTTTTCGTTGCTATACATCAACGACAAACGGGATACGCATACTTGCTTACGTTGATGATATGAGATATTATGTGTTGCTGAGATATGATGTGCAGGATTGTCGCGATTGAATAGCCGTGGGTTTTATGTGAGATGAGAGTTTTATTTTCATTCATGTATAAATCAATTGTATGTAATAATATTTTATTTGAGGCACTTCCGGGTTGAGAATGATGTCACCATTATAGTATATTATTTACTTTTCCGCATTAGGATAGACCTAAGGAGGGGAGCACAAGTGACCAGGTTCTAGGGTTCAGTGGGAGGCCATCTCGAGGAGTCGAGACCGGGTCTCCTAAACTCTAGAATTGGCAGGATCACTTACCGCTCTCGTAGGGGTCAAGGGGTGTAGGCTTGGCTATTCATCGCGACCGTGCAATCCATATTTTCTATTGTTGGCTAAATACAAAATACGGACATCCTAGATATCCTTTTATTTTCATATGTGCTTCTTCTATTGATATTCTGTAATATGATTACTTAGTATCTGAGATGAATGGATTATTATATATATGATATATAATAAACGTTACTTATGTTTTACACCCGCACTAGTTGATTGATACGAATTCTTGTTGTGTAAGTTAAAAAATGTATAGAAATCACAACCAAAAATTATTTTGACCGCAATCAATAATGGTGTCGATTGTAGCGCGTTAGTGAGTGTCGATCGTCCACAGGGAAAGTGTAATCCGTTCGTATTTCGAATTAGATGAGCCAGAAATTAAAGAAAAGATAAAAGACAATTCATGATTTATAAAATTGAAGTTCAAGAATTAGTAAAATCTAGATCTAATAACAAGAAAACATTAAAATCAAGAAATGTCAATTGATGATTTCCAATCCAAGATTCAAGAATTGAAGTGAGGCTCATAGGAATCGATCGAATCGATAGATGTGATGAAAACTATTGATTACATATTCTTATCCATCGATGAATTGATACTAGATCGATGATGATCAACGAGAATTAGGGATTTCTTGCGGAAACTAATGATTCATGTTCTATCCCTTGTCCTTTCATCGATCTCATTCACATTCTAGCCTCTAGTAAATGTAGGGTTCCTAGGCACACTAATGAGGTCTCACAAGGCATCAACCATGCCAAATTCAAAATTTTCCGGTGCCGAGAAACCCTAAACTAGATCGTTAACTAGAGAATAGGCGAAATTAGAAGCTAGTAAACAACTTTACTGCTAAGTGAAAGAGACTACAACTTTTGTAGATCCGGTCCTCCACTTCCTTAGCTCCGTGATGATGTCCCTCCGCTGTGATCATCGGATCCCGGACTCTAGCGATGGTTTCGTCGAAGAAATGATCGGGCTAGGTCGTCGACTTCGATGCCGAAAATGATCTACGTCGAGACAACTCAAGATCAAGCTCCAACTTCACCAAGTCATGAAACTTGTGAAGAAAACACCCTATACTACTTGGCAAGTGGTAGAGGATGAAGAAATAGGAAGTGGGTTCACTTTGGATTTGGATTTCTCACTTGGAATCATCACTTAGACATTTTCAAGAAAATGTTTTCTTTCTTCTTGAAGAAGAAGAAGAAGAAAGAATAAGAATGAATTATATAAAATCATTTTCAAAAAGAAAATGAAGTGATGGTTATCATAACGCAACCATGGGTGAGATAAACTCATGTAGAGAATAAACTAGGGTTTAAGTGAATGGTTAGGTTAAGGAAAGAAACAAAATGGCCAAAGCTTTCAAAGCTTCATGAAGCTTCAACAAAATCCAAAGAAAGCCACCATTTTATTTCTATCCATAATGAATAAATAAATAAATGAATAAATTAAAAACCTAACCATTTACTTAAACATGGTTTAAAGTAAACATACACCCAAGTTTGCGTGTATCATCAAACATGATACAAACTAGTGCACAAAAACTATATCATATATACAATGTGCACATTCAAGTGAGATAATCAATCTTAAGTGAATCAATACTAGTTAATGTAAAGTAATATATCAAATATATAATTGTACATTAAATCATTAAATCAACACTTGATTTAACGATACGGTCATATCGCATATGACCGACTAATATCCAATGTATCGACTTATCGAATCAATCCTCGATTCGATAACTAGGTTATATCGCATACAACCAATCGATACATTCATCGCGAGAATAGAATACGGTATCGCATACACGCATTATTCTCGGTCCCGCACATATCTCATATGCGCTCCTATTTCGTTTCGCTTGAGCCAGGAAACCTCTGTGTAGGAGTCTAAAGACTCGTCAATACGCCGGCAGCAGATGATGATCATATCAAGCACCCACAAGCCGCAAGTGGTCTGCTAAACGTAATGGCCACCCGGGTATTGAGCGATCAGAAGATCAACGAGCAAGCCCGCTCACAGTCCTGTGAATCCAACCAGTAACACTTACCGTACAGTCCGGTCTGATCGTCTGATATGTCGCATATCTTGCCTAGGGGTGGTAAACGTCAGACCCCAGTAGCTCGATAAGTCGTGTCGATATGAGGTCTATAACAGTTCGAGAAACTACTGGTAACACTTACCAGTAAATCTCAGTAACCCTGGCCAGGGATTTCCGGTTATAGCCAATCGAACACAGTGCAACATCAACTCCCTATACCGGGAGAGACGAATCCCCTCCTATCGCTCATTGCCTCCATGTGATTCGGGACTGTACCCAAAAACCACCATTTTGCACGCCCTCTTGGACGTGGTAAGGTGGAAATCAAAGCACAGTGGGAATCACACGAGACACTATGACGATCTCGGGTCTACAGACTAACCTGTACCAGTGTCACCAGAGAACTGCCATCTGACGTAAGGTATAATACCATCTGGGAGTTCTCGGCGAGTCCATCCAGTGTACCGAGTCTCCACTGAGCACCCGTATATCATCTCTGATGTCAAACACCAATGGATATAGGATCATCCATCGCCCATCTGTATGGGTCGAGAAGGTATACGCTAGTCTACTCTGGTATATCGATGCCGTGTCTCGATACACCCACGACTAGGGACCTTGAAGGATGTACTTATGGACTACCATGTCCCCACTAGTATGATCCGCATCATAGTCCAGGTAGTCAAGTACACATCCTAAGGGCTTTACCAACATGTAACAGAGAGATATACAGTATACACGTTAAGGCAAAGAGTAACCAGATAGCATACTATCATGTCGAGCAAGAAAGTCCTCCCTTTATATGTCCCAGCATCCACTACAATATACATCCTATGTACAGTAATGGCCTCTAGGGCATACAAATAACTAACAATCTCCCACTTGCACTAGGGCCATCTGTAGCATTGGTTGCAGTATCTCATACTCAACCATTCCATGAATGTCTCTCTCTGGGAATAGGCCTTCGTGAGTGGATCCGCCGCGTTGTCCTCTAAGTCTACTCTCCTAACCTTGATCTCCTTGGAGATCAACCATCTCCATGATCAGGTGATGCTGCCTCAGAATACGTCTGGGTCACTGATGGGACCGGGGTTCCTAGCATAAGCCACAACTCCATTGTCACACAATGGGAGGAACAAAGTTCATCTCATGAACAAGTATACACCCAGAATTCCTCTTTGGTAGCATCGTAAGTAGCGATGTATCCAGCCTTTATCGTCTAGTTTGCCACGGTATCTAGCTTTGAACTCTTCCAACATACCGTCCCTCTACTAAGGGTAAAGACAATGCCTGGGACTGACATTCAGTCGTCTTTATCACACTGGAACCTTTCCAGTGATTCTCCCCAGGATCGATTGATACCATCTCACTATAACTAGTGAGAGTCCTAACATCCAATTAGATCTATCTCATAGATCCAAAAACTAGGATTTAGCAGGTATCACTTTTATCCTATATGGAGAATCCTTGTGATAAGCGGAGATTGACCGAGCGTAGCATAGGAAACTCCTTCCCTATCAAGAGTATGTCATCCACGTACTCTACGAGGATCACCACCATACTCCCTACTACCTTTTTGTATATAAAAGGTTCATCTACCATTTTGATGATGTCAAACTCTTTGACTAACACATCAAAACAGATGTTCCAACTCTGCGATGCCTGCTTTAATCTGTAAAGCAACTTGCACACGTTTCCGCTGCTCCTACTGTTTATGAAGCCCTCTGGTTGTGTGCTTATAGACGTTCTCTTCTAAATCAATATTTAGAAAAGCAGTCATGGCACCCAACCGCCAGATATTGTAGTCATGGTATGAAGCCGTGGCAAGTAGGATCTGGATGGACTTAAGCATAGCTCTTTAGAAAAGGTTTCATCAGGATCCATATCTGGTCAATGATGCAAACCAATAAAAAGTGTAGCTTTGAAAGTCTCAACTTTTCCATGTACACCAAGTAATCTTCTCAAGATATACTTGCTCCTGATGGGGATTTAACCCTTCAGATATAGCAACCAAAGACCATACTTTGCTGGTGTATAAGGATTCCATCTTAGATCGCTAAGCATCCAGCCATTCTTACAGAGTCCCTACTCTCGATGGCCTGCTCCAAACCAGTTGGGTCATCATCTCATGATGCATTCCTCGCTCCCACTGTCATAGAGAAGCCGAAGTATCTTTCAGGTAGGTGAGGAACCCTACTAGATCGGCGGAGAGGCTAAGGTTCGTTGGAATCTACTGAACCTTTGGTTCTATCAAATCATCTGCTGTAGTTTGTATAGCTGGAACATTTCCAGTTCTACAGAACTTACCGTGCCTTGATCTTGTCCGGATTTTGCTTTTAGACATAGGCCGGACAATCCCAAATCTTAACTAACTTAAGATATGGGCTCTTCCCTTTCCATATCACATATGAAGCGGTAGGCAACTGATTTGATTAGAACCCTATTCAATAGGTATGCAACTTCATAAGTGCATAACTCTCAAAAGGAAATAGGTAACTCAGTGGTACTCATCATAGAGCACACCATATCAAATAGGGTGTATCTGCTCCGCCCCGATACACCGACGTGCTGTGGTGTAAACGGAGGAGTAATGCTGAGAGAGAATCTCATTCTCCTTTAGAATAATCCAGGATTTCCGTTCTCAAGTATTCTCCTTCTTGATCTCATCATAGGATATAATACTTATACCCGTATTGGTTCTCTACTTCTAACTTATATTCTGTGAATATCTCAAAAGGTTCGGACTTGTGTTTCAACAGGAACATATGTCTGAATCTTGAGAGATTATCAGAAAATGTAATGAAGTACAAAGAACCGGTCTTGGCATGTGTAGACATGGGACCTTTCATACATCAGCATGTATCAATCCCAAAAGTTCACTAACTCTTTCTCTGTTTCCAATAAACAGAGCTATGGTCATTTTATCTCTGTGACATGACAGGCAAGTTTCACAATATGTAAATTCAAACTAATTTGAATATGCATCTAAATGTAACTTCAGCCAGTCGGGTCGCATTGATATGACCTAGTCTACAAAGCCTCAAGAAGGATCCGTTCATTTCTGAACTATTCCTCTTGTGTGTGTTCCGTATACTAAGAGCTGTAGTTTGATTTAGAACATTAATGCTTTTAGATAACGTGCCTGAACGGATCAACTTTTGATATAGGAAATGTTCAAAACATTATCCAACAATACAAAATTTTATCATTTCTTTACTAATAAAGAGACTGATATGATTTTGTATATCAGGTTCGGTATCTAATAGCATTTGTTCAGAATCAATGTATTGGTAATACAGGGTGACAGTGACCAACAGACTTGGCTGCAACACTTGCCCCGTTTTCTGTCTCATGAAACTTATCACCCGTTCTCAGTTCTTTACCTATCTGTAGCCCATGTAACAAATTACATATGCGGGATCCTGATCCGGTATCACATACTCAGGACGTAAAGGATACTGAGAAACAGTTCTTTGTAATGAACACACCCGAAGGAGATGCATCATATGCACTTTCTTCGTTTGGGCGGCATAGGAATTATGGTATTCCTTTAATTCTTGCTCTGTCTTATAACATTTATAAGTTGGAGCGGGACCAAAGTTCCCCAGCTCAGTATAACAAGCGGGTTCGGTCAATACATCCGTATTATTATCTTGATTAAGGCGTGACATGGTCGCTACCAGGAGAGAGAGAGAAGAAAACACTCTGCGTGCGCTCTTGCAAGATCAGATTGGTTATTATCTTATCTAATCAGGATGGCTCCCACCGTTTTTATCAAATCTTCCATCAAACCCTAAAAAGAAAGACTAGCCGGGATTAATTACACGCTACAGGTTCGCCAATCTTTCAGCCAGGCCAGTGTCGGTACTTTGAGGGAGGTCCCCCGTGCTTTCGCACGAACCTAATTAATATAAACGTCGTTTTCCCAGAGGCGTAACCTCGTTAACACCTTTCTAGACACCTACTTGATCGGCTAATTATAGTGTGTAAAACTCTCCCAGGAGTAACAATTACTCACAGCGGGTATCGGGATCCAACTATCTCATAGAAGGTATGCAATCTCATTGCAAATTTCAACACTCGAAATTCCCGATAATATTTTGCCCCTAACGTGCTATGACCTTGAAGAAAGCCAACAAATCATAGCCCGCTAGTCAAGTTCAACCCGTCATTTCTTGATTGAATTAAACCCACCCGCATGACCCTTGACGAAAGCCAACAAAGCCGCACGACTACCCTAATCCAATCGCATCATATGCAGCAGATAAGCAGCATATAGCTACCGCACACTACACCTTGACGAAAGCCAACAAATGTAGCACGAATACTATATACAACTTATCTGAAATGACGGAGGGCTACGACAGGTTTTTCTGAAAAACCTATTGCGTAATGAAGTTGATATCGTTGTAGAATCAAATGATTTTAAAATGGAGTGTTTTTGAAGCTTTTCTAGTTTTGCTAAAGGGGTCACTCCCGGTGAAGGGATCGTCGGCCCTTTCCTCGTCGAATGAGGTGCGGGATATATCATATATATCACTGTGCAAAGCAGAAACTATAGAAGCAATCAAAAGACAAACCGAGTGTGTAGCATCTGCCAGTTATTGCTAAAGGGGTCACTCCCGGTGAAGGGATCTCGGCCCTTTCCTCATCGAATAAGGTGCAGGATATTCTACAAAGAACACCACGATGCAAAGCAAGAACTGTAGCTACCTGTTTTTGAAAATTCGATTCCACAACATCTTTTAAGTTTCTTTTCTTTCATTAATCACATTAATGAAGTTCCATCATTTAAGTCCACCTAAACATCATAGATAAATATAACGTACGCTTATGCCATCCGCATTCGCCTCGATGTCCCGTCTGCACTGTTAGGTTAGGTAACTAACGGCAGAGCGAGGCAAGGCTAGCGCGGGTGTAAAACATAAGCAACGTCTATATAATATATCATATATACTATATACTATATCTATCTGAACATATCACATGATCACATCACAGATAACGCAGTAGAAGAAACATATGAAATATTGGATATACTAGAACGTCCATGTATTCAATACGAGCCAGTATAAAACACGGATTCCACGGTCATGATGAATAGCCAAACCCACACCCCTAGACCCCTACGAGAGCGGCAAGCAACCCTACCAATTCTAGAGTTAGGAGACCCGGACTCGACTCCTCGAGTTGGTCTCCGAATGGACTCCAGAACCCGGTTACTTGTGCCCTCCTCCTTGGGTCTATCCTAGTGCGGAAAAGTAAATAATATACATCAACGGTGACAACATCCGCAACCTGGAAGTGCCCCAATAAAAGAATATTACATACAAGTTTTTACATGAATGAAAATGAAAAACACTCATCTCACATAAAAACCACCGTCTATTCAAACACGACGATCCAATATAACATATTCAGCAACACATAACATCACATGTCATCAACGTAAGTAAGTATGCATACACCGATTGTCGTCGACGTATAGCAACGACAATCGGCAATACCACTACATACTACACTTACGGTCACTGAAAAGAAAGTGTAAAACTACAACAGTTGGAATCCGCAACCTCTTTAGACATCGCATGCCTAACAGTTATAAACCCCGCATTTTAGTCTCCATATCGAAAACACTTTTCAATATCAAGTCGGACAATTCAACAGGATTCCCGACATTCTGATCGAATGCTCGTCGCAAACTTTAGTAGATGGCCGCACCGCCGATGCCGTCGACGAAGTGCACCAAGGCGGAACACCGCTGCCGCGAGCACCCGAACGGATGCTTTCGGCGACGGGGTTCTCCTACAGTCACTTGGTCGGGGCTAAGGGGTGTAGCTGTCTATTAAGTTTATCCGGCGAGTATCCGCGTACGCTACATGATTGCGACGGAGTTTTGATCACATCAAAATCCCGTGGCAACCGATCAAGTGAGACTAAAGTGCTATGTTTATAACATTCATATTAGTTATCTCATAACTACTTGTGAATTCCAAATATTGTATCACATTCCAGATAAATAGAAAATGTTAAACTTTCCGATCGAACAATCAAACACCCAATGTTTCCCGAAACAGCTCAACACTTGAAATAAGTTCAAAATATCCACTTCATGCTTCAGTACCAACGGTCCAGCCGTAGAAGGGTCAAGCCAACGCCTCACATGTGGCACGCCGTACTGCCCCAAACCCTAAGGTTCAAAAGGCAGTTCAAGACGGTCACATAATCGAGTTAAGGTTTGTTGTCTTCTAGAGGGTCCATCGCGTTACTTGCACTACATAGAACATTCTTAAACTGCAGAAAACTGCAGAAAAATCCAATACTTGGAAATTTCCCGGCAGGGGAAAAAGTGGGTATTTATATTCGGTCGAACTTTTTAACAGTTTCTAAAATATCCGAAAAAAACATAAACGAAGTTAAATTATCCGATCAAATTAACGAGTCCCCAATAAAACCCTAGAAAACTCAACACTTGAGTGGAATTAAAAAATTCCCATAAAAAATTGCCAAGAAAGGACCTAAGAATAAATATATGAAATTTCAGGGACTAAGTCAAATTTTGGCCGAGGAACCGCCGCCAAACCCCTGGTTTCGCCGCGGTTCCGCGGTCAAATTATTGAATTAGTGTACCGTACTTCACAGTAATTCTTAGTTTTTTCTACTTGGTTTTCTGAGAATTTTTAATTCACAAAAATCCACTGTTTTGAAAAATGTACAGAGAAGGGTTTTGTCGGGGTTTACGGGTTCGATCGGACTTCTAACTTCGTCTACACTTCGCCTAAAACTCTAGCTAGGCTCTGATACCACTGTAGGGTTCCTAGGCACACTAATGAGGTCTTACAAGGCATCAACCATGCCAAATTCAAAATTTTCCGATGCCGAGAAACCCTAAACTAGATCGTTAACTAGAGAATATGCGAAACTACAAGCTAGTAAACAACTTTACTGCTAAGTGAAAGAGACTACAACCTTTGTAGATCCGGTCCTCCACTTCCTTAGCTCCGTGATGATGTCCCTCCGCTGCGATCATCGGATCCCGGACTCTAGCGATGGTTTCGTCGAAGAAATGATCGGGCTAGGTCGTCGACATCGATGCCAAAGATGTTCTACGTCGAGTCAACTCAAGATCAAGCTCCAACTTCACCAAGTCATGAAACTTGTGAAGAAAACACCCTATACTACTTGGCAAGTGGTAGAGGATGAAGAAATAGGAAGTGGGTTCACTTTGGATTTGGATTTCTCACTAGGAATCATCACTTAGACATTTTCAAGAAAATGTTTTCTTTCTTCTTGAAGAAGAAGAAGAAGAAAGAATAAGAATGAATTATATAAAATCATTTTCAAAAAGAAAATGAAGTGATGGTTATCATAACGCAACCATGGGTGAGATAAACTCATGTAGAGAATAAACTAGGGTTTAAGTGAATGGTTAGGTTAAGAAAAGAAACAAAATGGCCAAAGCTTTCAAAGCTTCATGAAGCTTCAACAAAATCCAAAGAAAGCCACCATTTTATTTCTATCCATAATGAATAAATAAATAAATGAATAAATTAAAAACCTAACCATTTACTTAAACATAGTTTAAAGTAAACATACACCCAAGTTTGCATGTATCATCAAACATGATACAAACTAGTGCACAAAAACTATATCATATATACAATGTGCACATTCAAGTGAGATAATCAATCTTAAGTGAATCAATACTAGTTAATGTAGTGGGCCTAATTAATAACCACTAGTCTTCGACACACTTGCCTTTTGTTGGAGATAGTGCCCTCAGAGTCAATTATTAGGTCACAGGTACGTGATTGCAATGATTGATGGAGGACCTATCCCGGTAGGACAGTCTTACTCGAGATGATAGTATGCTATCTGGTTTACCTTTATCATCGTGTACTGCTTTAGGTGACCTGACAAGTCGCTATTACACGTTGATAGAGCCCCTAGGATTCTTGCTTGACCACCAGCAGTATGAGGGCGATCATATAAGTGGGAGCTGGGGTCTATAAGTGCATCCTTAAATGGTCCCTAGTCGTGAGAGTTTCGAGACAGGGCATCGATACTCCAGAGTAGACTAGTGTATACAGTCGAGACCCCGACGAGAGGCGGTGGCCGGTCTCATAAGCCACTGGTGTCAGTTGGATCACCTAAGATGTATACAGGTGCTCATTGGGTTATGAGTACACAAGACAGGACTCGCCGGGAACATGCTAGTTGGTCATATACCAGACGTCAGATGGCAGTTCCCTGGTGACATGTGTACAGGTTAGTTCATCGACCTGGGGATCGTCATTTGTCTCGTGTGAGTTCCCACTGTACTTTGATTACTACCCTACCACGGCTCAAAGGAGTCGTGCAAACAGGTTTTAGTTGGGTGCAGTCCCGAGCCACATGGAGGCAGTGAGCGTATCTTCAGGGGTTCGTCTCTCCCGGTATTGGGGGTGAGGTCGCGCTGTGTCTAGGAGAGCCATTACACAAAGCCCTCGGCCGAGGCAAGGAGATTTACTGGTAGGTATTCCATTAGTATCTCAGGGTGTTCTGGGCTACACTCCGACACGACTTGTACCGCTTTTGGGGGTCTGACTTTTACCAACCCCCTAGGCCCGCCATGCGATGCTCATAGACGAACGGACCGGACTGTATGGATATTGTCACTGACAGGCTCAGTAGGGTGTCAGGATGAGTTCGCTCATCGACGTCCCTTTTGGTCAATACCTGGTAGCCCGTTACGTATTGGCTTATACCTCTGACGTGCTAGTGGTTAAATCCACAACCAAGGTGTTGACGAGTCTTTAGAGTCCCCCACATTCAGTTACTCAGCTTTCGGGCGAAAAGTTGTAGAGGCCGTATGGAGATATGGCAAGGTCCGATCAGATACGTGCGGTATTGCACGGATCAGGATCGGACAGTTTGTACTACAGACCGTATGGATATATGGCAGGGTTCGATCAGATACGAGCGGTATTGCACGGATCAGGATCGAACGGATATTACTGGCCGGCTTTGGTTTAAGCCGGATCCTAGTATAGTACAGTGTAGATTTTGTCTCATTGCATTTGTATTTCGGTTGGAATACAAATGCGGGTGTGTATGCACAGTATCGGGGTTTTCCTGTAATTTATTACGGGACCAGCTTTCTGTTTCGGCCAATTTCCTTTGTATCGTTCATTGGCCGAAGATTGGTGGAGGAGGGCTTATTTGCATTTATGCAAATAAGCATTTGTGGAGGGGGTCTTTGCATATTCTTGTGTCATGATGGTTGCACCATTCCTTGACCTTGACTTCTTGACTTCTTCATGATGGCTTGACTTTTTGAAGTCATCATGCTTGATGATGGTTGTGGTGGAGTGTTGGTTTTAGCTTGTTATCATGCTTATGCATGATAGTCTTTTTCTCTCTCTCTCTCTCTTGCATTATGAGATTGATTATCTTTTGATACATTCACTCCCTCTCTCACTCTCTCCTTTTCCAAGCTTGGCCGGCCATTCATTTGAGAGAGGGGGCTGTCCCAAATTTTTGGTGTGGGTTTTTGGCTCATTTCATGTTGCAAAAATCCCATAAGATCAATCTCCAAAACTCCAAGTTCAATCCCTCCACCAATAGCAACCTCCACTACCCCAAAATGAGACACAAGTTCTACACAACATTCTACAGCAAATCTTGGGCACGTCGACTAGCCAGCTTCGTGCCCGAGTTGCCTCGGCATTGAGGTGGGAGCCCGTAAAAGATGTAGGCGATGTGGTGCCCTTCCGGCAAGGAGGCGACGACCGGAGTTTCCGCGGGAGATCGGGACGACGACGAGAAGACCGAAGGACACGGATCAGTCGGTATATCTCTCTTCCCCATCTTGTAGTTAGCTAGGACTAGTTAATGGTTCGATCCGGGTATTAGTGCGCGGTGGTGCCAGTTCAACTAAAAATTAAAGTTTATCACCGCTTCCGCATTTGGCAGTCGGATTGACGGCCGGGGCGCCGCAGTGCACTTACAGTGGTATCAGAGCCTCGCCATTAACTTAGTCTAGCTTTGTTTAATGTGTTTACATCTCCGATCGACCAAAATTCCAAAATCCGCAATTTTGTTCACATCAGTTTTCTGTTGAAATTTTTTGGTGTCAAAATTTTTTTCAGGTTACACAAAAGTGATGTACTGGAATATCTAAGGGTCCTGGAAAAATTCGATACAGTAATTCGTCTATGGGAGCGCGGAACCGCGGCCAAACCCCCCTTTGGGCTGCGGTTCCGCCGCACAATGATGAGATGGCTGCACCAAATTTCTACAGTATCTTTCTGGGGTGAAAATAGGGGTTTTGGAATAATAACATTGGGCCCAGAATTTCTTGATGTGCTACAGTAGTACTTGGGGCCCACTTGTTAAAATTTGATCGATCGGATATTTTAAACACATTGGTTCACAGTATTTACATTATATCTGCGACCGTGAATGTCACTTGATCGGTAAATCCTGTCTAACTGCTATAGCCCGGTTAGACGGATTTGCGAACGTGACTTTCACGTTGATGTTCTGTGTTTTGCTGTGATGTTGCGGATCGGTCGTGGGGATAGCCTGGATGCAATGCTAGTACAGTTTTGTTGTATTATGTACATTTGATATTGCGGGGCGAGCGTCCGACATGTAGACTGCCGTCACTGCCTGTTTGTATTATTATTTTGGGGCACGACCAGGTTGCGGTCGATGTACCCGTTGTATGTATATTTTACTTTCTGTACTAGGATTGCCCCGCGGAGGGGTGCACGGATAGCCGGGTTCTAGAGGGCAATAAGCCCGCATCTCATGGCATTGAGACGGAGGCGGCTTCACTCTAGAATTGGCGGGCTATTCGCCGCACTCGTAGGGGGTACAGGTTGACCCAGGAGGGGTGCCCAAGTTACCGGATTCCGTGAAGTGCTGGGTGGTCCATTCACGGTGCTGAAGGGGGCTGCCTCGCTTCAGGTTTTGGCGGGTGACTTGCCGCGCCCGTAGGGGTCTAGGATTTCATTGCACAGGCTATCCACACGACCAGGGGAACGTCGGGTTTCAGTAGTGGCTCTGTGAAACCCGAGGATCCCAGATATCTGTATTGTTCTGTGATGCTGTACATTTCTGTGATGTTGCATTTTATCACGCCTTGAGCGAATATAATATATTGGTATATATATTAGTAGATGTTGTATACGTTTTGCATCTGCGCTAGTCCAGTCCCCGCTCTGTCGTTAGTTAGCTAACCTAACGGGTAATGACGGGACCCAGTGGCGAATGCGGATGGCATATACGTACATCAGTATATTTTCGTTCTTTGTGGTGTGATCAATTGATGGGACTGCGTTGATTCGGATCAATGCAAGTTAAAAACAAACCTAATCTGATGTTGTTGGAACACTTTTCAAAAAGCTGTTATTGCAAGGACGTTCACTTTTGTTTTGCATCGTGATATTCAGTTGGAATATCCTGCTCCTCAGTCGACAAGGCAAGGGCCGAGATCCCTTCACCGGGAGTGACCCCTTGGACAAAAAGTTTGCGTCAGGGCAATGACTTCACTATAGCCGATTACTTTTGCTTTGCACCGTGGTATTCAGTTGGAATATCCTGCACCTCATTCTACGGGGAAAGAGCCGAGATCCCTTCACCGGGAGTGACCTCTTTAGCAACGGTTTTCGTCACTATATTTTTAAAAGCTATCAGTTTCTTCAACGATATCAAGTTCTTTACGTTAAAGGTTTTCGCCAGAAACCATTCGTAGCCCTCCGTCGTTTCATATGGGTAGTCAATAGTATTCAAGCTGTGTTTGTTGGCCAAAGTCAAGGCACAGTGTTTGGTAGCTGTTGGTTATTCATATGCAGCATAGATAGATGCGTTGGTTTGGGACAGTCGTACTGCCATTTTGGCCAAAGTCAAGGGTATGTACGGGTGGGTTCAAATTAACCTGGAGAATGACGGGTAGAACTTGACATGTGACTTATGATATGTTGGCCAAAGTCAAGGTCATAAGAGCATGGGGCAGAAATCACATCGGGAGTTTCAAAAGAATTGAAACTTGCCAGATATGCGCATACCTTCTGGAGTGTGACACCGTGAGCGGATTCCGTCACGTTATCATGCGATGATTGTTGGATCCCGATTCCCACTGATGAGTTAGTTTACTCCTCGGGTGACCCCGACTAATTGTTCTTTCAGGTTTGGAGGAGAATTTGACGGTACAGTGGGAGGTTTCCGGATTAGATAAATTGGTAACCATTCTGATCTAGGTTAGAGTGCACGCTGAGTGTTTCTTTTCTCTCTCTCTTTGGCAGCGACCATTGACCCGACCCTAAGACTATGACTTAGTGACCAAGTTGACCGAACCTTCTTAACAATGGCTTTTGGATTGTCAGAGTTGCAAACCTCATTGCCACTCCTACTTTTACCCTTTTCTCGAGGACACCCCGTATTACTACGAACGTCCACTTCCATTGGACAAAACCATCGTATGGTTAGATACGAACTCGAAAGAATTTATTCGAGGATGGTTTCCGGTTCTGGAGGAAACAAATAGGACTATTCAGTTGTCTTTTCCTTTTACCTTCTCTTAGGTTACGAGTACTCCTTGGTTTAGGAGATAGTACACCTATTACGCAAATTGGATAGTCTTCTTCCAAACCATAGGCAGGTGCCGACCGTTAGGGAATGAAGAAAACCAATTAGCCTAACGATGGTGTACAGAAGGTATTAAGTTAAGACAAAGCAAGGGATTAGTAAGAGGGAAAAGTAAATTGCGACTGCTATTCACGACCAAACCAAGTATTCCTTCGCCAATCCTAAATCACCTTTGTATTTCTCCAGGACACTCCGTATCACTACGAAGATCCACAGTTTATTGGATACTCCATCGTATGGTTATATACGAACTCGAAAGGAACTTATTCCAGTTCGGGGATGGATTCTGGTTCAGGAGAAATAGGAATAAGATTTATTCAGGTGTCTTTTATCTTCACCTTCTCTCGCATTGCGAGTGTTCCTAGGATTAGGACAGTACACCCATTATGCTTATTGGATAGTCTTCTTCCAAACCATAGGCTGGTGCCGAACGGTAGGGAAGGAAGAAAACCATTTGGCCTAAGGGGTGTGCAGAAGGTAAAGACTAAAGACATATGAAGGGATTTGGAGAGGTGGCAAAGAATTACACGGTTACAGTTGTGAATCTGGATAATGGAAGAGGCATTACTAGGAATACCAGGATACCCCATCGAGACATTTCAATGTTTCAGTTTCACTGTGTAATGTTAAAAGAAAACTGATTTCCCGATTAGATACTTAATCCAGGGTATGTATTTACCAGGTTTGATTCTCATATCTGTATGGTTTTACAGATGATGAGTGGGAGTAAGTTATTGGGAATTGGGTGATCATCCTCATTATATGATTCGTTGTAATCGGTGATATTTGAGGAAGTCACCTGGGTAGTTTGCCGGTCGGCAAATATTTGGTTTTGAATATCCGCTGTTATGCACCAATTTCAAATTGATATATCTGTACGTCTATTTTCATAGAGTGAGATATACCTTTATGAAATTATGTCTACGACATTTACCTATATAAGTGGATGGTTAGGTAAGGAGCATTAAGCAGCGGTGTAATTCTTCTTAACCATAAGTACAGTTTTCAACCTACGACACACAGTGAATGAGTTATCAGACTCAAGGGACTTATACAGAGTATTGTATGTTGTCCAGGGTCCATAAGGACAGAGAGGTTGGTCCTCGTACTATATTCGGTTTACTTATGACTTCTCTAGTTTTTAGACAAGTGTTTCGTGGAAACACGGGGTCCGAATTTTGAGAAGTTATAGGTATTTGAATAGAGTAGAGAACCAGGTGTAGCAAGTATCGGGGTTCTTCAAAGCGATCGAAGATGTAGATACTTGTGTATGGTATTCAGTTGATAGTAATGATAAAGAGATCTTGCTTCTCTTTCAGGTTACTCATAATTGGAAGCATTTCTAAGTTGAGTAACGCTGATCGTCCTTCTTCCATTCAGTTGACATGCACTGGAGACAGCTGCATGATTTGAATCTGGTTCAATTAAATCAGTGCCTCTGGTTCTATATTGGATATAGAACAGTTCATATCTTAACGATGTTAAGGTACGGGGAGTTGTCCGGTTTATACTTAAAACCAGACACCGGACAACTCAAGGCACGTTTCTGTAATGGTTGTTTGTGGGTTGACCCAGGCTATGATGCGGGTTGACTTTCTACCATCTGGAAGATCAATAGCGATATTGTTCTTGACTCGCCACAGTTTTAAATTAAAAATGGATTTTTTCAGAAAAACAGTAGTGGGAGTATGGTAGAACTGGAAGTAATTCCAGAACCACAAACGATTACTGAAGATTTGATAAGGAACCTAAAGATTCATCTGGATTGACATTCCATTGGCCACTCCGCAGATAAGGTGGGTAACTTCAGGCACCCGAGAGGTACTACGATAGCCTCAAGGACGGTGACAGGGAAGTTCTTGTTTACCCACAATTACCATTGTTGTTGTTCCAGGCTGCGAGACCCGGCGGGAGGATGAGTATAGCGTCGTTCTAAACTAGTTTTAGAAGTGTACGTCTCTATGACTCTGCCAGAGGGTTGTCATAGTCAGTGGGAGCAGCGGAAGCATTGGTGGACAGGTAGATTATGTCTATTTATAGACTAAAGCAGATGTAGCGGAGATAGATCATCCATTTCTGACGTGACAGTCATGGGTTTGACATCATCAGAATAGGGGATGGATCTGTTAAGAAGGTAGTAGGGTGTGATATCCTGGTATTTGGATGACATACACAGAGTAGGAAAGGAAACTCATATACTACAATCGGTTACACTTTGGCCGTCACACAGTGGTTTCTCCACAAAGGAAATGGATTTTATATCAAACATTTTGGTTACTAGATCTATGGTTTTAGATCTAGATTTGGGTAGTCTCCCAATCTGGGTACTTAGACAGCATTCTAAGGGTATTTAGAATGGACGACTCCATGCACGGTAGTGTACCTGCAGAAGATGGAGTCACCCTCTCTAAAGGTGTCTTACAGACTAAAGGGGAGATGGATGTGCATGATTGGCAGATCACTTGCTCAGGCAATTGAGTCAATCATGAGATGTCAAGTACCACACCAGATATTGTTCTTGCACTAGATGCAATAAGTTGATATTGATCCAATCCTGGAGAAGCAGTCGGAA
This sequence comes from Agapanthus africanus, assembly GCA_030015575.1. Lineage (NCBI taxonomy): Eukaryota > Viridiplantae > Streptophyta > Magnoliopsida > Asparagales > Amaryllidaceae > Agapanthus > Agapanthus africanus. Next base: position 175,049,388 of record CM057349.1, read on the forward strand.
GCAGTTTTAGAACATAAGTGAATGTTCTAGGGATATGATAACGACAGCCTCATGCAGGAGACAGTTATCATTCCAGGCTTCCAAGGTGACCTGGACGACAAGGAGGTTGTCAGAGTTATAGTTTTTCCTTCTGATGAGGGGCAGTATTTTGGACAGGTGGTCCAAGGCAATACTGAGGGAGGCATGGCGCAGGATACTGATTAAGTTCAGTTGACGATACAGTCTAAGAAGTTTGGATTTGGTGTTCATTTATGAACTATGTCCCATCAGACATCCAGACACATTCTAAGACAGGTATTGCTCATTTCGGGAGATGGCTTTCTCCGCGAACTTGAGATTTAGAGAGACATAGAAAGAGACTACAAAGCGGATCCACTCACTAAGGCTATTCCTCGAACGCAATAGTTTCGCAAACGAGCTTTGTGAGACTGACTAGTAGAGGAGTTGGGTGTTCGGTATCACACGGGCTGTGAGTATGCGACATCGCAATAATTAGCCTTGAGTGCAAGTGGGAGATTGTTGGAGATAGTGCCCTCAGAGTCAATTATTAGGTCACAGGTACGTGATTGCAATGAATGATGGAGGACCTATCCCGGTAGGACAGTCTTACTCGAGATGATAGTATGCTATCCGGTTTACCTTTATCATCGTGTACTGCTTTAGGTGACCTGACAAGTCGCTATTACACGTTGATAGAGCCTCTAGGATTCTTGCTTGACCACCAGCAGTATGAGGGCGATCATATAAGTGGGAGCTGGGGTCTATAAGTGCATCCTTAAATGGTCCCTAGTCGTGAGAGTTTCGAGACAGGGCATCGATACTCCAGAGTAGACTAGTGTATACAGTCGAGACCCCGACGAGGGGCGGTGGCCGGTCTCACAAGCCACTGGTGTCAGTTGGATCACCTAAGATGTATACAGGTGCTCATTGGGTTATGAGTACACCGGACAGGACTCGCCGGGAACATGCTAGTTGGTCATATACCAGACGTCAGATGGCAGTTCCCTGGTGACATGTGTACAGGTTAGTTCATCGACCTGGGGATCGTCATTTGTCTCGTGTGAGTTCCCACTGTACTTTGATTACTACCCTACCACGGCTCAAAGGAGTCGTGCAAACAGGTTTTAGTTGGGTGCAATCCCGAGCCACATGGAGGCAGTGAGCGTATCTTCAGGGGTTCGTCTCTCCCGGTATTGGGGGTGAGGTCGCACTGTGTCTAGGAGAGCCATTACACAAAGCCCTCGGCCGAGGCAAGGAGATTTACTGGTAGGTATTCCAGTAGTATCTCAGGGTGTTCTGGGCTACACTCCGACACGACTTGTACCGCTTTTAGGGGTCTGACTTTTACCAACCCCCTAGGCCCGCCATGCGATGCTCATAGACGAACGGACCGGACTGTATGGATATTGTCACTGACAGGCTCAGTAGGGTGTCAGGATGAGTTCGCTCATCGACGTCCCTTTTGGTCAATACCTGGTAGCCCGTTACGTATTGGCTTATACCTCTGACGTGCTAGTGGTTAAATCCACAACCAAGGTATTGACGAGTCTTTAGAGTCCCCCGCATTCAGTTACTCAGCTTTCGGGCGAAAAGCTGTAGAGGCCGTATGGAGATATGGCAAGGTCTGATCAGATACGTGCGGTATTGCATGGATCAGGATCAGACAGTTTGCACTACAGACCGTATGGATATATGGCAGGGTTCGATCAGATACGAGCGGTATTGCACGGATCAGGATCGAACGGATATTACTGGCCGACTTTGGTTTAAGCCGGATCCTAGTATAGTACAGTGTAGATTTTGTCTCATTGCATTTGTATTTCGGTCAGAATACAAATGCGGGTGTGTATGCACAGTATCGGGGTTTTCCTGTAATTTATTACGGGACCAGTTTTCTGGAGTTGCCAGTTTGCTTTCTGTTTCGGCAAATTTCCTTTGTATCGTTCATTGGCCGAAGATTGGTGGAAGAGGGCTTATTTGCATTTGTGCAAATAAGCATTTGTGGAGGGGGTCTATGCATATTCTTGTGTCATGATGGTTGCACCATTCCTTGACCTTGACTTCTTGACTTCTTCATGATGGCTTGACTTTTTGAAGTCATCATGCTTGATGATGGTTGTGGTGGAGTGTTGGTTTTAGCTTGTTATCATGCTTATGCATGATAGTCTTTTTCTCTCTCTCTCTTGCATTATGAGATTGATTATCTTTTGATACATTCACTCCCTCTCTCACTCTCTCCTTTTCCAAGCTTGGCCGGCCATTCATTTGAGAGAGGGGGCTGTCCCAAATTTTTGGTGTGGGTTTTTGGCTCATTTCATGTTGCAAAAATCCCATAAGATCAATCTCCAAAACTCCAAGTTCAATCCCTCCACCAACGGCAACCTCCACTACCCCAAAATGAGACACAAGTTCTACACAACATTCTACAGCAAATCTTGGGCACGTCGACTAGCCAGCTTCGTGCCCGAGTTGCCTCGGCATTGAGGTGGTGTAGGGTTGCTAGGCACGCGCACAAGGGTCTACGAGGCATCAACCATGCCCGATTATAAATTTAGCCGTGCCGAACAACCCGAATACGGAACTTTAAACTAGAGATTAGGCGAAAACAAGCATGCTAAACACTTTAACACTAAGTGAGAGGGATTATAACCTTTGTAGATCCGGTCCTTCACTTCATATGCTCCGTGTTGTGGTCCCTTCGCTGCGATCATCGGGATCCGGACTCTCGAGAGGTTCCACGAAGAGAAAGACGCAACCTTTGATTCCGATCTTCGATACTAAGATGATCTACCTTGAAGTTTCTTTAACATAAGCTAACACTCATGAAATGATGTGAACACCCTAATCTAGATGGCAAGGGAAGATGAGGATGATGAAGTAGGATTTTTGCTCTCTTTATTTATCTTTTTCTCATATTTATTCATCACTTTTGAAAAATCAAGCAAGGTTTTTCATGAAAGAATCAAGGAGGAAGAAGATGAATAATATTAGAATCCTTTTGTGATGAATAGGAAAAGAAATGATATGATGAATAATGTAACCATGGTCAAACTAACCCTTGTAGAGATTTGACTAAGGTTAAAGGTTTGGTTAGGTTAAGGAAATATCTAACATAATATCTTAACAAAGACAAAGAAAGAAAGCTTCTAGAAACTTCTAGAAAACCTTAACCCTAATCAAACCCTAACCATGTTTAATCTCTACTAAACAAGTTGCATTAGTTATCATATCATGTTACAATATTATATATCACATATATAATATTTATCGTAACAAAATAAAATAATACAATTAACATATATCGCATATATATCAATGTATTATCCGAGTGAGAAAAAGAATCTTTTAGTGAGCAAATATTAGTTAATGTAATTTAATATATCATATATATTATTATACATTAAATTATCGAATCAACACTTGATCCGACAATCCGGCTATATCGCATATAACCGGCTAATATATATCCGTACCGATTCATCGAATCAACACTTGATCCGATGACCCGGCTGATATCAAATATCGCGAGAATATAATACGATATCATATATCGCATTATCCTCGGTCCCGCACATATCACATATGTGCTCCAACTCCGTTTTGCCTGAGTCAAGAAACCTCTGTGTAGGACTCTAAAGAATCGTCAATACGCCGGCAGTAGGTGATGATCATATCAATCACCCACAAGCTGCAAGCGGTCAGCTAAACGTAACAGCTACCCAGGTATTGAGCGCTCAGAAGATCAACAAGCAAGCCTGTACATTCTCCTGCGAATCCAAACAGTAACACTCACGTACAGTCCGGTCTCGTCATCTGATATGTTGCATACTCGCCTAGGGGTGGTAAACGTCAGACCCCAGTAGCTTGATAAGTCGTGTCGATTTGAGGTCTATAACAGTTCGAGAAACTACTGATAACACTTACCAGTAAATCTCAGCAACCCTGGCCAGGGATTTCCGGTTATAGCCAATCGAACACAGCACAACATCAACTCCCTATACCGGGAGAGACGAATCCCCTCCTATCGCTCATTGCCTCCATATGATTCGGGACTGTACCCAAAAGCCACCTTTTTGCACGCCCTCTTGGACGTGGTATGATGGAAATCAAAGCACAGTGGGAATCACACAAGACTCTATGACGATCTCGGGTCAACAGACTACTCTGTACCAGTGTCACCGGAGAACTGCCATCTGACGTATGGTATAATACCATCTGGGAGTTCTCGGCGAGTCCGTCCAGTGTACCCAGTCTCCACTGAGCACCCGTACACCATCCTTGATGTCAAACACCGATGGATATGGGATCATCCATCGCCCATCATATGGGTCAAGATGCGTATACGCTAGTCTACTCTGGTGCATCGATGCCCTGTCTCGATACACCCTCGACTAGGAACAGTTATAGGATGTACTCGTCGACTACCGTGGCCCCACTAGTATGATCTCATCATAGTCCCAGTAGTCGAGTACATATCCTAAGGGCTTTATCAACATGTAATACAGAGACAATCAGAGTACATGTTAAGATAAAGTACAACCAGATAGCATACTATCATGTCGAGCAAGAAAGTCCTCCCTATATATGTCCAAGCATCCATTACAATATACATCGTATGTACAGTAATGGCCTCTAGGGCATACATATAACTAACAATCTCCCACTTGCACGAGGGCCATCTGTTATGGTATCGCATACCCAACAATTAGCTGCGGTTGAAGTATCTCATACTCAACCATCCCATAAAAGTCTCTACTGGGAAAAAGGCCTTTGTGAGTGGATCCGCGCTGTCGTCCTCTGTGTCTACTCTCCTAACCTTGATTTCCCTGGAGATCATCCATCTCCATGATCAGGTGATACTGCCTAAGAATTATATCTGGATTTCTGATGGGACGGTAGTTCCTTGGTTAAAGCCACAACTCCATTGTCACATAATGGTTGGAACGAAGTTCATCTTATGAACTTATATATATCCAGACTGCCTCTTTGGTAGCATTCTTGGTAACGATGTATCTTGCCTTTAATCGTCTAGTATGTCACGGTATCTAGCTTGGAACTCTTCCAACATACGTCCCTCCACTGAGGGTAAAGACAATGCCTGCGACTGACATTTAGTCGTCCTTATCAGCCTGGAACCTTTCCAGTGATTCTCCCCAGGATCGATTGATACCATCTCACTACAACTAGTGAGTGTCCTAACATCCAATTAGATCTATCTCATAGATCCAAAACCCAGGATTTAGGAGGTATCACTTTGATCCTATATGGAGAATCCTTGTGATAAGCGGAGATTGACCGAGCGTAGCATAGGAAACTCCTTCCTTATCAAGAGTATGTCATCCACGTACTCTACGAAGATCACCACCATACTCCCTACTACCTTTTTGTATATACAAGGTTCATCTACCATTTTGATGAAGTCAAACTCTTTGACTGCAACATCAAAACAGATGTTCCAACTCCGCGATGCCTGTTTTATCATATAAAACATCTTGCACACGTTTCCGCTGCTCCCACTGTCTACGAAGCCCTCTGGCTGTGTACTTATAGACGCTCTCTTCTAAAATATCATTTAGAAAAGCAGTCATGACACCCAACCACCAGATATCGTAGTCATGGTATGTAGCCGTGGCAAGTAGGATCTGGATGGACTTTAAGCATAGCTTTGAAAGTCTCAACTTTTCCATGTACACCAAGTAATCTTCTCAAGATATACTCGCTCCTGATGGGGATTTAACCCTTCAGATAAAGCAACCAAAGTCCATACTTTGTTGGTGTATAAGGATTCCATCTCAGATTACTCAGCACCCAGCCATTCTTACAGAGTCCTACTCCTGATGGCCAGCTCGAAACTAGTTGGGTCATCATCTCATGATGTAGTCCTCACTCCCACTGTCATAGAGAAACCGAAGTTTCTCTCAGGTGGGTGAGGAACCCTACTAGATCGGCGGAGAGGCTGAGGTTCGTTGGAAACTATTGAATCCTTTGGTTCTACCAAATCATCAGCTGAAATTTGTATAGCTGGAACAATTCTAGTTCTACATAACAGACCTTGCCTCGAGCTTGTCCGGATTTTGCTTTTAGACATAGGCCGGACAACCCCAAATCTTAACAAACTTAAGATATGAGCTCTTCCCTTTCCATATCACATATGAAGTGGTAGGCAACTGATTTGATTTGAACCCTATTCAATAGGTATGCAGCTTCTCAAGTGCATAACTCCCAAAAGGAAATAGGAAACTCAGTAGTACTCATCATAGAGTACACCATATCACATAGGGTGCTATTGCTCCGCCCCGATATACCATCGTGCTATGGTGTATACGGAGGAGTAATGCTGAGAGAGAATCTCATTCTCCTTTAGAATAGTCCAGGAATTCCGTGCTCAAGTATTCTCCTCCCTGATCATATCAAAGGACATAATACTTATACCCGTTTTTGGTTCCCTACTTCTAATTCATATTCTGTGAATATCTCAAAAGTTTCGGACTTGTGTTTCAACAGGAACATATGTCTGAATCTTGAGAGATCATCAGAGAATGTAATGAAGTACAAAGAACCGGTCTTGGCATGTGTAGACAGGGGACTTTCATACATCAGCATGTATCAATCCCAAGAGTTCACTAACTCTTTCTCTGTTTCCAATAAACAGAGCTATGGTCATCTTATCTTTGTGACATGACCGGCAAGTTTCATAAGATGTAAATTTAAACTAATTTAAATATGCATCTAAATGTAACTTGGCTAGTCGGGTCGCATTGATATGACCTAGTCTACAATACCTCAAGAAGGATTCGTTCATTTCTGAACTATTCCTCTTGTGTGTGTTCTATATACTAAGAACTGTAGTTTGATTTAGAACGTCAATGCTTTTAGATAACGTGCCTGAACCGATCAACTCTTGATATAGGAAATGTTCAAAACATTATCCAACAATACAAAATTATATCCTTTCTTTACTAATAAAGAGACTGATATGATTTTGTATATCAGGTTCGGTATCTAATAACATTTGTTCAGAATTAATGTATTCTGGTAATACAGGGTGACAGTGACCAACAGACTTGGCTGCAACACTTGCACCGTTTTCTGTCTCATGAAACTTTATCACCCGTTCTCAGTTCTCTACCTTTCTGTAGCCCATGTAACAGATTACATATGCGGGATCCTGATCCGGTATCACATACCCAGGACGTAAAGGATACTGAGAAACAGTTCTATGTAGTGAACACACCCGAAGAAGATGCATCAGCATGCACTTTCTTCGTTTGGTCGGCTCGGGAAATCTGGTATTCCCCAATTTCCTGCTCTGTCTTATAACAATTATAAGTTGAAGCGGGACCAACGTTCCCCAGCTCAGTATAACAAGCGGGTTCGATCAATTCATCCATTTTATTATCTTGATTAAGACGTGATATAGTCACTACCTGGAGAGAGAGAGAGAAGAAAACACTCAGCCTATGCTCTTGCAAGATTATATTGGTTATCTAATATATCTAATCAGGATGTCTCCCACTGTTTTAATCAAATCTTCCTTCAAACCCTAAAAGGAAAGACTAGCCGGGATTAATTACACGCTACAAGTTCGTCAATCTTTCAGCCAGGCCAGTGTTGGTACTTTGAGGGAGGTCCCCCGTGCTTTCGCACGAACCTAATTAAAGTAAACCTCGTTTTCCCAGAGGCGTAACCCTGTTAACACCTTTCTAGACACCTACTTGATCGGCTAATTGTAATGTGTAAAACTCTCCCAGGAGTAACTCTTACTCGCAGCGGGTATCGGGATCCAACTATCTCATAGAAGGTATGCAATCTCATTGCAAATTTCAACACTTGAAATTCCCAATAATATTTTTGCCCCAAGCGATCTATGACCTTGACAAGGTCAACAAACCATAGACCGCAAGTCAAGTTCAACCCGTCATTTCCTGATTGAATTAAACCCACCCGCACGACCCTTGACAAGGTCAACAAAGTCGCACGACTGCCCTAATCCAATCGCATCATATGCTTATACAGATAAGCAGTAATCAGCTACCGCACACTACGCCTTGACAAGGTCAACAAACGCAGCACGAATACTAACTATTACTTATCTGAAATGACGGAGGGCTACGACGAGTTTTTCAGAAATCCCTTTGCGTAATGAACTTGATATCGTTGTAGAATCGAGTGATTTTAAATGGAGTGTTTTTGAGGCTTTTCTAGTTTTGCCAAAGGGGTCACTCCCGGTGAATGGATCGTCGGCCCTTTCCTCATCGAATAAGGTGCAGGATATTTCACAAATACCACTATGCAAAGCAAGAACTATAGAAGCAATCAAAAGACAAACCGAGTTTGTAGCATCTGCCAGTTATTGTTAAAGGAGTCACTCCCGGTGAAGGGATCTCGGTCCTTTCCTTATCGAATAAGGTGCTGGATGTTCTACAAGGAACACCGCTATGCAAAGCAAGAACTAGAGCTACCAGTTTTTTTTAAACAAGTTTCTACAACATCTTAGGTTTCTTTTATTTCATTAATCTCATTAATGAAGTCCCATTTTATTTTGATTCACAAGCATCTCTTTTGAAACGAAATCTGCAATATAACATATATCTCATATATATAATATAAACATTCGTCACAGGCAGTAATATGATCTCATCACAGAACATTGCAGCAGAAGAACATATATGAAATATTGGATATATTAGGACGTCCGTGTTTTCAATACGAGCCTATATAAAACACGGATTCCACGGTCGCGATGAATAGCCAAACCCACATCCCTAGACCCCTACGAGAGCGGCAAGTAACACTGCCAATTCTAGGGTTAGGAGACCCGGTCTCGACTCCTCGAGATGGTCTCCCACTGGACCCTAGAACCCGGTTACTTGTGCTCCCCTCCTTGGGTCTACCTAATGCGGAAAAGTAAATAATATACAACGGTGACATCTTCCGCAACATGGAAGTGCCCCAATAAAAGAATATTACATACAAATGAGTTTTACATGAATGAAAAAGAAAAAACTCTCATCTCACATAAAAAACCCCGGCTATTCAGACGCGATGATCCAATATAACATATCACAGCAACACATAATATCTCATATCATCAACGTAAGCAAGTATGCGTATCCCGATTGTCGTTGATGTATAGCAACGAAGCCGGCGATACACCACATACTACGCTTACGGTCACAGAAAAGAAAGTGTAAAACTACAACAGTTGGAATCCGCAACCTCTTTAGACATCGCATGCCTAACCAAATGAATTCCTTAGACATCGCATGCCTAACAATTATAAACCCCGCATTTTCGTCTCTTTATCGAAAACTCTTTTCAATGTCAAGCCGGGAATTCAACAAGATTCCCGACGTCCTGATCGAATGCTCGTCGCAAACTTTAGTAGACGGCCGCACCCCCAGATGCCGTCGACGAAGTGCACTAAGGCGGAACACCGCTGCCGCGTGCACCCGAACGGATGCTTTCGGCGACGGGGTTCTCCTACAGTCACTTGGTCGGGGCTAAGAGGTGTAGCTGTCTATTAAGTTTATCCGGCGAGTATCCGCGTACGCTACGTGATTGCGACGGACTTTTGATCACATCAAAATTCCGTGGCAACCGATCATTTGAGACTAAACTGCTATGTTTATAATATTCAAATTAGTTATCTCATAATTACCTGTGGATTCCAAATATTGTATCACATTCCAGATAAATAGACAAAGTTAAACTTTCCGATCGAATCATCAAACACCCAAGATTTCACCAATATATCTCAACACTTGAAATCAGTTTAAAAACATCCATCACATGCCACAGTACCAATGGTCCAGCCGTAGAAGGGTCAAGCCAACGCCTCACATGTGGCACGCCGTACTGCCCCAAACCCTAAGGTTCAAAAGGCAGTTCAAGACGGTCACATAATCGAGTTAAGGTTTGTTGTCTTCTAGAGGGTCCACCGCGTTACTTGCACGACTTAGAACGTTCTTAAACACTAGAAAAATTCCAACTTTTGAAAAATTTTCCGACAGGGGAAAAAGTGAGTTATTGATATCCGTTCGAACTTTTTAACAGTTTCTAAAAGTTATCCGGACAAAACTAAACAAAGTTAAAATATCAGATCGAATCATCGATTCCCCAATACAACCCTTGAAAACTCAACACTTGAGTGGAATTAAAATATTCACAGAAAAAATTGCCAAGAAAGGACCTAAGAATAAATACAAGAAATTCCAGGGACTAACTCGAAATTTTGGCCGCGGAACCGCCGCAAAACCCATGGTTTCGCCGCGGTTCCGCCGCCATTTAGTCGAGTTAGGTGACCGTACTTCACAGTAATTCTTAGTTTTTCCTGCTTGTTTTTCTGAGCATTTTTAATTCAGAAAAAATCAACTTTTTGAAAAATGTACAGAGAGGGTTCCGTGTCGGGGTTTCGGCGTTCGATCGGACTTTAAACTTCGTCTAAACTTCGCCTAAAGCTCCAGCTTGGCTTTGATACCACTGTAGGGTTGCTAGGCACGCGCACAAGGGTCTACGAGGCATCAACCATGCCCGATTATAAATTTAGCCGTGCCGAACAACCCGAATACAGAACTTTAAACTAGAGATTAGGCGAAAACAAGCATGCTAAACACTTTAACACTAAGTGAGAGGGATTACAACCTTTGTAGATCCGGTCCTTCACTTCATATGCTCCGTGTTGTGGTCCCTTCGCTGCGATCATCGGGATCCGGACTCTCGAGAGGTTCCACGAAGAGAAAGACGCAACCTTTGATTCCGATCTTCGATACTAAGATGATCTACCTTGAAGTTTCTTTAACATAAGCTAACACTCATGAAATGATGTGAACACCCTCATCTAAATGGCAAGGGAAGATGAGGATGATGAAGTAGGATTTTTGCTCTCTTTATTTATCTTTTTCTCATATTTATTCATCACTTTTGAAAAATCAAGCAAGGTTTTTCATGAAAGAATCAAGGAGGAAGAAGATGAATAATATTAGAATCCTTTTGTGATGAATAGGAAAAGAAATGATATGATGAATAATGTAACCATGGTCAAACTAACCTTTGTAGAGATTTGACTAAGGTTAAAGGTTTGGTTAGGTTAAGGAAATATCTAACATAATATCTTAACAAAGACAAAGAAAGAAAGCTTCTAGAAACTTCTAGAAAACCTTAACCCTAATCAAACCCTAACCATGTTTAATCTCTACTAAACAAGTTGCATTAGTTATCATATCATGTTACAATATTATATATCACATATATAATATTTATCGTAACAAAATAAAATAATACAATTAACATATATCGCATATATATCAATGTATTATCCGAGTGAGAAAAAGAATCTTTTAGTGAGCAAATATTAGTTAATGTAATTTAATATATCATATATATTATTATACATTAAGTTATCGAATCAACACTTGATCCGACAATCCGGCTATATCGCATATAACCGGCTAATATATATCCGTACCGATTCATCGAATCAACACTTGATCCGATGACCCGGCTGATATCAAATATCGCGAGAATATAATACGATATCATATATCGCATTATCCTCGGTCCCGCACATATCACATATGTGCTCCAACTCCATTTTGCCTGAGTCAAGAAACCTCTGTGTAGGACTCTAAAGAATCGTCAATACGCCGGCAGTAGGTGATGATCATATCAATCACCCACAAGCTGCAAGCGGTCAGCTAAACGTAACAGCTACCCAGGTATTGAGCGCTCAGAAGATCAACAAGCAAGCCTGTACATTCTCCTGCGAATCCAAACAGTAACACTCACGTACAGTCCGGTCTCGTCATCTGATATGTTGCATACTCGCCTAGGGGTGGTAAACGTCAGACCCCAGTAGCTTGATAAGTCGTGTGGATTTGAGGTCTATAACAGTTCGAGAAACTACTGATAACACTTACCAGTAAATCTCAGCAACCCTGGCCAGGGATTTCCGGTTATAGCCAATCGAACACAGCACAACATCAACTCCCTATACCGGGAGAGACGAATCCCCTCCTATCGCTCATTGCCTCCATATGATTCGGGACTGAACCCAAAAGCCACCTTTTTGCACGCCCTCTTGGACTTGGTATGATGGAAATCAAAGCACAGTGGGAATCACACAAGACTCTATGACGATCTCGGGTCAACAGACTACTCTGTACCAGTGTCACCGGAGAACTGCCATCTGACGTATGGTATAATACCATCTGGGAGTTCTCGGCGAGTCCGTCCAGTGTACCCAGTCTCCACTGAGCACCCGTACACCATCCTTGATGTCAAACACCGATGGATATGGGATCATCCATCGCCCATCATATGGGTTAAGATGCGTATACGCTAGTCTACTCTGGTGCATCGATGCCCTGTCTCGATACACCCTCGACTAGGAACAGTTATAGGATGTACTCGTCGACTACCGTGGCCCCACTAGTATGATCTCATCATAGTCCCAGTAGTCGAGTACATATCCTAAGGGCTTTATCAACATGTAATATAGAGACAATCAGAGTACATGTTAAGATAAAGTACAACCAGATAGCATACTATCATGTCGAGCAAGAAAGTCCTCCCTATATATGTCCAAGCATCCATTACAATATACATCGTATGTACAGTAATGGCCTCTAGGGCATACATATAACTTACAGGTGGGAGCCCGTAAAAGATGTAGGCGATGTGGTGCCCTTCCGGTAAGGAGGCGACGACCGGAGTTTCCGCGGGAGATCGGGACGTCGACGAGAAGACCGGAGGACACGGATCAGTCGGTATATCTCTCTTCCCCATCTTGTAGTTAGCTAGGACTAGTTAATGGTTCGATCCGGGTATTAGTGCGCGGTGGTGCCAGTTCAACTAAAAATTAAAGTTTATCACCGCTTCCGCATTTGGCCGTCGGATTGACGGCCGGGCCGCCGCCGTGCACTTACACCTTTGACACCACAAAAGAAACACGGATAAGCAATGAATTACCCACGGCCTTCTTCTGTCCTAAGTGATCGCGACGGTCCTTAGAGTCATCTCTAGATTTCTTTTAGTTAATGAGGGTAATGCGGATGCAAGTTTATGATTTTTGGGGCTTAGGAAGGGTAATGAACTCCCCGCCTAATCCGAATTTGGCCGTATCCCTTAATTTCCGTATTAATATGCAAACAACCAAGAAATCAAAAAACACGCACAATTTTTATTTCTTTTTTTTGCGGCGCTGCGAATTTTTGCAAAGAAACCTGCAGCAAATTTGTTATTGGAGCAGATTGAGAAGGAGATAAGAAAGATAGAATTTCACCTGAAAATTTTTTGTGCGGAGATGCAATAGTGCCGCCGCGTTTTCACCGCGGGAAGCTCCTATTACCGCGGATCCGCTGTGATGTAGAGGAATTCCTGCACAGAACTTTTACAAAATGCTTCTGCTCAGCCCTTGAGTCCTCTGGAATATTCCAAAAAAATTTCTAGTTGCACAGTAGAATCCAGATTTCCTCGCAACAAATCAAAAAACACGTTTAATGTTTGTACGAATTTAGATCTAAAAATATAGATGGAATAAATTTTTCAACTCAAATTTCAAAAACGAACGAATTAGCGCACTATCCCCGGCAACGGCGTCATTTGATTGATACGAATTTTTGTTGTGTATGTTAGAAAATGTATAGAAATCACAACCAAAAATTATTTTGACCGCAATCAGTAACGGTGTCGATTGTAGCGCGTTAGTGAGTGCGGATCGTCCACAGGGAAAGTGTAATCCGTTCGTATTTCGAATTAGATGAGTCAAAAATTAAAGAAAAGAGAAAAGACAATTCTTGATTTATAAAATTGAAGTTCAAGAATTCGTAAAATCTAGATCTAATAATAAGAAAACATTAAAATCAGGAAATGTCAATTGATGATTTCCAATCCAAGAATTAAGAATCGAAGTGAGGCTCGTAGGAATCGATCGAATCTATAGATGTGATGAAAACTATTGATTACATATTCTTATCCATCGATGAATTGATACTTGATCGATGATGATCAACGAGAATTAGGGATTTCTTGCGGAAACTAATGTTTCATCTTTTATCTCTTGTCCTTTCGTCGATATCATTCACATTCTAGCCTCTAGTAAATTCAAGAATCGATCATGGATCCCTAATTTTGGGCGAACACAATCAAGAAAGCATCGCATCGAAACTAGGTCGTCGATTCTTCAATTTGCTAGGATTTACAAACTCATAGCACTTAAGAATTGTACAAGAATCTAATCATCATCATCTATTGATCGTCTCGACTCCTTCACAAGCGGAGTTTTACTCAAACATCATATTAAAGAACACAATCACAAATCGAGATCTAATCATGATGCAAGAATGTAAAGAAAGCAAGATAAAGAATTTCACCTTTTATTTATCAACAATTTTGTTACAATTCTCTCAAAATCTACAATGAGGAAAGAACTCGATCGTCGATTTGGCGTCGCTCGTCTTTGTGAGTCGCGGATCGTCTTGGATCACTTGCTCGGATGAAGATCGGCTTCGCTCCTAAAAGGTTGAAGGCTTCTTGCTTGAATTGTACTCGGTGTTCTTGATTTTTGGCTTGGTGATTGGATTAGGGTTAGGGTTTGGAGAGGGTTAGGGTTTGGAGATACAAGTTGTGTCACTCAACTTGTGGGAGAGATGAAGATTGTGTTGGATATATGTATGCCCTAGAGGCCATTATATGATAGTGGATGTATCTATACATGTATATATATTCAGTATGTATTCTTGCTCGACATGATAGTATGCTATCTGGTTCTTCTTTATCTGACATGTTGATTTGATCATGCTTTTATTCATTCATACATGCTGATAAAGCCCTGAGGATATCGGCTTGACTACCCTGATTATGATGGAGATCATACTAGTGGGATATCTGTAGTCTATAAGCATATCCTAGAATGTCCCTAGTCGTAGGTATATCGAGATGGGGCATTGATATACCAGAGTAGACTAGCGTATATGATACTAGACCCATACGATGGGCGATGAATGTTCCCACATTCATCGATGTTTGACATCAAGATCATATACGGGTGCTCAGTGGTGACTGGATACACTGGACGGACTCACCGAGAACTCCTATATGGAATTATATCTATCGTCGGATAGCAGTTCTCAGGTGACACTGGTACAGGTTAGTCTGTAGACCCGAGATCGTCATAGAGTCTTTTGTGTTCTCCCACTGTACTTTGATTGCCACCCTACCACGGCTCTACTGAGTCGTGCAAACAGGTGGCCGTTGGGTACAGTCCCGAGACACACGAAGACGATGAGCAATAGGAGGGGTTTCATCTCTCCCGGTATTGGGAGTTGATGCTGTGCTGTGCCCGACTGGTTATATCAGTAAGTTCCTGGCTAGGGCTGCTGAGATTTGCTGATAAGTGTTATCAGTAGTTTCTCGATCTGTTATAGACCATTCACCGGCACGACTTATTGAGTTATTGGGGTCGACGTGACCATCCCTAGACTTGATATGCAGCATATCTGATGAAGAGACCGGACTGTACGGTAGTGTTGCCGGTTGGCTCGACGGGAGTTGTAGCAGGTTCGCTTGTTTTCTTCTGATCGCTCAATACCCGGGTGGCCGTTACGTTTAGCTGACCGCTTGCGGCTTGGGGGTGCTTGATATGATCATCACCCACTGCCGGCGTATTGACGAGTCTTAGAGTCCCACAAAGGAGTTACCTAGTCCAGGCAAAACGTTATGGTGCGCGTATGCGATATGCGCATGGACCCGATTAAAATGCGCGTATAGGATACCGTACATTGATCGGGCGGCTTACTTTTGGTGGGGTCATATGTGATATGGCCGGATTGATAAATCAAGTGTTGATTTATCATTTAACCTTTAGTTTTCTCACTTAAAACCTTTTCTTGTATATGATGGATGTATGCATGCATGTATGTTTTTCTTTCTTTCTTTCTAGTTTCATGCACATATGGATTGCATACATACATACATACATACATACATACATCATCTATCATGGTTGATTACACATGGAAAATGATGGCAATATAAGACTTACACCATGGATAAATATTTGAATTATCATTTGATTTTCAGTTAAAACAAAATGGAAAAGGAAAGGATAATTCTTGACTTGTTTCTACACTCTTCTTTAACCTAACCATCCTCACCTACCCTTAACCATGGATTAATCTTTCCTTCTTTGTTTTAAACTCTAATTAAATAATAACTCAAATATTTAACCATGGTTTGAGATGAGAAGAAATAAATATATAAGGATATATTTTCATTTCTTTTCAAGGGTTATCTTTTTACTCTTGTTAAAAGAAAGCCATCATCTTCTTCCTCCTTCACCATTTGCTCTCTAGCCTTTTGTAGTGAGCAATATACTCATCAAGATTAGTTTTTGAAGTTAGAAAAGCCACCACAACATCATTCTACACAAGTTTAGCCAACTTGTTTAGAGTGTTATCTTCATTTCTTCTCTTGAAAAGTGAAGTTGCAAGTTTGGACTAGGAGCTTCGGGTGGATCGTCGTGGACACAAGAAGACTTTAAGAGGACCTTCCTCCAACACCCAAGAGGCCAAAGAGTCTAGCGAAGGGAGCTACAAAGGTTGTAGTCTCGAAACCCTAGTCTTTATTGCCTTTAACATCATGAAACCCTAATTTTCTAGGATAAGATCCTTTGTATACTTGCTTAGCACCATAAAAATTTTAACTTTGTGACACGTGATGCTTCCAAACTTTACATAGGGTGCTAGGTAAACATAACATTGGTATCAGAGCCAACCTAGAACATTAGGCGACACTTTTACGAAGTAAAAGTCCCGATCGGATCAAAATACGACTTTTCGAAACCTTCTCTGGACATTTTTTTAATTCTGACATTTTTCAGAATTAAAAATACTTAAAAAATACAGCAGGAAAAACTAAGAAAACCTGTGAAATACGAAGCCATGATTCCTCCAAACTGCCGCGGAACCGCGGCAAATCCTTGCTTAGTCCGCGGCTCCGCGGCCGTACAGTGTCCTCATTGCCTCCTATTTACACAGTAACTATTATAACTGCTTGTATGTTACTTTAAGTATGTTTAATCTGAATCTAGTACTGTATTTTCTGGAGATGGTCTTGGACTCGTCGATTCGATCGGAATTTTCATTTCGTTGTTTTTCCGGGTAAATTAGAAAGTAGTGAAGTGTTTGAACGAGTATCGTTTGCTCACTATTCATGGGGTTTAAATACTTTGGAGATACGTGCAAGTTTTGTGGTGGACCCTCTAGAAGACAACAAAACTTAACTCGATTATATGACCGTCTTGAACTGTCCTTTGAACCTTAGGGTTTGGGGCAGTACGGCGTGCCACAAGTGAGGCGTTGGCTTGACCCTTCTACGGCTGGACCGCTACTACTGTGTCACACTCCAGGTTCTTGAGCTCTGCTCAAGTGTTGAGCTTTAGTGAATCTTGGGTACTTGATCGTTCGTTCGAAAACTTTAATACAGTCTGTTTATCTGGAATATGATACAATATGTGGAATTCATATAGTTTTGGCATGAAATACAAAGTATGTCATATTTCGCATTTATGATTTCTAAAGTGTATGTGGATTCCAAATATTGTAGTTTTACACTTTCTTTTCTGTGACCGTAAGTGTAGTATGTTCGATATCGCCGGTTTCGTTGCTATACATCAACGACAATTGGGGTACGCATACTTACTTACGTTGATGATATGTGATATTATGTGTTGCTGAGATATGATGTGCAGGATTGTCGCGACCGAATAGCCGGGTTTTTTTTATGTGAGATGAGAGTTTTACATTTTCATTCATGTAAATTCAAATGTAATGTAATATTCTTTTATTTGGGGTACTTCCGGGTTGAGGTTGTGTCACCAGTGTTGTATATTATTTACTTTTCCGCATTAGGATAGACCCAAGGAGGGGAGCACAAGTGACCGGGTTCTGGGGTTCAGTGGGAGGCCATCTCGAGAAGTCGAGACTGGGTCTCCTAAACTCCAGGATTGGTAGGGTCGCTTGCAGCTCTCGTTGGGGTCTAGGGGTGTGGGCTTGGCTATTCATCGCGACTGTGGAATCCGTATTTTCTATTGTTGGCTAAATACTAAATACGGACGTCCTACTATATCCCACATTATATATATGTTTCTGCTGCCTGTGTTCTGAGATATCTGAGACGAATGACATATTATATATATGATATATAGTAGACGTTGCTTATGTTTTACACCCGCGCTAGTCCCGTCCCGCTATGCCGTTAGTTAAGTAACCTAACGGTGCATAACGGAACATTGCGGCGAATGCGGATGGCATAAGCGTACGTGTTATTTTCGTTTCTTTTCTGTGATTGGCTTAAGGACTTAAATGATGGGATTACATTAATATGATTAATGTAAAGAAAATAAACCTAAAAAGATGTTGTAGAATCAGATTTGAAAACCACTCGGCTCTTTATGAAAAAGCTATATTTCAAAACTGCGGAGCACAAGCCACTCCTTTTGAAAACCGTTTGATTCTACAACGATATCAAGTTCAAAGAGTTAAAGATTTTCTTAAAAATCATCAGCAACCCTCCGTCATTTTAGGAAGTAGAGTACTTAGTATTCGTGCTACATTTGTTGACTTTAGTTAAGGCGTAGTGTACGGTAGCTAAGTGATGTCTTCCTACACTGCATATGATGCAGATTAATTAGGACAATCATGCGACTTTGTTGACCTTAGTTAAGGGTCATATGTGTAAGTCCATGCTACCTCTCCCGGTACTTTCGGGCATGCGGAATTTGGTAACAAACGATTTTTCTAGAGGTGGTAACATGGACTCAAAACCGGATCTTTGTTAAACATCTAACTAACAACCTAACTAGGAGTTGTTAACTACTCGGTTAGGGGGTTATACCTTTCTTTCTTGATCTCCTTCGTCTTCAAGCTTCGATGGTTGTCCGGATCGTCTTCACTCCGTCGTCTCCTTGCGCCGAAGATAGATCCACCTCGAAAGCTTCTACCTTTGGCTTCTTCTTCGATCTTTGAATAAACTAGTTCACTTGGTTTGCTAAACCTTGTGAACTAGAGTGAGTAGAGAAGAGTGTGTTGGGATTTTCTCTATGGTTCTTGGTTCTCAACACATGAGACAAGTGAACCAAAGACTAAGAGAGGGAGAGCAAGAGGAAGGAGATGAGAGCTCAAGAACAAGAGAGAGAATGAGAATGATAGAATGATAGAAGACTTTTCTCTCTTGGCTCTCATAATCCAAAACCATCATCATAAAATAGTAATCAAGTATTGTGTAAATGGTTTAAGCTACAATAGCCATATCATTTCATGCACTCATTTCTCACAAGAGAAACAAGCAAGTAAAAAGTCTTTGCCATGAAATGATAGCCATTATCATCATGATGGTCAACTAGTCCAACCTAGTCAACCGGTCAACAAAGTCAACAAAGTCAACCCCTCAACAACCATGTCACCACAATACTTAATTAATATTATTGTTAATCATATTCTCATTAGGGTTGAGCAAAAAGTCAATAGTCAACAGTCAACGGTCAACAACCCTAATGAGAATCCTCTGCCTCTGTATCTCCGTCAACTGTGCATACACACCAGCATCCGCGTTCCGAGGAACACGAATACACACTGGATAAATCCAATCCCAAAACATACATTAGGATCTGGCTTAAACCAAAGCCCGCTAGTGTAAACTGTCCGGACACTAAACGTGCACAAGTGCACGGATGTGACTGAACCCTGTCGCAAAACCATGCGACCTGTCGCAAAACCATGCGACCTCTACTCTTTTGCCTAAAGGCGAATAGCTTTCTGTGTGGGACTCTAAAGACTCGACACTACGCTGGCAGTGGGTTTAACCACAGACCGCAAGCGGCACTAGCTGTGCGTAACGGTCCCCAGGTACATGCCCACAAGAAGACTGACGAGGTGAAACCCATCTGAACTCCTACTGAGCCTGAATGTGACAATCTCCGTACAGTCCGGCTGTTCGTCTGATACATCGCATGGAGGGCCTAGGGGGGCGGTAAACGTCAGTCCCCTAATAGCGGTACAAGTCGTGTCGGAGTGAAGCCCAAAATACCCTGAGATAACACTGGAAGCCTACCAATATATCTCGATTGCCCTGGCCAGGGTCTACTTATGTAATGGCTCTCCTAGACACAGCGCGATGTCAACCCCCAATACCGGGAGAGACGGATCCTGTCTAACCGTCACTGTTTCCAAGTGCTTCGGGACTGCACCCAACTACCACCTGTTTGCACGACTCCTTTGAGCCGTGGTAGGGTAGTAATCAAAGTACAGTGGGAACACACTCGAGGCGAAGTGATAGTGTCAAGTCAGCGGACTAAGCTGTACTCCGGTCACCTGGGAACTGATAACTAACGATAGGTATAATACCAACCGGTCAGTTCCCGACGAGTCCTGTCCAGTGTACTCGTAACCCAACGAGCACCCGCATACTATCTCCAGTACGACGTACTGATGGCTGTGGGACAGACCATCTCCCACTCTGGGATGAGAAGCCCATGCGCTAGTCTACTTCGGAGTATCGATGCCCTGTCTCGATAGTCCTGCGACTAGGGACCTGCATAAGGATGTGCTTATAGATTACCCAGCCCCACTAGTGTGACTGCCATCACAACGCTGATAATCAAGCAAAGATCCTAAGGGCTCCACTAATGTGTATAGGTGATATACTAAAATAAACACAAGTACACATTGAAGTAGAAACAAACCAAGTAGCATACTACTATTTTGAGCAAGATTGTATATACAAGGTGAATATCCCAAGCTTCCATTAAGTAATATACAAACTAGTATGATACAGTAATGGCCTCTAGGGCATATACACTAACAATCTCCCACTTGCACTAAGGCCATGTACTGGCGTATCGAAGACCTATCATCTCGATCAGCCGCTCGAACTGAGTCTGGGGCAAGGCCTTGGTGAATGGATCTGCAGTGTTATCTTCTGAAGCAACCCTCCGAACCTCGATCTCCTGGCGATCCACGATCTCCCTGATCAGGTGATACCGCCTCAAGATGTGTCTGGATCTCTGATGGGACCTGGGTTCCTTCGCTAAAGCTATAGCCCCGTTGTTATCGCAATACAGAGGTATTGGATCAACAATGGACGGAACCACCTGAAGTTCTTTCAAGAACTTCCTCATCCAGACAGCTTCTTTTGTGGCATCAGATGCAGCGATGTATTCCGCTTCCATCGTCGAGTCTGCAACGGTTTCCTGTTTGGAACTCTTCCAACACACCGCCCCTCCATTGAGGGTAAAGACAAAACCCGACATGGACTTGGAATCATCCTTGTCACTCTGGAAGCTGGAGTCAGCAAAGGCCTCGATCTGGAGGTCTTTTCCGCCATACACCAAGAACATCTCCTTAGTCCCTCTTAGGTACTTGAGAATGTTCTTTACTGCTATCCAGTGTTTCTCCCCAGGGTTTGACTGATACCGGCTTACCACACTCAGTGCATAAGCTACATCCGGTCTGGTACACAACATCGTATACATTATAGAGCCTACCGCAGAAGCGTAGGGTATAATAGACATGCGATCCCTCTCCAAATCAGTCTTGGGAGACATCTCTTTAGAGAGGGTGATCCCGTGACAAGCCGGTAGGTTACCGCGCTTGGAATCTTCCATACTGAATATTTTCAGTATAGTGTCGATGTACCTGGACTATGAAAGTCCTAATATCCTCTTGGATCTATCACGATGGATCCGGATCCCCAGGATGTATGAGGCATCACCCAGGTCTTTCATGGAGAACCTGTGTGACAAGAACCCCTTAACAGATTGTAGCATAGGAATGCCATTTCCTATTAAGAGAATGTCATCCACGTATAAAACGAGGAATACTACAGTTCTCGCTACAAATCTACTATAGATGCATGGTTCATCTGGATTTTTGATAAAGCCAAATTCCTTGACCGTCTCATCAAAACAGATGTTCCAACTCCGCGATGCTTGCTTTAGTCCGTAGATGGACTTAAGCAACTTACACACCTTTCCGCTGCTCCCACTCTGAATGAAACCCTCTGGTTGGTCCATATAGACACACTCCTTTAAATTTCCATTTAGAAAAGTGGTCTTTACGTCCATCTGCCAGATCTCATAATCGTGGAAGGCAGCAATGGCAAGAAGGATCCGAATGGATTTCAGCATAGCCACTGGAGAAAAGGTTTCGTCATAGTCCAAACCAGGTCTTTGACGAAAACCCTTTGCAATAAGTCTAGCTTTATAGGTCTCAACCTGTCCATCTACACCAATCTTCTTTTTGAAGATCCACTTGCATCCTACGGGTTTTACCCCGTCTGGAGCAATGTCCAACGTCCATACCTTGTTGGTGTACATGGACTCCATTTCAGTCCACATTGCATCCAGCCATTTTACCGAGTTGACGCTCTGAACGGCCTGCTGGAAGCTAGTAGGCTCATCATAATCTATGATGCAATCCTCTCTATCCCCGTCTATGAGAAAACCGCAGTATCTCTCGGGCGGATGAGACCGCCTACTACTCCTGCGGAGCGGCGTAGGAATGTCCTGTTCTTTTGAACCCTCTGGTTCCCCTAAGCTTTCAGTAATAGTCTGTGGTTCTGGAATTTCTTCCAGTTCTACTGCGCTCCCACTAATTTCCTTTTCCAAGAACTGGTGTTCTAGAAAGTAGGCATTACGAGAAACAAGGACATTTTGTTCCTCTGCGTGGTAGAAAAGATACCCCCTGGTGTTCTTTGGGTATCCCACAAACTTGCACAATACTGAGTGTAGGGTTCCTAGGCACTCTATTGAGGTCTCACAAGTGATCAAACATGTACAAATCAAATTTTACGGGTGCCTACAAACCCGACTACGGATCGTTTACTAGATATTTAGGCAAAGCATGCAAGTAAACGGAAATGTATCTAAAAGAAAGGGGCTACAACCTTTGTAGATCCGGTCCGCCAATTCCTAAGCTCCACAACGAAGTCCCCTCCGCTGTCCAAAAAGAATCCGGACTCCAACGTCGGCTTCGTCGAAGAATAAGCGAGCTAGGTCGTCGATGTCCATGCCGAAGATGATCTACGTCGAGGCATCGCTAAATCAAGCTCCACCTTCACCTTGCCATGAAAACTTGTGAAGGAAACACACTCTACTACTTGGCAAGAGGTAGAGGATGAAGAAATAGGAAGTGGGTAGACTTTAGAATTGGATTTCTCACTCATTTCATCAAGTTGCCATTGATGGTCAAGCTTTTCTTCACTTGAAGAAAGAAGAAGAAGAAGCTAAAAATATTATGATAAGAATAATAGAATAAATGAATAAATGAATAAAATGAATAAAAACCTTAACCATTTATTTAACCAAGGTATTAACTCTTTACACAAAAACCCTAGCTATCATATATCATCATATATGATACAAGCATGTGCACAAAAGTATATCACATATACAATGTGTACAAGCCGAGTGAGAAAATCCATTTAAAGTGAACCAATACTAGTTAACGCAAAGTAATATATCAAATATATAATTATGCATTAAATCATTAACTCAACACTTGATTCAATGATCCGGTCATGTCGCACACAACCTACTAGTATTCAATGTATCGGCTTATCGAATCAATACTTGATTCGATAACTAGGTTATATCGCATACAACCATTCGATACATTCATCGCGAGAATAGAATACGGTATCACATACTCGCATTATTCTCGGTCCCGCACATATCTCATATGCGCTCCTATTTCGTTTCGCTTGAGCCAGGAAACCTCTGTGTAGGACTCTAAAGACTCGTCAATACGCCGGCAGCAGATGATGATCATATCAAACACCCACAAGCCGCAAGCGGTCTGCTAAACGTAACGGCCACCCGGGTATTGAGCGATCAGAAGATCGACGAGCAAGCCCGCTCACACTCCTGCGAATCCAACCAGTAACACTTACCGTATAGTCCGGTCTGTTCGTCTGATATGTCGCATATCTCGCCTAGGGGTGGTAAACGTCAGACCCCAATAGCTCGATAAGTCATGCCGACTTGAGGTCCATAACATTCGTGAAACTACTGATAACTCTTACCAGTATATCACAGCAACCCTGGCCAGGGATTTCCTGTTATGGCCAGTCGAGCATAGCACAACATCAACCCCCAATACCGGGAGAGACGAATCCCCTCCTATCACTCATTGCCTCCATGTGAATCGGGACTGTACCCAAAAACCACCTGTTTGCACAACTCAGTAGAGCCGTGGTAGGGTGGAAATCAAAGCACAGTGGGAGACACACAAGACTCTATGACGATCTCGGGTCAACAGACTAAGCTGTACCAGTGTCACCAGAGAACTGCCATCTGACGTGAGGTATAATACCATCTGGGAGTTCTCGGCGAGTCCGTTCAGTGTACCCAGTCTCTACTGAGCACCCGCATACCATCTCCGATGTCAAACACCAATGGATATGGGATCATCCATCACCCATCGCATGGGTCGAGAAGATATACGCTAGACTACTCTGGAATATCGATGCCCCGTCTCGATATTCCCTCGACTAGGAACATTTCCAGGATGTACTCATGGACTATCCAGGCCCCGCTAGTATGATCTGCATCATAGTCCTGGAAGTCGAGTACACATCCTAAGGGCTTTATCAACATGTAATCAGAGAGACAGAAAGTATACATGTTAAGATAAAGTGCAACCAGATAGCGTACTATCATGTCGAGCAAGAAAGTCCTTCCTATATATGTCCCAGCATCCACTATAATATACATCCAATGTACAGTAATGGCCTCTAGGGCATACATATAACTAACAATCTCCCACTTGCACTAGGGCCATCTGTAGCAGTGGTTGCAGTATCACATACTCAACCATCCCCTAAATTGTCTCTCTTTGGGAAAAGGCCTTCGTGTGTGGATCCGCCGTGTTGTCCTCTGAGTCTACTCTCCTAACCTCGATCACCCTGGAGATCAACTATCTCCATGATCAGGTGATGCTGCCTCAGAATTTTTCTGGGTCACTGATGGGACCAGGGTTCCAGGGCCGAAGCCACACTCCCATTGTCATACAATGGCAGGAACCTAGTTCATCTTATGAACCAATATACACCCAAACTTCCTCTTTGGTAGTATCTTCAATAGCGATGTTACCAGCCTTTATCGTCTAGTTTGCCACGGTATCTAGCTTGGAACTCTTCCAACATACCGTCCCTTTACTGAGGGTAAAGACAGTGCCTGTGACTGGCATTCAGTCGTCTTTATGACCCTGGAACCCTTCCAGTGATTCTCCCCAGGATCTGTTGATACTATCTCACTACAACTAGTGAGTATCCTAACATCCAATTAGATCTATCTCATAGATCCAAGGCTTAGGATTTAGGAGGTATCATCTTTATCCTATTTGGAGAATCCTTGTGATAATAGGAGATTGATCGATCGTAGTATAGGAAACTCTTTTCCTATCAAGAGTATGTTGTCTACGTACAATACGAAGATGACCACCTTACTCTCTACTACCCTTTTGTATATACAAGGTTCGTCTACCA
Organism: Agapanthus africanus; assembly: GCA_030015575.1. Classification (NCBI taxonomy): domain Eukaryota; kingdom Viridiplantae; phylum Streptophyta; class Magnoliopsida; order Asparagales; family Amaryllidaceae; genus Agapanthus; species Agapanthus africanus. The sequence goes on from CM057349.1 coordinate 175,074,930, forward strand.
TTTTGATGAAGTCAACATCTTTGACTAATCCATCAAAATAGATGTTCCAACTCCGCGATGCCTGCTTCATTATGTAAAGCAACTTGCACACGTTTCCGCTGCTCCCACTGTTTACGAAGACCTCTGGCTGTGTTCTTATAGACGTTCTCTTCTAAATCAGTATTTAGAAAAGCAGTCATGGCACCCAACCGCCAGATATCGTAGTCATGGTATGTAGCCGTGGTAAGTAGGATCTGGACAGACTTAAGCATAGCTACTGGAAAAAGGTTTCATCATTATCCATGCCTGGTCGATGACGAAAACCTTTAACAAGTCTAGCTTTGAAAGTCTCAACCTTTCCATGTACACCAAGCAATCTTCTCAAGATATACTTGCTCCTGATGGGGATTTAACCCTTCAGTTATCGCAACCAAAGTCCATACTTTGTTGGTGTATATGGATTCCATCTCAGATGGCTAAGCATCCAGCCATTCTTACAGAGTCCCTACTCTCGATGGCCTGCTCGAAACTAGTTGGGTCATCATCTCATGATGCAATCCTTGCTCCCACTATCATCGAGAAACCGAGGTATCTCTCAGGCGGATGAGGAACCCTACTAGATCGGCGGAGAGGCTGAGGTTCGTCGGGAACTATAGAATCTTATGGTTCTGTCAAATCATCAACTGCAGTTTTGTATAGCTGGAACCTTTCCAGTTCTACAGAACTGATCCTGCCTCGATCTTGTCCGGATTTTGCTTTAAACATAGGCCGGACAACCCCAAATCTTAACTCGCTTAAGAGATGGGTTCTTCCCATACCATATCTCATATGGAGTGGTAGGCAGTGATTTGATTCAAACCTAATTCAATAGGTATGCAGCTTCTCAAGTGCATAACCCCAAAAGGAAATAGGTAACTCAGTAACACTCATCATAGAGCACACCATATCTAATATTGTGCAATTGCTCCGCCCTGATATACCGTTGTGCTGTGGTGTATTCAGAGGAGTAACACTGAGAGAAAATCTCATTCTCCTTTAGAATAGTCCAGGAATTCTATGCACAAGTATTCTCCTCCCTGATCTTATCATAGGACATAATACTTATACCCGTATTTTGGTTCTCTACTTCTAATTTATATTCTGTGAATATCTCAAAAGGTTCGGACTTATGTTTCAACAGGAACATACGACTGAATCTTGAGAGATTATCAGAGAATATAATGAAGTATGAAGAACCAGTCCTGGCATGTGTAGACAGGAGACTTTACATACATCATCATGTATCAGTCCCAAGAGTTTACTAACTCTTTTTCTGTTTCTAATAAACAGAGCTATGGTCATCTAATCTTTGTGACATGACTGGCAAGTTTCACAAGATGTAAATTCAAACTGATTTAAATATGCATCTAAAATGTAACTTCAGCCAGTCGGGTCGCACTGATATGACCTAGTCTACAATGCCTCAAGAACGAATCGTTCATTTCTGAACTCTTCCTCTTGTGTGTGTTCTGTATACAAGGAACTGTAGTTTGATTTAGAATGTCAATGCTTTTAGATAACGTGCCTGAACCGATCAACTTTTGATATAGGAAATGTTCAAAACATTATCCATCAATACAAAATTATATCATTTCTTTACTAATAAAGAAACTGATATGATTTTGTATATCAGGTTCGGTATCTAATAGCATTTGTTCATAATCAATGTATTCGTAATACAGGATGACAGTGACCAACAGACTTGGCTGCAACACTTGCCCCGTTTTCTGTCTCATGAAACTTATCACCCGTTCTCAGTTTTTCTACCTTTTTGTAGCCCTATGTAACAGATTACATATCTGGGATCCTGATCCGGTATCGAATACCCAGGATGCAGAGGATACTGAGAAACAGTTCTTTATAATGAACACACCCGAAGGAGATGCATCATATGCACTTTCTTCGTTTGGGCGGCATAGGAATTCTGGTATTCCCCTTATTTCCTGCTCTGTCTTATAACAATTATAAGTTGGAGCGGGACCAACGTTCCCCAGCTCAGTATAACAAGCGGGTTCGGTCAATACATCCGTATTATTATCTTGATTAAGGCGTGATATGGTCGCTACCTGGAGAGAGAGAGAAGAAAACACTCAGCGTGCGCTCTTGCAAGATCAGATCGGTTATATATTTTATCTAATCAGGATGGCTCCCACTGTTTTTATCAAATCTTCCTTCAAACCCTAAAAGGAAAGACTAGCCGGGATTAATTACACTCTACAAGTTCGCCAATCTTTCAGCCAGGCCAGTGTCGGTACTTTGAGGGAGGTTCCCCGTGCTTTCACACGGACCTAATTACAGTAAACCTCGTTTTCCCAGAGGCGTAACCCCGTTGACACCTTTCTAGACACCTACTTGATCGGCTAATTATAAAGTGCAAAACTCTCCCAGGAGTAACAATTACTCGCAGTGGGTATCGGGATCCAACTATCACATAGAAGGTATGCAATCTCATTGCAAATTTCAACACTTGAAACTCCCGATAATGGTTTTTACCCCTAGCACTTATGACCTTAACTATGGTCAACAAATCATAAGTACTAGTCAAGTTCTACCCGTCATTTCGTGATTAATTAGACCCACCCACATGACCCTTAACTAAGGTCAACAAAGTCACGCGACTGTCCTAACTAATCGCATCATATGCGGTGTAGGAAGACATCACTTAGCTACCGTACACTGTGCCTTGACTATGGTCAACAAACACAGCACGAATACTAAGTACTCTACTTCCTAAAATGATGGAGGGTTGCGGCTGGTTTTTGTAAAAACCTTTAACGCTTTGAACTTGATCTCGTTGCAGAATCAAATGGTTTTTAAATGGAATGTTTTTGAGGCTTTTCTAGTTTTGCTAAAGGGGTCACTCCCGGTGAAAGGATCGTCGGCCCTTTCCTCGTCGAATGAGGTGCAGGATATATCATATATATCACTGTGCAAAGCAGAAACAATAGAAGCGATCAAAGACAAACCGAGGGTTGTAGCATCTGCCAGTTATTGCTAAAGGAGTCACTCCCGGTGAAGTGATCTCGGTCCTTTCCTCATCGAATAAGGTGCAGGATGTTTTATAATGAACACCGCAATGCAAAGCAAGAACTGTAGCTACCTGTTTTTATTTTGAAATTCGATTCCACAACATCAATTAGGTTTATTTTCTTTCATTAATCTCATTAATGAATATCCCATCATTTAAATTACCTAAACATCACAGATAGATATGACGTACACTTATGCCATCCGCATTCGCCTCGATGTCCCCTCGTGCACCGTTAGGTTAGGTAACTAACGGCAGAGCGGGGCAGGGCTAGCGCGGGTGTAAAACATAAACAACGTCTATATAATATATCATATATACTATATATAATACCTGTCACAGAACATCGCATGATCACATCACAGATAAAACACAGCAGAAGAAACATATGAAATATTGGATATACTAGGACGTCCGTGTTTTCAATACGAGCCAGTATAAAACACGGATTCCACGGTCGTGATGAATAGCCAATCCTACACCCCAAGACCCCTACGAGAGCGGCAAGCAACCCTACCAATTCTAGGGTTAGGAGACCCGGACTCGACTCCTCGAGTTGGTCTCCCACTAGACCCCAGAACCCGGTTACTTGTGCTCCCCTCTTTGGGTCTATCCTAATGCGGAAAAGTAAATAATATACAACGGGTGACGACTTCCGCAACCTGGAAGTGCCCCAATAAAAGAATATTACATACAAGTTTTTACATGAATGAAAATAAAAAACACTCATCTCACATAAAAAACCCCCGGCTATTCAAATACGACGATCCAATATAACATATCCAGCAACACATAACATCACATGTCATCAACGTAAGTAAATATGCGCATCCCAATTGTCGTTGACATATAGCAACGAAACCGGCGATATCACATATTACACTTACGGTCACAGAAAACAAAGTGTAAAACTACAACAGTTGGAATCCGCAACCACCTCAGACATCGCATGCCTGACCAAATGAATTACTTAGACATCGCATGCCTAACAATTATAAACCCCGCATTTTAGTCTCATTATCGAAAGCTCTTTTCAATATCAAGTCGGGCAATTCAACAGGATTCCCGACATTCTGATCGAATGCTCGTCGCAAACTTTAGTAGGCGGCCGCACCCCTGACGCCGTCGACGAAGTGCACCAAGGCGGAACACCGCTACCGGGAGCACCCGAACGGATGCTTTCGGCGACGGGGTTATCCTACAGTCTGTAACGTTTTGAAAATCGTTTCGGTGAAATTTCGAAAAATCGGTAAAATAAGGGGGTTTTCTGTAAAAAGTCAAAATACAAATATCTTATTATAAAAATTAAATATACATATTCTAGCTATGTAATTACTATTATTTGGTGTTTATTGAGCCGCTGGTGAAATTTCAAATTTTCTGTAAAAAAATATTATTTTATTATTATTTTAAACCGTCACTAATACATTTAATTAGGGAAAATTACAAATTGGAATGAGTTGAAACAAATTTTGTGCATCATAAAACATTAAATAAAATTTTATCATGTGGTTTTTGGAACGAAATCATTTGCCAAAACGGTTTAGAAATTATTGAAGAAAAATGCTTTTTTCGGTGAAATTAGTGTAATGGAAGTGGGTTACTACACTTATCTCTTTTTCTCACCTAAACAAAATCCACACCCATTTCCCCAACATGCTTGGCCGGCCCCCCTTGATCAGCCCAACATTCATGGGCCTCCCATTTCACACAATAAAGCAACAAAAGAAAAGAAATTGGTGTTAAACATAAGCATGGGTCTTTATACTTGATGTATGGTTCCTTGCTTGGACTTTTCTCTCACCGACACCCAACACCACACTCTCTCTCACCTCCTCACTGCTGCAGAATTCAGCAGCCCCCCTTCTCTCATTTCCCCATCTCATTTCTTCTCCAAAGTTCACAAAAATTCCATGAAAAATCAAATAAAACCTCACTAATTTCAAAATCCAACCCTTACCCATTTTTCCTTGGCTATACTTGTATGGATATTGGTGAAAAGAAGCAAGTTTGGGAGGCTAGATTCATGTTGGATCTCTTGAAATTGTGAGGTATAATCTTAACCCTTTAGTCAAAATGTTGTCTAATTACTTCAATCTAGCTAACTAGAAGTTTAAATATGGTTTAATTTTATAGTTTGGTTTTCAAGTGAAGGGTTAATCTAAAGTTAGGGTTTAGAGTATTTGGATTATGGTTGTGTGGAGTAGTGAAGATCTTAAGACATGCAAAACCTAATCTAATTGCCAATATGTAAATTGTTAGATGTAAAATGTCCAAATTAAGCTTTTTTTTTTGTTGACTAGGTTTTTAGAAATTATTGAAAATGTGAAATTTAAAATCTAGTTAGGGTTTTTATAAATTTATTATGGTTTTAATGAGGAGATCAACATGTTAATGGAATACTAAAACTAATCTAGTTGCTAGTTTACAAATTGTTGCTTTTAAAATGTTAAAATTGGATAATTTGCAAACTAGAATTTTGGATTCAATGAAAATTGATGAGGATAAAATCTATTAATGGTTTATATGACTTAGTTATGATATTTAGTGGATATTAGGGTCATTAGATTTGTTAAAACATCAAGTTTCGAATTAAAACGAAAATTTAGTGCTTTCTAGGTTTTCGGAAATAAATCAATTTGATTTATTTTAATGTTTCGATCATTTAAACCCTGTTTTATATTATAATTAGTGAGTTTTGGGAACTACGATTTATACGTCGAGTTTTTCTCGATCACTCGGCATTTGTACGCCGATGTCGAGGGTTTTGGGTTGATTTGAGAGAGAGCAACCATAGGTTTTGACCTATGTGGGATTCTCGTGTCGTTTTGGTCATGAGTCGGATTTTAATACAACACGATGCGTTATGATATGTAGGTACCCCATGTGGACTTCGAGACGACAAGGAAGCGCGTGGCGACGTCGGCACCGGCTAGCGAGGACCAGGTGAGTAGATTTATATCTACGGGGAGAAGTCGGGTGGATGGCCTATAGCACCCCCGCAGTTCGTGGTGATGTATACGAATACGTATACACACATTTATTGATTATATATTGTTTGAGTTATTGATGATAATTATGGATGGTTTAGTATCGCGAAACCCTAGAGTAGTGGTCGCACCATACATGCACACACCCACCCATACTTGCATACATTCTTCTTCCATTTGTGTTTACGGTAATATATATATAGTTATGTGTTCACATGGGTATGGGACTATGTGTTCACATACGGATTTGAGGATGATACTTTGGTTTGAGACGAGACGAGTCGATGAGATTTGATTTGAGGCCGTGAGATCGGTGATATAACATGGTTCGTATTTGAGATACGACATGACGTTGTAGCGGGTCCTTGACGTAGGGTTTCACACACGTGCATGCATACTTAGGCGGTATCATTATTGTACTAGACGTAGATCAGTACCCCGATCATGATATTTGATAAAGAGGATACCAGATGAATAGTATGATGAATGTGATATTGACCCGTACCCAGAATTGGGGATGCCGTACGACGGATTTACGTACGAGCTGTATCTTGATGATTGATCCGCACTCTTGACTTGGGATGTCTGATTATAGATATGGTATCGGATATGATACTATTGAGGCGGGATCACCGACTAATATATATACAGGTATGTATATGTATCGACTCAGATGTTAAGCGGTTTCCTTACCTGTAGTCCAGCCTGTTAGCTTAGCCCTTTAGTTTAGTTTAGTTGTTAGATTAGATTCGATTCTTACCTATTTCAAAAACTAACGAATCGTGGGTATTTTAAAAGACAGCCAAAGGGATCCTACGGATATTTCAAAAGACGTATCTTTTCATAAAAACACCGTAGCCCCTACTTTCAAAACCCCATGATTCGTGTTATTTCAAAAGGCACCATTTGTAGGACTTATATTAGATTAGTGCAGATTTGTTATAGTTGCGTCTAGTATTCAGCTCCCGCTCATTATTGTGGTTCGCTTCGCATCGCATGCTTATATTATGTTTCATACTCCATTATTGATACCATGCTGTTAGGACACCAGCACCATTACCGATGATGCGTATGTACCACGTACACTTACTTGCCGGCTCACACACATCTTCATCGGTAATTGACATGTCACGTACACCTTAGAAAATATTATTGCTTGACATAGCGTACTTGCCTTATATGTTAGTTTAGACATTGTAGTTATTACCTGCTACTTCATGCATACTGTTATTCATTGTTATGCCGCATTCATGGATTCTCATGCATATATTCACTATTTTACGTGTTATTGAGGTTTGGATTCGGATTTCCATGAGATTTTCTGGATTTGGAGGAAAACCGCAAAAACATAAATAAACCTTTTCTCTCTTTAAAAATAAAAAGTGCGGTTTTCCCATGATGTATGAGTCGTCCACCATGAGTTTGCTGATGGATTTTGAGACCCGATTCGAGGAGTGGAGGAACCGTTTCGGGTACATGGTGGGCCCGGTAAGGTACCCCGGGGCAAGAAGCGCGTGATGAAGACGATGTGAGCCTGGCAGGGGAGCACTACCTACCGGTGATTTTACCCGACGCGTCGGATATCCGGAGGATACCGTCGTGGTCTTGAGATGGATGGTAGGGGCCGGTCTGGACTGACGGCGCCCTAGATATTGTGATTGAGACATTGAGATTTCGAGATATTGAGGTACAGAGACTGTGATACAGAGATATCGAGATATTGGACACTTGTTTTGTGCCGATGCTAGGCACTGTTTTATACTGATTTCATTATGATACCTCATTTTAAAAATAAAAAGGAAATCTCACTAAATTATGGAAACAGTTCTTCATTTACATGTATTCTGTTTTCATGCATTCATACCTCATTCATATGATATATTGCTACCCTTGGGCACTGACACGGGTACATAAGATTATACTCGAGTTAGATATTTATCCTAGCCTTGTTATAGTCTGCTGGTTATTTATATTTGAGGATGTATATTGATCGTATGACCTAGGATTGCGTCATACATGCGATTTCTATTCGTAGATGTTTTTTCTATTCACGAGTTGGCAACTCACCCCCGTTGTGCCCCAGTTTCTTGCATGTTTTGCCGTACAGGTTTCTTTACGGCTTTGCTGACACTATTTCCATTTCCGGGTGACTTGCTAGTAGGTGGGTTATTTGTATCGTACCCATCATTACATCTTGTATACTATTATTCAGTTGTATCTAGAAGTTCCATCAACCAAACATGTATTTATTTGAGATAGAGACCAGTGATGTTTATTCTTTCGACCTTAGAGTCGCGCGTTGTATTTCTGTGGTTTTCTTATGGTTTTGAGTTTCCTTTTGAATTTTGATCCTCGCCCTTGGCGTTGTATATTATATTGCTTGTGTGGTTGTGACCGTCGATTGACGAAGAGCTAGCTCCCGCTTGGGGATGCCTTTTTATTGATTTCGTATACTATTCATGTTGTATCCCATTTGGGGGCCAGTATTTACAAAGGAGACTCTGCCGAAATTTTCAGTAAATTTTTGATGTTTTAAAAAGCGCATAATTCGGCTTATGCTATTGAAACTACTTGTTTTAAACTGGTTTTCCTTCACTCTATTACTTTTCTTGGTTTGGATTTCTGGGTTTTCGGCTTACTTAGATTACGTACGTTTCGAGACGTTCGTAGTTTAAGTGCCGGTCATATTCCGTACTTTCGGGACGTGACACAGTCACTTGGTCGGGGCTATGGGGTGAGGCTGTCTATTAAGTTTACCCGGCGAGTATCCGCGTACGCTACGTGATTGCGACGGACTTTTGATCACATCAAAACTCCGTGGCAACCAATCAAGTGAGACTAAACTGCTATGTTTACAATATTCATTCCGTTATCTCATAACAATTTGTGAATTCCAATTATTGTATCACATTCCGGATAAATAGAAAATGCTAAACTTTTCGATCGAACAATCGAACACCCATGTTTTCCCGATACAGCTCAACACATGAAATAAGTCTAACAGCATTCAGTTCGTGCCTCAGTACCAACGGTCCAGCCGTAGAAGGGTCAAGCCAACGCCTCACATGTGGCACGCCGTACTGCCCCAAACCCGAAGGTTCAAAGGGCAGTTCAAGACGGTCACATAATCGAGTTAAGGTTTGTTGTCTTCTAGAGGGTCCATCGCGTTACTTGCACTACTTAGAACGTCGTTAAACTACGGAAAAATCCAACAATTGGAAATTTCCCTGCAGGGGAAAAAGTGGGTATTTATATCCGGTCGAACTTTTTAACTTATTCTAAAAATACCCGGAAAAACACACCGACAAAAATTAGACAGTCCGATCGAATACACCGAGTCCCAAATACAACTCAGAAAATGCAACTCTGGGAAAATTATTAAAAACATCCAGAACACACAAGAAACACCAAAAGAAACAACTGAAGAAAACTCACAGCATGATCATCACAGACGGCCGCGGAACCGCCGCAGAAGGGGGGTCAACGCCGCGGTTCCGCGGTCGTACTGTAGAATCAGGCTGTCGTTTTCTGCAGTTTTTCTTATAATTTCCTGCACATTTCTCTGAATATTTTTAATGTGGAAAAAATCCTCGAAATTAGAAAATGTACAGAGAGCATATTCTTAGTCGGGGTTTTGGGTCGTTCGGACTTCTAATTCCGTCGGGACTTCGCCTAAGGCTCTAGCCAGGCTCTGATACCACTGTAGGGTTCCTAGGCACTCTATTGAGGTCTCACAAGTGATCAAACATGTACAAATCAAATTTTACGGGTGCCTACAAACCCGACTACGGGTCGTTTACTAGATATTTAGGCAAAGCATGCAAGTAAACGGAAATGTATTTAAAAGAAAGGGGCTACAACCTTTGTAGATCCGGTCCGCCAATTCCTAAGCTCCACAACGAAGTCCCCTCCGCTGTCCAAAAAGAATCCGGACTCCAACGTCGGCTTCGTCGAAGAATAAGCGAGCTAGGTCGTCGATGTCCATGCCGAAGATGATCTACGTCGAGGCATCGCTAAATCAAGCTCCACCTTCACCTTGCCATGAAAACATGTGAAGGAAACACACTCTACTACTTGGCAAGAGGTAGAGGATGAAGAAATAGGAAGTGGGTAGACATTAGAATTGGATTTCTCACTCATTTCATCAAGTTGCCATTGATGGTCAAGCTTTTCTTCACTTGAAGAAAGAAGAAGAAGAAGCTAAAAATATTATGATAAGAATAATAGAATAAAAGAATAAATGAATAAAATGAATAAAAACCTTAACCATTTATTTAACCAAGGTATTAACTCTTTACACAAAAACCCTAGCTATCATATATCATCATATATGATACAAGCATGTGCACAAAAGTATATCACATATACAATGTGTACAAGCCGAGTGAGAAAATCCATTTAAAGTGAACCAATACTAGTTAACGCAAAGTAATATATCAAATATATAATTATGCATTAAATCATTAAATCAACACTTGATTCAATGATCCGGTCATGTCGCACACAACCTACTAGTATTCAATGTATCGGCGTATCGAATCAATACTTGATTCGATAACTAGGTTATATCGCATACAACCATTCGATACATTCATCGCGAGAATAGAATACGGTATCACATACTCGCATTATTCTCGGTCCCGCACATATCTCATATGCGCTCCTATTTCGTTTCGCTTGAGCCAGGAAACCTCTGTGTAGGACTCTAAAGACTCGTCAATACGCCGGCAGCAGATGATGATCATATCAAACACCCACAAGCCGCAAGCGGTCTGCTAAACGTAACGGCCACCCGGGTATTGAGCGATCAGAAGATCGACGAGCAAGCCCGCTCACACTCCTGCGAATCCAACCAGTAACACTTACCGTATAGTCCGGTCTGTTCGTCTGATATGTCGCATATCTTGCTTAGGGGTGGTAAACGTCAGACCCCAATAGCTCGATAAGTCATGCCGACTTGAGGTCCATAACATTCGTGAAACTACTGATAACTCTTACCAGTATATCACAGCAACCCTGGCCAGGGATTTCCTGTTATGGCCAGTCGAGCATAGCACAACATCAACCCCCAATACCGGGAGAGACGAATCCCCTCCTATCGCTCATTGCCTCCATGTGAATCGGGACTGTACCCAAAAACCACCTGTTTGCACAACTCAGTAGAGCCGTGGTAGGGTGGAAATCAAAGCACAGTGGGAGACACACAAGACTCTATGACGATCTCGGGTCAACAGACTAAGCTGTACCAGTGTCACCAGAGAACTGCCATCTGACGTGAGGTATAATACCATCTGGGAGTTCTCGGCGAGTCCGTTCAGTGTACCCAGTCTCTACTGAGCACCTGCATACCATCTCCGATGTCAAACACCAATGGATATGGGATCATCCATCGCCCATCGCATGGGTCGAGAAGATATACGCTAGTCTACTCTGGAATATCGATGCCCCATCTCGATATTCCCTCGACTAGGAACATTTCCAGGATGTACTCATGGACTATCCAGGCCCCGCTAGTATGATCTGCATCATAGTCCTGGAAGTCGAGTACACATCCTAAGGGCTTTATCAACATTTAATCAGAGAGACTGAAAGTATACATGTTAAGATAAAGTGCAACCAGATAGCGTACTATCATGTCGAGCAAGAAAGTGCTTCCTATATATGTCCCAGCATCCACTACAATATACATCCAATGTACAGTAATGGCCTCTAGGGCATACATATAACTAACACTGAGCGTGCCTCGAGTTTGTCCGCAAGCTGCTTTTTGACAAAAGCTGGACATCCCCAGATCTTCAGATATTGAAGATAGGGTTTCTTCCCACTCCATAACTCATATGGTGTGGTAGGCACAGTCTTAGTGGGAACTCGGTTCAAAAGGTATGCAGCTGATTCTAGCGCATACCCCCAGAATGATCGCGGTAACTCAGCATTACTCATCATGGACCGAACCATATCCAATAGGGTTCGGTTCCGTCTCTCCGATACACCGTTATGTTGCGGAGTGTATGGAGGAGTACGCTGAGAGAGAATTCCGTTCTCTTTTAAATAGTCCAGGAACTCGGCACTCAAGTATTCACCACCTCGATCCGATCTTAGAATCTTGATACTTTTGCCGGTTTGTTTTTCTACTTCATTCTTATATTCCTGGAATTTTCCAAAGGCTTCGGACTTATGTTTCATTAAGAAGACATAACCGTACCTTGAAAAGTCATCCGTAAAAGTAATGAAGTAAGAATAACCGCTTCGCGCATGTGTAGACATTGGACCGCACACGTCGCTGTGTACGAGTCCTAAGAGCTCGCTCTCCCTTACTCCGTGTCCAGTGAACGGAGTCTTTGTCATCTTTCCTTTGAGACAGGATTGACAAGTGGCATACGATTGATATTCGAACGGATTCAAATATCCTTCTGTATGTAACTTCGTCAACCTTCTCTCATTGATGTGACCTAGTCTACAATGCCATAAGAAAGTCTGATTTATTTCCGGAGACTTTCTTTTGTATGTATTCTGGACATTGAAAATCTGTGGTTGGTTTAATACGTATATACCATTGCTCAATTTACCTGACCCAATCAAAACTTGATTAAGGTGAATGTTTACAACATTACTTACAAACGCAAATTCATAACCTTCTTTAGAAACTAAAGATACAGAAATGATATTACACGTTGCGTTGGGTACAAAAAAGCAATTACGCAAAACCAAAACATGTCCATCTGACATTCCCAGGTGATAGTCCCCCACGGCCTTAGCATCCATGCTAGCTCCGTTTGCAACTCTGAGGGTCATGTCACCTGCCTTCAAAATCCTACGGTTTCTCAACGCCTGCAAAGAATTACAGATATGAGATCCTGATCCGGTATCCAATACCCAGGAAGTAGAGTTTATTGAAAGACAGTTTTCAATAACATACACACCTGAAGCTGAAGCCGCAACCTGCTTCAATTCCTGTGTCCTGGCTTTCCAAGCCCTGCAATCATTTTTCCAGTGTCCTTTCTTATGACAATAGAAGCATTCTTCTTTATCCACAAGCTGCCCCGCTTTCTTTGTTGCTTTTGCTTTTCCCTTCGTATCCACTTTACTAACACCGCCCCTTGGTTTGGCGGGGGCTTTCTTCTTCTTTCCCTTGGCTTTCGCCTTGGACCTAGAAGAGGAAGATCCTCCTACAAACAAAGTGGTTGTTTCCCTACCTTTCTGTAGGGTGCCCTCTGCACTCCTCAGCATGTTGAGGAGTTCTGAAAGTTCAACTTCTTTTTCTTGTAAGTTGAAGTTCAGTATAAACTGGGCGTAAGTGGAAGGAAGGGACTGGAGAATCAAGTCAGTATAGAGCTCATTCTCCATCGTGGTCCCAAGTTCCGCGAGCTCCTCAATGAAGCCGATCATCTTAAGCACGTGTTCCGCTACCGATGATCCGACGGCCAACCTTGCCGAAAATAACTTCTTCGACACTTCATATCTTGCGATACGAGACTGCTCTCCATACAGTTCTTTTGTATGGAGAAATATGGATTCAAGGTCCATATTCTCGTGCCTCCTCTGATGTTCGTTGTCCATAGAGGCAAGTATGAGGCACTTGGCCTTCGCGCTATCAATCTCCCAAGTCTTACGGATTTCCTTATCGATGACGCTGGAGGTGGGACTTAGGATAGGGGGAGCTTTGGTGGTAAGGATATACCCCAGCTTGTCGTAAGTGATTGCCATCTTGACATTCCTGAGCCAATCTTTGTAGTTTGGCCCTGTCAGTATGTTTTTATCTAGGAGTAACTTAAGTCCAGTCATGTCGATTGGTCGCTGCAATTAGGAGAGAGAAGAAACACTCAGCTTGATGCTCTTGCAAGTTTAGAATGGTTTTTAATTTGTCTAAACAGGATCGCTCCCACTGTTTCTCGAATCCCTCCTCAAACCAAAAAGGAAGAATTAGTCAGGATCAATCTCACCGTACAATACTTGCTTAACCGTTTGGCCAGGCTGGTGTCGGTACTTCGAGGGAGGTTTTCCAACGCTTTCGTGAAGTTCCTTAATTAAATAACCTCTTTTCCCTAGGGGCGTAGCCCCGCTAACACCTTTCTAGACACCTACTTGGTTTGTAGCATTGATCGTTAAGTGAGAAATTTCCCGAGGAGTAGCATATACTCACAGTAGGATCGGGATCCAAATATCATCGCGTGACGAAACTGAAGGAATCCTACCAGAATCATCACACTCCAAATGGTTTGCAACACTAGCAAGTTTCAGTTCTTTTGAAACTCCCGATGTGGATTTTTGCCCCATGCTCTTATGACCTTGGCGTGAGGTCAAAATGTCATAAGTCACATGTCAAGTTCTTCCCATCATTATCCAGGTTAATTTGAACCCACCCGTACATACCCTTGACGTAGGCCAAAATGGCAGTACGACTGTCTCAAACCAACGCATTCTATCTATGCAACAGATAAATATCCGGCAGCTACCAATCACTATGCCTTGGCGTGAGGTCAAAATACATAGCTTGAATACTACCGAATATTTAACTGAAATGATGGAGGGCTACGGATGGTTTTGGCAAAACCGTGAACGTAGTGAACTTGATATAGTCGATGGAACGAGATAGCTTTTAAAAGGAGTGGCTCAAACTCCGCATTTTAAAAGTTGATTTTGAAAAGAACCGAGTGGTTTTTCGAAAGTGTTGCAACGACTTTAACTTGGTTTATTTTCTTACATTAGTTCTTTTAATGCGTGATATTCTTGCATTAGTTCTTTTAATGCGTCCCATCATTTAATCCTACCATTGCAGAAAACAACCAAAATATGACGTACGCTTATGCCATTCGCATTCGCCACGGGGCCCCGTCATTACCCGTTAGGTTACTTAACTAACGACAGAGCGGGGGCTGGGCTAGCGCGGCTGTAAAACATAAGCAACGCCTAAATAGTATCATATATAGATATACTGCATTGATAGCCATTTCAGATCACAGATGAACACATTGGATATACTAGGAATCCGCAATTCGTACGAGCCTATAACGAAAAGCAGATTACACGGTCGCGGTGAATAGCCAATACCCCACCCAAGACCCCTACGGATGCGGCAAACTACCCGCCAAGTACCCGAAGCGAAGCAACCTCCCTCAACTCCATGAGTAGGCTACTCGGCACTTCAACATCCCTGGTAGTTTGTGCACCCCCTCCATGGGTCTATCCTAGGAGCAAAAACAGTAAAAAGAAATTATACAATGATGGCTACAACCCCGACCCGGTTTTGCGGCCATACAAATAATTATTATATCAATTTACAAATTTACATGAATTGAAAGAAAAGAAAACTCTCGTCTCACAACCCCCGGCTATTCACCCGCGACAATCCAATGAATTCATATACACATTCCAATAACATTACAGATCACAGATTTGTATAACCCCCACTAATCGACATATAGCGATTAGCAGACGTTCAATACAAATATCACATCACAGAAAAACCCGTCAGCTTAAGTCTTTTAGAAGTTCGATCAAAAATACGGATTTATAGGCCCCAAATACAAAATTTTCGTTCTGGAAAATCTGGGCAGAAAATACATATTCCAAAAATCCCAAAACAACCCCAGAAATACACTGCATCAAATTTGGACCTCGGCCGAGTCAACTCGGCCGCGGAACCGCGGCGGGAGCGTGCTCCCACCGCGTTTCCGCGGCTCTTTGAACGGTTCGTGGGACCAAATTTGATGGTTATTCAAACAAAAGCCTTAGCCGATTTTTAAGATGAAAATTATCAACTTTTGAACAGAATAAAAATCGGCAGAAACTTGACAACTCGGGTTCGTTTCGTGACTTTTTCTTTGATCGATCTTCTAGTTACTTTGCTAACATGTTAGATAGAGTTTAACTAGGCTCTGATACCACTGTAATTCCATGCTACCTCTCCCGGTACTTTCGGGCATGCGGTATTTGGTAAAAAACGATTTTTCTAGAGGTGGTAACATGGACTCAAAACCGGATCTTTGTTAAATATCTAACTAACAACCTAACTAGGAGTTGTTAACTACTCGGTTAGGGGGTTATACCTTTCTTTCTTGATCTCCTTCGTCTTCAAGCCTCGATGGTTGTCCGGATCGTCTTCACTCCGTCGTCTCCTTGCGCCGAAGATAGATCCACCTCGAAAGCTTCTACCTTTGGCTTCTTCTTCGATCTTTGAAGAAACTAGTTCACTTGGTTTGCTAAACCTTGTGAACTAGAGTGAGTAGAGAAGAGTGTGTTGGGATTTTCTCTATGGTTCTTGGTTCTCAACACATGAGACAAGTGAACCATAGACTAAGAGAGGGAGAGCAAGAGGAAGGAGATGAGAGCTCAAGAACAAGAGAGAGAATGAGAATGATAGAATGATAGAAGACTTTTCTCTCTTGGCTCTCATAATCCAAAACCATCATCACAAAATAGTAATCAAGTATTGTGTAAATGGTTTAAGCTACAATAGCCATATCATTTCATGCACTCATTTCTCACAAGAGAAACAAGCAAGTAAAAAGTCTTTGCCATGAAATGATAGCCATTGTCATCATGATGGTCAACTAGTCCAACCTAGTCAACCGGTCAACAAAGTCAACAAGTCAACAAAGTCAACCCCTCAACAACCATGTCACCACAATACTTAATTAATATTATTGTTAATCATATTCTCATTAGGGTTGAGCAAAAAGTCAATAGTCAACAGTCAACGGTCAACAACCCTAATGAGAATTCTCTGCCTCTGTCTCTCCGTCAACTGTGCATACACACCTGCATCCGCGTTCCGAGGAACACGAATACATACTGGATAAATCCAATCCCAAAACGTACACTAGGATCTGGCTTAAACCAAAGCCCGCTAGTGTAAACTGTCCGGACACTAAACGTGCACAAGTGCACGGATGTGACTGAACCCTGTCGCAAAACCATGCGACCTGTCGCAAAACCATGCGACCTCTACTCTTTTGCCCAAAGGCGAATAGCTTTCTGTGTGGGACTCTAAAGACTCGACACTACGCTGTCAGTGGGTTTAACCACAGACCGCAAGCGGCACTAGCTGTGCGTAACGGTCCCCAGGTAGATGCCGACAAGAAGACTGACGAGGAGAAACCCATCTGAACTCCTACTGAGCCTGAATGTGACAATCTCCGTACAGTCCGGTCTGTTCGTCTGATACATCGCATGGCGGGCCTAGGGGGGCGGTAAACGTCAGTCCCCTAATAGCGGTACAAGTCGTGTCGGAGTGAAGCCCAAAACACCCTGAGATAACACTGGAAGCCTACCAGTATATCTCGATTTCCCTGGCCAGGGACTACTCGTGTAATGGCTCTCCTAGACACAGCGCGATGTCAACCCACAATACCGGGATAGACGAATCCTGTCTAACCGTCACTGCCTCCAAGTGCTTCGGGACTGCACCCAACTACCACCTGTTTGCACGACTCCATTGAGCCGTGGTAGGGTAGTAATCAAAGTACAGTGGGAACACACTCGAGGCGAAGTGATAATGTCAAGTCAGCGGACTAAGCTGTACTCATGTCACCTGGGAACTGATAACTGACGATAGGTATAATACCAACCGGTCAGTTCCCGACGAGTCCTGTCCAGTGTACTCGTAACCCAACGAGCACCCGCATACTATCTCCAGTACGACGTACTGATGGCTGTGGGACAGACCATCTCCCACTCTAGGATGAGAAGCGCATGCGCTAGTCTACTCCGGAGTATCGATGCCCTGTCTCGATAGTCCTGCGACTAGGGACCTGCATAAGGATGTGCTTATAGATTACCCAGCCCCACTAGTGTGACTGCCATCACAACGCTGGTAATCAAGCAAAGATCCTAAGGGCTTCACTAATGTGTATAGGTGATATACTAAAATAAACACAAGTACACATTGAAGTAGAAACAAACCAAGTAGCATACTACTATTTTGAGCAACATTGTATATACAAGGTGAATATCCCAAGCTTCCATTAAGTAATATACAAACTTGTATGATACAGTAATGGCCTCTAGGGCATATACACTAACAATATGGGTGGGTCTAATTGATCAAGAAATGACGGGTAGAACTTGACTGGTACATATGATTTGTTGACCATAGTTAAGGTCATAAGTACTAGGGGTAAAAATACATCGGGAATTTCAAGTGTTGACATTTGCAATGAGATTGCATACCTTCCATATGATGGTTGGATCCCGATCCCACTGTGGGCAATTGTTGCTCCTAGGAGAGTTTTGCAGTTTACAATTAGCTAACTCATTAGGTGTCTAGAAAGGTGTTAACGGGGCTACGCCTCTGGGAAAACGAGGTTTACTTTAATTAAGTCCGTGCGAAAGCACGGGGAACCTCCATCAAGTACCGACACTGGCCTGGCTGAACGGTTAGCAAAGTTGTAGACTGTAATTAATCCTGGCTAGTTTTCTTTTTAAGGTTTGAAAGAAAAAACTTGATTAATGCAGTGGGAGACATCGATTAGATAAGATAATAACCAATCTGATCTATGCAAGAGCTTTCGCTGAGTGTATTCTTTTCTCTTTCTTAATTGCAGATACCCATGACTGGACTCAAGCTTTTATTAGATAAAAACAAACTGAATGGGACCAATTATAAAGACTGGTTGAGGAATCTGAAAATTGCCTTGACATATGATAAGGTATCATATGTCCTCACGGCTTCAGCCCCGCCCGTCCCAGGTCCAAAATCCTCAGTTGCGGACATTGAAGTCCGCAAGACATGGGACGCTGTCTGTGCCACGGCAAAATGCCTCGCGCTTGCATCGATGGATAACACACATCAAAAGCAGCACGAGGATATGGACATTCACGGTATATTGCTCCATACAAAGGAGTTGTATGGAGAGCAATCCCGCGTATTACGATACGAAGCATCAAAGAAATTATTTCAGATGCGAATGGCTCCTGGCACATCAGTAGGAGACCATGTTCTGAAGATGATAGCTCTTATAGAAGAACTTGAGGACCTTGGATGGACGATCGACAATGAACAATATATAGATATTATTCTGCAGTCCCTCCCCTCCACCTTTGCTCAATTCATAGTGAACTTCAACATGCACGGCATGGAGAAGGAACTCCCTGAACTCCTTAACATGTTAAAGAGTGCAGAGAGCACTATGAAGTCAGCAAAAACTCCCGTTATGACTGTTGGACAGTCTTCCTCTTCTCGCCCGAAAGCTAAGGCCAAGGGAAAGAAAAAGAAGAAGCCCACCAATCCTAAGGGTGGAGTTAAAAAGGTGAAGGGAAAGGAAAAGTCCAAAGCTGGAGACTCGGGGAAAGGCGAATGTTTTCATTGCCACAAGACAGGACATTGGAAGCGCAACTGCACGGAGTACTTAAATCTCAAGAAGAAGTATGGGGATGCTTCTGCTTCAGGTGCGTTTGTGACAGAAAACTGTTTTTCAATAAACTCTGCTTCCTGGGTATTGGATACCGGTTCAGGTTCTCACATTTGCAATTCTATGCAGGGGCTGAGAAATAGCAATGTTTTGAAGACAGGTGACCATACTCTCCACGTTGGAAATGGTTCCAATGTACATATAGTTGCAGTAGGAGAGTATCACTTGGGGTTGCCATCTGGATGTATTTTGGTTTTGAATCCTTGTTATTTTGTACCCAGTATGCTTTGTAATATAATATACTTTTCTTTGTTAGAAAATGAAGGATATAATTTTGTATTGCAGAACAATGTTATGAACATTCACCTGAATCAAATGTTGGTTGGGTATGGTACGCTTAATAACGGAATATATGTCCTAAATCAACACACAGTTTTCAGTATACAAAACACTAATAAAAGAAAACTTTCAGAATTAAATGAAGCTTTTCTTCGGCACTATAGACTTGGTCATATTAACGAAACAAGACTAAACAAGTTACACAAAGAAGGATATTTAAACTCTTTTGAATATAAATCTTATGCGACTTGCCAGTCTTGTATCAAGGGTAAAATGACCAAAACTCCGTTTACCGGGCACGGAGAAAGAGCTACTGAGCTCCTAGGCCTCATACATAGTGATGTATGCGGGCCAATGTCTACACAGGCTAGAGGCGATTTTTCATACTTCGTTACATTCACTGACGATTTCTCAAGATTCGGTCATGTATTAAAGAACAAGTCCGAAGCATTCGAGAAATTCATTGAATATAAACAAGAAGTAGAAAAACAAACCGGCTTGAGTATCAAAATGCTTCGATCAGATCGAGGTGGTGAGTATCTCAGTACAGAATTTGCAAACTTCCTAAAAGAGAATGGGATTCTCTCTCAGCTCATTCCTCCTTACACACCACAGCACAACGGTGTGTCAGAACGACGGAATAGGACCCTATTAGATATGGTCCGGTCCATGATGAGTGACGCTGAGTTACCAGTCTCGTTTTGGGGGCATGCATTGGAGACTGCAGCGTTTCTATTAAACAGGGTTCCAACCAAAGCCGTGTCTACCACGCCATATGAGATATGGCATGGGAAGAGACCATCTCTTAAGAGAATTAAGATTTGGGGTTGCCCGGCCTATGTTAAAATGCAGAATCCGAACAAACTCGAGACATGGTCAGTCATGTGTAACTTTGTGGGATATCTAAAGAATTCTTATGGTTATCTGTTCTACCACAAAGAGGAACAAAAAGTGTTTGTTTCTCAGTATGCCACATTCTTAGAAAAAGAGTTTTTCACAGATAAAGATGATGGCAAGGTAGTGGATCTAGAAGAGGTTCTAGAAACACAAACTACAAATGACGATTTGATTGAACCGGCTGTTGCAATAGAAACTGAGGAACCTCGGCCACTCCGTAGGTCTGGTAGGACTTCTTGCCCACCAGAGAGGTACTACGGTTTCCTCATTGATGATGACGGAGAAGACTGCATCATGGATGATGATGATCCTACCAGTTTTCAGCAAGCTATCACGAGTGGAGACTCTGTGAAGTGGCTGGATGCATGAGATCCGAAATGGTGTCTATGTACACCAACAAAGTATGGACTTTGGACATTGTACCCCCTAGGGTAAAACCTGTGGGATGCAAATGGATCTTTAAAAGAAAGATTGGTGTACATGGGCAGGTAGAGACCTATAAGGCAAGACTTGTGGCGAAAGATTTTCGTCAAAGACCAGGTTTGGACTATGACGAAACTTTTTCGCCCGTAGCCATGCTTAAATCCATTCGGATCCTACTTGCTATTGCTGCTCACTACGACTATGAAATCTGGAAGATGGACGTTAAAACAGCATTTCTAAATGGAGATTTAGAAGAATGCGTTTATATGGATCAGCCAGAGGGCTTCATTGACAGTGGGAGCAGCGGGAAAGCATGTAGACTGCTTAAATCCATATATAGGTTAAAACAGGTATCTCGGAGTTGGAACATCTGTTTCGATGATGTTATCAAAGAGTTTGATTTCATCAAAAATCCAGATGAACCTTGTGTTTATAAGAAGGCTGTAGGAAGAGCTGTCACATTCCTCGTATTGTACGTGGATGACATTCTTCTGATAGGAAATGATATTCCTATGCTACAGTCGGTCAAATCATTCTAATCACTAAGGTTCTCCATGAAGGACCTGGGTGATGCCACATACATCCTGGGCATAAGGATCTATAGGGATAGATCCAAAAAGTTATTGGGATTGTCCCAAACCAGGTACATCAACACCATTCTAAAAAGGTTTAGTATGGAAGACTCCAAGCGGGGTGCCTTACCCGCTTGCCATGGAGTCACTCTCTCCAAAGATTCTTGTCCAAAGACCGATGAAGAGAGAGCTCGCATGAGCATTATACCCTATACTTCGGCAGTAGGATCTATAATGTATGCGATGTTATGTACACGCCCAGATGTAGCTTATGCACTTAGTGTTGTAAGCAGGTATCAATCCAACCCAGGGGAGAACCACTGGACAGCTGTGAATAACATTCTTAAGTACTTACGAAGGACTAAAGAATTGTTCTTGGTGTATGGTAATACGGCTCTCCAAATGGAGGCCTTGTAGGTCCACGTTGGCAACCCCGGTGCTTGCGGGGAGGCGGAAAACGGAATAAAAATCGGATTTTTATCGAACTAGGCAACATGGACTAGCTTAAGGAGGATCTTTGATAAACAAAAACTAATTAAAAGCTAACTAGAATTAGCTACATGGAAGAAAGGTTATACCTTGGGCTTTATGTCCTTCTCTCCTTGCTCCTTGGAGTGGAAGAAAGAGATCTCCTTGTCGCCTTCTCTAGTCGAAGAAGGATCCACCCGAGAGCCGCAACCTTTGGCTTCAACTTCAAGCTAGAAGTAACTAAAGTGCTAGAAGTGCTAATCCTAGAACCTTATATGAGAGTAGAGATTACTTTGGAGAGGTTTATCTCAAGCTCAAGTGTTTCTCAACACATGAGAGGGGAGAGCTTGAAGGAGAGGAAGAGGAGGAGAGAGAATCAATATGATAGAATGAGAGAATAATGAGCCATTCTCACATATATGTGTGAATTATTGTAAAAAGATAATTAGCAAGATAATTGTCATGGCTTAATCAAGACATGACCATTATCATTTCATATTTAATGCAAATTGCAAGGATCAAAGAGCATATTTTATATGGAATGATGATGGTCAAAATGTCAACCTAGGTCAATAAGTCAAGATAGTCAAATGGTCAACAACCCTAACCATGCACAATTATATTTAACTAATATCAATTAATCATAATACACACATAAGCATTAGGGTTAATAAAATGATAATGGTCATTAACCCTAATCAAAGTCCTCTCCCTCTGTCTCAATCAACTGTTCATACGCACCCGTATTCGTGATCCGAGGAACATGAATACAAAGAGATAAAACCAATCCCAAATCATATACTAGGATCTGGCTTAAACCAAAGCCCGCTAGTATAAGCTGTCTGGACAGCAAACGTGCACAAGTGCGCGGATGTGAACGAACCCTGTCGCAAAACCATGCGACCTCTACTCATTTTGCCTAAAGGCGAATAGCTCTCTGTGTGGGACTCTAAAGACTCGACACTACGCTGGCAGTGGGTTTAACCACAGACCGCAAGCGGCACTAGCTGTACATAACGGTCCCTAGGTAGATGCCGATAAGAAGACTGACGAGGTGACCCCATCTGAACTCCTACTGAGCCTGTATGTGACAATCTCCGTACAGTCCGGTCTGTTCGTCTGATACATCGCATGGCGGGCCTAGGGGTGCGATGAACGTCAGTCCCCTAATAGCGGTACAAGTCGTGTCGGAGTGTAGCCCAGAACACCCTGAGATAACACTGGAAACCTACCAGTATATCTCGCTTGCCCTGGCCAGGGACTACTTGTGTAATGGCTCTCCTGGACACAGCGCGATGTCAACCCCCAATACCGGGAGAGACGAATCCTGTCTAACCGTCACTGCCTCCAAGTGCTTCGGGACTGCACCCAACTACTACCTGTTTGCACGACTCCTTTGAGCCATGGTAGGGTAGTAATCAAAGTACAGTGGGAACACACTCGAGACGAAGTGACAGTGTCAAGTCAGCGGACTAAGCTGTACTCATGTCACCTGGGAACTGATAACTGACGATAGGTATAATACCAACCAACATTTCCCGACGAGTCCTATCCAGTGTACTCGTAACCTAACGAGCTCCCGCATACTATCTCAAGTACGACGTACTGACGGCTGTGGGACAGATCGTCTCCCACGCTGGGATGAGAAGCGCATACGCTAGTCTACTCCGGAGTATCGATGCCCTGTCTCGATAGTCCAACGACTAGGGACCTGTATAAGGATGTGCTTATGGATTACCCAACCCCCACGAGTGTGAGCGCCATCACAACACTGGTAATCAAGCAAAAGGTCCTAAGGGCTCTACTAATATGTATATAAGCGATATGCTAAAAGAAACACATGCACATATTGAAGTAGAGACAAAACAAGTAGGATACTACCATTTCGAGCAAGATTGTATATACAACTGTGAATATCCCAAGCTTCCATCAATTAATATACATACTAGTATGATACAGTAATGGCCTCTTGGGCATATACACTAACAATCTCCCACTTGCACTAAGGCCATGTACTGGAGTATCGAAGACCTATCATCTCGATCAGCCGCGTGAACTGAGTCTGGGGTAAGGCCTTCGTGAATCGATCTGCAGTGTTATCTTCTGAAGCAACCCTCCGAATCTCGATCTCCTGGCGATCCACGATCTCCCTGATCAGGTGATACCGCCTCAAGATGTGTCTGGATTTCTGATGGGACCTGGGTTCCTTCGCTAAAGATATAGCCCCGTTGTTGTCGCAATACAGAGGTATTGGATCAACAATGGACGGAACCACCTGAAGTTCTTTCAAGAACTTCCTCATCCAGACAGCTTCTTTTGCGGCATCAGATGCAGCGATGTATTCCGCTTCCATAGTCGAGTCAGCAACGGTTTCCTGTTTGGAGCTCTTCCAACACACCGCCCCTCCATTGTGGGTAAAGACAAAACCCGACATGGACTTGGAATCATCCTTGTCACTCTGGAAGCTGGAGTCAGCAAAGGCCTCGATCTGGAGGTCTTTTCCGCCATACACCAAGAACATCTCCTTAGTCCTTCTCAGGTACTTGAGAATGTTCTTTACCGCTATCCAGTGTTTCTCCCCAGGGTTTGACTGATACCTGCTTACTACACTTAGTGCATAAGCCACATCTGGTCTGGTACACAACATCGCATACATTATAGAGCCTACCGCAGAAGCGTAGGGTATAATAGACATGCGATCCCTCTCCAAATCAGTCTTGGGAGACATCTCTTTGGAGAGGGTGATCCCGTGATAAGCCGGTAGATTACCGTGCTTGGAATCTTCCATAATGAATCTTTTTAGTATGGTGTCGATGTACCTGGAATGTGAGAGTCCTAAAATCCTCTTGGATCTGTCACGGTAGATCCGGATCCCCAGAATGTATGAGGCATCACCCAGGTCTTTCATGGAGAACCTGTGTGACAAGAACCCCTAGACAGATTGTAGCATAAGATTGTCATTTCCTATTAAGAGAATGTCATCCACGTATAAAACGAGGAATACTACAGTTCTCTCTACAAATCTACAATAGATGCATGGTTCATCTGGATTTTTGATAAATCCAAATTCCTTGACCGTCTCATCAAAACAGATGTTCCAACTCCGCGATGCCTGCTTTAGTCTATAAATGGACTTAAGCAACTTGCACACCTTTCCGCTGCTCCCACTCTGAATGAAACCCTCTGGCTGGTCCATATAGACACACTCCTCTAAATGTCCATTTAGAAAAGCAGTCTTTACGTCCATCTGCCAAATTTCATAATCGTGGAAGGCAGCAATGGCAAGAAGGATCCGAATGGATTTCAGCATAGCTACTGGAGAAAAGGTTTCGTCATAGTCCAAACCAGGTCTCTGATGAAAACCCTTTGCAACCAGTCTAGCTTTATAGTTCTCAACCTGTCCATCTACACCAATCTTCCTTTTGAAGATCCACTTGCATCCTACGGGTTTTACCCCATCTGGAGCAATGTCCAACGTCCATACTTTGTTGGTGTACATGGACTCCATTTCGGCCCGCATTGCATCCAGCCATTTTACCGAGTCAATGCTCTGAATGGCTTGCTGGAAGCTAGTAGGCTCATCACAATCTATGATGCAATCCTCTCTATCCCCGTAAATGAGAAAACCGTAGTATCTCTCGGACGGATGAGACTGCCTACTACTCCTGCGGAGTGGCGTGGGAATGTCCTGATCTTTCGAACCCTCTGGTTCTACTAAGCTTTCAGTAATAGCTTGTGGTTCTGGAATTTCTTCCAGTTCTATAGCGCTCCCACTTATTTCCTTTTCTAAGAACTGATGTTCCAGAAAATGGGCGTTTTGAGAAACAAGGACTTTTTGTTCCTCTGCGTAATAGAAAAGATACCCCCTGGAGTTCTTAGGGTATCCCACAAACTTGCACAGTACTGAGCGTGCCTCTAGTTTGTCCGCATGCTGCTTTTTGACATAAGCTGGACATCCCCAAATCTTCAGGTATTGAAGATAGGGTTTCTTCCCACTCCATAACTCATATGGTGTGGTAGGCACAGTCTTAGTGGGAA
Organism: Agapanthus africanus; assembly: GCA_030015575.1. Taxonomy (NCBI): domain Eukaryota; kingdom Viridiplantae; phylum Streptophyta; class Magnoliopsida; order Asparagales; family Amaryllidaceae; genus Agapanthus; species Agapanthus africanus. The sequence continues at coordinate 175,101,052 of CM057349.1, forward strand.
CTCGGTTCAAAAGGTATGCAGCTGATTCTAGCGCATATCCCTAAAACGATCGCGGTAACTCAGCGTTACTCATCATGGACCGTACCATATCCAATAGGGTTCGGTTCCGTCTCTCCGATACACTGTTATGTTGCGGAGTGTATGGATGAGTAAGCTGAGAGAGAATTCCATTCTCTTTTAAGTAATCCAGGAACTCGGCACTCAAGTATTCACCAGATCTTAGTGTCTTGATACTTTTGCCTGTTTGTTTTTCTACTTCATTCTTGTATTCCTGGAATTTTTCAAAAGCTTCAGATTTATGCTTCATTAAGAAGACATGTCCGAACCTTGAAAAATCATCCGTAAAAGTAATGAAGTAAGAATAACCGCTTCGTGCATGTGTAGACATTGGACCGCACACGTCGCTGTGTACGAGTCCCAAGAGCTCGCTCGCTCTTACTCCGTGTCCAGTGAACGGAGTCTTTGTCATCTTTCCTTTGAGACAGGATTGACAAGTTGCATATGATTGATATTCGAACGGATCCAAATATCCTTCTGTATGTAACTTCGTCAACCTTCTCTCATTAATGTGACCGAGTCTACAATGCCATAAGAAAGCCTGATTGATTTCAGGAGACTTTCTTTTCTGTGTATTCTGGATATTGAAAATCTGTGGTTGGTTTAATACGTATATACCGTTGTTCAATATACCTGACCCAATCAAAACTTGATTAAGGTGAATGTTCACTACATTACTTACAAATGCAAATTCATAACCTTCTTTAGATAATAAAGATACAAAAATGATATTACAGGTTGCATTTGGTACAAAATAACAACTACGCAAAACCAAAAAGTGTCCATCTGACAATCCCAGGTGATAGTCCCCCACGGCCTCAGCATCCATGCTAGCTCCGTTTGCAACTCTGAGGGTCATGTCACCTGCCTTCAAAACTCTACGCTTTCTCAACGCCTGCAAAGAATTACAGATATGAGATCCTGATCCGGTATCCAATACCCAGGATGTAGAGTTTATTGATAGACAGTTTTCAATAACATACACACCTGAAGCTGAAGCCGCAACTCGCTTCAGATCCTGGGTTCTGGCCTTCCAAGCCTTGCAATCCTGTTTCCAGTGTCCACTTTTGTGACAGTAGAAGCATTCTTCCTTCCCCACCAGCTTTCCCGCTACCTTTGTTGCCTTTCCCTTTCCCTTCGTATCCACTTTACTGACACCGCCCCTTGGTTTGGCGGGGGCATTCTTCTTCTTTCCCTTGGCTTTCGCCTTGGACCTAGAAGAGGAAGATCCTCCTACAAACAAAGTGGATGTCTCCCTACCTTTCTGTAGGGTGCCCTCAGCACTCCTCAACATGTTCAGAAGTTCGGAAAGTTCAACCTCCATTCCTTTCATGTTGAAGTTAAGGATAAACTGGGCGTAAGTTGAAGGAAGGGACTGGAGAATCAAATCAGTGTAAAGTTCATTCTCCAACGTGGTCCCAAGGTCCGCGAGCTCCTCTATGTAGCCAATCATCTTAAGCACGTGTTCCGCTACCGATGATCCGACGAAGAATCTTGCCGAAAATAGCTTCTTCGACACTTCGTATCTGGCGATATGAGATTGCTCTCCATACAGTTCTTTTGTATGGAGAAATATGGACTCTAGGTCCATATTCTCATGCCTCCTCTGATGTTCGTTGTCCATCGAGGCAAGCACGAGGCATTTGGCTTTCGCGCAATCGATCTCCCATGTCTTACAGATTTCTTTATCCGCGACGCTGGAGGTGGGACCTGGGACAGAGGGAGCTTTGGTGGTAAGGACATACCCCAACTTGTCGTAAGTGATTGCCATCTTGACATTCCTGAGCCAATCTTTGTAGTTTGGCCCTGTCAGTATGTTTTTATCTAGCAATAACTTAAGTCTGGTCATGTTGAATGGTCGCTGCAATTAGGAGAGAGAAAAGAAACACTTTAGCATGATGCTCTTGCAAGTTTAGAGTGGTTTTTAGTTTGTCTAAACATGATGGCTCCCACTGTCTCTCGAATCCCTTCTCAAAACATAAAGAAAGAATTAGTCGGGATCAATCTCACCATACAATACTTGCTTAACCGTTCAGCCAGGCCAGTGTCGGTACTTCGAGGGAGGTTTTCCAACGCTTTCGTGAAGTTCCTTAATTAAGTTACCTCTTTTCCCTGTGGGCGTAGCCCCGCTAACACCTTTCTAGACACCTACTAGGTTTATAGCATTGATCGTTAAGTGAGAGTTTTCCTGAGGAGTAGAATATACTCACAGTAGGATCGGGATCCAAATATCATCGCGTGATAAAACCGAAGGAATCCTACCAGAATCATCACACTCCAAATGGTATGCAGCGCTAGCAAGTTTCAGTACTTATGAAACTCCCGATGTGGATTTTTGCCCCATGCTCTTATGACCTTGGCGTGAGGTCAAAATGTCATAAGTCACATGTCAAGTTCTTCCCATCATTATCCCGGTTAATTTGAACCCACCCGTACCTACCCTTGACGTAGGCCAAAATGGCAGTACGACTGTCTCAAACCAACGCATTCTATCTATGCAACAGATAAATATCCGGCAGCTGCCAATCACTATGCCTTAGCGTGAGGTCAAAATACATAGCTTGAATACTACCGAATATTTAACTGAAATGATGGAGGGCTACGAATGGTTTTGGCAAAATCGTGAACGTAGTGAACTTGATATAATCGATGGAACGAGATAGCTTTTAAAAGGAGTGGTTCAAGCTCCGCATTTAAAAGTTTAGTTTTGAAAAGAACCGAGTGGTTTTCAAAGTGTTCCAATCGACTTTTACTTGGTTTATTTTCTTGCATTAGTTCTTTTAATGCGTCCCATCATTTAATCCTACCATTGCAGAAAACAACCAAAATATGACGTATGCTTATGCCATTCGCATTCGCCACGGGGCCCCGTCATCACCCGTTAGGTTATTTAACTAACGACAGAGCGGGGGCTGGGCTAGCGCGGCTGTAAAACATAAGCAACGCCAAAATAGTTATAGTATATAGATATATAGCAATGATAGACATTACAGATCACAGATGAATACATTGGATATACTAGGAATCCGCAATCCGTTCGAGCCTGCAACGAAAAGCGGATTACACGGTCGCGGTGAATAGCCAATACCCCACCCAAGACCCCTACGGGTGCGGCAAACTACCCGCCAAGTACCCGAAGCGAAGCAACCTCCCTCAACACCGTGAGTAGGCCACTCGGCACTTCGAGATACCCGGTAGTTTGTGCACCCCTTCCATGGGTCTATCCTAGGAGCAAAAACAGTAAAAAGAATTATACAATGACAGCTACAACCCTGATCCGGTTGTGCAGCCATACAAATAATATTACATCAATTTACATATTACATGAATTGAAAGAAAAGAAAACTCTCGTCTCACAAAACCCCCCGGCTATTCACCCGCGACAATCCAACGCATTCATATACACATACCATCAACAAACACAGATCACAGATATGTATAACCCCCACTAATCGACGTATAGCGATTAGCAGACGTTAAATACATATAAACATCACAGATATAACCTAATAGTCAAAGTATAGTGAAGTTCGATCAAAAAATACGGATTTATAGGCCCCCAAATACAAATTTCTTTTCTGGAAAACCTGGGCACAAATAAACCATCTTAAAAATCCCAAAACCTTAACAGAAGAATACTGCACCAAACTCGGTCCAGAACGGAGTCAAAACGGCCGCGGTTCCGCGGCAATAGGCATGCTTTTGCCGCGGAACCGCCGCGCTTTGAACTGTTCACTGGACCGTTTTTGGTGTTCTTCATAACAAAACCCTGAGCCGATTTTTGAAGTATGATTTTTTATTTTTTAAGCGGAAAAAAATTCAACAGAAAGTTAGGGTTTTGATGTTTTAGTTTTGCGATTTTTCCGATCAAACTTCCATACACTTTACTAACTAGCTGGTTTATATTTAGTTAGGCTCTGATACCACTGTAGGTCCACGTTGCCCACCCCGGTGCTTGCGGGGAGGCGGAAAACTGAATAAAAATCGGATTTTTATCGAACTAGGCAACATGGACTAGCTTAAGGGGGATCTTTGCTAAACAAAACTAACTAAAAGCTAACTAGAATTAGCTACATGGATGAAAGGTTATACCTTGGGCTTTATGTCCTTCTCTCCTTGCTCCTTGGAGTGGAAGAAAAAGATCACCTTGTCGCCTTCTCTAGTCGAAGAAGGATCCACCCGAGAGCCGCAACCTTTGGCTTCAACTTCAAGCTAGAAGTAACTAAAGTGCTAGAAGTGCTAATCCTAGAAACTTAGATGAGAGTAGAGATTACTTTGGAGAGGTTTATCTCAAGTTCAAGTGTTTCTCAACACATGAGAGGGGAGAACTTGAGGGAGAGGAAGAGGAGGAGAGAGAATCAATATGATAGAATGAGAGAATAATGAGCCATTCTCACATATATGTGTGAATTATTGTAAAAAGATAATTAGCAAGATAATTATCATGGCTTAATCAAGACATGACCATTATCATTTCATATTTAATGCAAATTGCAAGGATCAAAGAGCATCTTTTATATGGAATGATGATGGTCAAAGTGTCAACCTAGGTCAATAAGTCAAGATAGTCAAATGGTCAACAACCCTAACCATGCACAATTATATTTAACTAATATCAATTAATCATAATACACACATAAGCATTAGGGTTAATAAAACGACAATGGTCATTAACCCTAATCAAAGTCCTCTCCCTCTGTCTCAATCAACTGTGCATACGCACCCGTATTCGTGATCCGAGGAACACGAATACAAAGAGATAAAACCAATCCCAAATCATATACTAGGATCTGTCTTAAACCAAAGCCCGCTAGTATAAGCTGTCCGGACAGCAAACGTGCACAAGTGCGCGGATGTGAACGAACCCTGTCGCAAAACCATGCGACCTCTACTCATTTTGCCTAAAGGCGAATAGCTCTCTTTGTGGGACTCTGAAGACTCGACACTACGCTGGCAGTGGGTTTAACCACAGACCGCAAGCGGCACTAGCTGTATGTAACGTTCCCCGGGTAGATGCCGATAAGAAGACTGACGAGGTGACCCCATCTGAACTTCTACTAGCCTGTATGTGATAGTCTCCGTACAGTCCGGTCTGTTCGTCTGATACATCGCATGGCGGGCCTAGGGGGGCGGTGAACGTCAGTCCCCTAATAGCGGTACAAGTCATGTCGGAGTGTAGCCCAGAACACCCTGAGATAACACTGGAAACCTACCAGTATATCTCGCTTGCCCTGGCCAGGGACTACTTGTGTAATGGCTCTCCTGGACACAGCGCGATGTCAACCCCCAATACCAGGAGAGACGAATCCTGTCTAACCATCACTGCCTCCAAGTGCTTCGGGACTGCACCCAACTACTACCTGTTTGCACGACTCTTTTGAGCCGTGGTAGGGTAGTAATCAAAGTACAGTGGGAACACACTCGAGGCGAAGTGACAGTGTCAAGTCAGCGGACTAAGCTGTACTCATGTCACCTGGGAACTGATAACTGACGATAGGTATAATACCAACCAACAGTTCCCGACGAGTCCTGTCCAGTGTACTCGTAACCTAACGAGCACCCGTATACTATCTCAAGTACGACGTACTGACGGTTGTGGGACAGACCGTCTCCCATGCTGGGATGAGAAGCGCATACGCTAGTCTACTCCGGAGTATCGATGCCCTGTCACGATAGTCCAACGACTAGGGACCTGTATAAGGATGTGCTTATGGATTACCCAGCCCCCCCAAGTGTGAGCGCAATCACAACGCTGGTAATCAAGCAAAAGATCCTAAGGGCTCTACTAATATGTATATAAGCGATATGCTAAAAGAAACACATGCACATATTGAAGTAGAGACAAACCAAGTAGCATACTACCATTTCGAGCAAGATTGTATATACAACTGTGAATATCCCAAGCTTCCATCAAGTAATATACATACAAGTATGATACAGTAATGGCCTCTAGGGCATATACAATAACAGGCCTTTACCGATTCGAGCTTCCAGAGCGATAAGGATGACAGCAAATCTATCTCAGGGTTTGTATTTACCCTCAATGGAGGGGCGGTAAGTTGGAAGAGTTCCAAATAGGATACCGTTGCAGACTCTACGATGGAGGCTGAGTACATTGCTGCAAATGATGCCGCCAAGGAAGCCGTCTGGATGAAGAAGTTCGTCTCGGAGCTAGGAGTAGTTCCAACCATTATTGATCCAATACCCTTGTATTGTGATAATAATGGGGCTATGGCGTTAGCCAAGGAGCCCAGGTCCCATCAGCGGTCCAGACACATCCTGAGGCGCTTTCATTTGATCCGGGAGATTGTAGATCGCCGCGAGATCGAGATTAAGAGAGTAGACACAAAGAATAACGCCGCGGATCCATTCACCAAGGCCCTCCCTCAGCCACAGCAAGAGCGACTTTTTGAGATGTTGGGTATGAGATACGCCAATAACTGGCCTTAGTGCAAGTGGGAGATTGTTGGATATATGTATGCCCTAGAGGCCATTATATGATAGTGGATGTATCTATACATGTATATATATTCAGTATGTATTCTTGCTCGACATGATAGTATGCTATCTGGTTCTTCTTTATCTGACATGTTGATTTGATCATTCTTTTATTCATTCATACATGCTGATAAAGCCCTGTGGATATCGGCTTGACTACTCTGATTATGATGGAGATCATACTAGTAGGATATCTGTAGTCTATAAGCATATCCTGGAATGTCCCTAGTCGTAGGTATATCGAGACGGGGCATTGATATACCAGAGTAGACTAGCGTATATGATACTAGACCCATACGATGGGTGATGAATGTTCCCACATTCATCGATGTTTGACATCAAGATCATATACGGGTGCTCAGTGGTGACTGGGTACACTGGACGGACTCACCGAGAACTCCTATATGGAATTATATCTATCGTCGGATAGCAGTTCTCAGGTGACACTGGTACAGGTTAGTCTGTAGACCCGAGATCGTCATAGAGTCTTGTGTGTTCTCCCACTGTACTTTGATTGCCACCCTACCATGGCTCCACTGAGTCGTGCAAACAGGTGGCCGTTGGGTACAGTCCCGAGACACACGAAGACGATGAGCGATAGGAAGGGTTTCGTCTCTCCCGGTATTGTGAGTTGATGCTATGCTGTGCCCGACTGGTTATATCAGTAAGTCCCTGGCCAGGGCTGCTGAGATTTGCTGATAAGTGTTATTAGTAGTTTCTCGATCTGTTATAGACCATTCACCGGCACGACTTATTGAGTTATTGGGGTCGACGTGACCATCCCTAGACTCGATATGCAGCATATCTGACGAAGAGACCGGACTGTACGGTAATGTTGCCGGTTGGCTCGACGGGAGTTGTAGCAGGTTCGCTTGTTTTCTTCTGATCGCTCAATCCCCGGGTGGCCGTTACGTTTAGCTGACCGCTTGCGGCTTGGGGGTGCTTGATATGATCATCACCCACTGCCGGCGTATTGACGAGTCTTAAAGTCCCACAAAGGAGTTACCTAGTCCAGGCAAAACGTTGTGGTGCGCGTATGCGATATGCGCATGGACCCGATTAAAATGCGCGTATAGGATACCGTATATTGATCGGGCGGCTTACTTTTGGTGGGGTCATATGTGATATGGCCGGATTGATAAATCAAGTGTTGATTTATCATTTAACCATTAGTTTTCTCACTTAAAACCTTTTCTTGTATATGATGGATGTATGCATGCATGTATGTTTTTCTTTCTTTCTTTCTAGTTTCATGCACATATGGATGTGCATACATACATACATACATACATACATACATCATCTATCATGGTTGATTACACATGGAAAATGATGGCAATATAAGACTCACATCATGGATAAATATTTGAATTATCATTTGATTTTTAGTTAAAACAAAATGGAAAAGGAAAGGATAATTCTTGACTTTTTTCTACACTCTTCTTTAACCTAACCATCCTCACCTACCCTTAACCATGGATTAATCTTTCCTTCTTTGTTTTAAACTCTAATTAAATAATAACTCAAATATTTAACCATGGTTTGAGATGAGAAGAAATAAATATATAAGAATATATTTTCATTTCTTTTCAAGGGTTATCTTTTTACTCTTGTTAAAAGAAAGCCATCATCTTCTTCCTCCTTCACCATTTGCTCTCTAGCCTTTTGTAGTGAGCAATATACTCATCAAGATTAGTTTTTGAAGTGAGAAAAGCCACCACAACATCATTCTACACAAGTTTAGCCAACTTGTTTAGAGTGTTATCTTCATTTCTTCTCTTGAAAAGTGAAGTTACAAGTTTGGACTAGGAGCTTCGGGTGGATCGTCGTGGACACAAGAAGACTTCAAGAGGACCTTCCTCCAACACACAAGAGGCCAAAGAGTCTAGAGAAGGGAGCTACAAAGGTTGTAGTCTCGAAACCCTAGTCTTTATTGCCTTTAACATCATGAAACCCTAATTTTCTAGGATAAGATCCTTTGTATGCTTGCTTAGCACCATAAAAATTTGAACTTTGTGACATGTGATGCTTCCAAACTCTACATAGGGTGCTAGGTAAACTTAACAGATCGAACCTTAAAAGTGAAGCCTTAGGGTTCCTTTTATAGCCTTTTCTAGCTTTGGCTTCCTTTTGAAGCTAGGTTTAGGTTAGCTTCCTTTGTAAGCTAGGTAGTTAGGTAGAAGCTTCTGGAGGGAGTTAGTTAAGATTAGCTTCCTTCTTAAGCTTGGAGGTTAGGGAGAAGCTTCTAGGCTTTAAGGTAGTTAAGGGGGAAGCTTGTTTGAGAGCTTGGAAGTTTAGCTTGAACAAGGAGCTTGCTGATCTGGCAGAAGACTCTGGAGATTTCTAGAAATTGCCATAGCTTGATGAGGTGTAGGCATTGAGAGAAGAATACTGCAGAAGAGCTTTGCACATGTCACTGTCACGTGACCGCGGATCCGCGGCACATGCCTTGCTCCGGCCGTGGATCCGCGGCCGTTCTGGTACCTTGGTGCATCAATTTTTCAGTGTGGCTCTCTGCTAACTTCATGGTATTTTGCTGATTTGTTGAATCTTATAATTAGTCCTTGATCACTGCCAGATTTTAAGTCTTTGAGTTGGCGTATTTTATCAGCATTATTTTACTGATTTGGCTTTTCTCCTGGAATTTCCTGCACAGATTCTCGAAACAAGTGTTGCGCTATACAAAGATGATGCGATGCCATGATAAACACTCAATTTCTTTCAAAATGGCGGTTTTAAAGTATAACACAGGTAATTTGGTATTTTACGGCTGTTTTGCTAATATGTGCTATTTGAATACCGAACACCTCCATATGAGTGCAAATGGTAAGGAAATTGACGTGTTAAAAATGCAATATTTTCGACTAAACACTAGTCCCGCCCCGCTATGCCGTTAGTTAAGTAACCTAACGGTGCATAACGAGACACTGTGGCGAATGCGGATGGCATAAGTGTACGTTCTATTTTCGTTTCTTTTCTGTGATGGCTTAGGAACTTAAATGATGGGATTATATTAATGAGATTAATGTAAAGTAAAAGAAACCTAAAAGATGTTGTAGAATCAGATTTGAAACCTACTCGGCCTTTTTTATGAAAAATGCAAGTTTGAAAAGATGCAGAGCTTAAGCTACTCCTTTTCTAAACTGTTTTGATTCTACAACGAGATCAAGTTCAAAGCGTTAAAGGTTTTCATAAAAACAATCCGCAACCCTCTGTCATTTCAAGGAGTAGAGTACTTAGTATTCGTGCTGCGTATTTTGATCATAGTCAAGGCGTAGTGTACGGTAGCTAAGTGATGTCTTCCTACAAAGCATATGATGCGATCAGTTAGTACATTCATATGATTATGTTGATCATAGTCAAGGGTCATATGAGTGGGTCTAGTTAATCTCGAAATGACGGGTAGAACTTGATTAGTACTTATGATATTTTGACCATAGCCAAGGTCATAAGTAACTAGGGGTAAAAACCATATCGGGAGTTTCAAGAGTTGAAATTTGCAATGAGATTGCATACCATTTATATGATAGTTGGATTCCGATCCCACTGTGAGTAAGTGTTACTTCCAGGAGAGATTTGCACTTTACAATTGTTGGAGATAGTGCCCTCAGAGTCAATTATTGGATCGCAGGTACGTGATTGCAATGATTGCGGAGGCCCTATACCAGTAGGACAGTCTTACTCGAAATGATAGTATGCTATCTGGTTTGCCTTTATCATGCGTGTACATGTTCAGGTGACTGATTACATGTTACACTTTGATAGAGCCCTTAGGATCTTGCTTTACTACCAACAGTATGATGGCGATCATATACGTGAGAGTTGGGTAGTTTATATGCATATCCTTAATTGTGGTCCCTAGTCGTGGGAGTTTCGAGACAGGGCATCGATACTCCGGAGTAGACTAGTGTGTACAGTCGAGACCCCGACGAGGGGCGGTGGCCGGTCTCACAAGCCACTGGTGTCTGTTGGATCACCTAAGATGTATACAGGTGCTCATTGGGTTATGAGTACACCGGACAGGACTCGCCGGGAATCTGCTAGTTAGTACTATACCTATCGTCAGATAGCAGTTCCCTGGTGACATGTGTACAGGTTAGTTCATCGACCTGAGGTCGTCATTTGTCTCGTGTGAGTTCCCACTGTGCTTTGATTTCTACCCTACCATGGCTCAAAGGAGTCGTGCAAACAGGTAGTTTTTGGGTACAGTCCCGAGCCATATGGAGGCACGTGAGCGGATCGGCAGGGGATTCGTCTCTCCCGGTATTGGGGGCGAGATCGTGCTGTGTCTAGGAGAGCCATTACACAAAGCCCACGGCCGTGGCAGGAGATTTACTGGTAGGTACTCCAGTAGTATCTCAGGATGTTATTGGGCTTCACTCCGACACGACTTATACTGCTATTGGGGGTCTGACGTTACTAGCCCCTTAGGCAGATATGCGATACTCATTGACGAACGGACCGGACTGTATATACATTGTCACTGTTAGGCTCAGTAGGGTTTCCGGATGAGTTCGCTCATCGGCCTCCCTTGAGGTCAGTCCATGGGCAGCCGTTACGCATTGCTAGTGCCACTGACGGTTTGTGGTTAAACCCACTGCCAGGGTACTGACGAGTCATTAGAGTCCCCCACAGACAGTTTCCCAAGTTCGGGCGAAACATTGTAGAGGCCGTATGGTTTTATGGCAGGGTTCGGAAAATGCACGTGCGTTTACGCACGTGTTATTTTTCGGGCAGATGATACTGATCGGCTTTGGTTTAAGCCGGATCCGAGTATTATATTGAGTAGATATAATATCTTTGTCTCAGTTGCATTTGTATTCGGTCGTAATACAAATGCGGGTATATTTATACAGTTACGGGGTTATCCTGAAAGTTGTTTCAGGATCACTTTTGGAAGTTGCCAGTTTCCAGTTTTCTATCAGCCGTCTTTTAACATTCGGTTAAAGACGGATTTATCTTTTCTTGGATGAGGGTGAGTCATGCTTCTAGAAGGTTCTAGAAGGTGATGACTAGGTTAAATGGTGTTGTGTTTTCATTGGTTGCATTAATGAATGGATGACTAGGTTTAGTGAGTCATTCATTTCATTAATGAGTTTTGTTTACTTAAGGATATTTGTTCTTGATATTTTGAGTGAGAAGCTTTTTATGGTTACCCTCTTCTCTCCTACACTCACCTCCCTCCATCTATATATGGCCGGCCCCTCCTCTCACTCTCTGACTGGATTTTTCATTTGTAAAAGATTATGATAGTTTTCGGTGTATGGAATTTCACAGCTCATTTCATTCCATCACCCGATTCCCTCGGCAACTTCATTAATCGTTCGTCCATAGCTTTGGACGGAACGTGACAAAGTTTTCTACTCATTCTCTACATCAATCTTGGTCGTCTCTTTTGGCAAACTTGACGACCGAGTTGCCTCGAGTCAGAGGCGGGAGCCCGTTTAAAGAATCAGTGATGTGGTGCCACCTAGACGAGCATATAGGAGATCGATGAGATCGGAGCAGCCGCAACGGAGCGTGGGATGATGGTTGAAGAACGAAGGACTCGGATCGTTCGGTATAACCTTTCTACACTCTTTACAGTTTGTTAGTTTAGCAATAATGGCAGATCCGGGTTAAAGTATAAGATAGCGCCAGTTAAAAGTTTTTTGTTCCGCATTTGGCGTCTGTAGACGGCCGGGGCGCTAGCGTAGACTTACAACAATTAGCTTATCCAGTAGGTGTCTAGAAAGGTGTTAACGGGGTTTGACCTCTGGGAAAACGAGGTTTATTTGAATTAGGTATGTGCGAAAGCACGGGGAACCTCCCTCAAAGTACCGACACTGGCCTGGCTTTCAAGAGTTGAAATTTGCAATGAGATTGCATACCATTTATATGATAGTTGGATTCCGATCCCACTGTGAGTAAGTGTTACTTCCAGGAGAGTTTTGCAATTTACAATTAGCTAATCTAGTAGGTGTCTAGAAAGGTGTTAACGGGGTTTGACCTCTGGGAAAACGAGGTTTATTTTAATTAGGTCTGTGCGAAAGCACGGGGAACCTCCCTCAAAGTACCGATACTGGCCTGGCTGACCGGTTAGTGAAACTGTAGAATGTAATTAATCCTGGCTAGTTTTCTTTTCAGGTTTTGAAAGAAAATTTAATAAAAGCAGTGGGAGACATCGATTAGATAAGATAATAACCAATCTAATTCTTTGCAAGAGCATTTCGCTGAGTGTATTCTTTTCTCTCTCCTAATGGCAGATATCGATGACGGGATTTAAGCTTCTACTAGAGAAAAATAAACTGACATGACCAAATTATAGAATGGTTGAGGAACTTGAACATTGCACTCACATATGATAAAGTATCATATGTCCTCACTACCAAAGCCCCACCCGTCCCAGGACCTGAATCATCTGTCTCAGATAGGGAGATCCGAAAAACTTGGGATATTGACTGCAACACGGCCAAGTGCTTCGCGCTTGCTTCTGTGGACAATATCCATCAGAAGCAACACGAGAATATGGATGTGCATGTTAGTGTATATGCCCTAGAGGCCATTACTGTATCATACTAGTTTGTATATTACTTAATGGAAGCTTGGGATATTCACAGTTGTATATACAATCTTGCTCGAAATGGTAGTATGCTACTTGGTTTGTCTCTGCTTTAATATGTGCATGTGTTTCTTTTAGCATATTGCTGGTATACATATTAGTAGAGCCCTTAGGATCTTTGCTTGATTACCAGCGTTGTGATGGCGCTCGCACTCGTGGGAGCTGGGTAATCTATAAGCACATCCTTATACAGGTCCCTGGTCGTTGGACTATCGAGACAGGGCATCGATACTCCGGAGTAGACTAGCGTATGCGCTTCTCATCCCAGTGTGGGAGACGGTCTGTCCCACAGCCGTTAGTACGTCGTACTTGGGATAGTATGCGGGTGCTCGTTAGGTTACGAGTACACTGGACAGGACTCGTCGGGAACTGTTGGTTGGTAATATACCTATCGTCAGTTATCAGTTCCCAGGTGACATGAGTACAGCTTAGTCCGCTGACTTGACACTGTCACTTCGCCTCGAGTGTGTTCCCACTGCACTTTGATTACTACCCTACCACGGCTCAAAGGAGCTGTGCAAACAGGTAGTTTTTGGGTGCAGTCCCGAAGCACTTGGAGGCAGTGACGGTTAGACAGGATTCGTCTCTCCCGGTATTGGGGGTTGACATCGCGCTGTGTCCAGGAGAGCCATTACACGAGTAGTCCCTGGCCAGGGCAAGCGAGATATACTGGTAGGTTTCCAGTGTTATCTCAGGGTGTTCTGGGCTACACTCCGACACGACTTGTACCGCTATTAGGGGACTGACGTTCACCGCCCCCCTAGGCCCGCCATGCGATGTATCAGACGAACAGACCGGACTGTACGGAGACTGTCACATACAGGCTCAGTAGGAGTGCCGATGGGGTTCACCTCGTCAGTCTTCTTATCGACATCTACCTGGGGACCGTTACGTACAGCTAGTGCCGCTTGCGGTCTGTGGTTAAACCCACTGCCAGCGTAGTGTCGAGTCTTTAGAGTCCCACACAGAGAGCTATTCGCCTTTAGGCAAAATGAGTAGAGGTCGCATGGTTTTGCGACAGGGTTCGTTCACATTCGCGCACTTATGCACGTTTGCTATCCGGACAGTTTATACTAGCGGGCTTTGGTTTAAGCCGGATCCTAGTATATGATTTGAGATTGGTTTTTCTCATTGTGTTCGTGTTCCTCGGATCACGAATGCGGGTGCGTATGCACAGTTGCTTGAGATTGAGGGAGAGGACCTTGATTAGGGTTAATGGCTATTGTCATTTTATTAACCCTAATATTTATGTGTGTGTTATTGTTAATTAGTAATTAGTTTAATAATTATCCATGGTTGTGGTTGTTGACCATTTGACTTCTTTGACTTGTTGACCTAGGTTGACACTTTGACCATCATAATTTCTTTTGGAAGATGCTTTTTGATCTTTGCAATTTGAAATGATAATGGTCATGTCATGATTTACCATGATAATTATCTAGCTAATTATTCAATTAAATTAATTCACACATATTAATGAGAAGAGCTCTATTATTTTCTCATTCTCTCATATCATTTCTCTCTCTTGTTCATCCTCTCCCTCAAGCTCTCTCCCTCTCATGTGTTGAGAAACAAAAAACTTGAGAAAACCTTCACTTGATCCTCTCTACTCTCTTCTAGGGTTCAAGTCTTCGCATTTCTTGCACTCTAGTTACTCCTAGCTTGGAGTTGAAGCTAAAGGTGGTGGCTTTCAAGTGGATCTTTCTTTGACGGAAGAAGACAAGCAAGGTGAGGCCTTTCTACCATTCCGACGAGCAAGGAGAGAAGGACTAAAGACCAAAGGTATAACCTTTCTACAACTTAGTTAGTTGTTAGTTTACTTTAGCTAGTTTTCGTTTAGCAAAGATCCTCACAAGCAAAGTCCATGTTGCCTAAGTCATTAAAAATCCGTTTTTTATTATGTTTTCCGCCTCCCGTAAGCACCGGGATGGGCAACACGGACATACAGTGGTATCAGAGCCTAACTAAACCTAAACTAGCTAAGTAGTTAAGTGTAACGAAGTTTCGAAACCGGAAAATCGAAAAACCAAACTTGCAAAACCCTAGTTTCTGTTAAAATTTTTTCTGCTCAAAATGAAAATATTTATACTTTTAAAATCGTCTCAGGGTTTTCTGAATACA
This sequence comes from Agapanthus africanus, assembly GCA_030015575.1. Lineage (NCBI taxonomy): Eukaryota > Viridiplantae > Streptophyta > Magnoliopsida > Asparagales > Amaryllidaceae > Agapanthus > Agapanthus africanus. Next base: position 175,116,329 of record CM057349.1, read on the forward strand.
CCCAAGAAAAACGATACCCTAATTCCATCAAACCGCCGCCCTTCCGCCGCACGAGGTAGGCATGTGCGGCGGAAGCGCCGCGGTTTGTCGTTATCGGCGCATCGTTTTTCGTGCAGTGTGTGTTGTTGTTGGTTTTGGGATTTTTAGGATATATTATATGTGCCCAGATTTTCCAGAACTAAAATTTACTTTTGGGGGCCTATAAATCCGTATTTTTCGGAACTTCACTACACTTTAACTACATCGGTTATATCTGTAATGCTTGCATGTATTGAACGTCGGCTAATCGCTATAAGACGATTAGTCGGGGTTATACATGATCTGTGATTGTTATTGGTTTGTGGATATGAATGGATTGGATTGTCGCGGGTGAATGGCCGGGGTGGATGTGAGATGAGCGTTGTTTTTCTTTCATTCATTTGTAACATGTAAATTGATGTAATAATATTCTTTGTATGGCCGCACAACCGGGTCGGGGTTGTAGCCGTCATTGTATAATTCTTTTTACTGTTTTTGCTCCTAGGATAGACCCATGGAGGGGGTGCACAAACTACCGGGTATCTCGAAGTGCCGAGTGGCCTACTCACGGTGGTGAGGGAGGTTGCTTCGCTTCGGGTGCTTGGCGGGTAGTTTGCCGCACCCGTAGGGGTCTTGGGTGGGGTATTGGCTATTCACCGCGACCGTGTAATCCGCTTTGCGTTGCAGGCTCGAACGCATTGTGGATTCCTAGTATATCCAATGTATTCATCTGTGATCTGTAATGTCTATCATTGCTATATATTTATATATAATAACTATTTAGGCGTTGCTTATGTTTTACAGCCGCGCTAGCCCAGCCCCCGCTCTGTCGTTAGTTAAGTAACCTAACGGGTGATGACGGGGCCCCGTGGCGAATGCGAATGGCATAAGCGTACGTCATATTTTGGTTGTTTTCTGCAATGGTAGGATTAAATGATGGGACGCATTAAAAGAACTAATGCAAGAAATAAACCAAGTAAAAGTCGATTGGAACACTTTGAAAACCACTCGGTTCTTTTCAAAAACTAAACTTTTAAACGCGGAGCTTGAACCACTCCTTTTAAAAGCTATCTCATTCCATCGATTATATCAAGTTCACTACGTTCACGGTTTCGCCAAAACCATCCGTAGCCCTCCGTCGTTTCATATGAAAATTCAACGGTATTCAAGCTGTGTTTGTTGGCCTTAGTCAAGGCACAGTGTTTGGTAGCTGGTGGGTATTCATATGTTGCATAGATAGAATGCGTTGGTTTGAGACAGTCGTATTGCCTTGTTGGCCATAGTCAAGGGTGGATACGGGTGGGTTCAAATTAACCTGGATAACGACGGGTAGAACTTGACATGTGACTTATGATTTGTTGGCCTTAGTCAAGGTCATAAGAGCATGGGGCAAAAATCCACATCGGGAGTTTCATAAGTACTGAAACTTGCTAGATTTGCATACCATTTGGAGTGTGATGATTCTGGTAGGATTCCTTCGGTTTTATCACGCGATGATATTTGGATCCCGATCCTACTGTGAGTATATGCTACTCCTCGGGAAAACTCTCACTTAACGATCAATGCTATAAACCTAGTAGGTGCCTAGAAAGGTGTTAGCGGGGCTACGCCCACAGGGAAAAGAGGTTACTTAATTAAGGAACTTCGCGAAAGCGTTGGAAAACCTCCCTCGAAGTACCGACACTGGCCTGGCTGAACGGTTAAGCAAGTATTGTACGGTGAGAATGATCCCGGCTAATCCTTTTCTTTACGGTTTGAGAAGGGATTCGAGAGACAGTGGGAGCCATCCAGTTTAGACAAACTAAAAACCACTCTAAACTTGCAAGAGCATCATGCTAAAGTGTTTCTTTTCTCTCTCCTAATTGCAGCGACCATTCAAGATGACCGGACTTAAGTTACTATTAGATAAAAACATATTGACAGGGCCAAACTACAAAGATTGGCTCAGGAATGTCAAGATGGCTATCACTTATGACAAGCTGGGGTATATACTTACCACCAAAGCTCCCCCTGTCCCAGGTCCCACCTCCAGCGTCGCGGATGTTGAAATCCGTAAGACATGGGAGATAGATTGCGCGAGGGCCAGATGCCTCGTACTAGCCTCGATGGACAACGACCATCAGAGGAGGCACGAGAATATGGACCTAGAGTCCATATTTCTCCATACAAAAGAACTGTATGGAGAGCAGTCTCGTATCGCTAGATACGAAGTGTCGAAGAAGCTCTTTTCGGCAAGGTTGGCCGTCGGATCATCGGTAGCGGACCACGTGCTTAAGATGATCGGCTACATAGAGGAGCTCGCGGACCTTGGGACCACGTTGGAGAATGAACTCTATACCGATTTGATTCTCCAGTCCCTTCCTTCCACTTACGCCCAGTTCATTCTTAACTTCAACATGCAAGGAAAGGAGGTTGAACTTGCCGAGCTTCTAAACATGTTGAGGACTGCTGAGGGCACCCTACAGAAGGGTAGGGAGACATCCATTTTGTTTGTAGGAGGATCTTCCTCTTCTAGGTCCAGGGCGAAAGCCAAGGGCAAGAAGAAGAAAGCCCCCGCCAAACCAAGAGGCGGTGTCGGTAAAGTGGATACGAAGGGAAAGGGTAAAGCAACAAAGGTAGCGGGGAAGCTGGTGGGGAAGGAAGAATGCTTCTATTGTCACAAAAGTGGTCACTGGAAACAAGATTGCAAGGCTTGGAAAGCCAGAACACAGGATTTGAAGCGAGTTGCAGCTTCAGCTTCAGGTGTGTATGTTATTGAAAATTGTCTATCAATAAACTCTACTTCCTGGGTATTGGATACCGGATCAGGATCTCATATCTGTAATTCTTTGCAGGCGTTGAGAAAGCGTAGAGTTTTGAAGGCAGGTGACATGACCCTCAGAGTTGCGAACGGTGCTAGCATGGATGCAGAGGCCGTGGGGGAATATCACCTGGGATTATCTGATGGACACTTTTTGGTTTTGCGTAGTTGTTATTATGTACCAAATGCAACCTGTAATATCATTTCTGTATCTTTATTATCTAAAGAAGGTTATGAATTTGCATTTGTAAGCAATGTAGTGAACATTCACCTTAATCAAGTTTTGATTGGGTCAGGTACATTAAACAACGGTATTTACGTTTTAAACCAACCACAGGTTTTCAATATCCAGAATACACACAAAAGAAAGTCTCCAGATATTAATCAGGCTTTCTTATGGCATTGTAGACTGGGTCACATCAATGAGACACGGTTGACTAAGTTACATAAAGAAGGATACTTGGATCCGTTCGAGTATCAGTCTTATGCCACTTGTGAATCTTGTCTCATGGGAAAAATGACAAAGGCTCCGTTCACTGGACACGGAGAAAGAGCGAGCGAGCTCTTGGGACTCGTACACAGCGACGTGTGCGGTCCAATGTCTACACATGCGCGAAGCGGTTACTCTTACTTCATTACTTTTACGGATGATTTTTCAAGGTACGGTTATGTCTTGTTAATGAAACATAAGTCCGAGGCCTTTGAAAAGTTCCAGGAATATAAGAGTGAAGTGGAGAAACAAACCGGCAAAAGTATCAAGATCCTAAGATCGGATCGAGGAGGAGAATACTTAAGTGCCGAATTCCTGAATTACTTAAAAGAGAATGGAATTCTCTCTCAGCTTACTCCTCCATACACTCCGCAACACAACGGTGTATCGGAGAGAAGGAACCGAACCCTATTGGATATGGTACGGTCCATGATGAGTAAGGCTGAGTTACCGCGATCTTTCTGGGGCTATGCACTGGAAACAGCTGCACATCTCTTGAACCAAGTTCCTACTAAAACAGTGCCTACCACACCATATCAGATGTGGAGTGGGAAGAAACCCTGTCTTAAATCCTTTAAGACATGGGGATGTCCAGCTTTTGTAAAAAAGCAGCATGCGGACAAGCTCGAGGCACGCTCAGTACAGTGCAAGTTTGTGGGATACCCAAAGAACTCCAAGGGGTATCTCTTCTATTACGCAGAGGAGCAAAAAGTCCTTGTTTCTCGTCATGTCCGCTTCTTGGAAACTGAGTTTTTAGAAAATCAGATAAGCGGGAGCGCAGTAGAACTGGAAGAAATTCCAGAACCACAAACCATTACTGAAAGCTTAGAGGAACCAGCAGGTTCGAAAGAACAGGACATTCCTATGCCACTCCGCAGGAGTAGTAGGCAGTCTCATCCGCCCGAGAGATACTACGGTTTTCTCATTGACGGGGATAGAGAAGACTGCATCCTGGATTGTGATGAACCTACTAGCTTCCAGCAAGCCATTCAGAGCGTCGACTCGGTAAAATGGCTGGATGCAATGCGGACCGAGATGGAGTCCATGTACACCAACAAAGTATGGACGTTGGACATTGCTCCAGACGGGGTAAAACCCGTAGGATGCAAGTGGATCTTCAAAAGGAAGATTGGTGTAGATGGACAGGTTGAGACCTATAAAGCTAGACTGGTAGCAAAGGGTTTTCGTCAGCGACCTGGTTTGGACTATGACGAAACCTTTTCTCCAGTAGCTATGCTGAAATCCATTCGGATCCTTCTTGCCATCGCTGCTTTCCACGATTATGAGATTTGGCAGATGGACGTAAAGACAGCTTTTCTAAATGGTCATTTAGAGGAGTGTGTCTATATGGACCAGCCAGAGGGTTTCATTCAGGGTGGGAGCAGCGGAAAGGTGTGCAAGTTGCTCAAGTTCATTTATGGACTCAAGCAGGCATCGCGGAGTTGGAACATCTGTTTTGATGAGACGGTCAAAGAATTTGGCTTTATCAAAAATCCAGATGAACCATGCATCTATTGTAGATTTGTAGCGAGAACTGTAGTATTCCTCGTTTTATACGTGGATGACATTCTCTTAATAGGAAATGACATTCCTATGCTACAATCTGTCAAGGGGTTCTTGTCACACAGGTTCTCCATGAAAGACCTGGGTGATGCCTCCTACATTCTGGGTATCCGGATCTACCGTGACAGATCCAAGAGGATATTAGGACTCTCGCAGTCCAGGTACATCGACACCATACTGAAGAGATTCAGTATGGAAGATTCCAAGCGCGGTAATCTACCGGCTTGTCACGGGATCACCCTCTCCAAAGAGATGTCTCCCAAGACTGATTTGGAGAGGGATCGCATGTCTATTATACCCTACGCTTCTGCGGTAGGCTCTATAATGTATGCGATGTTGTGTACCAGACCGGATGTGGCTTATGCACTGAGTGTGGTAAGCAGGTATCAGTCAAACCCTGGGGAGAAACATTGGATAGCAGTAAAGAACATTCTCAAGTACCTGAGAAGGACTAAGGAGATGTTCTTGGTGTATGGCGGAAAAGACCTGCAGGTTGAGGCCTTTGCTGACTCCAGCTTCCAGAGTGACAAGGATGATTCCAAGTCCATGTCGGGTTTTGTCTTTACCCTCAATGGAGGGGCGGTGTGTTGGAAGAGCTCCAAACAGGAAACCGTTGCTGACTCGACTATGGAAGCGGAATACATCGCTGCATCTGATGCCGCAAAAGAAGCTGTCTGGATGAGGAAGTTCTTGAAAGAACTTCAGGTGGTTCCGTCCATTGTTGACCCAATACCTCTGTATTGCGACAACAACGGGGCTATAGCTTTAGCGAAGGAACCCAGGTCCCATCAGAAATCCAGACACATCTTAAGGCGGTATCACCTGATCAGGGAGATCGTAGATCGCCAGGAGATCGAGGTCCGGAGAGTTGCATCAGAGGATAACACAGCAGATCCATTCACGAAGGCCCTACCCCAGACTCAGTTCGAGCGGCTGATCGAGATGATAGGTCTTCGATACGCCAGTACATGGCCTTAGTGCAAGTGGGAGATTGTTAGTGTATATGCCCTAGAGGCCATTACTGTATCATACTAGTTTGTATATTACTTAATGGAAGCTTGGGATATTCACAGTTGTATATACAATCTTGCTCGAAATGGTAGTATGCTACTTGGTTTGTCTCTGCTTTAATATGTGCATGTGTTTCTTTTAGCATATTGCTGGTATACATATTAGTAGAGCCCTTAGGATCTTTGCTTGATTACCAGCGTTGTGATGGCGCTCGCACTCGTGGGAGCTGGGTAATCTATAAGCACATCCTTATACAGGTCCCTGGTCGTTGGACTATCGAGACAGGGCATCGATACTCCGGAGTAGACTAGCGTATGCGCTTCTCATCCCAGTGTGGGAGACGGTCTGTCCCACAGCCGTTAGTACGTCGTACTTGGGATAGTATGCGGGTGCTTGTTAGGTTACGAGTATACTGGACAGGACTCGTCGGGAACTGTTGGTTGGTAATATACCTATCGTCAGTTATCAGTTCCCAGGTGACATGAGTACAGCTTAGTCCGCTGACTTGACACTGTCACTTCGCCTCGAGTGTGTTCCCACTGCACTTTGATTACTACCCTACCACGGCTCAAAGGAGCTGTGCAAACAGGTAGTTTTTGGGTGCAGTCCCGAAGCACTTGGAGGCAGTGACGGTTAGACAGGATTCGTCTCTCCCGGTATTGGGGGTTGACATCGCGCTGTGTCCAGGAGAGCCATTACACGAGTAGTCCCTGGCCAGGGCAAGCGAGATATACTGGTAGGTTTCCAGTGTTATCTCAGGGTGTTCTGGGCTACACTCCGACACGACTTGTACCGCTATTAGGGGACTGACGTTCACCGCCCCCCTAGGCCCGCCATGCGATGTATCAGACGAACAGACCGGACTGTACGGAGACTGTCACATACAGGCTCAGTAGGAGTGCCGATGGGGTTCACCTCGTCAGTCTTCTTATCGACATCTACCTGGGGACCGTTACGTACAGCTAGTGCCGCTTGCGGTCTGTGGTTAAACCCACTGCCAGCGTAGTGTCGAGTCTTTAGAGTCCCACACAGAGAGCTATTCGCCTTTAGGCAAAATGAGTAGAGGTCGCATGGTTTTGCGACAGGGTTCGTTCACATTCGCGCACTTGTGCACGTTTGCTGTCCGGACAGTTTATACTAGCGGGCGTTGGTTTAAGCCGGATCCTAGTATATGATTTGAGATTGGTTTTTCTCATTGTGTTCGTGTTCCTCGGATCACGAATGCGGGTGCGTATGCACAGTTGCTTGAGATTGAAGGAGAGGACCTTGATTAGGGTTAATGGCTATTGTCATTTTATTAACCCTAATATTTATGTGTGTGTTATTGTTAATTAGTAATTAGTTTAATAATTATCCATGGTTGTGGTTGTTGACCATTTGACTTCTTTGACTTGTTGACCTAGGTTGACACTTTGACCATCATAATTTCTTTTGGAATATGCTTTTTGATCTTTGCAATTTGAAATGATAATGGTCATGTCATGATTTACCATGATAATTATCTAGCTAATTATTCAATTAAATTAATTCACACATATTAATGAGAAGAGCTCTATTATTTTCTCATTCTCTCATATCATTTCTCTCTCTTGTTCATCCTCTCCCTCAAGCTCTCTCCCTCTCATGTGTTGAGAAACAAAAAACTTGAGAAAAACCTTCACTTGATCCTCTCTACTCTCTTCTAGGGTTCAAGTCTTAGCATTTCTTGCACTCTAGTTACTCCTAGCTTGGAGTTGAAGCTAAAGGTGGTGGCTTTCAAGTGGATCTTTCTTTGACGGAAGAAGACAAGCAAGGTGAGGCCTTTCTACCATTCCGACGAGCAAGGAGAGAAGGACTAAAGACCAAAGGTATAACCTTTCTACAACTTAGTTAGTTGTTAGTTTACTTTAGCTAGTTTTCGTTTAGCAAAGATCCTCACAAGCAAAGTCCATGTTGCCTAAGTCATTAAAAATCCGTTTTTTATTATGTTTTCCGCCTCCCGTATGTTGGAGATAGTGCCCTCAGAGTCAATTATTAGGTCACAGGTACGTGATTGTAATGATTGAGGGAGGACCTATCCCGGTAGGACAGTCTTACTCGAGATGATAGTATGCTATCTGGTTTACCTTTATCATCGTGTACTGCTTTAGGTGACATGACACGTCGCTATTACACGTTGATAGAGCCCCTAGGATTCTTGCTTGACCACCAGCAGTATGAGGGCGATCATATAAGTGGGAGCTGGGGGTCTACAAGCATATCCTTAAAAGGTCCCTAGTCGTGGGAGTTTCGAGACCGGGCATCGATACTCCATTAGTAGACTAGTGTATACAGTCGAGACCCCGACGAGGGGCGGTGGCCGGTCTCACAAGCCACTGGTGTCAGTTGGATCACCTAAGATGTATACAGGTGCTCATTGGGTTATGAGTACACCGGACAGGACTCGCCGGGAACATGCTAGTTGGTCATATACCAGACGTCAGATAGCAGTTCCCTGGTGACATGTGTGCAGGTTAGTTCATCGACCTGGGGATCGTCATTTGTCTCGTGTGAGTTCCCACTGTACTTTGATTACTACCCTACCACGGCTCAAAGGAGTCGTGCAAACAGGTTTTAGTTGGGTACAGTCCCGAGCCACATGGAGGCAGTGAGCGTATCTTCAGGGGTTCGTCTCTCCCGGTATTGGGGGTGAGGTCGTGCTGTGTCTAGGAGAGCCATTACACAAAGTCCTTGGCCAAGGCAAGGAGATTTACTGGTAGGTATTCCAGTAGTATCTCAGGGTGTTCTGGGCTACACTCCGACACGACTTGTACCGCTTTTGGGGGTCTGACTTTTACCAACCCCCTAGGCCCGCCATGCGATGCTCATAGACGAACGGACCGGACTGCACGGATATTGTCACTGACAGGCTCAGTAGGGTGTCAGGATGAGTTCGCTCATCGACGTCCCTTTTAGTCAATAGCTGGTGGCCCGTCACGTATTGGCTTATACCTCTGACGTGCTAGTGGTTAAATCCACAGCCATAGTATTGACGAGTCTTTAGAGTCCACCACACTTCTGTTACTCAGCTTTCGGGCGAAACGCTGTAGAGGCCGTATGGAGATATGGCAGGGTCCGATCAGATGCGTGCGGTATTGCACGGATCAGGATCGGACAGTTTTGTACTAATGGCCGTATAGTTATATGGCAGGGTTCGATCAGATACGTGCGGTATTGCACGGATCAGGATCGAACGGATTTTACTAGCCGGCTTTGGTTTAAGCCGGTCCTAGTTTAGTACAGTGTAGATTTTGTCTCATTGCATTTGTATCCGGTCGGAATACAGATGCGGGTGTGTATGCACAGTGTCGGGGTTTTCCTGTAATTTATTACGGGACCAGTTTACTGGAGTTGCCAGTTTGCATTCCGTTCCGGCCGGTTTTCGTTTGTTCTTTCCCGGCCGGACTTTTCCGATGGAGGGGGTAATTTGCAGTTTTGCAAATTACATTTGTGGAGGGGTTTTCTTGCATAAAGATCTATTATGATAGCTTTCTTTTCTTGCACCATGACTTTCTTTATTTGTGATTTGATAAGGGTATGGGTTTGATGTGAGTTGAAGCATGCTTGTTTGTTTTCTTGTCTCTTGGTATGGTCACCACTTGACTTCTACTACCCTCACCTCCCTTCATCACATGTATTTTTGTTCCCTCCACCATTTCCAACCTCATATGGCCGGCCACAAATTGAGGAGAGAAGAAAAATGAGAGATTCATTTTTGTGCTTCATTTGTTCATCTCATTTCCTTGCAAAATGGTAGCTTCATTTCCCTCCAAAGTTCAATCTTCATTCCTCCATCCAAAGGCAACAAACCCCAAAGAGACAAGTAGCCTCTACACTACACTTCCTACAGCATATCTTGGGCACGTCGAGTAGCCGGCTTCGTGCCCGAGTTGCCTCGGTATTGAGGTGGGAGCCCGTAAAAGTACCCGGCTTCGTGGTGCCCTTTCCGACGAGGAGGAGATGGACGGAGATCCCGTGAGGAGATCGGAGCGGAGATGAAGACCGGAGGACTCGGATCAGTCGGTACAACATTTCCACACTCTTTACTGTTTGTTAGTTTAGCAATAATGGCAGATCCGGGTGAAAGTATACGATAGCGCCAAGTTAAAAAGTTTTATTCCGCATTTGGCGTCTGTAGACTGCCGGGGCGCTAACGTAGACTTACAGTGGTATCAGAGCCTCACCATTTTGCTATGCTAACTTGTGCTAACGCGTTTAAAACTTCGATCCGACCGGAAATCGAAAACTACAAAAATCCAAGCCGACAGTTTCTGTTGTTTTTAAACGGTCTCAAAATTGATTTCTGGATGTCTTAAAAATCAGAGCAGGAACTTCTAAGAATGACGACAAAATTTGGGGTCGTGATCCCTAGAAGCAGCCGCGGAAGCGCGGCCAAACCCTTGGTTAGGCCGCGCAACCGCGGTCACGTGGGGAGCACGTGCTCCCAAATTTTGTCAGGTTGTTCTCACTGGGATTTTGGGGTTTTTGATATATATCGTTTTTGCCCAGATTTTGTTACTGTTCACCAGTAAGTCGTGGGGCCCACTTCTTGATATTTTGTCGATCGAAATTTAAACACGTTACTTTTCACAGTATTTACATTATATCTGCGACCGTGAATGTCACTCGATCGGTAAATCCGGTCTAACTGCTATAGCCCGGTTAGACGGATTTGCGAACATGATTTTCACGTTGATGTTCTATGTATTTGCTGTGATGTTGCGGATCGGTCGTGGGGGATAGCCTGGATGCAATGGTAGTACAGTTCTGTTGTATTATGTATATTTGATATTGCGGGGCGAGCGTCCGACATGTGGACTGCCGTCACTGCCTGTTTGTATTATTATTTTGGGGCACGACCTGGTTGCGGTCGATGTACCCGTTGTATGTATATTTTACTTTCTGTACTAGGATTGCCCCGCGGAGGGGTGCACGGATAGCCGGGTTCTGGAGGGCAACAAGCCCGCATCTCATGGCATTGAGAAGGAGGGGGCTTCACCCTAGGATTGGCAGGGCTATTCGCCGCACTCGTAGGGGGTACAGGTTGACCCAGGAGGGGTGCCCAAGTTGCCGGATTCCGTGAAGTGCTGGGTGGTCCATTCACGGCACTGAAGGGGGCTGCCTCACTTCAGGTTTTGGCGGGTGACTTGCCGCGCCCGTAGGGGTCTAGGATTTCATTGCACAGGCTATCCACACGACCAGGGGAACGTCGGGTTTCAGTAGTGGCTCTGTGAAACCCGGGGATCCCAGATATCTGTATTGTTCTGTGATGCTGTACATTTCTGTGATGTTGCATTTCTTTTCACGCCTTGAGCGAAATATAATATATTGGTATATATATTAGTAGATGTTGTATATGTTTTGCATCCGCGCTAGTCCAGTCCCCGCTCTGTCGTTAGTAAGCTAACCTAACGGGTAATGACGGGACCCAGTGGCGAATGCGGATGGCATATACGTACATCAGTATATTTTCGTTCTTTTTGGTGTGATCAATTGATGGGACTGCATTGATTCGGATCAATGCAAGTTAAAAACAAACCTAATCTGATGTTGTTGGAACACTTTTTCAAAAGCTGTTATTGCAAGGACGTTTACTTTTGTTTTGCATTGTGGTATTCATTTGGAATATCCTGCACCTCATTCTACGGGGAAAGAGCCGAGATCCCTTCACAGGGAGTGACCTCTTTAGCAACGGTTTTCGTCACTATATTTTTTAAAAGCTATCCGTTCCTTCGACGATATCAAGTTCATTACGTTAAAGGTTTTCGCCAGAAACCATTCGTAGCCCTCCGTCGTTTCATATGGGTGGTCAATAGTATTCAAGCTGTGTATGTTGGCCAAAGTCAAGGCACAGTGATTGGTAGCTATTGGGGTATTCATATGCAGCATAGATAGATGCGTTGGTTTGGGACAGTCGTGCTGCCATTTTGGCCAAAGTCAAGGGTATGTACGGGTGGATTCAAATTAACCTGGAGAATGACGGGCAGAACTTGACATGTGACTTATGATATGTTGGCCAAAGTCAAGGTCATAAGAGCATGGGGCAGAAATCACATCGGGAGTTTCAAAAGTACTGAAACTTGCCAGATATGCGCATACCTTCTGGAGTGTGATACCGTGAGCGGATTCCGTCACGTTGTCATGCGATGAGAGTTGGATCCCGATTCCCACTGATGAGTTGGTTTACTCCTCGGGTGACCCCGACTAATTCTTCTTTAAGGTTTGGAGGAGAATTTGAGGTACAGTGGGAGGTTTCCAGATTAGATAAATTGGTAACCATTCTGATCTAGGTTAGAGTGCACGCTGAGTGTTTCTTTTCTCTCTCTCTTTGGCAGCGACCATTGACCCGACCCTAAGACTTTGACTCAGTGACCAAGTTGACCGAACCTTCTTAAACACCGACCTTTGGATTGTCAGAGTTGCTAACCTCATTGCCACTCCTACTTTTACCCTTTTCTCCAGGACACCCCGTTTTACTACGAACGTCCACTTCCATTGGACAAAACCATCGTATGGTTAGATACGAACTCGAAGGGATTCGAGGATGGTTTCCGGTTCTGGAGAAAACGGATAGGATTATTCAGTTGTCTTTTCTTTTCACCCTCTCTCAGGTTGCGAGTACTCCTTAGTTTAGGAGTAGTACACCTATTATGCAAATTGGATAGTCTTCTTCCAAACCATAGGCTGGTGCCGACTGGTAGGGAATAAAGAAAACCAGTTAGCTTAAACGGTGTACAGAAGGTATTAAGTTCAGACAAAGCAAGGGATTAGTAAGAGGGCAAAGTAAATTGCGACTGCTATTCACGACCAAACCAAGTATTTCTTCGCCAATCCTAAATCACCTTTGTATTTCTCCAGGACACTCCGTATCACTACGAAGATCCCATTTTATTGGATAATCCATCGTATGGTTATATACGAACTCGAAAGGAACTTGTTCCAGTTCGGGGATGGATCCTGGTTCAGGAGAAATAGGAATAAAGTACATTCAGGTGTCTTTTATCTTCACCTTCTCTCGCGTTGCGAGTGCTCCTAGGATTAGGACAGTACACCCTTTATGCTTATTGGATAGTCCTCTTCCAAACCATAGGCTGGTGCCGAACGGTAGGGAAGGAAGAAAACCATTTGGCCTAATGGGTGTGCAGAAGGTAATGACTAAAGACATATGAAGGGATTTGGAGAGGTGGCAAAGAACTATACGGTTACAGTCGTGAATCTGGAAGAGGCATTACTAGGAATACCAGAATACCCCATCGGAACATTTCGATGTTTCAGTTTCACTGTGTAATGTTAAAGGAAAACTGATTTCCCGATTAGATACTTACTCCAGGGTATGTATTTACCAGGTACGATTCTCACATCTGTATAGTTTTACAGATGATGAGTGGGAGTAAGTTATTGGGAATTGGGTGATCAACCTCATTATATTGGGATTCGTTGTAATCGGTGATATTTGAGGAAATCACCTGGGCTGTTTGCCGGTTGGCAAATATTTGGTTTTGAATATCCGCTGTTATGTACCAATTTCAAATTGATATATCTGTACGTCTATTTTCATAGAGTGAGATATACCTTTATGAAATTATGTCTATGACATTTACCTATATCAGTGGATGGTTAGGTAAGGAGCATTAAACAACGGTGTAATTCTTCATAACCAAAGGTACAGTTTTCAACCTACGACACACAATGAATGAGTTATCAGACTCAAGGGTCGTATACAGAGTATTGTATGTTGTCCAGGGTCCATAAGGACAGAGGGGTAGGTCCTCGTACTATATTCGGTTTACTTATGACTTCTCTAGTTTTTTAGACCGGTGTTTCGTGGAAACACAGGGTCCGAATTTTGAGAAGTTACAGGTATTTGAATAGAGTAGAGAACCAGGTGTAGCAAGTATCGGGATTCTTCAAAGAGATCGAAGATGTAGATACTTATGGTATTCAGTTGAAAGTGATGGTTAAGAGAACTTGCTTCTCTTTCAGGTTACTCATAATTGGAAGTGTTCCTAAGTTGAGTAACGCTGATCCGCCTCCTTCCATTTAGTTGACATGCACTGGAGACAGCTGCATGATGTGAATCTGGTTCAAATAAATCAGTGCCTCTGATTCTATATTGGATATAGAACAGTTCATATCTTAACGATGTTAAGGTACGGGGAGTTGTCCGGTTTATGCTTAAAACCAGATATTGGACAACTCTAGGCACGTTTCTGTAATGGCTGTTTGTGGGTTGACCCAGGCTATGACGAGGGTTGACTTTCTACCATCTGGATGAACAATAGCGATATAGTTCTAGACTCGCCACAGTTTTATTAAAAATGGATTTTTTCAGAAAACAGTAGTGGGAGTATGGTAGAACTGGAAGTGATTCCAGAACCACAAACGATTACTGAAGATTTGATAAGGAACCTAAAGATTCAATCTGGATTGACATTCCATTGGCCACTCCGCAGATAAGGTGGGTAACTTCAGGCACCCGAGAGGCACTACGGTGGCCTCAAGGACGGTGACAGGGAAGTTCTTGTTTACCCACAATTACCATTGCTGTTGTTCCAGGCTGCGAGACCCGGCGGGAGAATGAGTATAGCGTCGTTCTAAACCAGTTTTAGAAGTGTACGTCTATATGACTCTGCCAGAGGGTTGTCGTAGTCAGTGGGAGCAGCAGAAGCATTGGTGGACAGGTTGCTTATGTCTATTTATAGACTAAAACAGATGTAGCGGAGATAGATCATCTATTTCTGACGTGACAGTCATGGGTTTGACTTCATCAGAATAGGGGATGGATCTGTTGAGAAGGTAGTAGGGTGTGATATCCTGGTATTTGGATGATATACACAGAGTAGGAAAAGAAACTCCTACACTACGATCGGTTATACTTTGGTCGTCACACAGTGGTTTCTCCACAAAAGACATGGATTTTATATCAGACATACTGGTTACTAGATCTATGGTTTTAGATCTAGATTTGGGTGGTTTCCCAATCAGGGTACTTGACAGCATTCTAAGAGTATTTAGGATGGACGACTCCTGGCACGGTAGTGTACCTGTAGGTAATGGAGTCACCCTCTCTAAAGGTGTCTTACAGACTAAAGGGGAGAGGGACGTGCATGATTGGCAGATCACTTGCTTAGGCAATTGAGTCAATCATGAGATGTCAAGTACCACACCAGATGTTGTTCTTGCACTAGATGCAATAAGTTGACATTAATCCAATCCTGGAGAAACAGTCGGAAGCAGTTTTAGAACATAAGTGCATGTTCTAGAGATATGATAACGACAGCCTCATTCAGGAGACAGTTATCATTCCAGGCTTCCAAGGTGACATGGACGACAAGGAGGTTGTCAGAGTTATAGTTTTCCCTCTGACGAGGGGCAGTATTTTGGACAGGTGATCCAAGGCAGTACTGAGGGAGGCATGGCGCAGGACACTGATTAAGTTCAGTTGTCAATACAGTCTAAGAAGTTTGGATTTGGAGTTCATTTATGAGCTAGGTCCCATCAGACATCCAGACATTCTAAGACAGGTATTGCTCATTTCGGGAGATGGCTTTCTCCGCGAACTTGAGATATAGAGAGACATAGAAAGAAACAACTAAGCGGATCCACTCACTGAGGCTATTCCTCGAACGCAATAGTTCCGCAAACGAGCTTTGTGAGACTGACTAGTAGAGGAGTTGGATGTTCGGTATCACACGGGCTGTGAGTGTGCGACATCGCAATAATTAGCCTTGAGTGCAAGTGGGAGATTGTTGGAGATAGTGCCCTCAGAGTCAATTATTAGGTCACAGGTACGTGATTGTAATGATTGAGGGAGGACCTATCCCGGTAGGACAGTCTTACTCGAGATGATAGTATGCTATCTGGTTTACCTTTATCATCGTGTACTGCTTTAGGTGACATGACACGTCGCTATTACACGTTGATAGAGCCCCTAGGATTCTTGCTTGACCACCAGCAGTATGAGGGCGATCATATAAGTGGGAGCTGGGGGTCTACAAGCATATCCTTAAAAGGTCCCTAGTCGTGGGAGTTTCGAGACCGGGCATCGATACTCCATTAGTAGACTAGTGTATACAGTCGAGACCCCGACGAGGGGCGGTGGCCGGTCTCACAAGCCACTGGTGTCAGTTGGATCACCTAAGATGTATACAGGTGCTCATTGGGTTATGAGTACACCGGACAGGACTCGCCGGGAACATGCTAGTTGGTCATATACCAGACGTCAGATAGCAGTTCCCTGGTGACATGTGTGCAGGTTAGTTCATCGACCTGGGGATCGTCATTTGTCTCGTGTGAGTTCCCACTGTACTTTGATTACTACCCTACCACGGCTCAAAGGAGTCGTGCAAACAGGTTTTAGTTGGGTACAGTCCCGAGCCACATGGAGGCAGTGAGCGTATCTTCAGGGGTTCGTCTCTCCCGGTATTGGGGGTGAGGTCGTGCTGTGTCTAGGAGAGCCATTACACAAAGTCCTTGGCCAAGGCAAGGAGATTTACTGGTAGGTATTCCAGTAGTATCTCAGGGTGTTCTGGGCTACACTCCGACACGACTTGTACCGCTTTTGGGGGTCTGACTTTTACCAACCCCCTAGGCCCGCCATGCGATGCTCATAGACGAACGGACCGGACTGCACGGATATTGTCACTGACAGGCTCAGTAGGGTGTCAGGATGAGTTCGCTCATCGACGTCCCTTTTAGTCAATAGCTGGTGGCCCGTCACGTATTGGCTTATACCTCTGACGTGCTAGTGGTTAAATCCACAGCCATAGTATTGACGAGTCTTTAGAGTCCACCACACTTCTGTTACTCAGCTTTCGGGCGAAACGCTGTAGAGGCCGTATGGAGATATGGCAGGGTCCGATCAGATGCGTGCGGTATTGCACGGATCAGGATCGGACAGTTTTGTACTAATGGCCGTATAGTTATATGGCAGGGTTCGATCAGATACATGCGGTATTGCACGGATCAGGATCGAACGGATTTTACTAGCCGGCTTTGGTTTAAGCCGGTCCTAGTTTAGTACAGTGTAGATTTTGTCTCATTGCATTTGTATCCGGTCGGAATACAGATGCGGGTGTGTATGCACAGTGTCGGGGTTTTCCTGTAATTTATTACGGGACCAGTTTACTGGAGTTGCCAGTTTGCATTCCGTTCCGGCCGGTTTTCGTTTGTTCTTTCCCGGCCGGACTTTTCCGATGGAGGGGGTAATTTGCAGTTTTGCAAATTACATTTGTGGAGGGGTTTTCTTGCATAAAGATCTATTATGATAGCTTTCTTTTCTTGCACCATGACTTTCTTTATTTGTGATTTGATAAGGGTATGGGTTTGATGTGAGTTGAAGCATGCTTGTTTGTTTTCTTGTCTCTTGGTATGGTCACCACTTGACTTCTACTACCCTCACCTCCCTTCATCACATGTATTTTTGTTCCCTCCACCATTTCCAACCTCATATGGCCGGCCACAAATTGAGGAGAGAAGAAAAATGAGAGATTCATTTTTGTGCTTCATTTGTTCATCTCATTTCCTTGCAAAATGGTAGCTTCATTTCCCTCCAAAGTTCAATCTTCATTCCTCCATCCAAAGGCAACAAACCCCAAAGAGACAAGTAGCCTCTACACTACACTTCCTACAGCATATCTTGGGCACGTCGAGTAGCCGGCTTCGTGCCCGAGTTGCCTCGGTATTGAGGTGGGAGCCCGTAAAAGTACCCGGCTTCGTGGTGCCCTTTCCGACGAGGAGGAGATGGACGGAGATCCCGCGAGGAGATCGGAGCGGAGATGAAGACCGGAGGACTCGGATCAGTCGGTACAACATTTCCACACTCTTTACTGTTTGTTAGTTTAGCAATAATGGCAGATCCGGGTGAAAGTATACGATAGCGCCAAGTTAAAAAGTTTTATTCCGCATTTGGCGTCTGTAGACTGCCGGGGCGCTAACGTAGACTTACACCGTAAGCACCGGGATGGGCAACACGGACTTACAGTGCAATCCATCTTTCTTCACACAAAGGACTTGTATGTAGAGCAATCTCGTATTTTGAGATACGAGGCATCTCGAAAGTTGTTTCAGATGAGAATGGCCCCTGGTGCATCAGTAGGAGACCATGTTTTGAAGATAATTGGTCCTATAGAAGAACTTTAGGAACTGTGATGGACCATGGATAATGAGCAATATACGGATATTGTTCTACAGTCTCTCCCCCAGCCTTTGCTCCGTTCATAGTGAATTTCAATATGAACGATTTGGAGAAATCATTGCCTTAACTTCTCAATATGTTGAGGAGTGTAGAGAGCACGCTTAAGACGGCGAAAACTCCCGTTCTGTTATATGGGCCATCTTCCTCTTCCGTCCCAAAAGCCAAGGCCAAGGGAAAGAAGAAGAAGAAGTCCATCAAACAGAAAGGTGGAGTTAAAAAGGCAAAGGGGAAAGACAAATCTGGGGCTGTGGGAAGCGGGAAAGGAGAATGTTTTTACCGCCACAAGTCCGAACATTAGAAACACAACTATTCCGTGTATCTTGCTGATCTCAAGAAGAAGAAGCATGCTAATGCTTCCAATTCAGGTGTGTTTGTAACTAAAAACTGTTTTTCTTTAAACTCTGCATCTTGGGTATTAGATACCGGTTTTGGTTCTCACATCTGCAATTGTATGCAGGGATTGAGAAACAGCAGAGTTTTGAAGACATGTGACCATACTCTACGGGTTAGAAATGGTTCCAATGTACATGCGGTATCCGTAGGAGAGTATCATTTTGGGTTGCCTTCGGGTTGTATTTTTGTTTTGAACCCGTGTTATTTTGTACCTAGTATGCTATGTAATATAATATCTGTTTCTTTGTTGGACAATGAAGGATATCATTTTGTGTTGCAAAATAATGTTATGAACATTAACTTGAATCAAGAGTTGATTGGGTATGGTTCACTAAATAACGGTATTTACGTCCTGAACCAACACACGGTTTTCAATATACAACATACTAATAAAAGAAAGTTTTCAGATATAAATGAAGCTTTTCTTTAGCATTGTAGACTTGGTCATATTAATGAAACAAGACTAAACAAACTACATAAAGATGGATATTTAAATCATTTTGAATATAAATCTTATGCGACTTGTCAGTCTTGTATCAAAGGTAAAATGACCAAAACTCCGTTTACTGGCCACGGAGAAAGAGCTGTGGAACTCTTAAGCCTCATATATAGTGATGTATGTGTAAGTGCACGGCGACGCCCCGGCCGTCAATCCGACGGCCAAATGCGGAAGCGGTGATAAACTTTAAATTTTCTTGAACTGGCAAACCGCCGCGCACTAATACCCGGATCGAACCATTAACTAGTCCTAGCTAACTACAAGATGGGAAAGAGATATACCGACGATCCAAGTCCTCCGGTCTTCTCATCATCGTCCCGATCTCCTGCGGAATGTCCCGTCTCCTCCTCGTCGCCGGAAGTGCACCACATCGCCTACTTCTTTTACGGGCTCCCACCTCAATGCCGAGGCAACTCGGGCACGAAGCCGGCTACTCGACGTGCCCAAGATTCGCTGTAGAATATGTAGTCCTCAAGTCTCATTTGGGGTTCATGGAGATGCCTTTGTGGTGGAGGAAAAAGAACTTGGAGAGAAGTGAGGAAAAATGTATCATGCAAAGAATGAAATTAACATTTTTTTCTCACTACCAAAAGAAAAGCCCCCACCCTCACTAGTGGCCGGCCAAGCATGATGGTGGTAGGTGGGAATGGAGTGAAGTCAAATGAAAGACAAGGGAGTGGGTGAGCTATCATGCAAGGAAGAATAATGAGTGATGATCAAAACAATATCATCACAAACAAAAACAAACACTCCAAAGAAACCATGATGACTCCAAATGGTCAAGCCATCATGAAGAAGTCAAGAAGTCAAGGTCAATGGAGCAACCATCATGATCCAACCAATAAGCAAAGACCCCCTCCACAAAAACTTATTTGCAACAATGCAAATAAACCCTCCTCCACCAATCTTCGGCCAATGAACGATACAAAGGAAATTGGCCGAAACGGAAAGCAAACTGGCAACTCCAGAAAACTGGTCCCGTAATAAATTACAGGAAAACCTCGATACTGTGCATACACACCCGCATCTGTATTTCGACCGAAATTCAAATGCAATGAGACAAAGTCTGCACTGTACTATACTAGGATCCGGCTTATACCAAAGCCGGCTAGTAATATCTGTTCGATCCTGATCCGTGCAATGCCGCACGTATCTGATCGAACCCTGCCATATAACCATACGGCCTATAGTACAAACTGTCCGATCCTGATCCGTGCAATACCGCACGTATCTGATCGGACCTTGCCATATCTCCATACGGCCTCTACAACCTTTCGCCCGAAAGCTGAGTAACTGAATGTGGGGGACTCTAAAGACTCGTCAACACCTTGGTTGTGGATTTAACCACTAGCACGTTAGAGGTATAAGCCAATACATAACGGGCTACCAGGTATTGACCAAAAGGGACGTCTGTGAGCGAACTCAGCCTGACAACCCTACTGAGCCTGTCAGTGACAATATCCGTACAGTCCGGTCCGTTCGTCTATGAGCATCGCATGGCGGGCCTAGGGGGTTGGTAAAAGTCAGACCCCCAAAAGCGGTACAAGTCGTGTCGGAGTGTAGCCCAGAACACCCTGAGATACTACTGGAATACCTACCAGTAAATCTCCTTGCCTCGGCCGAGGGCTTCGTGTAATGGCTCTCCTAGACACAGCACGACCTCACCCCCAATACCCGGAGAGACGAACCCCTGAAGATACGCTCACTGCCTCCATGTGGCTCGGGACTGTACCCAACTAAAACCTGTTTGCACGACTCCTTTGAGCCGTGGTAGGGTAGTAATCAAAGTACAGTGGGAACTCACACGAGACAAATGACGATCCCCAGGTCGATGAACTAACCTGCACACATGTCACCAGGGAACTACCATCTGACGTCTGGTATATGACCAACTAGCATGTTCCCGGCGAGTCCTGTCCGGTGTACTCATAACCTAATGAGCACCTGTATACATCTTAGGTGATCCAACTGACACCAGTGGCTTGTGAGACCGGCCACCGCCCCTCGTCGGGGTCTCGACTGTATACACTAGTCTACTCTGGAGAATCGATGCCCTGTCTCGAATCTCCCACGACTAGGGACCTTTTAAGGATGTGCCTATAGACCCCCAGCTCCCACTTATATGATCGCCCTCATACTGCTGGTGGTCAAGCAAGAATCCTAGGGGCTCTATCAACGTGTAATAGCGACTTGTCAGGTCACCTGAAGCAGTACACGATGATAAAGGTAAACCAGATAGCATACTATCATCTCGAGTAAGACTGTCCTACCGGGATAG
The DNA here is from genome assembly GCA_030015575.1 of Agapanthus africanus. Classification (NCBI taxonomy): domain Eukaryota; kingdom Viridiplantae; phylum Streptophyta; class Magnoliopsida; order Asparagales; family Amaryllidaceae; genus Agapanthus; species Agapanthus africanus. Next base: position 175,137,595 of record CM057349.1, read on the forward strand.
GTCCTCCATCAATCATTGCAATCACGTACCTGTGACCTAATAATTGACTCTGAGGGCACTATCTCCAACAATCTCCCACTTGCACTCAAGGCTAATTATTGCGATGTCGCATACTCACAGCCCGTGTGATACCGAACACCCAACTCCTGTACTAGTCAGTCTTACAAAGCTCGTTTGCGAAACTATTGCGTTCGAGGAATAGCCTTAGTGAGTGGATCCGCTTTGTTGTATCTTTCTATGTCTCTCTATATCTCAAGTTCGCGGAGAAAGCCATCTCCCGAAATGAGCAATACCTGTTTTAGAATGTGTCTGGATGTCTGATGGGACATAGCTCATAAATGAACTCCAAATCCAAACTTCTTAGACTGTATCGTCAACTGAACTTAATCAGTATCCTGCGCCATGCCTCCCTCAGTATTGCCTTGGACTACCTGTCCAAAATACTGCCCTTCGTCAGAAGGAAAAACTATAACTCTGACAACCTCCTTGTCGTCCATGTCACCTTGGAAGCCTGGATTGATAACTGTCTCCTGCATGAGGCTGTCGTTATCATATCCCTAGAACATCCACTTATGTTCTAAAACTGCTTCCGACCGTTTCTCCAGGATTGGATCAATGTCAACTTATTGATCTAGTGCAAGAACAACATCTGGTGTGGTACTTGACATCTCATGATTGACTCAATTGCCTGAGCAAGTGATCTGCCAATCATGCACATCCCTCTCCCCTTTAGTCTGTAAGACACCTTTAGAGAGGGTGACTCCATTACCTGCAGGTACACTACCGTGCCAGGAGTCGTCCATTCTAAATACTCTTAGAATGCTGTCTAAGTACCCTGATTGGGAAACTACCCAAATCTAGATCTAAAACCATAGATCTAGTAGCCAGTATGTCTGATATAAAATCCATTTCCTTTGTGGAGAAACCACTGTGTGACGACCAAAGTATAACCGGTTGTAGTATAGGATTTTCCTTTCCTACTCTGTGTATGTCATCCAAATACCAGGACATCACACCCTACTACCTTCTCAACAGATCCATCCCCTATTCTGATGAAGTCAAACCCATGACTGTCACGTCAGAAATAGATGATCTATCTCCGCTACTGGTGCTTCAGTCTATAAATAGACATAAGCTACCTGTCCACCAATGCTTCCGCTGCTCCCACTGACTACGACAACCCTCTGGCAGAGTCATATACACGTACACTTCTGAAGCGAGTTCAGAACGACGCTATACTCATCCTCCCGCCGGGTCTCACAGTCTGGAACAACAGCAATGGCAAGTGTGGGTAAACAAGAACTTCCCTGTCACCGTCCTTGAGGCTACTGGAGTACCTCTCGGGTGCCTGAAGTTACCCACCGTATCTGCGGAGTGGCCAATGGAATGTCAATCCAGATTGAATCTTTAGGTTCCTTATCAAATCTTCAGTAATCGTTTGTGGTTCCGGAATCACTTCCAGTTCTACCATACTCCCACTACTGTTTTCTGAAAAAATCCATTTTTATTAAAACTGTGGCGAGTCTAGAACAATATTGCTATTGTTCATCCAGATGGTAGAAAATCAACCCGCGTCATAGCCTGGGTCAACCCACAAACAGCCATTACAGAAACGTGCCTTGAGTTGTCCAGTGTCTGGTTTTAAGCATAAGCCGGACAACTCCCCGTACCTTAACATCGTTAAGATATGAACTGTTCTATATCCCATATAGGACCAGAGGCACTGATTTAATTGAACCAGATTCAAATCATGCAACTGTCTCCAGTGCATGTCAACTAAATGGAAGGAGGCCAATCAGCGTTACTCAACTTAGGAATGCTTCCAATTATGAGTAACCTGAAAGAGAAGCAATTTCTCTTAATCACTACTATCAACTGAATACCATATACAAGTATCTACATCTTCGATCACTTTGAAGAATCCCGATACATGCTATACTTGGTTCTCTACTCTATTCAAATACCTATAACTTCTCAAAATTCGGACCCTGAGTTTCCGCGAAACACTTGTCTAAAAACTAGAGAAGTCATAAGTAAACCGAATATAGTACGAGGACCAACCCCTCTGTCCTCTGGACAACATACAATACTCTGTATAAGTCCCTTGAGTCTGATAACTCATTCACTGTGTGTCGTAGGTTGAAAACTGTACTTATGGTTAAGAAGAATTACACCGCTGTTTAATGCTCCTTACCTAACCATCCACTGATATAGGTAAATGTCGTAGACATAATTTCAAAAAGGTATATCTCACTCTATGAAAATAGACGTACAGATATATCAATTAGAAATTGGTGCATGACAGCGGATATTCAAAACCAAATATTTGCCGACCAGCAAACAACCCAGGTGACTTCCTCAAATATCACCGATTACAACGACTCCCGATATAATGAGGATGATCACCCAATTCCCAATAACTTACTCCCACTCATCATCTGTAAAACCATACAGATGTGAGAATCATACCTGGTAAATACATACCCTGGAGCAAGTGTCTAATCGGGAAATCAGTTTTCCTTTAACAGTACACAGTGAGACTGAAACATCGAAATGTTTCGATGGGGTATTCTGGTATTCTTAGTAATGCCTCTTCCAGATTCACGACTGTAACCGTATAGTTCTTTGCCACCTCTCCAAATCCCTTCATATGTCTTTAGTCTTTACCTTCTGTACACCCCTTTAGGCCAAATGGTTTTCTTCCTTCCCTACCGTTCGGCACCAGCCTATGGTTTGGAAGAAGACTATCCAATAAGCATAATGGGTGTACTGTCCCAATCCTAGGAACACTCGCAATGAGAGAGGGTGAAGATAAAAGACAACCGAATAAACCTTATTCCTAGTTCTCCTGGACCAGAATCCATCCCCGAACTGGAATAAATCCCTTTCGAGTTCGTATATAACCATACGATGGAGTATCCAATAAACTGTGGATCTTCGTAGTGATACGGAGTGTTCTGGAGAAATACAAAGGTGATTTGGGAGTGGTAATGAAATACCTGGTTTTGTCGTGAATATCTGTTGCAATTTACTTTGCCCTCTTACTAATCCCTTGCTTTGTCTTAACTTAATACCTTCTGCACACCACCGTTATGCTAATTGGTTTCCTTCATTCCCTACCGGTCTGCACCTGCCTATGGTTTGGAAGAAGACTATCCAATTTGCGTAATAGGTGTACTATCTCCTAAACCAAAGAGTACTCACAACTTGAGAGAAGGTAAAAGGAAAAGACAACTGAATAATCCTATCCGTTTTCTCCAGAACCTGAAACCATCCTCGAATAAATCCCTTCGAGTTCGTATATAACCATACGATGGTTTTGTCCAATGGAAGTGGACGTTCGTAGCAATACGGGGTGTCCTAGAGAAAAGGGTAAAAGTAGGAGTGGCAATGAGGTTTGCAACTCTGACAATCCAAAAGCTAGTGTTAAGAAGGTTCGGTCAACTTGGTCTCTGAGTCAAAGTCTTAGGGTCGGGTCAATGGTCGCTGCCAAAGAGAGAGAGAAAATAAACACTCATCGTGCACTCTAACCTAGATCAGAATGGTTACCAATTTATCTAATCTGGAAACCTCCCACTGTACCTCAAATTCTCCTCCAAACCTGAAAGAAGAATTAGTCGGGATCAGCCGAGGAGTATACCAACTCATCAGTGGGAATCGGGATCCAACTATCATCGCATGATAACGTGACGGAATCCGCTCACGGTGTCACACTCCAGAAGGTATGCGCATATCTGGCAAGTTTCAGTTCTTTTGAAACTCCCGATGTGATTTTTACCCCATGCTCTTATTACCTTGACTTTGGCCAACAAATCATAAGTCACATGTCAAGTTCTACCCGTCATTCTCCAGGTTAATTTGAATCCACCCGTACATACCCTTGACTTTGGCCAACAAGGTAGTACGACTGTCCTAAACCAACGCATCTATATATGCTGCATATGAATAACCAACAGCTACCAAACACTGTGCCTTGACTTTGGCCAACAAACACAGCTTGAATACTATTGACTACCCATATGAAACGACGGAGGGCGACGAATGGTTTCTGGCGAAAACCTTTAACGTAATGAACTTGATATCGTTGAAGGAACTGATAGCTTTTTGAAAATATAGTGATGAAAACTATTGCTAAAGAGGTCACTCCCGGTGAAGGGATCTCGGCTCTTTCCCCGTAGAATGATGTGCAGGATATTCCAACTGAATACCACGGTGCAAAGCAAAAGTAATCGGCTATAGTGAAGTTAATGCCCTGACGCAAACTTCTGTCCAAGGGGTCACTCCCGGTGAAGGGATCTCGACCCTTGCCTCGTCGACTGAGGAGCAGGATATTCCAACTGAATACCACGATGCAAAACAAAAGTGAACGTCCTTGCAATAACAGCTTTTTGAAAAGTGTTCCAACAACATCAGATTAGGTTTGTTTTAACTTGCATTGATCCGAATCAACGCAGTCCCATCAATTGATCACACCAAAAAGAACGAAAATATACCGATGTACGTATATGCCATCCGCATTCGCCACTGGGTCCCGTCATTACCCGTTAGGTTAGCTAACTAACGACAGAGCGGGGACTGGACTAGCGCGGATGCAAAACATATACAACATCTACTAATATATATACCAATATATTATATTTCGCTCAAGGCGTGAATAAAATGCAACATCACAGAAATGTACAGCATCACAGAAACAATACAGATATCTGGGATCCCCGGGTTTCACAGAGTCGCTGAAACCCGACGTTCCCCTGGTCGTGTGGATAGCCTGTGCAATGAAATCCTAGACCCCTACGGGCGCGGCAAGTCACCCGCCAAAACCTGAAGCGAGGCAGCCACCTTCAGCTCCGTGAATGGACCACCCAGCACTTCACGGAATCCGGCAACTTGGGCACCCCTCCTGGGTCAGCCTGTACCCCCTACGAGTGCGGCGAATAGCCCGCCAATCCTAGAGTGAAGCCCCCTCCGTCCTAATGCCATGAGATGCGGGCTTGTTGCCCTCTAGAACCCGGCTATCCGTGCACCCCTCCGCGGGGTAACCCTAGTACAGAAAGTAAAATATACATACAACGGGTACAACGACCGCAACCTGGCCGTGTCCCAAAATAATAATACAAACAGGCAGTGACGGCAGTCCACATGTCGGACGCTCGTCCCGCAATATCAAATGTACATAATACAACAGAACAGTACTAGCATTGCATCCAGGCTATCCCCCACGACCGATCCGCAACATCATAGCAAAAACAGAACATCAACGTGAAAGTCACGTTCGCAAATCCGTCTAACCAGGCAATAGCAGTTAGACCGGATTTACCGATCAAGTGACATTCACGGTCGCAGATATAATGTAAATACCGTGAAATAATGTGTTTAAAAATATCCGATCGATCAAATTATAACAAGTGGGCCCCAAGCACTACTGTAGCACATCAAGAAATTCTGGGCCCAAAATTAATATTCCAAAACCCCAATTTTAAGCACAGAAGCCCACTGTAAAAACCCGACCCACTGAACCCTTCATACTGCGGCGGAACCGCGGCAACAAGTAGGGTTTTGCCGCGGTTCCGCGCTCCCCTGAAGATATTAGTGACTCGAATTTTTCCAGTAGTCTTAGATCTTTCAGCACAGTACTTTTATGCAACCTGAAAAATTTTTCGACACCAAAAATTTCCAACAGAAAACTGATGTGATCAAAATGTGGTTTTTGGAATTTTGGTCGATCGGAAATGCAAAACACATTAAACCAAGCTAGACTAAGTTAATGGCGAGGCTCTGATACCACTGTAAGTGCACGGCGGCGCCCCGGCCGTCAATCCGACGGCCAAATGCGGAAGCGGTGATAAACTTTAAATTTTCTTGAACTGGCAAACCGCCGCGCACTAATACCCGGATCGAACCATTAACTAGTCCTAGCTAACTACAAGATGGGAAAGAGATATACCGACGATCCAAGTCCTCCGGTCTTCTCATCATCGTCCCGATCTCCTGCGGAATGTCCCGTCTCCTCCTCGTCGCCGGAAGTGCACCACATCGCCTACTTCTTTTATGGGCTCCCACCTCAATGCCGAGGCAACTCGGGCGCGAAGCCGGCTACTCGACGTGCCCAAGATTCCCTGTAGAATATGTAGTCCTCAAGTCTCATTTGGGGTTCATGGAGATGCCTTTGTGGTGGAGGAAAAAGAACTTGGAGAGAGGTGAGGAAAAATGTATCATGCAAAGAATGAAATTAACATTTTTTTCTCACTACCAAAAGAAAAGCCCCCACCCTCACTAGTGGCCGGCCAAGCATGATGGTGGTAGGTGGGAATGGAATGAAGTCAAATGAAAGACAAGGGAGTGGGTGAGCTATCATGCAAGGAAGAATAATGAGTGATGATCAAAACAATATCATCACAAACAAAAACAAACACTCCAAAGCAACCATGATGACTCCAAATGGTCAAGCCATCATGAAGAAGTCAAGAAGTCAAGGTCAATGGAGCAACCATCATGATCCAACCAATAAGCAAAGACCCCCTCCACAAAAACTTATTTGCAACAATGCAAATAAACCCTCCTCCACCAATCTTCGGCCAATGAAAGATACAAAGGAAATTGGCCGAAACGGAAAGCAAACTGGCAACTCCAGAAAACTGGTCCCGTAATAAATTACAGGAAAACCCCGATACTGTGCATACACACCCGCATCTGTATTTCGACCGAAATACAAATGCAATGAGACAAAGTCTGCACTGTACTATACTAGGATCCGGCTTATACCAAAGACGGCTAGTAATATCTGTTCGATACTGATCCGTGCAATGCCGCACGTATCTGATCGAACCCTGCCATATAACCATACGGCCTATAGTACAAACTGTCCGATCCTGATCCGTGCAATACCGCACGTATCTGATCGGACCTTGCCATATCTCCATACGGCCTCTACAACCTTTCGCCCGAAAGCTGAGTAACTGAATGTGGGGGACTCTAAAGACTCGTCAACACCTTGGTTGTGGATTTAACCACTAGCACGTTAGAGGTATAAGCCAATACATAACGGGCTACCAGGTATTGACCAAAAGGGACGTCTGTGAGCGAACTCAGCCTGACAACCCTACTGAGCCTGTCAGTGACAATATCCGTACAGTCCGGTCCGTTCGTCTATGAGCAACGCATGGCGGGCCTTAGGGGTTGGTAAAAGTCAGACCCCCAAAAGCGGTACAAGTCGTGTCGGAGTGTAGCCCAGAACACCCTGAGATACTACTGGAATACCTACCAGTAAATCTCCTTGCCTCGGCCGAGGGCTTCGTGTAATGGCTCTCCTAGACACAGCACGACCTCACCCCCAATACCGGGAGAGACGAACCCCTGAAGATACGCTCACTGCCTCCATGTGGCTCGGGACTGTACCCAACTAAAACCTGTTTGCACGACTCCTTTGAGCCGTGGTAGGGTAGTAATCAAAGTACAGTGGGAACTCACACGAGAAAAATGACGATCCCCAGGTCGATGAACTAACCTGCACACATGTCACCAGGGAACTGCCATCTGACGTCTGGTATATGACCAACTAGCATGTTCCCGGCGAGTCCTGTCCGGTGTACTCATAACCCAATGAGCACCTGTATACATCTTAGGTGATCCAACTGACACCAGTGGCTTGTGAGACCGGCCACCGCCCCTCGTCGGGGTCTCGACTGTATACACTAGTCTACTCTGGAGAATCGATGCCCTGTCTCGAATCTCCCACGACTAGGGACCTTTTAAGGATGTGCCTATAGACCCCCAGCTCCCACTTATATGATCGCCCTCATACTGCTGGTGGTCAAGCAAGAATCCTAGGGGCTCTATCAACGTGTAATAGCGACTTGTCAGGTCACCTGAAGCAGTACACGATGATAAAGGTAAACCAGATAGCATACTATCATCTCGAGTAAGACTGTCCTACCGGGATAGGTCCTCCATCAATCATTGCAATCACGTACCTGTGACCTAATAATTGACTCTGAGGGCACTATCTCCAACAGTATGCGGACCAATGTCTACACATGCTAGAGGTGGTTTTTCATACTTCATCACATTTACTGATGATTTCTCAAGATTCGGACACGTGTTTTTGATAAAGCACAAATCCGAAGCTTTCGAGAAATTCAAAGAGTATAAACTTGAAGTAGAAAAACAAACATGCTTGAGCATCAAGAAACTTCGATCAGATCGAGGTGGAGAATATTTAAGTACAGAGTTTTAGACTTCTTAAAAGAGAATGGGATTCTCTCTCAACTCACTCCTCCTTACACACCACTGCACAATGGTGTGTCAGAACGGAGGAATCGTACCCTATTAGATATGGTACGATCCATGATGTGTGATACTGAGTTACCGCATTCCTTTTGGGGGCATGCATTGGAGACAGCGATGTATCTGTTAAACAGAGTTCCAACAAAGATCGTGTCTACCACTCCATATGAGATATGGAGTGGAAAGAGACCATCTCTTAAAAGAGTTAGGATTTGGGGTTGTCCGGCTTTTGTTAAAAAGCAGAATCCAGACAAACTCGAGACACGATCGGTCATGTGTAAATTTGTGGGGTATCCAAAGCATTCATATGGATATCTATTCTACCACAAGGAAGAACAAAAGGTGTTTGTTGCTCAGCATGCCACATTTTTGGAAAATGAAATCTTTACAGATAGTACTGATGGTAATGCGGTAGAACTAGAAGAGCTTCTAGAGACACAAATTACTCAGGACGAATTGGTTGAAACTGATGTTGCAGTAGAACTTCAAGAACCTCAGCCGCTCCGGAGATCTAGTAGAACTTCTCGCCCACCAAAGTGATACTATGGGTTTCTCATTGATGGTGATAGAGAAGATTGCATCATGGATGATGATGACCCTACTAGTTTGCAGCAAGCTATCATGAATGGTGACTCAGTGAAGTGGCTGGAAGCCATGAGATCCGAAATGGAGTCCATGTATAGCAACAAAGTATGGACTTTGGACGTTGCGCCTCCTGGAATAAAACCCGTTGGGTGCAAATGGATCTTTAAAAGAAAGATTGGTATAAATGGACAGGTAGAGACCTTTAAAGCAAGGCTAGTAGCGAAAGGTTTTCGTCAAAGACCAGGATTGGACTATATTGAAACTTTCTCTCCAGTAGCAATGCTTAAATCTATTAGGATCCTACTTGCTATTGCTGCTCACTATGATTATGAAATCTAGCAGATGGACGTCAAAACTGCATTTCTAAATGGTGATTTAGAAGAATGCGTTTTTATGGATCAGTCATAGGGCTTCATTAACAGTGGGAGCAGCGGGAAAGCATGTAGATTGCTTAAATCCATTTATGGATTAAAGAAGGCCTCACGGAGCTGGAACATCTGCTTTGATGATACAATCAAAGAGTTTGATTTTATCAAAAATATAGATGAACCATGCATTTATAAGAAGATTGTAGGGAGTACTGTCACATTTCTCGTATTGTACGTAGATGACATTCTCCTGATAGGAAATGATATTTTATGCTACAATCGGTTAAACTATTCTTATCATAAAGGTTCTCCATGAAGGAACTGGGTGATGCCTCGTGCATTTTGGGCATTAGGATCTATAGAGATAGATCCAAGAAGTTATTGGAACTGTCCCAATCAAAGTACATAGACACCATCCTAAAAAGGTTTAGTATGTAAGATTCCAAGCATGGTGCCTTGCCTGCTTGTCATGGAATCACTCTCTCCAAGGACTTCTGTCCGAAGACCGATTAAGAGAGAGCTCGCATGAGCGTTATACCTTATGCTTCAGCCGTAGGATCTATAATGTATGCGATGTTATGTACTCGCCCTGATGTGGCTTATGCACTAGCTGTAGTAAGCATGTATCATTCCAACCCAGGGGAGAAACATTGGATAGAAGTGAAGAACATTCTTAAGTACTTGCGAAGGACGAAAGAATTGTTCTTGGTGTATGGTAATGGGGATCTCCAAATGGAGGCCTTTACCGATTCCAGCTTCCAAAGTGATAAGGATGACAGCAAATCTATCTCAGGATTTGTATTTACCCTCAATGGAGGAGCGGTTAGTTGGAAGAGTTCCAAACATGACACCGTTGCAAACTCTATGATGGAAGCTGAGTATATTGCTGCACGTGATGCTGCCAAGGAAGCCGTCTGGATGAGGAAGTTCATCGTGGAACTAGTAGTAGTTCTAACCATTGTTGATCCAATTCCATTGTATTGTGATAATAATGGAGCTATGGCGTTAGCCAAAGAACCAAGGTCCCATCAGAAATCCACACACATCCTGAGGCGATATTATTTGATCCGGGAGATAGTAGATCGCCAAGAGATCGAGATTCGGAGAATAGATACAAAGGATAACACAGCGGATCCACTCACCAAGGCCCTTCCACTGCTGCAGCATGAGCGACTTTTTGAGATGTTGGGTATGAGATACGCCAATAACTGGCCTTAGTGCAAGTGGGAGATTGTCAGATATATGTATGCCCTAGAGGCCATTATATGTATAGTGGATGCTTGGACATGTATATATGAATATAGATGACTTTCTCGCTCAACATGATAGTATGCTATCTGGTTTACTTTATCTTGACACGTTGATTTGATCATGCTTTTATTCATTTGCACATGTTGATAAAGCCCTTAGGATATTTGCTTGACTACTGTGATTAGGATGAGGATCATACTAGTGGGGCATGTGTAGTTTATAAGCATATCCTTGAACTGTTCCTAGTCATGGGTGTATCGAGACGGGGCATCGATATTTCAGAGTAGACTAGCGTATACCATTCTTGTCCCATATGATGGGCGATGGATGATCCCATATCCATCTGGTGAGGTGACACTAAAGATTGTATACGGGTGCTCAGTGGTGACTGGGTACACTGAACGGACTCGCCGAGAACTCCTATGTGGTATTATATCTATCGTCGGATAGCAGTTCTCAGGTAACTCTGGTACAGTTTAGTCTGTAGACCCAAGATCGTCATAGAGTCTTATGTGTCCTCCTACTGTACTTTGATCTCCACCCTACCACGGCTCTACTGAGTCGTGCAAACAGGTGGTCTTTGGGTACAGTTTCGAGGCACATGGAGGCGATGAGCGATAGGAAGGGTTTCGTCTCTCCCAGTATTGGGAGTTGATGTTGTGCAATGCTCGATTGGCTATAACAGGAAGTCCCTGGCCAGGGCTGGTAAGATTTACTGATAAGCGTTATCTGTAATTTCTCGACCTGTTATGAGCCATACACCGGCATGACTTATTGAGTTATTGGGGTCGACGATTCCATCCCTAGACTCGATATGCAACATATTTGACGAGGAGACCAGACTGTACGGTATGTGTTGCCAGGTAGCTCGACGGGAATTTTGACAGCTTCGCTGGTTTTCTTCTGATCGTTCAATACCGGGGTGGCCGTTACGTTTAGCTGACCGCTTGCGGCTTGTGGGTGTTTGATATGATCATCACCTACTGCCGGCGTATTGACGAGTCTTAGAGTCCCACAATGAAGTTTTCTGGCTCAGGCGAAAAGATGTGGTGTGCATATGAGATATGCACGGGGACCCGATTAAATACGGATATGTGATACTGTATATTAATCGAGCATTTTCTATTGGTCGGGTCGTATGTGATATGACCGGTTTGCAAAATTAATTGTTGATTTAACAAATGACTTTTTGATTAATTCTTTAATTAAACCCTTTTCTATTTTTGTATGCATGCATGTATGCACATGATGATATGCATGGACACATACATACATACATTGTATCATGGTTGTTGATACATATTTGGTGGCAATGCAAGACTCACATGGTTCATTTATATATATATATATATATATATGTATGTATGTATGTATGTATGTATGTATGTATATATATATTTGTTTTGAGAAAAAGAAAAAGGAAATGAAAATTAAATCATGGTTGATAATTATCCAAACTTGACTATTCTTTGACCTAATTCAAACCTTGGTTTAAATTTCATTTGGATTTTAACTCAATACAATAATATCTAGATATTAGTTAACCATGGTTTAGAGTGAGAAGGATTAATATTGATTATTCATTGTCACTTATTATTATTCATTCATAATATTATCATTTGAGCTCAAGTTTAGCCACCATGATCTTCTTCTTCCTCTCTTGAAATTTTCTCTGAGTGAAGTTGATAAAAAGAAAGGGTTTTGATTATAGAATACAAACCACATCATCATACTACACACATCTAGCCCATTTGTGTAGGGTGTTTGCTCTACTTTATTCACATATCAAGTAAAGCAAGGAGCTTTGGGCAATGGGACTTCTGGTGGATCTTCGTGGACTAGGAAGGCTTCCATCGATCCGTTCCAAACTCTCATAGTGCCAAGGAGTCACCAAGGGAGTTCTACAAAGGTTGTAATCTCTACCCTTAGTGATACTTTTACATTTGCATATGATCCTTAGTTGAAAGAAACTCTAAATTTCTAGTTTTGATTCTTGTCAAGTTCACTTAGCACCTTTAAAATTTTGATTTTGGCATATGTGATGCTTCCAAACCCTTGATGAGGTGCTAGATAAACCCAACAGATATTACCTGATGTGACCTAGGATTGCGGTATTCATGCGATTTCTGCTCGTAGATGTTTTCTACTCACGAGTTGGCAACTCACCCCTGTTGTGCCACAGTTCCTTGCAGGTTTTGCCGTACAGGTTTCGTTGCGGCCTTGCTAGCATACTGTTCCTTCCGGGTGATTGCTTTGGTAGGTAGGATCTATTGCATCAGGACGACCATTGTATATTATTACTCACTTGTATCTAGTAAAACTCCATCAACCAGATTGTATATTTGAGAGAGTTAGAAAACGAGACTTGTATTATTATTGTTTTCTTGGTGATGTTTTGAGTATCCTTTTGAGCTTTGATCCTCGCCTTTGGCGTAGTATATTTTATTGCTTTGTGTGGTTTTGTCCGTCGATCGACGAAGAGCTAGCTCCTGCTTGGTGATGCCTTTATTCATTATAAATGCTTTATCAGGTTTTATACCCGTTTGGGGTCAGTATTTACAAAGGAAACTCTACCGAAATTTTTAGAAAAGACTTGAGATTTTAAAAATGCATATTTCGGCTTATGTTGTTAAACTTCTTGCTTTAAAATTGGTTTTTCCTTCACTCTACTACTTTACTTGGTTTGGATTTCTGGGTTTCGGCTTACATAGATTACGTACGCCTGGAGACGTTTCGTATTTTAAGTGCCGGTCATGTTCCGTACTTTTCGGGACATGACAAACTGGGCGAAGGTGGAAGGAAGGGACTGGAGAATCAAGTCTGTATACAACTCGTTCTCTAATGTTGTCCCGAGGTCCGCGAGCTCCTATATGTAGCCAATCATCCTGAGGACATGTTCCTCTGCAGATGATCCGACGGCCATCCTCGACTGAAACAAGTTTTTCGTGGTCTCGTATCTAGCTATATGAGATTGCTCTCCATACAGTTCCTTGGTGTAGAGAAATATGGATTCTAGATCTATATTCTCGTGCCTCCGCTGATGTTCATTATTCATAGAGGCAAGCACGATGCATTTGGCCTTCACGCAGTCAATCTCCCAGGTCTTGTGGATTTCCTTATCCACGACACTGGATTCTGGACCTGGGACGGCAGGGGCCTTAGTAGTAAGGACATACCCCAATTTGTCATAAGTAATTGCCATCTTGACATTCCGGAACCAATCTTTATAGTTTGGCCCTGTCAAAATATTTTTATCTAATAATAACTTAATGTAAGTCGATGTACAACACCCCACGACTTGCGGGGAGGCGGAATAATGAAAAACGATCTTGTTTTAGGTGTAAACATCGACTAACCGAGAATCTTTGCTAAACTATAACTAAAAAGAAACCATAGAAGAGTTAACTAATATGATAAGTGATTATACCTAAAGAACCGTGTCCTTCGTCTTTCCGTTCTCTACGTCCTCTCCGGCCTTCTCTTTGTAGTAGATGATCCACCCAAGAGCTTTACTACAAGCTTCACCTCTAACTTGAGGGAACTAGGTTTCTTAAATCGCTAATCTAAGTAACCTAGGTGATATAGAGAATGGTTAAGGATTAAGGAGTCTAATCTAATCCTTGGTCTCAAGACATGAGAGGGGAGGATTAGGGTTTGAAGAGAGAGAGCTTGAAGAGAGAGAAAGTGAGCAAGAGAATGAGATGAGATAATGATCTATCATAATATATATCAAGCATTATTATTTATCCAATAAAAGAAAATAAAGGATTAATAACCATGCTTCATAAATACAAAAGGGTGATTCATCTCCATGAGTCATTAAGCATTTATGATGCATTAATGACATGGATGAATCACTTAAATGACTCACTAATCTCATTTAATGCATATGCCACCATAACCCCCAAGTCACCATCTTCTAGAAGCTTCTCGCGTAATTACGAGAACGCCCCTCCTATCCGTGAAAACACGGAAAAACTTTAGACTGTATAAATCCAATAACCGGATACTAGAAACTGGCTTAAACCAAAGCCGGCTAGTAAAAACTGTCCGGATGTCGTAAGTGCGTAAACACACGTATGCGTCCGAACCCTTGTCGTAAAACCATACGACCTCTATATCGTTTCGCCTGGAGTAGGGAAACTCTCTGTGTGGGACTCTAGAGACTCGACTACTACTCTGGCAGTGGGTTTAACCACAGACCGCAAGCGGCACTAGCTGTACGTAACGGTCCCCAGGTAGATGTCGATAAGAAGGCCGATGAGGAAACCCATCCGAACTCCTACTGAGCCTGCTGTGACAATCTCCGTACAGTCCGGTCTGTTCGTCTAAGACTATCGCATATCGGGCCTAGGGGGCGGCAAGCGTCAGTTCCCTAATAGCGGTATAAGTCGTGTCGGAGCGAAGCCCATTACACCCTGAGAAACTACTGGAACCTACCACCAAATCTCGCTTGCCCTGGCCAGGGACTTTGCGTAATGGCTCTCTGACACAGCGCGATATCAACTCCCAATACCGGGAGAGACGAATCCTGTCTAACCGCCACTGCCTCTAAGTGCTCGGGACTGCACCCAACTGCTACCTGTTTGCACGACTCCTTTGAGCCGTGGTAGGGTAGAAATCTAAGAACAGTGGGACACACTCGAGGCGAAGTAGCAGTGTCAAGTCTGCGGACTATGCTGTACTCATGTCACCTGGGAACTGTTAACTGACGACGGGTATAATACCAACCAACAGTTCCCTGCGAGTCCTGTCCAGTGTATCCGTAACCCAACGAGCACCTGTATACTATCTCCAGTACGACGTACTGACGGCTGTGGGACAGACCATCTCCCGAACTGGGACGAGAAGCGTACACACTTGTCTACTCCGGAGTATCGATACCCTGTCTCGATAATCCTATGACTAGGGACCTGAAGAAGGATGTGCTTGTAGACTACCCAGCCCCCACTAGTGTGACTGCCATCACAACGCTGGTAGTCAAGCAAGATCCTAAGAGCTCTATCAATACGTATACTCACATATTAAGATAGAAAAACCAAGTAGCATACTACCATGTTTAGCAAGACTGTTATATACATGTGAATATCCCAAGCTTCCATTAAGTAATATACAAACTAGTATGATACAATAATGGCCCCTAAGGCATATACACTAACAATCTCCAACTTGCACTAGGGCCATGTACTGGCATATCGAAGAACGTTGATCTCGAGTAGCCTCTCGAACTGAATCTGAGGTAGGGCCTTTGTGAATGGATCAGCAATGTTCTCTTCAGTAGCAACTCTCCGAACCTCTATCTCCCGACGATCAATGATCTCCCTGATCAGGTGATACCGCCTTAAGATGTGTCTGGACTTCTGATGGGACCTTGGTTCCTTCGCTAAAGCTATAGCTCCGTTGTTGTCGTAATACAGAGGTTTTGGATCAACTATGATAGGAACCACCTGAAGTTCTGTTAGGAACTTCTTCATCCAGACCGTTTCTTTTGCGGCATCGCAAGCAGCAATATACTCCGCTTCCATAGTCGAGTCAGCAACGGTGTCCTGCTTGGAACTCTTCCAGCACACCGCCCCTCCATTGAGGGTAAAGACATAACCCGACATGGACTTGGAATCGTCCTTATCACTCTGGAAGCCGGAATCAGCAAAGGCCTCCATCTTGAGGTCTTTTCCGCCGTAAACCAAGAACATCTCCTTAGTCCTTCTCAGGTACTTGAGAATGTTCTTTACCGCTATCCAGTGCTTCTCCCCTGGGTCAGACTGATACCGGCTTACCATGCTCAGTGCGTAAGCTACATCTGGTCTGGTGCACAACATCGCATACATTATAGAGCCTACCGCAGAAGCGTAGGGTATAATAAACATGCGTTCCCTTTCCAAATCAGTCTTGGGAGACATCTCTTTGGAGAGGGCGATTCCGTGACAAGCCGGTAGATTACCGTGCTTAGAATCTTCCATACTAAATCTTTTCAGTATAGTGTTGATATACCTTGACTGCGAAAGTCCCAACATTCTCTTGGATCTATCACAATAGATCCGGATCCCCTGAATGTAAGAGGCATCACCCAGGTCTTTCATAGAGAACCTGTGTGACAAGAATCCTTTGACAGATTGTAGCATAGGAATGTCATTTCCTATCAATAGAATGTCATCCACGTACAAGACGAGGAATACGACACTTCTGGCTATAACTTTACTATATATACATGGTTCATCTGGATTTTTGATAGAGTCATATTCTTTGACTGTTTCATCAAAACAGATGTTCCAACTCTGGGATGCTTGCTTTAGTCGATAATTGGACTTAAGCAACTTGCATACTTTACCGCTGCTCCCACTCTGATTGAAACCCTTTGGCTGATCTATATAGACGCACTCTTCTAAATTACCATTCAGAAAAGCCGTCTTTATGTCCATCTGCCAGATTTCATAATCATGGAAGGCAGCAATAGCAAGAAGGACCCGAATGGATTTGAGCATAGCCACTGGAGAAAAAGTTTCGTCATAGTCCAAACCAGGTCTTTGACGAAAACCCTTTGCAACAAGTCTAGCCTTATAGGTTTCCACCTGTCCATCTACACCAATCTTTTTCTTGAAGATCCATTTGCATCCTATGGGTTTTACCTCATCTGGAGCAAAGTCTAAAGTCCATACTTTGTTGGTGCACATGGACTCCATTTCGGTCCGCATTGCATCTAGCCATTGTACCGAGTCGCCGCTCTGGATGGCCTGCTGGAAGCTAGTAGGTTCATCATCATCGATGATGCAATCCTCTCTACCCCATCTATGAGAAAACCGTAGTATCTTTCAGGCGGATGAGACAGCCTACTACTTCGGCGGAGGGGTGCGGGAATATCCTGTTCTTCTTGAACTACTGGTTCTACCAAACTTTCAGTAGCAGTTTGTGGTTCTGGAATTTCTTCCAGTTCTATTTCGCTCCTACTTGTTTCCTTTTCTAAAAACCGATGTTCTAGAAAATGGGCATTACAAGAAACAAAAACCTTTTGTTCCTCTACGTAATAGAATAGATATCCCCTGGAGTTCTTTGGATATCCCACAAACTGACATTTTACTGATCGTGCCTCGAGCTTGTCCACATGCTGCTTTTTAACAAAAGCTGGACATCCCCATATCTTTACATACAGAAGATGGGGTTTCTTCCCACTCCACATCTGATATGGCGTGGTAGGCACAGTCTTGGTAGGAACCATGTTCAAAAGATATGCCGCTGATTCTAGCGTATAACCCCAGAAAGATCACGGTAACTCAGCATTACTCATCATGGATCGTACCATATCCAATAGGGTTCGATTCCGTCTCTCCGATATACCGTTATGCTGTGGAGTGTATGGAGGAGTAAGCTGAGAGAGAATTCCTTTCTCTTTTAGGTAACATAGGAACTCGGCACTTAAGTATTCACCACCTCGATCAGATCTTGGTGTCTTGATACGTTTGCCGGTTTGGTTTTCTACTCCATTCTTATACTCCTGGAATTTTTCAAAAGCATCGGATTTATGTTTCATCAGATAAATGAATCCGTACCTTGAATAATCATCCGTAAAAGTAATGAAATAGGAAAAACCTGTAGGGTTCCTAGGCACCCTAATGAGGTCTCCCAAGGCATCAACCATGCCAATTTCAAATTTTACGGTGCCTACAAACCCTAAACTACGGATCGTCGGCTAGATGTCTAGGCGAACATTGAACTAGTTAACACTTAACTAATGAGAAAACGGAAATACAACCTTTGTAGATCCGGTGCTCCACCTCCATAGCTCCGCAACGAAGTCCTCTCCGCTGTCCAAGTCAAATCCGGGCTCTAGGATCGGCTTCGTCGGAGAATGGGCAAGCTAGGTCGTCGATGTCCATGCCGAAGATGATCTACGTCGAGGCATCGCTAAATCAAGCTCCGACTTCACCAAGTCAAGAAACTTGTGAAGTAAACACACTCTACTACTTGGCAAGAGGTAGAGGATGAAGAAATAGGAAGTGGGTTAACTTTAGAATTGGATTTCTCACTCATTTCCATCACTTGCCATTGATGGGGCAAGCTTTCTTCACTTGAAGAAATGGAGGAAGAAGAAGAATGTTATGATAAGTCTTGAATTAAAAATAAAACAAAAACAATACTTATCATACTTTTAACTCTAGTTAAGTGTAGAGAATTAACTTAGGTTAGTTAAATTGGTTAGGGTTAAGAATATGATAAGAATGAAGACTTAGTCAAAGTTCCAAGAAACTTCAACTAAATCCAAAAAATGCCACCATTTATCTTTCTTTTCCTTTTTCCAAAAAAAAGAATAAATAAGAAAGATAAATGAATAAATAAAAATCAAAACCCTAACCCATTCATTACCATGGTTCATTCTTTACACTTAACCAAGTTTGGCATGCATCATCAAACATGATACAAGCAAGTGCACAAAATCATATCGCATATGCAATGCGCACACTCGAGTGAGAAAATCCATTTTAAAGTGAACCAATACTAGTTAATGCAAAGTAATATATCAAATATACAATTACGCATTAAATCATTAAATCAACACTTGATTCAATGATCCGGTCATGTCGCACACAACCGACTAGTATTCAATGTATCGGTTTATCGAATCAACGCTTGAATCGATAACTAGGTTATATTGCATACAACCTTTCGACACATTCATCGCGAGAATGGAATACGGTATCACATACACGCATTATTCTCGGTCCCGCACATATCTCATATGCGCTCCTATTTCGTTTCGCTTGAGCCAGGAAACCTCTGTGTAGGACTCTAAAGACTCGTCAATACGCCGGCAGCGGATGATGATCATATCAAACATCCACAAGCCGCAAGCGGTCTGCTAAACGTAACGGCCACCCGGGTATTGAGCGATCTGAAGATCGACGAGCAAGCCCGCTCACACTCCAGTGAATCCGACCAGTAACACTACCGTACAGTCCGGTCTGATCGTCTGATCTGTCGCATATCTCGCCTAGGGGTGGTAAAACGTCAGACCCAAATAGCTCAATAAGTCGTGTCGATATGAGGTCTATAACTGTTCGAGAAACTACTGGTAACACTTACCAGTAAATCTCAGCAACCCTGGCCAGGGATTTCCTGTTATAGCCAATCGAACACAGCGCAACATCAACCCCCTATACCGGGAGAGACGAATCCCCTCCTATCGCTCATTGCCTCCATGTGACTCGGGACTGTATCCAAAAACCACCGTTTTGCAAGCCCTCTTGGACGTGGTAAGATGGAAATCAATGCACAGTGGGAACCACACAAGACTCTATGACGATCTCGGGTCAACAGACTACTCTGTACCAGTGTCACCAGAGAACTGCCATCTGACGTGAGGTATAATACCATCTGGGAGTTCTCGGCGAGTCCGTCCAGTGTACCCAGTCTCTACTGAGCACCCGTATATCTCCTCTGATGTCAAACACCGATGGATATGGGATCATCCATCGCCCATCTATATGGGTCGAGAAGGTATACGCTAGTCTACTCTGGTATATCGATGCCCCGTCTCGATACACCCACGACTAGGGACTTTGAAGGATGTACTTATAGACTACCATGTCCCCACTAGTATGATCCACATTATAGTCCAGGTAGTCAAGTACAGATCCTAAGGGCTTTACCAACATGTAACAGAGAGACAAACAGCATACACGTTAAGGTGAAGTGTAACCAGATAGCATACTATCATGTCGAGCAAGAAAGTCCTCCCTATATATGTCCCAGCATCCACTACAATATACATCCTATGTACAGTAATGGTCTCTAGGGCATACATATAACTAACAATCTCCCACTTGCACTAGGGCCATCTGTAGCAGTGGTTGCAGTATCTCATACTCAACCATCCCATGAAAGTCTCTCTCTGGGAACAGGCCTTTGTGAGTGGATCCGCTGTGTTGTCCTCTGAGTCTACTCTCCAAACCTCGATCACCCTGGAGATCATCCATCTCCATGATCAAGTGATACTGCCTTAGAATATGTCTGGATCACTGATGGGACCGGCGTTCCTTGGCATAAGCCACAACTCCATTGTCTCACAAAGGTTGGAACATAGTTCATCTCATGAACCAATATACACCCAAACAACCTCTTTGGTAGCATCTTAAGTAGCGATGTATCGTGCCTTTATCGTCTAGTATGTCACGGTATCCAGCTTGGAACTCTTCCAACATACCGTCCCTTCACTGAGGGTAAATACAATGCCTGTGACTGACACTCAGTCGTCTTTATCACCCTGGAACACTTCCAGTGATTCTCCCTAGGATCGATTGATACCATCTCACTACAACTAGTGAGAATCCTAACATCCAATTAAATCTATCTCATAGATCCAAAATCCAGGATTTAGTAGGTATCACTTTAATCCTATATGGAGAATCTTTGTGATAAGCGGAGATTGATCGAGCGTAGCATAAAAAACTCCTTTCTTATCAAGAGTATGTCATCCACGTACTCTACGAGGATCGTCACCATACTCCCTACTACCTTTTTGTATATACAAGGTTCATCTACCATTTTGATGATGTCAAACTCTTTGACCGCTTCATCAAAACAGATGTTCCAACTCCGCGATGCCTGCTTTATTATATAAAACATCTTGCACACGTTTCCGCTGCTCCCACTGTCTACGAGGCCCTCTGGCTGTGTACTTATAGACGCTCTATTCTAAATCATCATTTAGAAAAGCAGTCAAGACACCCATCCACCAGATATCGCAGTCATGGCAAGTAGGATCTGGATGGACTTAAGCATAGTCACTTGAAAAGGTTTCATCATGATCCACGCCTGGTCGATGACGAAAACCTTTAACAAGTCTAGCTTTGAAAGTCTCAACCTTTCCATGTACACCAAGTAATCTTCTCAAGATATACTTGCTCCTGATGGGGATTTAACCCTTCAGATATAGCAACCAAAGTCCATACTTTGTTGGTGTATAAGGATTCCATCTCAGATCGCTAAACATCCAGCCATTCTTACAGAGTCTTACTCCTGATGGCCAGCTCGAAACTAGTTGGGTCATCATCTCATGATGTAATCCTCACTCCCACTGTCATAGAGAAACCGAAGTATCTCTCAGGTGGGTGAGGAACCCTACTAGATCGGCGGAGAGGCTGAGGTTCGTTGGAATCTACTGAATCCTTTGGTTCTATCAAATCATCTGCTGTAGTTCGTATAGCTGGAACTTTTCCAGTTCTACATTACAGACCTTGCCTCGAGCTTGTCCGGATTTTGCTTTCAGACATAGGCCGGACAACTCCAAATCTTAACTAACTTAAGACATGGGTTCTCCCCATTCCATATCACATATGAAGCGGTAGGCAACTGATTTGATTCGAACCCTATTCAATAGGTATGCAGCTTCTCAAGCGCATAACTCCCAAAAGGAAATAGGTAACTCAGTAGTACTCATCATAGAGCACACCTTATCATATAGGGTGTGACTGCTCCACCCCGATATACCATCGTGCAATGGTGTATACGGAGGAGTAATGCTGAGAGAGAATCTCATTCTCCTTTAGAATAGTCCAGGAATTCCGTGCTCAAGTATTCTCCTCCCTGATCACATCAAAGGATATAATACTTGTACCCTTATTTTGGTTCTCTACTTCTCGCTTATATTCTGTGAATATCTCAAAAGGTTCGGACTTGTGTTTCAACAGGAACATAGGTCTGAATCTTGAGAGATCATCAGAGAACGTAATGAAGTATAAAGAACCAGTCTTGGCATATGTAGACAGGGGACCTAACATACATCAACATGTATCATCCCAAGAGTTCATTAACTCTTTCTCTGTTTCTAATAAACGGAGCTATGGTCATCTTATCTTTGTGACATGACTGGCGAGTTTCACAAGATGTAAATTCAAACTGATTTAAATATGCATCTATATGTAACTTCAGCTAGTCGGGTCGCATTGATATGACCTAGTCTACAATACCTCAAGAGGGATTCGTTCATTTCTGAACTATTCCCCTTGTGTGTGTTCTGTATACTAAGAACTGTAGTTTGATTTAGAACATCAATGCTTTTAGATAACGTGCCTGAACCGATCAACTTTTGATATAGGAAATGTTCAAAACATTATCCATCAATACAAAATTTTATCATTTCTTTACTTATAAAGAGACTGATATGATTTTGTATATCAGGTTCGGTATCTAACAACATTCGTTCAGAATCAATGTATTGGTAATACAGGGTGACAGTGACCGACAGACTTGGCTGCAACACTTGCCCCGTTTTCTGCCTCATGAAACTTATCACCCGTTCTCAGTTCTTCTACCTTTCTGGAGCCCTATGTAACAGATTACATATCTGGGATCCTGATCTGGTATCACATACCCAGGACGTAAAGGATACTGAGAAACAGTTCTGTATAATGAACACACCCGAAGATGATGCATCAGCATGCACTCTCTTCGTTTGGGCAGCACGGGAAATATGGTATTCCCCAAATTCCTGCTCTGTCTTATAACAATTATAAGTTGGAGCGGGACCAACGTTCCCCAGCTCAGTATAACAAGCGGGTTCGGTCAATATTCCGTATTATTATCTTGATTAAGGCGTGATATGGTCGCTACCTGGAGAGAGAGAGAGAAGAAAACACTCAGCGTGCGCTCTGTCAAGAATAGATTGGTTATTATTTTATCTAATAAGGATGGCTCCCACTGCTTTTTATCAAATCTTCCTTCAAACCCTAAAAGGAAAGACTAGCCGGGATTAATTACACACTACAATTTCGCCAATCTTTCAGCCAGGCCAGTGTCGGTAGTTTGAGGGAGGTCCCCCGTGCTTTCGCACGAACCTAATTAATGTAAACCTCGTTTTCCCAGAGGCGTAACCCCGTTGACACCTTTCTAGACACCTACTTGATCGGCTAATTGTAATGTATAAAACTCTCCCAGGAGTAACACTTACTCGCAGTGGGTATCGGGATCCAACTATCTCATAGAAGGTATGCAATCTCATTGCAAATTTCAACACTTGAAATTCCCGATAATGTTTTGCCCCATGCGATCTATGACCTTGACTGAGTCAACAAACCATAGACCGCAAGTAAAGTTCAACCCGTCATTTCTCGATTGAATTAAACCCACCCGCACGACCCTTGACTGAGTCAACAAAGCCGCACGACTACCCTAATCCAATCGCATCATATGCTTTGCAGATAAGCAATAATCAGCTACCGCACACTACGCCTTGACTGAGTCAACAAACGCAGCACGAATACTAACTATTACCTATCTGAAATGACGGAGGGCTACGACAGGTTTTTAAGAAAACCTTTTGCGTAATGAACTTTATATCGTTGTAGAATCAAATGATTTTAAAAATGGAGTGTTTTTGAAGCTTTTCTAGTTTTGCTAAAGGAGTCACTCCCGGTGAAGGGATCGTCGGTCCTTTCCTCGTCGAATGAGGTGCGGGATATATCATATATATCACTATGCAAAGCAAAAACACTTAAAAGCAATCAAAAGACAAACCGAAGGTTATAGCATCTGCCAGTTATTGCTAAAGGAGTCACTCCCGGTGAAGGGATCTCGGTCCTTTCCTCATCGAATAAGGTGCAGGATATATCGCATATACCGCTGTGCAAAGCAACAACTGTAGCTACCTGTTTTATTTTGAAATTCGATTCTGCAACATCTTAGGTTTCTTTTATTTCATTAATCACATTAATGAAGTCCCATCATTTAAGTACCTAAACATCACAGATAAATACGGCGTACACTTATGGCATCCGCATTCGCCTCGATGTCCCCTCGTGCACCGTTAGGTTAGGTAACTAACGGCAGAGCGGGGCAGGGCTAGCGCGGGTGTAAAACATAAGTAACGTCTATATAATATATCATATATACTATATACTGTATCTATCACAGAACATCACATGATCACATCACAGATATCGCAGCAGAAGAATCATATGAAATATTGGATATACTAGGACGTCCGTGTTTTCAATACGAGCCAGTATAAAACATGGATTCCACGGTCGTGATGAATAGCCAAACCCATACCCCTAGACCCCTACGAGAGCGGCAAGCAACCCTGCCAATTCTAGAGTTAGGAGACCCGGACTCGACTCCTCGAGTTGGTCTCCCACTGGACTCCAGAACCCGGTTACTTGTGCTCCCCTCCTTGGGTCTATCCTAGTGCGTAAAAGTAAATAATATACAAAGGGTGACATCTTCCGCAACCTGGAAGCGCCCCAAAAAAAAAAAAAAAGAATATTACATACAAGTTTTTACATGAATGAAAATGAAAAACACTCATTTCACATAAAAACCCCCGGCTATTCAAACACGACGATCCAATAAAACATATCCAGCAACACATAACATCACATGTCATCAACGTAAGTAAGTATGCATACCCCAATTTTCGTTGACGTATAGCAACGAAACCGGCGATATGAACATACTACACTTACGGTCACAGAAAAGAAAGTGTAAAACTACAACAGTTGGAATCCGCAACCACCACAGACATCGCATGCCTGACCAAATGAATTACTTAGACATCGCATGCCTAACAATTATAAACCCCGCATTTTAGTCTCATTATCGAAAACACTTTTCAATATCAAGTCGGGTAATTCAACAAGATTCCCGACATCCTGATCGAATGCTCGTCGCAAACTTCAGTAGACAGTCGCACCCCTGATACCGTCGACGAAGTGCACCAAGGCGGAACACCGTTACCGGGAGCACCCGAACGGATGCTTTCGGAGACGGGGTTCTCCTACAGTCACTTGGTCGGGGCTATGGATTGAAGCTGTCTATTAATTTTATCCGGCGAGTATCCGCGTACGCTACGTGATTGCGACGGACTTTTGATCACATCAAAATTCCGTGGCAACCGATCAAGTGAGACTAAACTGCTATGTTTATAACATTCATTCAGTTATCATATAACTTATTGTGAATTCCAATTATTGTATCCCATTCCGGATAAATAGAAAATGTTAAACTTTCCGATCGAACAATCGAACACCCAAGTTTTCCCGATATAGATCAACACATGAAACAAGTCTAACAACATTCCGTTCGTACCTTAGTACCAACGGTCCAGCCGTAGAAGGGTCAAGCCAACGCCTCACATGTGGCACGCCGTACTGCCCCAAACCCGAAGGTTCAAAGGGCAGTTCAAGACGGTCACATAATCGAGTTAAGGTTTGTGTCTTCTAGAGGGACCATCGCGTTACTTGCACTACTTAGAACGTCGTTAAACTACGGAAAAATCCAACACTTGGAAATTTCCCGACAGGGGAAAAGTTGGGTATTTATATCCGGTCGAACTTTTTAACATATTCTAAAATTTATCCGGAAAGCCACACAGACAAAATTTGATACCCCGATCGAAACATCGAATCCCCAAATCAACTCAGAAAAATTCAACTCTTGAAAAAATATTAAAAATACCAAGGAAAACCAGCACAGAATTTTGTGGATTACTGTACAAATTAGGATGCCACAAACGACAAAACCGCCGCGCTTCCGCCGCACGAGCCATGCTCGTGCCGCGGAAACGCGGCGCACTGTTGGAAACAAGTACTCGTATTTCACAGTTATTCTTAGGATTGCCTGCTGATTTTTCTGAACATTTTTAATATGGAAAAATCCACGATTTTAAAATCTGGACAGAGAGCATGTAGGGTTTGGGTTTTCGGGTTCGTTCGGACTTCGAATTCCGTCTAGACTTCGCCTAAGGCTCTAGCTAGGCTCTGATACCACTGTAGGGTTCCTAGGCACCCTAATGAGGTCTCCCAAGGCATCAACCATGCCAATTTCAAATTTTACGGTGCCTACAAACCCTAAACTACGGATCGTCGGCTAGATGTCTAGGCGAACATTGAACTAGTTAACACTTAACTAATGAGAAAACGGAAATACAACCTTTGTAGATCCGGTGCTCCACCTCCATAGCTCCGCAACGAAGTCCTCTCCGCTGTCCAAGTCAAATCCGGGCTCTAGGATCGGCTTCGTCGGAGAATGGGCAAGCTAGGTCGTCGATGTCCATGCCGAAGATGATCTACGTCGAGGCATCGCTAAATCAAGCTCCGACTTCACCAAGTCAAGAAACTTGTGAAGTAAACACACTCTACTACTTGGCAAGAGGTAGAGCATGAAGAAATAGGAAGTGGGTTAACTTTAGAATTGGATTTCTCACTCATTTCCATCACTTGCCATTGATGGGGCAAGCTTTCTTCACTTGAAGAAATGGAGGAAGAAGAAGAATGTTATGATAAGTCTTGAATTAAAAATAAAACAAAAACAATACTTATCATACTTTTAACTCTAGTTAAGTGTAGAGAATTAACTTAGGTTAGTTAAATTGGTTAGGGTTAAGAATATGATAAGAATGAAGACTTAGTCAAAGTTTCAAGAAACTTCAACTAAATCCAAAAAATGCCACCATTTATCTTTCTTTTCCTTTTTCCAAAAAAAAGAATAAATAAGAAAGATAAATGAATAAATAAAAATCAAAACCCTAACCCATTCATTACCATGGTTCATTCTTTACACTTAACCAAGTTTGGCATGCATCATCAAACATGATACAAGCAAGTGCACAAAATCATATCGCATATGCAATGCGCACACTCGAGTGAGAAAATCCATTTTAAAGTGAACCAATACTAGTTAATGCAAAGTAATATATCAAATATACAATTATGCATTAAATCATTAAATCAACACTTGATTCAATGATCCGGTCATGTCGCACACAACCGACTAGTATTCAATGTATCGGTTTATCGAATCAACGCTTGAATCGATAACTAGGTTATATCGCATACAACCTTTCGACACATTCATCGCGAGAATGGAATACGGTATCACATACACGCATTATTCTCGGTCCCGCACATATCTCATATGCGCTCCTATTTCGTTTCGCTTGAGCCAGGAAACCTCTGTGTAGGACTCTAAAGACTCGTCAATACGCCGGCAGCGGATGATGATCATATCAAACATCCACAAGCCGCAAGCGGTCTGCTAAACGTAACGGCCACCCGGGTATTGAGCGATCTGAAGATCGACGAGCAAGCCCGCTCACACTCCAGTGAATCAGACCAGTAACACTACCGTACAGTCCGGTCTGATCGTCTGATCTGTCGCATATCTCGCCTAGGGGTGGTAAAACGTCAGACCCCAATAGCTCAATAAGTCGTGTCGATATGAGGTCTATAACTGTTCGAGAAACTACTGGTAACACTTACCAGTAAATCTCAGCAACCCTGGCCAGGGATTTCCTGTTATAGCCAATCGAACACAGCGCAAAATCAACCCCCTATACCGGGAGAGACGAATCCCCTCCTATCGCTCATTGCCTCCATGTGACTCGGGACTGTACCAAAAAACCACCATTTTGCACGCCCTCTTGGACGTGGTAAGATGGAAATCAAAGCACAGTGGGAACCACACAAGACTTTATGACGATCTCGGGTCAACAGACTACTCTATACCAATGTCACCAGAGAACTGCCATCTGACGTGAGGTATAATACCATCTGGGAGTTCTCGGCGAGTCCGTCCAGTGTACCCAGTCTCTACTGAGCACCCGTATATCTCCTCTGATGTCAAACACCGATGGATATGGGATCATCCATCTCCCATCTATATGGGTCGAGAAGGTATACGCTAGTCTACTCTGGTATATCGATGCCCTGTCTCGATACACCCACGACTAGGGACTTTGAAGGATGTACTTATAGACTACCATGTCCCCACTAGTATGATTCACATCATAGTCCAGGTAGTCAAGTACAGATCCTAAGGGCTTTACCAACATGTAACAGAGAGACAAACAGCATACACGTTAAGGTGAAGTGTAACCAGATAGCATACTATCATGTCGAGCAAGAAAGTCCTCCCTATATATGTCCCAGCATCCACTACAATATACATCCTATGTACAGTAATGGCCTCTAGGGCATACATATAACTAACAAAACCATCTCTTGCATGTGTAGACATTGGACCGCATATATCGCTGTGTATGAGTCCTAAGAGCTCGCTCGCTCTATTCCATGTCCAGTGAATGGAGTCTTTGTCATCTTTCCTTGGAGACATGATTCATAAGTGGCATAAGTTTGATATTCGATCGAGTCCAAATATCCTTCTCTTTGTAACTTAGTCAACCTTGTCTCATTGATGTGACCTAGTCTACAATGCCATAAGAAAGCCTTATTAAAATCTGGAGACTTTCTTTTTAGTGTGTTCTGGACATTGAAAATCTGGAGTTGGTTTAAGACATATATACCGTTATTTAGTGTACCGGACCCAATCAAACTATGATTAAGGTGGATGTTAACAACATCGCTTACAAATATGCAATCATAACCTTTATTTGATAACAAGGAAACTGATATGATGTTACATGTTAAACTAGGTACACAAAAACAGTTATGTAAAACCAAAATATGTCCACTCGTCAATCCAAGGTGATAATCCCCGACGGACACAGCTCCCACGCTAGCTCCGTTAGCAACCTTGAGGATCATATCACCTTCCTTCAGCACTCTGCGGTTTCTCAGTGCCTGCAATGAATTGCATATATGAGATCCTGATCCGGTATCCAATACCCAGGAAGTAGAGTTGATTGACAAACAATTCTCAATTACAAACACACCTGAGTCGAAGCTACAGCTTGCTTCGGTTCCTGGTTCTTTGTAACACCTTAGAATGTGTTTTGTAGCTAATTATATTTTAATATATAGTTTTTAATAAAAAGTTTACCAAATTAAGTTTTAAATATTTTATCCTATTTAATGAGTATTTTATTAGAATTTTATTAGGCACACACACACTTGTGCATGATAACTAGGGTTGTTTTTGGGGTTAAACATGATTAGCAATCATAGTTAGCTAACCATTTGTCTTAAGTTAGTTTTATGATTAGTTAAGAGTTATGGTTGTTATTTTAATTGAAAAATGAATTTAAATATTTAAATGGTTGACCTTGGAGAGAGAGAGGGGGGGCATGGGGCATCATGGCTCAAGCCATGCCTCAATTAAGATGAGAGAGAGTGAGAAGGGGAGGGGTTTTGTGTTGCTCTCATTTCTCCCTCTCATATTCTTTCCTCTCATTTTCTCACTCTCAACACACACACTCACACCAACAGAGGCAGCAACAGCATCATCATGATCATCATTAGCAGCAGGAGCAGCAGGACCAGCAGCAGGAGCAGCAGGCAGCAACACAAGTAGCAGGAGCTCCAGCAACCTACAGCAGCTCTTCTCCACTTCTTCACCTGCTTCTTGGGGGTCTTTAGGGTATAACTCTTGAACCCAATTCCCCTTATTGCTAGCTTATGTGTTAATTGGTGTCGGTTAGTGTCAATTAGCTAGTTTAGTGCTAATTATGGTGTTTTGTGTGGAAGTTTGACCATATGATGATTGTGTTAGTTAACCTAACCTATTTTAGTGTTAATAGGGTCACTTCAACTGAGAATTTCCCTGGATTTCACTAAAATACCACAGGGTTTGCTTTTGTGCTAAATTGTCGTTTTTAAGCGATATATTGGACATCTGGAATCTGCTTTTGACCCGGACCCTATAGGATAAAATTGAGGAAACTGGAGCATGTACACTAGGTATAGAGAACACCACCAGAACACGAGACCCCCATTCTCAACTGTGGCCGCCAATTAATTCAGTTTGGCCGCAAATTGCGGCCAAGTAGTCGGCAGGGGTATTGGGGTTTTGTGTAGGGCTCTCTTATGTGTTGCCTAGGTCCCTGGTATGTCTAGTTTTGTAATATTTTACCTGTAGGAAAATCTGGGATCATATATCATTTTTGGTGTTCGTTGTGTTTGCATGATACGCGCGATACGTGAGTGGGTTCTGTGATCCAGCGTATCGCGGCGTGTCGCGATGGCTTTAGACGCGTACACACACGTTTCAGCGTATCGTGCACACGCGCGTTTAGTTCGCGACGCGAGTTTCTCGTTTTGGTTCGATATCGCGTTTCGCGGAATATATAGCTTATATGTGATTTCCATGTCTTATTTGCTGGTTTGCAGGCAGGGACTATGGACACTACTACAGGGGGGAGCAGATGGTAGGATTCACCTAGCGTGGAGCGTAGGTGAGTAGATTTAACATATACAAGGGAATCGCCCGCATGGCGCTATGCGTCTGGGCTAGGATTCAAATACATGTCGCACATTCTACGTCATTGTTAGAATTGCGCCTTTACCTGTTTACTAAGATATAGCTATACTGTGACTAGTAGCCGTAGGGCACTGCACACATTATTGACGGTTCATGTTGCACGAGCACGGATTGTATGCTACACTCACACCGTCAATAATTGCCATGTCACACACAACCCCTTATAGATTCTATTGCGTATCACAGATGACATTACCATACCTAAATACCTATAGAGTATCGTACCATTAGTGATAGGCACACTTACCCTTTACGATACATCTACAGGTATACCTTACTCATTTTCTTATACCCAGGGGGGGTATACGACATCAGTTCTTATAGGTAGATACCTACATTGCTATACCCGTATGTTACACACATATTCAGTTGCAGTTACATATTTACCTTTACTGATGTTACTTAGCTGTACCTTATTGGTTTTGCATACATCTGGCTTCAGCTACATATTCTCATTTATATGCTCGCATTTCAGATATATCGCATATGTTTATTCCTGGATTGCGCATTATTATTTGGATTTTTGATGACGTTTTCTGGATTTGGGAACCGCGGGAGTTCATGAAATTATGCATATATTGAAAAACCCGGTTTCCTTGATATGATATTTGCGCATCCACCATGAGCTTTATCGGTGCTGATTATATATACCCCTACGAGGAGTCGTCGAGGCCGTAGAGGGTACATGGTGGGGCCCGGTATGGTTCCCCTCGGCAAGAAGATCGATGGATTTTGCCGATTGAGCCTGGAGGCGGGCTAGTACCTACCGGTGACAGTATTGATGACTCGGCGGGGGTCATGGAGACACCGTTGGGAGTCATGCACGTATGCATACGTCGAAAGGCGAGGGTCAGAGCTAGGCACTCGTGCTTTCGAGACAGCGTATGATACGTACCTATCAGGATTTCTGTGTCGATGCTTGGCACATTGTTTTCATGATATTTCTCTTAAACACCTTTTGTATATATAACAGGGGATTTAGCCGTTGTTATATATACCTTTACACCAATATTAGTAGAGTGGGACGCTAATATATGTGTATTGCCCCCATCATATTTATTTCTATATATATATATACCTTTAGGATGTTAGAAGCTTGCTTGAAATTCGACTTGGGATATAGGTGATTCATTGAGATTGGATATTGGATATGAAAGAGATTGTGGATTTGTACCTTCGAGATATAGGAGAGCTACTCGATATCGTACATTGAGGTGATGTGAGACCTATGTGATGAGAGAGCCCAGTTGGGGGCTGATTTGAGGATCTGGGATTTGAGTGTCTTGATGGATTGTGATCCTACCACGATGTCAGGTTTCCGTGGAAATGACATACTCCACCCTATACCTCACACTTAGCTACTTTATGCACAGATTCATATACTGGTAGTACCTGTTAGTGTACCCTCATGATAGTTGCATATCGACTTTCTCATATCCCTATTGCATGGTTATTGCATATTATTGTCATGTTACTATTGCTTCACATGTTGATTGTACCTGCTAGTGTACTTCCCTTTATTCAGCTTTTGCATGACATTTTATTACAGTAATCGCATATCTTAGATTCATGCTGTACGTACATTCCTGCGATTACCTGCATATGTTATCTACTATTCACGAGTTGGCAACTCACCCCCGTTGTGCCACAGGTGTTTCAGGTTGTTCCCCAGAGTAGTCGAGGCAGGCTATTCCTCTATTCAGCTATTCCGCTTTCAGCTATCATCTTTTGCTCCAGATACCGCATCAGCTCACAGTACTATTTTGCTTAGGTGGGTTGGTGGTTATCTGTATTTTGTATTGTACATTCGTTGTATCTTGTACTCTCCATCTACTATTGTAATGTTGACTTAGAGACTTGGTGAGGACGTTACTGTGTATTATTATGGATTTGATGTCTTTTATATACAGTTTCCTTTCTACTGTCTCTTATTTCTTCGCTACGGCGTCGTATACTTGTGATGAGATTGTTTTCCGCCTTTGTGCCACTTTTTACAAAAGGGGGTGTTCCTAAAATTTTAAAGAACGAAAGTAAGACTTTTTAAAGAATTTGGGTTGTGCTTTCAAATGTTTCAAAAACTTATATTATCTTTTCCGTATTTTTTTGGTTTAGATTTCTGGGTTTTCGGCTTTCTTTTACCGCGTTACGTCTTTGGGCGTTGCGTAGTATTAGAGCCGTCACGGGCCAATTTTGGGTCGTGACAAAGTTGGTATCAGAGCGCTAGGTTTTACCTTTCGGAGTGTAGGATGACCTTAGTATGATGGAGTAGGTAGCTTAAGCAGAGTAACGTAGTGTGTGTATGTCTGAAGCATACCCACGATGCGGTACTTCGCATTAAGTGACCTAAGTACAATTTTCTTGAAATTCCTTCCTTGATGATTCCTACACTTAAGATTCGATTTCCTTATTCTTATCGAACCTTATCTTATATCTATTTATAGCCTTGCCGCCGATGACTATGGGGACTCAGAGTGATGCAGCGAGGGCCGAGGTCAGAGTTGGCTCGGGTGAGACGAGTACTGACCAGGATGGCACTCTAGTTGCACAGGTGCAGACGGATCAGCCTACGATCTATACTATGGATAGACTTTTGGCAGAGATGCAGGACTTCCGCCAGACTATGAGTTCTTTGGTTGATGTCGTTCGGGAGCTACGACAGGAGGTTGTCACCCCTGTTACTCAGCTGTCCCTTACGATCAGCATGCAGCAGTCCGTCACCTATATAGCACCAGTGCTTGCGGCTCCAGTTGATGAGGCACATATTCCAGGACAGTGGAGGACTCGTACCAGCGTACCAGCCCAGAGACAGAGGTTTGGTCATCGAGACAGATTTCGTGGCCGTCGCAGGAGTAGCAGAAGCTTAGGACGAGGACAGTCGTTCAGCTCTCATCCCCAGGATGGTCAGCAGTTAGAGCGTGGTTGTTTTCGATGCGGGGGCCTTCAGCACTTCGTCAGGAATTGTTCCTTAGCACCTCGTCAGGATCGTACTCAGAGAGGCCGTGGGCGTGGAAGATTTGCTCAGAGGGCTCAGTCTACCATAGGAGTTCATCCAGCTGCGAGTAGAGGGCAGACACAGGAGTTTGCTTCTACTCATCGGGACGCGCAGACGTCCAATGTGGAGTTTTCAGGTACCCTTGATTTACATGTTCTTTTCATGTATTCGTTTGTTTTTCATGCTTGTACCGTGGTTGGGTAGTTTAGTCGTAGTTGTGTTAACTTCTGTCAGCGATTCTTTTGTTGCGTGACACGTATTTCAGTTGTGTGCCAATCGGATAGGAGATAGAGATTCGTCCGTCGTTTTAATCCTTCTAGAGAAGTTGGATTTGACGTTCTCCTGGGCAC
The DNA here is from genome assembly GCA_030015575.1 of Agapanthus africanus. Lineage (NCBI taxonomy): Eukaryota > Viridiplantae > Streptophyta > Magnoliopsida > Asparagales > Amaryllidaceae > Agapanthus > Agapanthus africanus. The sequence goes on from CM057349.1 coordinate 175,171,626, forward strand.
GGACTGGTTAACTACGTGCTAGGCGTCTGTGGACTACCGTGAGGAAAACAGTCAAGTCTGTTTTTCCCGGCAAGTCAGTTCTTGTTGTGCAGGTGGATAGTTGTGCCGCCTCTCACAGCTTGAATTCAGCCTTTTTCGCTAGTCGGCTACTGAGGAGATGTCGTGGATTCTTGGTGTTCATTCGTGATACCGGAGCCACAGTGGGATTGTTGGACCGGGTTCCTTTCGTGCGAGAGTTTTTCCGACGTTGTTCCGGATGAGCCGGCGAAGCTGGGGAGCTAAGGGATCAGCTGCAGAGTTGTAGTTTGGGGAGTTTTGTGTGTCTGAGTGTTTCGCTTTTGGAAGCTCCTATTTCTGTTCGTCGAGGAGGAGGACGGCAGTTTAGGGTTGTGTATCGACGAATCGTCAATTGAACCGGCTTACGGTGCGGATAAGTAACCCTTACCTCGCATTGACGATTTCCTCGATCAGCTCCAGAGTGCGAGACATTTTCTAAGTTCGTTTGGGATCAGGTCATCATTATTGCGGGTTCGGAGTGATGGCATTCCGAAAACTGCCTTATGCGTGCTACGGGCTTTGTGTGTTTTTGTGAGTCATTGGATTCACTGATGCCCTAGCAGCATTCGTAGATGTGATGAACCAGATTTCTTCAGGCCGTTCCTCGACCAGGTTCTGTTGTGTTATTTACGACATTCCGGTCTATCTAATTGTCTTGAGGAACAGGAGTAACACTTGGGAATTTGTTATGCAGATATTGGGAATGCACCAGCAGTTTGCTAAATTCTCGGAGTATTTCTTCAGGCTTGTTTTGTGTTAACTCCTAGGTCTTGTAGTCACGGGAGACGGTTTTGTATGGTCCCGAGGGAGGTCGTGGCCGTACTGCTTAGGTCCAGACATGTGTGCAGGGCGGAGATCCGCAGATTCTTGGACTTAGCAGGTTTTTACCGCCGTTTCGTGCAGGATTACGAGAGTAGTGCTGCACCGTCGACTGAATTGACCGAGATGGAGGTTTCTGTTCTGTGGACTGAGGCATATGTACGGAGTTTTCGGCAGTTGGAAATTCGGTTAACAACTGCATCAGTTCTTTCTTTTCCTTTAGTTCGGGCGACCTTGTTGTTTAAACTGTAATGTTTCTTGAGTGGGCTCGAGTGTGTACTGAGGTGACACTATAGAGTTATCGCTTTTGCTTCCCTACATTTGGAGGAAGTACGAGAAGGATATTCCACTCATGATCTGGAGATGGCCGCGGTGGTTTTGCATTGGAGATTTGGAGACACTACTTGTTTGAGAGTCGTGTCAGATTCTTCCACGGACCACTAGAGCTTAATGTATATCTTCCTGCAGCGGATTTTGATTGTTGTGATAGTCTTCTGCAGATTTACAGTTCTTGTGTGATCGTTGAGTACAGTCTAAGTTCGTCTCTACGGAGGGGACAGCTTGCTCATGTCCACGCCCGACCACCTTTCCTTAAATCGTTTTCGCGAGACACTGCCCGCCGATACTCGTTTGTCAGTGATACTTGAGCATACTCGGCTGGGTAATAATTCGGAGACCTTGATTGGTGACAATGATGTGCTAAGTTAGGGACGCGTTTGTGTACCTGGTTTCATCGGGTAAAGACGTATAATCCTAGAATAGGCACATTAGTCAACTCTCTGTTTTCATTCAAGTTCCGCCAACAGTGACGTGACTTGTGAGATGGTTACGGGTGGACAGGATGTAAAGAGAAGTTTCAAGTTTCGTTTCAAGGTGTCTGTCTTGTGGTGTGCTTGGGTCGAGCATCAGAGGCCGGCTGGAGAGTTGCAATCTTTTACTGTTCCGAAGTAGGAATGGGAGCAGATCTCCACGAATTTCGTTATGGCTTCTACCCAAGTTTGGTCAGGGTGTGACTCCATTCGGATTCTTGTCGTCCGGTTATACTCAGTTTGCTCAGTTATTTCTTATTAAGTTGTGTGTTTGTTTTGATTGTTGTCAGCAGTTGGGGATCGTCACTCGCCATCGCTCGGGTTCTCCTTCGATAGCTGTTATCAGGAGACACTCCAATTGGCCACCCTTAGGCTTAGGGGTTAAGTCATGTCGATCACCTGTCTGTTGTTTTTCTGACTCTGCGTAAGTAGGACTTTGGACCCCAGCTATGTCTAGAGACTTCGGAGATAGTCCAGTTGTGTTAAGTCAGGATGGGAATTGTCCATTGCAAACTGAGGTCTTATGCCTACTGTGTTAGCCATAGACTCGAGTTCGCAGGGACAGATCATGTATTCCTATGGACTTCCGATGAATGATGTGTTGGATTTTGGGAAGCTTGTCCCAGAACTTTGGTCCTTCTGAGATCCTATAAGCGAGTTAGCTTCGTTGCCTTAAATTGGCACTTCCGCCCAGATTATTGGATTTCCATCCCGTATTCCTTGTGATGATACTTTACAATTACCTTCATGACCTTCTCTCATGATTTGGCACCAGACCATTTAGCTTGGACGCGATCTTCCATTCGCCAGCAGCCAATTGTGTTAATGGCTCGGCAGGCAGAGAAACATCGGCCAAGGGTCTTGCCATCTGTGAAAGGTTTTCCTTGGAAGTAGCCGAATAGTGAGATAGTCACTTGGGAGGCTGTGAGCGAGATTTGAGGATTTTTTTTAATCTTCTCTTTGAAGGTATGCGTAACAGTATATTTTTAAATTCGGGGACGAATTTCTTTTAAGGGGGGAGATTGTAACACCTTAGAATGTGTTTTGTAGCTAATTATATTTTAATATATAGTTTTTAATAAAAAGTTTACCAAATTAAGTTTTAAATATTTTATCCTATTTAATGAGTATTTTATTAGAATTTTATTAGGCACACACACACTTGTGCATGATAACTAGGGTTGTTTTTTGGGTTAAACATGATTAGCAATCATGGTTAGCTAACCATTTGTCTTAAGTTAGTTTTATGATTAGTTAAGAGTTAGGGTTGTTATTTTAATTGAAAAATGAATTTAAATATTTAAATGGTTGACCTTGGAGAGAGAGAGGGGGGGGGCATGGGGCATCATGGCTCAAGCCATGCCTCAATTATGATGAGAGAGAGTGAGAAGGGGAGGGGTTTTGTGTTGCTCTCATTTCGCCCTCTCATATTCTTTCCTCTCATTCTCTCACTCTCAACACACACACTCACACCAACAGAGGCAGCAACAGCATCATCATGATCATCTTCAGCAGCAGGAGCAGCAGGCAGCAACACAAGTAGCAGGAGCTCCAGCAACCTACAGCAGCTCTTCTCCACTTCTTCACCTGCTTCTTGGGGGTCTTTAGGGTATAACTCTTTAACCCAATTCCCCTTATTGCTAGCTTATGTGTTAATTGGTGTCGGTTAGTGTCAATTAGCTAGTTTAGTGCTAATTATGGTGTTTTGTGTGGAAGTTTGACCATATGATGATTGTGTTAGTTAACCTAGCCTATTTTAGTGTTAATAGGGTCACTTCAACTGAGAATTTCCCTGGATTTCACTAAAATACCATAGGGTTTGCTTTTGTGTTAAATTGTCGTTTTTAAGCGATATATTGGACATCTGGAATCTGCTTTTGACCCGGACCCTACAGGATAAAATTGAGGAAACTGGAGCATGTACACTAGGTATAGAGAACACCACCAGAACACGAGACCCCCATTCTCAACTGTGGCCGCCAATTAATTCAGTTTGGCCGCAAATTGCGGCCAAGTAGTGGGCAGGGGTGTTGGGGTTTTGTGTAGGGCTCTCTTATGTGTTGCTTAGGTCCCTGGTATGTCTAGTTTTGTAATATTTTACCTGTAGGAAAATCTGGGATCATATATCGTTTTTAGTGTTCGTTGTGTTTGCGCGATACGCGCGATACGTGAGTGGGTTCTGTGATCCAGCGTATCGCGGGCGATGGCTTTAGACGCGTACACACACGTTTCAGCATATCGTGCACACGCGCGTTTAGTCCGCGACACGAGTTTCTCGTTTTGGTTCGATATCGCGTTTCGCGGAATATATAGCTTATATGTGATTTCCATGTCTTATTTGCAGGTTTGCAGGCAGGGACTACGGACACTACTACAGGAGGGAGCAGATGGTAGGATTCACCTAGCGTGGAGCATAGGTGAGTAGATTTAACATCTACAGGGGAATCGCCCGCATGGCGTTATGCGTCTGGGCTAGGATTCAAATACCTGTCGCACATTCTACGTCATTGTTAGAATTGCGCCTTTACCTGTTTACTAAGATATAGCTATACTGTGACTAGTAGCCATAGGGCACTGCATACATTATTGACGGTTCATGTTGCACGAGCACGGTTTGTATGCTACACTCACACCGTCAATAATTGCCATGTCACACACAACCCCTTATAGATTCTATTGCTTATCACAGATGACATTACCATACCTATATACCTATAGAGTATCGTACCATTAGTGATAGGTACACTTACCCTTTACGATACATCTACAGGTATACCTTACTCATATTTTCTTATACCCAGGAGGGGTATACGACATCAGTTCTTATAGGTAGATACCTACATTGCTATACCCGTATGTTACACACATATTCAGTTGCAGTTACATATTTACCTTTACTGATGTTACTTAGCTGTATCTTATTGGTTTTGCATATATCTGGCTTCAGCTACATATTCTCATTTATATGCTCGCATTTCAGATATATCGCATATGTTTATTCCTGGATTGCGCATTATTATTTGGATTTTTGATGACGTTTTCTGGATTTGGGAACCGCGGGAGTTCATGAAATTATTCATACATTGAAAAACCCGGTTTCCTTGATATAATATTTGCGCATCCACCATGTGCTTTATCGGTACTGATTATATATACCCCTACGAGGAGGCGTCGAGGCCGTAGAGGGTACATGGTGGGGCCCGGTATGGTTCCCCTCGGCAAGAAGATCGATGGATTTTGCCGATTGAGCCTGGAGGCGGGCTAGTACCTACCGGTGACAGTATTGATGACTCAGCGGGGGTCAAGGAGACACCGTTGGGAGTCATGCACGTATGCATACGTCGAAAGGCGAGGGTCAGAGCTAGGCACTCGTGCTTTCGGGACAGCGTATGATACGTACCTATCAGGATTTCTGTGTCGATGCTTGGCACATTGTTTTCATGATATTTCTCTTAAACACCTTTTGTATATATAACAGGGGATTTAGCCGTTGTTATATATACCTTTACACCAATATTAGTGGAGTGGGACGCTAATATATGTGTATTGCCCCCATCATATTTATTTCTATATATATATACCTTTAGGATGTTAGAAGCTTGCTTGAAATTCGACTTGGGATATAGGTGATTCATTGAGATTGGATATTGGATATGAAAGAGATTGTGGATTTGTACATTCGAGATATAGGAGAGCTACTCGATATCGTACATTGAGGTGATGTGAGACCTATGTGATGAGAGAGCCCAGTTGGGGGCTGATTTGAGGATCTGGGATTTGAGTGTCTTGATGGATTGTGATCCTACCACGATGTCAGGTTTTCGTGGAAATGACATACTCCACCCTATACCTCACACTTAGCTACTTTATGCACAGATTCATATACTGGTAGTACCTGTTAGTGTACCCTCATGATAGTTGCATATCGACTTTCTCATATCCCTATTGCATGGTTATTGCATATTATTGTCATGTTACTATTGCTTCACATGTTGATTGTACCTGCTAGTGTACTTCATTTTATTCTGCATTTGCATGACATGTTATTACTGTAATCGCATATCTTAGATTCATGCTGTACGTACATTCCTGCGATTACCTGCATATGTTATCTACTATTCACGAGTTGGCAACTCACCCCCGTTGTGCCACAGGTGTTTCTGGTTGTTCCCCAGAGTAGTCGAGGCAGGCTATTCCTCTATTCAGCTATTCCGCTTTCAGCTATCATCTTTTGCTCCAGATACCGCATCAGCTCACAGTACTATTTTGCTTAGGTGGGTTGGTGGTTATCTGTATTTTGTATTGTACATTCGTTGTATCTTGTACTCTCCATCTACTATTGTATTGTTGACATAGAGACTTGGTGAGGACGTTACTGTGTAATATTGTGGATTTGATGTCTTTTATATATAGTTTCCTTTCTACTGTCTCTTTTTTCTTCGCTACGGCGTCGTATACTTGTGATGAGATTGTTTTCCGCCTTTGGGCCACTTTTTACAAAAGGGGGTGTTCCTAAAATTTTAAAGAAAGAAAGTAAGACTTTTTAAAGAATTTGGGTTGTGCTTTCAAATGTTTCAAAAACTTATATTATCTTTTCCGTATTTTTTTGGTTTAGATTTCTGGGTTTTCGGCTTTCTTTTACCGCGTTACGTCTTTGGGCGTTGCATAGTATTAGGGCCGTCACGGGCCAATTTTGGGTCGTGACATTCTTAGCGTTCCACCCCTTGCAATCTTTCTTCCAGTGCCCTTTCCTGTGACAATAGAAGCACTCATCCTGGGCCACTACTGGCACCGCAATCTTTTTCTTTCCCTTCGCTCCTACCTTACTAACACCTCCTCTAGGTCTGTTGGCGGCCTTATTCTTCCTTCCTTTGGTTTTACCCATGGACCCGAAAGAAGAAGTACCGCGAACAAATATAGCGTGTGTTTCCCTTGCCATCTGTAAGGTGCCCTCTGCACTCCTCAACATGTTAAGGAGTTCTGAAAGTTCAACTTTTTTTCTTTGAATGTTGAAGTTCAGAATAAACTGGGCGTAGGTGGAAGGGAGGGCTGGAGAATAAGGTCTGTATATAGCTCATTATCCAAAGTCATCCCAAGGACTGCGAGCTCTTCAATCTAGCCTATCATCTTTAGGACATGTTCTCCTACCGATGATCCGACGGCCAACCTCGCTTGAAACAGCTTCTTCGAGTACGAGATTGCTCTCCTATCTTGCTATACGAGATTGCTCTCCATACAGATATTTTGTATGAAGAAATATGGATTCAAGATCCATATCCTCGTGCCTCCTCTGATGTTCATTGTTCATCGAGGCAAGCACGATGCACATGGCCTTCGCGCAATCTAAATCCCAGGTTTTGCGGATTTCCATATCCGCATTACTGGATTTGGGACCTGGGACGTCAGGTGCCTTAGTGGTGAGGACATACCCCAATTTGTCATAAATCATGGCCATTTTGACATTCCCAGCCAATCTTTATAGTTTGGCCCTGTCAGTATATTTTTCTCTAAAAGTAACATAAGTCCAGTCATTTTCAGGGTCGCTGCAATTAGGAGAGAGAGAAGAAAACACTTTAGCATGATGTTCTTGCAAGTTTAGAGTGGTTTTTAGTTTATCTAAACTCGATGGCTCCCACTGTTTCTCGAATCCTTCCTCAAACCATAAAAGAAGAATCAGCCAGGACTATTCTCACCGTAGAATACTTGCTTAACCGTTCAGCCATGCTAGTGTCAATACTTCGAGGGAGGTTTTCCAACGCTTTCACGAAGTTCCTTAATTAAAGAACATCTTTTCTCTGGGGGCGTAACCCTGCTGACACCTTTCTAGACACCTACTTGGTTTATAGCATTGATCGTTAAGTGACGAATATCCTGATAAGTAGCATATACTCACAGTAGGATCGGGATCCAAATATCATTGTCTGATAATGCTGAAGGAATCCTACCAACATTCATCAAACTCCAAATGGTATGCATCTCTTTGCAAATTTCAGTTTCTTTAGAAATTCCCGATATAAATTTTTGCCCCATGCTCTTATGACCTTAGCGTTAGGTCAAAATGTCATAAGTCACATGTCAAGTTCTACCCATCATTATCTTGTTAATTTGAACCCATCCGTATATATCCTTGACGTTCGGCCAAAATGATAATACGACTGTTCCAAACTAACTCATCTATCTATGCAACAAATGAATACCCAGTAGCTACCAAACACTATGCCTTGGCGTTAGGTCAAAATACATAGCTTGAATACTACTGAATATCCAGATGAAATGACGGAGGGCAACGAATGGTTTTGGCGAAACCATGAACGTAGTGAACTTGATATAACCGAAGGAACCTGATAGCTTTTAAAAGGAGTGGTTAAAGCTCCGCATTTAAAAATATCATCTGTTTTAAAATTAACCGAGTGGTTTCTTTTAAATTGTTCCAACGATTAAATTTTGGTTTATTTTCTTTGCATTAATAATAATGTGTTCCATCGTTAACCTATCATTGCAGAAAACAACGAAAATACAACATCCTCTTATGCCATCTGCATTCGCCGCTGGGTCCCGTCATCACCCGTTAGGTTACTTAACTAACGGCAGAGCGGGGGCTGGGCTAGCGCGGATGTAAAACATAAGTGACGTCTAAATAGCTATCATATATAGATATTGTACATTCGTCAGACGCAATAATAGTCATTCCAGATCAAAGATGAACTTTATTGGATTTGAAAGCAATCCGCGTTTGTTAAGAGCCTGCAACAAAAGATGGATTACAAAGTTGTGATGAATAGCCATTACCCCACCCTAGACCCCTATGGTTACGGCAAAATACCCGCCAAGTACCCGAAGTGAAGCGGTCTCCCTCATCAACGTGAGTAAGCCAATAAACACTTCAAAATACCCGATAGTTTGTGCACCCCACCTTGGGTCTGTCCTAGGAGCAAAACCAGTAAAATGAAATAATACAACGGTGGCTACAACCGCAACCTGGATGTGCCCCGCAAAATAATATTACAACATATTACATTTACATCGAATGAATTAAATAATAACCCATCACAAAACCCTGGCTAAACATCACAACAGTCCAACACAGTTCATATACACAAACAGATAAAATCCATTACAGAAATGTTCAACCCCCTGCCAACCGACATACTAGCAGTTAGGGGAGGTTTACGAACACATTATACAATCACAGATATAATCAAATTAGCAAACATTGTAAAATTTCGATCGAACAAACACTTTAAATTCTACTGCAAAACTTCTCTTTGCACCTGAGATCTTAGCAGAAAATAAAATATCCCAGAAATATCATTATTAACACAAAAGAGTTACTGGAAAAATTGGGGGTGACTCGGCCCAACCCGGCCGCGGATCCGCAGCGGATCGCATGGATCAACCACGGTTCTGCGGGGAGTTTGCCGAGTCACAAGTCCAAATTTCTGCAGTAGCCCTATAATCCCATGATGGTAGTTTTAGAGGTCCCTGAAAAATTTTTAGCGCCTGTTTTAAAATCGACAGAAACTGTGTTAAATCAATGATTTTTCCGGTTCTTTTTGCGTTCGAAATTCTTATGACTTTGCTAATGAGTTAATTATTGTTTAGCAAGGCTCTGATACCACTGTAAGTCGATGTACAACACCCCACGACTTGCGGGGAGGCGGAATAATGAAAAACGATCTTGTTTTAGGCGTAAACATCGACTAACCGAGAATCTTTGCTAAACTATAACTAACAAGAAACCATAGAAGAGTTAACTACTATGATAAGTGATTATACCTAAAGAACCGTGTCCTTCGTCTTTCCGTTCTCCACGTCCTCTCCGGCCTTCTCTTTGTAGTAGATGATCCACCCGAGAGCTTTACTACAAGCTTCACCTCTAACTTGAGGTAACTAGCTTTCTAAAATCGCTAATCTAAGTAACCTAGGTGATATAGAGAATGGTTAAGGATTAAGTAGTCTAATCTAATCCTTGGACTCAATACATGAGAGGGGAGGATTAGGGTTTGAAGAGACAGAGCTTGAGGAGAGAGAAAGTGAGCAAGAGAATGAGATGAGATAATGATCTATCATAATATATATCAAGCATTATTATTTATCCAATAAAGGATTAATAACCATGCTTCATAAATACAAAAGGGTGATTCATCTCCACGAGTCATTAAGCATTTATGACATGGATGAATCACTCAAATGACTCACTAATCTCATTTAATACATATGCCACCTTAATCCCCAAGTCACCATCTTCTAGAAGCTTCTCGCGTAATTACGAGAACGCCCCTCCTATCCGTGAAAACACGGAAAAACTTTAGACTGTATAAATCCAATAACTGGATACTAGAAACTGGCTTAAACCAAAGCCAGCTAGTAAAAACTGTCCAGATGTCGTACGTGCGTAAACACACGTATGCGTCCGAACCTTTGTCGTAAAACCATACGACCTTTATATCGTTTCGCCTGGAGTAGGGAAACTCTCTGTGTGGGACTCTAGAGACTCGACTAATACGCTGGCAGTGGGTTTAACCACAGACCGCAAGCGGTACTAGCTGTACATAACGGTCCCCAGGTAAATGTCGATAAGAAGGCCGATGAGGAAACCCATCCGAACTCCTACTGAGGCTGCTGTGACAATCTCCGTACAGTCCGGTCTGTTCGTCTAAGACTATCGCATATCGGGCCTTGAGGGGCGGCAAGCGTCAGTCCCCTAATAGCGGTATAAGTCGTGTCGGAGCGAAGGCCATTACACTCTGAGAAACTATTGGAACCTACCAGCAAATCTCGCTTGCCCTGGCCAGGGACTTTGCGTAATGGCTCTCCGACATAGCACGATATCAACTCCCAATACCGGGAGAGACGAATCCTGTCTAACCGCCACTGCCTCCAAGTGCTCGGGACTGCACCCAACTGCTACATGTTTGCACGACTCTTTTGATCCGTGGTACGGTAGCAATCTAAGAACAGTGGGACACACTCGAGGCGAAGTAGCAGTGTCAAGTCTGCGGACTATGCTGTACTCATGTCACCTGGGAACTGTTAACTGACGACAGGTATAATACCAACCAACAGTTCCCTGCGAGTCCTGTCCGGTGTACCCGTAACCCAACGAGCACTTGTATACTATCTCCAGTACGACGTACTGACGGCTGTGGGACAGACCTTCTCCCCAACTGGGATGAGAAGCGGACACACTAGTCTACTCCGGAGTATCGATGCCCTGTCTCGATAATCCTATGACTAGGGACCTGAATCAGGATGTGCTTGTAGACTACCCAGCCCCACTAGTGTGACTGCCATCACAACGCTGGTAGTCAAGAAAGATCATAAGAGCTTTATCAATACGTATACTCACATATTAAGATAGAAAAACCAAGTAGCATACTACCATGTGACTTTTATATACATGTGAATATCCCAAGCTCCCATTAAGTAATATACAAACTAGTATGATACAATAATGGCCCCTAGGGCATATACACTAACACTTAAGGCCTGTCATTTTCTGGGTCGCTGCAATTAGGAGAGAGAGAGGAAACACTTTAGCATGATGCTCTTGCAAGTTTAGAGTGGTTTTTAGTTTATCTAAACAGGATGGCTCCCACTGTTTCTCGAATCCTTCCTCAAACCTAAAAGGAAGAACTAGTCAGGACTATTCTCACCGTACAATACTTGCTTAACCGTTCAGCCTGGCCGGTGTCGGTACATCGAGAGAGGTTTTACGACGCTTTCGCGAAGTTCCTTAATTAAATAACCTCTTTTCTCTGGGGCCGTAGTCCCGCCGACACCTTTCTCGACAGCTACTTGGTTTTTAGTATTGATCGTTTAAGTAACGAATCTCCTGATGAGTAGCGGATACTCACAGTAGGATCGGGATCCAAATATCATCGTGTGATAAAGCTGAAGGAATCCTACCAAATTTATCACACTGCAAATGGTATGCAACTCTAGCAAGTTTCGGTTTCTTTAGAAACTCCCGATAAGGATTTTTTCCCCATGCTCTTATAACGTTGGCGTTGGTCAAAATGGCATAAGTCACATGTCAAGTTCTACCCATCATTATCTTGTTAATTTGAACCCATCCGTACATACCCCTGACGTTGGCCAAATAGCAGTACGACTGTCCCAAACCAACTCATCTATCTATGCAACAGATGAATACCCAGCAGCTACCAAACACTATGCCTTGGCGTTGGTCAAAATACATAGCTTGAATACTACTGAATACCTAAATGAAATGACGGAGGGCTACAAATGGTTTTGGCGAAATCATGAACGTACTGAACTTGATATGATCGAAGGAACCTGATAGCTTTTAAAAGGAGCGGTTTAAGCTTCGCAATTAAAAATCTTCTGTTTTAAAAATAACCGAGTGGTTTCTTTTAAACTGTTCCAACGATTCAACTTTGGTTTATTTTCTTTCCATTAAAATAATGCGTCACATCAATTAACCTATCATTGCAGAAAACAAAGAAAATACAACGTCCTCTTATGCCATCCGCATTCGTCACTGGGACCCGTCATTCACCTATTAGGTTATTTAACTAACGACAGAGCGGGTGCTGGTCTAGTGCGGGTGCAAAACATAAGTAACGCCTAATAGATATCATATATAGATATTGTACATTCGTCAGACGCAATAATAAGCATTCCAGATCACAGATGAACATATTGGATATACAACCAATCCGCATTTCGTTTGAGCCTGCAAAGAAAGACGGATTACACAGTTGCGATGAATAGCCAAAACCCCACCCCAGACCCCTACGGGTACGGCAAACTACCCCCAAGTACCCGAAGTGAAGCGATCCCCCTCAACGACGTGAGTAAGTCACTAAGCACTTCAATGTACCCGGTAGTTTGTGCACCCCTCCTTGGGTCTATCCTAGGAGCAAAAAACAGTAAATAAAATAAAACAACGGTGGCTACAACCTCAACCCGGATGTGCCCCGCAAAAGAATATTACAACAAATTACAATTTACATTTGAATGAAAGAAACACTCATCTCACCCCGGCTAATCATCACAACAATCAAACAAGTTCATATTCACAAACCAATAAAAACCATTACAGAAATGTGCAACCCCCTACTAACCGACATACTAGAAGTTAGGGGAGGTTTATTAACACATTAAACACAACACATATATAATCCAGTTAGCCAAAGTTCTTAGAATTTCGATCAAGCAACACATATGAATCTATTCCAAATAATTCTCTGTGCTCATAAAACCTGAGCAGAAACAAAACATCCCAAAAACACAACATCAACACGGAAGAATAACTGAGCAAATTTGGGTTGACTCGGTGTCAAGTAGGCCGCGGATCCACGGCGGATCGCTTGGATCGGCCGTGGTTCCACGGTGGTATGGCCGAGTCACGAACCCAAATTTCTTCATAATTCTTAAAAAACCCTGCTTGTATTTTTAAGGGTCCCTGAAAAATTTTTAGACCCCAATTTAAAATCGGCAGAAACTTGGTGAAAACATCATTTTTTCGGGATTATTTTGCGATCGAATTTCTAAACACTTTGCTAACAAGTTAGTTATGGTTTAACTAGGATCTGATACAACTGTAAGTCGACGTTAGATACCCCACATGATGCAGGGAGGCGGAATAGGTAAAACAATCATTTTGTTCAAAGGTAACATCGACTAACTTTACAGATCTTTGCTAAACCCTAACTATCAAGTATCTAGAAGTGCTAAACTACTATGATAAATGATTATACCTCAAGATACTAGTCCTTCTTGTTCTAGTTGTTCACCTCCTCGTCGGCCTCCTCGATGTGATAGAAGATCCACCCGAGAGATCCTTCTCCAAGCTTTAATCTCTAACTTGAGGTAACTAAGTGGTAAGGATTGCTGATCCAAGTGACCTAGAAGATATAGCAGTGGATTAAGGATCTATTAGTCTTTCTAACCTTTGGGATCTCAACTCATGAGAGGATTAGGGTTAGTGTGAAGAAGAAAGAGAGCTTGAGGAGAGAGAATGTGTATGTGAGAATTTTCAAATGAAAATATAACTCATTTCTATATATTATGAAGCATAGTAATTATCAAATAAATCATATGAGATAATTACAACCATGCATCATTTAATATAGATGAATGAATCATCTCATTAGTCATTAAAACAATTAACGCTTCATTAACTCATCTGGATGAATCACCTCATGAGTCACTAATTCATTTAATGCAAATAACACATAAGCTCTTTTGCACGACTCAGTTGAGCCGTGGTAGGGTAGCAATCTATGAACAGTGGGAACACACTCGAGGAGAAGCAGTAGGGTCAAGTCTACGGACTACGCTGTACTCATGTCACCTAGGAACTGTTAACTGACGACGGGTCTAATACCAACCAACAGTTCCCTGCGAGTCCTGTTCAGTGTACCCGTAACCCAACGAGCACCTGCATACTATCTCCATTATAACGTACTGATGGCTGTGGGACATACCATCTCCCCTGTTGGGACGAGAAGCGTATACACTAGTCTACTCCGGAGTATCGAAGCCCTGTCTCGATAATCCTACGACTAGGGACCTGAAAAAGGATGTGCTTGTAGACTACCCATCCCCCACTAGTGTGACTGCCATCACAACGCTGGTAGTCAAGCAAGATCCTTAAGGCTCTATCAATATGTATTCGTGATATGTTAAAAGAAACATATACACATATTAAGATAGATATAAACCAAGTAGCATACTACTATGTTGAGCAAGACTGTTAATATAACTGTGAATATCCCAAGCTTCCATTAAGTAATATACAAGCTAGTATGATGCAATAATGGCCCCTAGGGCATATACACTAATATATATTTTAAACAAAGTTCCTACCAAGACAGTGCCTACCACACCATATCGGATATGGAGTGGGAAGAAACCCTATCTCCAATATCTAAAGATATGGGGATGTCCAGCTTTCGTCAAAAAGCAGCATGTGGACAAACTCGAAGCACGCCCAGTACTGTGTAAATTTGTGGGATACCCAAAGAACTCCAAAGGGTATATTTTCTATTACGCAGAGGAACAAAACGTCTTTGTTTCTCGTCATGCCTACTTTCTGGAACATCAGTTCTTAGAAGAAGAAATAAGTGGGAGCGCAATGGAACTGGAAGAAATTCCAGAAACACAAGCTATTACCGAAAGCTTGGTAGAACCAGAAGTTTCAAAAGAACAGGACATTCCCGCACCACTCCGTAGGAGTAGTAGGCTTTCTCATCCGCCAGAGAGATACTATGGATTTCTCATAGACGGGGATAGAGAGGATTGCATTTTTAACGATAATGAGCCAACTAGCTTCCAGCAAGCCATTCAGAGCAGCGACTCGGTAAAATGGCTGGATGCAATGCGGACCGAGATGGAGTCCATGTACACTAACAAAGTATGGATTTTGGACTTTGGACTTTGGACTTTGCTCCAGAAGGGGTAAAACCCGTTGGCTGCAAATGGATCTTCAAAAAGAAGATTGGTGTAGATGGACAGGTTGAAACCTATAAAGCTAGACTTGTTTCAAAAGGTTTTCGTCAAAGACCTGGTTTGGACTATGATGAAACCTTTTCTCCAGTGTCTATACTCAAATCCATTCGGATTATTCTTGCCATTGCTGCCTTCTACGATTACGAAATCTGGCAGATGGACGTAAAGACGACTTTCCTTAATGGACATTTGGAAGAGTGCATCTATATAGATCAGCAAAAGGTTTTAATCACAGTGGGAGCAGCGAGAAAGTGTGCAAGCTGCTTAAGTCCATTTATGGACTAAAGCAGACATCGCGGAGTTAGAACATCTGTTTTGATGAAACGGTCAAAGACTTCGACTTTATTAAAAATCTAGATGAACCATGCTTATATAGTAAGATTGTAGGGAGAAATGTTGCGTTCCTCGTATTATATGTAGACGACATTCTCTTGATAGGAAATGACATTCCTACCCTACAATCTGTTAAAAGATTCTTATCACAAAGGTTCTCTATGAAAGACTTGGGTGATGCCTCTTACATACTGGGGATCCGAATCAATAGTGATAGATCAAAGAGAATGTTGGGACTTTCACAGTCCAGGTATATCGACACCATACTGAAAAGATTCAGTATGGAAGATTCCAAACGCGGTAACCTACCGGTTTGTCACGGAGTCACCCTTTCCAAAAAGATATCTCCCATGACTGATTTGGAAAGCGATCACATGTCTATTATACCCTACGCTTCTGCAGTAGGCTCTATAATGTATGCGAAGTTGTGTACCAGACCAGATGTAGCTTACGCACTAAGCGTGGTAAGCCGGTAACAGTCAGACCGAGGAGAGAACCACTGGATAGCGGTAAAAAACATTCTCAAGTACCTGAGAAAGACTAAGGATATGTTCTTGGTGTATGGCGGAAAAGACCTCCAGATCGAGGCTTTTGCTGACTCCAGCTTCCAGAGCGATAAGGATGACTCCAAGTCTATGTCGGGTTATGTCTTCACCCTCAACGGAGGGGCGGTATGTTGGAAGAGTTCCAAACAAGATACCGTTGCTGACTCAACTATGGAAGCGGAGTATATTGCTGCTTCTGACGCCGCGAAAGAAGCGGTCCGGATGAGGAAGTTCTTAACAGATCTTCAGGTGGTTCCGTCAATTGTTGGTCCAATACCTCTGTATTGTGACAACAACGAGGCTATAGCTTTAGCAAAGGAATCCAGGTCCCATCAAAAGTCCAGACACATCTTGAGGCGGTATCACCTGACCAAGGAGATCGTGGATCGCCGGGAGATCGAGGTTCGGAGAGTTGCTACAGAGGACAACACTGTAGATCCATTCACAAAGGCTATTTCTCAGACACAGTTCGAGAGGCTATTCGAGATGATAGGTCTGCGATATGCCAGTACATGGCCCTAGTGCAAGTGAGAGATTGTTAGTGTATATTCCCTAGAGGCCATTACTGTATCATACTAGTTTGTATATTACTTAATGGATGCTTGGGATATTCACAGTTGTAATAACATTCTTGCTCAAAATTGTAGTATGCTACTTGGTTTGTTTCTAGTTAAATATGTACATATGTTTCTTTTAACATATTGCCTATGCATATTAGTAGAGCCCTTAGGATCTATGCTTGATTACCAGCGTTGTGATGGCAGTCACACTAGTGGGGGCTGGGTAATCTACAAGCACATCCTTATACAGGTCCCTAGTCGCGGGATTATCGATACAGGGCATCGATACTTCAGAGTAGACTAGTGTATACGCTTCTCTTCCCAGCCTGGGAGATGGTCTGTCCCACAGCCATCGATACGTCGTACTGGAGATAGTATGCAGGTCCGCATTAGGTTGTGAGTTACACTGGACGGACTCATTGGGAACTGCTGGTTGGTAATATACCTATCGTCAGATAGCAGTACACAGGTGACATGAGTACAGCTTAGTCCGTTGACTTGACACTGCTGCTTCGCCTCAAGTGTGTTCCTACTGTTCTTAAATTACTACCCTACCATGGCTCTACTGAGTCGTGCAAACAGGTAGTAGTTAGGTGCAGTCCCGAAGCACTTGGAGGCAATGGCGGTTAGATAGGATTCGTCTCTCCCGGTATTGGGGGATTATATCGCGCTGTGTTCGGAAGGCCATTACACATAGTCCCTGGCCAGGGCAAGAGAGATTTACTGGTACGTACTCCAGTAGTTTCTCAGGGTGTATTGGACCGTACTCCAACACGACGTATACCGCTATTAGGGGTCTGACCTTTACCGCTCCCCTAGGCCCGATATGCGATACTTTTAGACGGACAGATCGGACTGTATGAAGATTGTCACATACAGACTCAGTAGGAGTTCGGATGAGTTATGCTCATCGGCTTTCTTATCGACAATACCTAGGGACCGTTACGTAC
Source organism: Agapanthus africanus (assembly GCA_030015575.1). Lineage (NCBI taxonomy): Eukaryota > Viridiplantae > Streptophyta > Magnoliopsida > Asparagales > Amaryllidaceae > Agapanthus > Agapanthus africanus. Next base: position 175,189,178 of record CM057349.1, read on the forward strand.
AGCTAGTACCGCTTGCGGCCTGTGGTTAAACCCACTGTCACCGTAAAGTCGAGTCTTTAGAGTCCCACACAGAGCATTTCTCTGCATCAGGCAAAAGGTGTAGATATCATATGGTTTTACGAAAGGGTTCGATCACGTGCGTACACTCGTGCACACACGATGAGTCGGACGGACAATACTAGTGGGCTTTGGTTTAAGCCGGATACTAGTATTATACTGATGGATTGTCGTCTTTGGTATTCGTAGTTTTCGGAATACCAATACACGTATGTATGTACGGACGAGGGGCATTTTCGTAATTTGTACAAAATGTATTTTGTAGATGGCATGACCTAATTGTATTAATCATTTAGTTTTAAATAATTAATATATTTTAGGTAATTAAGAAATGATGTGTATTACGCATGAATAAGGACTTAGGTTTTTCGGACACATGTTGGTCAATTGACCCATGAGTCATTTGTTTGACCATTGAACCTATTATCTATTATTAATTTAGTTTTTCTAATGGATAATAGAGTAGAGTTCAGTTTAGAACAAGAGAAAAAAAAAACCATATCCTTATTCAACACTTAGTTCACACCATTTTCTTTTTCCCTCTCCATTTTTCCCTCAAGCTCAAGAACACTCATGTGTTGAGTAACCTTGAGCTAAATTAGACTCCTCAATCCATCTACACAACCTAGATCATTTAGAATAGCAAACTACTTGATCTAGTTTCTTTAGTTTAGAAGAAAAAGCTTGGTGCAAAAACGTTCGGGTGGATCATCTAGGATTCGAGCAAGACGACGAGGAGATGACATCCGTACCACTTCGAGGAGTTCGTGCAGGTGAGGCGGACAGTGAGATAAGGAGAAGAAGGACCAGGTTTCTTGAGGTATAATTTCTGTATTTTTTTTATACTTCTTTTGCTGTTTCTACATACGGTTTAGATTACGATCAAGGCTTACAGCAGATGTTATGATGCTAAAATTATCGTTTTTTACACCTTCCGCCTCCCCGCGATTCCGCGTGGTGCATAGCATCGACTTACAAAAATATCTCACAAAAATATCTAAGTGCCACCTTGTTTCAATAGTCATCCAAGAGTCACCTAGTGAGTCACCAAGTAGCCATGCTTCATCCTTTATCAAATAACACCTCATCCTCCACCTCATTAAGTATTTAACCTAATTGGTTGTAATAGAAATGAGGTGTCTTCTTCTAGAAATATACTTGATCAAATTACAAGAACACCCTCATCCGTATATAAATACCTGTATCCGTATTTCGAAAAATACGAATACAAAGAGACGAAAATAATCCATCAATATAATACTACGATCCGGCTTAAACCAAAGCCCACTAGTATTATCCGCCCGAACATCATACGTGCACAAGTACACTTATGTGATCGAAGCCCTTCTGTATAACCATACGGCCTCTGCATCTTTTGCCCGATGCAGGGAAACCCTGTGTGGGACTCTAAAGACTCGACACTACGCTGGCAGTAGGTTTAACCATAAGCCGTCAGCGGTACTAGCTGCACGTAACGGCTACCCAGGTATCTGTCGATAAGAAGGCCGATGAGCAAACTCATCCGAACTCCTACTGATCCTATCTATTACAATCTCCATACAGTCCGGTCTTTTCGTTAAGAGTATCGCATATCGGGCCTAGGGGCGGTAACCGTCAGACCCCTAATAGCGCAATCAGTCGTGTCGGAGTGTTGCCCAAAACACCCGAAGAAACTACTGGAGTACTTACCTGTTAATCTCTCTTGTCCTGGCCAGGGACTTTGTGTAATGGATTTCCGAACATAGCACGATATCAACCCCCAAACCGGGAGAGACGAATCCTATCTAACCGCCACTGCCTCCAAGTGCTTCGGGACTGTACCCAACTACTACCTGTTTGCACGACTCCTTTAAGAAGTGGTAGGGTAGTAATCTAAGAACAGTGGGAACACACTTGAGGCGAAGTAGCAATGTCAAGTCGACGGACTAAGCTGTACTCATCACCTTGGAACTTCTATCCGATTATAGGCATAATACCCACCAGCAGCTCCTTACGAGTCCTATCCAGTGTACTCATAACCCAATAAGCACCTGCATAATATCTCCAGTACGGCATACTAATGGCTGTGGGAAAGACTATCTCCCCTGCTGGGATGAGAAGAGTATACACTGGTCTACTCTGGAATATCGATGCCCCGTTTTGATAATCCTATGACTAGGGACCTGTATAAGGATGTGCTTATAGACTACCCAGCTCCCACTAGTGTGACTGCCATCACAATGCTGGTAATCAAGCAAAGATCATAAGGGCTCTACCTATATGTATAAGCGATATGCTAAAAGAAACACATGCACATATTGAGGTAGAAACAAACCATGTAGCATACTACCATTTCGAGCAAGACTGTTACTATATCCGTGTATATCCCAATCTTTCAATATGTAATATACAAACCAGTATGATACAATAATGGCCTTTAGGGAATATAAAACTAACAATCTCCCACTTGAACTAAGGCCAGGTATTGGCATATCGCAGACCTATCATCTCGAATAGCCTTTCAAACTATGTCTGAGGGATGGCCTTTGTGAGTGGATCTGCAGTGTTGTTATTCAAATCAACTCTCCACACCTCGATCTCCCGACGTTCAATGATCTCCCTGATCAGGTGGTACCGCCTCAAGATATGTCTGGACTTCTGATGGGGCCTAGGTTCCTTTGCTAAAGCTATAGCGTCGTTGTTGTCAGAATATAGAGGTATTGGATCTACAATGGACGGAACCACCTGATGTTCTGTTAGAAACATCCTCATCCAGACTGCTTCTTTCACGGCATCACAAGTAGCGATATACTTCGCTTCCATCGTCGAGTCAGCAACGGTATCCTGGTTGGAGCTCTTCCAACAAACCGCCCCTCTATTGAGGGTAAAGACATAACCCAACATGGACTTGGAGGCATCCTTGTCACTCTGGAAGCTGGAGTCAGCAAAGGCCTCGATCTGGAGTTCTTTTCTGCCATACACCAAGAACATCTCCTTAGTCTTTCTTAGATACTTGAGAATATTCTTTACTGCTATCCAGTGGTTCTCCCCTGGGTTTGACTGATACGATCTTACCACGCTAAGTGCGTAAGCAACTTCTGGTCGGATACACAACATCGATTACATTATAGAGCCTACCGCAGAAGCGTATGGTATAATTGACATGTAAGCCCTTTCCAAATCAGTCTTGGGAGACATCTCTTTAGAGAGGGCGATTCCATGACAAGCCGGTAGATTATCGCGCTTTGAATCTTCTATACTGAATCTTTTCAGTATGGTGTCGATGTACCTGGACTGCGAAAGTCCCAACGTCCTCTTAGAACTATCACGATAGATCTAGAGGAGGCATCACCCAGGTCTTTCATGGAGAACCACTGTGACAAAAATCCTTTGACTGATTGTAGCATAGGAATGTCATTTCCTATTAAGGGAATGTCATCCACGTACAAGACGAGGAATACCACAATTCTAGCGATAATCTAACTATAGATGCATGGTTCATCTGGATTTTTGATAAAGTCGAATTCTTTGACCATTTCATCAAAACAGATGTTCCAACTCCACGATGCCTTCTTTAATCCATAAATGGATTTAAGCAACTTGCACACTTTCCCACTGCTCCCACTCTGAATGAACCCTCTGGCTGATCCTTATAGACGCACTCTTCCAAATTACCATTTAGAAAAGCGGTCTTTACGTCCATCTGCCAAATCTCAAAATCGTGGAAGTCAACAATAGCAAGAAGGATCCGAATGGATTTAAGCATAGCCTCTGGAAAAAAGGTTTCATCATTGTCTAAACCTGGTATTTGACGAAATCCTTTTGCAGCAAGTCTAGCCTTATAGGTTCAACCTGTCCATCTACACTAATTTTCTTTCTGAAGATCCATTTGCAGCCTACGGATTTTCCCCTTCTGGAGCAATATCCAAAGTCCATACTTTGTTGGTGTACATGGACTCCATCTCGGTCCGTATTGCATCCAGCCATTTTACCGAGTCAACGCTCTTAATGGCTTGCTGGAAGCTAGTTGGCTCATCATTGTCAATGATTCAATCCTTTCTATCCCCCTTTATCAGAAAATCATAGTATCTCTCGGGCAGATGAGACTGCCTACTAGTCCTGCGGAGTGGCGCGGGGATGTCCGGTTCTTTTGAAATCTCCAGTTCTACCATGCTTTCAGTAATAGCTTCTGGTTCTGGAATTTCTTCAAGTTCTATTGCGCTCCCACTAGTTTCTTTTTCCAAAAATTGATTTTCCTAAAAGTGGGTATGACGAGAAACAAAGACCTTTTGTTCCTCTGCGTAATAGAAAAGATACCCCCTAGAGTTCTTTGGGTATCCCACAAACATACATAGTACTGAGCGTGCCTCGATCTTGTCCGCATGTTGCTTTTTTATAAAAGCTGGACATCCCCAAATTTTCAGATACAAAAGATAAGGTTTCTTCCCACTACACATCTGATATGGTGTGGTAGGCACAGTATCGGTAGGAACCTTGTTCAAAAGATATGCAGCTGATTCTAGTTCATAATCCCAGAAGGATCGTGAAAACTCAGCGTTACTCATCATGGAACGTACCATATCCAATAGGGTTCTATTCCGTCTTTCCGATACACAGTTGTGTTGTGGTGTGTATAGAGGAGTAAGCTGAGAGAGAATTCCATTCTCTTTTAAGTAATCCAGGAACTCAGAACTTATGTGTCACAACCCGAAATTTGGATGAGACCGGCACTTAGATTGCATGGCATCTAAAGATATCGACACAATCTGAGTAAGCCAAAAAAACAAGATCAAAAACCCTTTTTGCGGAATTTAGAAAATTTTAATTTGTAAGTGATAACCACGGATTTTTAGTATTAAAATTTAGGCAGTATCTCCCCTTTTTAATTAATAATAAAAGCGGTTATAAAGTGTTTAATTAAGTTGCATCCCTAATTGGGAGAAAAACAACGCCAAGCGGCAGAAACCAATACACAATAATAATACGACGCTTAAAGCAAAGAATTTCATGCATAAATAAAGGAAGCATAAGTTAACACAACTAAACGATCAGTCGAATTTAAACATATACAAACATATTTCTTTCTAAGTCAATATACAGGTTCTGATGGAGAATTTCTCGATCCAATATACATATACAAAAATAGGAGGTTACTAAGTAGGTAACCCACCTAGCAAAATAAGCGATAAAAGCTGACAAGTGGATCCACACTGCTCTTACGTGTCCATGCGTTTCCTGCAAGGAACTATGGCACAACGGTGGTGAGTTGCCAAATCAGTGAATAAAACTAACATCTAACAGCTGATAATGTAAGTATGACGATCTAGAGTTAACTACAATAAAGATGAGTATTATATATGAGAACATGTGGAAGCATGAATATGTACTACTAAATGTATAATGCAAAATCTGAAAATCTCATCAATTATTTCCAAATAAGGCTCATTTTTACGTGTCCAACATCGACACAAATCTTCTGTTTCCATCAGGCATCGTTCCACGAACGATCCAGTCAATCAATAACACCGGTCGGTATCATCTAGATATCCGCCGTGTTTCACAACTATCTCCGGTATCGAGTATCCTCGCTAGGCTCCCCGTCTCAACTGCGGCTTTCCTGCCCCTCGGTCTCGACCGAGCCCCCCATGAATCCGACTGTATAACTCCTTCACTCAGTCCGGATAACGTAAAAATCCGCAACCGTATAGCTCCCCCACTCGGTCCGGAATAAAATCAAATCATAAAAATAACTTCCCATGGTGGACATACCACATCAACATGATGAATTACCGAATACCCTTTCTTTTTTCTAAAACAAAGGGAAAAAATAATAGTGCATAGAAACTCAAAACCAGAAATCCGCAATAATCCAATGCGTCTTATACCATTATTACTATTACTCGAAAATGAAGCATGATATGTGTTCATCATAACACTGTTGCAAAATTCCTACTAGGTTTGTGCCGCAGGTGTTGAACGATCTACTCTATGTTTTGTTGGAGATAATGCCCTCAGAGTCAATTATTGGATCACAGGCACGTGATTGCGATGATTGAGGGAGGACCTATCCCGGTAGGACAGTCTTACTCGAGATGATAGTATGCTATCTGGTTTACCTTTATCATCGTGTACTGCTTTAGGTGACATGACAGGTCACTATTGCACGTTGATAGAGCCCCTAGGATTCTTGCTTGGCTTCCGGCAGTATGAGGGCAATCATATAAGTGGGAGCTGGGGTCTATAAGCATATCCTTAAATGGTCCCTAGTCGTGTGAGTTTCGAGACAGGGCATCGATACTCCAGAGTAGACTAGTGTATACAGTCGAGACCCCGACGAGGGGCGGTGGCCGGTCTCACAAGCCACTGGTGTCAGTTGGATCACCTAAGATGTATACAGGTGCTCATTGGGTTATGAGTACACCGGACAGGACTCGCCGGGAACATGCTAGTTGGTCATATACCAGACGTCAGATGGCAGTTCCCTGGTGACATGTGTGCAGGTTAGTTCATCGACCTGGGGATCGTCATTTGTCTCGTGTGAGTTCCCACTGTACTTTGATTACTACCCTACCACGGCTCAAAGGAGTCGTGCAAACAGGTTTTAGTTGGGTACAGTCCCGAGCCACATGGAGGCAGTGAGCGTATCTTCAGGGGTTCGTCTCTCCCGGTATTGGGGGTGAGGTCGTGCTGTGTCTAGGAGAGCCATTACACGAAGTCCTTGGCCAAGGCAAGGAGATTTACTGGTAGGTATTCCAGTAGTATCTCAGGGTGTTCTGGGCTACACTCCGACACGACTTGTACCGCTTTTGGGGGTCTGACTTTTACCAACCCCCTAGGCCCGCCATGCGATGCTCATAGACGAACGGACCGGACTGTACGGATATTGTCACTGACAGGCTCAGTAGGGTGTCAGGATGAGTTCGCTCATCGACGTCCCTTTTGGTCAATAGCTGGTGGCCCGTCACGTATTGGCTTATACCTCTGACGTGCTGGTGGTTAAATCCACAGCCATAGTATTGACGAGTCTTTAGAGTCCACCACACTTTCAGTTACTCAAGCTTTCGGGCGAAACGCTGTAGATGCCATATGGAGATATGGCAGGGTTCGATCAGATACGTGCGGTATTGCACGGATCGTGATCGGACGGTTTTTACTAGCCGGCTTTGGCTTAAGCCGGATCTTAGTATTTGATTGTGTAGTTTTGTCTCATTGCATTTTGTATTTCGGTCGAAATACAGATGCGGGTGTGTATGCACAGTATCGGGGTTTTTTTCCTGTGATTTATTACGGGACCAGTTTTCTGGAATTGCCAGTTTGCTTTCCGTTTCGGCCGATTTCCATTGTTCCGTTCATTGGCCGAAGTTTGGTGGAGGAGGGTTTATTTGCATTGTTGCAAATAAGCTTTTGTGGAGGGGGTTCTTTGCATCTTGTTTCATCATGATGGCTTTCATGATGAGCACCATACCTTGACCTTTTTGACTTGATCACTTCATGATGGCTTGACCATTGTTGGTTATGATTGGCTTTTGGAGTTTTGGGTTTTGTTCTCTCATCATAACTTTTCATTTTAATTTGAAGAAGTATGGGCCGGCCACTGTTATGTGCTGTGACTTTTTTGGAGTATGGAGTGGATTAATTTCTTTTGTATGGAATGGAATAATATGAGTGTGCTGTGACTTTTTTGGAGTTGGAGTGGATTAATTAATTTAGTAAGGAATGAAAACATAATGAGTGTGCAGGGGGCTTTTTTTCCTTTAACAGCAAGAAAGAGAGAGAGAGTTTGATTCATTTCATTTTTCCGGAGAACACAAAATGGGGTGCAGGGGCTGAGTTTTCTGGCCGAGCCATTTTGAGAGCATACTCCATGGATTTTTTTCTTGTATCATTCCTCCATCAAAAAGGCAATTCCTACAACCCCAAAATGAGACTTCTTCACTACATATTCTACAGCAAATCTTGGGCACGTCGACTAGCCAGCTTCGTGCCCGAGTTGCCTCGGTATTGAGGCGGGAGCCCGTAAAAGATGCAGGCGATGTGGTGCCCTTCCGGCAAGGAGGAGACAGACGGAGATCCCGCGAGGAGATCGGAGTGGAGATGAAGACCGGAGGACTCGGATCAGTCGGTATATCTCTATTCCCTTACTTGTAGTTAGCTAGGACTAGTTAATGGTTCGATCCGGGTTATAGTGCGCGGTGGTGCCGGTTTGCTAAGTCCGCAAAATTTAAGTTTATCACCGCTTTCGCATTTGACGGCCGGGGCGCCGCCGTGCACTTACATTGGTATCAGAGCCTCCCCATTAACTTAGTCTAGCTTTGTGTAATGTGTTTTTCAGTTCCGATCGATCGAAATGTCCAAAAACCCATATTTGCCCACGACAGTTTTCTGTTGAAATTTTTTGGTCCCCAAAATTTTTTCAGGTTGTATAAAAGTACTGTACAGAGAGACCTAAGACTACTGTAGAAATACGACGCACTAATCTTTCAAATAGAGCGCGGAACCGCGGCTAATCCCTGCTTGTGGCCGCGGTTCCGCCGCTGAGTAAAGGAATTAGGGTGTTGGATTTCTACAGTGGGCTTCTGGGGATAAATTTGGGTTTCTGGAACATTAAAATTGGGCCCATATTTTCTGTAACTGCTACAGTATTGTTTTGGGGCCCACTTGTTAATATTCGATCGGTCGGATATTTTAAACACATTTTTCACAGTTTTTACATTATATCTGCGACCGTGAATGTCACTTGATCGGTAAATCCCGTCTAACTGCTATAGCCCGGTTAGACGGATTTGCGAACGTGACTTTCACGTTGATGTTCTATGTATTTGCTGTGTTGTTGCGGATCGGTCGTGGGGATAGCCTGGATGCAATGCTAGTACAGTGTGCTGTTGTATTATGTACATTTGATATTGCGGGGCGAGCGTCCGACATGTGGACTGCCGTCACTGCCTGTTTGTATTATTATTTTGGGGCACGACCTGGTTGCGGTCGATGTACCCGTTGTATGTATATTTTACTTTCTGTACTAGGATTGCCCCGCGGAGGGGTGCACGGATAGCCGGGTTCTGGAGGGCAACAAGCCCGCATCTCATGGCATCGAGACGGAGGGGGCTTCGCTCTAGGATTGGCGGGCTATTCGCCGCACTCGTAGGGGGTACAGGTTGACCCAGGAGGGGTGCCCAAGTTACCGGATTCCGTGAAGTGCTGGGTGGTCCATTCATGTTGCTGAAGGGGGCTGCCTCGCTTCAGGTTTTGGCGGGTGACTTGCCGCGCCCGTAGGGGTCTAGGATTTCATTACGCAGGCTATCCACACGACCAGGGGAACGTCGGGTTTCAGCGGCTCTGTGAAACCCGGGGATCCCAGATATCTGTATTGTTTCTGTGATGCTGTACATTTTCTGTGATGTTGCATTTCTTTCACGCCTTGAGCGAATATAATATATTGGTATATATATTAGTAGATGTAGTATATGTTTTATATCCGCGCTAGTCCAGTCCCCGCTCTGTCGTTAGTTAGCTAACCTAACGGGTAATGACGGGACCCAGTGGCGAATGCGGATGGCATATACGTACATCAGTATATTTTCGTTCTTTTTGGTGTGATCAATTGATGGGACTGCATTGATTCGGATCAATGCAAAGTTAAAAACAAACCTAATCTGATGTTGTTGGAACACTTTTCAAAAGCTGTTATTGCAAGGACGTTCACTTTTGTTTTGCATCGTGGTATTCAGTTGGAATATCCTGCTCCTCAGTCGACGAGGCAAGGGCCGAGATCCCTTCACCGGGAGTGACCCCTTGGACAAAAGTTTGCGTCAGGGCAATAACTTCACTATAGCCGATCACTTTTGCTTTGCACCGCGGTATTCATTTGGAATATCCTGCACCCCATTCTATGGGGAAAGAGCCGAGATCCCTTCACCGGGAGTGACCTCTTTAGCAATGGTTTTCGTCACTATATTTTTAAAAGCTATCAGTTCCTTCAACGATATCAAGTTCTTTACGTTAAAGGTTTTCGCCAGAAACCATTCGTAGCCCTCCGTCGTTTCAGACGGGTAGCACGTAGTATTCATGCTATGTTTGTTGGCCTTCGTCAAGGCATAGTGTATGGTAGCTGCTTGTTGCCTTTCTGCAGCATAGATAGATGCGTTGGTTTGGGACAGTCGTATAGCCTTGTTGGCCTTCGTCAAGGGCTTGTGCGGGTGGGTTCAAATCAACCTGGAGAATGACGGGTACAACTTGACATGTGACTTATGATTTGTTGGCCTTCGTCAAGGTCATAAGAGCATGGGGCAAAAATCACATCGGGAGTTTCAAAAGAACTGAAACTTGCCAGATATGCGCATACCTTCTGGAGTGTGATACCGTGAGCGGATTCCGTCACGTTATCATGCGATGAGAGTTAGATCCCGATTCCCACTGATGAGTTAGTTTACTCCTCGGGTAACCCCGACTAATTCTTCTTTCAGGTTTGGAGGAGAATTTGAGGTACAGTGGAAGGTTTCCAGATTAGATAAATTGGTAACCATTCTGATCTAGGTTAGAGTGCACGCTGAGTGTTTCTTTTCTCTCTCTCTTTGGCAGCGACCATTGACCCGACCCTAAGACTTTGACTCAGTGACCAAGTTGACCGAACCTTCTTAAACACCGGCTTTTGGATTGTCAGAGTTGCAAACCTCATTGCCACTCCTACTTTTACCCTTTTCTCCAGGGCACCCCGTTTTACAACGAACGTCCACTTCCATTGGACAAAACCATCGTATGGTTAGATACGAACTCGAAAGAATTTATTCGAGGATGGTTTCCGGTTCTGGAGAAAACGGATAGGATTATTCAGTTGTCTTTTCCTTTTACCCTCTCTCAGGTTACGAGTACTCCTTGGTTTAGGGGTAGTACACCTATTACGCAAATTGGATTGTCTTCTTCCAAACCTTAGGCTGGTGCCGACCGGTAGGGAATGAAGAAAACCAATTAGCATAATGATGGTGTGCAGAAGGTATTAAGTTCAGACAAAGCAAGGGATTAGTAAGAGGGCAAAGTAAATTGCAACAGATATTCACGACCAAACCAAATATTTCGTTACCACTCCCACATCACCTTTGTATTTCTCCAGGACACTCCGTATCACTACGAAGATCCACAGTTTATTTGGATACTCCATCGTATGGTTATATACGAACTCGAAAGGAACTTGTTCCAGCTCGGGGATGGATTCTGGTTCAGGAGAAATAGGAATAAGATTTATTCAGGTGTCTTATATCTTCACCCTCTCTCATTGCGAGTGTTCCTAGGATTAGGACAGTACACCCATTATGCTTATTGGATAGTCTTCTTCCAAACCATAGGCTGGTGCCGAACGGTAGGGAAGGAAGAAAACCATTTGGCCTAAAGGGGTGTGCAGAAGGTAATGACTAAAGACATATGAAGGGATTTGGAGAGGTGGCAAAGAATTATACGGTTACAGTTGTGAATCTGGATAATGGAAAGGGCATTACTAGGAATACCAAGATACCCCATCGAAACATTTCAATGTTTCAGTTTCACTGTGTACTGTTAAAGGAAAACTGATTTCCCAGTTAGGCACTTGCTCCAGGGTATGTATTTACCAGGTACGATTCTCACATCTGTATGGTTTTACAGATGATGAGTGGGAGTAAGTTATTGGGAATTGGGTAATTATCCTCATTATATCGGGATTCGTTGTAATCGGTGATATTTGAGGAAATCACCTGGGCTGTTTGCCGGTTGGCAAATATTTGGTTTTGAATATCCGCAGTTATGCACCAATTTCAAATTGATATATCTGTACGTCTATTTTCTTAGAGTGAGATATACCTTTCTGAAATTATGTCTATGACATTTACCTATATCAGTGGATGGTTAGGTAAGGAGCATTAAACAGCGGTGTAACTCTTCTTAACCATAAGTACAGTTTTCAACCTACGACACACAGTGAATGAGTTATCAGACTCAAGGGACTTATACAGAGTATTGTATGTTGTCCAGGGTCCATCAGGACAAAGGGGTAGGTCCTCGTACTATATTCGGTTTACTTATGACTTCTCTAGTTTTTAGACAGGTGTTTCGTGGAAACACAGGGTCCGAATTTTGAGAAGTTGTAGGTATTTGAATAGAGTAGAGAACCAGGTGTAGCAAGTATCGGGATTCTTCAAAGAGATCGAAGATGTAGATACTTGTGCATGGTATTCAGTTGATAGTAATGATTAAGAGATCTTGCTTCTCTTTCAGGTTATTCATAATTGGAAGCATTCCTAAGTTGAGTAACGCTGATCGGCCTCCTTCCATTTAGTTGACATGCACTGGAGACAGCTGCATGATTTGAATCTGGTTCAATTAAATCAGTGCCTCTGTTTCTTTATTGGATATAGAACAGTTCATATCTTAACGGTGTTAAGGTACGGGGAGTTGTCCGTTTTATGCTTAAAACCAGACACTGGACAACTCAAGGCACGTTTCTGTAATGGCTGTTTGTGGGTTGACCCAGGCTATGACGAGGGTTAGCTTTCTACCATCTGGATGAACAATAGCAATATTGTTCTAGACTCGCCACAGTTTTATTAAAAATGGATTTTTTCAGAAAACAGTAGTGGGAGTATGGTAGAACTGGAAGTGATTCCAGAACCACAAACGATTACTGAAGATTTGATAAGGAACCTAAAGATTCAATCTGGATTGACATTCCATTGGCCACTCCGCAGTTAAGGTGGGTAACTTCAGGCACCCGAGAGGCACTACGGTAGCCTTAAGGACGGTGACAGGGAAGTTCTTGTTTACCCACAATTGCCATTGCTGTTGTTCCAGGTTACGAGACCCGGCGGGAGGATGAGTATAGCGTCGTTCTAAACCAGTTTTAGAAGTGTACGTCTATATGACTCTGCCAGAGGGTTGTCGTAGTCAGTGGGAGCAGCGGAAGCATTGGTGGACAGGTTGCTTATGTCTATTTATAGACTAGAGCAGATGTAGCGGAGATAGATCATCTATTTCTGACGTGACAGTCATGAGTTTGACTTCATCAGAATAGGGGATGGATCTGTTGAGAAGGTAGTAGGGTGTGATATCCTGGTATTTGGATGATATACACAGAGTAGGAAAAGAAACTCCTACACTACGATCGGTTATACTTTGGTCGTCACACAGTTGTTTCTCCACAAAGGAAATGGATTTTGTATCAGACATATTGGTTACTGGATCTATGGCTTTAGATCTAGATTTGGGTGGTTTCCCAATCAGGGTACTTTGACAGCATTCTAAGAGTATTTAGAATGGACGACTCCTAGCACGGTAGTGTACCTGCAGGTGATGGAGTCACCCTCTCCAAAGGTGTCTTGCAGACTAAAGGGGAGAGGGACGTGCATGATTGGCAGATCACTTGCTCAGGCAATTGAGTCAATCATGAGATGTCAAGTACCACACCAAATGTTGTTCTTGCACTAGATGCAATAAGTTGACATTAATCCAATCCTGGAGAAACAGTTGGAAGCAGTTTTAGAACATAAGTGGATGTTCTAGGGATATGATAACGACAGCCTCATTCGGGAGACAGTTATTATTCCAGGCTTCCAAGGTGACATGGACGACAAGGAGGTTGTCAGAGTTATAGTTTTTCCTTCTGATGAGGGACAGTATTTTGGACAGGTGATCCAAGGCAATACTGAGGGAGGCATGGCGCAGGATACTGATTAAGTTCAGTTGACGATACAGTCTAAGAAGTTTGGATTTGGAGTTCATTTAAGAGCTATGTCCCATCAGACATCCAGACACATTCTAAGACAGGTATTGCTCTTTTCGGGAGATGGGTTTTCTCCGCGAACTTGAGATATAGAGAGACATAGAAAGTGACATCAAGGCGGATCCACTCACTAAGGCTATTCCTCGAACGCAATAGTTTTCGCAAGCGAGCTTTGTGAGACTGATTAGTAGAGGAGTTGGGTGTTCGGTATCACACGGGCTGTGAGTATGCGACATTGCAATAATTAGCCTTGAGTGCTAGTGGGAGATTGTTGGAGATAATGCCCTCAGAGTCAATTATTGGATCACAGGCACGTGATTGCGATGATTGAGGGAGGACCTATCCCGGTAGGACAGTCTTACTCGAGATGATAGTATGCTATCTGGTTTACCTTTATCATCGTGTACTGCTTTAGGTGACATGACAGGTCACTATTGCACGTTGATAGAGCCCCTAGGATTCTTGCTTGGCTTCCGGCAGTATGAGGGCGATCATATAAGTGGGAGCTGGGGTCTATAAGCATATCCTTAAATGGTCCCTAGTCGTGTGAGTTTCGAGACAGGGCATCGATACTCCAGAGTAGACTAGTGTATACAGTCGAGACCCCGACGAGGGGCGGTAGCCGGTCTCACAAGCCACTGGTGTCAGTTGGATCACCTAAGATGTATACAGGTGCTCATTGGGTTATGAGTACACCGGACAGGACTCGCCGGGAACATGCTAGTTGGTCATATACCAGACGTCAGATGGCAGTTCCCTGGTGACATGTGTGCAGGTTAGTTCATCGACCTGGGGATCGTCATTTGTCTCGTGTGAGTTCCCACTGTACTTTGATTACTACCCTACCACGGCTCAAAGGAGTCGTGCAAACAGGTTTTAGTTGGGTACAGTCCCGAGCCACATGGAGGCAGTGAGCGTATCTTCAGGGGTTCGTCTCTCCCGGTATTGGGGGTGAGGTCGTGCTGTGTCTAGGAGAGCCATTACACGAAGTCCTTGGCCAAGGCAAGGAGATTTACTGGTAGGTATTCCAGTAGTATCTCAGGGTGTTCTGGGCTACACTCCGACACGACTTGTACCGCTTTTGGGGGTCTGACTTTTACCAACCCCCTAGGCCCGCCATGCGATGCTCATAGACGAACGGACCGGACTGTACGGATATTGTCACTGACAGGCTCAGTAGGGTGTCAGGATGAGTTCGCTCATCGACGTCCCTTTTGGTCAATAGCTGGTGGCCCGTCACGTATTGGCTTATACCTCTGACGTGCTGGTGGTTAAATCCACAGCCATGGTATTGACGAGTCTTTAGAGTCCACCACACTTTCAGTTACTCAAGCTTTCGGGCGAAACGCTGTAGATGCCATATGGAGATATGGCAGGGTTCGATCAGATACGTGCGATATTGCACGGATCGTGATCGGACGGTTTTTACTAGCCGGCTTTGGCTTAAGCCGGATCTTAGTATTTGATTGTGTAGTTTTGTCTCATTGCATTTTGTATTTCGGTCGAAATACAGATGCGGGTGTGTATGCACAGTATCGGGGTTTTTTTCCTGTGATTTATTACGGGACCAGTTTTCTGGAATTGCCAGTTTGCTTTCCGTTTCGGCCGATTTCCATTGTTCCGTTCATTGGCCGAAGTTTGGTGGAGGAGGGTTTATTTGCATTGTTGCAAATAAGCTTTTGTGGAGGGGGTTCTTTGCATCTTGTTTCATCATGATGGCTTTCATGATGAGCACCATACCTTGACCTTTTTGACTTGATCACTTCATGATGGCTTGACCATTGTTGGTTATGATTGGCTTTTGGAGTGTTGGGTTTTGTTCTCTCATCATAACTTTTCATTTTAATTTGAAGAAGTATGGGCCGGCCACTGTTATGTGCTGTGACTTTTTTGGAGTATGGAGTGGATTAATTTCTTTTGTATGGAATGGAATAATATGAGTGTGCTGTGACTTTTTTGGAGTTGGAGTGGATTAATTAATTTAGTAAGGAATGAAAACATAATGAGTGTGCAGGGGGCTTTTTTATCTTTAACAGCAAGAAAGAGAGAGAGAGTTTGATTCATTTCATTTTTCCAGAGAACACAAAATGGGGTGCAGGGGCTGAGTTTTCTGGCCGAGCCATTTTGAGAGCATACTCCATGGATTTTTTTCTTGTATCATTCCTCCATCAAAAAGGCAATTCCTACAACCCCAAAATGAGACTTCTTCACTACATATTCTACAGCAAATCTTGGGCACGTCGACTAGCCAGCTTCGTGCCCGAGTTGCCTCGGTATTGAGGCGGGAGCCCGTAAAAGATGCAGGCGATGTGGTGCCCTTCCGGCAAGGAGGAGACAGACGGAGATCCCGCGAGGAGATCGGAGTGGAGATGAAGACCGGAGGACTCGGATCAGTCGGTATATCTCTATTCCCTTACTTGTAGTTAGCTAGGACTAGTTAATGGTTCGATCCGGGTTATAGTGCGCGGTGGTGCCGGTTTGCTAAGTCCGCAAAATTTAAGTTTATCACCGCTTCCGCATTTGACGGCCGGGGCGCCGCCGTGCACTTACATGTTTACGGTATGAAGCAAAGCATATGTGACATAGAAATTACTAAGTGTATATGTGACATGTCAATATCAACGAGGTGTAGTGTAACATGTAGATATGTGCACATGCAACATGACTCGTCGATAATTTATGCAGTGTTCTAGCAATGGTTAAACTTGACAATTTATATATATGAATGCATATGGTGGAGTTGCTAAATACAATTTTTATACACAAAGAAGCAATTATAACTACACTTAAATCTACGGGCGCATTACGCCATCCATACAAAATCCCCCGGTAGATGTTTAGTCTACTCACCGGAATACGTTGAATCTACTCGGATATCATCAATCCCTTTCATTTACTTGCGGCCTCCGAAGTTTCCGTATTCAAATCTAACATCGAAATTAACTTCGTATAAGAAACGGCTAAGCTCCGATAAGGCGAAAATGTGAAACTACAAGATTTACGTACTAAATATGCTACGTACGAATATTGTAAACTATTTAATACTTAGACTAACTGGATTTAAATTCTTTGCTGCTCGTAACAGAAAAACAGAAACGTGTCACGAAACATCCGTGTCGTATTTTAGAATTTTAACCCTAAAACAGATATTTGCTTCTAGATTTTATATACAGAATATATAACATAAACTAGCAAAACCAAACATCCTAACATAAACACAGAGATCTACCCTATAAATATCAACACCAAATTCCATGGAAGACCCGGCGAGCTCGGATTTTGGGTAGGTGTCGCCGGCCAAAATCCAAAGAAAAGGGTTCGTTTTCGTAGTGGTTATTCTAGGTCCAAATTACAAGATGAAGGCACTGTTTGATTTTGTTAATTATCATCTAAACTATAGAAGATTCAAAAACAGAGCTTAAAGTATCTAAATACGACATTTCCGATATCAAACTTCTATAATAAACAGTACAGAACAAAAAATCTGCAGAGTTAAAGATTATTCCTACAGAAAGATCACTATAAAAGCTCCATCCAAGATGCTCAAGCTCAAAAGATTCTAACTTGAGGGTGGTGGTAGTGATCCTAAGCACTTAGTTTCTCTTCTCTTCTCTTTTTCTTTGGTGTTCTAGGATTTTTTTATTTCCTAATGAATAACTTTTGTTTCTAACTTAATAATCGCAACTAAAACAAAAGAAAATATAAGAACAAGGGAATGATGAGGTTTAGGAGGAGGTGTCATCTAGAGGGAGTGTGGTGTATCCATGCAAGTAGGAGGTGTAAGCATGAAAGGTTCATGCAAGGAGGAGGTCAATCATTATCTTATGATATTCCAAGAGTTTAACTTAACTTTAGCCATGTCCTAACCTTTTTACACATAAACACTCACAAAAATTCCAAATTCCACAAATAATTAAACTTTTCATAAAACCCCTAATAATATTTATTATTATATAAACAAACTATTTCTTTACTAATTCAACCTACTACATATTAAAAGGTCTTTAATTACAATAAAATTTAATTTAACATTTTTAATTAAATAAATAAATTAAAAATTTTCTAAAATATTTCTAATTGTTACAATATTCCCCCCAAAAGAAAATTCGGTTCCCGAATTTAAAACTTAACAATACGTACCTTCAAAAAGATGCGGGAATTTCTTCCGCATCGCATCCTCGGCCTCCCAAGTGACCTCCTCGCTATTTGGTCCTTGCCAAAGAACCTTTACAGATGGAAGTACCCTTGATCTCAGTTTCTTTTCCTGCCGGTCTAGAATTGCTACCGGCTGCTCAGTGTAAGATAAATCCTGCTCAAGCTGTAAAGTCTGATGCTGTATCGCGTGAGAGAGATCGTGAAGATACTTGCGAAGCATAGACACATGGAACATCAGATGCACATCAGGAAAACTCGGTGGAAGTGCTAAACGATAAGCTAAAGCACCCACTCTCTCCAGAATCTCATAGGGTCCGACATACCTTGGGCTGAGATTCCCCTTTTTCCCGAAATGCATCACACACTTCATCGGAGATACACGAAGGAACACATGATCTCCCACATCAAACTCGAGTCTACAAAGGCGTCGATCAACATAAGATTTCTGCCTGCACTGGGCCGCTCTCATTCCATCCCTTATCAAACGGATCATTTCTGTAGTTTCTTGCACTATCTTGGGTCCCAAAATGCTACTCTCGCTGAGTTCTGTCCAGCAAACGGGTGATCGACACTTTCTCACAAACAAAGCTTCGATGGGTGCTATCTGGATCGTCTCCTGAAAACTGTTTTTGTAGGAGAACTCTATCAAAGGCATGTGACGATCCCAACTGCCACCGAATTCAAGACTGCAGGCTCGAAAAATATCCTCAAGAGTTTGTATGGTCCGTTCCGACTGACTGTCGGTCTGCGGGTGGAAAGCCGTACTAAAACTCAATCGGGTGCCTAAAGCCTCTTGATGTTTCTGCCATAGACGACTGGTGAACTGTGCACCCCTATCGGACACTATGCACGTCAGAACTCCATGCAATCGCATAATCTCGTTAATGTAGATCTGGGCATACTGCGCATATCCATAAGTCGTCTTCACCGGAAGAAAGTGAGTTGTCTTTGTAAACTGATCCACAATCACCCAGATGGAATCATACCCTCTAGTACTCCTGGGCTGTCCCACAATAAAATCCTTGGAGATTTGCTCCCATTTCTACTCCGGAATGGGCTAGGAATGCAACTCTCCTGCCGGCCTCTGGTGCTCAGCCTTGACTTGTTGACAAGTCAAGCATCTCGAAACAAACTCCGTGACATCTCTCTTCATTCCTTCCCACCAATAGTCATCTCTCAAGTCATGATACATCTTGGTGGAACTAGGATGAATACTATATGTTGACCGATGGGCCTCCTCCAAGATCTCACCTCTTAGCCCTTCAAAATCTGGCACATAAATATGAGTCCTAAACCGTAACACTCCATGGCCATTGGTCACAAACTCAGAATCTTTACCCTGTCTAACCTGCTCTATGATCTCGGACAAGCGAGGATCGGCGGGTTGTGCCTCTTGGATTCGATCAAGTAACTGTGGACGGGTGTGGATATGAGTAAGTTGTCCTCCGGTCGACGTAAATTCAAACTTTGCTCTGTTGTCACATAGAACCTGCAAATCTGCGGAAGACTGCCTTTGCATTGTGTTCAAATAAGATAGGCTACCTCCTGGCCTCCGACTCAAAGCATCTGCTACAATATTTGCTTTGCCCGGATGATAAAGAATTTCGCAATCATAATCCTTCAAAAGTTCCATCCATCGACGTTGCCTCAGATTTAGATCCCGCTGCTGAAAAATATAGTTTAAGCTCTTGTGGTCTGTGAATATCTGGCACGACTCACAGTATAAGTAATGCCTCCAAATCTTAAGTATGAAAACCACAACAGCCATCTCTAAGTCATGAGTGGGATAGTTCTGGATAGTTCTGCTCATGCTTCTTCAACTGCCGAAAATAAGTGACGACCCTGCCGTGCTGCATCAACACACAGCCTAAACCCACTCGAGAGGCATCACAATAAACAACAAAACCACCTGACCCAGAAGGTAAAGATAAGATTGGTGCAGTCGTCAAGCGAGTTTTCAACTGCTGGAAACTCAGCTCGCATGCATCTGTTCAAAGAAATGGAACCTCCTTCCCGGTCAACCCAGTCAACGGTGCAGCGATACGAAATCCTGCACAAAACATCGATAGTAACCGGCCAAACCCATGAAGCTGTGAATCTCTGTAACTGATACAGGTCTGAGCCAGTGCCGTACCGCATCGATCTTCTTTGGGTCCATACATATACCGTCTCTCGTAACTACGTGACCCAAGAAATCTACACTATCCAGCCAGAAAGCACACTTAGAGAATTTAGCGAACAACTGTTGCTCCCTCAAAATCTGCAATGTAATTCGCAAGTGCTGCTCATGCTCCTCTCGACGAGGGAAGTATACAAGAATATCATCAATGAATTCAATAATGAACTGATAAAGAAACGGCCTGAAAATGCGGTTCATCATATCCATGAAAGCTGTTGGGGAATTGGTGAGCCCGAACGACATCACAAAAAACTCATAATGCCCGTATCGCGTGCGAAAATCAGTCTTCGGAATGTCATCCTTCCGAACTCTCAATTGGTGATAACCTGACCGCAAATCGATCTTCGAGAAATAGCCAGCTCCCTGCAACTGATCGAATAAGTCATCAATATGAGGTAATGGATACCTATTTCGCAGCGTAACTCGATTCAGCTGCCTGTAGTCGATGCACAACCTCATGATGCTGTCCTTCTTTTTAACGAGCAAGATTGGAGCTCCCCACGGAGATACACTCGGACGAACGAGCCCCCTATCATGCAATTCTCGCAACTGACCTTTGAGCTCCTTCAGCTCCGTCGGGGCTATCCTGTTAGTTATGTATATGCTCTAGAGGCCATTATTGTACATTTGATGTATATTATAGTAGATGCTTGGATATATATAGAGAGGACTTTCTTGCTCGATTTGATAGTATGCTATCTGGTTGCCCTTTGTATTAACATGTTGATTTGTATTGTATTACTGTCTTGCTCTCACATGTTGATAAAGCCCTTAGGATATGTACTTGACTACTAGGACTATGATGTAGATCATACTAGGAGGGCCAGGGTAGTCTAAAAGTACATCCTATAATTGTTCCTAGTCGAGGGTATATCGAGACAGGGCATCGATACTCCAGAGTAGACTAGCGTATACGCCTCTTGACCCATATGATGGGCGATGGATGATCCTACTTCCATTGGTGTTTGACATCAAAGATGGTATACGGGTGCTCAGTGGAGAATGGGTACACTGAACAGACTCGCCGAGAACTCCTAGATGGTATTATACTTATCGTCAGATAGCAGTTCTCTGGTGACACTGGTACAGGTTAGTCTATAGACCCGAGATCGTCATAGAGACTTGTGTGATTCCCACTGTGCTTTGATTTCCACCTTAACACGTTCATGAGAACATGCAAAACGGTGGCTTTTGGGTACAGTCCCGAAACACATGAAGAAATGAGCGATAGGAGGGGTTTCTTGTCTCCCGGTATTGGGGGTTGATGTTGCGCTGTGTTCGATTGGCTATAACTAGAAGTCCCTGGCCAGGGCTGATATAGAGATACACTGATAAGTGTTATCTGTAGTTTCTCGACCTGTTATGAGCCTCACAACGACAAGACTTATCGGTTACTGGGGTTTAACGTTTACTACCCCTAGAATGGATTTGCGACATATCAGACGAAGAGACCAGACTGTACGGTAGTGTTACTGATTGGATTCACAGGATTGTGTGCACGCTTGCTTGTTGATCTTCTGATCGCTCAATACCCGGATGGCTGTTACGTTTAGCTGACCCCTTACAGCCTGTGGGTGTTTGATATGATCATCACCTGCTGCCGGCGTATTGACGAGTCTTTAGAGTCCTACACAGAGGTTTCCTGGCTCAGGCGAAACGGAGTAGGAGAACATATGTGATATGTGCGGGACCGAGATTAATACGATATGTGATACCGTATTCTATTATCACGATATGTGATATCGGCCGGGTATATATGATATAGCCGGGTTATCGGATCAAGTGTTGATTCGATTAATTGATACATGTTATATTAGTCGGTTATATGTAATATAGCCGGATTATTAAATCATGTATTGATTTTATAATTATTGTATAATTATATATGTGATATATTACATTACATTAACTATTATAGGCTCACTTAAGCAATTCTTTTTCTCACTTAGGATACATTGATATATATTTGATATATGTTTATTTTATTCTTTTCTTTTGTTACATAATTATATATATGTGATATGTATAATTGTAACATGCTAGGTTATAAATGCAACTAAGGTTAATGAGAGTTAAACCATGCTAGGGTTAAGTTTAGGGTTTACATTTTATTTTTAAATAATTCAAAATGTGTGGATTTATCCTAAGATATTTATCATGGCTGACTAAGTCCACCCTTTTGGATATTTCTAAGATATTTATTAATCTAACCCTAACCCTAGCTCATGGTATATTCTCTACAAGGGTTAAGCATGACATTCTTAGCCCATGGTTGCATTTCTAACCTCACAACAATAATTCATTCATCACTTGCTTCATCCTTTCTTGCTCTAAAAATGCTTGCCAGATTTTTTCCTTAGTGATGAAAGATTGTGAGAAAAAGAAAACAAAAGAGAGCAAAATTCCTACTTTATCATTCTCTTCTGTACTAGCCATATAGATTAGTGTGTTAGCTTCACTAATCCCTAATTAGTGAAGAGATAGCTTGGGTTTGTGACTCCTCAAGGTAGATCATCTTGGATTGTGAAGACTTCAAGCTAGCATGGATCATTCACCTCATGGAGCCTCTCTAGAGTCCGGGAGCTTGATGATCGCAGCGATGGGACCACAACTCGGAGCTTATGAAGCGAAGGAATGGACTACAAAGGTTGTAATCCCTATCACTTAGAAGTAAAGTTGTTTGCTTTAAGTTTCGCATGATTCTCTTGTATCGATTCTAGGTTAGGGTTATCTGGAACGGCAAAATTTTGAAATTGGCATGGACGATGCCGCCCGAAACCATGCTGCCGTGCTAGACATCCCAACAGTAGTATCAGAGCCTAGCTAGAGAACTAGACGGATATGTGTAGGATTACGAAACCGAAACAACTCCGAAACACCCGAATAAAAACCCTAGTTTCTGTCGAAATTTTCTGAGAGTCAAATTTTTTTTTAAACAACTGCTGAATGTTGTACGAGATTCAATATGAACACTGTGCAAAATTCACCCCATCCCACCTTTTTTGGGCCGACCACAGGCATGAAAAAACCGGCCTCCTCGGTTTTATAGTGGGGTTTTGGGTTGAAATTTGCACTGTGTTCAAGTCTCTGGAGTTTGTAATTCAGGTTTGTCTGTTTTTGCTAAATTTGCATGTGATGTTATCTTTTTACAGAGGCAATTCGGTGTGTTTCGTATTTGTAATTCTAGTTTTGTTTCGGGTATTTTAGACCATGTTAAAAAGTTCAAACGGATATCAATAACTCACTTTTTCCCTTGCCTAGAAATTTTTCCAAGTGTTGGATTTTTCCTTAGTTTAAAACTTTCAGAAAATCATGCAAGCGATTCTGTGAACCCTTTAGAAGAATGAAACCTTAACTCGATTATGTGACCGTCAGAACCGCCACTAAATCCTAGGGTTTGTGGTAGTTCATCGGTGCCACATGTGAGGCATTTGTTGAGCGTTCTACGGTTGGTTCATAGGTGCTGTGGCATGTTCTGGGACCTTTTGAACTCCGCTCTTGTGTTGAGCTAGTTGGGAAATTTTGTGTGTTTGGTTATTCGATCGGAAAGTTTAACATTATCAAGTTTTCCGGAATCTGATACAATATGTGAAATTCAAATAGTTAGGCATGAAATCTATAATATGTGATATTTCGGGTTTATGATGTCTAAGGTGATTGTGGATTCCAAATGTTGTAGTTTTTCACATTCTTTTCTGCGACCGTAAGTGTAATATGTGGAGCATCGCTGGTTTTGTTGCTATACATAAACGACAATTAGGATACGCATATTTACTTTCGTTGATGACATGTGATGTTATGTGTTGCTATGATATGTTATATTGGATCTTCGTGTTTTGAATAGCCGGGGGTTTTATGTGAGATGAGGGTTTTTATTTTCATTCATGTAAAATTCATTGTATATAATATTATTTTATTGGGGCACTTCCGGGTTGAGGATGATGTCACCATTGTATATTATTTACTTTTCCGCATTAGGATAGACCCAAGGAGGGGAGCATAAGAAACCGGGTTTTAGGGTTCAGTGGGAGGCCATCTCGAAGAGTCGAGACTGGGTCTCCTAACCCTAGAATTGGTAGGGTTGCTTGCCGCTCTCGTAGGGGTCTAGGGATGTGGGTTTGGGTATTCATTGCGACCGTGGATTCCGTGTTTTATGCAGGCTCAAAATAAAACACTGACCTCCTAGTATATCCAATATTTCATATGTTATCTTCTGCTGCTGATATTCTGTGATGTGATCATTTTATATGCGTGAGACGAATGCTTTATTATCGTATATATGATATATAATAAACGTTGCTTATGTTTTACACCTACGCTAGTCCCGTCCCGGTATGCCGTTAGTTAAGTAACCTAACGGTGCATAACGGGACACTGTGGCGAATGCGGATGATATAAGCGTACGCTATATTTTCGTTTCTTCTGTGTTGCTTAGGAAGCATAAATAATGGGACTTCGTTAATGAGATTAATGAAAGAAAAAGAAACCTAAAAGATGTTGTAGAATTAAACTTATAAAAAGGGTAGCTCTAGTTTTTGCTTTGCATAGCGGTATTCATTATAGAATATCCAGCACCTTATTCGATATGGAAAGAGTCGAGATCCCTTCACCGGGAGTAACCTCTGTAGCGAAACTAGAAGATGCTACAACTCATTCGGTTTTGTTTTTGATTGCTTCTATAGTTCTTGCTTTGCATAGCGGTATTTGTGAAATATCCAGCACCTTATTCGATAAGGAAAGAGCCGAGATCCCTTCACCGGGAGTGACCTCTTTAGCGAAACTAGTGAAAAGCCTCAAAAGCAATCCTTTTCAAAATCACTTTGTTTCTACAACGATATCAAGTTCATTACGCAAAAGGTTTTCATAAAAACCTGTCGTAGCCTTCCGTCATTTCAGATAAATCCTACTTAGTATTTGTGCTACGTTAGTTGACTATGTTAAGACGTAGTGTGCGGTAGCTAATTAGTGTTTATCTGCTAAAACATGAGATGCGATTGGATTAGGTTAGTCGTACGACTTTGTTGACTATGTTAAGGGTCGTGCGGGTGGGTTTAATTCAATCAGGAAATGACAGGTTGAACTTGGCTAGCAATAATGATTTGTTGACTGTGTTAAGGTCATAAGTTGCTCGGGGCAAAAGTATTATCGGGAATTTCAAGTGCTGAAATTTGCAATGAGATTGCATACCTTCTAAAAGATAGTTGGATCCCGATACCCATTGTGAGTAAGTGTGGGAGAGTTTTACACATGACAATTAGCCGATCAAGTAGGTGTCTAGAAAGGTGTTAACCGTGTTAAGCCTCTGGGAAAATGAGGTTTATACTAATTAGGTCCGTGCGAAAGCATGGGGAGCCTCCCTCAATGTACCAACACTGGCCTGGCCGAAAGATTGGCGAACTTGTAAGGTGTAAGTAATCCCGGCTAGTCTTACCTTTTAGGGTTTGAAGAAAGATTTGATGAAAACAGTGGGAGCCATTCTGATTAGATAAGATAATAACCAATCTAATCTTGCAAGAGCATACGCTAAAGTGTTTTCTTCTCTCTCTCTCCAGGCAGCGACCATGTTAGGCCTTAATCAGGATAATAATATGGATGTATTGACTGACCCCACTTGTTATACTGAGCAGGGGAATGTTGGTTCCGTTCTTTCTTATAATTGTTATAAGACTGAGCAGGGAATAGGGACATATCCGGATTCACAAGCCACCCAAACGAAGAATAAACATGTTGATGCATCTTCTTCGGGTGTGTTTGTTATCGAGAATTGTTTCTCTGTTCACTCTACGTCTTGGGTATTAGATACCGGATCGGGATCCCACATATGTAATATGTTACATGGGATAAGGAAAGGTAGGGAACTGAGAATGGGTGATCATTCCATAAGAGTAGGGAATGGTGCAAATATTGCAGCCAAAGCAGTTGGCGAATATCACATTGTATTGCCAAATGGTAATACATTGATTTTGAACGAATGCTATTACATTCCGACCCTGATATGCAATCTTATATCACTTTCTTTAATGAGTAAAAAAGGATATAATTTTGTAGTACAGGATAATGTTATGAACATCTTCCTGAATCAAAAGTTTATTGCATCAGGCTAGTTAAATAATGGCATATACGTTCTAGATCAAACCACGGTTTTTAATGTACAAAACACACACAAGAGGAAGAGTTCAGAAATGAACGAATCCTTTTTATGGCTTTGCAGACTAGGTCTTATCAATGCGACACGACTAGCTAAGTTACATAAGGATGGACATTTGAATCCTTTCTAATTTTCATCTTATGATACTTTCCAGTCATGTCTCAAAGGCAAAATGACCAAAACTCCGTTTAGTGGACACGGAGAAAGAGTTACGGAACTCTTGGGACTGATACATAGTGATGCATATGGTCCCATGTCTACACATGCCAGGAATGGTTCTTCGTACTTCATTACATTCACTGACGATCTCTCAAGATACGGACATGTGTACCTTTTGAAACACAAGTCTGAAGCTTTTGAGAAATTCAAATAATATAAGCACGAAGTCGAGAACCAAACGGGTAAAAGTATTAAGATCCTTCGATCTGATCGAGGAGGAGAATACTTGAGCAATGAGTTCCGTGGCTATCTAAAAGAGAATGGAATTCTCTCTCAGCTTACTCTTCCCTATACACCATAGCACAACGGTGTATCGGAATGGAGGAACCACACCCTATTAGATATGGTGCGCTCTATGATGAGCACTTCTGAGTTCCCTATTTCCTTTTGGGGCTATGCACTTGAGAAAGCAACATACCTATTGAATCAGGTTCCATCTAAATCTGTACATACCAAACCATATGAGATACGGAGTGGGAAGAGACCGTATCTTAAACGTGTTAAGATTTGTGGTTGTCCGGCCTATGTAAAAAGGAAAAATTTGGAAAAACTCGAGGCGCAATCGGTTCTATGCAAGTTTTTAGGATATCCGAAGATTTCACATGGATATATTTTCTGCCATGCTGAAGAAAAAAAGGTGTTTGTTTCTCAATACGCCACCTTTTTAGAAAAGGAATTTCTTGTAAAAGAAATTAGTGGCGAAGAGATAGAGCTGGAAGAAGTTCCAGCAGCACAAACTGCAACTGAAGATTTATTGGAACTAGAGGATTCGATAGTTCCCAACGAACCCCAGCCTCTCCGCAGATCTAGTAGCGTTCCTCATCTACCTGAGAGATATTACAGTTTTCTCATTAACGGTCGCAGTGAGGATTGTATCATGGAAGATGATGACCCAACTAGCTTCAAGCAGGTCATCATGAGTGGTGACTCTGTGAAATGGCTGGATGCAATGCGATCTGAGATGGAATCCATATACACCAAAAAAGTATGGACTTTGGAAGTTGCTCCTGAAGGGGTAAAACCCATTGGGAGCAAATGCATCTTTAGGAAGAAACTTCGTGTAAATGGAAAAGTTGAGACTTTCAAAGCTAGACTTGTTGCAAAGGGTTTTCGTCAACAACCAGATGTGGATTATGACGAAACCTTATCCTCAGTGGCTATGCTTAAGTCCATCCGGATCCTACTTGCCATTGCTGCATACCATGACTACGAAATCTGGCAAATGGATGTTAAGACCGCCTTTCTAAATGGTGATTTAGAGGAGTGCGTGTACAAGACTCAGCCAGAGGGCTTCGTAGACAGTGGGAGCAGCGGAAAGGTGTGCAAGCTGCTTAAATCCATCTACGGGTTAAAGCAGGCATCGCGGAGATGGAACATCTGTTTTGATGTGGTAGACAGAGTTTGACTTTATCAAAAACGCAGATGAACCTTGTATATACAAGAAGGTGGCAGAGAGTAAGGCTGTCTTCCTCGTATTGTACGTGGATGACAAGCTCTTGATAGGAAATGATGTTCCTATGCTACACTCGGTCAAGCTCTTCTTATCGCATAGATTCTCAATGAAAGATCTAGGTGATGCCTCCTGCATCTTAGGGATCAAGATATATAGAGATAGATCTAAACGAATACTGGGATTGTCCCAATACAGGGACATTGACACCATACTAAAGAGGTTTAGTATGGAAGAATCTAAGCGTGGGAATTTGTTGGATATGTATGCCCTAGAGGCCATTATTGTATAGTACTAGTTTGTATATTACATTTTGGAAGCATGGGATATATACATGGATTGACGACAGTCTTGCTCGATATTGTAGTATGCTACTTGGTTTGTGTATATCTTAATATGAGTATATGTTTCTTTTAACATATCGCTAATACATATTGATGGAGCCCTTAGGATCTTTGCTTGACTACCGGTGTCGTGATGGCGATCACACTAGTGGGTGCTCGGTAGTCTATACGCACATCCATATACAGGTCCCTAGTCGTAGGATTATCAAGACAGGGCATCGATACTCCAGAGTAGACTGGTGCATACGCTTCTCATCCTAGCAGGGGAGATGGTTTGTCCCACAGCCATCAGTATGTCGTACTGGAGATAGTTTGCAGGTACACATTTGTAGGGTTCCTAGGCACTCTAACAAGGTTCAACAAGGCATCAAACATGCCCGATTCAAATTTTTATGTGCCGAACAACCCTATGCAAGATCGTATGCTAGAGATTAGGCGAAACTAATGTTAGTTATATGTATGCCCTAGAGGCCATTACTATACATAGGATGTATATTATAGTGGATGCTTGGACATATATAGGGAGGACTTTCTTGCTCGACATGATAGTATGCTATCTGGTTGATCTTTACCTTAACGTGTACACTGATTGTCTCTCTGTTACATGTTGATAAAGCCCTTTGGATGTGTACTTGACTACCTGGACTATGATGCGGATCATACTAGTGGGGACATGTGATTGTTGATAAATTTGAGACTGTGTAAGTAAATCAAATGGTCCCCAGCAACGGCGCCATTTGATTGTTAAGAATTCTTGTTTGTGTAGTTGGAAATTGTATATAGAAATCACAACCAAAAATTATTTGACCGCAATCAACTACGGTGTCGGATGTAGATTGTAAGTGAGCGCGGATCGTCCACAGGGACAGTGTAATAGTTCGTCTTTTGAATTAGATGAATTGAAACTTTAAGGAAAACAAAACAAAACAATTCAAGATTTATAGTTGAAGTTCAAGAATTAGACAATCTAGATCTAATAACAAGAAAAAGATAGAATCAAGAATTGATAGTTTGTTGATTTTTCCAAACCAATATCAAGTATCGAAATGAGGCTCGTAGGAATCGATCGGATCTATAGATGTGATGTAATCTTACAATTACGTATTCTTATCCTTCGATGAATTGATACTAGATCGATGATGATCGACGAGAATTAGGGATTTCTTGTGAAACTAGGGTTTCATCTTATCCCTTATTCCTTCGTCGATATCATTCACATTCTAGCCTCTGGTAAATTCAAGAAACGATCGTAGATCCCTAATTTCGAGCGATCACAATCAAGAAAGCATCGCAACGAAACTAGGTCATCGATTCTTGAACTTGCTAGGGTTTACAAAACTCATAGGACTTAAAAATCGTTTTAAGATTTGTTACATCATCATTCTATTGATCGTTTCGACTCCTTTACGAGCGGAGTTTTACTCAAACATCACAACAAGAACAACAATTACAAATTAAGATCTAATCATGATGCAAGAATTAAAAGAAAGCAAGATTAAAGAATTTCACCTTTTATTTATATCAACAATTTCATTACATTCGCTCAAGAACTACAAGAGGAAGAACTCGATCGTCGATTTGGCTTCTCTCGTCTCCTTGAGTCACGGATCGGCTTGGATCACTTGCCCGATTGAAGATCGGCTCGGCTCCTAAAAGGTTGAAGGCTTCTTGCTTGAATGGTACTCGGGATCTTGAATTTGGAGTGGAATTAGGGTTAGGGTTTCGCACAAGTCTTGTCACTAGACTTGTGGAAGAAAATGGTGTATTGAGCAACCTCAACCCTTAGATCTAGGCTCCTATTTATAGATCTCAAAACCCTAGATCTTGGAATTTAAATTTGAATTTCCCTCCAAAAGTTTGTTAGCAAGATTTGAATTTCCCTACAAAAGTTTGTTGAGGAGAAGCTTCTAGATGTGATTAGTTAGGAGGGAGCTTCTAGAAATAGTTTGTTAGGAGCTTAATTAAGATTAGCCTTGCTTAATCTTCTTTGCTGATCTGGAAGAAGCTTCGAGGGTTTTCTGGAATTTGCCATATGTGAGATGACTGTAGGCCTTGAGAGAAAAGTTTTGCAGCAAAAATGGGGAGCTAAAGCCTTGGAACCGCCGCGGATCCGCGGCTCAAGCAGGCTTTAGCCGTGGATCCGCGGCTCTTTGTGGGCCTTGGGCTTCCATATTTTCTGGTAACTCCCTATATAATATTTGGGCCTTGTTTTCATGTGTTGAATTTTGTAATTACTTCTGCATTGCTACCAGATCTGTATCTTTTGAGTTGGCGTAATTTTGATCAGCTCTTTGGCTTTTCTTCCGAATTTTCCTGCACTGACTCAAGACAAGTGTTGCGCAATATAGGGATAATGCGATGCCATGATAAACACACAATTTCCTCAGAAATGTTGGTTTTAGAGTCTAACACATGCAATCTGATATTTCAGGACTGTTTTGCTAATATGTGAAATATGAATACCGAACACTTCTAAATGAGTGCAAATGATAGGGAAATTGCCGTGTTAAAAATACATTATTTTCGACTGATCAAATACCCCCAAACTTAATTTCGATCGTCTCGAGCGAATTGTTTTATTAAAAAGAGAAGGAGAAAATAAAGAAAGAGAAAAACTAACTAGCACACTTTCGTAAGCAACACGATTGCACTGAGCACGTGCAACAAGCCTTTAAACCTCTAGGTGTCCCTAGTAGGAGGAGTGTTGTCTCCTGAGGGTTTTCAGTGGATTGCACCCACAAAATCCAGTAATAAAAGGAAGATCATGAATATTACATTTAAATAAAAGAATCGTCGAAGAAAAGCCTTGAAAATTAGGGTTTCCAACTAGGCTAGCTTTTTGGTTGTCATGAGCCCTATCTTAATGGTCATGAAAAGATGTCAGAAATCACGTCCTCCCTCAATAAAACATCGTCCTATTCTTCATTCCTATCTTTCTTCCAAACATCGATCATATAACCCTGCGTGTGTGTAAAGACATCCCTACACCCGGAGAATTCAATTCAAGCTATCATACTCTTGCCCATCAGCCTCAGTACTTTTTAATTAATGAATATTTAGATGAGATTGCTCACACACTTTCATGCGACCATTAATACTTCTTGAGGTACTTACCGACCGATTACTCATGTGCTTGCTTATTTGGTGTATTTTCCTCGTCTTGCACCACGTCAGGCATAGCAGTGACTCCCAGACCAGTTGGCCATAGGGCACTAGGTGAAGAAGCACCCTCGCTATATATTTTTTTATTTCCCTCGGTGATAACAAAACCAGTGTCCATTTTTCACACCACTTTATATTTTTTATTCACTTTTTTTTTATTTCCTTCATACATCGGCTTTAAGACAAGAGCATTTCAAGGTATCCTCTACTATCCCAGGCTTTAAGACGTGTGTAAGTGCGAATAGCAGGGTAGCAACGTTCAAAATGTTTGGCTTCCAGAATAGAAACTATTTTTCAGACTTATTTTTATCCTCAGATTAGTGACGTTTTTCATCTTACTAACCCTTGGGACAACGGCTCATAACTACTTATTACTAGTTCGTATAAGAAAACTTCTAATTTTCTTAGTTTTCTTAAATTTTTCCAATCTCATGGATGTAATTTTTCATTATCTAATCTTTTATTATCTTATTTATGTACAAAAATATTTTTTTTTCTTTTCAATTTTTTTTTTAATTTTTATGGTTTTCAAAAATGTTTTGTGCTTATGCTAATGATATGCAAATGATGCGAAAATAAGCACAAACCTCCCCCAAACTTGTTTTCAACAGTGTCCTCACTATTGCCATCTGCTAAATCTCGAAAAACCTGTAAGCTTAGGAGGAATTTATTAGTGGGGGCAAAATATTTAAGTGAAGAACCTCCCCCAAACTTATTTTTTGCTTATCATTTTGTAAAAATTTTCTTCTCAAGAGCCAGAAAAAATGCCCCCCCCAAACTTGAGTTATGCAATGTTAATCTTTGAAAATCATATGAGGGGGTCAAAAATCAATGGTCGATGCCAAGCTTTACAAAGACCGAATGTCAACACCAACCATTCAAAATTTTTATCAATGCAGTGCTCTGGTTGGTGGAAGAAGAAGTGAGGAAAGGTTAAGTGGTGGAACAGAATGTGTGTGCGTCTCATTTTGGAGAGACGATGCAGTGATTGTGATGGATTACTCGCATTCTTTTTACCTTTCAAAAGAAGGGGTGGAGGTTCAATTTCATTGATTGGGAGATGATTCATCTCAACACCCGTATCATTCAAAAATGCGAGTTCATCAGCGAAGATCTCCTCAAAAGTTCCATCAATACCCCGACGAGTAATGTCATCACAAAGTGCGGGGTGATCTACAGACTCTAAAAGCAGTTCATAATCAGTGTTGGTTGTTGACCCGGACATCTCGGTGGAAGAGTCCGTATGTGTATGATACATAGTTGGGTCAAACAACAACATATGAAAAGAGTCTAGATCGGTATCACGAGGATCATCAAATTCGCTGCTGTCGACATCCATTAAGTCGACAGAACAGACCTGAGCAGTAGGTTCGGAGGGTACACTTCCCAACTTGTAAATGTTTAGCTCAATTGACCTATTCCCGAAGGATAGGGTCATAGAACCATTACGACAGTTGATTATAGCGTTGGAAGTGGCCAAAAATGGGCGACCTAAAATCACCGGAATTTGATTCCGTGGGTTCGCTACAGGCTGTGTATTGTAAGTGCACGGCGGCGCCCCGACCTCTATCCCGAGGCCAAAATGTGGAAGCAGTGATTTACTTTAATTTTTCAATCCGGCACCACCGCGCACTATAAAACACGGATCGTGCCATTAAACTAGTCCTAGCTAACTATAAGATGGGGAAGAGAGATATACCGAGTGATCCGAGTCCTCCGGTCTTCTCGCCGTCGTCCCGATCTCCCGCGGAATGTTCGGTCTCCACCTCCTCGCCGGAAGGGCACCACGTCGCCTGCTTCTTTTACGGGCTCCCACCTCTATACTGAGGCAACACGGGCACGAAGTTGGCGAGCCGACGTGCCCAAGGTTTGCTGTAGAATGTGTGTAGAACCATGTCTCATTTTGGGGTTCATGGAGGTTGCCATAATGGTGGAGGAATTGAACTAGTGGAATTTTTGATGAACTTGGGAATTTTGTGGCATCAAAAGAACAACAATTCCCACATCCAAAATTTGGACAGCCCCCATGAGGGAAATGGCCGGCCATGACAAATGGTGGGAGTGAGTAATGGAGAGAGAGAGAGAGCAAAGGTCAAGGGGTAAGAAAGCAACTCATAAAAGCAAAAAGGAAAAATGATTATCATATAAAATGATGATCACCATCTAATCCAAAACCACTCCCAACATCAACAACCATGATGAGCCAAAAGTTAAGCCATGATGGAAAAGAAAGAGTCAAAAGGTCAAGGGATGGTGCAACCATCATGACACAAGAATATGCAAAGACCACCCTTCACAAATGCTTATTTGCACAAATGCAAATAAGCCCTCCTCCACCAAACTTCGGCCAATGAAAGATACAAAGAAATATGGCCGAAACGGAAAGCAAACTGGCAACTCCAGAAAACTGGTCCCGTAATAAATTACAGGAAAACCCCGATACTGTGTATACACACCCGCATCTGTATTCCAACCGAATACAAATGCAATGAGACAAAATCTACACTGTACTATACTAGGATCCGGCTTAAACCAAAGCCGGCTAGTATTATCCGTCCGATCCTGATCCGTGCAATACCGCACGTATCTGATCGGACCCTGCC
Organism: Agapanthus africanus; assembly: GCA_030015575.1. Lineage (NCBI taxonomy): Eukaryota > Viridiplantae > Streptophyta > Magnoliopsida > Asparagales > Amaryllidaceae > Agapanthus > Agapanthus africanus. The sequence continues at coordinate 175,223,218 of CM057349.1, forward strand.
ATATCTCTATACGGCCTTTACAGCGTTTCACCCGAAACTTGAGCAACTGAATGTGGGGGAATCTAAAGACTCGTCAACACCTTGGTTGTGGATTTAACTACTAGTACGTCAGAGGTATAAGCCAATACGTAACGGGCTACCAGGTATTGACCAAAAGGGACGTCGATGAGCGAACTCATCCTGACACCCTACTGAGCCTGTCAGTGACAATATCCGTACAGCCCGGTCCGTTCGTCTATGAGCATCGCATGGCAGGCCTAGGGGGTTGGTAAAAGTCAAACCCCCAAAAGCGGTACAAGTCGTGTCGGAGTGTAGCACAGAACTCCCTGAGATACTACTGGAATACCTACCAGTAAATCTCCTGCCTCGGCCGAGGGCTTCGTGTAATGGCTCTCCTAGACACAGCGTGACCTCACTCCCAATACCGGGAGAGACGAACCCCTGAAGATCCACTCACTGCCTCTATGTGGCTCGGGACTGTACCCAACTAAAACCTGTTTGCACGTCTCCTTTGAGCGTGGTAGGGTAGTAATCAAAGTACAGTGGGAACTCACACGAGACAAATAACTATCCTCAGGTCGATGAACTAACCTGTACACATGTCACCAGGGAACTGCTATCTGACGTCAGGTATAAGACCAACTAGCATGTTCCCGGCGAGTCCTGTCCGGTGTACTCATAACCCAATGAGCACCTGTATACATCTTAGGTGAACCAACTAACACCAGTGGCTTGTGAGACCGGCCACCGCCCCTCGTCGGGGTCTCGAATGTATACACTAGTCTACTCTGGAGTATCGATGCCCTTTCTCGAAACTCCCACGACTAGGGACCTTTTAAGGATGTGCTTATAGACTACCAGCTCCCATGTATATGATCGCCCTCATACTGCTGGTGGTCAAGCAAGAATCCTAGGGGCTCTATCAACGTGTAATAGCGACATGTCAGGTCACCTAAAGTAGTACACGATGATAATGATAAACCAGATAGCATACTATCATCTCGAGTAAGACTGTCTTACTGGGACAGGTCCTCCCTCAATCATTGCAATCACGTGCCTGTGGTCCAATAATTGACTCTGAGGGCACTATCTCCAACAATCTCCCACTTGCACTCAAGGCTAATTATTGCGATGTCGCATACTCACAGCCCGTGTGATACCGAACACCGAACTCCTCTACTAGTCAGTCTCACAAAGCTCGTTTGCGAAAATATTGCGTTCGAGGAATAGCCTCAGTGAGTGGATCCGCTTTGATGTTTCTTTATATGTCTCTCTATATCTCAAGTTCGCAGAGAAACCTATCTCCCGAAATGAGCAATACCTGTCTTAGAATGTGTCTGGATGTCTGATGGGACCTAGCTCATAAATGAACTCCAAATCCAAACTTCTTAGACTGTATCGTCAACTGAACTTAATCTGTATCCTGCGCCATGCCTCCCTCAGTATTGCCTTGGACCACCCATCCAAAATACTGCCCCTCGTCAGAAGGAAAAACTATAACTCTGACAACCTCCTTGTCGTCCAGGTCACCTTGGAACCCTGGAATGATAACTGTCTCCCGAATGAGGCTGTCGTTATCATATCCCTAAAACATTCACTTATGTTCTAAAACTGCTTCCGACTGTTTCTCTAGGATAGGATCAATGTCAACTTATTGCATCTAGTGCAAGAACAACATCTGATGTGGTACTTGACATCTCATGATTGACTCAATTGCCTGAGCGAGTGATCCGCCAATCATGCACATCCCTCTCCCCTTTAGTCTGTAAGACACCTTTAGAGAAGGTGACTCCATCACCTGCAGGTACAAAACCGTGCCAGGAGTCGTCCATTCTAAATACTCATAGAATGCTGTCTAAGTACCCTGATTAGGAAACCACCCAAATCTAGATCTAAAGCCATAGATCTAGTAACCAGTATGTCAGATATAAAATCCATTTCCTTTGTGGAGAAACCACTGTGTGACGACCAAAGTATAACCGATCGTAGTATAGGAGTTTCTTTTCCTATTCTGTGTATGTCATCCAAATACCATGACATCACACCCTACTACTTTCTCAACATATCCATCCTCTATTCTGATGAAGTCAAACCTATGACTGTCACATCAGAAATTGATGATCTATCTCCGCTATATCAGCTTTAGCCTATAAATAGACATAAGCCACCTGTCCACCAATGCTTCCGCTGCTCCCACTGACTACGACAACCCTCTGGCAGAGTCATATACACGTACGCTTCTGAAGCCAGTTCAGAACGACGCTATACTCATCCTCCTGCCGGGTCTCGCAGCCTGGAACAACAGCAATGGCAAATGTGGGTAAACAAGAACTTCCCTGTCACCGTCCTTGAGGCTACCGGAGTACCTCTCGGGTGCCTGAAGTTACCCACCGTATCTGCGGAGTGGCCAATGGAATGTCAAACCAGATTGAATCTTTAGGTTCCTATCAAATCTTCAGTAATCGTTTGTGGTTCTGGAATCACTTTCTGTTCTACCATACTCCCACTACTGTTTTCTGAAAAATCCATTTTTATTAAAACTGTGGCGAGTCTAGAACAATATCGCTATTGATCTTCCAGATGGTAGAAAGTCAACCCTCGTCATACCCTGGGTCAACCCACAAACAGCCATTACAGAAACGTGCCTTGAGTTGTCCAGTGTCTGGTTTTAATCATAAGCCGGACAACTTCCCATACCTTAACATCGTTAAGATATGAACTGTTCTATATCCAATATAGAACCAGAGGCACTGATTTAATTGAACCAGATTCAAATCATGCAGCTATCTCCAGTGCATGTCAACTAAATAGAGAGAGGCCGATCAGCGTTACTCAACTTAGGAATGCTTCCAATTATGAGTAACCTGAAAGAGAAGCAAGTTCTCTTAACCATTACTATCAACTGAATACTATACTCAAGTATCTACATCTTCGATCAACTTGAAGAATCCCGATACTTGCAACACCTGGTTCTCTACTTTATTCAAATACCTATAACTTCTCAAAATTCGGACCCTGTGTTTCCACGAAACACTTGTCTAAAAACTAGAGAAGTCATAAGTATACCGAATATAGTACGAGGACCAACCCCTCTGTCCTGATGGACCCTGGACAACATACAATACTCTGTATAAGTCCTTTGAGTCTGATAACTCATTCACTGTGTGTCGTAGGTTGAAAACTGTACTTATGGTTAAGAAGAATTACACCGCTGTTTAATACTCCTTACCTAACCATCTACTGATATAGGTAAATGTCATAGACATAATTTCAAAAAGGTATATCTCACTCTATGAAAATAGACATACAGATATATCAATTTGAAATTGGTGCATAACAGCGGATATTCAAAACCAAATATTTGCCGACCGGCAAACAACCCAGGTGATTTCCTCAAATATCACCGATTACAATGAATCCCGGTATAATGAGGATGATCACCCAATTCCCAATAACTTACTCCCACTCATCATCTGTAAAACCATACAGATGTGAGAATCATACCTGGTAAATACATACCCTGGAGTAAGGACTAATTGGGAAATCAGTTTTCCTTTAACAGTACACAGTGAAACTGAAACATTGAAATGTTTCGATTGGGTATCCCGGTATTCCTAGTAATGCCTCTTTCAGATTCACGACTGTAACCGTATAATTCTTTGCCACCTCTCCAAATCCCTTTATACGTCTTTAGTCATTACCTTCTGCACACCCTTTAGGCCAAATGGTTTTCTTCCTTCCCTACCGTTCGGCACCAGCCTATGGTTTGGAAGAAGACTATCCAATAAGCATAATGGGTGTACTGTCCTAATCCTTGGAGCACTCGCAATGCGAGAGAAGGTGAAGATAAAAGACAACCGAATAAACCTTATTCCTATTTCTCCTGAACCAGAATCCATCCCCGAACTGGAACAAGTTCCTTTCGAGTTCGTATATAACCATACGATGGAGTATCCAATAAACTGTGGATCTTCGTAGTGATACGGAGTGTTCTGGAGAAATACAAAGGTGATTTAGGATTGGCGAAGAAATACTTGGTTTGGTCGTGAATAGCAGTCGCAGTTTACTTTGCCCTCCTTCTAATCCCTTTCTTTGTCTTTACATAATACCTTATGTACACCATCGTTAGGCTGATTGGTTTTCTTCATTCCCTACCGGTCGGCACCAGCCTAAGGTTTGGAAGAAGACTATCCAATTTGCGTAACAGGTGTACTACTCCTAAACCAAGGAGCACTAGCAACCTGAGAGAAGGTAAAAGGAAAAGACAACTGAATATTCCTATCCGTTTCCTCGAGAACCTGAAACCATCCTCGAATAAATTCCTTCGAGTTCGTATATAACCATACGATGGTTTTGTCCAATGGAAGTGGATGTTCGTAGTAATACGGGGTGTCCTGGAGAAAAGGGTAAAAGTAAGAGTGGCAATGAGGTTTGCAACTCTGACAATCCAAAAGCCAGTGTTTAAGAAGGTTCGGTTAATTTGGTCACTAAGTCATAGTCTTAGGGTCGGGTCAATGGTCGCTGCCGAAGAGAGAGAGAAAAGAAACACTCAGCGTGCACTCTAAGCTAGATCAGAATGGTTACCAATTTATCTAATCTGGAAACCTCCCACTGTACCGTCAAATTCTCCTCCAAACCTGAAAGAAGAATTAGTCGGGATCACCCAAGGAGTAAACCAACTCATCAGTGGGAATCGGGATCCAACTATCATCGCATGATAACGTGACGGAATCCGCTCACGGTATCACACTCCAGAAGGTATGCGCATATCTGGCAAGTTTCAGTTCTTTTGAAACTCCCGATGTGATTTCTGCCCCATGCTCTTATGACCTTGACTTTGGCCAACATATCATAAGTCACATGTCAAGTTCTACCCGTCATTCTCCAGGTTAATTTGAGCCCACCCGTACATACCCTTGACTTTGGCCAAAATAGTAGTACGACTGCCCCAAACCAACGCATCTATCTATGCTGCATATAAATACCCCAATAGCTACCAATCACTGTGTCTTGACTTTGGCCAACATACACAGCTTGAATACTATTGACCACCCATATGAAACGACGGAGGGCTACGAATGGTTTCTGGCAAAAACCTTTAACATAATGAACTTGATATCTTTGAAGGAACGGATAGCTTTTAAAAAATATAGTGACGAAAACCATTGCTAAAGAGGTCACTCCCGGTGAAGGGATCTCGGCTCTTTCCCCGTAGAATGAGGTGCAGGATATTCCAACTGAATACCACGGTGCAAAGAAAAAGTAATCGGCTATAGTGAAGTCATTTCCCTGACGCAAACTTTTTGTCCAAGGGGTCACTCCCGGTGAAAGGATCTCGGCCCTTGCCTCGTCGACTGAGGAGCAGGATATTCCAACTGAATACCACGATGCAAAACAAAAGTGAATGTCCTTGCAATAACAGCTTTTTGAAAAGTGTTCCAACAACATCAGATTAGGTTTGGTTTTAACTTGCATTGATCCGAATCAACGCAGTCCCATCAATTGATCACACCAAAAAGAACGAAAATATACTGATGTACGTATATGCCATCCGCATTCGCCACTGGGTCCCGTCATTACCCGTTAGGTTAGCTAACTAACGACAGAGCGGGTACTGGACTAGCGCGGATGCAAAACATATACAACATCTACTAATATATATATCAATATATAAAATTTCGCTCAAGGCGTGATAAAAATGCAACAACATAGAAATGCACAGCATCACAGAACAATACAGATATCTGGGATCCCCGGGTTTCACAGAGCCACTACTGAAACCCGACGTTCCCCTGGTCGTGTGGATAGCCTGTGCAATGAAATCCTAGACCCCTACGGGCGCGGCAAGTTACCCGCCAAAACCTGAAGCGAGGCAGCCCCCTTCAGCACTGTGAATGGACCACCCAGCACTTCACGGAATCCGGTAACTTGGACACCCCTCCTGGGTCAACCTGTACCCCCTACGAGTGCGGCGAATAGCCCGCCAATTCTAGACTGAAGCCCCCTCCGTCTCAATGCCATGAGATGCGGGCTTGTTGCCCTCTAGAACCCGGCTATCCGTGCACCCCTCCTTAGGGTAATCCTAGTACAGAAAGTAAAATATACATACAACGGGTATATCGACCGCAACCTGGTCGTGCCCCAAAATAATAATACAAACAGGTAGTGACGGCAGTCCACATGTCGGACGCTCGCCCCGCAATATCAAATGTACATAATACAACGAAACTTCACTAGCATTGCATCCAGGCTATCCCCCACGACCGATCCGCAACATCACAGCAATACACAGAACATCAACGTGAAAGTCACGTTCGCAAATCCGTCTAACCGGGCTATAGCAGTTAGACAGGATTTACCGATCAAGTGACATTCACGGTTGCAGATATAATGTAAATACTGTGAACTAATATGTTTTTAAAATATCCGATCGATCAAATTTACCAAGTGGGCCCCCAAGCTTTACTGTAGCACTTAAAGAAATTCTGGGCCCAAAATTAATATTCCAAAAACCACATTTTCTAGTCTGGAGCCCTCTGTAAAAAATTGGTGCACTGATCTGTCAAAACAGTGGCGGAACCGCGGCCCAACCATGGGTTTGGCCGCGGTTCCGCGGTCGAATAATGAGATCTCGCGACCAAATTTTTACAGTAGGCTTATACTTTCCTGCACAGTATTCTGAGACTACCTGAAAAATTTTTCGAGCCAGAAAAAAATCGACAGAAAACTGATGCAAAGAAAAATACGGTTTTTGGAAAATTGTTCGATCGGAAATGTAAAACACATTAGACAAAGCTAGACTATGTTAATGGCGAGGCTCTGATACCACTGTAAGTGCACGGCGGCGCCACGACCTCCATCCGGAGGCCAAAATGCAGAAGCGGTGATTTACTTTAATTTTTCAAACCGGCACCACCGCGCACTATAAAACCCGAATCGTGCCATTAAACTAGTCCTAGCTAACTACAAGATGGGGAAGAGAGATATACCGAGTGATCCGAGTCCTCCGGTCTTCTCGCCGTCGTCCCGATCTCCCGCGGAATGTCCGGTCTCCACCTCCTCGCCGGAAGGGCACCACGTCGCCTGCTTCTTTTACGGGCTCCCACCTCTATACCGAGGCAACTCGGGCACGAAGTTGGCGAGCCGACGTGCCCAAGGTTTACTGTAGAATGTGTGTAGAACCATGTCTCATTTTGGGGTTCATGGAGGTTGCCATAATGGTGGAGGAATTGAACTAGTGGAATTTTTGATGAACTTGGGAATTTTGTGGCATCAAAAGAACAACAATTCCCACATACAAAATTTGGACAGCCCCCATGAGAGAAATGGCCGGCCATGACAAATGGTGGGAGTGAGTAATGGAGAGAGAGAGAGAGCAAAGGTCAAGGGGTAGGAAAGCAACTCATACAAGCAAAAAGGAAAAATGATTATCATATAAAATGATGATCACCATCTAATCCAAAACCACTCCCATCATCAACAACCATGATGAGCCAAAAGTCAAGCCATGATGGAGAAGAAAGAGTCAAAAGGTCAAGGGATGGTGCAACCATCATGACACAAGAATATGCAAAGACCACCCTCCACAAATGCTTATTTTCACAAATGCAAATAATCCCTCCTCCACCAAACTTCGGCCAATGAAAGATACAAAGAAATATGGCCGAAACGGAAAGCAAACTGGCAACTCCAGAAAACTGGTCCCGTAATAAATTACAGGAAAGCCCCGATACTGTGTATACACACCCGCATCTGTATTCCAACCGAATACAAATGCAATGAGACAAAATATACACTGTACTATACTAGGATCCGGCTTAAACCAAAGCCGGCTAGTATTATCCGTCTGATCCTGATCCGTGCAATACCACACGTATCTGATCGGACCCTGCCATATCTCCATACGGCCTCTACAGCGTTTCGCCCGAAAACTTGAGCAACTGAATGTGGGGGACTCTAAAGACTCGCCAACACCTTTGTTGTGGATTTAACCACTAGCACGTCAGAGGTATAAGCCAATACGTAACGGGCTACCAGGTATTGACCAAAAGGGACGTCGATGAGCGAACTCATCCTGACACCCTACTGAGCCTGTCAGTGACAATATCCGTACAGTCCGGTCCGTTCGTCTATGAGCATCGCATGGCGGGCCTAGGGGGTTGGTAAAAGTCAGACCCCCAAAAGCGGTACAAGTCATGTCGGAGTGTAGCCCAGAACACCTTGAGATACTACTGGAATACCTACCAGTAAATCTCCTGCCTCGGCCGAGGGCTTCGTGTAATGGCTCTCCTAGACACAGCGCGACCTCACCCCAATACCGGGAGAGACGAACCCCTGAAGATCCGCTCACTTCCTCCATGTGGCTCGGGACTGTACCCAACTAAAACCTGTTTGCACGTCTCCTTTGAGCGTGGTAGGGTAGTAATCAAAGTACAGTGGGAACTCACACGAGACAAATGAAGATCCTCAGGTCGATGAACTAACCTGTACACATGTCACCAGGGAACTGCTATCTGACGTCAGGTATAAGACCAACTAGCATGTTCCCGGCGAGTCCTGACTGGTGTACTCATAACCCAATGAGCACCTGTATACATCTTAGGTGAACCAACTAACACCAGTGGCTTATGAGACCGGCCACCGCCCCTCGTCGGGGTCTCGAATGTATACACTAGTCTACTCTGGAGTATCGATGGCCTGTCTCGAAACTCCCACGACTAGGGACCTTTTAAGGATGTGCTTATAGACTACCAGCTCCCACGTATATGATCGCCCTCATACTGCTGGTGGTCAAGCAAGAATCCTAGGGGCTCTATCAACGTGTAATAGCGACATGTCAGGTCACCTAAAGCAGTACACGATGATAAAGATAAACCAGATAGCATACTATCATCTCGAGTAAGACTGTCCTACTGGGACAGGTCCTCCCTCAATCATTGCAATCACGTGCCTGTGATCCAATAATTGACTCTGAGGGCACTATCTCCAACATGTATCAATTAGAATAAAGTCCACAGGGAATATGAATTCCCCGATTTTTATTAACACGTCCTCCAGTTCACCCCTAGGTTTGGTGATTGATCGGTCAGCTATCTGGAGAGTACAATTGGTCGGCTTCAACTCTCCGATTCCTAATTGCTCATAAACTGAATATGGAAGCAAGTTAACACTAGCAACAAGGTCTAGTAGAGCACGGTTGATGTGTTTTTCCCCAATAGAAATGGAAATAGTAGAATATCCAGGATCCTTACGTTTCCTTGGTAATTGCTGGGGGAAAGCTGTGTCTACTGTCTTTGCCATAAAAATCTTCTTGGGCACTTGAGTCTTCCTCTTCCTAGTGCACAAGTTCTTAAGAGTTTTCGCAAAGGACGGAACTTGTTGGATGGCATCTAGGAGAGGGATGTTGGTGTTAACTTGCTTAAAAATGTTCATAATCTTCTCCATATGTGGACTCGGTGTGTTAGCCCTTAACCGATTAGGATAAGGTGCTTTAGCAATAAGTGCTGGGTCCATCATAGGAGAAGGAAGTGTGGGTAGACATGATCCCAAAAGAGGAGTGGGGATCGTCTGTGGAGGAGTAAAAGAGGTGGGCTGAAGTGGCGAGCCTTTTCGGAAACGAAGAATAGGCTCGGAAGAAGGTGATGGGGTAGAAGAACTAGGATCAGAACTATAAGTGTGTGTGTGAGGAAAGGTCTCAGCCGGGGTGTTATTGATTGATTTATCAGTATCATCAAACTCTTCCCCAACATGATTGTCAAGCACTCTTCCAGATCTCAACGTGATTGCATCCACATGATGTGAATAGCTAGGATTAGGTAAAGTTTGAGCTGGAAGTTTCCCTTTCTCTCTTGCACGCATTTCGGCTTTTAGTTGTGCAATTTGTTCTTCCATCGATTTGATATTCTCATTTTGAGAGACAATGATCTTTATCACATTCTCGACGGAAGATTGCAAACTTGCCGTCCCTTGGATGGATTGTTTCATGAAAATATCCAAGGTTTGTGCTAGTGCAGAGGTATTATCTGTACCGGTCAATTGCAAAGGACTAGACGGTGCAAAAGTGTTGGCCGGATTTTGGAAGTTTTGTGATTGGAAGGGGTGCTGACTCAATTGAAGTGGTGGCTGCTGTTGTAGTGGAGGGTCCCTTTGGAAATGATTCGTGTTTGGAACCGTGTTTTGAGATTGTGATTGGTTCCAAGCAAAGTTAGGGTGATTCCTCTAACCCTGATCATATGTGGAGGAAGATGGATCGTTTCTAGGTCTTTGAAATGCGGCATTGGTATGCTCCTGAACTTGAAACGGACATTCTTCCGTCAAGTGAGACGGATCAGAACAGCAGCCACATACAGTTTTGGAGGGTGACATTTGATTTAGGGTGGCGGCTAAAAATTTATTTTCCATAGTCTCGAGTTTCTTATGTATAGCTGTAATGTCAGCTCTAACTCCTATGGAAATATCATTGCCATCCCTAGACGATTGACTCACACCCTCCCACTGTGAAGATTTTTCAGCGAAATCTTCTAGGAATTTCCAGGCTTCCCCATCATCTTTAGTCATGAAGTTGCTTTGACACATGGATTCAAGGGTCTGTCTTGTGTTAGGATTAATGCCCTCATATATGATACGGCACAGTTCCCATCTCGGGATGCCGTGATGTGGACATTGGACTAACAGATCCTTGAAACGTTCAAGACACTTTGAAAATGTTTCATTCGGAAGCTGGGTGAATTGATAGATTTCTCTACGGACTCGAGCTGTTTTGTGATGTGGGTAAAATTTCTTAAGGAATGCTTTGACGAATTCGTCCCAATTTGAAATGGAATGTGCGGTAGTGTTATATAGCCACTTCTCGGCTAAATCGCACAAGGTGAATGGGAGAAGACGAAGACGTAAAGCATCCACAGACAACTGTGAGGTACCCATCATTGTGCATACATTTTCAAATTTTGTGATAAACACGTATGCGTCTTCAGACTCGAGACCGTGAAATTTTGGTAGAAGGTTGATGTATTGGGGTTTTATTTGAAAATTTTCCCCGTTGGCTGGTGGAATAGAAAGACAGGTGGAAAGGGGACCTCGTGTAGGATAGCATCTCTCTTGGAGAGAGATGCGAGGTGGATTCTGCGCACCAACGGACGGCGGCAGAGTAGTGGAAAAGAAGTTCGATGGAGGTGGATCCATCGATGTGGGTGTGGTGGTGGGTAAAGGAAAGGTAAATGTTGAAATACCGACTTTAGGGTCGATCAAGGAACGCGGACTTAACGGGCACTAGAATCCCGTGTCCAGCCTATCTTGCACTAAAAAGGGTTAGTACAAGTGGCAGCGTAACTTTATAATTAGGGGAATGAATGTGATTGGTGTTTGTTTTAAAAAATGATACGGATTTTTGAAAAAATGATGCAACACAACAAATGCAGCACACAAAACCCTAGAATCTAGTGGTCACCTAGGTCCGAGCTCTAGACCGCTCCTAACTGCCAAAAGACAAGTCGCAGGATAGAATCCTCCACTGCCTCTTTGTCCCCCTGTGGCCAGGTAAGTGCCAGGTAAGTGGGAAGGTACTCCACTACGTAAGTAGTGGGCCTAATTAATAACCACTAGCCTTCGAAACACTTGCCTTAGACACCACAAGAAAACGCGGATAAGCAATGAATTACCCACGGCCTTCTTCTGTCCAAAGTGAGCGCGACGGTCCTTAGAGTCATCTCTAGATTTCTTTTAATTAATTGGGGTAAATGCGGATGCAAGTTTGTGATTTTTGGGGCTTAGGAAGGGTAATGAACTCCCCACCTAATCTGGATTTGGTCTTTGCCCCTTAATTTCCGTATTAATTATGCAAACAACCAAGAATCAAAACACGCACAAATTTTATTTTGCTTTTGCGGCGCAGCAATTATTTGCAAAGAAATCTGCACAAAATGTTAGTTGGAGCTAAAAAGAGGAGAAAGGAGAAGGTAAGAAACTTACAGAGGAAAATTGGCACAGAGAGGGCTTCAAAAAGCCGCGGAACCGCCGCACTATGGGGGAAATTGCCGCGGAATCGCGGTCTCTTGAAGGGATCTCTGCAAAAAAAAATTTAGGATAATGCTTCTGTTGCTCCCCTTAGCTCTCTGAAATATTCACAAAAAATTTATCCAAGCTCCAATGATTCCAGATTTCCTCGCAATCAAATCACAACACACGTATTAGGGTTTGTGCGAGTTTAGATCTAAAAATTATAATGGAATAAATTTTTCAACTCAAATTTCAAAATACGAACAATTAGCGCACTATTCCCGGCAACGGCGCCATTTGATTGTTGATAAATTTGAGACTGTGTAAGTAAATCAAATGGTCCCCGGCAACGGCGCGATTTGATTGTTAAGAATTCTTGTTTGTGTAGTTGGAAATTGTATATAGAAATCACAACCAAAAATTATTTGACCGCAATCAACTACAGTGTCGGATGTAGATTGTAAGTGAGTGCGGATCGTCCACAGGGACAGTGTAATAGTTCGTCTTTTGAATTAGATGAATTGAAACTTTAAGGAAAAACAAAACAAAACAATTCAAGATCTATAGTTGAAGTTCAAGAATTAGAATATCTAGATCTAATAACAAGAAAAAGATAGAATCAAGAATTGATAGTTTGTTGATTTTTCCAAACCAAATATCAAGAATCGAAATGAGGCTCATAGGAATCGATCGGATCTATAGATGTGATGTAATCTTACAATTACGTATTCTTATCCTTCGATGAATTGATACTAGATCGATGATGATTGACGAGAATTAGGGATTTCTTGTGAAACTAGGGTTTCATCTTATCCCTTGTTCCTTCGTCGATATCATTCACATTCTAGCCTCTAGTAAATTCAAGAAACGATCGTAGATCCCTAATTTCGAGCGATCACAATCAAGAAAGCATCGCAACGAAACTAGCTCATCGATTCTTGAACTTGCTATGGTTTACAAAACTCATAGGACTTATAAATCGTTTTAAGATTTGTTACATCATCATTCTATTGATCGTCTCGACTCCTTTACGAGCGGAGTTTTACTCAAACATCACAACAAGAACAACAATTACAAATTGAGATCTAATCATGATGCAAGAATTAAAAGAAAGCAAGATTAAAGAATTTCACCTTTTATTTATATCAACAATTTCATTACATTCGCTCAAGAACTACAAGAGGAAGAACTCGATCGTCGATTTGGCTTCGCTCGTCTCCTTGAGTCGCGGATCGGCTTGGATCACTTGCCCGATTGAAGATCGGCTCGTCTCCTAAAAGGTTGAAGGCTTCTTGCTTGAATGGTACTCGGGATCTTGAATTTGGAGTGGAATTAGGGTTAGGGTTTCGCACAAGTCTTGTCACTAAACTTGTGGAAGAAAATGGTGTATTGAGCAACCTCAACCCTTAGATCTAGGCTCCTATTTATAGATCTCAAAACCCTAGATCTAGGAATTTAAATTTGAATTTCCCTCCAAAAGTTTGTTAGCAAGATTTGAATTTCCCTCCAAAAGTTTGTTGAGGAGAAGCTTCTAGATGTGATTAGTTAGGAGGGAGCTTCTAGAAATAGTTTGTTAGGAGCTTAATTAAGATTAGCCTTGCTTAATCTTCTTTGCTGATCTAGAAGAAGCTTCGAGGGTTTTCTGGAATTTGCTATATGTGAGATGACTGTGGGCCTTGAGAGAAAAGTTTTGCAGCAAAAATGGGGAGCTAAAGCCTTGGAACCGCCGCGGATCCGCGGCCCAAGCAGGCTCTGGCCGCGGATCCGCGGCTCTTTGTGGGCCTTGGGCTTCCATATTTTCTGGTAACTCCCTATATAATATTTGGGCCTTGTTTCCATGTGTTGAATTTTGTAATTACTTCTGCATTGCTACCAGATCTGCATCTTTTGAGTTGGCGTAATTTTGATCAGCTCTTTGGCTTTTCTTCCGGATTTTCCTGCACAGACTCAAGACAAGTGTTGCACAATATAGGGATGATGCGATGCCATGATAAACACACAATTTCCTCAGAAATGTCGGTTTTAGAGTCTAACACATGCAATCTGATATTTCAGGACTGTTTTGCTAATATGTGAAATATGAATACCGAACACTTCTAAATGAGTGCAAATGATAGAGAAATTGCCGTATTAAAAATACATTATTTTTGACTGATCAACATGGTAGTCCATAAGTACACCCTTCAAGGTCCCTAGTCGTGGGTGTATCGAGACAGGGCATCGGTATACCAGAGTAGACTAGCGTATTCCTTCTCGACCCATACAGATGGGCGATGGATGATCCCATATCCATTGGTGTTTGACATCAGAGATGATATACGGGTGCTCAGTGGAGACTGGGTACACTGGACGGACTCGCCGAGAACTCCCAGATGGTATTATACCTTACGTCAGATGGCAGTTCTCTGGTGACACTGGTACAGAGTAGTCTGTTGACCCGAGATCGTCATAGAGTCTTGTGTGATTCCCACTGTGCTTTGATTTCCACCTTACCACGTCCAAGAGGGCGTGCAAAACGGTGGTTTTTGGGTACAGTCCTGAATCACATGGAGGCAATGAGCGATAGGAGGGGATTCGTCTCTCCCGGTATAGGGAGTTGATGTTGCGCAGTGTTCGATTGGCTATAACCGGAAATCCCTGGCCAGGGTTGCTGAGATTTACTGGTAAGTGTTACCAGTAGTTTCTCGAACTGTTATAGACTTCATATCGACACGACTTATCGAGCTATTGGGGTCTGACGTTTACCACCCGTAGGCGAGATATTCGACATATCAGACGACGAGACCGGACTGTACAGTATATGTTACTGGTTGGATTTACAGGAGTATGAGCGGGCTTGCTCGTCGATCTTCTGATCGCTCAATACCCGGGTGGTCGTTACGTTTAGCAGATCGCTTGCGGCTTGTGGGTGTTTGATATGATCATCACCTGCTGCCGGCGTATTGACGAGTCTTTACAGTCCTACACAGAGGTTTCCTGGCTCAAGCGAAACGAAATAGGAGCGCATATGAGATATGTGCGGGATCGATAATAATGCGTGTATGTGATACCGTATTCTATTCTCGCGAAGAATGTATCGATTGGTTGTATGCGATATAACCTAGTTATCGAATCAAGGATTGAATCGATAAGCCGATACATTGGATATTAGTCGGTCATATGCGATATGACCGGATCGTTAAATCAAGTGTTGATTTAATGATTTAATGTATAATTATATATTTGATATATTACTTTACATTAACTAATATTTGTTCACCTTAAATGGATTTTCTCACTTGATGTGCACAAGTAGTATATGTGATATATTTTTGTGCACTAGTTTGTATCATGTTTGATGATACATGCAAACTTAGGTGTATGTTTGTATTAAACCATGGTTAGTTAATGGTTAGGGTTTCATTTGATTTATTTGCTTATTTATTTATTCATTTATTCTTTTTAGAAAGAAATAAAATGGTGGCTAACTTTGGATTATCTTTGAAGCTTCATGAAGCTTTGAAATGGTTGACCATTTTGTTTCTTTCCTTAACCCTAACCATTCACTTTAACCTTAAGTTATTCTCTACACCTAACTATGGTTGCAAATATGATAAGTATCATATTATTTCCTTTTTTTAAAAAATACTTATCATATTCATCTTCATCTTCTTCTTCTTCATCAAGAAGAAGAAAGCTTGCAACCTTCAATGGTGACTTGATGAAAAGAGTGAGAAATCCAATTCTAAAGTGAAGCCACTTCCTATTTCTTCATCCTCTACCATTTTCCAAAGTAGTATAGGGTGTTTTCTTCACAAGTTTCATGACTTGGTGAAGTTGGAGCTTGATCTTGTGTTGCCTCGACGTAGATCATCTTCGGCATCGAAGTCGACGACCTAGCCCGCCCATTTTTCCGATGAAGCCGATGCTAGAGTCCGGGATCCGATGATCGCAGCGAGGGGACATCTTCACGGAGCTATGGAGGTGGAGGACCGGATCTACAAAGGTTGTATTTCCGTTTACTCTTAGTTAAATTGTTAACTAGTTGCTTGTTTCGCCTAATCTCTAGTTAACGATCCGTATTAGGGTCTCTCGGCACTTGTAAAATTTGAAATTGGCATGGTTGATACCTTGTGAGACCTCATTAGTGTGCCTAGGAACCCTACAGTGGTATCAGAGCCTAGCTAGAGCCTTAGGCGATGTGTAGACGATGTTAGAAACCCGATCGAACCCGAAACCCTATTCCGAGACCACTCTCTGTCCAATTTTTGAAAATGTGGATTTTTCTATATTAAAAATATGCAGAAAAATAAGCAGGGATTTATAAGAATTACTGTGAAAAACGAGGTCGTAATTCCATCAAACCGCCGCGGAACCGCGGTCTTAGCCCACGTGGCGCGGCGGTTCCGCGGCCGTTCTGTTGCATCGTTGACCAAAATTTGCACAGTAATGTTTATATTTGACTGCTGTATTTTCTGGGATATTTTAACTTTTACTCAAGAGTTGAGTTTTCTGGGGTTGTTTTGGGAACTCGTGGATTCGATCGGATTGTCTATTCTTGTCTATGTATTTTCCGGATAATTATTGAATATGTTAAAAAGTTCGACCGGATATAAATACCCACTTTTTCCCCTGCCGGGAAATTTCCAATTGTTGGATTTTTCCGTAGTTTAATGATGTTCTAAGTAGTGCAAGTAACGCGATGGTCCCTCTAGAAGATAACAAACCTTAACTCGATTATGTGACCGTCTTGAACTGCCCTTTGAACCTCAGGGTTTTGGGCAGTACGGCGTGCCACATGTGAGGCGTTGGCTTGACCCTTCTACGGCTGGACTGTTGGTACTGAGGCAAGAAGTGAATGTTTTAAGCTTATTTCATGTGTTGATCTGTTTCGGGAAAACTTAGGTGTTTGATTGTTCGATCGGAAAGTTTAACATTTTCTATTTATCTGGAATGTGATACAATAATTGGAATTCATAAGTAGTTATGAGATAACTGAATGAATATTATAAATCTAGCGGTTTAGTCTCAAATGATTGGTTGCCACGGAATTTTGATGCGATCAAAAGTCCGTCGCAATCACGTAGTGTACGCGGATATTCGCCGATAAACTTAATAGACAGCCATGCCCCATAGCCCCGACCAAGTGGCTGTAGGAGAACCCCGTCGCCGAAAGCATCCGTTCGGGCGATCACGGTAGCGGTGTTCCGCCTTGGTGCACTTCGTCGACGGTATCTGGGGTGCGGCCGTCTACTAAAGTTTGCGATGAGCATTCGATCAGGATGTCGGGAATCTTGTTGAATTGCCCGACTTGATATTGAAAAGAGTTTTCGATATTGAGAATAAAATGCGGGGTTTATAATTGTTAGGCATGCGATATCTAAGGGATTCATTTGATTAGGCATGCGATGTCTAAAGAGATTGCGGATTCCAACCGTTGTAGTTTTACACTTTCTTTTCTGTGACCGTAAGTGTAATATGTGATATCGCCGGTTTCGTTGCTATATGTCAACGACAATTGGGATACGCATGTTTACTTACGTTGATGACATGTGATGTTATGTGTTGCTGGATATGTTATATTGGATCGTCGTGTTTGAATAGCCGGGGGTTTTATGTGAGATGAGTGTTTTTCATTTTCATTCATGTAAAAACTTGTATGTAATATTCTTTTATTGGGGCACTTCCAGGTTGCGGAAGATGTCACCATTTGTATATTATTTACTTTTCCGCACTAGGATAGACCCAAGGAGGAGAGCACAAGTAACCGGGTTCTGGAGTTCAGTGGGAGACCAACTCGAGGAGTCGAGTCCGGGTCTCCTAACTCCAGAATTGGTAGGGTTGCTTGCCGCTCTCGTAGGGGTCTAGGGGTGTGGGTTTGGCTATTCATGACGACCGTGGAATACGTGTTTTATACTGGCTCGTATTGAAAACACGGACGTCCTAGTATATCCAATGTTTCATATGATTCTTCTGCTGCGATATCTGTGATGTGATCATGTGATATGTTCTGTGATAAATACTGTATATAGTATTTATGATATATTATATAGACGTTACTTATGTTTTACAGCCGCGCTAGCCCTGCCCCGCTCTACAGTTAGTTACCTAACCTAACGGTGCACGAGGGGACATCGAGGCGAATGCGGATGGCATAAGTGTACGTCGTATTTATCTTTGATGTTTGGGTACTTAAATGATGGGACTTCATTAATGAGATTAATGAAATAAAAGAAACCTAAAGATGTTGTAGAATCGAATTTCAAAAATAAAACAGGTAGCTACAGTTCTTGCTTTGCACAGAGGTATATGTGATATATCCTGCACCTTATTCGATGAGGAAAGGGCCGACGATCCCTTCACCGGGAGTGACCCCTTTAGCAATAACTGGCAGATGCTACACACTCGGTTTGTCTTTTGATAGCTTCTATAGTTTCTTCTTTGCACAATGATATAAATGATATATCCCGCACCTCATTCGACGAGGAAAGGGCCGACAATCCCTTCACCGTGAGTGACCCCTTTAGCAAAACTAGAAAAGCCTCAAAAACACTCCATTTTAAAATCATTCGATCCTACAACGATAGCAAGTTCATTACGCAATAGGTTTTCAGAAAAACTTGTCGTAGCCCTCTGTCATTTCAGATAAGTAGTAGTTAGTATTCGTGCTGCGTTTGTTGGCCTTTGTCAAGGCGTAGTGTGCGGTAGCTGACTGGTGCTTATCTGCTTATGCATATGATGCAGATTGGGTTAGGGTAGTCGTGCGACCTTGTTGGCCTTTGTCAAGGGTCGTGCGGGTGGGTTTAATTCAATCAGGAAATGACGGGTTGAACTTGACTAGCATCCTATGGTTTGTTGGCCTTTGTCAAGGTCATAGGAGGTTAGGGGGAAAATATTATCGGGAATTTCAAGTGTTGAAATTTGCAATGAGATTGCATACCTTCTATAAGATAGTTGGATCCCGATACCCGCTGCGAGTAAGAGTTACTCCTGGGAGAGTTTTACACATTACAATTAGCCGATCAAGTAGGTGTCTAGAAAGGTGTCAACGAGGTTACGCCTCTGGGAAAACGAGGTTTACATTAATTAGGTCCGTGCGAAAGCACGGGGAACCTCCCTCAAAGTACCGACACTGGCCTGGCTGAATGATTGGCGAACTTGTAGTGTGTAATTAATCTCGGCTAGTCTTTCCTTTTAGGGTTTGAAGGAAGATTTGATAAAAACAGTGGGAGCCATCCTGATTAGATAAAATAATAACCAATCTATTCTTGAAAGAGCGCACGCTGAGTGTTTTCTTCTCTCTCTCTCCTGGTAGCGACCATATCACGCCTTAATCATGATAATAATACGGAATATTAACCGAACCCGCTTGTTATACTGAGCTGGGGAACGTTGGTCCCGCTCCAACTTATAATTGTTATAAGACAGAGCAGGAAATTGGTGATTACCAGAATTCCCGTGCCGCCCAAACGAAGAAAGTGCATACTGATGCATCATCTTCGTGTGTGTTCATTATACAGAACTGTTTCTCAGTATTCTTTACGTCCTGGATATGAGATACCGGATCAGGATCCCGCATATGTAATTTGTTACATGGGCTACAGATAGGTAAAGAACTGAGAACGGGTGATAAGTTTCATGAGACAGAAAACGGGGCAAGTGTTGCAGCCAAGTCTGTTGGTCACTGTCACCCTGTATTACCAATACATTGATTCTAAACGAATGTTATTAGATACCGAACTTGATATACAAAATCATATCACTCTCTTTATTAGTAAAGAAATGATAAAATTTTGTATTGTTGGATAATGTTTTGAACATTTCCTATATCAAAAGTTGATCGGTTCAGGCACGTTATCTAAATGCATTGATGTTTTAAATCAAACTACAGTTTTTAGTATACAGAACACACACAAGAGGAAGAGTTCAGAAATGAACGAATCATTCTTGAGGCATTGTAGACTAGGTCATATCAATGTGACCCGACTAGCTGAAGTTACATTTAGATGCATATTTAAATCAGTTTGAATTTACATCTTGTGAAACTTGCCAGTCATGTCACAAAGATATAATGACACCAGCTCTGTTTATTGGAAACAGAGAAAGAGTTAGTGAACTCTTGGGATGATACATGTTGATGTATAAAGGTCCCCCGTCTACACATGCGAAGACCAGTTTTTTGTACTTCATTACATTCTCTGATGATCTCTCAAGATTCAGACATATGTTCCTGTTGAAACACAAGTCCGAACCTTTTGAGATATTCACAGAATATAAGTTAGAAGTAGAGAACCAAAATACGGGTAAAAGTATTATGTCCTTTGATGTGATCAAGGAGGAGAATACTTGAGCATGGAATTCCTGGACTATTCTAAGAATGAGATTCTCTCTCAGCAATACTCCTCCGTATACACCATAGCACGATGGTATATCGGGGTGGAGCAATAACAACCAATGTGATATGGTGTGCTCTATGATGAGTACTAGTGAGTTTCCTATTTCCTTTTACGGAGTTATGCACTTATGAAGTTGCATACCTATTGAATAGGGTTCGAATCAGATCACACCCTACCACTCCATATGAGATATGGTACGGGAAAAGCCCATATCTTAAGCTAGTTAAGATTTAGGGTTGTCCGGCCTATGTCTAAAAGCAAAATCCGGACAAGCTCGAGGCAAGGTCAGTCATGTAGAACTGGAAAGGTTCCAGCTATGCAAACTACAGCAGATGATTTGGTAGAACCAAAGGATTCAGTAGATTCCAACGAACCTCAGCCTCTCCGCCGATCTAGTAGGGTTCCTCACCCACCTGAGAGTTACTTCGGTTTCTCTATGACAGTGGGAGTGAGGATTGCATCATGAGATGATGACCCAACTAGTTTCGAGCAGGCCATCGAGAGTAGGGACTCTGTAAGAATGGCTTGATGCTTAGCGATCTGAGATGGAATCCTTATACACCAACAAAGTATGGACTTTAGTTGCTTTATCTGAAGGGTTAAATCCCCATCAGGAGCAAGTTTATCTTGAGAAGATTACTTGTTGTACTTGGAAAAGTTGAGACTTTCAAAGCTAGACTTGTTAAAGGATTTCTTCATCGACCAGGCATGGATAATGATGATACCTTTTTCCAGTGGCTATGCCTAAGTCCATCCAGATCCTACTTGCCACGGCTACATACTATGACTACGATATCTGGCGGTTGGATGCCATGACAGCTTTTCTAAATAATGTTTTAGAAGAGGGCGTCTATAAGTACACAGCCAGAGGGCTTCGTAGACAGTGGCAGCATGGGAAACGTGCACAAGTTGCTTTACAGATTAAAGCTGGCATCGCGGAGTTGGAACGTCTGTTTGGATGTGTTAGTCAAAGAGTTTGACATCATCAAAATTGTAGATGAACCTTGTATAAACGAAAAGGTAGTAGGGAGTATGGTGGTGATCCTCGTAGAGTACGTGGATGACATACTCTTGATAGGGAAGGAGTTTCTTATGCTACGCTTGGTCAATCTCCGCTTATCACAATGATTCTCCATATAGGATCAAAGTGATACCTCCTAAATCCTGGATTTTGGATCTATGAGATAGATCTAATTGGATGTTAGGAGACTTACTAGTTGTAGTGAGATGGTATCAGTTGATCCTGGGGAAAATCACTGTAAAGGTTCCAGGGTGATAAGGACGACTGAATGTCAGTCACAGGCATTGTCTTAACCCTAAGTGGAGGGACGGTATGTTGGAAGAGTTCCAAGCTAGATACCGTGGCTTACTAGACAATAAAGGCAGGATACATCGCTACTTAAGATACTACCAAAGAGGCAGTCTGGATGTATATTTGTTCATGAGTTGAACTTAGTTCCTCCCATTGTGTGACAATGGAGTTGCGGCTTATACCAAGGAACGTCCGTCCCATCAGTGATCCAAACATATTCTAAGGCAGTATCACCTGATCATGGAGATGGTTGATCTCCAGGGTGATCGAGGTTAGGAGAACAGACTCAGAGGACAACACGGCGGATCCACTCACAAAGGCCTTTTCCCAGAGAGAGACTTTTATGGGATGGTTGAGTATGAGATACTATAACCACTGCTATCAGATGACCCTAGTGCAAGTGGGAGATTGTTAGTTATATGTATGCCCTAGAGGCCATTACTATACATAGGATGTATATTGTAGTGGATGCTTGGACATATATAGGGAGGACTTTCTTGCTCGACATGATAGTATGCTATCTGGTTGATCTTTACCTTAACGTGTACACTGATTGTCTCTCTGTTACATGTTGGTAAAGCCCATAGGATGTGTACTTGACTACCTGGACTATGATGCGGATCATACTAGTTGGGACATGGTAGTCCATAAGTACACCATTCAAGGTCCCTAGTCGTGGGTGTATCGAGACAGGGCATCGGTATACCAGAGTAGACTAGCGTATACCTTCTCGACCCATACAGATGGGCGATGCATGATCCCATATCCATTGGTGTTTGACATCAGAGATGATATACGGGTGCTCAGTGGAGACTGGGTACACTGGACGGACTCGCCGAGAACTCCCAGATGGTATTATACCTTACGTCAGATGGCAGTTATCTGGTGACACTGGTACAGAGTAGTCTGTTGACCCGAGATCGTCATAGAGTCTTGTGTGATTCCCACTGTGCATTGATTTCCACCTTACCACGTCCAAGAGGGCGTGCAAAACAGTGGTTTTTGGGTACAGTCCCGAATCACATGGAGGCAATGAGCGATAGGAGGGGATTCGTCTCTCCCGGTATAGGGAGTTGATGTTGCGCAGTGTTCGATTGGCTATAACCGGAAATCCCTGGCCAGGGTTGCTGAGATTTACTGGTAAGTGTTACCAGTAGTTTCTCGAACTGTTATAGACCTCATATCGACACGACTTATCGAGCTATTGGGGTCTGACGTTTACCACCCCTAGGCGAGATATGCGACATATCAGACGACGAGACCGGACTGTACGGTAAGTGTTACTGGTTGGATTCACAGGAGTATGAGCGTGCTTGCTCGTCGATCTTCTGATCGCTTAATACCCGGGTGGCCGTTACGTTTAGCAGACCGCTTGCGGCTTGTGGGTGTTTGATATGATCATCACCTGCTGCCGGCGTATTGACGAGTCTTTAGAGTCCTACACAGAGGTTTCCTGGCTGAAGCGAAACGAAATAGGAGCGCCTATGAGATATGTGCGGGACCGAGAATAATGCGTGTATGTGATACCGTATTCTATTCTCGCGAAGAATGTATCGATTGGTTGTATTCGATATAACCTAGTTATCGAATCAAGGATTGATTCGATAAGCCGATACATTGGATATTAGTCGGTCATATGCGATATGACCGGATCGTTAAATCAAGTGTTGATTTAATGATTTAATGTATAATTATATATTTGATATATTACTTTGCATTAACTAATATTTGTTCACTTTAATTGGATTTTCTCACTTGATGTGCACAAGTAGTATATGTGATATATTTTTGTGCACTAGTTTGTATCATGTTTGATGATACATGCAAACTTAGGTGTATGTTTGTATTAACCATGGTTAGTTAATGGTTAGGGTTTCATTTGATTTATTTGCTTATTTATTTATTCATTTATTCGTTTTAGAAAGAAATAAAATGGTGGCTAACTTTGGATTATCTTTGAAGCTTCATGAAGCTTTGAAATGGTTGACCATTTTGTTTCTTTTCTTAACCCTAACCATTCACTTTAACCTTAGTTTATTCTCTACACCTAACTATGGTTGCAAATATCATAAGTATCATATTATTTCATTTTTTTTAAAAAATACTTATCATATTCATCTTCATCTTCTTCTTCTTCATCAAGAAGAAGAAAGCTTGCAACCTTCAATGGTGACTTGATGAAAAGAGTGAGAAATCCAATTCTGAAGTGAACCCACTTCCTATTTCTTCATCCTATACCACTTGCCAAAGTAGTATAGGGTGTTTTCTTCACAAGTTTCATGACTTGGTGAAGTTGGAGCTTGATCTTATGTTGCCTCGACGTAGATCATCTTCGGCATCGAAGTCGACGACCTGGCCCGCCCATTTTTCCGATGAAGCCGATGCCAGAGTCCGGGATCCGATGATCGCAGCGAGGGGACATCTTCACGGAGCTATGGAGGTGGAGGACAGGATCTACAAAGGTTGTATTTCCGTTTACTCTTAGTTAAGTTGTTAAATAGTTTCTTGTTTCGCCTAATCTCTAGTTAACGATCCGTATTAGGGTCTCTCGGCACTTGTAAAATTTGAAATTGGCATGGTTGATGCCTTGTGGGACCTCATTAGTGTGCCTAGGAACCCTACAACTAAAAGCAAGCAAACTACTTTGCTACTAAGTGAAAGGGATTACAACCTTTGTAGATCCGGTCTTTCACTTCTAAAGCTCCGAGTTGACGTCCCTTCGCTGCGATCATCGGGATCCCAGACTCTAGCGATGGTTTCTTCGGAGAAATGAGCGGGCTAGGTCGTTGACTTCGAGACCGAAGATGATCTACGTCGAGGAGACTCAAACTCAAGCTCCATCTTCACTTGGTCATGAACTTTGTGAAGAGAACACCCTATACTATATGGCAAGTGGTAGAGGATGAAGAAATAGGAAGTGGGCTCACTTTAGAATTGATTTTCTCACACTTTTTCTCATGGCACCATTAGAGCTAGCAAGCTTTTCATGGAGTGTGATGAAGAAGAAGAAGAAAGAATTATCTTCATATGAATTAATTCACTCAATAATGTAACCATGGGTGAGTTAAGCTATCATGCTTAACTCATGTATAGAATTGGCCAAGGTATTAGGTTAAGGGTTAGGTTAAAGAATATCAAGAGAAATGACAAAAGAGTGGACTTTGTCAAAGTTTCTCCAAGCTTCTCCAAGCTTGATAAATTTGACTAAGTTCAATTCTTTTGTTAAATCTTAAGATAAAACAATAACCCTAATCTTAAACCTAATCTTGGTATAAGTCTCATACACCCATCTTGTGTGTATCATCAAGTATGACACAAATATATATCATATATACACTTATGCACAAACTAGTGAGAAAACAAATCTTAAGTGAGCAAATACTAGTTAATGTAATGTAATATATCAAATATATAATTATACATTAAATTATTAAATCAACTCTTGATTTAATAATCCGGCTATAACCGACTAATATCTAAAAGTAACAACTTATCGAATCAACACTTGATCCGATAACCCGGCTATATCGCATACAACCGATCAATGTCACAAATCGCGAGAATAGAACACGGTATCTCATATAGTTTCAACCTTGGTCCCGCACATATCACATATGCGCTCCTACTCCATTTCGCTTGAGCCAGGAAACCCCTGTGTAGGACTCTAAAGACTCGTCAATACGCCGGCAGTAGGTGATGATCATAACAAACACCCACAGGCCGCAAGCGGTCTGCTAAACGTAACGGCCACCCTGGTATTGAGCGATCAGAAGATCAACGAGCAAGCCTGCTCACACTCCTGTGAATCCAATCAGTAACACTTACCGTACAGTCCGGTCTGTTCGTCTGATATGTCGCATATCTCGCTTAGGGGTGGGAAACGTCAGACCCTTGCAGCTTGATATGTCATGCCGATGTAAGGTCCATAACAAGCGTGAGACTACTGATAACTCTTACCAGTAAATCACTACAACCCTGGCCAGAGATTTCCAGTTATGGCCAGTCGAGCATAGCGCAATATCAACCCCCAATACCGGGAGAGACGAATCCCCTCCTATCGCTCATTGCCTCCATATCAATCGGGACTGTACCCAAAAACCACCTGTTTGCACGACTCAGTAGAGCCATGGTAGGGTGGAAATCAAAGCACGGTGGGAGACACACAAGACTCTAAGACGATCTCGGGTCAATAGACTAAGCTGTACCAGTGTCACCAGAGAACTGCCATCTGACGTGAGGTATAATACCATCTTGGAGTTCTCGGCGAGTCCGTTCAGTGTACCCAGTCACCACTGAGCACCCACATACCATCTCTGATGTCAAACACCAATGGATATGGGATCATCCATCGCCCATCACATGGGTCGAGAAGATATATGCTAGTATACTCTGGAATATCGATGCCCCGTCTCGATATTCCCACGACTAGGAACATTGAAGGGTGTACTCATGGACTACCCAGGCCCCACTAGTATGATCTACATCATAGTCCTGCAAGTCGAGTACACATCCTAAGGGCTTTATCAGCATGTAATAGAAAGACAGTAAGTATACATGTTAAGATAAAGAGCAACCAGATAGCGTACTATCATGTCGAGCAAGAAAGTCATACCTATATATGTCCCAGCATCCACTACAATATACATCATATGTATAGTAATGGCCTCTTGGGCATACATATAACTAACAATCTCCCACTTGCAATAGGGCCATCTGTAGCAGTGGTTGCAGTATCTCATACTCAACCATCCCATAAAAGTCTCTCTCTGGGAAAAAGCCTTTGTGAGTGGATCCGCCGTGTTGTCCTCTGAGTCTACTCTCCTAACCTCGATCACCCTGGAGATCAACTATCTCCATGATCAGGTGATACTGCCTTGGAATATGTCTGGGTCACTGATGGGACCGGGGTTCCTGGGCCAAAGCCACACTTCCATTGTCACACAATGGCAGGAACCTAGTTCATCTCATGAACTAATATACACCCAAACTGCCTCTTTGGTAGTATCTTTGATAGCGATGTCACCAGCCTTTATCGTCTAGTCTGCCATGGTATCTCAGCTTGGAACTCTTCCAACATACCGTCCCTCCACTGAGGGTAAAGACAATGTCTGCGACTGACATTCAGTCGTCTTTATCACCCTGGAACCTTTCGAGTGATTCTCCCCAGGATCCATTGATACCATCTTACTACACCTAGTGAGAATCCTAACATCCATTTAGATCTATCTTATAGATCCAAAACCCAAGATTTAGGAGGTATCACTTTGATCTTATATGGAGAATCCTTGTGATAAGAGGAGATTGACCGTGCGTAGCATAGGAAACTCTTTTCCCATCAAGAGTATGTTGTCCACGTACAATACGAGAATGACCACCTTACTCTCTACTACCTTTTGTATGTACAAGGTTCATCTATTATTTTGATGAAGTTAAACTCTTTGACTACTACATCAAAACAGACGTTCTAACTCCGCGATGCCTTCTTTATCCGGTAGAGCAACTTGCACACGTTTCCACTGCTCCCACTGTTTACGAAGCTCTCTGGCTGTGTACTTATAGACATTCTCTTCTAAATCAATATTTAGAAAAGCAGTCATGACACCCAACCACCAGATATCGTAATCATGGTATGTAGCAATGGCAAGTAAGATCCATATGGACTTAAGCACAGCCACTGGAAAAGGTTTCATCATTATCTATACCTGGTCGATGACGAAAACCTTTAACAAGTCTAGCTTTGAAAGTCTCAACTTTTCCATCTACACCAAGTAATCTTCTCAAGATATACTTGCTCCTGATGGGGATTTAACCTTTCAGATATTGCAAACAATGTCCATACTTTGTTGGTGTACATGGATTCCATCTCAGATCGCTAAGCATCCAGCCATTCTTATAAAGTCGCTACTCTCGATGGCCTGCACGAAACTAGTTGGGTCATCATCTCATGATGCATTCCTTGCTCCCACTGTCATCGAGAAACCGAAGTATCTCTTAGGCGGATGAGGAACCCTACCAGATCGGCGGAGAGGCTGAAGTTCATCGGGGACTATAGAATCATTTGGTTCTGTCAAATCATCAGCTGTAGTTTGTATAGCTGGAAATCCTTCCAGTTCTACAGAACTGACTTTGCCTCGATCTTGTCCGAATTTTGCTTTTGACATAGGCCGGACAACCCTAAATCTTAACCTACTTAAGAGATGGGTTCTTCCCATACCATATCTCATATGGAGTGGTAGGCACTGATTTGATTCGAACCCAATTCAATAGGTATGCAGCTTCTCAAGTGCATAACCCCCAAAAGGAAATAGGTAACTCAGTAGTACTCATCATAGAGCGCACCATATCAAATAGGGTGCGATTGCTCTGCACCGATACACCGTTGTACTGTGGTGTATTCAGAGGAGTAACACTGAGAGAGAATCTAATTCTCCTTTAGAATAGTCCAAGAATTCCATGCACAAGTATTCTCCTCCCTGATCTCATCATAGGACATAATACTTATACCTGTATTGGTTCTCTACTTATTACTTATATTCTTTGAATTTCTCAAAAGTTTCAGACATGTGTTTCAACAGGATCATGTGTCCAAATCTTGAGAGATCATCAGTGAATGTGAGGAAGTACAAAGGACCGTCCTGGCATATGTAGACTGGGGACCTTCAAACATCACTATGTATCAGTCCTAAGAGTTCACTAACTTTTTCTCTGTTTTGAGTAAACAGAGCTATGGTCATCTTATCTTTGTGACATGACTGGCAAGTTTCACAAGATGTAAATTCAAACTGATTTAAATATGCATCTAATATGTAACTTTAGCTAGTCGGGTCACATTGATATGACCTAGTCTACAATACCTCAAGAAGGAATCGTTCATTTCTGAACTCTTCCTCTTGTGTGTGTTCTGTACGTTAAGAACTGTGGTCTGATTTAGAATGTATATGCTTTTAGATAACGTGCCTGAACCGATCAACTCTTGATATAGGAAATGTTTAAAAACATTATCCAACAATACAAAATTATATCCTTCTTTAGTAAATAAAGAGACTGATATGATGTTGTATATCAGGTTCGGTATCTTATAATATTCATTCAGAATCAGTGTATTCTGGTAATACAAAGTGATAACTGCCAACTCTTTGGCTGCAACAATTGCACTATTTCCAATTCTTGAAATTTATCACCCGTTCTCAGTTCTCTACCTTTCTGTAGCCCATGTAACGGATTATATTTGCGGGATCCTGATCCGGTATCTAATACCCAGGACGTAGAGGATACAGAGAAACAGTTCTTTGTAATGAACACACCCGAAGAAGATGCGTCGTCATGCACTTTCTTCATTTGGGTGGCATGGGAATCCTGGTATTCCCCTATTTCTTGCTCATTCTTATAACAATTATAAGTTGGAGCGGGACCAACGTTCCCCAGCTCAGTATAACAAGCGGGTTCGGTCAATACATCCATATTATTATCTTGATTAAGGCGTGACATGGTCGCTACCTGGAGAGAGAGAGAAGAAAACACTCTGCGTGCGCTCTTGCAAGATTAGATTGGTTATACATTTTATCTAATCAGGATGGCTCCCACTGTTTCTACCAAATCTTCCTTCAAACCTTAAAAGGAAAGACTAGCCCGGATTAATTACACTCTACAAGTTCGCCAATTTTTCAGCCAGGCCAGTGCCGGTACTTTGAGGGAGGTTCCCCGTGCTTTCGCACGGACCTAATTAAAATAAACCTCGTTTTCCCAGGGGCGTAACCCCGTTGACATCTTTCTAGACACCTACTTGATCGGCTAATTGTAAAGTGCAAAACTCTCCCAGGAGTAACAATTACTCGCAGTGGGTATCGTGATCCAACTATCTCATAGAAGGTATGCAATCTCATTGCAAATTTCAACACTTGAAACTCCCGATAAAGGTTTTTACCCCTAACACTTATGACCTTAACTATGGTCAACAAATCATAAGCACTAGTCAAGCTCTACCCGTCATTTCGTGATTAATTAGACCCACCCACATGACCCTTAACTAAGTTCAACAAAGTCACGCGACTGTCCTAACTAATCGCATCATATGCGATGTAGGAAGACATCACTTAGCTACCGTACACTGTGCCTTGACTATGGTCAACAAACACAGCACGAATACTAAGTACTCTACTTCCTAAAATGACGGAGGGTTGCGGATGGTTTTTTAATAAAACTTTTAACGCTTTGAACTTGATCTCGCTGCAGAATCAAATGGTTTTTAAATGGAGTGTTTTTGAGGCTTTTGCTAGTTTCGCTAAAGAGGTCACTCCCGGTGAAGGGATCTCGGCTCTTTCCTCGTCGAATGAGGTGCATGATATTCACAATACCACTATGCAAAACAAGAACTAGAAAAGCAGTCAAAAGACAAACCAATGGTTGTAGCATCTGCTAATTATTGCTAAAGAGGTCACCCCCGGTGAAGCGATCTCGGCTCTTTCCTTATCGAATAAAGTGCTGGATGTTCTACAAGGAACACCGCTATGCAAAGCAACAACTAGAGCTACCTAATTTTTTGAAATTCGATTCCACAACATCTTTTAGGTTTATTTTCTTTCATTAATCTCATTAATGAATGTCCCATTATTTAAGTCCACCTAAACATCACAGATAAATACAACGTACACTTATGCATCCGCATTCGCCTCGATGTCATGTCTGCACCGTTAGGTTAGGTAACTAACGGCAGAGCGGGGCAGGGCTAGCGCGGGTGTAAAACATAAGCAACGTCTATATAATATATCATATATACTATATACAATATCTATCTGAACATATCACATGATCAGATCACAGATAACGCAGCAGAAAATATCATATGAAATATTGGATATACTAGGACGTCCGAGTTTTATTTTGAGCCTGTATAAAACACGGATTCCACGGTCGTGATGAATAGCCAATCCCACACCCCTAGACCCCTACGAGAGTGGCAAGCAACCCTACCAATTCTAGAGTTAGGAGACCCGGACTCGACTCCTCGAGATGGTCTCCCACTGGACCTTAGAACCCGGTTACTTGTGCTCCCCGCCTTGGGTCTATCCTAATGCGGAAAACTAAATAATATACAATGGTGACAACATCCACAACCCGGAAGTGCCCCAATAAAAGAATATTACATACAATGAATTTTACATGAATGAAAATGAAAAACTCTCATCTCACATAAAAACCCCCGGCTATTCAAACACGACGATCCAATAGAACATATCCAGCAACACATAACATTACATGTCATCAATGTAAGTATGCATACACCGATTGTTGTCGACGTATAGCAACGAATACCGGTGATACAACTACATACTACACTTACGGTCACAGAAAAGAAAGTGTAAAATTACAATAGTTGGAATCCGCAACCTCCTTAGACATCACATGCCTAATAATTATAAACCTCGCATTTTAGTCTCGTTATCGAAAACTCCTTTCAATGTCAAGTCGGGCAATTCAACAAGATTCCTGACATCCTAAACGAATGCTCGTCGCAAACTTTAGTAGACGGCCGCACGCCCGATACCGTCGACGAAGTGCACTAAGGCGGAACACCGCTGCCGCAAGCACCCGAACGGATGCTTTTGGCGACGGGGTTCTCCTACAGTCACTTGGTCGGGGCTATGGGGCGTGGCTATCTATTAAGTTTACCCGGCGAGTATCTGCGTACGCAACGTGATTGCGACGGACTTTTGATCACATCAAAATCCCGTGGCAGCCGATCAAGTGAGACTAAACTGCTAGATTTATAACATTGAAATCTGTTATCTCATAACTACTTGTGGATTCCAAATATTGTATCACATTCCAGATAAATAGGCAATGTTAAACTTTTTGATCGAATAATCAAACACCCAGGTTTTCCCAAATAGCTCAACACTTGAAATAAGTTTAAAAACATCCATTTCATGCCACAGTACCAACGGTCCAGCCGTAGAAAGGTCAAGGCAACGCCTCACATGTGGCAAGCCGTACTGCCCCAAACCCTAAGGTTCAAAAGGCAGTTCAAGACGGTCACATAATCGAGTTAAGGTTTGTTGTCTTCTAGAGGGTCCATCGCGTTACTTGCACGACTTAGAACGTTCTTAAACTACGGAAAAATTCAATACTTGGAAATTTCGCGGCAAGGGAAAAAGTGAAATATTGATATCCGGTCGAACCTTTTAACACGTTCTAAATTACCCGGACAAAATAAACAAAGTTAAATAATCCGATCGAATTATCGAGTCCCCAATACAACCCAGAAAACTCAACTCTTGAGTATAAATTAAAAATTCCCAGAAAACACAGGAATTATAGACGGACATTACTGTGCAAACCACGTGCCACAATTCACCTTTATGGCCGCGGAACCGCCGCGCAAGCCAGGTACGGCCGCGGTTCCGCGGCGCCTTGAATGGAGTTAGGGTCACGTGCTGCACAGTAATTCCTAGAAAACCCTGCTGATTTTTTTGAGCATTTTTAATTAGGAAAAATCCATAGTTTTAAAAAATGTACAGAGGAGGGTATTGATTAGGGTTGCGGGGTTCGATCGGGTTTCTAACTTCGTCTTCACTTCGCCTAAAGATCTAGCTAGGCTCTGATACTACTGTAGGGTTCCTAGGCACTCTAACAAGGTTCAACAAGGCATCAAACATGCCCGATTCAAATTTTTATGTGCCGAACAACCCTATGCAAGATCGTATACTAGAGATTAGACGAAACTAAAAGCAAGCAAACTACTTTGCTACTAAGTGAAAGGGATTACAACCTTTATAGATCTGGTCCTTCACTTCTAAAGCTCCGTGTTGACGTCTCTTCACTGCGATCAACGGGATCCCGGACTCTAGCGATGGTTTCTTCAAAGAAATGAGCGGGCTAGGTCGTTGACTTCGAGGCCGAAGATGATCTACGTCGAGGAGACTCAAACTCAGGCTCCATCTTCACTTGGTTATGAACTTTGTGAAGAGAACACCCTATACTACATGGCAAGTGGTAGAGAATGAAGAAATAGGAAGTGGGCTCACTTTAGAATTGATTTTCTCACACTTTTTCTCATGGCACCATTAGAGCTAGCAAGATTTTCATGGAGCTTGATGAAGAAGAAGAAGAAGAAAGATTTATCATAATATGAATAAATTCCCTCAATAATGTAACCATGGGTGAGTTAAGCTATCATGCTTAACTCATGTATAGAATTGGCCAAGGTATTAGGTTAAGGGTTAGGTTAAAGAATATCAAGAGAAATGACAAAAGAGTGGACTTTGTCAAAGTTTCTCCAAGCTTCTTCAAGCTTGATAACTTTGACTAAGTTCAATTCTTTTGTTAAATCTTAAGATAAAACAATAACTCTAATCTTAAACCTAATCTTGGTATAAGTCTCATACACCCATCTTGTGTGTATCATCAAGTATGACACAAATATATATCATATATACTCTTATGCACAAACTAGTGAGAAAACAAATCTTAAGTGAGCTAATTCTAGTTAATGTAATGTAATATATCAAATATATAATTATACATTAAATTATTAAATCAACTCTTGATTTAAAAATCCGGCTATAACCGACGAATATCTAAAAGTAACAACTTATCGAATCAACACTTGATCCGATAACCCGGCTATATCGCATACAACCGATCAATGTCACAAATCGCGAGAATAGAACACGGTATCTCATATAGTTTCAACCTTGGTCCCGCATATATCACATATGCGCTCCTACTCCATTTCGCTTGAGCCAGGAAACCCCTGTGTAGGACTCTAAAGACTCGTCAATACACCGGCAGTAGGTGATGATCATATCAAACACCCATAGGCCGCAAGCGGTCTGCTAAACGTAACGGCCACCCTGGTATTGAGCGATCAGAAGATCAACGAGCAAACCTGCTCACACTCCTGTGAATCCAATCAGTAACACTTACCGCACAGTCCGGTCTGTTCGTCTGATATGTCGCATATGTCGCCTAGGGGTGGTAAACGTCAGACCCCAGCAGCTTGATAAGTCATGCCGATGTAAGGTCCATAACAAGCGTGAGACCACTGATAACTCTTACCAGTAAATCACTGCAACCCTGGCCAGGGATTTCCAGTTATGGCCAGTCGAGCATAGCGCAACATCAACCCCCAATACCTGGAGAGACGGATCCCCTCCCATCGCTCATTGCCTCCATGTGAATCGGGACTGTACCCAAAAACCACCTGTTTGCACGACTCAGTAGAGCCGTGGTAGGGTGGAAATCAAAGCACAGTTGGAGACACACAAGACTCTATGACGATCTCGGATCAACAGACGAAGCTGTACAAGTGTCACCAAAGAACTGCCATCTGACGTGAGGTATAATACCATCTGGGAGTTCTCGGCGAGTCCGTTCAGTGTACCCAGTCACCACTGAGCACCCCCATACTATCTCTGATGTCAAACACCAATGGATATGGGATCCTCCATCGCCCATCACATGGGTCAAGAAGATATACGCTAGTCTACTCTGGAATATCGATGCCCCGTCTCGATATTCCTACGACTAGGAACATTGAAAGGTGTACTCATGGACTACCCAGGCCCCACTAGTATGATCTACATCATAGTCCTGCAAGTCGAGTACACATCCTAAGGGCTTTATCAACATGTAACAGAGAGACAGTAAGTATACAAGTTAAGATAAAGAGCAACCAGATAGCGTACTATCATGTCGAGCAAGAAAGTCCTATCTATATATGTCCCAGCATCCACTACAATATACATCCTATTTACAGTAATGACCTCTAGGGCATACATATAACTAACATCATTAGCTTACGAGTACACTGGACAGGACTCGTCGGGAACTGTTGGTTGGTATTATACCTATCATCAGTTAGCAGTTCCCAGGTGACATAAGTACAGCTTAATCCGTTGACTTGACACTGCTACTTCGCCTCAAGTGTGTTCCCATTGTTCTTTGATTGCTACCATACCACAGCTCTATTGAGTCATGCAAACAGGTAGTAGTTGGGTGCAGTCCCGAAGCACTTGGAGGCAGTGGCGGTTAGACAGGATTCGCCTCTCCCGGTATTGGGGGTTGATACCACGCTGTGTCTAGGAGATCTATTACACTAAGTCCCTATCTAGGGCAAGTGAGATTTACTGTTAGGTGTTCCAGTAGTTTCTCAGGGTGTTCTGAGCTACACTCTGGCACGACTTATACCGCTATTAGGGGTCTGACGTTTACCCCTAGGCCCGATATGCGATATTCTTAGACGAACAGACCGGACTTTACGGAGATTGTCACAGATAGGCTCAGTAGGAGTTCGGATGGGTTTTACTCATCGTCCTTCTTATCGACAGATACCTGGGTAGCCATTACGCACAGCTAGTTCAGCTGACGTGCTTGTAGTTAAACCCACTGCCAGAGTACTGTCGATTCTTTAGAGTCCCACACAGAGGGTTGTTCACCTTTGGGTGAAACGATTTAGAGGTCGTATGGTTTTACGACAGGGTTCGTTCACATACGCGTACTTGTGCGTGTTTGATGTTCGGGCAGTTGATACTAGTGGGCTTTGGTTTAAGCCAGATCCTAGTCTTTGATTTTGGGTTGGTTCAGTCTCATTGTATTCGTGTTCTTCGGAACACGGATGCGGGTATATGTTTACAGTTGACAGTGACAAAGAAGGAGACACTTCATTAGGGTTTTGACCATTGACTTGATTAAAACCATAATGAGATGAAGGAAATTGATTACTAATTTTAATTAGAGATAAGTGTGTCATGCTTATTTAATTTGACCATTTGACTTGTTGACCATTGTTGACTTAGATATTTTTTTCAAGCAGAAAATATTTTGCTTAGCATTAATGGTGACATGATAATTGTAGGGTGTTTTTTCGTCACCCCAGTGAGATGGGAATACGCGCGCGCTTGTCAGGCATACTACAGATTCCCCCGGCCTAGGGTAGGCCGGGGTTTAATGATTATGGGGATCCGAATCTCCGGCAGCCGCGGACTAAGCTGCCGTTAATTACCCATCGCCTTTGGGGCGAGGGAACCTCCGATTAACGGGTTAAACTGGTCATGCGAACTCAACGTGCAGTATACGTGTGTTTTGAGAGGGGGTTTTGGATATATCGGGAGCCACGCAGAGTTTTTACGGGGGTCCCGCTACCCGGATAGCGGGCTGGGGGTCAAGGGGGCTAGCAGCCCCCTTGCGGGGTGCGGGGCAGCGCCCCGTTAGAATTTTTTTTCTAACAGGGACAGTGTCATGGAGTACGTGTATGTATAAATTTGTATACATATGTATATATGTATATATGTACACAAAAGAGGGGGAAAAGACATCCAAGGGATGCGCAGGTGCGCAAGCGCGCGCGCCACGTGTCGGCACGCGGGCGACTTGCGCACTTGCGCAGTTGCGCAAGCGCGCGCGCCACGTGTCGGCACGCGGGCGCCTTGCGCACTTGCGCAGTTGCGCAAGCGCGCGCGCAACGTGTCGGCACGCGGGCGACTTGCGCACTTGCGCAGTTGCGCAAGCGCGCGCGCCACGTGTCGGCACGCGGGCGACTTGCGCACTTGCGCAGTTGCGCAAGCGCGCGCGCCACGTGTCGGCACGCGGGCGACTTGCGCACACAACAGGCTTTTAGCCTAAAAAGATTTCTCTGAAGAGAAATCAAAGAGGAGTTAGACTCCTGAGTGTGTTGTTTTTTTATTTATTTATTGGGTTAATGGAAGGGTTCTTCTTCTTCCTCCTGTTGCTTGCTGGATCTTGAAGATCAAGAGATGTAAAATCTCAAAATCTCTCCTTTTTAAGATCTGATGGCAGATCCAAGTTCCCCTTTGTGGGTTTTGTGGTGGAAAACTATTTAGTTTTGAAAAAGGAAGAGTAAAACTCTTGATTTAATTCAAGAGAAAGAAGAAGGTTTTGGAACCTTGAAGAAGGAAGAAAGAGCTCAGCTCTAATTTTTTTTTTTGGAGAGAGAAAAAAGTTTTTTTGAGATATTTCATTATTTTTGCCTTTATAGGCCATACATTTTACACATAGCCCCTTGGGCTTCACAAAATGGCATTTTGCCTATCCCATGGCTCATGTGCCATTTCTTTTTGCACATAAGCCATGGGCTTTACAAAAATTTGGCTTTATGCCTATTTTTCTTACATTTATCCGAAAATAAAAGAAATACAACAAAATTATTTATTACAAAATTTTTATCCTGGCATGGGGGGAGGCCGGCCGCTTCATGTTCGGGCTTGACCCGGGCATGGGCCTACTGGATCTGGGCTTGGGCCCACTTGGCTTGGGGTTGACTTTGATTTTGACTTGGTCAACCGGGGTGTAAATTTTTACCCCAACAAATTGCCCCCCATCAATAAATGCACACCACATATGTAGGTCGTGTGCATGAAATTGATGGATCTTCTTTCACGTGGAGGCGGCTTGATTTGGTTCCCACCTTTTGGGAAGCTGGCACTGCCCTTTTTACGACATGGACGGTCGTTGCTTGACATGTCTCTGAGACGGAGTGTCCGTGATAGACGTTTCCCTGGCCCGGAGTGATCTGGTTCCCGCTTTGTAGGAATCCTGTGCTGCCCTTTTTACGACGTGGACGGTCGTTGCTGCCCTTTTAGCGACGTGGACGGTCGATGCTGCCATTTTTGCGACTTGGACGGTCGGTGCTGCCATTTTAGCGACGTGGACGGTCGGTGCTGCCCTTTTAGCGACTTGGACGGTCGGTTCTGCCCTTTTTGCGACTTGGACGGTCGGTGCTGCCCTTTTAGCGACGTGGACGGTCGTTGCTGCCCTTTTAGTGACCTGGACGGTCGATTCTGCCCTTTTTGCGACTTGGACGGTCGGTGCTGCCCTTTTAGCGACGTGGACGGTCGTTGCTGCCCTTTTAGCGACTTGGACGGTCGATTCTGCCCTTTTTTGCGACTTGGACGGTCGGTGCTGCCCTTTTAGCGACGTGGACGGTCGTTGCTGCCCTTTTAGCGACTTGGACGGTCGATTCTGCCCTTTTTGCGACTTGGACGGTCGGTGCTGCCCTTTTAGCGACGTGGACGGTCGTTGCTGCCCTTTTAGCGACTTGGACGGTCGATGCTTGATTTGACTTGCTCTGCTTCTTGCAGTGTCAGGGGTAGACTTGACTTGCTCCGCTTCTTGCGGTGTCGGGTGGAAGTTGACTTGTTGATTTTGATTGGGTTGACGTCAGCATCGCTATACTGGAATATGGTACCAGGAGCGAACCATCATCTGTCATGGAGAGGATTCTGGGATTTTGGTTTTTGTTTGGCATCTGCATTGCTGCACTGGAATAATGCCAGGAGCAACTCATCATTTGCCCCGAGAGAATTTGAGAATTGATTTTTTTTTTTTTTTTTTTTTTTTTTGGACTTTGAATGTGGTCTCACCGGTAGGACTTGGGAGAGATTGGGATTGTTTTACGCCCGTGGATTGTATACGGTTTTGCAGGATGTATGATCCAGACCGTAGGGCCGGAAAAATTTCAGGGCTTTGTTGGCGTCTGCATCGCTGGACTGGAATGTGGTACCAGGAGCGACTCATCATTCGCCGTTGGGGTACGGGATTTGGAATTTGGTTGGCGTCTGCATCGCTACACTGGAATAATGCCAGGAGCGACTCATCATTCGCCACTTTGGGGACTTGGAATTTGGATCTTGTTTGGCATCAGCATTGCTGCACTGGAATTATGCCAGGAGCAACTCATCATTTGCCTTGGGAGGACTCGGGATTTGGGTTTTTGGTCGGCATCAGCACCGCTGACACTGAAGCGAAATGCCAGGAGCGACTCATCATTTGCCGTTGCCCGTTGGGGAACGATGGCTTAGGAGATAGGTTTGGGTCCCTACTACCCAAGGCTTTTCAATTTTATGGGCCGTGATGGTCCCATAAAAGCATTTTCTCCCTACGAGTCGTAAGGATCCCGCAGGTGTATTTTCTCCTTAGGAATCGTGAGGATTCCTAAGTGTGTTGCTCCTTTGTGAGTCGTAAGGATCTCACGCAGGGGTTTTCTCCTTGCAAGGTCGAGAGGGCTTTGCGAGTGTATTTCATCTCTTTTCACGAGTTTGCGCCCTTTCGGGTTTTCACAGACTCGCCGGTTGTCCTGCTGTTTTTACTCACGGAGCCCTTTCGGGTTTTCATCCGTGCCCGTTTTGCTTGTGGACATACCGATTTTTATTTTTTTTTTTTTTTTTTTTTGCCGCTGGTGGGACTTTAAAAGTAGTCTCACCGGCAGGATTTGGGAGAAATAGGGGTCATTTACGCCCGTGGATTGTATACGGTTTTGCAGAATGTCTGATCCAGACCGTAGGGCCGATGTGCTCAATTCGCCTGCGACTTGGAGCATTCATGTGTAGTATTTCTTGAGATATCGACCATTGATGGGTGGCATGGGCCTTTCTCCCTCGGCACTTATTAGTTGGTAGGATCCTCCGTCGAACACTTTCTCGATGACGTATGGTCCCTCCCAGTTCGGCTCGAATTTTCCCTTGGCATGTCGATTGGGGATGATCGGTCTTTTGAGGACCAACACCAATTCACCTTTCTTGAAAGCGCGGAGACGAGTTATCTTGTCATAGGCCCGTGACATTTGGGCTCGGTATAGCTCCAGATTTTGCTGCACCGCGAGCCTCTTTTCTTCGAGGGCATCGAGTTCTTCAAGTCGAAGGAGCACGTTTTCTTCCTCCATCAACTCATGTTGGACGGCCATTCTTAAGCTTGGGACTTCGACTTCGAGGGGGAGGACCGCCTCCACTCCGAAGAGCAATGAGTATGGAGTGGACTGTGTTGGAGTACGGTGCGTGGTACGATATGCCCACAACGCCTCGTGAAGTTTGAGATTCCAGTCTATCTTGTTGGCTGAAGCATTTTTCCTCAGGAGCTTGCATAGAGTCTTATTGAAGGCTTCGGCTAGCCCGTTGGCTCTTGGATTATAGATGGAGGAATATCTCCAGTCTATCTTGTGCTGAGTAGCGAACCTTGAGACATTGAAGCTCTTGAAAGAAGGCCCGTTGTCAGAAATGATTCTTCTTGGTGTACCAAAGCGGTATAGAATATTATGCTGGAAGAATGTCAGAATATCTTTTGTCTTGACTTCTTTTAGCGGGACAGCTTCAGCCCATCTGGAGAAGTAGTCTGTCGCGGCCAGTATGAACCGGTGGCCTTTAGATGACGGAGGATCAATTGGGCCAACAATGTCGGTGCCCCAAACTTCGAAGGGCCACGACGCCACTGTAGGATGCAATGGGTTGGGATGCTTGTGAATAAAATCACCGTGAATCTGGCAGATATAACATTTCTTCGCATGCTCTCCGCAATCCCGTATCATGGTGGGCCAGTAATACCCAAGCCGTTTGATTTGAAGTCGCATCTTGGGGCCAGATTGGTGAGCACCGCAAACGCCCGAGTGGACATCTTTCATGACCTTTTGGGCTTCGGCCAATGACAGACACCTGAGCCAGAGTTGGTCATATGACCTGCGGTATAACGTGTCATTTACAAACACGTATCGGAGAGCTCTTTTCTTCAGCTGAATCCTCGCAGATTTTTCTTTGGGCAGCTTGTCGTATCGGAGGTACTCTATGAAGGGTTCTCTCCAATCGGGCTCGTCTTGGATGATCGAAGCTTCTTCCGCAGGACTGCTCTTCTGTTCCGCGCTTTCCTCTTCTCGTAGAGAGACTGGGGGTAGAATTTGCCGGCTCCTGACTGTGATCAGAATTTCGTCCATGTCAGGATCAGCCAGCTCCTTGGCTAGGCGAGCGAGTATATCGGCTTTTCCGTTCAATGCTCTAGGGACTCTTGTTAGTTCGATATGAGTGAACCGTTTCATGAGTTCCACCACCCGGCTTCTGTACCGAGCCAACTCGGGTTTGTATATCTTATAGTCGCCGCTTACTTGGTTAACGACAAGCTGGGAATCACCGTAAACCCGTAGCCGAAGGATTTCCATTTCTATGGCGAGCTCCAAACCAGCTATCAGAGCTTCATACTCGGCCTCATTGTTTGTGCGAGGCTCGGTGAGAGCAAAAGAACGCTGTAGGGTTCCCATTGATGGTGTGATAAACACCAATCCTATCCCTGCTTTTATCTCCGGGACGCTTGATTTACTGGAGGTTCTTATCGATGAGGCCCCATCGAAGTAGAGCTCCCAACATGGCTCGTCATTCTCGAAATGCAGCACTTGTTCGTCGGGTAACTCACAATTTAGTGGCGACCCTTCTGGTATGGGATGAGCAGCGAGAAAGTCTGCAAGAGCTTGCCCTTTTACTGCTTTCTGAGGAGTGTAAACTATGTCAAACTCAAGTAGCATGACAGCCCATCTTGCCATTCTGCCGGCTAGGCTTGCTTTGGTCATCAAGTGTTTGAGCGGGTCGACCTTGGAGATCAGCATAACCCGATGAGCGAGCAGATAGTGCCTCAGCTTCTTCACAGCAAATATCAGAGCCAGGCATTGCTTTTCGATTGGGGAGTAGTTGTGTTCCGCCCCGACTAGAGTTCGACTGAGGTAGTAGAGGGCATTTTCTTTTCCTTCCTCATTATTCTGGGCGAGGAGCGCACCGAGTGACTCATCTAGCGCGGCAGTGTAGAGAATCAACGGTTTGTTTGGAATGGGAGCAGCCAACACTGGAGGGTGCAACAAGTATTGTTTGATGCTTTCGAACGCTGCTTGACATTCGGCATCCCAGATAAAAGGAGCTCCTTTCTTCATGAGCTTTGAGAGGGGCCTACATCTCCCCGATAAATTTGAGATAAACCTCCGTATATAAGCAAGCTTGCCTTGAAAAGATCTTAGCTGCGTCAGACTCTTCGGAGGGGGCATCTCTATGATGGCCTTTATCTTCGACGGGTCAACTTCGATCCCTCGATGTCGGACTATGAAGCCCAAGAATTTTCCCGATGACACGCCAAAAGCGCACTTCAGAGGATTCATCTTCAGATCGTATTCCCTCAGTCTGGTGAGAACGGTCCTAAGATCTTGGATATGATCGGCCCTGGTTTTAGTCTTGACGACCAGATCATCGACATAACATTCGACGACTTTATGGATCAGGTCATCAAAGATATTGGTCATTGCCCTTTGATATGTAGCACCTGCGTTCTTCAGTCCGAATGGCATTACCTTGTAGCAATATATTCCGATCGGGGTTCGAAATGCTGTGTGCTTCTCATCCTCAGGCGACATCTTGATCTGATTATATCCAGACGAGCCGTCCATAAAGGTGAACAGTTCGTAATTTGAGGTGTCATCGACCATCATTTCCATGACCGGTAGCGGGAAGTCATCTTTAGGACATGCCTTATTGAGGTCCCTGAAATCGACACAAACTCGGATCTGCCCATTTTTCTTCTTCACTGGGACTATGCATGCGATCCAGTCCGCATATTTCTCTTCCCTGATAAAGCCGGCATCGATGAGTTTCTTGGTTTCCTCGATGACCTTTTCTTCCAACTCCCTTCTCATTCTTCGAGGAGCTTGTTTGACTGGTTTAGCATCGGGAGATATAGCCAACTTATGTATGGCCACTTCAGGGGAAAGGCCAGGCATTTCTTTGTATGTCCACGCGAAGCAGTCGACGAACTCATGCAGCAGGGCAATTATCTGCGCTTTCATTTCCTCCGACAAAAGTGAGCTGATGTAGGTCGGCCTTGGATTATCGGGCGTTCCTAAGTCAATCTCGGTTAGCTCGTCAAAGGTTGCTTTTCCTCCATCTTCGAGCTCTTGAGGAGCTTCTTCTGGCTCGGCTATCTCGTCGTCATCATTTGATCTTTCGCCAGCTTCACCAACATGGATCATGTAGCACGCTCTGGAATCAGGTTGAATGTAACCTATTCCCCGTCTGTCTGGAATTCGTCCATCGATGAGTGCTCGGACCTGGGGAGGATGCCATAGCCCTTCGTAAAACTTTGCTTCGGACTCCGTTTGATATAACCGGCATCCGCACTTCTTAAAGTATTCCCGCATCTCGGGCGCATAGTATCTGGGATTGAGGACGGCTCTTATGCCTCTCTCATAGGGAAGGCACGCGACAGAAAGATCGTCCGGGTGCACAACGGGGTTTGACCCATAAAACAGGATGCCCTTCTGTCCACTTTTCCTCCCGGGAACGTAGAAAGTTTTCAGCTGGTCCACGGTGGAGATTGATAATGCATTGAGCTCTTTGTACATCTGCTCTGGTACCCTTGTCACGGCTAGGGACCCTTCTGCAACTTCGAAGGTCTCTCGTAGTTTTGCTTTTTGCATGGGGGTCCAATCTGTACCGCTGTTGCACGATAGGTCCTCTTCCTCTGACTCTTCTGTGTCACTGCCAAGATGAGGGCGGACTTTGCTGCTAGATGTGCCTTCAGCATCAGATTTGTCTGTATCGCTGCCGAAATGAAGGCGAGTTTTACGGAAGGACGGGCTTCCATCGTCGGACTCATCAGTGTCGCTACCGAAATGTGGGCGCACTTGGGCGTTTTTTCTTTCGAAAGTGACAACCGGCGCAGATTTGCTTTTGGGTCTCGGGGCCGGTCTATCCTCAGTCAGTTGTGGCTTAGCATTTTGGTGGTTCATAAAGTACCGAGAATCTTCATAGCGGACTTCATGCACACCGAACGGCTGGATGTCTCCGTCAATGCGTCTTTCTTCGCCATTTTTGGTATACTTCATGCATTGATGGAGAGTTGACAGGACGATGCCATAATCGTGGATCCACGGCCGCCCCAAGAGAATCTTATAAGATGTGTCGGCGTCGATCACGTATATCTTAGCTTCAGTTTGCAGATCCCCAAATTTGATTGGCAAAGCTATAGACCCTAGAACTTGCTGGCAATTTTGGTTGAACCCTTGAATGACAATCCTTTCCCTCGACAGGTGTCGGACGTCCATTGACAAACTCTTCAGAGTTCGCAAGTTCATGATGTTCACTGAGGACCCCGGATCAATCAATATACGATTAATTCGATCTCCGTCGCTGTACCCGGTCACGTAAAGCGGCCGATTATGCTCAGCCGTTCCCAGTAGCAAGTCTTCATCCTTAAATGTGACTGCGGCGGCATGCAAAGCGTGCTGGGCTTCTTTCATATTAATTTCCGCAAAGTGAGCCTGATACCGCTCGGGGTTTTGTAGAGCATGGATGAGAACGTCTCTAAGCTCCTTAGATAGGACCAAGGCGTCGTAGATGCTCAGGAGAGATGGAAGCTTCCGGAGATGTGCCAAGACATTATAGTCCACCGAGGAAGGACTTATGTTTT
Source organism: Agapanthus africanus (assembly GCA_030015575.1). Taxonomy (NCBI): domain Eukaryota; kingdom Viridiplantae; phylum Streptophyta; class Magnoliopsida; order Asparagales; family Amaryllidaceae; genus Agapanthus; species Agapanthus africanus. Next base: position 175,267,120 of record CM057349.1, read on the forward strand.
CATCGGCCGGTTCTCTGCCATCTTCTTCATTAGCGACATGTTTTTCCTTCCCTTTTGGGGCGTTGCCCTGATTTTGCGGTAGAGCCCTGCCGCTTCTGAGCTGGATTTGATTGGCCTTTGTGGTGAGCTCCTCGTCCTCTTCCGGAAAACAGAGATCATCCTCAGAGTCGCTGCCAAGATGGATGGCGTAGCAGGTCACTACTGGAATTTCTTCATTGGAGTCTTCTTCTAACTCCTCCAGAATTTCAGCCGCTTGTACAGGGAAGAACTCCTTCAATTGAATCAATGTTCTTTCCTTTTGCTCATATTCTTCGAGGGAATCGATATACTTTTGAATGGTCGATCTCCCTGCAGACTCTTTTTCGCGCCGAGCTGCACTTTTCTTCTTCTTAAGCTTCTTGGATTTTGAGCCTGATGGAGCCGCATAGGCAGCTGGACTGGTAGGCTTCTTCTGTCCTTCCCATTCCATCCTGGGCTCTTTCTGAAGTAGCTTTAGCATCTTCTTCGTCTTATTAGATATGTGCGTACTCCACGGAGGCCGCGATGAGTCGGTTTCATTTCTTAGGGCCGCGGGTTCGGCTGTCTGCTCCCAGAAGGCTTCGGCTTCCGTCTGTATAAAGTTGGCGGTTGCAACTTGATTGTTCACCAACACGCTTTTGGATAGCTCGATCTCTCCAGCCTTGTACTGCTTCTCGACCCAGTCTTTGAAGATATAGCAATCCTCGATCGCATGGCTCACTACTCGGTGATACGGGCAATACAAGGGATTGTCGGTCATTTTTGCTTCTTGGGGTCTTTTCGACTCCGGCAGTTGTAGGCCATTGTTCAAGGCATCTTTAAATATCTTGCGGACCTTGTCCCTTCTGAAAGAGTAAACCTTGTTCTTTTTCTTCTCTAGGGAAGGCCCATCTCCTCCCAGCAATGGCTTTCGAGACCGGTTGGTTTTGGATTCGCCCGCCCTTCGCTTTTCTTCATTATCGGAGGCATTGAAGACATTGGTACTGCTGGAACTCCCGCTTCTACGGTTGTCGTCCCGCTTGCTTTTCCAGGTTTTGTCTCTCTGAGAGTCCGGCGGGGACTCTTGCTTCGAGCGTTCCAGCATTTGGACTTTCTTGGTTAGCTCCTGAAACGTCTTGAGGCCCGCCGTACACAAGAATGGGACCATCCAATTGCTGAGGTTCCCAATGAGAAGGCTGACGGACTGGTCCTGCTCCAGCGGCGGTTCGCACTTGACTGTGAGATTACGCCATCGAGCGATAAAGTCGGTGTTGCTTTCATTCTTCCCCGGCTTGGTCCTCATAAGGTCGGCAATTGAGATTTTATCACTGACACTCATGAACCTTTGCCGAAACAGGGACTCCATTTGGGCAAAGGTAATGACGGACCCGTCCGGTATACTCGCATACCAGTCGAAGGCGACGCCGGTCAGGCTGTTGACAAACTGACGAAGAAGGAGCGCGTCATTGCCCCCTGTATTTCCGCACGATGCTTTGAAGTGGGCGACGTGCTGGTTTGCATTCCCCGTTCCATCAAATCTTCCGAACTTAGGAATGACGTAGCCGCTTGGGAACTCAATCAGATCGTACTGTGCGGGATATGGCCGCCCACTACTGCCGATTTCTTTCTGAGCTTCAGCTTCGGCCACCAATGTTTTAACCTTGCTGGTGACCAAATCCATTATCCGATCCTGTGTTAGTGGGATGGTGCTATCTGGGGCCAGGGCGTCCCCCGAAGCGGAATGTGGCCGGCTTTCATGCGGCTCGACCAGTCTTGGTCCCAAAGGAACAGGCATTGGCTGCCTCGGATTGTCATCACCCGGCTGATTAGTAGCGGCTTGTGCTTGATTGGGAGGCGCTCGAGCAATTTGAGCCGTAAGCTGCATCACCACGTTCGTTAAATCATCAATTTTCGAATAGAGCTTGGCCATCTCTTTATCTTTGCTCCTGAGCTGTTTTCGAAGCTCTTGAAGCAGCTCTTGCTCCGCAGTCCTGGGGCGGAAAGTCGGCTCCTCCTCGCTGTCCGAGCTTGACTCTTCATGGACCGAGGGGTCTTTCTGCCTATCATCCTCATCGAGAGGGTTTTCTTCATCCAGCGGGGGCGGCTGTTCTTGAGCGGCGGCGACCACATTCAGGCTAGATTGGGCTTGGGATGTGGTGGCCCCATCCTTGCTTTTGCTGCGAAGGTTGTCGCTGGGGCGTCCGCCCGCCATATAGACCGTATGGATGATGTATCCGGCCGTCTTTTTATCATTGGAAGCTGATTTCACGGATTGCTGTCTTGACCCCCTTGCTTTGGTAGCTGGTAATCGATTGAAGACGGCTGGCCTACCCAGGTTCTTGAATGGTGATGGCGCTTCTTTTCTGGATTTGCCCCGCTGCTTTCGTGCGGCACAGAGCGCTTGATAGACTCTTGATGAGACAGTGTCATACTTCTTCCGTTGGGGCCGGGACACGTCTCTTTGTGGCACTGTTCGGACCGCTGTCTTCTTGATTCTGGCGGTCATGGCATTTTTCTGAACCCACTTCAGAGGCTCGAAGGAATTGCTGATTCTTACGTCCGACTCAGCCGTCGTCGCTGGGAAACCCTGCACTTGGAACTTCACATGATTCCATTTGGCCGAAGCCTTGGCCCTTTTGCTGGCTCGATACCTGAGCCGCTTCTGCCTTAACTTTTCTGTTCTAAGCACCTGGCAGACTTCAGCTCTTTGGGAAGACGCCGCAGACCGGGCGACAGAGGGCTTTGGAGATACGCTCGATTGTGCGTTTGTTGGAGTCATCGCTTGAGCTCGTCCGCGACATTTGTTGTTGCCCTTCGCACCGGAAGTCTTGCCCCCAGCTAGAGCGTCAGGGAATCGTTCAGACACCATCTTAAGTTTCGGTTGTGGTGCCTTAGCAATCACGACATTCGGCTTCTTACCCCTTGAGACCGGCTTGGCCACCTGTTCCGCTGGGTTCTCTGCCAGATGAGCGCTTCCGGCAGGGTAGATGATGACAGAGCCAAACTGGCGGGGCGGTTCCTCCCATTGTCGACTGAGGCTTGCGGGGAGAACCACACGAGCGTTGATCTTGACCACGTACGGAATCGGGGTCACGTTGGAAGCTGAATTCGTCTGGGGAGACATTGTCGTCGAAGGTTGATTGCTGCACGGAAAAAAAAACATCATTTCAGTATAGGCAATCGATATGTATATTGATTGAGTTCACATGAACGTTTTAACCCGAAATATGGGAGGAGAGATTGGTCCCACCGGGCGTGCCAGAATCTGTAGGGTGTTTTTTCGTCACCCCAGTGAGATGGGAATACGCGCGCGCTTGTCAGGCATACTACAGATTCCCCCGGCCTAGGGTAGGCCGGGGTTTAATGATTGTGGGGATCCGAATCTCCGGCAGCCGCGGACTAAGCTGCCGTTAATTACCCATCGCCTTTGGGGCGAGGGAACCTCCGATTAACGGGTTAAACTGGTCATGCGAACTCAACGTGAAGTATACGTGTGTTTTGAGAGGGGGTTTTGGATATATCGGGAGCCACGCAGAGTTTTTACGGGGGTCCCGCTACCCGGATAGCGGGCTGGGGGTCAAGGGGGCTAGCAGCCCCCTTGCGGGGTGCGCTGCCCCGTTAGAAATTTTTTTCTAACAGGGACAGTGTCATGGAGTACGTGTATGTATAAATTTGTATACATATGTATATATGTATATATGTACACAAAAGAGGGGGAAAAGACATCCAAGGGATGCGCAGGTGCGCAAGCGCGCGCGCCACGTGTCGGCACGCGGGCGCCTTGCGCACTTGCGCAGTTGCGCAAGCGCGCGCGCCACGTGTCGGCACGCGGGCGCCTTGCGCACTTGCGCAGTTGCGCAAGCGCGCGCGCCACGTGTCGGCACGCGGGCGACTTGCGCACTTGCGCAGTTGCGCAAGCGCGCGCGCCACGTGTCGGCACGCGGGCGACTTGCGCACACAACAGGCTTTTAGCCTAAAAAGATTTCTCTGAAGAGAAATCAAAGAGGAGTTAGACTCCTGAGTGTGTTGTTTTTTTTTTTTATTTATTGGGTTAATGGAAGGGTTCTTCTTCTTCCTCCTGTTGCTTGCTGGATTTTGAAGATCAAGAGATGTAAAATCTCAAAATCTCTCCTTTTTAAGATCTGATGGCAGATCCAAGTTCCCCTTTGTGGGTTTTGTGGTGGAAAACTATTTAGTTTTGAAAAAGGAAGAGTAAAACTCTTGATTTAATTCAAGAGAAAGAAGAAGGTTTTGGAACCTTGAAGAAGGAAGAAAGAGCTCAGCTCTAATTTTTTTTTTTGGAGAGAGAAAAAAGTTTTTTTGAGATATTTCATTATTTTTGCCTTTATAGGCCATACATTTTACACATAGCCCCTTGGGCTTCACAAAATGGCATTTTGCCTATCCCATGGCTCATGTGCCATTTCTTTTTGCACATAAGCCATGGGCTTTACAAAAATTTGGCTTTATGCCTATTTTTCTTACATTTATCCGAAAATAAAAGAAATACAACAAAATTATTTATTACAAAATTTTTATCCTGGCATGGGGGGAGGCCGGCCGCTTCATGTTCGGGCTCGACCCGGGCATGGGCCTACTGGATCTGGGCTTGGGCCCACTTGGCTTGGGGTTGACTTTGATTTTGACTTGGTCAACCGGGGTGTAAATTTTTACCCCAACAATAATGGTCAAATCAAATGAACCATCACAATTTTGCTATTTAAAATTATTATTCTTGTATCCTAATATGAAAGCTATCTCTTCATTATTCACATATACATTCTCTCTCATAGCTCTCTCTCCTTCATCCTCTCTCTCAAGCCCTCATCTCTCATGTGTTGAGAACCAAGGGCCATTGAGACCAAACCACTAAAATCCCTCCCTACTCACTCTAGGGTTCTTAGTCTAGAACACCAAGCACCCTAGTTACTTCATTGTTGAGGTTGGAGCTCAAGGTAGAGGCCTTCGGGTGGATCTTCTTTGACGTAGAGAAGCCGCTGAGGAGGAGCCATCTACAACCACTCTATGGATCTCACAACAAGGAGAAGCACCATAAGAAGTGAAGGAGTTCAATCTTGAGGTATAACTTTCTATCATTGTAGATAGAACTCTTTTTTGCTAACTAGGATTATGGTAAAGATCTGGTTTAGGGTTTATTCTAGCACCAAGTTTTGTATCGTAGTAAATTTTTTTTTCCGCATTTGGCCATGGAAGTTGGCCTGGGCGCTAGTGTAACCCTTCAGAATTTACCCACGATTTCTGGACTCACTATCTCCAAAGAGATGTCTCCTAAGACTGATTTGAAGTGAGCTCGCATGCAAGGGATACCCTAAGCTTCGGCAGTAGGCTCTATCATGTATGCGATGCTATGTACCAGACCCCATGTTGCATACTTAATACGTGTAGTGAGTAGGTATCAAGAAGATCCAGGAGAGAGTCACTAGACAGCTGTGAAGAACATTCTCATGTACTTGAGAAGGACTAAAGAGATGTTCTTAGTGTATGGTAACGGGGAACTCCATGTGGAGTCCTTTACCGATTCGTGCTTCTAAAGTGATAAGGACGATTCTAAGTCGCACTCTGAATTTGTCTTTACCCTCAATGGAGGGGCGGTGTGTTGGAAGAGTTCCAAACAGGAAACCGTGGCAGACTCGACGATGGAGGTTGAATACATCGCTGCCAACGATGCTGCCAAAGAGGCTGTCTGGATAAGGAAGTTCATAATTGAACTTGGAGTGGTTCCGTCCATTGAGCATCCAATACCTTTGTATTGTGATAACAATGGAGATGTGGCTTTGGCCAAGGAACCCAGTCCCATCAGAGATCCGGGTATATTATGAGGCGGTATCACCTGATCCGGGAGATAGTTGATCGCCGCGAGATCGAGGTTAGGAGAGTTGACCCGAAGGACAACACTGCGGATCCACTCACGAAGGCCATACTCCAGATACAACTTGAGAGACTCTTCGGGATGTTGGGTATGAAATACTACAACAGTTGGCCTTAGTGCAAGTGGGAGATTGTTAGTTATGTATATGCCCTAGAGGCCATTATTGCACATATAATGTATATTATAGTGGATGCTGGGATATATATAGAGAGGACATTCTTTCTCGATATGATAATATGCTCTCTGGTTGCTCTTCGCCTTAACATGTTGATTTGTATTGTATTACTGTCTTGCTCTCACATGTTGATAAAGCGCTTAGGATATGTACTTGACTACTAGGACTATGATGTAGATCATACTAGTGGGGCCAGGGTAGTCCAAAAGTACATCTTAGAATTGTTCCTAGTCGAGAGTGTATCGAGACAGGGCATCGATACTCCGGAGTAGACTAGCGTATACGCCTCTTGACACATATGATGGGTGGTGGATGATCCTATATCCATTGGTGTTTGACATCAAAGATGGTATACGTGTGCTCAGTGGAGACTGGGTACACTGAACGGACTGCCGAGAACTCCTAGATGGTACTATACCTATCGTCAGATAGCAGTTCTCTAGTGACACTGGTATATGTTAGTCTGTAGACCCAAGATCGTCATAGAGTCTTGTGTGATTCCCACCGTGCTTTGATTTCCACCTTAACATGTTCATGGGAACGTGCAAAATAATGGCTTTTGGGTACAGTCCCGAATCACATGGAGGCAATGAGCGATATGAGGGGTTTCGTCTCTCCCGGTATTGGGGGTTGATGTTGCACTGTATTCGATTGGCTATAACTGGAAGTCCTTGGCCAGGGCTGATATGGAGATGCACTGGTAAGTGTTATCAGTAGTTTCTCGACCTGTTATGATTCTCACATCGACACGACTTATCGGTTGCTGGGGTCTAACGTTTACAACCCCTAGACTGGATATACGACATATCAGACGAAAAGACCGGACTGTACGGTAGTGTTACTGATTGTATTCACAGGAGTATGTGTAGACTTGCTTGTTGATCTTCTGATCGCTCAATACCAGTGTGGCTGTTATGTTTAGCTAACCCCATGCAGCTTGTGGGTGTTTGATAAGATCATCACCTACTGCCGGCGTATTGACGAGTGTTTAGAGTCCTATACAGAGGTTTACTGGCTCAGGCAAAACTGAGTAGGAGCACATATGTGATATATGCGGGACCAAGATTAACACGATATGTGATACCGTATTCTATTCTCGCGATATGTGATATCGGCCGGGTATATGTGATATGGCCGGGTTATCGGATCAAGTGTTGATTCGATAAATTGATACATGTTATATTAGTCGGTTATATGTAATGTAGCCGGATTATTAAATCAATATTGATTTAATAATTTAATGTATAATTATATATGTGATATATTAGATTATATTAACTAATATAAGCTCACTTAAGCAATTCTTTTTCTCACTTAGGATACATTGATATATAAGTGATATATGTTTATTGTATTCTTTTCTTTTGTTACGTAATTATATTTATTTGATATGTATAATTGTAACATGCTAGCGTATAAATGCAACTAAGGTTAATGAGAGTTAAACCATGCTAGTGTTAAGTTTAGGGTTTACATTTTATTTTTAGATAATTCAAAATGTGTGGATTTATCCTAAGATATTTATCATAGTTGACTAAGTCCACCCCTTTGGATATTTCTAAGATATTTATTAACCTAACCCTAACCCTAGCACATGGTTTATTCTCTACAAGGGTTAAACATGAAATTCTTAACCCATGGTTGCATTTCTAACCTCACAACAATATTTCATTCATCAATTGCTTCATCTTCTTCTTGCTCTCAAAAAGCTTGCCAGATTTTTTCTTTGGCGATGAAAGATTGTGAGAAAAAGAAAACAAAATAGAGCATCCCACTTCATCATCCTCTTCTATACTAGCCATATAGATTAGTGTGTTAGCTTCACTAATCCATAATTAATGAAGAGATAGCTTGGGTTTGTGACTCCTCAAGGTAGATCATCTTTGATTGTGAATACTTCAAGCTAGCATGGATCATTCATCTCATGGAGCCTCTCTAGAGTCCAGGAGCTCGATGATCGCAGTGAAAGGACCACAAATCAGAGCTTATGAAGCGAAGGAACGGACTACAAAGGTTGTAATCCTTATCAGTTAGAACTAAAGTTGTTTGCTTTATCGATTCTGTATGATTCTTTAGTTAACGATCTAGGGTTAGGGTTAGATAGAACGGCAAAAATTTTAATTTGGCATGGATGATGCCTCCTAAAACTTTGTTGTCGTGCTATACAACCCAACACATACGATAAGGCGATATAGAAATAGGCCCCGAACCCGAAATCAAGTCAATACAGAATTCAATATCGCGATCAGGTGGCAATCCTGGTAATTAAGCAGGAAACACATCCGGAAATTCTCGTACGATCAGAACCTGGTCCAACGGAACCTCAGCGGCTCCTACGTCCGGAACAAACACTAAGAACCCATGACAACCCTTCTTCAAGAGCCGTCCCGTACGAAGAGCAGAAATCATGTTGGCAGGAGTTGTACTACAGTCTCCCTGCACAACAAAAATCGGTTCGCCTGGAAAACAGAATCTGACCGCTTTCACCCCGACAATCTACATAAGCATGACAAGCGGCCAGCCAATCCATACCACGATGTATATCAAAATCTAGCATATCCAGGAGAATCAAATCGACTAACGAATCCCTATCACCAATACGTACGGAACAGGACCTGATTACGTGTCGAGATACAAAAGAATATCCCACAGGAGTAATCTCAAATAGCAGCAACTCCAACAACGACGACTCTCTACCCAAAGAAACTGCAAAGTGTGAATATACGTAAGAATGCGTAGAACCGGGATCAAATAAAATGTGTGCATCTAAAGAATATACTGAAAGAGTACCTGTCACAACTGCATTGGATGCCTGGGCATCCTGTGGAGTCAAGGCAAAAACCCGAGTGTGGCCCCTGCCGGCATCCTGACGTCCTCTCCCTCGGTCTCCACGTCCTGCAAAACCCCGACCTCGCGGTACAAAGGCCTGGCGCATAATCCTAACTAGTGAAGGAAGTAGTGCCATCGGAGTAGAAGGTGGAGGAGGTAAAGCAGTTTGTGGAGCAACTGTCCCTCCCTGGGGTCTACAATCCCTAGCATAATGCCTTAGAAGATCGCAACTAAAACATGTAGATGGGGGTCTCTGCTCCTCGGGGTATGAGCTAAACATACGGCCCGGAGCCCAACCTTGATCAAAACTGCAGCCTGGAATGTGTCTGCCTCGACCTCTGCCGAACTTCCTGGTAACTGACCCAATAGGTCTGGTCCTCTTTGGCTCCGAAACGATCGCTGTCTCGTTCAGACGCTTTTCTACTCGCATAGCTGCGTCCATGGCCTGCACATAAGTATCGATATGATGGGAGCCTATAGCAAGGAACATCTATGTATCCAGACTCCTCACAAACCTCTTCACCCGAAGCTCCTCCGTAGGAACTAAGTATGGAGCATAGCGTGACAGCTGGGTGAACTGCAAGTCATACTCTGCCACCAGCATATCTGCAGATTTTCTCAAAGCCTCAAAACTGCTGGTTCTGGCATCTTTTACGCTTTGTGGAAGAAATCTGCCAATGAACACCTCAGAAAACTCTGTCCGTGTCATTGGAGGAAGACCGGTGGCTCGTCCTCTCTCTATCGACTCACACCACGCCTGTGCAAGCCCCTCCAATCGAAAGCTGGTCAGCTCCACCGACCTCACATCGGAACATCTCAATGACCTGCCGATCCTAGCCATCCTATCAAGAAATGACTGAGGATTCTCTGTTACGTCGTTCCGTATAAACACCGGATGTTTCTACCTCATAAACTCCGGAAGTGATACCTCCATCACCCTCGAGTCTACAAGTGCGACAGTCTGCATGGGCTGTACATCGGGATCTACCATGGTCGGTGCATGATCCTGTCTCTGTACACGAGTGTCCTCAGCCAACTGTCCCACCATCTGCTGCAAGCCCAACATTCCCTCCTCTATTTTAGTCAGTCTATCTGGAGGAGGAGGATCCGCATGTTCTGGTACAGCCGGAATGTCCGGTGCGTCAGTCGCCATCACAGGAGGATTCGTCCTAGTTGCATCCCTGGCTGCGGCTCGCGTACCCATAGCAACTGGAACAAGAAACGAGAGTTGATAAGGCGTACGAATAGGAACAACAATAATAGGGAGTCAAAGGAAGGATTAAGAAAGATATGCATCCAAAGGTTACTTAGGCTGAGTATCGTAGCGTAAATATGCCGCGGAACATATGTACAGTACTCTACTCATACTAAATCACCTACTCCATCAACCCAAGGTCAACCTACATAACAAAATTTAAAGCCTACTACTACAACTCACTACTTGGATCCGTAAGGTTAATCCTATGCTCTGATACCAACTTTGTCACGACCCGAAATTTGGATGTGACCGGCCCTTAGATTGCATGACATCTAAAGATATCGACACAATCTGAGTAAGCCAAAAACCAAGATCAAAAACCCTTTTTGCGAAATTTACAAAATTTTAATTTGTAAGTGAAAACCTCGGATTTTAAGTATTTAAAATTTTGGCTGTATCTCCCTTTTTTAATTAATAATAAAAGCAATTATAAAGTGTTTAATTAAGTTGCATCCCTAGTTGGGAGCAAAACAACGCCAAACGGCAGAAACCAATACACAATAATAATACGACGCTTAAAGCGAAGAATTTCATGCATAAATAAAGGAAGCATAAGTTAACACAACTAAACGATCTCACTCAGTCGAATTTAAACATATACAAACAAATTTCTTCATAAGTCAATATACAGGGTATGATGGAGAATTTCTAGATCCAATATACATATACCAAAATAGAAGGTTACTACGTAGGTAACCCATATAACAAAATAAGCGATAAAAGCTGACAAGTGGATCCGCACTGCTGCTATGTGTCCACGAGTCTCCTGCAAGGAACTATGGCACAACGGGGGTGAGTTGCCAACTCAGTGAATAAAACTAACATCTAACAGCTGATAATGTAAGTATGATGATCTAGAGTTAACTACAATAAAGATGAGTATTATATATGAGAACATGTGGAAGCATGGATATGTACTACTAAATTTATAAAGCAAAGTATGAAAATCTCATCAATTATTTCTAAATAAGGCTCATTTTTCCGTGTCCAACATCGACAGAAATCTTCTGTTTCCATCAGGCATCGTTCCTCGAACGATCCTGTAAATCAATAACACCGGTCGGTATCATCTAGATATCCGCTGTGTTTCACAACTATCTCCGGTATCGAGTATCCTAGCTAGGCTCCCCGCCGCAACTGCGGCTTTCCTGCCCCTCGGTCTTGACGGGGTCCACCATGAATCCGACTGTATAACTCCGCCACACAGTCCGGATAACGTAAAAATCCGCAACCGTATAGCTCCCCCACTCGGTTCGGAATAAAATCAAATCATAAAAACAACATATCATGGGGGATATATCACATCAACATGAAGAATCACTGAATAAAGTTAATAGTGCATAAAAACTCAAAACCAAAAATCCGCAAAAATCAAATGCGTCTTATACCATAATTACTAATACTCGAAAATGATGCATGATATGTGTTCATCAGAACACTGTTGAAAAATTCCTACTGTTACCGATGCTTACGGTATGAAGTAAATCATATGTGACATAGCAATTACTAAGTGTATATGTGACATGTCAATATCGACGAGGTGCAGTGTAACATGTAGATATGTGCACGTGCAACATGACTCGTCGATAATTTGTGCAGTGTTCTAGCAATGGTTAAACATGACAATTTATATATATGAATGCATATGGTGGAGCTGCTAAATTCAATTTTTCTACACAAAGAAGCAATTATGACTACACTTAAATCTACGAGCATATTACTCCATCCATACAAAATCCCCTGGTAGATGTCTAGTCTACTCACCGGAATACGTCGAATCTACTCGGATATCATCAATGTCTTTCCTTTCCTTGTGGCCTCCGAAGTTTCCGTATTCGAATCTAACATCGAAATTAACTTCGTATAAGAAACGACTAAGTTCCGATACGGCAAAAACGTGAAACTTCAAGATTTACGTACTAAATATGCTACATACAAATATTGTAAACTATCTAATACTTACATTAACTGGATTTAAATTCTTCGCTGTTCTTAACAGAAAAACAGAAACGTGTCACGAAACATCCGTGTCGTATTTTAGAATTTTAACCCCAAAACAGATATTTGCTTCCAGATTTTGTATACTGAATGTATAATATAAACTAGCAATACCAGACATCCTAACATAAACACAGAGATCTACCCAAAAAAAATCAACACCAAATTCCATGGAAGACCCGGCGAGCTCGGATTTTGGGTAGGTGTCGCCGGCCAAAATCCGAGGAAAAGGGTTCGTTTTCCAAGTGGTTATTCTAGGTCCAAATTACAAGATGAAGGCACTGTTTGATTTTGTTAATTATCATCTAAACTATAGCAGATTCAAAAACAGAGCCTAAAGTATCTAAATACGACATTTCCGATATCAAACTTCTATAATAAATAATACAGAACTAAAAATCTGCAGAGTTAAAGATTATACATACAGAAAGATCACTGAAAAACTACTTCCAAGATGCTCACGCTCAAAAGATCCTAGCTTGAGGGTGGTGGTAGTGATCCTAACTACTTAGTTTCTCTTCTCCTCTCTTTTTCTTTGGTGTTCTAGGATTTTTTTATTTCCTAATGAATAACTTTTGTTTCTAACTTAATAATCTCAACTGAAACAAAAGAAAAGATAAGAACAAGGGAATGATGAGGTTTAGGAGGAGGTGTCACCTAGAGGGAGTGTGGTGTATCCATGCAGGTAGGAGGTGTAAGCAAGAAAGGTTTATGCAAGGAGGAGGTGAATCATTATGTTCTGATATTCCAAGAGTTTAACTTAACATTAACCATGTCTTAACCTTTTTACACATAAACCCTCACAAAATTTCCAAATTCCACAAATAATTAAACTTTTCACAAAACCCCTCATAATACTTATTATTATTTAAACAAACTATTTCTTTACTAATTTAACCTACTACATATTAAAAGGTCTTTAATTACAATTTTACTTTAATTTAACATTTTTAATTAAATAAATAAATTAATTTTCTAATTGTTACAATATTCCCCCCTTAAGAAAATTCGGTCCCCGAATTTAAAACTTGATTATACGTACCTTCAAAAAGATGCGGGAATTTCTTCTGCATCGCATCCTTGGCTTCCCAAGTGACCTCCTCGCTATTTGGTCCTCGCCGAAGAACTTTTACAGATGGAAGTACCCTTGATCTCAGTTTCTTTGCCTGCCGGTCTTGAATAGCTACCGGCTGCTCAGTGTAGGATAAATCCTGCTCAAGCTGTAAAGTCTAATGCTGGATCGCGTGAGAGGGATCGTGAAGATAGTTGCGAAGCATAGACACATTGAACAACGGATGCACATCGGGAAAACTTGGTGGAAGTGCTAAATGATAAGCTACAACACCCACTCTCTCTAGAATCTCATAGGGTTCGACATACCTGGGTTGAGCTTCCCCCTTTTCCTGAAACGCATCACACTCTTCATCGGAGATACACGAAGGAACACATGATCTCCGACATCAAACTTGTGTCTACGACGGCGTCGATCAGCATAAGATTTCTTCCTGTACTGGGCCGCTCTAATCCTGTCCCGTATCAATTGGATCTTTTCTGTAGTTTCCTGCACTATCTGCGGTCCGAAAATGCTACTCTCGCTGAGTTCTGTCCAATAAATGGGCGATCGACACTTTCTACCATACAAAGCTTTGAAGGGTGCTATCTGGATCGTCTCCTGAAAACTGTTGTTGTAGGATAACTCTATCAAAAGCAATTGACGATTCCAACTGCCACCGAAATCAAGACTGCAGGCTCGAAGCATATCCTCAGGAGTCTGTATGGTCTGCTTCGACAGACCGTCAGTCTGCGGGTGGAAAGCCGTACTAAAACTTAATCGGGTGCCTAAAGCCCTTTGAAGTTTCTTCCATAATCGGCTGGTGAACTGTGCACCCCTATCGGACACTATGCACGTCGCAACTCCATGCAATCGCACAATCTCGTCAATGTAGATCTGGGCATACTGCGCATATCCATAAGTCGTCTTCACCGGAAGAAAGTGAGTTGTCTTTATCAATCGATCCATAATCAACCAGATAGAATCATACCCTCCGCTAGTCCTGGGCATTCCCATAATAAAATCCATGGAGATCTGCTCCTATTTCCACTCCGGAATGGGTAAGGGCTGCAACTCTCCTGCCGGCCTCTGGTGCTCAGCCATGACTTGCTGACAAGTCAAGCTTCTCGAAACAAAATCCATGGCATCTCTCTTCATTCCTTCCTACCAATAGTCATCTCTCAAGTCATGATACACTTGGTGGAACCAGGATGAAAACTATATGCTGACCGATGGGCCTTCTCTAAGATCTCACATCTCAGCCCCTCAGAATCTGGCACACAAAGACGAGTCCCAAACTGTAACACCCCATGGTCATTGATCACAAACTCAGAATCTCTACCATGTCTAACCTGCTCTATGATCTCCGACTCAAAGCATCTGCTACAACATTTGCTTTGCCCGGATGATAACGAATTTCGCAATCATAATCCTTCACGAGTTCCATCCATCGACACTGCCTGAGATTCAGATCCCACTGCTGAAAAATATACTTTAAGCTCTTGTGGTCTGTGAATATCTGGCACGACTCACCGTATAAGTAATACCTCTAAATCTTAAGTGCGAAAACCACAACAACCATCTCTAAGTCATTAGTGGGATAGTTCTGCTCGTGCTTCTCCAAATGCCGAGAAGCATAAGCGATGACCCTGTCGTGCTGCATCAACACACAGCCTAAAACCACTCGAGATGCGTCACAATAAACAACAAAACCACTTGACCAAGAAGGTAAAGATATGACTGGTGCAGTCGTCAAGCGAGTCTTCAACCGCTGGAAACTCTGCTCGCATGCCTCTGTCCAAAGAAATGGAACCTCCTTCCCGGTCAACCCGGTCAACGGTGCAGCGATATGAGAAAAATCCTGCACAAAATGTCAATAGTAACCGGCCAAACCGAAGAAGCTGCGAATTTCTGTAACTGATACAGGTCTGGGCCAGTGTTGTACCGCCTCGATCTTCTTTGGGTCCATACGTATACCGTCTCTCATAACTACGTGACCCAAGAAATCCACACTATTTCATCAAAACAGATGTTCCAGCTCCGCGATGCCTGCTTTAATCCATAAATGGATTTAAGCAACTTGCACACCTTCCCGTTGCTCCCACTGTCTACGAAACTTTCCGGCTGATCCATATAAACGCACTCTTCTAAACTTTCGTTTAGAAAAGCTGTTTTTACGTCCATCTGCCAGATCTCATAGTTATGGAAGGCAGCAATGGTAAGTAGAATCCGAATGGATTTGAGCATAACCACTCGAGAAAAGGTTTCGTCATAGTCCACACATTTTCTTTGATGAAAACCTTTTGCAACGAGTCTAGCCTTATAGGTTTCCACCTGCCTATATACACTAAATTTCCTTTTGTAGGTCCATTTGCTTCCAACGGGTTTTACCCCAGGTGGAGAGATTTCCAAGGTCCACACATTATTGATGTACATGGACTCCATTTCGGATTGCATAGCATCCAGCCACTTATCAGAGTCCCTACTGATAATGGCCTACCTAAAACTAGTAGGATCATCTTCTTCCAATATGCAATCCTCTCTATCCCCGTCTATGAGAAAACCGTAGTATCTCTCGGGCGGATGAGAAATCCTACTAGATCTACGGAGTGGCTGAGGTTCGTATGGGATTACTGAATCTAGTGGTTTCTCCAAATCTTCAGTTACATTTTGTGGTTCATGGATTTCTCCCAGTTCTACCGTACTCCTATTAGTTTCATTTGGAAGAAACTCTTTTTCTAAAAAGGTAGCATGGAGAGATACAAACACCTTCTGTTCCTCAGTGTGGTAGAACAGATATCCTAGGGAATCCTTAGGATATCCGACAAATTTACATAGAACTGGACGTGCCTGAAGCTTGTCCAGATTCTGTGTTTTCACATAGGCTGGACAACCCCATATCTAAACAAATTTAAGACATGGTTTCTTACTACTCCATATTTCATACGGAGTCTTAGGTACTGATTTGGATGGAACCTGATTCAAAAGGTATGCCGCTGTCTGAAGCGCATGTCCCAGAATGAAAGAGGCAACTCAGCACTACTTATCATGGAGCGAACCATATCCAATAGGGTACGATTCCTCCTCTCCGATACACCGTTGTGCTGTGTTGTGTAATGAGGAGTAAGCTGAGAGAGAATTCCATTCTCTTTTAAGTAATCTAGGAATTCCGTGCTCAAGTACTCCCCTACCCTATCAGACCGGAGGATCTTGATACTTTTGCCAATCTGGTTCTCTACTTCGTTCTTGAATTCTTTGAATTTCTCAAAAGCTTCAGATTTGTGTTTCTTAAGATACATATATCCGAATCTAGAGAGATCGTCAGTGAATGTGATGAACTACGAGAACCCACCCTTTGTATGTATAGACATCGGACCACATACATCACTGTGTATAAGTCCCAAGAGCTCTGCTGCTCTTTCACCGTGTCCGGTGAACGGAGATTTGGTCATCTTTCCCTTGAGACAGGACTGACAAGTTTCATAAGATGAAAATTCAATTATATTCAAAAGTACATCTTTAAGAAACTTACTTAGTCTTTTCTCTCCGATATGGCCAAGTCTACAATGCCACAAGTAGGATTCGTTCGTATCTAAACTCTTCCTCTTGCGTGTGTTTTGTACATTGAGAATTGTGTTTTGATTATGAACATAGATACCATTACACAGTGTACCTTCTACAACCAATACCTTATCAAGGTAGATGTTCATGATATTTCTATCAAGGACAAAGTTATATCCATCTTTATTAAGTAAAGAAACTGATATGATGTTGCAAACCATGGAAGGTACATAGTAGCAACTGTTCAAAATCATAGTATTGCCATTTGGTAACACTAGGTGATATTCACCGACAGCTGCAGCATTAACTTGTGCTCCGTTCCCTACTCTGAGGGACATATCACTAGGTCCAACTATCCTACTTTCTCTCAGTCCCTGCAATAAATTACAGATATGAGATCATGATCCGGTATCTAGTACCCAGGAAGTAGGACTGACCGAAAAGCGGTTCTCAACTACAAGAACACCTGAACGAGATGCAATAGTATGCTTCTTCTTCGATGATGTCATTAAGGAATTCATGCTTTCCTCTTTCCCTTGCTCATACTCATGACTGCTGTCATAGTTTAGAGCTGAACCGACATTCCCCAGCCCCGAATAAGAATTCGGATCGGTCAAGCGATACATTTTATTATCTTGATTAAGGCGTGAAATAGTTGCTACCTGGAGAGAGAGAAAAGAAACACTCAGCGTGCACTCTTGAAAGATTAGATTGGTTATTAATTTATCTAATCAGGATGGCTCCAACTGTTTCCTCGAATTCTTTTTCAAACCCTAAAAGAAGAACTAGTCAGGATTTAATCGCACCTCATAATACTTGCTTAACCTTTCAGCCAGGCTAGGGTTGGTACTTCGAGGGAGGTTTTCGAACGCTTTCGCGAAGTTCCTTAATTATATAGCCTCCTTTCCATGGAGGAGCCTCGCTAACTCCGTTCATGTCACCTACATGGTTTATAGCATTGATTGTTAAGTGAAATAATCTCCCAAGAGTAATCCTATTCATCAGTGGGATCGGGATCCAACTATCATTATGTGATGCACTAGATGGAATCCACTTTAGTAACCACACTCCAGAAGGTATGCTTAATCTGCAAGTTTCCTGTATGTTTGAAACTCCCGTGTAGTTTTTACCCCTAGGACCCAAGTGACCTTGACGAATAATCAACAAATCAAAAGGTTCTACTCAAGTTCAACCCGTCGTTATCCTGGAATGCATTAGACCCACCCTCATGATCCTTGATGAATAATCAACAAAATCATGCGACCGTCTTAACGAATCGCATCTATCAGTGCAACAGAGAATCATTACTCAGCTACCGTTCACTGTGCCTTAACGAATAATCAACAAACGCAGCACGAATACTAAGTAGTAATTATCTGCAATGACGGAGGGCTACGGCTGGGTTTTTGGCAAAATAACCTGTTAACGTAATGAACTTGATATCGTAGAAGGAACCTGAGTAGTTTTGAAAAGGAGTGCTTTAAGCTCCGCTTTTGAAAACTAATGGTTTTGAAGAAAAACCGAGTATTCTACAGTATAGGCTTTTGCTTAAGAGGTCACTCCCCGCGAAGGGATCTCGGCTCTTGTGTAACACATTGAAATATTTTAGATAACGAATTAATTAATTTATTTAATTAAAAGTGTTAATTTAAAATTTTATTATAATAAAAGACCTTTTTAACATGTAGTAGGTTAAATTAGTAAAGAAATAGTTTGTTTATATAATAATAAGTATCATGAGGGGTTTTGTGAAAAGTTTAGTTATTTGTGGAAATTAGAAATTTTGTGAGGGTTTATGTGTAAAAAGGGTAAGGCCATGGTTAAGCTAAAATTTCACTCATGGAACATCATAACCTAGATGACACTTCATGCTTGCATGAGACATTCATGGTGACACATCCTCCTTGCATGAAAACACCACCATCTTTCATGCTTACACCTCCTACTTGCATGGATACACCGCACTACTTATTGATGACACCTCCTCCTACACCTCATCACTTCCCTATTCTTATCTTTTCTTTTGCTTCAGTTGAGAGATCAAATTAGAAACAAATTGGCAAAACTAGAAAATAATGAAAAACTTAGATCATACCGAAGAAAAAATGAGAAGAGAAGAGAAACTAAGTGCTAAGGATCGCTACAACAACGCTCAAGCTAGGATCTTCTGTACCTGTGCATCTTTGAAGGAGCCTTTCAGTGATCATTCAATAGGTATAAGTTTCAACCCTGCAAATTTAAGTTTGGTACTATTTTATTGTAGAATTATGATATCGAAAATATCGTATTTTGATAAATTTAGTCTCTGTTTTGAATCTGCTATAGTCAAGCTAATCTTTAACAAAATCAAATAGTACCTTCATATTGTAATCTGGACTTAGAATAACCACTAGAAACACGGACCCATTCCTCGGATTTTTGGCCGGCGACATTCAATGAAAATCTAGCGTCGCTGGTTTTGTGTGGGAGTTGGGTGTTGAAATTTTTAGGGTAGCTCTCTGTATATGTGTTAGGATATCTAGTATTGCTAGTTTATGTTATTTATTCAGTATATAAAACCTGGAAACAAATATCTGTTTTAGGGTTAAAATTCTAATACGATACGGATATCTTGAGTCTGCGATTCTGTTTTACTGATACGAACAGCGAAGGGTTAGTTCATGTTAATATAAGTTCTAGGAAGTTCACAATATTCACACATAGCATATTTTGTATGTAAATCTTGTAGTTTCACGTTTTCGCCGTATAGGAGCTTAGTCGTTTCTTATACGAATGTTAATTTCGTGTTAGGTATGAATACGGAATCTTCGGAGGCCAGAAGGAAAGGAAAGGGATTGATGATATCTGAGTAGATTCGATGTATTCCGGTAAGTAGACTAAACATCTACCGGGGGATTTCGTATGGATGGCGTAATACGCCCGTAGATTTACGTGTAGTTATAATTGCTTCTTTGTGTATAAAAGATGAAATTAGCAACTCCACTATATGCATTCATATATATAAATTGTCATGTTTAACCATTGCTAGAACACTGCATAAATTATCGACGAGTCAAGTTGCACGTGCACATATCTACATGCTACACCACACCTCGTCGATATTGACTTGTCACATATACACTTAGTACTTATTATGTCATATATGATTCATTTCATACCTTAAACATCAATAATAGAAGTTAAATTGCAACAATGTTATTATGAACATATAGCATGCTTCATTTCAAGTATTATTAATTATGACAAATGATGCATTGGATTATGCGGATTTCTTGTTTTGAGTTTTATGTTCTATATAGTATATTCGGTGATTCTTCATGATTGATATGACATGTCCACCAAGAGTTATTGTTTTTATGATTTGGTTTTATTCCGAACCGAGTGGGGGAGCTATACGGTTGCGGATTTTTACGTTATCCGGACTGATTGGGGGAGCTATTAAGTCGGATTCATGGTGGACCCGGTCGAGACAGAGGGGCAGGATAGCTGCATGTGAGGCGGGGAGCCTAGTAAGGATACTCGATACCGGAGACAGTTGTGAAACACGGCGTATATCTAGATGATACCGACCGGTGTTACTGATGGACAGGATCGTTCGGGGAACGATGCCAGATGATGACAGAAGATTTGTGTCCATGTTGGACAAGAAAAAATGTACCTTATTTGGAAATAATAGATGAGATTTCAGTTTTGATTTATACATTTAGTAGTACATATTCATATTTCCACCTGTTATCATACATTATATTTGTAACGTTTTAGAAATCGTTTTGCGAATTTTCTATTTTTAGGGTAAAATAGTCGGTGTTTTCCGTTTTAACCCGATTGTGATCAAACTTCTGTATAGACTTGTCGGCACCTAGTTTAGCTAGAAAGAAGCTAGTACGCGGGCTTTGAGGGTCAATGGGAAGTTTTGGTTCACATAGAATTTTTTCCTAATTAAATGTTATTTTAATTCTTTATTTGTGCACTTTATTAGTGATAATTACTTTTTGGCATGGGTTAATTACTACTGATGTTGTTTTATGCTAATCTAAGCACTAGATATTTTGTTAAACCATTCATTCTAATATCTAGATATTTTGTGAGCAAATGGACTTAATTTTAAAGAAAAAGAAAAAGAAAGAAAAGGTGGCAATTTTCTTTTAATGTAGCATTAATTGATTTTTGTTGCTAGAACTTTCTTCTTTTTTCATAACCCCCCCCCCTCCTTGCTTGGCCGGCCACTCCTTCTTCTTGGCTTCCCTTCCCTTTTCTCACTCCATTTTCATAATTTCTTGCACAAATAAATCATCAAAAATCCAAATAAATTCATACAAACTCAAATATAATCATTTTCCTTCATTCTTGAACTCAAAGCTAGCTTCGATCTTCATTCTAGTGAGGATTTTGGAGGCTAAACTTTGGATTTCTAGTTGCTTGATTTTGATCTCTTGTGAGGTATAAAATCCTAACCCTAATCCTTAATTGTTATGTTTAAATCATAAGCTAGCTATTTAATAGTTTAATTATAGCTTTAAATTCATATTAAAATTCATTCATGATAATTTTAATGCAGTTCAAGTTAGGATTTAACTTGATGAAATGGTTAGTTGTTATTTGAAGATTTTGAAAACTTAACCAAGTTGCTAATTTGTTATATGATATTTTCCTAATCGGTTAATTAAGATAATTAGCAAACTAAACTTTTACTAATCCTATTTGAGTGAAATCTAAAATTCTAGTAAAGATTTAAATGGTTAAACCTTGCTATTTTGTGATGTTTGTAAATTCTAGTTTTGGTAAAAAGTTGTAGTTTTGTGCTAAAATGATATATATTGCTTACTAGGTTTCGGTAAATTTTAGCCGTGGGTTTCTTTTGACGTTGCGACGTTAATTATATTGATTCCACGTTTATTATTGTGTTTTGAATGCTCGATCGGTACGATCAGGGTCTAGGCTTGGTAGTTGTGTCGCTTTGTGTTCCTAGTCAGGGTCGTGCCGTTGTCGTTCGTGTTTTTGTATAGCTTTTGCTTTTGAGTTGGATTCGTAGTGTCTCTACGCGCATTATCCACAATACGAACACTTGAGAGTAAATTTTGTGTTGTCGCGTTGGTCAGGGTAGTTTGTACGTGTTTTGGGTCTATTGCTAATATATATACCTATTATATTGTTTTATGTTATAGGTTCGCAGGCGGGGACTTCGGGCGCTGCGAAGAAGGGAAAACAGGTGGTTGGATTTACTTAGCCAGGAGCGTTGGTGAGTAGATTTGACATCTACAGGGGAATCGCCCGCATGGAGTTATGTGTCTGGGCTAGAAATGACTAGACTTTTTCGTATATTATATTTCTTATATAGAGTTGCGCATACACCTTATTGCTTAGTTACTTGTTGTGCTTGGACTAGTGCCCTTGGGGCACTGCACATATTATTGACGGCTCATGTTGTACGAACACTGATTGTATGCCACATACACCGTCAATAATTGCCATGACACGCACAACACACATACCTATATGATATTGTTTGGTTAGGGACATTGAGACATTAATTCATATTTCTTTATGCATATGACATATAGCATACCTGTATACCTACATGCTTACATATATGTCTTGACATGCTTACATGCTAGTTAACTGTATACCTATAGGGTATTGTACCATTAGCGATAGGTACATACACACATAATGACATAGCTACATGTATACCTTGCATACAAACTTCACTTATACCTTGACGGTATATTACATCATTTCTGATAGGTAGATACATATACCTTGCTATCCCTTCATGTTTACACATATATCTCGCTATAGCTACATGTTTACCTTTATTTGATGTTATATAGGCTTGGAGAAATTTAGGAACCGCATGATATTTATACTAACTTGTTGCATTTAAATAGCGGCTTTCCTTTATATGCTAACATTACAGTTTTATGTTGCATATATTATATTCATGGATTTTCGCATGGAGATATGGATTTTTTCTGATGTTTTCTGGATTTAATGACCGTGGTGGTTCCATGAAATTATGTAAGTATTCTTATTCTTTACTTGATATTTGGATGCATCCACTCAGAGATTTATTGTAGACCGATACGTGGATCACGGGCGTCGATACCGGACACTTACGATTCGAGGAACGTATATACCGATACGTGGAACACAAGTGTCGAGGTGAGACACATAGGTTTCAAGGAACGTATAGATATGAGAAAGACTAATACGTGGATCACGGGTGTCGATACCAGACACTTACAATTCGAAGAACGTATGGATATGAGTATTTATGTGTCGATGCTAAACACTTGTTTTCATGATATTTTTACTCCTAAGTATATATAATAGTGGAATGGGACGCTGTTATATATGCATATATATATATATATATATATTAGTGGAATGGGACGCTAATATAAATGTATATATATCAATTCATATACATCATCATAATTATTCATGCAATTATATTTAGGATAATTGAGATTCACTTGATATTGGAGTTAGGATATTTGAGATTCACTTGATATTGGATACATGATATATGAGATTTACTTGATATTGTACATTTAGGATTTGTGAGACTTACGTGATATGAGAGCCAATTTGGGGGCTGATTTGAGAAAATTAGGATTTGGATTGTCTTGATTGACTTTGGTCCTACCACGATATCAGGATTCCGTGGGAATGACATGTTTCATCCCATACTTCGCATTTATTATTTATGCACTGCTTCATGTATTAGTAGTACCTGATAGAGTACCTTCCATGACTGTTGCATTTACATACTTTATTTTATATGCATTGCTTCATGTATTAGTTGTACCTGCTAGAGTACCTTTCATGACTGTTGCATATATACATTGTCATATCATCGCTTCATGTATTAGTTGTACCTAATAGAGTACCTTACATGATTGTTGCATACATATTGTCATATTATTGCTTCATGTATTACATTTACCTGCTAGAGTATCTTTCATGACTATTGCAATCATATGACTATTTATTGCTTAGCTTTCATATGTTAGATTCGCGTTGTACGTGCATACTTGCGATTTCCTGTATATGTTATTTACTATTCACGAGTTGGCAACTCACCCACGTTGTGCGACAGAGTTTTTGAGGTCGTTCCTCACAGTAGTAAGAGGCATGGCTATTATCATCTATCATAGTATCTTTTGCTGCGGATACCGCTTCGGCTCACAGTTTGCAGTTTTACTTTAGGTGGGTTTTGTAGTTATCCGTTCATGTTTATTGTATATTCGTCGTATCATGTACTCTCCATCTACCATTATCATGTATGACTTAGAGACTTGATGTGAGGACGATATTGCATATTAGTTTGTGACTTGGAGGTCTTTTATGCAGTTTTACTTCTATCGTCTTTTATTTCTTCGCTACGGCGTCGTATATCTGTTGTGGTGGTTGTTTTCCTCCGTTGGGCGTGGATTTGCTCCCGTTGGGGATGCTTTACTTATATTTATGTTGTACATATTTTTGGGGTTAGTTTTTACAAAGGAGGTGCTGCCAAAATTTTTAAGAAACTAAAATTTGACTTTAAAGAATTTGTACTTGAGATTTTCAAAAGTTTTAACAATGTTCATATTCTTACTACTTGTGATGGTTTAGATTGCTGGATTTTCGGCTTACTTAAACTTCGTTCCTCCTGTAGACGTTGCGTAGTTTAAGGGCCGTCACGTGCCAATTTCGGGTCGTGACAAAGTTGGTATAGGAGATCTAGGTTTTACCTTTCGGAGTGTAGGATGACCTTGGTATGATGGAGTAGGTAGCTTAAGAAGAGTAACGTAGTGTGTGTATGTCCGCGGCATACTCACGATCACGGTACTCCTCCTAAAGTGACCTAAGTACAAATTGCTTGAAATTCCTTCCTTGATGATACATATCCTTGTGATTCGATTTCCGTGTTCATATCGAATCCTTTTTCCATTTATAGCCTTTACCGTCGATGACTATGAGGACTCAAAGAGGTGCAGCGTGGGCCGAGGTCCGAGTTGACTCGTGTGGGATGAGGATTGACCAGGATGGCACGCTCGTTGCACAGGAGCAGATGGATCCGCCTTCGATAGATCGTATCGCTAGGCTTGAAGTAGAGATGCAGGACTTGCGCCAGACGATGAGGTCTTTGGTTGAGGCCAGTAGAGTGCAAGTACAGGAGGTTTTACCCAATTATTCCTTGCGATTAGCACTGCATTGTGTTACTTAAACAGCACCAGTGGACACAGCCCTATTTGACGAGGAGCGTCTTTCCGAGACTTTGGGAGTTCGAGGACAGAGGAGGGCTCGTGCAGGTGTACCAGCCCAGAGACCGAGGTTCAGTCGCCGTGACAGGTTTCGTACATGTCGCGGGAGTAGCAGAGGCTTGGGACGAGGAGAGTTGGTTAGCTAGATCAGCCGTTATTGTGTCAACTTCTGCCAGCGATTCTTTTGTTGCGCGGCACGTATTTCAGTCGTGTGCCAATCGGATATGAGATAGAGATTCGTCCGTCATTTTGATCCTTCTTGATGTTGGATTTGACGTTCTCCTGGGCACGGATTGGTTAGCTATGTGCTAGGCGTCTGTGGACTACCGTGAGGAAACAGTCCGGTTTTGATTTCCCGGCGAGTCAGTTCTCGTTGTGCAGGGGGCAGTGGTGCCGCCTCTTATAGCTTGAATTCAGCCTTTTTCGCTAGTCGGCTTTTGAGGAGAGGATGTGGAGAATTCTTGGCGTTCATTCGTGATACTAGAGCCACAGTGGGATTGTTGGACCGGGTTCCAATCATGGGAGAGTTTTCCGATGTTGTTCCAGGTGAGCTTAGGGAGCTTAAGGATCAGCTGCGAAGTTGTTTGTTGGGGGGGTTGTTGCGTCAGAGTGTTTTGCTTTGGGGAGCTCCTATTTCTATTCGTCATGGAGAAAGACGGCAGTTTGAGGTTGTGTATTGATGGATCGTCAATTGAACCGGCTTACGGTGTGGATAATATCCTTTACTTAGCATTGACGATTTCTTCGATCAGCTCCACAGTGCGAGACTTTTTCTATGTTTGTTCGGGATCAGGTCATCATTGTTGCGGGTTCGGAGTGATGTCATTCTGAAGTCTGCTTTTGTGCGTCCTATGGGCTTTATATATTTTGGTGGTGTCATTGGACTCACCAATACCCTAGCAGCATTCATAGATGTGATGAACCAGATTTCTTCAGGTCGTTCCTCGACCAGTTTATTGTTGTGTCATTAATGACATTCTGGTCTATTCCAAGAGTCGTAAGGAACGTGTGCTGCACTTGAGGATATGTTCTGCAGATACTGGGAGAGCACCAGCTGTTTGCTAAATTCTCGGAGTGTTCCTTCAGTCTTGATTGTGTTGACTCCTAGGTCTTGTAGTTACGGGAGACGGTTTTCGTATGGTCCCGAGGAAGATCGAGGCCGTACATCTTTGGCCCATACGTATATCCGGGACGGAGGTCCGCAGATATTTTTGGGCTTAACAGGTTTTTACGGCCGTTCCGTGCAGGATTGTTTGTGTATCGCTGCACCGTTGACTGACCTGACCGGAAAGGAGGTTCTTTTCTTGAACTGAGGCATGCGTGCGGAGTTTTCAGCAGTTGAAGACTCGGTTGACAACTGCACCAGTTCTTTCTTGCTTGCTGGTTCCGGTGACTTTGTTGTTATACTGTGATGTTTCACGAGTGTGGCTCGATTTTGTGTTGATGTGGCATTATAGAGTTATCACTTTTGCTTCCCGACAGTTGGAGTAAGTACGAGCAGGATATCCCACTCATGATCTGGAGATGGCCGCGGTGGTCTTGCGTTGGATATTTAGAGACACTACTTGTTCGGAGAATCGTGTCAGATTTTCACGGACCACCAAAGCTTAATGTACATCTTCCTGCAGCGGGTGTTGATTGTTGAGTCAGTCTTCTGTAGATTACAGTTCTTGTGCGATCGTTGAGTATAGCTTAAGTTCGCCTCTACTTAGGGGACAGCTTGCGCATGTCCGCGCCCGTCCACTTGTCCTTAATCGTTCTCGCGCGGCACAGCCCGCCGAAGATCGTTCGTCTGAGATTCTTGAGCATACTTGGCTGGGTAAGATTCGGAGTCCTTCATTTGTGACCAGGTTATGCTATGTCTAGGGACGCGTTTGTGTGCACCTACTACTGATGGGTAGAGACACGAAATCCTAGAGCAGGCATATCAGTCAGCTTTCAGTGTTCATTCAAGTTCCACCAATATGTGACGTGACTTGTGAGATAGTTATGGGTGGGCAGGAATGATGAGTGAAGTTTCGGACTTCGTTTCAAAGTGTCTGTCTTGTTGCGAGCTAAGGTTGAGCATCTGAGACCGGCTGGAGAGCTGCAACCTTTAACTGTTCCGGAGTGGGAATGGGAGCAGATCACCATGAATTTCGTTGTGGTGTCTACCCCGGTCTAGACAGGGTGTGACTCCATTTGGGTGTTTGTTGTCTGGTTTTACTCAGTTTTCTCAGTTGTTCTTTGTTAAGTTTGTCCGTTTGCATGGAGTTCCTTCATGCTTTGTATCCAATTGAGGCACCCTTTTCGCTTGCCGTCTTGGGCAGAAGTTTCAGGAAACCTTGGGTACTGGTTGAGCTTTAGCTCCGCTTTTCCATCCACAGGACGAGGGTTTGTGAGAGCGGGCTATACAGACTCTGGAGGATATGCTTGTGCGTGCGTACTAATTTTTGTCGGCAGTTGGGATCGTCATTTGCCATTATTAGGATTCTCCTTCGATAGCAGTTATCAGAAGACATTTCAATTGGCAACCTTTAGGTTTTGGTTTGGTAGGTCGTGTCGATCACCATTCTATTTTTCTGACTCTGCGTGAGTAGGATTTTTGGACCCCAGCTAGTCTATAGACATCGGAGATGATCCGGTTGGTTCAGATCAGGATGAGGACAGCCCAGTGTAGACCGAGGTCTTATGCCGACCGTGGTGGTCGCAGACTTGAGTTCGCAGTGGGAGATCATGTATTCCTACGGATTTTCCGATGAATGACGTGTTGAGTTTTGGGAAGCTTATCCCAGGATTGTAGGTCCTTTTGAGATCCTCAAGCGAGTTAGTTACGTTGCCTATAAATTGGCACTTCTGCCCAGATTATTGAGTATTCACCCCGTATTTCCTTGTGTCGATACTTTGCAAATACCTTTATGACCATTCTCACATGATTCAGCACCAGACCATTTATCTTAGGAAGCAATCTTTTCGTTCACCGGAAGCCAAGTATGTTAATGGCTCGGCAGGTGGAGAAACTTTGGGCAAGGGTCTTGCCATCTGTGGAGGGTTTTCTTGGACGTAGCCGTATAGTGAGCTGATCACATGGGAGGCTGCGAGCAAGATTTGGGAGTTTTGTACTCTTCTCTTTGAAGGTACGCTCAGTGAGAATTTTAAATTCGGGGACCGAATTTCTTTAATGGGGGAAGATTGTAGCGTTTTAGAAATCGTTTTGCGAATTTTCCGTTTTTAGGGTAAAATAGTCGGCGTCTTCCGTTTTAACCCGATTGTGATCAAACTTCTGTATAGACTTGTCGGCACCTAGTTTAGCTAGAATGAACCTAGTGCGCGGGCTTTGGGGGTCAATGGAAAGTTTTGGTTCACATAGAATTTTTCCCTAATTAAATGTTATTTTAATACTTTATTTGTGGACTTTATTAGTGATAATTACTTTTAGGCTTGGGTTAATAACTACTAATGTAGTTTTATGCTAATCTAAGCACTAGATATTTTGTTAAACCATTCATTCTAAAATCTAGATATTTTGTTGTTAGGTCCATGTTACCCACTCCGGTTCTCTCGGGGAGGCGAAATAGGTAAAAATCAAATTTTTTTAACTAGGTAACATGGACCATCCATGAAGGATCTTTGCTAAACAAAACCAACAAATAAACTACAAGTTTTAGCTACTATGTAGAATGGTTATACCTAGGTGTTGAACTCCTTCTCTTCTTTTTGTTGTTCTCCTCCTTGCTTGCTCCTTGTAGTGGTTTGAATGGCTCCTCCTCGTCATCTCCTCTTTGCCATAGACGGATCCACTCGAGGGCCTCGAACTTGAGCTCCTATCTCAACCTAGAGATAACGAAAGAGCTTGGTTTGCTGGACCTAGGACCTTAGAATGAGTAGAGAAGAGTTATGGTGGTTTTGTCTCAAAGGTTTATGATTTCCAACTCATGCAACACTTAAACCTTGAGAGAGGAAGAGGGAGAGCTTTCTTTCATGAGAGAGAAAGAATATGATAGAAAATGAGCTCTCATAATGCAACCATGCTCACATATTTTGGAACAATGATAATAATAATAATCATTAAGAATTGTGATGGTTAGTTTATGAATGACCACTATCATTACCTTCATTTAATGCATTTTGCAAAGAGCAAGAAGTATCATTGAAATGAAATGATGATGGTCAACAAGACCATAATGGTCAACCGGTCAACAAGGTCAACAAGTCAACAAAAGTCAAATTGTCAACAACCCTAAACATAGCACAATTATCCTTAATTAATATTATTAACCATATTCCTCATTCTCCTTAGGGTTTGGAAAAAGTCAACGGTCAATAAGTCAACCAAAGTCAAATGGTCAACAACCCTAATGAGAATCCTCTGTCTCTGCCTCTGTCAACTATGCATACACACCCGCATCTGTGTTCCGAGGAACACGAATACACTGAGACAAAACCAATCCCAAAACAAATACTAGGATCTGGCTTAAAGCAAATCCCGCTAGTAATAACTGCCCGGACACCAAACGTGCACAAGTGCGCAGATGTGAACGAACCCCGTCGCAAAACCATGCGACCTCTACTCTGTTTTGCCCAAAGGCGAGTAACCCTCTTTGTGGGACTCTAAAGGCTCGACACTACGCTGGAAGAGGGTTTAACCACAGGCTGCAAGCGGTACTAGCTGTACGTAACGGTCCCCAGGTAGATGCCGACAAGAAGACTGATGAGGTGAACCCATCCGAACTCTTACTGAGCATGAATGTGACAATCTCCGTACAGTCCGGTCTGTTCATCTGAGAGTATCGCATGTCGGGCCTAGGGGGTGGCAAACGTCAGACCCCTAATAGCGGTACAAGTCGTGTCAGAGTGTAGCCCAGAACACCCTAAGAAACTACTGGTAACACTACCGGCAAATCTCGCTTGCCCTGGCCAGGGACGACTATGTGTAATGGCTCTCCTAGACACAACGCGATATCAACTCCCAATACCGGGAGAGACGAATCCTGTCTAACCGTCACTGCCTCCAAGTGGTTCGGGACTGCACCCAACTACTACCTGTTTGCACGACTCAGTAGAGCCATGGTAGGGTAGTAATCTAAGAACAGTGGGAACACACTCGAGGCG
Source organism: Agapanthus africanus (assembly GCA_030015575.1). Classification (NCBI taxonomy): domain Eukaryota; kingdom Viridiplantae; phylum Streptophyta; class Magnoliopsida; order Asparagales; family Amaryllidaceae; genus Agapanthus; species Agapanthus africanus. The sequence goes on from CM057349.1 coordinate 175,297,219, forward strand.
AAGTGACAGTGTCAAGTCAGCGGACTAAGCTGTACTCATGTCACCTGGGAACTGTTAACTGACGATAGGTATAATACCAACCAACAGTTCCCGACGAGTCCTATCCAGTGTACTCGTAACCTAACGAGCACCTGCATACTATCTCCAGTACGACGTACTGATGGCTGTGGGACAGACCATCTCCCCTGCTGGGAAGAGAAGCGTATGCACCAGTCTACTCTGGAGTATCGATGCCCTGTCTCGATAATCCTACGACTAGGGACAAAAATAAGGATGTGCTTATAGACCACCCAGCCCCCGCTAGTATGATCGCCATCACAACGTCGGTAGTCAAGCAAAGATCCTAAGGGCTCCATCAATATGTTTTTAGCGATATGTTAAAAGAAACATATACTCATATTAATATAGAAACAAACCAAGTAGCATACTACTATATCGAGCAAGACTGTCGTAAACCCGTATATATATATATATATATATATATATATATATCCCAAGCCTCCAAAATGTATTATATAAACTAGTACTATACAATAATGGCCTCTAGGGCATACATATTCAACAATCTCCCACTTGCACTAAAGGTCAGTAATTGGTGTACCGCATACCCAACGTCTGCACTAAGGCCAGCTACTGGCGTACCGCATACCCAATAGCTTAAAAATTCGCTCGAACTGAGTTTGAGGGAGGGCCTTTGTGAATGGATCCGCCGTGTTGTCTTTTGTGTCTACTCTCCGTACCTCGATCTCTCGGCGATCAATGATCTCCCTGATCAGGTGATACCGCCTTAAGATGTGTCTGGATTTCTGATAGGACCTTGGTTCCTTCGCTAAAGCTATAGCCCTTTTGTTATCGCAATACAAAGGTATTGGGTCAACAATGGACGGAACCACCTGAAGTTCACTAATGAACTTCTTCATCCAGACCGCCTCTTTTGCGGCATCGCTTGTAGCAATGTATTCAGCCTCCATCGTCGAGTCTGCGACGGTATCCAGTTTGGAACTCCTCCAACACACCGCCCCTTCGTTGAGGGTAAACACAAAACCCGAGACAGACTTGCTGTCATCTTTGTCACTCTGGAAGCTTGAATCGATAAAGGACTCGACCCTGAGGTCTCCATTACCGTAAACCAGGAACATCTTCTTAGACCTTCTCAGGTACTTGAAAATGTTTTTCACTGCCGTCCAGTGGTCCTCACCTGGGTCTGACTAATACCGGCTTACCACGCTTAGCGCGTAAGCTACATCTGGTCTTATACATAGCATCGCATACATTATAGATCCTACCGCCGAAGCGTAGGGTATAGTGCCCATGCGAACCCTCTCCTCGTCAGTCTTAGAAGACATCTTCTTGGAGAGGGTGATTCCATGCAATGCGGGTATATTACCGTGCTTGGAATCTTCCATACTAAATCTCTTTAGTACGGTCTCTATGTACCTGGACTGTGAAAGTCCGAGTAATCTCTTGGATCTATCTTTATAGATCTTGATCCCCAGAATGTACGAGGCATCACCCAGGTCCTTCATGGAGAACCGTTGTGACAAGAATAGCTTGACCGATTGTAGCATAGGAATGTCATTTCCTATCAAAAGAATGTCGTCCACGTACAAGACTAGGAACACGACAGTTCGTCCTACAATCTTCTTATAGACACAAGGTTCATCTTCGTTCTTGATGAAATCAAATTCCTTGATTGCCTCATCAAAACAGATGTTCCAGCTCCGCGATGCTTGCTTTAATCCATAAATGGATTTAAGCAACTTGTGCACCTTCCCGCTGCTCCCACTGTCTACGAAACCTTATGGTTGATCCATGTAAACACACTCTTCCAAACAGCCGTTTAGAAAGGCCGTTTTTACTTCCATCTGTCAGATTTCATAGTTATGGAAGGCAGCAATGGCAAGTAGGATCTGAATGGATTTGAGTATAGCCACTGGAGAAAAAGTTTCGTCATAGTCCACACCAGTTCTTTGACGAAAACCTTTTGCAACGAGTCTAGCCTTATAGGTTTCCACCTGCCCATCTACACCAAGTTTCCTTTTGTAGATCCATTTGCATCCAACGGGTTTTACCCCAGGTGGAGCAATATCCAAGGTCCACACTTTATTGGTGTACATGGACTCCATTTCGGATTGCATTGCTTCCAGCCACTTATCAGAGTCCCTACTGATAATGACCTGCCTGAAACTGGTAGGGTCATCTTCTTCTAAGATGCAATCCTCTCGATCCCCGTCTATGAGAAAACCATAGTATCTCTCGGGCGGACGAGAAATCCTACCAGATCTGTGGAGTGGCTGAGGATCGTCTGGGGTTATTGAATCCTGAGGTTCTGTCAAATTTTCAGTTTCATTTTGTGGTCGCTGAATTTCTTCCAGTTGAACCGAACTCCCACTTGTTTCTTTTGCAAGAAATTGCCACTCTAAAAAGGTGGCGTGGCGAGATACAAACACCTTCTGTTCCTCAGTATGGTAGAGTAGATATCCTGTAGAGTTTTTAGGATATCCCACAAATTTACATAGAACTGAACGTGCCTGCAGTTTGTCCGGATTTTGTACTTTTACATAGGCCGGACGACCCTATATCTTAATACGGTTAAGATACGGCCTTTTACCCTTCCATATCTCAAATGGTGTCTTAGGCGCTGTTTTAGACGAAACATCATTCAATAGATATGCTGCTGTTAAAAGCGCATGTCCCCAAAATGAAAGAGGCAACTCGGCACTACTCATCATGGAGCGAACCATATCCAATATGGTACGATTCCTCCGTTCCGATACACCGTTGTGCTGTGGTGTATAAGGAGGAGTAAGCTGAGAGAGAATACCATTCTCTTTTAAGTAATCTAGGAATTCCGTGCTTAATTACTCCCCTCCCTTATCCGATCGGAGGATCTTGATACTATTGCCAGTCTGGTTCTCTACCTCGTTTCTGAATTCCTTGAATTTCTCAAAAGCTTCAGATTTGTGTTTCATAAGATACACATACCCGAATCTAGAGAGATCGTCCGTGAATGTGATGAAGTACGAGAACCCACCCCTTGCATATATAGACATTGGACCACATACATCACTGTGTATGAGTCCTAAGAGCTTTGTTGCTCTTTCTCCATGTCCGGTGAACGGAGATTTGGTCATCTTTCCTTTGAGACAAGACCGACAAGTTTCATATGATGAAAACTCGAACGTATCCAAGAGTCCATCTTTATGCAACTTACATAATCTTTTCTCTCCGATATGACCAAGTCTACAATGCCATAAATAGGATTCGTTCATATCTGAACTCTTCCACTTGTGTGTGTTTTGTACATTGAGAACTGTATTCTGATTTAGAACGTAGATACCCTTACACAGTGTACCTTCTGCAACCAGTACCTTATGAAGGTAAATGTTCATGATATTCCTATCAAGAACAAAGTTATATCCATATTTATTGAGTAAAGAAACTGATATGATGTTGCAAACCATGGAAGGTACATAGTAGCAATCGTTCAAAATCATAGTATTGCCATTCGGCAACACTAGGTGATATTCATCGATGGCTGCAGCATTAACTTTGCTCCGTTCGCTACCCTGAGCGACATATCACCAGTGTAGGGTTGCTAGGAACACGCACAAGGGTCTACGAGGCATCAACCATGCCCGATTAAAATTTTAGCCGTGCCGAACAACTCTAATACGGATCTTTAAACTAGGGTTTAGGCGAAAGCTTGCATGTTAACAACTTTAACACTAAGTGAAAGATATTACAACCTTTGTAGATCCGGTCTTTCACTTCAATAGCTCCGTGTAGATGTCCCCATCGCTGCGATCGTGAACTCCGGACTCTAGATAAGCTCCGCAAGAAGAACGAACGTGCTTGCTACGATGACTTTGAGGCCGAAGATGATCTATGTCGGGGAGACACTAACTCAAGCTATTCATTCACTAGGTCATGAACTTTGTGAAGAGAACAAACTCTACTACATGGAAAGTGGTAGAGGATGAAGAATTAGGAAGTGGGTTCACTTTAGAATTGATTTTCTCACTCTTTTTCTCATAGCACCATTGGAGCTAGTAAGCTTTTGGATGGAGCTAGATGATGAAGAAGAAGAAGAAAGAATTATCCATCCAAATGAAAAATTATCCAATAAATAATGGCACCATGGTTGAGTTAAGCCCTCATGCTTAACTCAGGTAGAGAATTAACCAAGGCATTAGCTTAAGGGTTGGGTTAAAGAATATCAAGACAAAAGACAAAAGAGTGGACTTTGTCAAAGTTTCTCCAAGCTTCTTCAAGCTTGATTACTTTGACTAAGTTTAATCTTTTGTTAAATGTTATGATAAAAGAATAACCCTAATCTTAAAACTAATCTTGGTACAAGTCTCTTACACCCATCTTGTGTGTATCATCAAGCATGATACAAACATGTACACTTGTATATATCACATATAAACAATGTGCACAATCTAGTGAGAAAATAAATCATAAGTGAGCTAATACTAGTTAATGCAATGTAATATATCAAATAAATAATTATGCATTAAATTATTAAATCAACTCTTGATTTAATAATCCGGCTATAACCGACTAATATAAAAAAGTAACAACTTATCGAATCAACACTTGATCCGATAGCCCGGCTATATCGCATACAACCGATCAATGTCACGAATCGCGAGAATAGAATACGGTATCTCATATCGTATTTATCTCGGTCCCGCACATATCACATATGTGCTCCTACTCCGTTTCGCTTTAGCCAGGAAACCCCTGTGTAGGACTCTAAAGACTCGTCAATACGCCGGCAGTAGGTGATGATCATATCAAACACCTACAAGCCGCAAGTGGTGTGCTAAACGTAACGGCCACCCGGGTATTGAGCGATCAGAAAATCAACAAGCAAGCCCGCTAGTTCTCCTGCGAATCCAATCAGTAACACTCCCGTACAGTCCGGTCTCATCAGCCGATATGTCGCATATCTCGCTTAGGGGTGGTAAACGCCAGACCGCAGTAGCTCGATAAGTCGTGTCGATATGAGGTCTATAATAGTTCGAGAAACTACTGGTAACACTTACCAGTAAATCTCAGCAACCCTGGCCAGGGATTTCCGGTTATAGCCAATCGAACACAGCACAACATCAACTCCCTATACAGGGAGAGACGAATCCCCTCCTATCGCTCATTGCCTCCATGTGATTTGGGACTGTACCTAAAAACCACCGTTTTACACGCCCTCTTGGACGTGGTAAGGTGGAAATCAAAGCACAGTGGGAATCACACAAGACTCTATGACGATCTCGGGTCTACAGACTAACCTGTACCAGTGTCACCAGAGAACTGCCATCTGACGTAAGGTATAATACCATCTGGGAGTTCTCGGCGAGTCCGTCCAGTGTACCCAGTCTCCACTGAGCACCCGTATATCATCTCTAATGTCAAACACCAATGGATATGGGATCATCCAACGCCCATCTATATGGGTCGAGAAGGTATACGCTAGTCTACTCTGGTATATCGATGCCCCGTCTCGATACACCAACGACTAGGGACCTTGAAGGATATACTTATGGACTACCATTTCCCTACTAGTATGATCCCTATCATAGTCCAGGTAGTCAAGTACACATCCTAAGGGCTTTACCAACATGTAGCAGAGAGACAATCAGTGTACACGTTAAGGTAAAGAGTAACCAGATAGCATACTATCATGTCGAGCAAGAAATTCCTCCCTATATATGTCCAAGCATCCACTACAATATACATCTCATGTATAGTAATGGCCTCTAGGGCATACATATAACTTACAATCTCCCACTTGCACTAGGGCCATCTGATAACAGTGGTTGTAGTATCTCATACTCAACCATCCCATAACTAGTCTCTCTCTAGGAAAAGGCCTTCATGAGTGGATCCGCCGTGTTGTCTTCTGAGACTACTCTCCTAACCTCGATCCCGTGGAGATCAAACATCTCCATGATCAGGTGACACTGCCTAAGAATTATATCTGGTTTTCTGATGGGACGGGGGGGTTCCTTGGCAAAAGCCACAACTCCATTGTCACACAATGATAGGAACGAAGTTCATCTCATGAAGTTATATATATCCAAACTGCCTCATTGGTAGCATCCTTGGTAACGATGTATCTTGCCTTTAATCGTCTAGTAAGTCACGGTATCTAGCTTGGAACTCTTCCAACATACCGTCCCTCTACTGAGGGTAAATACAATGCCTGTGACTGACATTTAGTCGTCCTTATCACTCTGGAACCTTTTCCAGTGATTCTCCCTAAGATCGATTGATACCATCTCACTACATCTAGTGAGAATCCTAACATCTAATTAGATCTATCTCATAGATCCAAAACCCAGGATTTAGTAGGTATCATTTTGATCCTATATGGAGAATCCTTGTGATAAGCAGAGATTGACCGAGCGTAGCATAGGAAACTCCTTCCCTATCAAGAGTATGTCATCCACGTACTCTACGAGGATCATCACCATACTCCATACTACATTTTCGTATATACAAGGTTCATCTACCATTTTGATGAAGTCAAACTCTTTGACTGCCTCATCAAAACAGATGTTCCAACTCCGTGATGACTGCTTTATCACATAAAACATCTTGCTCACGTTTCCGCTGCTCCCACTGTCTACGAAGCCCTCTGGCTGTGTACTTATAGATGCTCTTTTCTAAAACATCATTTAGAAAAGCAGTCATGACACCCAACCGCCAGATATCGTAGTCATGGTATGTAGCCGTGGCAAGTAGGATCTGGATGGACTTAAGCATAGCTTTGAAAGTCTTAACATTTCCATGTACAACAAGTAATCTTCTCAAGATATACTTGCTCCTGATGGGGATTGAACCCTTCAGATAGAGCAACCAAAGTCCATACTTTGTTGGTATATAAGGATTCCATCTCAGATCGCTAAGCATCCAGCCATTCTTACAGAGTCCTACTCCTGATGACCAGCCCGAAACTAGTTGGGTCATCATCTCATGATGCAATCCTTGCTCCTGTAAGTCCACGTTGCCCACCCCGGTACTTACGGGGAGGCGGAAAACGGAATAAAAATCGAATTTTTATGAACTTAGGCAACATGGACTAGACTATGAAGGATCTTTGCTAAACAAAAACAAGCTAAAGCTAACTAGAAACTAGCTAAGTGCTAGAAAGGTTATACCTTGGGTTTTATGTCCTTCTCTCCTTGCTCCTTGGAGTGGTGGAAGGAGGTCACCTTAGTCGTCTTCTCCCGTCAAAGAAAGATCCACCCGAAAGCCTCAACCTTTGGCTTCAACTCCAAGCTAGAAGTAACTAGGGTGCAAGAAGTGCTAATCCTTGAACCCTAGATGAGAGTAGAGATTATCAAGAGAGGGTTTTTCTCAAGCTCAAATGTTTCTCAACACATGAGAGGGGAGAGCTTGAGGGAGAGGAAGAACAAGAGAGAGAAAGTAAATGATAGAATGAGAGAATAATAACCATTCTCACATATATGTGTGAATTACTTTAAATTGATAATTAGCTAGATAATTGTCATGGTTAATCAAGACATGACCATTATCTTTTCATTTTTAATGCAATTTGCAAGGATCAAAGAGCATCTTCCAAATGAAATGATGATGGTCAAAGTGTCAACAAGGTCAACAAGTCAAGATAGGTCAAATGGTCAACTACCATAACCACGCACAATTATTAAACTAATATCAATTAACAATAATACACACATAAGCATTAGGGTTAATAAAATGATAATAGTCATTAACCCTAATCAAAGTCCTCTCCCTCTGTCTCAAGCAACTGTGCATACGCACCTGTATTCGTGATCCGAGGAACACGAATACAATGAGAAAAACCAATCCCAAATCATATACTAGGATCCGGCATAAACCAAAGCCCGCTAGTATAAGCTGTCCGGACAGCAAACGTGCACAAGTGCGCGGATGTGAACGAACCCTGTCGCAAAACCATGCGACCTCTACTCATTTTGCCTAAAGGCGAATAGCACTCTGTGTGGGACTCTAAAGACTCGACACTACGCTGGCAGTGGGTTTAACCACAGACCGCAAGCGGCACTAGCTGTACGTAACGGTCCCTAGGTAGATGTCGATAAGAAGACTGACGAGGTGAACCCCATCTGAACTCCTACTGAGCCTGTATGTGACAATCTCCGTACAGTCCGGTCTGTTCGTCTGATACATCGCATGGCGGGCCTAGGGGGGCGGTGAACGTCAGTCCCCTAATAGCGGTACAAGTCGTGTCGGAGTGTAGCCCAGAACACCCAGAGATAACACTGCAAACCTACCAGTATATCTCGCTTGCCCTGGCCAGGGACTACTCGTGTAATGGCTCTCCTGGACACAGCGCGATGTCAACCCCCAATACCGGGAGAGACGAATCCTGTCTAACCGTCATTGCCTCCAAGTGCTTCGGGACTGCACCCAAAAACTACCTGTTTGCACGACTCCTTTGAGCCGTGGTAGGGTAGTAATCAAAGTGCAGTGGGAGCACACTCGAGGCGATGTGACAGTGTCAAGTCAACGGACTAAGCTGTACTCATGTCACCTGGGAACTGATAACTGACGATAGGTATAATACCAACCAACAGTCCCCGACGAGTCCTGTCCAGTGTACTCGTAACCTAACGAGCACCCGCATACTATCTCAAGTACGACGTACTGACGGCTGTGGGACAGACCGTCTCCCACGCTGGGATGAGAAGCGCATACGCTAGTCTATTCCGGAGTATCGATGCCCTGTCTCGATAGTCCAACGAATAAGGACCTGTATAAGGATATGCTTATAGATCACCCAGCTCCCACGAGTGTGAGCGCCATCACAACGCTGGTAATCAAGCAAAGATCCTAAGGGCTCTACTAATATGTATATCAGCAATATGCTAAAAGAAACACATGCATATATTAAAGCAGATACAAACCAAGTAGCATACTACCATTTCGAGCAAGATTGTATATACAACTGTGAATATCCCAAGCTTCCATTAAGTAATATACAAACTAGTATGATACAGTAATGGCCTCTAGGGCATATACACTAACAATCTCCCACTTGCACTAAGGCCAGGTACTGGCGTATCGAAGACCTATCATCTCGATCAGCCGCTCGAACTGAGTCTGGGGCAAGGCCTTGGTGAATGGATCTGCTGTGTTATCTTCTGGAGCAACCCTCCGAACTTCGATCTCCTGGCGATCCACGATCTCCCTGATCAGGTGATACCGCCTCAAGATGTGTCTGGATTTCTGATGGGACCTGGGTTCCTTCGCTAAAGTTATAGCCCCGTTGTTGTCGCAATACAGAGGTATTGGGTCAACAATGGACGGAACCACCTGAAGTTCTCTCAAGAACTTCCTCATTCAGACAGCTTCTTTTTCGGCATCAGATACAGCGATGTATTCCGCTTCCATAGTAGAGCCAGCAACGGTTTCCTGTTTGGAGCTCTTCCAACACACCGCCCCTCCATTGAGGGTAAAGACAAAACCCGACATGGACTTGGAATCATCCATGTCACTCTGGAAGCTGGAGTCAGCAAAGGCCTCAATCTGCAGGTCTTTTCCACCATACACCAAGAACATCTCCTTAGTCCTTCTCAGGTACTTGAGAATGTTCTTTACTGCTATCCAATGTTTCTCCCCAGGGTTTGACTAATACCTGCTTACCACACTCAGTGCATAAGCCACATCCGGTCTGGTACACAACATTGCATACATTATAGAGCCTACCGCAGAAGTATAGGGTATAATAGACATGCGATCCCTCTCCAAATCAGTCTTGGGAGACATCTCTTTGGAGAGGGTGATCCCGTGACAAGCCGGTAGATTACCGCGCTTGGAATCTTCCATACTGAATCTCTTCAGTATGGTGTCAATGTACCTGGACTGCGAAAGTCCTAATATCCTCTTGGATCTGTCACGGAAGATCCGGATACCCAGAATGTATGAGGCATCACCCAGGTCTTTCATGGAGAACCTGTGTGACAAGAACCCCTTGACAGATTGTAGCATAGGAATGTCATTTCCTATTAAGAGAATGTCATCCACGTATAAAACGAGGAATACTACAGTTCTCACTATAAATCTACAATAGATGCATGGTTCATCTGGATTTTTGATAAAGCCAAATTCCTTGACCGTCTCATCAAAACAGATGTTCCAACTCCGCGATGCCTGCTTTAGTCCATAAATGGACTTAAGCAACTTGCACGCCTTTCCGCTGCTCCCACTCTGAATGAAACCCTCTGGCTGATCCATATAGACACACTCCTCTAAATGTCCATTTAGAAAAGCTGTCTTTACGTCCATCTGCCAAATCTCATAGTCATGGAAGGCAGCAATGGCAAGAAGGATCCGAATGGATTTCAGCATAGCTACTGGAGAAAAGGTTTCGTCATAGTCCAAACCAGGTCGCTGACGAAAACCCTTTGCTACCAGTCTAGCTTTATAGGTCTCAACCTGTCCATCTACACCAATCTTCCTTTTGAAGATCCACTTGCATCCTACGGGTTTTACCCCATCTGGAGCAATGTCCAACGTCCATACTTTGTTGGTGTACATGGACTCCATTTCGGTCCGCATTGCATCCAGCCATTTTACCGAGTCGATGCTCTGAATGGCTTGCTGGAAGCTAGTAGGCTCATCCACGTCTATGATGCAGTCTTCTCTATCCCCGGCAATGAGAAAACCGTAGTATCTCTCGGGCGGATGAGACTGCCTACTACTCCTGCGGAGTGGCGTGGGAATGTCCTGATCTTTCGAACCCTCTGGTTCAACCAAGCTTTCAGTAATAGCTCGTGGTTCTGGAATTTCTTCCAGTTCTATTGCGCTCCTACTTAATTCTTTTTCTATGAACTGGTGTTCTAGAAAGTGGGCATGGCGAGAAACAAGGACTTTTTGTTCCTCTTCGCAATAGAAGTAATATCCTTTGGAGCTCTTTGGATATCCCACAAACTTGCACTGTACTGAGCGTGCCTCGAGCTTGTCCGCATGCTGCTTTTTTACAAAAGCTGGACATCCCCATGTCTTAATGTGATTAAGATAGGGTCTCTTCCCACACCACATCTGATATGGTGTAGTAGGCACAGTCTTAGTTGGAACTCGGTTCAAAAGGTATGCAGCTGATTCTAGCGCATATCCCCAGAACGATCGCGGCAACTCAGCGTTACTCATCATGGACCGTACCATATCCAATAGGGTTCTGTTCCGTCTCTCCGATACACCGTTATGCTGCGGAGTGTATGGAGGAGTAAGCTGAGAGAGAATTCCATTCTCTTTTAAGTAACCCAGGAACTCGGCACTCAAGTATTCACCACCTCGATCAGATCTCAGTGCCTTGATACTTTTGCCTGTTTGTTTTTCTACTTCATTCTTATATTCCTGGAATTTTTCAAAAGCCTTGGATTTATGTTTCATTAAGAAGACATAACCGTACCTTGAAAAGTCATCCGTAAAAGTAATGAAGTAAGAATAACCGCTTCGTGCATGTGTAGACATTGGACCGCACACGTCGCTGTGTATGAGTCCCAAGAGCTCGCTCGCTCTTACTCCGTGTCCAGTGAACGGAGTCTTTATCATCTTTCCTTTGAGACAGGATTGAAAAGTTGCATACGATTGATATTCGAATGAATCCAAATATTCTTCTGCATGTAACTTAGTCAACCTTCTCTCATTGATGTGACCCAGTCTACAATGCCATAAGAAAGTTTTATTGATTTCTGGAGACTTTCTTTTGTGTGTATTCTGGACATTGAAAATCTGTGGCTGGTTTAATACGTATATACCGTTGTTCAATGTACCTGACCCAATCAAAACATGATTAAGGTGAATGTTCACTACATTACTTACAAATGCAAATTCATAACCTTCTTTAGATAATAAAGATACAGAAATGATATTACAGGTTGCATTTGGTACATAATAACAACTACGCAAAACCAAAAAGTGTTCATCCGACAATCCTAGGTGATAGTCCCCCACGGACTCAGCATCCATGCTAGCACCGTTTGCAACTCTGACGGTCATGTCACCTGCCTTCAAAACTCTACGCTTTCTCAATGCCTGCAAAGAATTACAGATATGAGATCCTGATCCGGTATCCAATACCCAGGATGTAGAGTTTATTGATAGACAGTTTTCAATAACATACACACCTGAAGCTGAAGCTGCAACTCGCTTCAAATCCTGTGTTCTTGCTTTCCAAGCCTTGCAATCCTGTTTCCAGTGACCACTTTTGTGACAATAGAAGCATTCTTCCTTCCCCACCAGCTTTCCCGCTATCTTTGTTGCTTTTCCTTTTCCCTTCGTATCCACGTTACCGACACCGTCTCTTGGTTTGGCGGGGGCTTTCTTCTTCTTGCCCTTGGCTTTCGCCCTGGACCTAGAAGAGGAAGATCCTCCTACAAACAAAGTGGATGTCTCCTTACCCTTCTGTATGGTGCCCTCAGCACTCCTCAACATGTTCAGAAGCTCGGAAAGTTCAACCTCCTTTCCTTGCATGTTGAAGTTAAGAATAAACTGGGCGTAAGTGGAAGGAAGGGACTGGAGAATCAAATCAGTATAGAGTTCATTCTCCAACGTGGTCCCAAGGTCCGCGAGCTCCTCAATGTAGCCAATCATCTTAAGCACGTGTTCTGCTACCGATGATCCGACGTCCAACCTTGCCGAAAACAACTTCTTCGACACTTCGTATCTTGCTATACGAGACTGCTCTCCATACAGTTCTTTTGTATGAAGAAATATGGACTCAAGGTCCATATTCTCGTGCCTCCTCTGATGTTCGTTGTCCATCGAGGCAAGTACGAGGCATCTGGCCTTCGCGCAATCTATTTCCCAGGTCTTGTAGATTTCCCTATCTACGACACTGGTTTTGGGGCCTGGGACAGGGGGAGCTTTGGTGGTAAGGACATACCCCAACTTGTCGTAAGTGATTGCCATCTTGACATTCCTGATCCAATCTTTGTAGTTTGGCCCTGCCAATATGTTTTTATCTAGTAATAACTTAAGTCCGGTCATGTTGAATGGTCGCTGCAATTAGGAGATAGAAAAGAAACACTTTAGCATGATGCTCTTGCAAGTTTAGTGTGGTTTTTAGTTTGTCTAAACTGGATGGCTCCCACTGTCTCTCGAATCCCTTCTCAAACCGTAAAGAAAGGATTAGTCAGGATCAATCTCACCGTACAATACTTGCTTAACCGTTCAGCCAGGCCAGTGTCTGTACTTCGAGGGAGGTTTTCCAACACTTTCGCGAAGTTCCTTAATTAAGTAACCTCTTTTCCCTGTGGGCGTAGCCCCGCAAACACCTTTCTAGACACCTACTAAATTTATAGCATTGATCGTTAAGTGAGAGTTTTCCCGAGGAGTAGCATATACTCACAGTAGGATCGGGATTCAAATATCATCGCGTGATAAAACCGAAGGAATCCTACCAGAATTATCACACTCCAAATGGTATGCAGCGCTAGCAAGTTTCAGTACTTATGAAACTCCCGATGTGGATTTCTGCCCCATGCTCTTATGACCTTGACATTGGCCAAAATATCATAAGTCACATGTCAAGTTCTACCCGTCATTCTCCTGGTTAATTTGGACCCACCCGTACCTACCCTTGACTTTGGCCAAAATGGCAGCACGACTGTCCCAAACCAACGCATCTATCTATGCTGCACATGAATACCCAATAGCTACCAATCACTATGCCTTGACTTTGGCCAAAATACATAGCTTGAATACTTTTTGACCATTCATGTGGAATGACGGAGGGCTACGAATGGTTTTGGTGAAACCGTGAACGTAGTGAACTTGATATAATCGATGGAACGAGATAGTTTTTAAAAGGAGTGGTTCAAGCTCCGCGTTTAAAAGTTTGGTTTTGAAAAGAACCGAGTGGTCTTCAAAGTGTTCCAATCGACTTTTACTTGGTTTATTTTCTTGCAATAGTTCTTTTAATGCGTCCCATCATTTAATCCTACCATTGCAGAAAACAACCAAAATATGACGTACGCTTATGCCATTCGCATTCGCCACGGGGCCCCGTCATCACCCATTAGGTTACTTAACTAACGACAGAGCGGGGGCTGGGCTAGCGCGGCTGTAAAACATAAGCAACGCCTAAATAGTTAACATATATAAATACATAGCAATGATAGACATTACAGATCACAGATGAATACATTGGATATACTAGGAATCCGCAATCCGTTAGAGCCTGCAACGAAAAGCGGATTACACGGTCGCGGTGAATAGCCAAATACCCCACCCAAGACCCCTACGGGTGCGGCAAACTACCCGCCAAGTACCCGAAGCGAAGCAACCTCCCTCACCACCGTGAGTAGGCCACTCGGCACTTCGAGATACCCGGTAGTTTGTGCACCCCTCCATGGGTCTATCCTAGAAGCAAAAATAGTAAAAAGAATTATACAATGACGGCTACAACCCCGACCCGGTTGTGCGGCCAAACAAATAATAATATTACATCAATTTACATATTACAATGAATGAAAGAAAAAGCAACACTCATCTCACATCCACCCCGGCTATTCATCCGCGACAATCCAACCCATTCATATACACATACCATCATCAATCACAGATCACAGATATGTATAACCCTGACTAATCGACATATAGCGATTAGCCGACGTTCAATACATGTAAACATCATAGATATAACCTTTTAGTCAAAGTGTATTGAAGTTCGGAAAAAAATACGGATTTATAGGCCCCCAAAAACAAATTTCTATTCTGGAAAATCTGGGCACATATAAACCATCTTAAAAATCCTAAAACCAAGCCATAAGAAAACTGCACCAAACTCGACTCAGTGAGTAGTCAAAACGGCGGCGGTTCCGCGACAATAGCTTGCTATTGCCGCTGAACCGCGGCGGTTTAGATGACTCACTGGACCGGGTTTACTGTGCTTCTTAAGAAAACCCTGAGATGATTTTTGGAGTATGACAAATTTTATTTCGAACAGAAAAAATTTTAACAGAAACTTAGGGTTTTTAAAACTCGGTTTTTCGATTTTTCCGATTCGAACTTCGATACACTCTAATACCTAGCTAGTTTATGTTTAGTTAGTCTCTGATACCACTGTAAGTCCACGTTGCCCACCCCGGTACTTGCGGGGAGGTGGAAAACGGAATAAAAATCGATTTTTTATGAACTTAGGCAACATGGACTAGACTATGAAGGATCTTTGCTAAACAAAAACAAGCTAAAGCTAACTAGAAACTAGCTAAGTGCTAGAAAGGTTATACCTTGGGCTTTATGTCCTTCTCTCCTTGCTCCTTGGAGTGGTGGAAGGAGGTCACCTTAGTCGTCTTCTCCCGTCAAAGAAAGATCCACCCGAAAGCCTCAACCTTTGGTTTCAACTCCAAGCTAGAAGTAACTAGGGTGCAAGAAGTGCTAATCCTTGAACCCTAGATGAGAGTAGAGATTATCAAGAGAGGGTTTTTCTCAAGCTCAAGTGTTTCTCAACACATGAGAGGGGAGAGCTTGAGGGAGAGGAAGAACAAAAGAGAGAAAGTAAATAATAGAATGAGAGAATAATAACCATTCTCACATATATGTGTGAATTACTTTAAATTGTTAATTAGCTAGATAATTGTCATGGTTAATCAAGACATGACCATTATCATTTCATTTTTAATGCAATTTGCAAGGATCAAAGAGCATCTTCCAAATGAAATGATGATGGTCAAAGTGTCAACAAGGTCAACAAGTCAAGATAGGTCAAATGGTCAACAACCATAACCATGCCAAATTATTAAACTAATATCAATTAACAATAATACACACATAAGCATTAGGGTTAATAAAATGACAATAGTCATTAACCCTAATCAAAGTCCCCTCCCTCTGTCTCAAGCAACTGTGCATACGCACCCGTATTCGTGATCCGAGGAACACGAATACAATGAGAAAAACCAATCCCAAATCATATACTAGGATCCGGCTTAAACCAAAGCCCGCTAGTACAAGCTGTCCGGACAACAAACGTGCACAAGTGCACGGATGTGAACGAACCCTGTCGCAAAACCATGCGACCTTTACTCATTTTGCCTAAAGGCGAATAGCTCTCTGTGTGGGACTCTAAAGACTCGACACTACGCTGGCAGTGGGTTTAACCACAGACTGCAAGCGGCACTAGCTGTACGTAACGGTCCCCAGATAGATGTCGATAAGAAGACTGACGAGGTGAACCCCATCTGAACTCCTACTGAGCCTGTATGTGACAATCTCCGTACAGTCCAGTCTGTTCGTCTGATACATCGCATGGCGGGCCTAGGGGGCAGTGAACGTCAGTCCCCTAATAGCGGTACAAGTCGTGTCGGAGTGTAGCCCAGAACACCCAGAGATAACAATGGAAACCTACCAGTATATCTCGCTTGCCCTGGCCAGGGACTACTCGTGTAATGGCTCTCCTGGACACAGCGCGATGTCAACCCCCAATACCGGGAGAGACGAATCCTGTCTAACCGTCACTGCCTCCAAGTGCTTCGGGACTGCACCCAAAAACTACCTATTTGCACGACTCCTTTGAGCCGTGGTAGGGTAGTAATCAAAGTGCAGTGGGAACACACTCGAGACGAAGTGACAGTGTCAAGTCAACGGACTAAGCTGTACTCATGTCACCTGGGAACTGATAACTGACGATAGGTATAATACTAACCAACAGTCCCTGACGAGTCCTGTCCAGTGTATTCGTAACCTAACGAGCACCCGCATACTATCTCAAGTACGACGTACTGACGGCTGTGGGACAGACCGTCTCCCACGCTGGGATGAGAAGCGCATACGCTAGTCTACTCCGGAGTATCGATGCCCTGTCTCGATAGTCCAACGACTAGGGACCTGTATAAGGATGTGCTTATAGATCACCCAGCTCCCACGAGTGTGAGCGCCATCACAACGCTGGTAATCAAGCAAAGATCCTAAGGGCTCTACTAATATGTATATCAGCAATATGTTAAAAGAAACACATGCACATATTAAAGCAGAGACAAACCAAGTAGCATACTACCATTTTGAGCAAGATTGTATATACAACTGTGAATATCCCAAGCTTCCATTAAGTAATATACAAACTAGTATGATACAGTAATGGCCTCTAGGGCATATACACTAACAGCTCCCACTGTCATAGAGAAACCGAAATATCTCTCAGGTGGGTGAGGAACCCTGCTATATCGGCGGAGAGGCTGAAGTTCGTTGGTTACTATTGAATCCTTCGGTTCAACCAAATCATCTGCTGCAGTTTGTATAGCTGGAACCTTTCCAGTTCTACATAACAGACCTTGCCACGAGCTTTTCCGGATTTTGCTTTTAGACATAGTCCGGACAACCCCAAATCTTAACAATCTTAAGATATGGGCTCTTCCCTTTCCATATCACATATGAGGTGGTAGGCATCTAATTTGATTTAAACCCTATTCAATAGGTATGCAGCTTCTCAAGTGCATAACTCCCAAAAGGAAATAGGAAACTCAGTAGTTCTCATCATAGAGCACACCATATCACATAGGGTGCTACTGCTCCGGCCCGATATACCATCGTGCTATGGTGTATACGGAGGAGTAATGCTGAGAGAGAATCCCATTCTCTTTTAGAATAATCCAGGAATTCCGTGCTCAAGTATTCTCCTCCTTGATCACATCAAAGGACATAATACTTATACCCGTATTTTGGTTCTCTACTTCTAACTTACATTCTGTGAATATCTCAAAAGGTTAGGACTTGTGTTTCAACAGGAACATATGTCTGAATCTTGAGAGATCATCAGAGAATATAATGAAGTACAAAGAACCGTTCTTGGCATGTGTAGATAGGGGACCTTCATACATCAGCATGTATCAACCCCAAGAGTTCACTAACTCTTTCTGTGTTTCCAATAAACAGAGCTGTGGACAACTTATCTTTGTGACATGACCGGCGAGTTTCACAGGATATAAATTCAAACAAATTTAAATATGCATCTATATGTAACTTGGCTAGTCGGGTCGCATTGATATGACCCAGTCTACAATGCCTCAAGAAGAATTCGTTCATTTCTGAACTTTTCCTCTCGTGTGTGTTCTGTACGTTAAGAACTATGGTTTGATTTAGAACGTCTATGCTTTTAGATAACGTGCCTGAACTGATCAACTCTTGATATAGGAAATGTTCAAAACATTATCCAACAATACAAAATTATATCCTTTCTTTACTAATAAAGAGACTGATATGATGTTCTACATCAGGTTCGTTATCTAATAACATTCATTCATATTCAATGTATTTTGGTAATACATGTTAGTGTATATGCCCTAGAGTCCATTACTGTATCATACTAGTTTGTATATTACTTTATGGAAGCTTGGGATATTCACAGTTGCATATACAATCTTGCTCGAAATGGTAGTATGCTACTTGGTTTGTCTCTACTTCAATATGTGCATGTGTTTCTTTAAGCATATCGCTGATATACATATTAGTAGAGCCCTTAGGATTATTGCTTGATTACCAGCGTTGTGATGGCGCTCACACTCGTGGGGGCTGGGTAATCCATAAGCACATCCTTATACAGGTCCCTAGTCGTTGGACTATCGAGACAGGGCATCGATACTCCGGAGTAGACTAGCGTATGCGCTTCTCATCCCAGCTTGGGAGACGGTCTATCCCACAGCCGTCAGTACGTCGTACTTCAGATAGTATGCGGGTGCTCGTTAGGTTACGAGTACACTGGACATGACTCGTCGGGAACTGTTGGTTGGTATTATACCTATCGTCAGTTATCAGTTCCCAGGTGACATGAGTACAGCTTAGTCCGCTGACTTGACACTGTCACTTCGCCTCGAATGTGTTCCCACTGCACTTTGAATACTACCCTACCACGGCTCAAAGGAGTCGTGCAAACAGGTAGTTTTTGGGTGCAGTCCCGAAGCACTTGGAGGCAGTGACGGTTAGACAGGATTCGTCTCTCCCGGTATTGGGAGTTGACATCGCGCTGTGTCCAGGAGAGCCATTACACAAGTAGTCCCTGGCCAGGGCAAGCGAGATATACTTGTAGGTTTCCAGTGTTATCTCAGGGTGTTCTGGGCTACACTCCGACACGACTTGTACCGCTATTAGGGGACTGACGTTCACCGCCCGCTAGGCCCGCCATGCGATGTATCAGACGAACAGACCGGACTGTATGGAGACTGTCACATACAGGCTCAGTAGGAGTTCAGATGGGGTCACCTCTTCAGTCTTCTTATCGGCATCTACCTAGGGACTGTTACGTACAGCTAGTGCCGCTTGCGGTCTGTGGTTAAACCCACTGCCAGCGTAGTGTCGAGTCTTTAGAGTCCCACACAGAGAGATATTCTCCTTTAGGCAAAATGAGTAGAGGTCGCATGGTTTTGCGACAGGGTTCGTTCACATCCGCGCACTTGTGCACGTTTGCTGTCCGGACAGCTTATACTAGCGGGCTTTGGTTTAAGCCGGATCCTAGTATATGATTTGGGATTGTTTTATCTCATTGTGTTCGTGTTCCTCGGATCACGAATACGGGTGCGTATGCACAGTTGATTGAGACAGAGGGAGAGGACTTTGATTAGGGTTAATGACCATTGTCATTTTATTAACCCTAATGCTTATGTGTGTATTATGGTTAATTGATATTAGTTTAATATAATTGTGCATGGTTATGGTTGTTGACCATTTGACATTCTTGACTTATTGACTGAAAGGTACCTAGGCACCCTAGTGGGTTCTCACAAGGCATCGTGCATGCCAAATTAAAATTTTTAGTGCCAAGAAACCCTAAACAACGGATCTTTAACTAGATGTTTAGGCGAAATAGAAAGCTAGTTAACTGTTAACTACTAGGATACGGATATACAACCTTTGTAGATCCGGATTTCTGCCTCCTAAGCTCCACGTGGTCATGTCCTCGCTGTCCATCATGAATCCTTGACTCGATCATCGGCTTCATCGGGAAAGAAAGCGGAATAGCTCGTCGGCTTTGTGTCAAAGACGATCTACGTCGAGGTTGCACAAACTCAAGCTCCGACTTCACAAACTTGTGAAACTTGTGAAGTAAACACCCAAAACAACTTGGCAAGAGGTAGAGGGTGAAGAAATAGGAGGTGGGTTCACTTTAGATTTGGATTTAGCTCACTATAACTCAAGATGCCATTGATGGACCTTGAGCTTTTCTTTTAAAGATGAAGAAGAAGAAGAGCTAGAATTATGATAAGTGTTATTCAAAATGAATAATAAATCAATACTTATCATAACAATAACTAGGGTTAAGTGTAGAGAATAAACCATGGTCAAATGAGTGGGTTAGGGTTAAGCATGAGGACAAGAATGGTTGCATAAGTCAAGGGTTCTTGAAGCTTCAACATAAAACAAGAAATGCCACCATTCTCATCCAAAACTTTATCCAAATAAATGAATAAACAATTAAATGAATAAATGCATAAATAAAACCCTAATCTCAAGTTAACTATGGTTTAATTCCATACACTTAACAATATGGTCAAGCATCATCAAACATGATACAGAAAAGTGCACGAAAGTATATCACATATACAATGTGCAATCCAAGTGAGAAAAATCCGTTTAAAGTGAACCAATACTAGTTAATGTAAAGTAACATATCAAATATATAATTATACATTAAATCATTAAATCAACACTTGATTCAATGATCCGGTCATGTCGCACATAACCGACTAGTATTCAATGCATCGATTTATCGAATCAATGATTCGATAACTAGGTCATATCGAATATAACCATTCGAAACATATGTCGCGAGAATGAAATGCGGTATCACATACACGCATCATTCTCGGTCCTGCACATATCTCATATGCGCTCCTATTTCGTTTCGCTTGAGCCAGGAAACCTCTGTGTAGGACTCTAAAGACTCGTCAATACGCCGGTAGCAGATGATGATCATATCAAACACCCACAAGCCGCAAGCGGTCTGCTAAACGTAACGGCCACCCGGGTATTGAGCGATCAGAAGATCGACGAGCTAGCCCGCTCACACTCCTGCGAATCCGACCAGTAACACTTACCATACAGTCAAGTCTCTTCGTCTGATACGTCGCATATCAAGTCTAGGGGTGGTATACGTCAGACCCCAATAACCCGACAAGTCGTGCTGATGTGAGGCTCGTAACGGGTCGAGAAACTACTGGTAACACTTACCAGCAAATCTCTGATCAGCCCTGGCCAGGGACTTCCCTGTTACGGCCAATCGAGCACTGCGCAACATCAACTCCCAATACCGGGAGAGACGAAACCCCTCCTATCGCTCATTGCCTCCATGTGACTCGGGACTGTACCCAAAGACCACCGTTTTGCACGCCCTCATGGACGTGGTAAGGTGGAGATCAAAGCACAGTGGGAATCACACAAGACTCTATGACGATCTCGGGTCTACAGACTAACCTGTACAAGTGTCACCTGAGAACTGCCATCTGACGTGAGGTATAATACCATCTGGGAGTTCTCGGCGAGTCCTTCCAGTGTACCCAGTCTCCACTGAGCACCCGTATACCATCTCTGATGTCAAACACCAATGGATATGGGATCATCCATCGCCCATCACATGGGTCGAGAAGCGTATACGCTAGTCTACTCTGGTATAACGATGCCCCGTCTCGATACACCCACGACTAGGGACCTTGAAGGATGTACTTATGGACTACCATGTCCCCACTAGTATGATCTGCATCATAGTCCAGGTAGTCAAGTACAAATCCTAAGGGCTTTACCAACATGTAACTATAAGACAGTATAAAGAGACTAGTGTACATGTTAAGGTAAATATCAACCAGATAGCATACTATCATGTCGAGCAAGAAAGTCATCTCTATATATGTCCAAGCATCCAATATAATATACATAATCTGTACAATACTGGCCTCTAGGGCATACATACAACTAACAATCTCCCACTTGCACTAGGGCCAGCTGCTGTAGTATCTCATACCGAGCATCCCGAAGAGTCTCTCAAACTGTATCTGGGGAATGGCCTTCGTGAGTGGATCCGCCGTGTTATTCTTCGTGTCAACTCTCCTGACCTCGATCTCCCGGCGATCAACTATCTCCCGGATCAGGTGATACCGCCTCAGAATATGCCTGGACCGCTGATGGGACCTGGGTTCCTTGGCTAAAGCCACCGCTCCATTGTTATCACAATACAAAGGTATTGGATGCTCAATGGATGGAACCACTCCAAGTTCAGTAATGAACTTCTTGATCCAGACAGCTTCTTTAGCAGCATCGTTGGCAGCGATGTATTCAGCCTCCATCGTCGAGTCTGCCACGGTTTCCTGCTTGGAACTCTTCCAGCTAACCGCCCCTCCGTAAAGGGTAAAGACAAAACCCGACTGCGACTTAGAGTCGTCCTTATCACTTTGGAAGCTGGAATCGGTAAAGGACTCCACCTGGAGTTCTCCGTTACCATACACCAAGAACATATCTCTAGTCCTTCGTAAGTACTTGAGAATGCTCTTCACAGCTGTCCAGTGACTCTCTCCAGGATCAGCTTGATACCTGCTCACTACACTTAGTGAGTATGCTACATCGGGTCTGGTACATAGCATTGCATACATGATAGAGCCTACTGCCGAAGCATAGGGTATCCCTTGCATGCGAGCTCTCTCCAAATCAGTCTTGGGAGACATCTCTTTGGAGAGAGTGACTCCAGAGATCGTGGGCAAGTTCCCACGCTTGGACTCTTCCATACTAAACCTCTTTAGTATGGTGTCAATGTACCTGGATTGGGACAATCCCAAAATCCGTTTGGATCTATCTCTATAGATCCTGATTCCCAATATGCAGGAGGCATCACCAAGATCTTTCATTGAGAATCTTTGTGATAAGAAGAGCTTGACCGATTGCAGCATAGGAATGTCATTTCCTATCAAGAGTATGTCGTCCACGTACAATACGAGGAAGACAACCTTACTCTCTGCCACCTTCTTGTAGATACAAGGTTCATCTGGATTTTTGACGAAATCAAACTCTTTGATAACGACGTCAAAGCAGATGTTCCAACTCCGCGATGCTTGCTTTAATCCATAAATGGATTTAAGCAGCTTGCACACCTTCCCGCTGCTCCCACTGTCTACGAAGCCCTCTGGCTGAGTCATGTACACGCACTCTTCTAAATCACCATTTAGAAAGGCGGTCTTAACATCCATTTGCCAGATTTCGTAGTCATGAAAGGCAGCAATGGCAAGCATGATTCGGATGGATTTAAGCATAGCCACTGGAGAAAAGGTTTCGTCATAGTCCACACCTGGTCTTTGACGAAAACCCTTTGCTACAAGTCTAGCTTTGAAAGTCTCCACTTTCCCATCTACACCATATTTCTTCTTGAAGATCCACTTGCTCCCAATGGGTTTTACCCCTTCAGGAGCAACTTCCAAAGTCCATACTTTGTTGGTGTACATGGAATCCATCTCGGACCGCATAGCATCCAGCCATTTCACTGAGTCCCCACTCGTGATGGCCTGCTCGAAGCTAGTTGGGTCATCATCCTCCATGATGCAATCCTCACTGCCACCATCAATGAGAAAACCGTAGTATCTCTCAGGTTGGCGAGGAACCCTACTAGATCGGCGGAGAGGCTGGGGTTGATCGGGAACTACGGAATCCTCTGGTTCAACCAAATCTTCTGTTGTAGTCTGTATTGCTGGAACCTCTTCCAGTTCTACCTCAATGCCACTTATCTGTTTCATAAGAAAACCTTTTTCTAAGAAAGTGGCATGTCGAGAAACAAACACCTTTTGTTCCTCGGGGTGGTAGAAGATATACCCTTGTGAATTTTTGGGATATCCTACAAACTTACATAAGACAGATCTTGCCTCGAGTTTGTCCGGATTTTGTCTTTTGACATAGGCTGGACAACCCCATATCTTAATATAATTAAGATGTGGTCTCTTCCCTTTCCATATCTCATATGGAGTGGTAGGCACTGATTTGGTAGGAACTCTATTCAATAGGTCCATGGCTGTCTCAAGCGCATGTCCCCAGAAGGAAATAGGTAACTCAGCTGTACTCATCATTGAGCGTACCATATCTAATAGGGTGCGGTTTCTCCGTTCAGATACACCATTGTGCTGTGGTGTATAAGGAGGAGTCAGCTGAGAGAGAATCCCATTCTCTTTTAGGAAGTCCAGGAATTCATTGCTCAAGTATTCACCTCCTCGATCAGATCGAAGGATTTTAATACTTTTTCCGGTTTGGTTCTCAACTTCTCGTTTATATTCCCTAAATTTCTCAAAAGCTTCTGATTTGTGTTTCATCAGGAACACATACCCGAACCTAGAGAGATCGTCAGTGAATGTAATGAAGTATGAAGAACCATCCCTGGCATGTGTAGACATGGGACCGCATACATCACTATGTATCAGTCCTAAGAGTTCGGTAACTCTTTCTCCGTGTCCCGTAAACGGAGTCTTGGTCATCTTGCCTTTGAGACATGACTGGCAAGTGTCATAAGATGAAAATTCAAACGGATTTAAATATCCATCTTTATGCAACTTAGCTAGTCGTGTCGCATTGATGTGACCCAGTCTACAATGCCACAAGAAGGATTCGTTGAGTTCAGAACTCTTCCTCTTGTGTGTGTTTGTTATGCTCAGGACTGTTGATTGGTTTAGAACATAAATGCCATTGCACAACGTGCCTGATCCAACCAACTTTTGGTTATGGAAAATGTTCATAACATTGTCCTGTAATACAAAATTATATCCCTCTTTACTTAATAAAGAAACCGATATAATGTTGCATATCAAGTTCGGCATGTAATAGCATTCGTTCAGAACCAATGTATTACCAGTTGGTAATACAAGGTGATATTCCCCGACAGTCTTGGCTGCAACAATTGCACCATTTCCTACTCTTATGTCTTTATCACCTTCTCCAAGTTCTCTACCTTTCCTAAGCCCATGTAACTGATTACATATATGGGATCCTGACCCGGTATCCAATACCCAGGACGTAGAGCAAATGGAGAAACAGTTATCAGTAACGAACACACCCGAAGAAAATGCATCAACATGTACTTTCTTCATTCGGGTGGCATGGGAATCCTGGTATTCCCCTATATCCTGTTCAGTCCTATAACTCTTATAGGAAAGAACGGAACCAACGTTCCCCAGCACAGTATAACATGCGGGTTCGGTCAATACATCCATTTTATTATCTTTATTAAGGCATGAAATGGTCGCTACCTGGAGAGAGAGAGAAGAAAACACTTTAGCGTATGCTCGTGCAAGATCAGATTGGTTATTATCTTATCTAATCAGGATGGCTCCCACTGCTTTTTATCAAATCTTCCTCCAAACCCTAAAAGGAAAGACTAGCCGGGATTAATTACACACTACAAGTTCGCCAATCTTTCAGCCAGGCCAGTGTCGGTACTTTGAGGGAGGTCCCCCGTGCTTTCGCACGAACCTAATTACTGTAAACCTCGTTTTCCCAGAGGCGTAACCTCGTTAACACCTTTCTAGACACCTACTTGATCGGCTAATTGCACTGTGTAAAACTCTCCCAGGAGTAACTCTTACTCGCAGCAGGTATCGGGATCCAACTATCTCATAGAAGGTATGCAATCTCATTGCAAATTTCAACACTTGAAATTCCCGATAATATTTTGCCCCTAGCTCGCTATGACCTTGACGCATGCCAAACAACCCATAGTCTGCTAGTCAAGTTCAACCCGTCATTTCCTGATTGAATTAAACCCACCCGCACGACCCTTGACGCATGCCAAACAACGCCGTACGAATACCCTAATCCATTCGCATCATATGCTGGCAGATAAGCACTAGTTAGCTACCGTACACTACGCCTTGACGCATGCCAAACAACCGCAGCACGAATACTAACTAATACTTATCTGAAATGACGGAGGGCTACGCAGGTTTTCATAAAACCATAAGCGTAATGAACTTGATATCGTTGTAGAATCAAATGAAGTTTTGAAATGGAGTGATTTTGAGGCTTTTCTTGTTTTGCTAAAGGAGTCACTCCCGGTGAAGGGATCTCGGTCCTTTCCTCGTCGAATGAGGTGCGGGATATATCATATATATCACTGTGCAAAGCAAAAACTCTTAAAAGCAATCAAAAACCAAACCGAGTGTGTAGCATCTGCCAGTTATCGCTAAAGGAGTCACTCCCGGTGAAGGGATCTCGGTCCTTTCCTCGTCGAATGAGGTGCGGGGTATATCATATATACCACTGTGCAAAGCAAAAAACTGTAGCTACCTGTTTTATTTTAAAATCTGATTCTACAACATCTTAGGTTTCTTATCTTTCATTAATCACATTAATGAAGTCCCATCATTTAAATACCTAAACATCACAGATAGATATGACGTACACTTATGCCATCCGCATTCGCCTCGATGTCCCCTCGTGCACCGTTAGGTTAGGTAACTAACGACAGAGCAGGGCAGGGCTAGCGCGTGTGTAAAACATAAGTAACGTCTATATAATATATCATATATACTATATACTATATCCATCTTAGAATCACATCACAAATATCGCAGCAGAATAACCATATGAAATATTGGATATACTAGGACGTCCGTGTTTTCAATACGAGCCAGTATAAAACACGGATTCCACGGTCGTGATGAATAGCCAATCCCACACCCCTAGACCCCTACGAGAGCGGCAAGCAACCCTGCCAATTCTAGGGTTAGGAGACCCAGACTCGACTCCTCGAGTTGGTCTCCCACTGGACCCCAGAACCCGGTTACTTGTGCTCCCCTCCTTGGGTCTATCCTAGTGCAGAAAAGTAAATAATATACAAAGGGTGACAACTCCCGCATCCTGGAAGTGCCCCGAATAAAAGAATATTACATACAAGTTTTTACATGAATGAAAATGAAAAACACTCATCTCACATAAAAACCCCCGGCTATTCAAACACGACGATCCAATATAACATATCCAGCAACACATAACATCACATGTCATCAACGTAAGTAAGTATGCATACCCCAATTGTCGTTGACGTATAGCAACGAAACCGGCGATACGAACATACTACACTTACGGTCACAGAAAAGAAAGTGTAAAACTACAACAATTGGAATCCGCAATCTCTTTAGACATCACATGCCTAACGGTTATAAACCCCGCATTTTAGTCCCATTATCGAAAACTCTTTTCAATATCCAATGAAACTAAACCGCTAGATTTATAACATCCATCCAGTTATCTCATAACCTTTTGTGAATTCCAATTATTGTATCCAATTCCGGATAAATAGAATATATCAAACTTTCCGATCGAACATTCGAACACCCAAGTTTTCCCGACACCGATCAACACATGAAATAGGTTCAAAGACATTCACTTCATACCTCAGTACCAACGGTCCAGCCGTAGAAGGGTCAAGCCAACGCCTCACATGTGGCACGCCGTACTGCCCCAAACCCGAAGGTTCAAAGGGCAGTTCAAGACGGTCACATAATCGAGTTAAGGTTTGTGTCTTCTAGAGGGACCATCGCGTTACTTGCACTACTCAGAACGTCTTTTAACCACAGAAAATCCAACACTTGGATATTCCGGCAGGGGAAAACCTGGGTATTCGTATCCGGTCGAACTCTTTAACATATTCTACAATTATCTGGAAAAACACTTAGACAAAATTTGATATTCCGATCGAATTCATCGATTCCCAATATAACTCCAGAGCACTCAACCCTTAAATAAATTTAAAAATATCCAGAAAACTCACCAGAATTTATCAGGTACTACTGTGCAAAAAAATTGGGATGATGTCACTGTTTGACCGCGGAAGGGCGGCAGAAAGCATGCTTCTGCCGCGCTTCCGCGGCTTAATGAACAGTATAGGGGATCGTTTTGCACAGTAATACTTATAATTCTATGCTGAATTTTTTAGACATTTTAAATATTGAAAAATCCCAGATTTATGAAAATGTCCAGAGAGCTCTAAAATTCTAGGGTTTCGGATTCGTTCGGACTTCAAACGTCGTCGGGACTTCGCCTAAGGCTCTAGCTAGGCTCTGATACCAGTGAAAGGTACCTAGGCACCCTAGTGGGTTCTCACAAGGCATCGTGCATGCCAAATTAAAATTTTTAGTGCCAAGAAACCCTAAACAACGGATCTTTAACTAGATGTTTAGGCGAAATAGAAAGCTAGTTAACTGTTAACTACTAGGATACGGATATACAACCTTTGTAGATCCGGATTTCTGCCTCCTAAGCTCCACGTGGTCATGTCCTCGCTGTCCATCATGAATCCTTGACTCGATCATCGGCTTCATCGGGAAAGAAAGCGGAATAGCTCGTCGGCTTTGTGTCAAAGACGATCTACGTCGAGGTTGCACAAACTCAAGCTCCGACTTCACAAACTTGTGAAACTTGTGAAGTAAACACCCAAAACAACTTGGCAAGAGGTAGAGGGTGAAGAAATAGGAGGTGGGTTCACTTTAGATTTGGATTTAGCTCACTATAACTCAAGATGCCATTGATGGACCTTGAGCTTTTCTTTTAAAGATGAAGAAGAAGAAGAGCTAGAATTATGATAAGTGTTATTCAAAATGAATAATAAATCAATACTTATCATAACAATAACTAGGGTTAAGTGTAGAGAATAAACCATGGTCAAATGAGTGGGTTAGGGTTAAGCATGAGGACAAGAATGGTTGCATAAGTCAAGGGTTCTTGAAGCTTCAACATAAAACAAGAAATGCCACCATTCTCATCCAAAACTTTATCCAAATAAATGAATAAACAATTAAATGAATAAATGCATAAATAAAACCCTAATCTCAAGTTAACTATGGTTTAATTCCATACACTTAACAATATGGTCAAGCATCATCAAACATGATACAGAAAAGTGCACGAAAGTATATCACATATACAATGTGCAATCCAAGTGAGAAAAATCCGTTTAAAGTGAACCAATACTAGTTAATGTAAAGTAACATATCAAATATATAATTATACATTAAATCATTAAATCAACACTTGATTCAATGATCCGGTCATGTCGCACATAACCGACTAGTATTCAATGCATCGATTTATCGAATCAATGATTCGATAACTAGGTCATATCGAATATAACCATTCGAAACATATGTCGCGAGAATGAAATGCGGTATCACATACACGCATCATTCTCGGTCCTGCACATATCTCATATGCGCTCCTATTTCGTTTCGCTTGAGCCAGGAAACCTCTGTGTAGGACTCTAAAGACTCGTCAATACGCCGGTAGCAGATGATGATCATATCAAACACCCACAAGCCGCAAGCGGTCTGCTAAACGTAACGGCCACCCGGGTATTGAGCGATCAGAAGATCGACGAGCTAGCCCGCTCACACTCCTGCGAATCCGACCAGTAACACTTACCATACAGTCAAGTCTCTTCGTCTGATACGTCGCATATCAAGTCTAGGGGTGGTATACGTCAGACCCCAATAACCCGACAAGTCGTGCTGATGTGAGGCTCGTAACGGGTCGAGAAACTACTGGTAACACTTACCAGCAAATCTCTGATCAGCCCTGGCCAGGGACTTCCCTGTTACGGCCAATCGAGCACTGCGCAACATCAACTCCCAATACCGGGAGAGACGAAACCCCTCCTATCGCTCATTGCCTCCATGTGACTCGGGACTGTACCCAAAGACCACCGTTTTGCACGCCCTCATGGACGTGGTAAGGTGGAGATCAAAGCACAGTGGGAATCACACAAGACTCTATGACGATCTCGGGTCTACAGACTAACCTGTACAAGTGTCACCTGAGAACTGCCATCTGACGTGAGGTATAATACCATCTGGGAGTTCTCGGCGAGTCCTTCCAGTGTACCCAGTCTCCACTGAGCACCCGTATACCATCTCTGATGTCAAACACCAATGGATATGGGATCATCCATCGCCCATCACATGGGTCGAGAAGCGTATACGCTAGTCTACTCTGGTATAACGATGCCCCGTCTCGATACACCCACGACTAGGGACCTTGAAGGATGTACTTATGGACTACCATGTCCCCACTAGTATGATCTGCATCATAGTCCAGGTAGTCAAGTACAAATCCTAAGGGCTTTACCAACATGTAACTATAAGACAGTATAAAGAGACTAGTGTACATGTTAAGGTAAATATCAACCAGATAGCATACTATCATGTCGAGCAAGAAAGTCATCTCTATATATGTCCAAGCATCCAATATAATATACATAATCTGTACAATACTGGCCTCTAGGGCATACATACAACTAACATTGACTTAGGTTGACACTTTGACCATCATCATTTCATTTGGAAGATGCTTTTTGATCCTTGCAATTTTCATTAAAAATGAAATGATAATGGTCATGTCTTGATTAAGCCATGACAATTATCTCACTAATTTTCAATTTACAATAATTCACACATATATGTGAGAATGCTTCATTATTCTCTCATTGTATCATATACTTTCTCTCTCTTGCTCTTCCTCTTCCTCAAGCTCTCCCTTCTCATGTGTTGAGAAACACTTGAGCTTGAGAAAAACCACTCTATAGTAATCTCTACTCTCATCTAGGGTTCTAGGATTAGCACTTCTAGCACCTTAGTTACTTCTAGCTTGAAGTTGAAGCCAAAGGTTGAGGCTTTCGGGTGGATCCTTCTTCGACTCGAGAAGGCGACAAGGCAATCTCTTTCTTACACTCCAAGGATCAAGGAGAGAAGGACATAAAGCCCTAGGTATAACCATTCTTCCTTGTAGCTACTTTCTAGTTAGCTTTTAGTTAGTTTTGTTTAGTAAAGATCCCGATTTTGTCTAGTCCATGTTGCCTAGAGTGGTAAAAATCCGATTTTTTTCCGTTTTCCGCCTCCCCGCAAGCACCGGGGTGGGCAACGTGGACTTACAGTGGTATCAGAGCCTAACTAAACATAAACTAGCTAGGTAGTAAAGTGTATGGAAGTTCAATCGGAAAAAATCACAAAAGTAAAAACGCAAAACCCTAAGTTTCTGTTGAAATTTTTTCTGCTCAAAATAAAATAAATCTTACGTCAAAAATCATCTCAGGGTTTTGTGAAGAAAGCCACTAAAAACGATCCAGTGAATCGCTCAAAGCGCGGTTTTTCCGCTGCAAAAGCATGCCTATTGCCGCGGAACCGCGGCCGTTTTGACTCGGTTCTGGGTCGAGTTTGGTGCAGTGTTCTTCGGTCTTGGTTTTGGGATTTTTAAGATGGTTTATTTGTGCCCAGGTTTTCCAGAAAAGAAATTTGTTTTTGGGGGCCTATAAATCCGTATTTTTTGATCGAACTTCACTACACTTTGACTAATGGGTTATATCTGTGATGTTTATATGTATTGAACGTCTGCTAATCGCTATAAATCGATTAGTGGGGGTTATACATATCTGTGATCTGTGTTTGATGATGGTATGTGTATATGAATGCGTTGGATTGTCGCGGGTGAATAGCCGGGGTGGATGTGAGATGAGTGTTTCTTTCTCTTTCATTCATTGTAATATGTAAATTGATGTATTATTATTTGTATGGCCGCACAACCGGGTCGGGGTTGTAGCCGTCATTGTATAATTCTTTTTACTGTTTTTGCTCCTAGGATAGACCCATGGAGGAGTGCACAAACTACCGGGTATCTCGAAGTGCCGAGTGGCCTACTCACGGTGTTGAGGGAGGTTGCTTCGCTTCGGGTACTTGGCGGGTAGTTTGCCGCACCCGTAGGGGTCTTGGGTGGGGTATTTGGCTATTCACCGCGACCGTGTAATCCGCTTTTCGTTGCAGGCTCGAACGGATTGCGGATTCCTAGTATATCCAATGTATTCATCTGTGATTTGTAATGTCTATCATTGCTATAGATTTATATACTATAACTATTTAGGCGTTGCTTATGTTTTACAGCCGCGCTAGCCCAGCCCCCGCTCTGTCGTTAGTTAAGTAACCTAACGGGTGATGACGGGGCCCCGTGGCGAATGCGAATGGCATAAGCATACGTCATATTTTGGTTGTTTTATGCAATGGTAGGATTAAATGATGGGACGCATTAAAAGAACCAATGCAAGAAAATAAACCAAGTAAAAGTCGATTGGAACACTTTGAAAACCACTCGGTTCTTTTCAAAACTAAACTTTTAAACGCGGAGCTTGAACCACTCCTTTTAAAAGCTATCTCGTTCCATCGATTATATCAAGTTCACTACGTTCATGGTTTCGCCAAAACCATTCGTAGCCCTCCGTCATTCCACATGAATGGTCAAAAAGTATTCAAGCTATATATTTTGGCCAAAGTTAAGGCATAGTAATTGGTAGCTATTGGGTATTCATGTGCAGCATAAATAGATGCGTTGGTTTGGGACAGTCGTGCTGCCATTTTGGCCAAAGTCAAGGGTAGGTACGGTGGGTCCAAATTAAC
Organism: Agapanthus africanus; assembly: GCA_030015575.1. Taxonomy (NCBI): domain Eukaryota; kingdom Viridiplantae; phylum Streptophyta; class Magnoliopsida; order Asparagales; family Amaryllidaceae; genus Agapanthus; species Agapanthus africanus. The sequence goes on from CM057349.1 coordinate 175,329,621, forward strand.
CAGGAGAATGACGGGTAGAACTTGACATGTGACTTATGATATTTTGGTCAAAGTCAAGGTCATAAGAGCATGGGGCAAAAATCCACATCGGGAGTTTCATAAGTACTGAAACTTGCTAGCGCTGCATACCATTTGGAGTGTGATGATTCTGGTAGGATTCCTTCGGTTTTATCACGCGATGATATTTGGATCCCGATCCTACTGTGAGTATATGCTACTCCTTGGGAAAACTCTCACTTAACGATCAATGCTATAAACCTAATAGGTGTCTAGAAAGGTGTTAGCGGGGCTACGCCCACAGGGAAAAGAGGTTACTTAATTAAGGAACTTCGCGAAAGCGTTGGAAAACCTCCCTCGAAGTACCGACACTGGCCTGGCTGAACGGTTAAGCAAGTATTGTACGGTGAGATTGATCCCGACTAATCCTTTCTTTACGGTTTGAGAAGGGATTCGAGAGACAGTGGGAGCCATCCAGTTTAGACAAACTAAAAACCACTCCAAACTTGCAAGAGCATCATGCTAAAGTGTTTCTTTTCTCTCTCTTAATTGCAGCGACCATTCAACATGACCGGACTTAAGTTATTACTAGATAAAAACATGCTGACAGGGCCAAACTACAAAGATTGGCTCAGGAATGTCAAGATGGCAATCACTTACAACATGTTGGGGTATGTCCTTACCACCAAAGCTCCCCCTGTCCCAGGTCCCACCTCCAGCGTCGCGGATAAAGAAATCCGTAAGACATGGGAGATCGATTGCGCGAAGGCCAAATGCCTCGTGCTTGCCTCGATGGACAATGAACATCAGAGGAGGCATGAGAATATGGACCTGGAGTCCATATTTCTCCATACAAAAGAACTGTATGGAGAGCACTCTCGTATCGCTAGATACGAAGTGTCGAAGAAGCTATTTTCGGCAAGATTGGCCGTCGGATCATCGGTAGCGGAACACGTGCTTAAGATGATTGGCTACATAGAGGAGCTCGCGGACCTTGGGACCACGTTGGAGAATGAACTCTATACTGATTTGATTCTCCAGTCCCTTCCTTCCACTTACGCCCAGTTTATCTTTAACTTCAACATGCATGGAAAGGAGGTTGAACTTTCCGAACTTCTGAACATGTTGAGGAGTGTTGAGGGCACCCTACAGAAAGGTAGGGAGACATCTACTTTGTTTGTAGGAGGATCTTCCTTTTCTAGATCCAGGGCGAAAGCTAAGGGTAAGAAGAAGAAAGCCCCCGCCAAACCAAGAGGCGGTGTCAGTAAAGTGGATACGAAGGGAAAAGGAAAGGCAACAAAGGTAGCGGGAAAGCTATTGGGGAAGGAAGAATGCTTCTACTGTCACAAAAGTGGTCACTGGAAACAGGATTGCATGGCTTGGAAGGCCAGAACCCAGGATCTGAAGCGAGTTGCTGCTTCAGCTTCAGGTGTGTATGTTATTGAAAACTGTCTATCAATAAACTCTACATCCTGGGTATTGGATACCGGATCAGGATCTCATATCTGTAATTCTTTGCAGGAGTTGAGAAAGCGTAGAGTTTTGAAGGCAGGTGACATGACCCTCAGAGTTGCAAACGGTGCTAGCATGGATGCTGAGGCCGTGGGGGACTATCACCTGGGATTGTCGGATGGACACTTTTTGGTTTTGCGTAGTTGTTATTATGTACCAAATGCAACCTATAATATCATTTCTGTATCTTTATTATCTAAAGAAGGTTATGAATTTGCATTTGTAAGTAATGTAGTGAACATTCACCTTAATCAAGTTTTGATTGGGTCAGGTATATTAAACAACGGTATATACATATTGAACCAACCACGGATTTTCAATGTCCAGAATACACACAAAAGAAAGTCTCCGGAAATCAATAAAACTTTCTTATGGCATTGTAGACTGGGTCACATCAATGAGAGAAGGTTGACTATGTTACATACAGAAGGATATTTGGATCCGTTCGTATATCAATCGTATGCAACTTGTCAATCCTGTCTCAAAGGAAAGATGACAAAGTCTCCGTTCACTGGACACGGAGTAAGAGCGTGCGAGCTCTTGGGACTCGTACACAGCGGCGTGTGCGGTCCAATGTCTACACATGCGTGAAGCGGTTATTCTTACTTCATTACTTTTACGGATGAATTTTCAAGGTACGGTTATGTCTTCTTAATGAAACATAAATCCGAGGCTTTTGAAAAATTCCAGAAATATAAGAATGAAGTAGAAAAACAAACAGGCAAAAGTATCAAGGCACTGAGATCTGATCGAGGTGGTGAATACTTGAGTGCCGAGTTCCTGGGTTACTTAAAAGAGAATGGAATTCTCTCTCAGCTTACTCCTCCATACACTCTGCAACATAACGGTGTATCGGAGAGACGGAACCGAACCCTATTGGATATGGTACGGTCCATGATGAGTAACGCTGAGTTGCCGCGATCGTTCTGGGGATATGCGCTAGAATCAGCTGCATACCTTTTGAACCGAGTTCCAACTAAGACTGTGCCTACTACACCATATCAGATGTGGTATGGGAAGAGACCCTATCTTAATCACATTAAGACATGGGGATGTCCAGCTTTTGTAAAAAAGCAGCATGCGGACAAGCTCGAGGCACGCTCAGTACAGTGCAAGTTCGTGGGATATCCAAAGAACTCCAAGGGATATTTCTTCTATTGCGAAGAGGAACAAAAGGTTTTTGTTTCTCGCCATGCCCACTTTCTAGAACACCAGTTCATAGAAAAAGAAATAAGTGGGAGCGCAATAGAACTGGAAGAAATTCCAGAACCACGAGCTATTACTGAAAGCTTAGTAGAACCAGAGGGTTCGAAAGATCAGGACATTCCCACGCCACTCCACAGGAGTAGTAGGCAGTCTCATCCGCCCGAGAGATACTACGGTTTTCTCATTGACGGGGATAGAGAGGATTGCATCATAGATTGTGATGAGCCTACTAGCTTTCAGCAAGCCATTCAGAGCGTCGACTCGGTAAAATGGCTGGATGCAATGCGGGCCGAAATGGAGTCCATGTACACCAACAAAGTATGGACGTTGGACATTGCTCCAGATGGGGTAAAACCCGTAGGATGCAAGTGGATCTTCAAAAGGAAGATTGGTGTAGATGGACAGGTTGAGACCTATAAAGCTAGACTGGTTGCAAAGGGTTTTCGTCAGCGACCTGGTTTGAACTATGACGAAACATTTTCTCCAGTAGCTATGCTGAAATCCATTCAGATCCTTCTTGCCATTGCTGCCTTCCACGATTATGAGATTTGGCAGATGGACGTAAAGACCGCTTTTCTAAATGGACATTTAGAGGAGTGTGTCTATATGGACCAGCTAGAGGGTTTCATTCAGAGTGGGAGCAGCGGAAAGGTGTGCAAGTTGCTTAAGTCCATTTATGGACTAAAGCAGGCATCACGGAGTTAGAACATCTGTTTTGATGAGACGGTCAAGGAATTTGGCTTTATCAAAAATCCAGATGAACCATGCATCTATTGTAGATTTGTAGCGAGAACTGTGGTATTCCTCGTTTTCTACGTGGATGACATTCTCTTAATAGGAAATGATATTCCTATGCTACAATCTGTCAAGGGGTTCTTGTCACACAGGTTCTCCATGAAAGACCTGGGTGATGCCTCATACATTTTGGGTATCCAGATCTACCGTGACAGATCCAAGAGGATATTAGGACTTTCACAGTCCAGGTACATCGACACCATACTGAAGAGATTCAGTATGGAAGATTCCAAGCGCGGTAATCTACCGGCTTGTCACGGGATCACCCTCTCCAAAGAGATGTCTCCCAAGACTGATTTGGAGAGGGATCGCATGTCTATTATACCCTACGCTTCTGTGGTAGGCTCTATAATGTATGCGATGTTGTGTACCAGACCAGATGTGGCTTATGCACTGAGCGTGGTAAGCAGGTATCAGTCAAACTCTGGGGAGAAACATTGGATAGCGGTAAAGAACATTCTCAAGTACCTGAGAAGGACTAAGGAGATGTTCTTGGTGTATGGCGGAAAAGACCTCCAGATTGAGGCCTTTGCTGACTCCAGCTTTCAGAGTGACAAGGATGATTCCAAGTCCATGTTGGGTTTTGTCATTACCCTCAATGGAGGGGCGGTGTGTTGGAAGAGCTCCAAACAGGAAACGGTTGCTGACTCGACTATGGAAGCGGAATACATCGCTGCATCTGATGCCGCAAAAGAAGCCGTCTGGATGAGGAAGTTCTTGAAAGAACTTTAGGTGGTTCCGTCCATTGTTGACCCAATACCTCTGTATTGCGACAACAACAGGGCTATAGCTTTAGCGAAGGAACCCAGGTCCCATCAGAAATCCAGACACATCTTGAGGCGGTATCACCTGATCAGGGAGATCGTGGATCGCCAGGAGATCGAGGTTCGGTGGGTTGCTTCAGAAGATAACACTGCAGATCCATTCACCAAGGCCTTGCCCCAGACTCAGTTCGAGCGGCTGATCGAGATGATAGGTCTTCGATACGCCTTTACATGGCCTTAGTGCAAGTGGGAGATTGTTAGTGTATATGCCCTAGAGGCCATTACTGTATCATACTAGTTTGTATATTACTTGATGGAAGCTTCGGATATTCACAGTTGTATATACAATCTTGCTCGAAATGGTAGTATGCTACTTGGTTTTTCTCTACTTCAAAATGTGCATGTGTTTCTTTTAGCATATCGCTGATATAAATATTAGTAGAGCCCTTAGGATTATTGCTTGATTACCAGTGTTGTGATGGCGCTCACACTCATAGGGGCTGGGTAATCCTTAAGCACATCCTTATACAGGTCCCTAGTCGTTGGACTATCGAGACACGGTATCGATACTACGGAGTACACTAGCGTATGCGCTTCTCATCCCAGCTTAGGAGACGGTCTGTCCTACAGCCGTCAGTACGTCGTACTTGAGATAGTATGCGGGTGCTCGTTAGGTTACGAGTACACTGGACAGGACTCATCGGGAACTGTTGGTTGGTATTATACATATCGTCAGTTATCAGTTCCCAGGTGACATTAGTACAGCTTAGTCCGCTGACTTGACACTGTCACTTGGCCTCGAGTGTGTTCCCACTGCACTTTGATTACTACCCTACCACGGCTCAAAGGAGTCGTGCAAACAGGTAGTTTTTGGGTGCAGTCCCGAAGCACTTGGAGGCAGTGACGGTTAGACAGGATTCGTCTCTCCCGGTATTGGGAGTTGACATCGCGCTGTGTCCAGGAGAGCCATTACACAAGTAGTCCCTGGCCAGGGCAAGCGAGATATACTGGTAGGTTTCCAGTGTTATCTCAGGGTGTTCTGGGCTACACTCCGACACGACTTGTACCGCTATTAGAGGACTGACGTTCACCGCCCCCTAGGCCCGCCATGCGATGTATCAGACCAACAGACCGGACTGTACGGAGACTGTCACATACAGGCTCAGTAGGAGTTCATATGGGGTCACCTCGTCAGTCTTCTTATCGGCATCTACCTGGGGACCGTTACGTACAGCTAGTGCCTCTTCCGGTCTGTGGTTAAACCCACTTCCAGCGTAGTGTCGAGTCTTTAGAGTCCCACACAGAGTGCTATTCGTCTTTAGGCAAAATGAGTAGAGGTCGCATGGTTTTGCGACAGGGTTCGTTCACATCCGCGCACTTGTGCACGTTTGCTGTCCGGACATCTTATACTAGCTGGCTTTGGTTTAAACCGGATCCTAGTATATGATTTGGGATTGGTTTTATCTCATTGTGTTCGTGTTCCTCGGATCACGAATACGGGTGCGTATGCACAGTTGATTGAGACAGAGGGAGAGGACTTTGATTAGGGTTAATGACCATTGTCATTTTATTAACCCTAATGCTTATGTGTGTATTATAGTTAATTGATATTAGTTTAATATAATTGTGCATGGTTATGGTTGTTGACCATTTGACATTCTTGACTTCTTGACCTAGGTTGACACTTTGACCATCATCATTTCATTTGGAAGATGCTCTTTGATCCTTGCAATTTGCATTAAAAATGAAATGATAATGGTCATGTCTTGATTAAGCCATGAAAATTATCTCAGTAATTTTCAATTTACAATAATTCACACATATATGTGAGAATGCTTCATTATTCTCTCATTCTATCATATACTTTCTCTCTCTTGCTCTTCCTCTTCCTCAAGCTCTCCCCTCTCATGTGTTGAGAAACACTTGAGCTTGAGAAAAACCACTCCATAGTAATCTCTACTCTCATATAGGGTTCTAGGATTAGCACTTCTAGCACCTTAGTTACTTCTAGCTTGAAGTTGAAGCCAAAGGTTGAGGCTTTCGGGTGGATCCTTCTTCGACTCGAGAAGGCGACAAGGCAATCTCTTTCTTACACTCCAAGGAGCAAGGAGAGAAGGACATAAAGCCCTAGGTATAACCATTCTTCCTTCTAGCTACTTTCTAGTTAGCTTTTAGTTAGTTTTGTTTAGTAAAGATCCCGATTTTGTCTAGTCCATGTTGCCTAGAGTAGTAAAAATCCGATTTTTATTCCGTTTTCCACCTCCCCGCAAGCACCGGGGTGGGCAACGTGGACTTACATTACATGGTGATGGTGACCAACAGACATGGCTGCAACACTTGCACCGTTTTCTGTCTCATGAAACTTATCACCCGTTCTCAGTTTTCTACCTATCTGTAGCCCATGTAACAGATTACATATGCGGGATCCTGATCCGGTATCACATACCCAGGACGTAAAGGATACTGAGAAACAGTTCTCTGTAATGAACACACCCGAAGATGATGCATCAACATGTACTTTTTACGTTTGGGCGGCACGGGAAATCTGGTTTTCCCCAATTTCCTGCTCTGTCTTATAACAATTATAAGTTGGAGCGAGACCAACGTTCCCCAGCTCAGTATAACAAGCGGGTTTGGTCAATATATCCATATTATTATCTTGATTAAGGCGTGATATGGTCGCTACCTGGAGAGAGAGAGAAGAAAACACTCAGCGTATGCTCTTGCAAGATTAGATTGGTTATCTAATATATCTAATCAGGATGTCTCCTACTGTTTTAATCAAATCTTCCTTCAAACCCTAAAAAGAATGACTAGCCGGGATTAATTACGCGCTACAAGTTCGCCAATCTTTCAGCCAGGCCAGTGTCGGTACTTTGAGGGAGGTCCCCCGTGCTTTCGCACGAACCTAATTAAAGTAAACCTCATTTTCACAGAGGCATAACCCCGTTAACACCTTTCTAGACACCTACTTGATCGGCTAATTGTAATGTATAAAACTCTCCTAGGAGTAACTTGATCGCACGCCAAAAGCGTGTCGGATGTTCAAAGTTCTAAAGTTATTACCGCGATCAGGACGGTGTCGCTATGCAGCTAGCCGGTTGAGCACGGGTCGATCCACAGGGAGATGGTTGTATGTTCGTTCTTGTTTTAGACGAGTCAATAAAGAATGTGTATATGTTTGTTCGATTCTAACCTATGTGTTATATGCAAGTATAAAGTTGTTAAGAAAAAGATACGAAATTGTAAGCTAAAGAAATCCGTACTCAAAACCTTTGAGCCGAGTCTTGACCAATTGAAGCTAGAGCAATCGGCAACAAAGTGGATTAGGGGATTTAAGCACGGTATTCATGGAATCCGACTTATTTACCCTTGTCCTTCCGTTCTTGTCTCTTGCTTTCGCCTCCGGCCAAACCGAACGCAACCGGTCGCGGTTAGGAATCACCGTTACCTTGGTAGGGTAGGGTGCTTAACGGAGCGCTTGCGTAACATTTGGGCGGAGTTCAATGGAAAATAACGGGAAAAGGAAATGAGCAAAGAAATATTAACTTACAATACCGTATTTATTCTTAACAACGATAATTACAACCATTCACAAAAACGAACCAAAAAGAGCAAAATAAAAGAAAAGATTACAAGTAAGTAAGTACATGGAATTTAAGTGCAAGAAAGTAAAGCATGAATGTAATGCAAGTAATAAAAAGCAAGAAAGAAATAAGCAAGAAAGTAATTACAAGAACATAGAACTCAAGATAAGCATGGGATCAATAGCCAACCCTTAAACTTGCAAGCTCAATCAAGAGGTTGCAAGATCAAGAGAAGGGTAAAGAACTCATGTGAAATGAAGCACTAATTCCATAAGAATATACAACCCTTGAAATCAATAACAAACCCTTAAACTTTCAAGCTCAATGAAGAGGTTGAAAGATCAAAGAGAAAGCAAGGATCTCAAGGGGAAGCTAAACAAAAGAATGATACAAAAACCCTCATCTTCATTTCATCATCCACTCAAAAAGCTCTCACTACAATTTTCATGGAGGAAAGAATGAAGAAGAAGAAGAAGAAGACTAAAACCTAATAAAAAGAGGATAAAGAATTTAACACCTTGGTTTGGATCAGAACTGGGGTATTTATAGGAGGAGAAATGGAAACCTAGGGCAAGAATCTGGCATAATATAAAAGTACCAAACTACCCCCAGAAAACGACAGAGAGAGGAGACTAAATGGCCGCGGTTCCGCGGCGTAGATCCCCTATTGGCCGCGGAACCGCGGCCATATTGATGATTTGGGTCGTCGTCTTTTGGGTGCTTCCCTGGTTTTATATTTCCTCGTGTCTGAAAACTTTACACTGCATAAAGTCTTCCAGAATATCTTCAGATTTCTTAGTCCAAGATTGCATTATTTTCTTCACTTTTGACTTCTATCTCCCTCAAGCTCCGCGCACCCATTGATTTGTTGTGCAGCCCCCCTCGTGCTCTGTGCTTGTCCGAGACACGAATGACCACTGTCATATGTCTTGTCTCTGGAACTGGTACTCGGCACTGGACGGATATGGATGACCGGAACCCGGCTTTTATCTGCTGTCAACAGATGTTCTGCTTTTGGCGTAACTGTGGATATTTTGTCTTGAATTGCAATATTTGTACTAGAAACCTGTAATCTGTAAATATGTAACAAACACGGATTAAAAGCACCTACCTAAAAACACACGAGCGTAAGAATGGGCGGTATAAAATGCAATATTCTGTTATGAACAAATACCCCAAACTTAACTTTTTCTCTTCCCGAGCAAAACCAATTATTCACAAAAATAAAATCCTAAACGCACTTTCGTAGGGAACGCTATTGCACTGTGCACGTGCAACAAGCCGTTAAACCTCTAGGTGTCCCTAGTAGGAGGAGTGTTGTCTCCTGAGGGTTTTCAGCGGATTACACCCATAAAATCCCGTCAAGCTAGTGTCATAAGTTAATATCGACTCTACTCCTACAGTTTAGTATTTATGTTAGAAACTCTATCATCCTAAGTTAGAAATATTCAACCCTTATTTTTCGCACCTCCTATCTATTTAACCTTGGTTCTCCTAAGTTTTCCTTCTAAAGCGCGGCCTCAAATTAGGGATTTTTATCAACTTTACAGAAAACACAAGTCTTATTCTTTATTTCTATCTTTTATCCAAACATCGATTGTATACCCCTACGTGTGTGTATATTTACACCGCTACACTCAAGAATTCAATTCAAGCTATAATACCCTTGCCCTAATACCAAATACTACTTCTTTTCATTAAGGATGGACGGATTTGCTCACACACCTTTCATGCGACTATTAATGCTTCTTGAGGCACTAACGACCGATCACTGAATGTGTGAACTTTAAAGCGTAAATAGCAGTTTCCAGGTCTTGACTTTATTCTATTTTTTTCTTTTTCTTTTTCTTTTTCTTTTTCAAGACCGGATATATTTTTCAACATGCTCTTTTGGTGTTTAGCTTTAAATACCGTTTTTTTCTTTCATACTAGGCTTTCAGGCAAGAGTATTTCTAGGTATCCTCTACTATCCCAAGTTTCAAGGTGCGTGTAAGTGCAGTTTGTAGGGTATATACTTTCTGAATTTGAACTCAAGAAAAGAAACTATTTTTCAGACTTATCTTCCAGTAAAGCTTCAATACTTTCCCTTCATCTTGACTTAACTCAAGAACTGAACTCAAAAAATTGTAAGGACGTATACTTACCAAAGTTAGACAGAATGAGGGTTATTTTAAGGATTTTCAATTCCTAAGTCTAGAATTTAGTTATTTCTAACATATCAACTAAACTTTCAGAATAAAAATCTATGTTACCCTATTAGCTAACTCAACGACAAAGTTTTTATATTTTTTGGAAAAATTTTCGATTTTTGAGGGTTTTTAATAAGGTATGCAAATGCAAAATATACAAATGAATGCGAAGGAAGAAAGCTTACCGAGCACACCCCCAAACTTAAACTTGACAGTGCCCTCACTGTCAAGCTATACCAAGAGGGTCAAAATTGCCGGCGCTCCCTAAAAACAAATTATATACAAAACAAAAAGGAAAACAAAAAAAATATACAAAAAAGGTTCCCCCCCAAACTTAAGTAAAACAGTGTTTCCACTGTTAAGCGTTGAAGTTCAGGATTAGGGGGAAAGAAAACAGTATCCAGCTATACAAGGCCTTACACAGGCCAAAAGTTAACACCAACCATTCAAAAATTCTATCTCTATAATATGCGGGTTGGTGAAAGAAGGTGAAGAGGAAAGAAATGGAGAATACGCGAGACCGTATGGAGATAGAAGCGGGATACGGTCTCGGTATATGAGAAGAAGAATGGCGGAAGGGAGAAAGAAGTGGAATACGAACTTGAGGGTGGAAATGCAGTGAATAGATTAGCACAATTTGTGATGACGGATGTGTAAAAAGCGATTGTGCTAATCTATTAACCCGTCGAGTAATGGGGTCAAATCCCTCAAGATTCATAAGAAACCATGGGTACGCCGAACTTGGTAAACCAGACATATGAAATGAAAGTGAGACGGGTTCTTACAAGGTCGGAACGATGGAAAGGATGGAAGGAAGTGATCGAGGAAGGATATCTATTAAGGGTTCGGGAGGGTGTACACAGTCAATGAAAGGATAGGATGAATTGAAAAATCCGACTCATCAACAAGAACTATTTCATCCTCAAAGATATCCTCAAAAGTTTCCTCAAAATTCAGCTTATCCATGCAAATTTCATCAAAATCAAGACGCATATGGGGTTCGGGAAAAACAGTTAATGACTCGGGATGATGAATTGGAGAGAAAAACTCTGCCAAATCTACAGGTTCATCATCCAAAATATTCCCGGCGTCAATATCCGCAATCAAGTGAAAATCAATATTCTCAGACACCTCAACAAAAACATGGATATTAATCAATTCAGGTTCTAGAGTGGAGGTGTAGAGGTCAAAAGGATTGGGTGTGGTTTCACTCGAAAGGGACCCTTCACAATCGGGCAAATCAAACACTACAAAGTTACACAACTCATTATCTGTTCTATCTTTAATCAATGAATCGTTTGGAACACTAGATAGACATTCAAAACCGGAGTTGTGGGATGCAAGTTGAAACGGGTTGGCTTGATTCGGAAGGGGGTACAGCTCACTCTCTCCACTCAAATTCTCAACCTGTCCTATCGCCTCTTCATATATTGGAAAATTTGTAGCTAGTTGAAAACTAGCTACCGGGTCACTAGGTTGTATGAGGGTGGCCATGGATGCATTCAAATCCATCATCTGTTGGTACGACGCTACCCTAAAGTCTTCCAAAGACTGTTCCGGACTAGACATGGGTTGTGAAGGGGTTTCAGTGAAAGATTCAAAGTTGTTTGAATGCTGAAAATTCCCAAATGGCTGTTCAGAAGCAATGTCTAGGGAAGGTGCAAAAGTCGGGTAGGACTGGTAGGAATTGAATGGCTGGACAGGAGCAGGATCAACATTTGGATAAGACGGTGATTGGAATTGTTGATCCCAAGAATCTGTAGTGGTGAAAGGAGTGAAAGATCGGCTACATGATTGTTCAATATGTTCAGCGACGGACAAAGGACGACTTGCAAAAGGGGTATCAACATAAGAGGGTGGGGGAGGTTGAAAAGATTGATACAAAGTGGATTGCGGAGGGCAAGTGTTTGTCCTAGACGCGTTTATCCGATCTTTTAAAGAGATTTTGGGCATGGAGGGATCGTTCGATGTTCGGCCAAAGCAAGAACCGTAAGAAGTTATGTCTGGTTGTGGGTACCAAAGTTCGGCAAGAGTTTTGCGAGGTGGGATACCCATGATATGAAGAGAGAAAGAAAGAAAGGCAGAGAAAAGGAGGGGAAAAAGAATGTGAATTTTTTTTTAGTTTTTTAAACAAAAGAATGAAATATACACACAAAAGAATCTGGACAAAAACAATCACGACACAAAAATACCACACACCTAATCGTTCTAGGGTTCACCTAGGTCAACTAGACCTGCTCCAAAACTTGATTGTCGAAGTAAAACTGTGTCGAGAAACGGGCTTAAGATACACTGATCACGAGGCCAGGTAAGTGCAGAGATAAGGGGAGGTTTTCCAACGCTTTCGCGAAGTTCCTTAATTAAATAACCCTTTCTCTTTTGGCGATTTCGCCGTTAACACTTTCCTAGACACCTCGTAAACAATATACCATTAAGCGAGGTTCTAAACATAGTTAACTTCTCCTAGTGAGCGCGAAGTCCTTAAGGCTTAAAGTCTAGTTTCTTTTAAATTTTGTGCGGGTAAACGTTATGCTCAAGTTCGTGATTTGTGGGCCACGGAAAAGGTGATGAAATCCTTTACCGTATATTATGGGGTTCGCTTGCCCTTAAGTCCGTATTAATGTATGCAATGCGCAATTCAATAAAAATTCTATAAAGAATCAAACAATCGTTTTTTAGTTTAAGCACGGCACTGCAACAAATACGAGTTAGTCAATTTTTAGCGTTTGCTAGCGAACTTGCAAAGAATCCTGCAAAGAACAGTATATTGGATGCGTCGGATTTGAGAAGAAGGTGTTAGTAAAGTACGTACCGTTATGTTTTTGGGTTAGGAAACCCCCGTTGAATCAAATCCGGTAAGCTTGAAAAGTTCGCTTGCGCGGGTCAAACTACCCGGATCTTTGGCACTGTACTTTGCAATCACCTTAGCCTTAAACGTACACTTTGCTCCCCACAATCGCCGTTTGCAAATCCGCAAAAATCTGCAGACTTGCTCACAAAAATTATAAAAAAAAAATGATATTTTTTTTATTTATAAATATATACAAAAAGAATATTAACCCGAATAACAATAAAGAAAATACGCTACCGTCTCCCCAGCAACGGCGCCATTTGATCGCACGCCAAAAGAGTGTCGGATGTTCAAAGTTCTAAAGTTATTACCGCGATCAGGACGGTGTCGCTATGCAGCTAGCCGGTGGAGCACGGGTCGATCCACAGGGAGATGGTTGTATGTCCGTTCTTGTTTTAGATGAGTCAATAAAGAATGTGTATAAGTTTGTTCGATTCTAACCTATGTGTTATATGCAAGTATAAAGTTGTTAAGAAAAAGATACGAAATTGTAAGCTAAACAAATCCGTACTCAAAACCTTTGAGCCGAGTCTTGACCAATTGAAGCTAGAGCAATCGGCAACAACGTGGATTAGGGGATTTAAGCACGGTATTCGTGGAATCCGGCTTATTTACCATTGTCCTTCCGTTCTTGTCTCTTGCTTTCGCCTACGGCCAAACCGAAAGCAACCGGTCGCGGTTAGGAATCACCGTTACCTTGGTAGGGTAGGGTGCCTAACGGAGCGCTTGCGTAACGTTTGGGTGGAGTTCAATGGAAAATAACGGGAAAAGCAAATGAGCAAAGAAATATTAACTTACAATACCGTATTTATTCTTAACAACGATAATTAAAACCATTCACAAAAACGAACCAAAAAAGGCAAAAAAAAAAAGATTACAAGTAAGTAAGTGCATGGAATTTAAGTGCAAGAAAGTAAAGCATGATTGTAAAGCAAGTAATAAAAAGCAAGAAAGTAATTACAAGAACATAGAACTCAAGACAAGCATGGGATCAATTGCCAACCCTTAAACTTGCTAGCTCGATCAAGAGGTTGCAAGATCAAGAGAAGGGTAAAGAACTCATGTGAAATGAAGCACTAATTCCATAAGAAGATACAACCCTTGAAATCAATAACAAACCCTTAAACTTTCAAGCTCACTGAAGAGGTTGAAAGATCAAGAGAAAGCAAGGATCTCAAGGGGAAGCTAAACAAAAGAATGATACAAAAACCCTCATCTTCATTTCATCATCCACTCAAAAAGCTCTCACTACAATTTTCATGGAAGAAAGAATGAAGAAGAAGAAGAAGAAGACTAAAACCTAACAAAAAGAGGATAAAGAATTTAACACCTTGGTTTAGCTCAGAACTGGGGTATTTATAGGTGGAGAAATGGAAACCCAGGGCAACAATCTGGCATAATATGAAAGTACCAAACTACCCCCAGAAAACGACAGAGAGAGGAGACTAAATGGCCGCGGTTCCGCGGCCTAGACCCCCTATTGGCCGCGGAACCGCAGCCATATTGATGATTTGGGTCGTCGTCTTTTGGGTGCTTCCCTGGTTTTATATTTCCTCGTGTTTGAAAACATTACACTGCACAAAGTCTTCCAGAATATCTTCATATTTCTTAGTCCAAGATTGCATTATTTTCTTCACTTTTGACTTCTATCACCCTCGAGCTCCGCGCACCCATTGATTCTTGTGCAGCCCCCCTCGTGCTTTGTGCTTGTCTGAGACACGAATGACCACTGTCATATGTCTTGTCTCTGGAACTGGTACTCGGCACTGGACAGATATGGATGACCGGAACCCAGCTTTTATCTGCTGTCAACAGATGTTTTGCTTTTGGCGTAACTGTGGAGATTTTGTCTTGATTTGCAATATTTGTACTAGAAACCTGTAATCTGTAAATATGTAACAAACACGGATTAAAAGCACCTACCTATAAACACACGAGCGTAAGAATGGGCGGTATAAAATGCAATATTCTGTTATGAACATAACTCTTACTCGCAGCGGGTATCGGGATCCAACTATCTCATAGAAGGTATGCAATCTCATTGCAAATTTCAACACTTGAAATTCTTAATAATATTTTACCCCTAGCAGCTATATGACCTTAACATAGTCAACAAATCATAAGTGCTAGTCAAGTTCAACCCGTCATTTCCCGATTGAATTAAACCCACCCGCACGACCCTTAACATAGTCAACAAAGTCGCACGACTACCCTAATCCAATCGCATCATATGCTTATACAGATAAGCACTAATCAGCTACCGCACACTACGCCTTAACAAAGTCAACAAACGCAGCACGAATACTAACTAGTACTTATCTGAAATGACGGAGGGCTACGACAGGTTTTTAAGAAAAACCCTTTGCGTAATGAACTTGATATCGTTGTAGAATCGAGTGATTTTAAATGGAGTGTTTTTTAGGCTTTTCTAGTTTTGCTAAAGGGGTCACTCCCGGTGAAGGGATCGTCGGCCCTTTCCTCATCGAATAAGGTGCATGATATTTCACAAATATCACTATGCAAAGCATGAACTATAGAAGCAATCAAAAGACAAACCGAGTTTGTAGCATCTGCTAGTTTCACTAAAGAGATCACTCCAGGTGAAGGGATCTCGGCTCTTTCCTTATCGAATAAGGTGCTGGATGTTCTACAAGGAACACCGCTATGCAAAGCAAGAACTAGAGCTACCAGTTTGTAAACAAGTTTCTGCAACATCTTAGGTTTCTTTTAGTTTCATTAATCTCATTAATGAAGTCCCATTTTATTATGCTTCACAACCATCATATTTGAAACGAAATCTGCAATATAACATATATCTCATATATATAATATAAACATTCGTCTCAGGCAGTAATATGATCTCATCACAGAACATTGTAGCAGAAGAACATATTTGAAATATTGGATATACTAGGACGTCCGTGTTTTCAATACGAGCCTATATAAAACATGGATTCCACGGTCGTGATGAATAGCCAAACCCACATCCCTAGACCCCTATGAGAGCGGCAAGCAACACTGCCAATTCTAGGGTTAGGAGACCCGGTCTCGACTCCTCGAGATGGTCTCCCACTGGACCCCAGAACCCGGTTACTTATGCTCCCCGCTTTGGGTCTACCTAATGCGGAAAAGTAAATAATATACAACGGTGACATCATCCTCAGCCCGGAAGTGCCCCAATAAAAGAATATTACATACAAATGAATTTTACATGAATGAAAAAGAAAAAACTCTCATCACACATAAAATCCCCGGCTATTCAGAACACGACGATCCAATATAACATATCACAGCAACACATAATATCTCATATCATCAACGTAAGCAAGTATGCGTATCCCGATTGTCGTTGATGTATAGCAACGAAGCCGGCGATACACCACATACTATGCTTACGGTCACAAAAAAGAAAGTGTAAAACTACAACAGTTGGAATTCGCAACCACCTTAGACATCGCATGCCTAACAATTATAAACACCGCATTTTAGTCTCTATATCGAAAACACTTTTCAATATGTAGTCGGACAATTCAACAAGATTCCCGATATCCTGATCGAATGCTCGTCGCAAACTTTGGTAAACTGCCGCACCCCCAGACGCCGTCGACGAAGTGCACTAAGGAGGAACACTGCTGCCGCGAGCACCCGAACGGATGCTTTTTGGCGACGGGGTTCTCCTACAGTCACTTGGTCGGGGCTATAGGGCATGGCTGTCTATTAAGTTTACCCGGCGAGTATCCGCGTACGCTACGTGATTGCGACGGACTTTTGATCACATCAAAATTCCGTGGCAACCGATCAAATGAGACTAAAGTGCTATGTTTATAATATTCAAATCAGTTATCTCATAACAATTTGTGGATTCCAAATATTGTATCACATTCCAGATAAATAGACAATGTTAAACTTTCCGATCGAACAATCAAACACCCAAGTTTTCCCGAAAAGCTCAACACTTGAAATAAGTTTAAAAACATCCACTCCATGCCACAGTACCAACGGTCCAGCCGTAGAAGGGTCAAGCCAACGCCTTACATGTGGCACGCCGTACTGCCCCAAACCCTAAGGTTCAAAAGGCAGTTCAAGACGGTCACATAATCGAGTTAAGGTTTGTTGTCTTCTAGAGGGTCCATCGCGTTACTTGCACTACTTAGACGTTTTTAAACTACGGAAAAATCCAACACTTAGAAATTTCCCGACAGGGGAAAAAGTGGGTTATTTATATCCGGTCGAACTTTTTAACACGTTCTAAATTACCGGGAAAAACACAATAAACAAAGTTAAATAATCCGATCGAATCATCGAGTCCCTAATACAACCCAGAAAACTCAACTCTTGAGTATAAATTAAAAATTCTCAGAAACAACAGAAAATGTAATAGGGAAATTACTATGCAAAAAGTAAAGGATGACGTCATTATGTGGCCGCGGAACCGCCGCATGAGCCAAGCTCGTGCCGCGGTTCTGCGGCGCTTTGTGCGCCAACTTTCGTCTTTTTGCACAATATTCCTTATAATTGCCTGCTGAATTTTTTAAGCATTTTTAATTTGGAAAAATCCACAATTTCAAATAATGTACAGAGAAGGGTTTTATCGGGGTTTTCCGGGTTCGATCGGACTTCTAACTTCGTCTACACTTCGCCTAAAACTCTAGCTTGGCTCTGATACCACTGTAGTGTTGCTAAGCACACGCACAAGGGTCTACGAGGCATCAACCATGCACGATTAAAATTTTAGCCGTGCCGAACAATTCTAATACGGATCTTTAAATTAGGGTTTAGGCGAAAACTTGCATGTTAACAACTTTAACACTAAGTGAAAGAGATTACAACCTTTGTAGATCCGCTTCTTCACTTCAATAGCTCTGTGTAGAAGTCCCTATCACTGCGATCGTGAACTCCGGACTCTAGATAAGCTCCGCAAGAAGAACGAACGTGCTTGCTACGATGACTTCGAGGCCGAAGATGATCTACGTCGGGGAGACACTAACTCAAGCTATTCCTTCACTAGGTCATGAACTTTGTGAAGAGAACACACTCTACTACATGGCAAGTGGTAGAGGATGAAGAAGTAGGAAGTGGGCTCACTTTAGAATTGATTTTCTCACTCTTTTTCTCATAGCACCATTGGAGCTAGTAAGCTTTTGGATGGAGCTAGATGATGAAGAAGAAGAAGAAAGAATTATCCATCCAAATGAAAACTTATCCAATAAATAATCGCACCATGGTTGAGTTAAGCCCTCATGCTTAACTCATGTAGAGAATTAACCAAGGCATTAGGTTAAGGGTTGGGTTAAAGAATATCAAGACAAAAGACAAAAGAGTGGACTTTGTCAAAGTTTCTCCAAGCTTCTTCAAGCTTGATTACTTTGACTAAGTTTAACCCGTTTGTTAAATGTTATGATAAAAGAATAACCCTAATCTTAAAACTAATCTTGGTACAAGTCTCATACACCCATCTTGTGTGTATCATCAAGCATGATACAAACATGTACACTTGCATATATCACATATAAACAATGTGCACAATCTAGTGAGAAAATAAATCATAAGTGAGCTAATACTAGTTAATGCAATGTAATATATCAAATATATAATTATGCATTAAATTATTAAATCAACTCTTGATTTAATAATCCGGCTATAACCGACTATTATAAAAAAGTAACAACTTATCGAATCAACACTTGATCCGATAACCCGGCTATATAGCATACAACCGATCAATGTCACGAATCGCGAGAATAGAATACGGTATCTCATATCGTATTAATCTCGGTCCCGCACATATCATATATGTGCTCCTACTCCGTTTCGCTTGAGCCAGGAAACCCCTGTGTAGGACTATAAATACTCGTCAATACGCCGGCAGTAGGTGATGATCATATCAAACACCCACAAGCCGCAAGCGGTGTGCTAAACGTAACGGCCACGCGGGTATTGAGCGGTCAGAAGATCAACAAGCAAGCTTGCTAGTTCTCCTGCGAATCCAATCAGTAACACTCCCGTACAGTCTGGTCTCGTCGTCTGATATGTCGCATATCTCGCCTAGGGGTGGTAAACGCCAGACCCCAGTAGCTCGATAAATCGTGTCGATATGAGGTCTATAACAGTTCGAGAAACTACTGGTAACACTTACCAGTAAATCTCAGCAACCCTGTCCAGGGATTTCCGGTTATAGCCAATCGAACACAGCACAACATCAACTCCCTATACCGGGAGAGACGAATCCCCTCCTATCGCTCATTGCCTCCGTGTGATTCGGGACTGTACCCAAAAACCACCGTTTTGCACGCCCTCTTCGACGTGGTAAGGTGGAAATCAAAGCACAGTGGAAATCACTCAAGACTCTATGACGATCTCGGGTCTACAGACTAACCTGTACCAGTGTCACCAGAGAACTGCCATCTGATGTACAGTATAATACCATCTGGGAGTTCTCGGCGAGTCCGTCCAGTGTACCCTGTCTCCACTGAGCACCCATATATCATCTCTGATGTCAAACACTAATGGATATGGGATCATCCATCACCCATCTATATGGGTCGAGAAGGTATACGCTAGTCTACTCTGGTATATCGATGCCCCGTCTCGATACACCCACGACTAGGGACCTTGAAGGATGTACTTATGGACTACCATGTCCCTACTAGTATGATCCGCATCATAGTCCAGGTAGTCATGTACACATCCTAAGGGCTTTACAAACATGTAGTAGATAGACAATCAGTGTACACGTTAAGGTAAAGAGTAACCAGATAGCATAATATCACGTCGAGCAAAAAGTCCTCCCTATATATGTCCAAGCATCCACTACAATATACATCTCATTTATAGTAATGGCCTCTAGGACATACATATAACTAACAACCAGGGGCAACTTTCCTACTTTTTCTCAGTCCCTGTAATAAATTACCGATATGAGATCCTGATCCAGTATCAAGTACCCAGGAGGTAGGGCTGACCGTAAAGCAGTTCTCAATTACAAGAACACCTGAAGTAGATGCAAATCTATGCTTCTTCTGTAAGTCTACGGTATCGCCCCGGCCATCTACAGATGGCAAATGCGGAACAAAAACTTTTAACTTGCGCTATCGTATACTATAACCCGGATCTGCCATTATTGCTAAACTAACAATTTGTAAAAGAGGATAGAAAGGTTATACCGAACGATCCGAGTCCTTCGTTCTTTAACCATCATCCCACGCTCTATTGCGGCTGCTCTGATCTCATCGATCTCCGATCTGCTCGTCTGTTAGTTATATGTATGCCCTGGAGGCCATTACTGTACATTGGATGTATATTGTAGTGGATGCTGGGACATATATAGGGAGGACTTTCTTGCTCGACATGATAGTATGCTATCTGGTTACTCTTTACCTTAACGTGTACACTGATTGTCTCTCTGTTACATGTTGGTAAAGCCCTTAGGATGTGTACTTGACTACCTGGACTATGATGCGGATCATACTAGTGGGGACATGGTAGTCCATAAGTATATCCTTCAAGGTCCCTAGTCGTGGGTGTATCGAGACGGGGCATCGATATACCAGAGTAGACTAGCGTATACCTTCTCGACTCATACAGATGGGCGATGGATGATCCCATATCCATTGGTGTTTGACATCAGAGATGATATACGGGTGCTCAGTAGAGACTGGGTACACTAGACGGACTCGCCGAGAACTCCCAGATGGTATTATACCTTACGTCAGATGGCAGTTCTATGGTGACACTGGTACAGAGTAGTCTGTTGACCCGAGATCGTCATAGAGTCTTGTGTGGTTCCCACTGTGCTTTGATTTCCACCTTACCACGTCCAAGAGGGCATGCAAAACGGTGGTTTTTGGGTACAGTCCCGAGTCACATGGAGGCAATGAGCGATAGGAGGGGATTCGTCTCTCCCGGTATAGGGGGTTGATGTTGCGCTGTGTTCGATTGGATATAACCGGAAATCCCTGGCCAGGGTTGCTGAGATTTACTGGTAAGTGTTACCAGTAGTTTCTCGAACTGTTATAGACCTCATATCGACACGACTTATCGAGCTATTGGGGTCTGACGTTTACCACCCCTAGGCGAGATATGCGAAATATCAGACGACAAGACCGGACTGTACGGTAAGTGTTACTGGTTGGATTCACAGGAGTGTGAGCGGGCTTGCTCGTCGATCTTCTGGTCGCTCAATACCCGGGTGGCCATTACGTTTAGCAGACCGCTTGCGGCTTGTGGGTGTTTGATATGATCATCACCTGCTGCCGGCGTATTGACGAGTCTTTAGAGTCCTACACAGAGGTTTCCTGGCTCAAGCGAAAAAAAATAGGAGCGCATAAGAGATATGTGCGGGACCGAGAATAATGTGTGTATGTGATACTGTATTCTATTCTCGCGATGAATGTATCGATATGGTTGTATGCGATATAACCTAGTTATCGAATCAAGGATTGATTCGATAAGCCGATACATTGGATATTAGTCGGTTATATGTGATATGACCGGATCGCTAAATCAAGTGTTGATTTAATGATTTAATGCATAATTATATATTTGATATATTACTTTGCATTAACTAGTATTGGTTCACTTTAAAAGGATTTTCTCACTTGATGTGCACATTGTATATGTGATATATTTTTGTGTGCACTTGATTGTATCATGTTTGATGATACATGCTTACTTGAGTTTGTTTAAAGATTAAACCATGGTTATTTAAATGGTTAGGGTTTTGATTTTCATATCTATTTATTTATTTATTTATTATGGAAAAGATAAAGAGAAAATGGTGGATTTCTTTGTTTGATATTGAAGCTTCATGAAGCTTTGACTAAGTCACCATTTTTGTCTTCATACTTAACCCTAACCATTCATTTAACCCTAGTTCATTCTCTACACTTGACCATGGTTGGATTATGATAAGTATTCATTTATTTTCTATTTGAAACATAACTTGTCATAAGATTTTTCTTCTTCTTCTCCTTCTTCTTCAAGATGAAGAAGCTTGCTACCAACAATGGCATCTTAAGAAAAAGAGTGAGAAATCCAATTCTAAAGTGAACCCACTTCCTATTTCTTCATCCTCTACCTCTTGCCAAGTAGTATAGGGTGTTTTCTTCACAAGTTTCATGACTTGGTGAAGTGGGAGCTTGATCTTGTGATGCCTCGACGTCGATCATCTTCGGCATCGTAGTCGACGACCTGGCCCGCCCATTTCTCCGATGAAGCCGACGCTAGAGCCCGGGATTTGATTTGGACAGCAAGGAGACTTCATCATGGAGCTATGGAGGTGGAGAACCGGATCTACAAAGGTTGTAGCCTCTTTCTTATAGTTAAGTTGTTAACTAGCTTCTAGTTTCGCCTAAAATTCTAGTTAACGATCCGTATTAGGGTTTCTCGGCACTTGTAAAATTTGAAATTGGCATGGTTGATGCCTTGTGAGACCTCATTAGTGTTCCTAGGAACCCTACAGTGGTATCAGAGCCTAGCTAGAGCCTTAGGCGATGCGTAGACGGAGTTTGAAGTCCGATCGAACCGAAACCCCATTTCCAAAATGCTCTCTGGACTTTTTCAAAAAACTGGGTTTTTTCCAAATTCAAAATTCTTTTAAAATTCAGCAGGAAATTATAAGAATTACGATGCAAAATTTATCGAGTGATGCTGCTACAGTGCGGCGGAACCGCTGCAGAAGCTTGGCTTCTGCGGCGGTTCCGCGGCCAATATATGTGATCACTGTTTAATTTTTGCACAGTAACTCCTATATTTTGGTTCTGGATTTTCTGGGATTTTTTAATATTTATTCAAGAGTTGAATATTCCAGGGTGTTTTGGAGCTTAGTTGATTCGATCGGATTATCAGACTTTGTCTATGTGGCTTTCCGGAAATATTGAATATGTTAAAAAGTTCGACCGGATATAAATACCCATTTTTTCCCCTGCTGGGAAATTTCCAAGTGTTGGATCTTTCCGTGGTTTAATCACGTTCTAAGTAGTGCAAGTAACGCGATGGTCCCTTTAGAAGACAACAAACCTTAACTCGATTATGTGACCGTCTTGAACTGCCATTTGAATCTTCGGGTTTGGGGCAGTACGGCGTGCCACATAAGAAGCGTTGGCTTGACCCTTCTACGGCTGGACCGTTGGTACTGAGGCACGAACTGAATGTTTTTAGACTTGTTTCATGTGTTGAGCTGTATCGTGAAAACTTGGGTGTTCGATTGTTTGATCGAAAAGTTTAACATTTTCTATTTATCGGGAATGTGATACAATACTTGGAATTCACAAATAGTTATGAGATAACTGAATGAATATTATAAACATAGCAGTTTAGTCTCACTTGATCGGTTGCCACGGAATTTTGCTGTGATCAAAAGTCCGTCGCAGTCACGTAGTGTACGCGGATACTCGCCGGGTAAACTTAATAGACAGCTACACCCCATAGCCCCGACCAAGTGACTGTAGGAGAACCCCGTCGCCGAAAGCATCCGTTCGGGTGCTCGCGGCAGCGGTGTTCCGCCTTGGTGCACTTTGTCGACGGCGTCGGGGGTGCGGCCGCCTACTGAAGTTTGCGACGAGCATTCGATCAGGATGTCGGGAATCTTGTTGAATTGCCCGACTTGATATTGAAAAGAGTTTTCGATAATGAGACTAAAATGCGGGGTTTATAATTGTTAGGCATGTGATGTCTAAGTAATTCGTTTGATTAGGCATGCGATGTCTAAAGAGATTGCGGATTCCAACTGTTGTAGTTTTACACTTTCTTTTCTGTGACCGTAAGTGTAATATGTGATATCGCCGGTTTCGTTGCTATATGTCAACGACAATTGGGATGGACATATTTACTTACGTTGATGACATGTGATGTTATGTGTTGCTGGATATGTTATATTGGATCGTCGTGATTGAATAGCCGGGGGTTTTTATGTGAGATGAGTGTTTTTCATTTTCATTCATGTAAAAACTTGTATGTAACATTCTTTTATTGGGGCACTTCCAGGTTGCAGAAGATGTCACCCTTTGTATATTATTTACTTTTCCGCACTAGGATAGACCCAAGGAGGGGAGCACAAGTAACCGGGTTCTGGAGTCCAGTGGGAGACCATCTCGAGGAGTCGAGTCCGGGTCTCCTAACTCTAGAATTGGTAGGGTTGCTTGCCGCTCTCGTAGGGGTCTAGGGGTGTGGGTTTGGCTATTCATCACGACCGTGGAATCCGTGTTTTATACTGGCTCGTATTGAAAACACAGACGTCCTAGTATATCCAATATTTCATATGATTCTTCTGCTGCGATATCTGTGATGTGATCATGTGATGTTCTGTGATAGATACTTTATATAGTATATATGATATATTATATAGATGTTACTTATGTTTTACACCCGCGCTAGCCCTGTCCTGCTCTGCCGTTAGTTACCTAACTTAACGGTGCACGAGGGGACATCGAGGCGAATGCGGATGGCATAAGTGTACGTCGTATTTATCTGTGTTGTTTAGGTACTTAAATGATAGGACTTCATTAATGAGATTAATGAAATAAAAGAAACCTAAAGATGTTGTAGAATCGAATTTCAAAATAAAACAGGTAGCTACAGTTCTTGCTTTGCACAGAGGTATATATGATATACCCTGCACCTTATTCGATGAGGAAAGGACCGAGATCCCTTCACCGGGAGTGACTCTTTTAGCAATAACTGACAAACGCTACACACTCGGTTTGCTTTTGATTGCTTTTGGAGTTTTACTTTGCACAGTGATATATATGATATATCCCGCACCTCATTCGACGAGGAAAGGGCCGACGATCCCTTCACCGGGAGTGCCCCATTTAGCAAAACTAGAAAAGCCTCAAAATCACTCCATTTCAAAACTTCATTTGATTCTACAACGATATCAAGTTCATTACGCACATGGTTTTCAGAAAAACCTGCGTAGCCCTCCGTCAATTTAGATATGTAATATTCAGTATTCGTGCTACGGTTGTTTGGCATGCGTCAAGGCGTAGTGTACGGTAGCTGATTATTACTTATCTGTAGCATGAGATGCGATTGGATTAAGGTATTCGTACGGCGTTGTTTGGCATGCGTCAAGGGTCGTACGGGTGGGTTTAATTCGATCACGAATTGTACGGGTTGAACTTGACTAGCGGACTATGGGTTGTTTGGCATGCGTCAAGGTCACAGCACGCTAGGGGCAAAATAATATCGGGAATTTCAAGTGTTGAAATTTGCAATGAGATTGCATACCTTCTATGAGATAGTTGGATCCCGATACCCGCTGCGAGTAATTGTTACTCCTGGGAGAGTTTTACACATTACAATTAGCCGATCAAGTAGGTGTCTAGAAAGGTGTCAACGGGGTTACGCCTTTGGGAAAACGAGGTTTACATTAATTAGGTCCGTGCGAAAGCACGGGGGACCTCCCTCAAAGTACCGACACTGGCCTGGCTGAAAGATTGGCGAACTTGTAGTGTGTAATTAATCCCGGCTAGTCTTTCCTTTTAGGGTTTGAAGGAAGATTTGATAAAAATAGTGGGAGCCATCCTGATTAGATAAAATAATAACCAATCTATTCTTGCAAGAGCGCACGCTGAGTGTTTTCTTCTCTCTCTCTCCAGGTAGCGACCATATCACGCCTTAATCAAGATAATAATACGGATGTATTGACCGAACCCGCTTGTTATACTGAGCTGGGGAACGTTGGTCCCGCTCCAACTTATAATTGTTATAAGACAGAGCAGGAAATTGGGGATTACCAGAATTCCCGTGCCGCCCAAACGAAGAGAGTGCATGCTGATGCATCATCTTCGGGTGTGTTCATTACAGAGAACTGTTTCTCAGTATCCTTTACGTCCTGGGTATATGATACCAGATCAGGATCCCAGATATGTAATATGTTACATGGGCTACAGATAGGTAAAGGACTGAGAACGGGTGATAAGTTTCATGAGGCAGAAAACGGAGCAAGAGTTCCAGCCAAGTCTGTTGGTCACTGTCACCCTGTATTACCAATACATTGAATCTGAACGAATGTTATTAGATACCGAACCTGATATACAAAATCATATCAGTCTCTTTATCAGTAAAGAAATGATAAAATTTTGTATTGTTGGATAATGTTTTGAACATTTCCTATATCAAAAGTTGATCGGTTCAGGCACGTTATCTAAAAGCATTGATGTTCTAAATCAAACTACAGTTCTTAGTATACAGAACACACACACAAGAGGAAGAGTCCAGAAATGAACGAATCCTTCTTGTGGTATTGTAGACTACATATCAATGCGACCCGACTTGCTAAGTTGCACATAGATGCATATTTAAATCAGTTTGAATCTACATCTTGTGAAACTTGCCAGTCATGTCACAAAGATATAATGACACCAGCTTTGTTTATTGGAAACAGAGAAAGAGTTAGTGAACTCTTGGGATAATACATGTTGATGTATGAAAGGTCCCCTGTCTACACATGCCAAGACCGGTTCTTTATACTTCATTACATTCTCTGATGATCTCTCAAGATTCAGACATATGTTCCTGTTGAAACACAAGTCCGAACCTTTTGAGATATTCACGGAATATAAGTTAGAAGTAGAGAACCAAAACACGGGTATAAGTATTATGTCCTTTGATGAGATCGAGGAAGAGAATACTTGAGCACGGAATTCCTGGATTATTCTAAAGGAGAATGAGATTCTCTTTCAGCATTACTCCTCCGTATACACCATAGCACGATAGTATATCGGGGTGGAGCAATCACACCCTATATGATAAGATGAGCTCTATGATGAGTACTTCTGAGTTACCTATTTCCCTTTTGGGAGTTATGCGCTTGAGAAGCTGCATACCTATTCAATAGGGTTCCAATCAAATCAGTAGCCTACCGCTTCATATGAGATATGGAAAGGGAAGAGACCATCTCTTAAGTATGTTAAGAAATGGGGTTGTCCGGCCTATGTCAAAAGACAAAATCCGGACAAGCTCGAGGCAAGATCAGTTATGTAGAACTGGAAAGGTTCCAGCTATACAAACTATAATAGATGATTTGAAAGAACCAAAGGATTCAATAGTTACCAACGAACCTCAGCCTCTCCGCCGATCTAGTAAGGTTCCTCACCCGTCTGAGAGATACCTCGGTTACTCTGTGACAGTGGGAGCGAGGATTGCATCATGTGATGATGACCCAACTAGTTTCGAGCTGGCCATCAGGAGTGGGACTCTGTAAGAATAGCTGGATGCTTAGCGATCTGAGATGGAATCCTTATACACCAACAAAGTATGGACTTTGGTTGCTATATCTGAAGGGTTAAATCCCCATCAGGAGCAAGTATATCTTGAGAAGATTACTTGGTGTACATGGAAAAGTTAAGACTTTCAAAGCTAGACTTGTTAAAGGTTTGCATCATTGACCAGATATGGATTATAATGAAACCTTTTCTAATGATCTATGCTTAAGTCCATCCAGATCCTACTTGCCACGGCTACATACCATGACTACGATATCTGGTGGTTGGGTGTCATGACTGCTTTTCTAAATGATATTTTGAAAAAAAGCGCCTATAAGTACACAGCCAGAGGTCTTCGTAGACAGTGGGAGCAACGGAAACGTGTGCAAGATGTTTTATGTGATAAAGCAGGCATCGCGGAGTTGGAACATCTGTTTTTGTTGAGTTAGTCAAACAGTTTGACATCATCAAAATGGTAGATGAACCTTGTATATACAAAAAGGGTAGTAGGGAGTATGGTAGTGATCCTCGTAGAGTACGTGGAAGACATACTCTTGATGGGAAAGAAGTTTCCTATGCTACGCTCGGTCAATCTCCGCTTATCACAAGGATTCTCCATATAGGATCAAAATGATACCTCCTAAATCCTGGATTTTGGATCTATGAGATAGATCTAATTGGATGTTAGGATTCTCACTAGTTTTAATGAGATGGTATCAATTGGTCCTGGGGAGAATCACTGGAAGTGTTCCAGGGTGATAAGGATGACTGAAAGTCAGTCACAGGCATTGTCTTTACCCTCAGTAACGGGACGGTATGTTCGAAGAGTTCCAAGCTAGATACCGTAGCATACTAAACGATAAAGGCTGGATACATCGCTACTTAAGATTCTACCAAAGAGGCTGTTTGGGTGTATATTGGTTCATGAGATGAACTACGTTCCAACCATTATGAAACAATGGAGTTGTGGCTTATTCCAAGGAACGCCTGTTCCATCAGTGATCTATACATATTCTAAGGCAGTGTCACCTGATCGTGGAGATGGTTGACCTCCAAGGGATCGAGGTCAGTAGAGTAAACTCAGAGGACAACACGGCGGACCCACTCACGAAGGCCTTTTCCCAGAGAGAGACTTTTATGGGATGGTTGAGTATGAGATACTGCAACCACTGCTATCAGATGGCCCTAGTGCAAGTGGGAGATTGTTAGTTATATGTATGCCCTAGAGGCCATTACTGTACATTGGATGTATATTGTAGTGGATGCTGGGACATATATAGGGAGGACTTTCTTGCTCGACATGATAGTATGCTATCTGGTTACTCTTTACCTTAACGTGTACACTGATTGTCTCTCTCTTACATGTTGGTAAAGCCCTTAGGATGTGTACTTGACTACCTGGACTATGATGCGGATCATACTAGTGGGGACATGGTAGTCCATAAGTACATCCTTCAAGGTCCCTAGTCGTGGGTGTATCGAGACGGGGCATCGATATACCAGAGTAGACTAGCGTATACCTTCTCGACCCATACAGATGGGCGATGGATGATCCCATATCCATTGGTGTTTGACATCAGAGATGATATACGGGTGCTCAGTAGAGACTTGGTACACTGGACGGACTCGCCGAGAACTCCCAGATGGTATTATACCTTACGTCAGATGGCAGTTCTATGGTGACACTGGTACAGAGTAGTCTGTTGACCCGAGATCGTCATAGAGTCTTGTGTGGTTCCCACTGTACTTTGATTTACACCTTACCACGTCCAAGAGGGCGTGCAAAACGGTGGTTTTTAGGTACAGTCCCGAGTCACATGGAGGCAATGAGCGATAGGAGGGGATTCGTCTCTCCCGGTGTAGGGGGTTGATGTTGCGCTGTGTTCGATTGGATATAACCGGAAATCCCTGGTCAGGGTTGCTGAGATTTACTGGTAAGTGTTACCAGTAGTTTCTCAAACTGTTATAGACTTCATATCGACACGACTTATCGAGCTATTGGGGTCTGACGTTTACCACCCCTAGGCGAGATATGCGACATATCAGACGACGAGACCGGACTGTACGGTAAGTGTTACTGGTTGGATTCACAGGAGTGTGAGCGGGCTTGCTCGTCGATCTTCTGATCGCTCAATACCCGGGTGGCCGTTACGTTTAGCAGACCGCTTGCGGCTTGTGGGTGTTTGATATGATCATCACCTGCTGCCGGCGTATTGACGAGTCTTTAGAGTCCTTCACAGAGGTTTCCTGGCTCAAGCGAAACGAAATAGGAGCGCATATGAGATATGTGCGGGACCGAGAATAATGCGTGTATGTGATACCGTATTCTATTCTCGCGATGAATGTTTCGATATGGTTGTATGCGATATAACCTAGTTATCGAATCAAGGATTGATTCGATAAGCCGATACATTGGATATTAGTCGGTTATATGTGATATGACCGGATCGCTAAATCAAGTGTTGATTTAATGATTTAATGCATAATTATATATTTGATATATTACTTTGCATTAACTAGTATTGGTTCACTTTAAAAGGATTTTCTCACTTGATGTGCACATTGTATATGTGATATATTTTTATGTGCACTTGATTGTATCATGTTTGATGATACATGCTTACTTGAGTTTGTGTAAAGATTAAACCATGGTTATTTAAATGGTTAGGGTTTTGATTTTCATATCTATTTATTTATTTATTTATTATGGAAAAGATAAAGAGAAAATGGTGGCTTTCTTTGTTTGATATTGAAGCTTCATGAAGCTTTGACTAAGTCACCATTTTTGTCTTCATACTTAACCCTAACCATTCATTTAACCCTAGTTCATTCTCTACACTTGACCATGGTTGGATTATGATAAGTATTCATTTATTTTCTATTTGAAAAATAACTTATCATAAGATTTTTCTTCTTCTTCTCCTTCTTCTTCAAGATGAAGAAGCTTGCTACCAACAATGGCATCTTAAGAAAAAGAGTGAGAAATCCAATTCTAAAGTGAACCCACTTCCTATTTCTTCATCCTCTACCTCTTGCCAAGTAGTATAGGGTGTTTTCTTCACAAGTTTCATGACTTGGTGAAGTGGGAGCTTGATCTTGTGATGCCTCGACGTCGATCATCTTCGGCATCGTAGTCTACGACCTGGCCCGCCCATTTCTCCGATGAAGCCGACGCTAGAGCCCGGGATTTGATTTGGACAGCAAGGAGACTTCATCATGGAGCTATGCAGGTGGAGAACCGGATCTACAAAGGTTGTAGCCTCTTTCTTATAGTTAAGTTGTTAACTAGCTTCTAGTTTCGCCTAAAATTCTAGTTAACGATCCGTATTAGGGTTTCTCGGCACTTGTAAAATTTAAAATTGGCATGGTTGATGCCTTGTGAGACCTCATTAGTGTGCCTAGGAACCCTACATCGTCCAGGTGGCACCACGTCAACGATTCTTTAAACGGGCTCCCGCCTCTGACTCGAGGCAACTCGGTCGTCATGTTTGCCAAAATTGACGACCAAGATTGATGTAGAAAATGAGTAGAATACTTTGTCTCACTTCGTTCAAAGCCGTGGACGAACGGTTACTGAAGTTGCCACTCGAAATGAAATGGAATGAGAAATCAACTATGAAATTTCCATGTATCCAAAACTTTAATCTTTTCAAAGCAACAACCATCATCACCTCACCAAGAGGGGCTGGCCACTTATAGATGAGGAGGAGGGTGAGTGTAGGAGGGGGGTGACCACAAGGAAAAGAAGCTTATCATAACAATTAAGGAAAGAATGAATCATCAAAAATAATAAATGCATATGAATGAATCACTAACCTAGTCACCATTCATTTAATGCAACAATTAATACTAAGATGAATCACCCGCCACCTCATCATCCTAGTCACCATTTCTAGAAACTTCTAGAACCATGACTCATCCAAGAAAAGATAAATCCGTATTTAATCGAATGTCAAATACGGCTGATAGAAAACTGGAAACTTGAAACTGGCAACTTCCAAAAAGCGATCCTGAAACGAATTTCAGGATAACCCCGTAACTGTATAAAAATACCCGCATTTGTATTACGACCGTATACAAATGCAACTAAGACAAAGATATTATATCTACTCTGTATAATACTCGGATCTGGCTTAAACCAAAGCCCACCAGTATTATCTGCCTGAAAAATGACATGTGTGTAAACGCACGTGCATTTTCCGAACCCTGCCATAAAACCATACGGCCTCTACAACGCTTCGCCCGAACTTAGGAAACTGTCTGTGGGGGACTCTATTGACTCGTCAGTACCCTGGCCGTGGGTTTAACCACAATCCGTCAGCGGCACTAGCAGTGCGTAACGGCTGCCCATGGACTGACCTCAAGGGAGGCCGATGAGCGAACTCATCCGGAAACCCTACTGAGCCTAATAGTGACAATGTATATACAGTCCGGTCCGTTCGCCTATGAGTATCGCATATCTGCCTAGGGGGCTGGTAACGTCAGACCCCCAATAGCGGTATAAGTCGTGTCAGAGTGTAGCCCAAAAACACCCTGAGATACTACTGGAGTACCTACCAGTAAATCTCCTGCAACGGCCGTAGGCTTTATGTAATGGCTCTCCTAGACACAGCACGATCTCACCCCTAATACTGGGAGAGACGAATCCCCTGCCGATCCGCTCACGTGCCTCCATGTGGCTCAGGACTGTACCCAAAAACTACCTGTTTGCACGACTCCTTTGAGCCGTGGTAGGGTAGAAATCAAAGCACAGTGTGAACTCACATGAGACAAATGACGACCTCAGGTCGATGAACTAACTTGTACACATGTCACCTGGGAACTGCTATCTGACGATAGGTATAGCACCAACTAGCAGATTCCCGGTGAATCCTGTCCGGTGTACTCAAAACCCAATGAGCACCTGTATACATCTTAGGTGATCCAACTGACACCAGTGGCTTGTAAAACCGGCCACCGCCCCTCGTCGGGGTCTCGACTGTATACACTAGTCTACTCCAGAGTATCGATGCCCTGTCTCGAAACTCCCACGACTTGGGACCACAATTAAGGATATGCGTATAAACCACCCAACTCTCAAGTATATGATCGCCATCATACTATAGGTAGTAAAGCAAGATCCTAAGGGCTCTATCAAAGTGTAACAGTGATCAGTCACCTGAACCTGTAGCATACTATCATTTCGAGTAAGACTGTCCTATCGGTATAGGTCCTCCGCAATCATTTCAATCACGTACCTGCGATCCAATAATTGACTCTGAGGGCACTATATCCAACAATCTCCCACTTGCACTTAAGGCTAATTATTGCGATGTCGACTACTCACAGCCCGTGTGAAACCGAACATCCAACTCCTCTACTAATTAGTCTTACAAAGCCCGTTTGTAAAACTATTGTGTTCGAGAAATAGCCTCAGTGAGTGGATCTGCCCTGATATTTCTTTCTACGTCTCTCTTAATCTCAAGTTCGCGGAGAAAGCCATCTCCCGAATTGAGTAATACCTGTCTTAGAATATGTCTGGATATCTGATGGGACCTAGTTCATAAATGAACTCCAAATCCAAACTTCTTAGACTGTAGCGATAACTGAACATAATCATTATCCAGCACCATGCCTCCCATAGTATCCTCTTGGACCACCTGTCCATAATACTGTCCCTCGTCAGAGGGAAAACTATAACTCTGACAATCTCTCTGTCATCCATGTCACCTTTGAAGCCTGGAATGATAAGCGTCTCCCGAAGGAGGTTGCCGTCATCAAATCCGTAGAACATGCACTTATGTTTTAAAACTGCTTCCTTATGTTTCTTCATGATTGGATTAATACAAGCTTATCGCATCTAGTACAAAAACAACATCTGGTGTGGTACTTGACATCTCACGATTGACTCAATTGCCTAAGCAAGTGATCTGCCAATCATGCACATCCCTCTCCCTTTTAGTCTGTAAGACACCTTTAGAGAGGGTGACTCCATCACCTGCAGGTACACCACCATGCCAGTAGTCAACTATTCTAAATACTATCAGAATACTGTCAAAGTACCCACATTGGGAAACTACCCAAATCTAGATCTAAAACCATAAATCTAGAAGACGGAATGTCAGATATTATATCCAAATCCTGTCTGGAGAAACAACTGTGTGACGACCAAAGTACAACCGATCGTAATATAGAAATTTTACTTCCTACTCTATGTATGTCATATAAATACCATGACATCACACCATACTACCTTCTTAACAGATCCATCCCCTCTTCTGATGAAGTCAAACCCATGACTGTCACATCAAAATTTGATGATCTATCTCCACTATATCTGCTCAAGTCTATAAATAGACATAAGCTACTTGCCCACTATGCTTCCGCTGCTCCCACTGACCACAACAACCCTCTGGCAGAATAATATACACGTGCACTTCTAAAACCAGTTTAGAACGACGCTATACTTATCCTCCTGCCGGGTCTCATAGTCTGGAACAGCAGTAGTGTCAAGTCTGGGTAGATAAGAACCTCCCTGTCACCGTCCTTGAGGCTACTGGAGTATCTCTCGGGTGTCTGAGGTTACCTACCATATCTGCGGAGTGGCTAATAGAATGTCAAACCTGATTGAATATATAGGTCCTATTAAATTTTCTGTAATCGTTTGCGGTTCTGGAATCACTTCCAGTTCTACCATACTCCCACTATTGTTTTCTGAAAAATTCCATTTTACTAAAACTGTGGCGAGTCAAAAACAATATCACTATTGATCTTCCAAATGGTAGAAAATCAACCCTCGTCATAGCCAGGGTCAACCAACAAACAGCCATTACAGAAACGTGCCCTGAGTTATCCAGAATCTGGTTTTAAGCATAAGCCGGACAACTTCCCGTACCTTAACATCGTTAAGATATGAACCATTCTATATCCAATATAGAAACTTTGGCACTTATTTAATTGGAACCAGATTCAAATCATGCAGCTGTCTCCAGTGCATATCAACTTAATTGAAAGAGGCTAATCAGCATTACTCAACTTAGGAACCCATCCAATTATGAGTAACCTGAAAGAGATACAAGTTTCTCAAAACCATTACTATCATCTGAATACCAATCACAAGATTCTACATCTTCAATCTTTTGAAGAATCCCGATACTTGTGACACCTGGTTCTTTACTTTATTCTTATACCCATAACTTCTCAAAACTTAGACCTTGTATTTCTACGAAACACTTGTCTAAAAACTAGAGAAGTCATAAGTAAAAAGAACATAGTACGTGGACCTACCCCTTTGTTCTGATGGACACTGGACAACATACAATACTCTGTATAAGTCCGCTGAGTTGAATAACTCAAAACCTGTGAATCATAGGTTGAAAACTGTACCCAGGCGATTTCCTCAAATATCACCAATTACAACGAATTCCGATATAATGAGGATGATCACCTAATTCCCAATAACTTACTCCCACTAATCATCTGTAAAACCATACAGATATGAGAATGAAACCTGGTAAATACATACCCTGGAGTAAGTATCTAATCGGGAAAACAGTTTTGCTTTAACAATGCACTGAAACTTGAAAATGTTTCGTAGGGGTATCCTGGTATTCCTAGTAATGCCTCTTCCATAATCCAATTCATGACTTCAACCGTATATTTTATTGCCATCTCTCTAAATCCCTTTATTTGTCTTTATTCATTTCCTTCTGTACACCGTCGTTAGGCTAAATGGTTTTATTCCTTCCCTACCATTCGGCACCAGCCTATGGTTTGGAAGAAGACTATCCAGTAAGCATAATAGGTGTACCCTCCTATACCAAGGAGTACTCGTAACATGAGAGAAGGTGATGATAAAAGACAACTGAATATTAGCTTATTCTTTTAAAGGTGAAATAGGAGTAGCGATAAAGTACGCGGTTTGGTCGTGAATGATAGCAGTCGCAATTTGCTTTGCCCTCTGTCTAATCCCTTTATTTTGTCTTTACATATTACCTTCTGTACACCCTACTTAGGCTAATTGGTTTTTTTCATTCCCTACCTTTCGGCACCTGCCTATGGTTTGGAAGAAGACTATCCAATAAACGTAATAGGTGTACTCTCCTTAAACCAAGGAGCCCTCGCAGCCTGAGAGAAGGTGATAATAAAAGACAACTGAATAAACCAATTCTATTTCTTCTGAACTTTGATCCATCCTCGAAGAAGTCCCTTCGAGTTCTTATATAACCATACGATGGATCTATCCAATGAAAGTGGATGTCCGTAGTAAAACGGGTGTTCTGAGAAATGCAAAC
The DNA here is from genome assembly GCA_030015575.1 of Agapanthus africanus. Taxonomy (NCBI): domain Eukaryota; kingdom Viridiplantae; phylum Streptophyta; class Magnoliopsida; order Asparagales; family Amaryllidaceae; genus Agapanthus; species Agapanthus africanus. Next base: position 175,365,002 of record CM057349.1, read on the forward strand.
GGTAGAAGAAGGAGTGGCAATGACTTATGCAACATAGACAATCCAATAACCAGTATTTAAGAAGGTTCGGTTAACTTGGTCGCTGAGTCATAGTCTAGGGTCGGTCAGTGGTCGCTTCCAGAGAGAGAGAGAGAAAATAAACACTCTGCGTGCACTCTAACCTAGATCAGAATGGTTATCACTTTATCTAATCAGGAAACCTCCCACTGAACTGTCAAATTCTCCTCCAAACCTAAAAGAAGAATCAATCGGGATCACCCGAAGAGTAAACCAACTCATCAGTGGGAATCGGGATCCAACTCTCATCGCATGATAACGTGACGGAATCCATCCATGTTACTCACACTCCATAAGGTATGCGCATACTTGGCAAGTTTCAGTTTCTTTAGAAACTCCCGATATGATTTTTGCCCCATGCTCTTATGACCTTGGCTTTGGTCAAAATGTCATAAGTCACATACCAAGTTCTACCCGTCATTATCTTGTCAATTGGAACCCACCCGTACATGCCCCTGACTTTGGCCAATCGGCAGAACGACTGTCCCAAACCAACTCATCTATCTATGCAACAAATGAATACCCAGCAGCTACCAAACACAATGCCTTAACTTTGGCTAAAATGCATAGCTTGAATACTACTGAATACCCAAAAGAAATGACGGAGGGCTACGGCTGGTTTTTGGCGAAAAACCTTTAACGTAACGAACTTGATATCGCGGAAGGAACCTGATAGCTTTTTATAAAAATATAGTGGCGAAAACCTTTTCCTAAAGAGGTCACTCCCGGTGAAGGGATCTCGGCTCTTTCCTCATGGAATGAGGTGCAGGATATTCCAACTTAATACCGCGATTCAAAGCAACTTGTAATCGACTATAGTGAAGTTATTACCCTGACACAAACTTCTGCCCAAGGGGTCTTTCCCGGTGAAGGGATATCGGCCCTTGCCTCGTCGAATGAGGTGCAGGATATTCCAACCGAATACCGCTATGCAAAACAAAAGGAAACGTCTTTGTAGTAACACTTTTTAAAATTGTTCCAATAACTGCCAAATAGGTTTGTTTTCCTTTGCATTGGTCAGAATCAACGCAGTCCCATCAATTAATCACACCAGAAAAGAACGAAAATAAAATGTACGTATATGACATCCGCATTTGTCACTGGGTCCCGTCATCACCCGTTAGGTTACTTAACTAACGACAGAGCGGGGACTGAACTAGCGTGGGTGCAAAACATATACAACATCTACTAGTATATATACTAATATACAATAATCGCTCCAGGCGTGATAATATGCAACATTACAGAAAAGTAATAAGCATCACAGAACAATATAGATAATCTGGGATCCCCGGGTTTCACAGAGCCGCTGCTGAAACCCGACGTTCCCCTGGTCATGTGGATAGCCTATGTAATAAAACCTAGACCCCTACGGGTGCGGCAAGTTACCCGCCAAAACCTGAAGTGAGGCAGCCCCCTACAGCATAGTGAATGGACCACCCTGCACTTCACGGAATGCGGTAGCTTGGGCACCCCTCCTTGGGTCAACCTGTACCCCCTATGAGTGCGGCGAATAGTCTGCCAATTTTAGAGTGAGACCCCTCTGCCTCTCAAAGCCATGAGATGCGGACACGTTGCCCTCCAGAACCTGGCTATCCGTGCACTCCGTCGCAGGGTAAAACCTAGTATAGAAATGAAAAATATGTAAAACGGGTACATCGACCTCAACCCGGTCATGCCCCAAAAGAATATTATACAAACAGGCAGTGACGGTAGTCCACATGTTGGACGCTCGCCCCGCAATATCAAAAGTACAAATAAATCCGAACTGCACTACCATTTCACACTGCTATCCACCACGACAAATCCGCAACATCACAGCATAATACAGAACATCAACGCGAATGTCACGTTCGCAAACCCGTCCAAAAGAGCTATAGCAATTAGACGCGGTTCACTACTCAAATGACATTCACGGTCGGAGATATAATGTAAGTACTGTAAACTAACATGTTTAAATTTCGATCGACTAAATATCACGAAGTGGGACCCACGTACAACTGCTGTACAGTAACAAAATCTGGGCCCAAAAGAATATTACCAAAAACCACAATTTACCAAGATAAGCACACTGAAGCAATTTGGACCACTGATCCAATATACTGGCCGCGGATGCGCGGTCAAACCCTAGGGTTGACCGCGGATCCGCGGTGGTATCGTACGATCACGTGACTAAATTTTTAGGGTATGCTTAAAAAAGCCTGCTGAATTTTCTGTGATATGCAAAATTAATTTTAGAACCCTTTTAAAATCGACAGAAACTCAGAACTTGGAATTCGCGGTATTCGAAAATCCGTTCGATCGATGTTTTAAACGCATTAGCACATGTTAGTAAAGCAAAATGGGGAGGCTCTGATACCACTCCAAGTCTACGGTAGCGCCCCGGCCGTCTACAGACGCCAAATGCGGAACAAAAACTTTTTAACCGGTGCTATCGTATACTATAACCTGGATCTGCCATTATTGCTAAACTAACAATCTGTAAAGAGGGTAGAAAGGTTATACCGAACGATCCGAGTCCTTCGTTCTTTAACCATCATCCCACGCTCCGTTGCGGCTGCTCTGATTTCGTCGATCTCCGATCTGCTCGTCCAGGTGGCACCACGTCAACGATTCTTTAAACGGGCTCCCGCCTCTGACTCAAGGCAACTCGGTCGTCAAGTTTGCCAAAAGAGACGACCAAGATTGATGTAGAGAATGAGTAGAATACTTTGTCTCACATCGTCCAAAGCCGTGGACGAACGGTTAATGAAGTTGCCACTCGAAATGAAATGGAATGAGAAATCAACTATGAAATTTCCATGTATCCAAAACTTTAATCTTTTCAAAACAACAACCATCATCACCTCACCAAGAGGGGCCGACCACATATAGATGAGGAGGAGGGTGAGTGTAGGAGAGGGGGGGTGACCACAAGGAAATGAAGCTTATCATAACAATTAAGGAAAGAATGAATCATCAAAAACAATAAATGCATATGAATGAATCACTAACCTAGTCACCATTCATTTAATGCAACAATTAATACTAAGATGAGTCACCCGCCACCTCATCATCCTAGTCACCATTTCTAGAAACTTCTAGAACCATGACTCTGTAAGCCCGCGGGGGCGCCCCGGCCGTCGATCCGACGCCGGAAACGCGGAAAACAAAACTTTGCGGACTTTGCAAAACGGCACCGCCGCGGACTTTTTCACCCGGATCGGGCCATTAACCTAACTAGCTAGCAAAAAGGAAAAGAGTAGAGATGCTATACCAAGCGATCCGTGTCCTTCGGTCTTCGTCTCCGCTCCGATCTCCCGCGGAATCTCCGTCACCTCCTCGCTCGTCGGAAAGGGCACCACGTAGCCGGAATCTTTTACGGGCTCCCGCCTCTTGACCGAGGCAACTCGGGCGCGAAGTTGGCTAGCCGACGCGTCCAAGGCTTGCTATAGAATAGTGTAGTGAGTTGTCTCTTTAGGGTTTATGGAAGTTGCCTTGATGGAGGGATTTGAGGAGGAGAATGAATGAGAGAAGCTTGGGATTATTGCAAACATAAAAACATGAAAATGAGATGAAGAATAAATCTAACACCAATCAACCTCTCTCTCTCTCTAGCCAAAGTGGCCGGCCCCTCTTTTTATGAAAATAGATTGGAGAGAGAAAAACAATATGAAGAAAAGGAAAAAAAAAGAGATAAGCATGTAAAAAGGGTCACACTTCATTCTCATTTCAATCCATTCACAAGAAAAGATAATGAAGTGATGCAAAAAGCATCTCATCATGACAAAGGCACACATATGCAAAGAAACCCCTCACATAATGTTAATTGCGAACTTGCAATTAACACCCTCCATCACAAAGCCCGGCCGAGAAGGAATGAAAGAAAACCGGCCGGAACGGAATGCTAACTGGCAACTTCAGAAAAAACTGATCCCGTAATAAATTACAGGAAAACCCTGCTACTGCAAATACATGCCCGCATTTGTATTCCCACTGAACACAAATGCAAAGAGACAAAAACTACACTATCAAATACTAGTATCCGGCTTAAGCCAAAGCCGGCTAGTAAAAACCGTCCGATCACGATCCGTGCAATACCGCACGTATCTGATCGAACCCTGCCATATCTCCATACGGCCTCTACAGCGTTTCGCCCGAAACTTGAGTAACTGTCTGTGGTGGACTCTAAAGACTCGTCAATACTGTGGCTGTGGATTTAACCACTAGCACGTCAGAGGTATAAGCCAATACGTGACGGGCCACCAGGTATTGAACATAAGGGACGTCGATGAGCGAACTCATCCTGACACCCTACTGAGCCTGTCAGTGACAATATCCGTACAGTCCGGTCCGTTCGTCTATGAGCATCGCATGGCGGGCCTAGGGGGTTGGTAAAAGTCAGACCCCCAAAAGCGGTACAAGTCGTGTCGGAGTGTAGCCCAGAACACCCTGAGATACTACTGGAATACCTACCAGCAAATCTCCTGCCTTGGCCAAGGACTTTTCATGTTCTGGCTCTCCTAGACACAGCACGACCTCACCCCCAATACCGGGAGAGACGAACCCCTGCAGATCCGCTCACTGCCTCCATGTGGCTCGGGACTGTACCCAACTAAAACCTGTTTGCACGACTCCTTTGAGCCGTGGTAGGGTAGTAATCAAAGCACAGTGGGAACTCACACGAGACAAATGACGATCCCAGGTCGATGAACTAACCTGTACACATGTCACCTGGGAACTGCTATCTGACGTCTGGTATATCCCAACTAGCAGGTTCCCGGCGAGTCCTGTCCGGTGTACTCATAACCCAATGAGCACCTGTATACATCTTAGGTGAACCAACTGACACCAGTGGCTTGTGAGACCGGCCACCGCCCCTCGTCGGGGTCTCGACTGTATACACTAGTCTACTCTGGAGAAACGATGCCCTGTCTCGAATCTCCCACGACTAGGGACCTTTTAAGGATGTGCTTGTAGACCCCCAGCTCCCACTTATATGATCGCCCTCATACTGCTGGAAGTCAAGCAAGAATCCTAGGGGCTTTATCAACGTGTAATAGCGACTCGAAAGGTCACCTGAAGCAGTACACGATGATAAAGATAAACCAGATAGCATACTATCATCTCGAGTAAGACTGTCCTACCGGGATAGGTCCTCCCCTCAATCATTGCAATCACGTGCCTGTGACCCAATAATTGACTCTGAGGGCACTATCTCCAACAATCTCCCACTTGCACTCGAGGCTAATTATTGCGATGTCGCATACTCACAGCCCGTGTGATACCGAACACCCAACTCCTCTACTAGTCAGTCTCACAAAGCTCGTTTGCGAAACTATTGCGTTCGAGGAATAGCCTCAGTGAGTGGATCCGCTATGATGTTTCTTTCTATGTCTCTCTATATCCCATGTTCGCGGAGAAAGCCATCTCCCGAAATGAGCAATACCTGTCTTAGAATGTCTGGATGTTTGATGGGACCTAGCTCATAAGTGAACTCCAAATCCAAACTTCTTAGACTGTATCGTTAACTGAACTTAATCAGTATCCTGCGCCATACCTTCCCTCAGTTTCCACCTGGACCACCTGTCCAAAATACTGCCCCTCGTTAGAGAAAAAAACTATAACTCTGACAGCCACTCTGCCATCCAGGTCACCTTGGAAGCCTGGAATGATAACTGTCTCCTAAAGGAGGCTGTCGTTATCATATCCCTAGAACATCCACTTATGTTCTAAAACTGCTTCCGACTGTTTCTCCAGGATTGGATCAATATCAACTTATTGCATTTACTGCAAGAACAACATCTGGTGTGGTACTTGACATCTCATGATTGACTCAATTGCCTAAGCAAGTGATCTGCCAATCATGCATATCCCTCTCCCCTTTAGTCTGTAAGACACCTTTAGAGAGGGTGACTCCATTACCTGCAGGTACACTACCGTGCCAGGAGTCGTTCATTCTAAATACTCTTAGAATGCTGTCAAAGTACCCAGATTGGGAAACCACCCAAATCTAGATCTAAAACCATAGATCTAGTAACCAGTATGCCTGATATAAAATCCATGTCCTTTGTGGAGAAACCACTGTGTGACGACCAAAGTATAACCGATCGTAGTGTAGGAGTTTCTTTTCCTACTCTGTGTATGTCATCCAAATACCAGGATATCACACCCTACTACCTTCTCAACAGATCCATCTCTTATTCTGATGAAGTCAAACCTCTGACTGTCACATCAGAAATAGATGATCTATCTCCGCAATATCTGCTATAGTCTATAAATAGACATAAGCCTGATGTCCACCAATGCTTCCGCTGCTCCCACTGACTACGACAACCCTCTGGCAGAGTCATATAGACGTGCACTTCTAAAGCCAGTTTAGAACGACGCTATACTCATCCTCCCGCCGGGTCTCGCAGCCTGGAACAACAGCAATGGCAAGTCTGGGTAAACAAGAACCTCCCTGCCACCGTCCTTGAGCATACCGAAGTACCTCTCGGGTGCCTGAGGTTACCCACCTTATCTGCGGAGTGGCCAATGGAATGTCAAACCAGATTGAATCTTTAGGTTCTCATCAAATCTTCAGTAATCGTTTGTGGTTCTGGAATCACTTCCAGTTCTACCATACTCCCACTACTGTTTTCTGAAAAAATCCATTTTTGATAAAACTGTGGCGAGTCAAGAACAATATCACTATTGATCTTCCAGATGGTAGAAAATCAACCCTCGTCATAGCCCGGGTCAACCCACAAACAGCCACTACTGAAACGTGCCTTGAGTTGTCCAGAGTCTGGTTTTAAGCATAAGCCAGACAACTCCCCGTATCTTAACCATGTCAAGATATGAACTGTTCTATATCCAAGAAACAGAGGCACTGATTTAATTGAACCAGATTCAAATCATGCAGCTGTCTCCAGTGCATGTCAACTAAATGGAAAGAGGCCGATCAGCGTTACTCAACTTAGGAGTACTTCCAATTATGAGTAACCTGAAAGAGAAGTTAGTTCTCTTAATCATTACTATCAACTGAATATCATTCACAAGTATCTACTCTTCGATCACCTTGAAGAATCCTGATACTTGCAACACCTGGTTCTCTACTTTACTCTTTTACCTATAACTCCTCAAAACTTAGACCCTGTGTTTCTACGAAACACATGTCTAAGAACTAGAGAAGTCAAAAGTAAACAGAATATAGTACGAGGACCAACCCCTCTGTCCTAATGGACACTGGACAATATACAATACTCTGTATAAGTCCCCTGAGTCTAGTGACTCATTCACTGTGAGTCGTAGGTTGAAAACTGTACTTTTGGTTAAGAAGAATTACACCGTTGTTCAATGCTCCTTACCTAACCATCCACTGGTATAGGTAAATGTCATAGACATAATTTCAAAAAGGTATATCTCACTCTATAAAAATAGACGTACAGATATATCAATTTGAAATTGGTGCACAACAACGGATATTCAAAACCAAATATTTGCCGACCGGCAAACAACCCAGGTGACTTCCTCAAATATCATCGATTACAACGAATCCTGATATAATGAGGATGGTCACCTAATTCCCAATAACTTACTCCCACTCATCATCTGTAAAACCATACAGATGTGAGAATCCAACCTGGTAAATACATACCCTGGAGTAAGTGTCTAATCGGGAAATCAGTTTTCTTTTAACAGCACACAGTGGAACTGAAACATTGAGATGTTTCGATGGGGTATCCTGGTATTCTTAGTAATGCCTCTTCCATTATCCAGATTCACAACTATAACCGCATAACTCTTTGCCATCTCTCCAAATCCCTTTATATGTCTTTAGTCATTACCTTCTGTACACCACTTTAGGCCAAATGGTTTTCTTCCTTCCCTACCGTTCGGCACCAGCCTATGGTTTGGAAGAAGACTATCCAAAAAGCATAATGGGTGTACTGTCCTAATCCGAGGAGCACTCGCAATGCGAGAGAAGGTGAGGATAAAAGACAACCGAATGTACTTAATTCATAGGTGATTTAGGATTGACAAAGAAGTACATGGTTTGGTCGTGAATAGCAGTCGCAATTTACTTTGCCCTCTTACTAATCCCTTGCTTTGTCTGAACTTAATACCTTCTGTACACCGTTTAGGCTAATTGGCTTTCTTCATTCCCTACCGGTCGGCACCAGCCTAAGGTTTGGATGAAGACTATCCAATTTGCATAATAGGTGTACTATCTCCTAAACCAAGGAGTACTCGCAACCTGAGAGAAGGTAAAAGGAAAAGACAACTGAATAGTCCTATTCGTTTTCTCCAGAACCTGAAACCATCCTCGAATAAATTCCTTCGAGTTCGTATATAACCATACGATGGTTTTGTCCAATGGAAGTGGACGTTCGTAGTAATACGGGGTGCCCCGGAGAAAAGAGTAAAAGTAGGAGTGGCAAGGAGGTCTGCAACTCTGATAATCCAAAAGCCAGTGTTAAGAAGGTTCGGTCAACTTGGTCACTGAGTCATAGTCTAGGGTCGGGTCAATGGTCGCTGCCAAAGAGAGAGAGAAAAGAAACACTCAGCGTGCACTCTAACCTAGATCAGAATGGTTGTCAATTTATCTAATCTGGAAACCTCCCACTGTAACGTCAAATTCTTCCCCAAACCTGAAAGAAGAATTAGCCGGGATAACCCGAGGAGTAAACCAACTCATCAGTGGGAATCGGGATCCAACTCTCATCGCATGATAACGTGACGGAATCCGCTCACGTTATCACACTCCAGAAGGTATGCGCATATCTGGCAAGTTTCAGTTCTTTTGAAACTCCCGATGTGGATTTCTGCCCCATGCTCTTATGACCTTGACTTTGGCCAACATATCATAAGTCACATGTCAAGTTCTACCCGTCATTTTCCTGGTTAATTTGAACCCACCCGTACCTACCCTTGACTTTGGCCAAAATGGCAGTACGACTGTCCCAAACCAACGCATCTATCTATGCTGCATATGAATACCCAACAGCTACCAAACACTGTGCCTTGACTTTGGCCAACATACACAGCTTGAATACTATTGACCATCCATATGAAACGACGGAGGGCTACGAATGGTTTCTGGCGAAAACCTTTAACGTAATGAACTTGATATCGTTGAAGGAACGGATAGCTTTATAAAAATATAGTGACGACAACCTTTGCTAAAGAGGTCACTCCCGGTGAAGGGATCTCGGCTCTTTCCCCGTAGAATGAGGTGCAGGATATTCCAAATGAATACCACGATGCAAAGCAAAAGTAATCGGCTATAGGGAAGTTACTGCCCTGACGCAAACTTTTGTCCAAGGGGTCACTCCCGGTGAAGGGATCTCGGCCCTTGCCTCGTCGACTGAGGAGCAGGATATTCCAACTGAATACCACTGTGCAAAACAAAAGAGAACGCCCTTGCAATAACAGCTTTTTGAAAAAGTGTTCCAACAACATCAGATTAGGTTTGTTTTACTTGCATTGATCCGAATCAATGCAGTCCCATCAATTGATCACACCACAAAGAACGAAAATATACTGACGTACGTATATGCCATCCGCATTCGCCACTGGGTCCCGTCATCACTCGTTAGGTTAGCTAACTAACGACAGAGCGGGGACTGGACTAGCGCGGATGCAAAACATATACAACGTCTACTAATATATATATAAAATATAATTTTCGCTCAAGGCGTGATAAAAATGCAGCAACACAGAAATGTATAGCAACACAGATCAATACAGATATCTGGGATCCCCGGGTTTCACAGAGCCGCTGAAACCCGACGTTCCCCTGGTCGTGTGGATAGCCTGTGCAATGAAATCCTAGACCCCTACGGGCGCGGCAAGTCACCCGCCAAAACCTGAAGCGAGGCAGCCCCCTTCAACGACGTGAATGGACCACCCAGCACTTCACGGAATCCGGTAACTTGGGCACCCCTCCTGGGTCAGCCTGTACCCCCTACGAGTGCGGCGAATAGCCCGCCAATCCTAGAGTGAAGCCCCCTCCGTCTCAATGCCATGAGATGCGGGCTTGTTGCCCTCTAGAACCCGGCTATCCGTGCACCCCTCCGCGGGGTAATCCTAGTACAGTGGCTCTGATACCATTGTAAGCCCGCGGGGGCGCCCCGGCCGTCGATCCGACGCCGGAAACGCGGAAAACAAAACTTTGCGGACTTTGCAAAACGGCACCGCCGCGGACTTTTTCACCCGGATCGGGCCATTAACCTAACTAGCTAGCAAAAAGGAAAAGAGTAGAGATGCTATACCAAGCGATCCGTGTCCTTCGGTCTTCGTCTCCGCTCCGATCTCCCGCGGAATCTCCGTCACCTCCTCGCTCGTCGGAAAGGGCACCACGTAGCCGGAATCTTTTACGGGCTCCCGCCTCTTGACCGAGGCAACTCGGGCGCGAAGTTGGCTAGCCGACGCGTCCAAGGCTTGCTATAGAATAGTGTAGTGAGTTGTCTCTTTAGGGTTTATGGAAGTTGCCTTGATGGAGGGATTTGAGGAGGAGAATGAATGAGAGAAGCTTGGGATTATTGCAAACATAAAAACATGAAAATGAGATGAAGAATAAATCTAACACCAATCAACCTCTCTCTCTCTCTAGCCAAAGTGGCCGGCCCCTCTTTTTATGAAAATAGATTGGAGAGAGAAAAACAATATGAAGAAAAGGAAAAAAAAAGAGATAAGCATGTAAAAAGGGTCACACTTCATTCTCATTTCAATCCATTCACAAGAAAAGATAATGAAGTGATGCAAAAAGCATCTCATCATGACAAAGGCACACATATGCAAAGAAACCCCTCACATAATGTTAATTGCGAACTTGCAATTAACACCCTCCATCACAAAGCCCGGCCGAGAAGGAATGAAAGAAAACCGGCCGGAACGGAATGCTAACTGGCAACTTCAGAAAAAACTGATCCCGTAATAAATTACAGGAAAACCCTGCTACTGCAAATACATGCCCGCATTTGTATTCCCACTGAACACAAATGCAAAGAGACAAAAACTACACTATCAAATACTAGTATCCGGCTTAAGCCAAAGCCGGCTAGTAAAAACCGTCCGATCACGATCCGTGCAATACCGCACGTATCTGATCGAACCCTGCCATATCTCCATACGGCCTCTACAGCGTTTCGCCCGAAACTTGAGTAACTGTCTGTGGTGGACTCTAAAGACTCGTCAATACTGTGGCTGTGGATTTAACCACTAGCACGTCAGAGGTATAAGCCAATACGTGACGGGCCACCAGGTATTGAACATAAGGGACGTCGATGAGCGAACTCATCCTGACACCCTACTGAGCCTGTCAGTGACAATATCCGTACAGTCCGGTCCGTTCGTCTATGAGCATCGCATGGCGGGCCTAGGGGGTTGGTAAAAGTCAGACCCCCAAAAGCGGTACAAGTCGTGTCGGAGTGTAGCCCAGAACACCCTGAGATACTACTGGAATACCTACCAGCAAATCTCCTGCCTTGGCCAAGGACTTTTCATGTTCTGGCTCTCCTAGACACAGCACGACCTCACCCCCAATACCGGGAGAGACGAACCCCTGCAGATCCGCTCACTGCCTCCATGTGGCTCGGGACTGTACCCAACTAAAACCTGTTTGCACGACTCCTTTGAGCCGTGGTAGGGTAGTAATCAAAGCACAGTGGGAACTCACACGAGACAAATGACGATCCCAGGTCGATGAACTAACCTGTACACATGTCACCTGGGAACTGCTATCTGACGTCTGGTATATCCCAACTAGCAGGTTCCCGGCGAGTCCTGTCCGGTGTACTCATAACCCAATGAGCACCTGTATACATCTTAGGTGAACCAACTGACACCAGTGGCTTGTGAGACCGGCCACCGCCCCTCGTCGGGGTCTCGACTGTATACACTAGTCTACTCTGGAGAAACGATGCCCTGTCTCGAATCTCCCACGACTAGGGACCTTTTAAGGATGTGCTTGTAGACCCCCAGCTCCCACTTATATGATCGCCCTCATACTGCTGGAAGTCAAGCAAGAATCCTAGGGGCTTTATCAACGTGTAATAGCGACTCGAAAGGTCACCTGAAGCAGTACACGATGATAAAGATAAACCAGATAGCATACTATCATCTCGAGTAAGACTATCCTACCGGGATAGGTCCTCCCCTCAATCATTGCAATCACGTGCCTGTGACCCAATAATTGACTCTGAGGGCACTATCTCCAACAGACTCATCAAAGAAAAGATAAATCCGCATTTAACCGAATGTCAAATACGGCTGATAGAAAACTGGAAACTGAAAACTGGCAACTTCCAAAAAGCGATCCTAAAACGAATTTCAGGATAATCCCGTAACTGTATAAAAATACCCGCATTTGTATTACGACCGAATACAAATGCAACTGAGACAAAGATATTATATCTACTCTGTATAATACTCGGATCCGGCTTAAACCAAAGCCCACCAGTATTATCTGCCCAAAAAATGACACGTGCGTAAACGCACGTGCATTTTCCGAACCCTGCCATAAAACCATACGGCCTCTACAACATTTCACCCGAACTTGGGAAACTGTCTGTGGGGGACTCTAATGACTCGTCGTACCCTGGCAGTGGATTTAACCATAAGCCGTCAGCGGCACTAGCACTGCGTAACGGCTGCCCATGGACTGACCTCAAGGGAGGCCGATGAGCGAACTCATCCGGAAACCCTACTGAGCCTAATAGTGAAAATGTATATACAGTCTGGTCCGTTCGCCTATGAGTCTCGCATATCTGCCTAGGGGGCTTGTAACGTCAGACCCCTAATAGCGGTATAAGTCGTGTCGAAGTGTAGCCCCAAAACACCCTGAGATACTACTGGAGTACCAACCAGTATATCACCTGCCACGGCCGTGGACTTTGTGTAATGGCTCTCCTAGACACAGCACGATCTCACCCCCAATACCGGGAGAGACGAATCCCCTGCCGATCCGCTCACGTGCCTCCATGTGGCTCGGGACTGTACCCAAAAACTACCTGTTTGCACGACTCCTTTGAGCCGTGGTAGGATAGAAATCAAAGCACAGTGGGAACTCACACGAGACAAATGACGACCTCAGGTCGATGAACTAACCTGTACACATGTCACCAGGGAACTGCTATCTGACGATAGGTATAGTACCAGCTAGCAGATTTCCGGCGAGTACTGTCTGGTGTACTCATAACCCAATGAGCACCTGTATACATCTTAGATGATCCAACTGACACTAGTGGCTTGTGAGACCGGCCACCGCCCCTCGTCAGGGTCTCGACTGTATACACTAGTCTACTCCGGAGTATCGATGCCCTGTCTCGAAACTCCCACTACTAGGGACCACAATTAAGGATATGCGTATAAACCACCCAACTCTCACGTATATGATCGCCATCATGTAGGGTTCCTAGGCACACCCATGAGGTTCCACAACTGATCAAACATGGCCAATTCAAAAAATTTCTATGTGCCAAGTAACCCTAAGCAAGATCGAAACTAGAGGTATAGGCGAAACAACAAGTTAACAACTTAACTAGATAGTGAAAGGGGCAACAACCTTTGTAGATCCGGTCCCCCACTTCCTTAGCTCCATGATGATGTCCCTCCGCTGCGATCATCGGATCCCGGACTCTAGCGATGGTTTCGTCGAAGAATTGATCTGGCTAGGTCGTCGACTTCGATGCCGAAGATGATCTACGCCGAGGCAACTCAAGATCAAGCTCCAACTTCACCAAGTCATGAAATTTGTGAAGAAAACACCCTATACTACATGGCAAGTGGTAGAGGATAAAGAAATAGAAAGTGGGTTTACTTTGGATTTTGATTTCTCACTTGGAATCATCACTTGATCATTTTCAAACAAAGGTTTTCTTTTTCTTTTTGAAGAAGAAGAAGAAGAAGAATGAAAAAAATAATCATTAAAACAAAATCAAGTGATGGTTATCATTTTGTAACCATGGGTGAGTGTAGAGAATAAACTAGGGTTAAGTTTAATGGTTAGGTTAAAGGAAAGAAACAAAATGGTTACTTCTTCGAAGCTTCTTGAAGCTTCAACAAAAGACAAAGCAAGCCACCGTTTCATTTTCCTTTGCCAAAAAGAATAAAGAGAATAAATAAATAAGTAAATCAAAACCCTAACCATTAACATAACCATGGTTTAATCATACACACCCAAGTTTGCATGTATCATCAAACATGATACAAACTAGTGCACAAAACTATATCATATATACAATGTGCACATCAAGTGAGAAAATCCATCTTAAGTGAACCAATACTAGTTAATGCAAAGTAATATATCAAATATATAATTAAGCATTAAATCATTAAATCAACACTTGATTTAACGATCCGGTCATATCGCATATGACCGACTAATATCCAATGTATCGACTTATCGAATCAATCATCGATTCGATAACTAGGTTATATCGCATACAACCAATCGATACATTCATCGCGAGAATAGAATACAGTATCACATACTGGTATTATTCTCGGTCCCGCACATATCTCATATGCGCTCTTATTTCGTTTCGCTTGAGCCAGGAAACCTCTGTGTAGGACTCTCAAGACTCGTCAATACGCCGACAGCAGGTGATGATCATATCAAACACCCACAAGCCTCAAGCGGTCTGCTAAATGTAACGGCCACCCGGGTATTGAGCGATCAGAAGATCAACGAGCAAGACCGCTCACACTCCTGTGAATCCAACCAGTAACACCTACCGTACAGTCCGGTCTGTTCGTCTGATATGTCGCATATCTTGCCTAAGGGTGGTAAACGTCAGACCCCAGTAGCTCGATAAGTCGTGTCGATATGAGGTCTATAACAGCTAGAGAAACTACTGGTAACACTTACCAGTAAATTTCAGCAACCCTGGCCAGGGATTTCCGGTTATAGCCAATCGAACACAGCGCAACATCAACTCCCTATAGCGGGAGAGACGAATCCCCTCCTATCGCTCACTGCCTCCATGTGATTCGGGACTGTACCCAAAAACCACCGTTTTGCACGCCC
This sequence comes from Agapanthus africanus, assembly GCA_030015575.1. Classification (NCBI taxonomy): domain Eukaryota; kingdom Viridiplantae; phylum Streptophyta; class Magnoliopsida; order Asparagales; family Amaryllidaceae; genus Agapanthus; species Agapanthus africanus. The sequence continues at coordinate 175,380,054 of CM057349.1, forward strand.
TCTTGGACGTAGTAAGGTGGAAATCAAAGCACAGTGGGAATCACACAAGACTCTATAACGATCTCGGGTCTACAGACTAACCTGTACCAGTGTCACCAGAGAACTGCCATCTGACGTAAGGTATAATACCATCTGGGAGTTCTCGGCGAGTCCGTCCAGTATACCCAGTCTCTACTAAGCACCCGTATATCATCTCTGATGTCAAACACCAATGGATATGGGATCATCCATCGCCCATCTGTATGGGTCGAGAAGGTATACGCTAGTCTACTCTGGTATATCGATGCCCCGCCTCGATACGCCCACGACTAGGGACCTTGAAGGATGTACTTATGGACTACCATGTCCCCACTAGTATGATCCGCATCATAGTCCAGGTAGTCAAGTACACATCCTAAGGACTTTACCAACATGTAACAGAGAGACAATCAGTGTACACGTTAAGGTAAAGAGCAACCAGATAGCATACTATCATGTCGAGCAAGAAAGTCCTCCCTTTATATGTCCCAGCATCCACTACAATATACATCCTATGTACAGTAATGGCCTCTAGGGCATACATATAACTAACAATCTCCCACTTGCACTAGGGCCATCTGTAGCAGTGGTTGTAGTATCTTATACTCAACCATCCCATATAAGTCTCTCTCTGGGAAAAGGCCTTTGTGAATGGATCCGCCGTGTTGTCCTCTGAGTCTGCTCTCCTAACCTCGATCACCCTTGAGATCAACTATCTCCATGATCAGGTGATGCTGCCTCAAAATACGTCTGGGTCACTGATGGGACCGGGGTTCCTGGGTCAAAGCCACACTTCCATTGTCACACAATGGTACGAACCTAGTTCATCTCATGAACCAATATACACCCAAACAGCCTCTTTGGTAGCATGTTAAGTAGCGATGTATCCTGCCTTTATATTCTGGTAAGCCACGGTATTTATCTTGGAACTCTTCCAACATACCGTCCCTCCATTGAGGGTAAAGACAATGCCTGTGACCGACATTCAGTCGTCCTTATCACCCTGGAACTTTTCCAGTGATTCTCCCCAGGATCAACTGATACTATCTCACTACAACTGGTGAGTATGCTAATATCCAATTAGATCTATCTCATAGCTCCAAAACCCTGGATTTTAGTAGGTATCACATTGATCCTGAATAGAGAATCATTGTGATAAGCGGAGATTGACCGAGCGTAGCATAGGAAACTCCTTTCCTATCAAGATTATGCCATCCACGTACTCTACAAGGATCACCACCATACTCCCTAATACCCTTTTGTTTATACAAGGTTCATCTACAATTTTGATGATGTCAAACTCTTTGACTAACACATCAAAACAGACGTTCCAACTCCGCGATGCCTGCTTTATTACATAAAACATCTTGCTCGCGTTTTCGCTGCTCCCACTGTCTACGAGGCCCTCTGGCTGTGTACTTATAGACGCACTCTTCTAAAATATCACTTAGAAAAGCAGTCATGGCACCCAACTGCCAGATATCGTAGTCATGGTATGTAGCCGTTGCAAGTAGGATTTGGATGGACTTAAGCATAGCTACTTAGAAAAGGATTCATCATAATCCATACCTGGTCAATGATGCAAACTTTTAACAAGTCTAGTTTTGAAAGTCTCAACTTTTCCATGTACACCAAGTAATCTTCTCAAGATATACTTGCTCCTGATGGGGATTTAACCCTTCAGATAAAGCAACTAAAGTCCATACTTTGTTGGTGTATAAGGATTCCATCTTAGATCGCTAAGCATCCAGCCATTCTTACAGAGTCTCACTCTTGATGGCCAGCTCAAAACTAGTTGGGTCATCATCTCATGATGCATTCCTTGCTCCCACTGTCATAGAGAAACCGAAGTATCTCTCAGGTGGGTAAGGAACCCTACTAGATCGGCGGAGAGGATGAGGTTCGTTGGTAACTATTGAATCCTTTGGTTCTTCCAGATCATCAGCTGCAGTTTGTTTAGCTGGAACATTTCCAGTTCTACATAACAGGTCTTGCCTCGAGCTTGTCCGGATTTTGCTTTTAGACATAGGCCGGACAACCCCAAATCTTACCAAACTTAAGATATGGGCTCTTCCCTTTTCATATGAAGTTGTAGGAAAATGATTTAATTTGAACCCTATTCAATTGGTATGCAGCTTCTTAAGTGCATAACTCCCAAAAGGAAATAGGAAACTCAGTAGTACTCATCATAGAGCACACCATATCACATAGGGTGCTATTGCTCCGCCCCGATATACCATCGTGCTATTGTGTATGCGGAGGAGTAATGCTGAGAGAGAATCTCATTCCCCTTTGGAATAATCCAGGAATTCCGTGCACAAGTATTCTCCTCCTTGATCACATTACAGGACATAATACTTATACCCGTTTTGGTTCTCTACTTCTAACTTATATTATGTGAATATCTCAAAAGGTTTGGACTAGTGTTTCAACAGGAACATATGTCTAAATCTTGAGAGATTATCAGAGAATGTAATGAAGTAAAAAGAACCGGTCTTGGCATGTGTAGACTGGAGACTATCATACATCAGCTTGTATCAATCCTAAGAGTTCACTAACTCTTTCTCTGTTTCCAGTAAACAGAGCTATGGTCATCTTATTTCTGTGACATGACTGGCAAGTTTCACAAGATGTAAATTCAAACTGATTTAAATATGCATTTATGTGCAACTTGGCTAGTCGGGTCGCAATGATATGACCTAGTCTACAATACCTCAAGAAGGAATCGTTCATTTCTGAACTCTTTCTCTTGTGTGTGTTCTGTATTCTAAGAACTGTAGTTTGATTTAGAACGTCAATGCTTTTAGATAACGTGCCTGAACCGATCAACTTTTGATATAGGAAATGTTCAAAACATTATCCAACAATATAAAATTTTATCATTTCTTTACTAATAAAGAGACCGATATGATTTTGTATATCAGGTTCGGTATCTAATAGCATTTGTTCAGAATCAATGTATTGGTAATAGTGGGTGACAGTGACCAACAGACTTGGCTGCAACACTTGCACCGTTTTCGGTCTCATGAAACTTATCACCCGTTCTCGGTTCTCTACCTATCTGTAGCCCTATGTAACAGATTACATATCTGGGATCCTGATCCGGTATCACATACTCAGGATGTAAAGGATACTGAGAAACTGTTCTATGTAATGAACGCACCCGAAGATGATGCATCAACATGCACTTTCTTCGTTTGGGCGGCACGGGAAATCTGGTATTCCTCTATTTCCTGCTCTGTCTTATAAAAATTATAAGTTAGAGCAGGACCAACGTTCCCCAGCTCAGTATAACAAGCGAGTTTGGTCAATATTCCGTATTATTATCTTGATTAAGGCGTGATATGGTCGGTACCTAGAGAGAGAGAGAAGAAAACACTCTGCGTGCGCTCTTGCAAGATTAGATTGGTTATATATTTTATCTAATCAGGATGGCTCCTACTGTTTTTATCAAATCTTCCTTCAAACCCTAAAAGGAAAGACTAGCCGGGATTAGTTACACGCTACAAGTTCGCCAATCTTTCAGCCAGGCCAGTGTCGGTACTTTGAGGGAGGTTCCCCGTGCTATCGCACGGACCTAATTACAGTAAACCTCATTTTCCCAGAGTCGTAACCCCGTTGACACCTTTCTAGACACCTACTTGATCGGCTAATTATAATATGTAAAACTTTCTCAGGAGTAACAATTACTCGCAGCGGGTATCGGGATCCAACTATCTCATAGAAGGTATGCAATCTCATTGCAAATTTCAACACTTGAAATTCCCGATAATTTTGCCCCTAGCGTCTTATGACCTTGACGCAGGCCAGCAAACCATATTGCGCTAGTCAAGTTCAACCCGTCATTTCCTGATTGAATTGAACCCACCCGCACGACCCTTGACGCAGGCTAACAAAGTCGCACGACTACCCTAATCCAATCTGCATCATATGCATAAGCAGATAAATACTAGTTAGCTACCGCACACTACGCCTTGACGTAGGCCAACAAACGTAACACGAATACTAACTACTACTTATCTGAAATGACGGAGGGCTACGACAGGTTTTCTAAAAACCTATTTCGTAATGAACATGATATCGTTGTAGAATCAAATGATTTTTGAAATGGAGTGTTTTTTAGGCTTTTCTAGTTTTGCTAAAGGGGTCACTCCCGGTGAAGGGATCGTCGGCCCTTTCCTCATCGAATAAGGTGCATGATATATCATATATACCGCTGTGCAAAGCAAAAACTATAGAAGCAATCAAAAGACAAACCGATGGGTGTAGCATCTGCCAGTTATTGCTAAAGGAGTCACTCCCGGTGAAGGGATCTCGGTCCTTTCCTTATCGAATAAGGTGCAGGATGTTCTACAAGGAACACCGCGATGCATAGCAAGAACTGTAGCTACCTGTTTTTGAAAATTCGATTCAACAACATCTTAGGTTTCTTTTCTTTCATTAATCACATTAATGAAGTCCCATCAATTAAATCACCTAAACATCACAGATAAATACGACGTACACTTATGCCATCCGCATTCGCCTCGATGTCCCCTCGTGCACCTTTAGGTTAGGTAACTAACGACAGAGCGGGACAGGGCTAGCGCGGGTGTAAAACATAAGTAACGCCTATATAATATATAATATATCATATATACTATATACAGTATTTATCATAGAACATCAAATGATCACATCACAGATATCGCAGCAGAAGAATCATATGAAACATTGGATATATTAGGACGTCCGTGTTTTCAATACGAGCCAGTATAAAACACGGATTCCACGGTCGCGATGAATAGCCAAACCCATACCCCAAGAGCCCTACGAGAGCGGCAAGCAACCCTACCAATTCTAGAGTTAGGAGACCCGGACTCGACTCCTCGAGTTGGTCTCCCACTGGACTCCAGAACCCGGTTACTTGTGCCCTCCTCCTTGGGTCTATCCTAGTGCGGAAATGTAAATAATATACAACGGTGACAACTTCCGCAACCTGGAAGTGCCCCAATAAAATAATATTACATACAAGTTTTTACATGAATGAAAATGAAAAACACTCATCTCACATAAAAACCCCCGGATATTCAAACACGACGATCTAATATAACATATCCAGCAACACATAACATCACATGTCATCAACGTAAGTAAACATGCGTATCCCAATTGTCGTTGACATATAGCAACGAAACCGGCGATATCACATATTACACTTACGGTCGCAGAAAAGAAAGTGTAAAACTACAACAGTTGGAATCCGCAACCTACTTAGACATCGCATGCCTAACCATCTGAATTCCTTAGACATCGCATGCCTAACAATTATAAACCATGCATTTTAGTCTCATTATCGAAAACACTTTTCAATATCAAGTCGGGCAATTCAACAAGATTCCCGATATTTTGATCGAATGCTCGTCGCAAACTTTAGTGGACGGCCGCACCCCCGATACCGTCGACGAAGTGCACCAAGGCGGAACACCGCTGCCGCGAGCACCCGAACGGATGCTTTCGGCGACGGGGTTCTCGTACAGTCACTTGGTCGGGGCTATGGGGTGTAGCTGTCTATTAAGTTTGCCGGCGAGTATCCGCGTACGCTACGTGATTGCGACGGACTTTTGATCGCATCAAAATTCCGTGGCAAACGATCAATTGAGACTAAACCGCTAGATTTATAACATTCAATCAGTTATCTCATAACTACTTGTGAATTCCAATTATTGTATCACATTCCAGATAAACAGAAAATGTTAAACTTTCCGATCGAATAGTCAAACACCCAAGTTTTCCCGAAACAGCTCAACACATGAAATAAGTTTTAAAACATCCAGTTCATGCCTCAGTACCAACGGTCCAGCCGTAGAAGGGTCAAGCCAACGCCTCACATGTGGCACGCCGTACTGCCCCAAACCCTAAGGTTCAAAGGGCAGTTCAAGACGGTCACATAATCGAGTTAAGGTTTGTTGTCTTCTGGAGGGACCATCGCGTTACTTGCACTACTTAGAACGTCATTAAACTACGGAAAAATCAAACAATTGGAAATTTCCCGGCAGGGGAAAAAGTGGGAATTTATATCCGGTCGAACTTTTCAACATATTCTAAAATTACCTGGAAAAACACATAGACAAAGTTTGAAAATCCGATCGAATCTTCAAATTCCCAATACAACCCAGAAAACTCAACTCTTGAGTAGAATTTAAAAATTCCCAGAAAATACAGCACTAAAATATAGGAATTACTATGCAAAATTCACAAAACAATGTGACATTATGGCCGCGGAACCGCCGCACGTGCCATGCTCGTGCCGCGGTTCCGCCGCTCTTTAGTCGAGTTACGCGCACGTGTTCCACAGTAACTCCTAGAAAACTCTGCTGTAATTTTTGGAAATTTTTAATTTGGAAAAATCCACTGTTTTCAAAAATGTAAAGAGAGGGGTAGCGGATTGGGGTTTCGGGTTCGATCGGGTGTCTAACTTCGTCTACTCATCGCCTAAGGCTCTAGCTTGGCTCTGATACCGCTGTAGGGTTCCTAGGCACACCCATGAGGTTCCACAACTGATCAAACATGGCCAATTCAAAAAATTTCTATGTGTCAAGTAACCCTAAGCAAGATCGTAACTAGAGGTATAGGCGAAACAACAAGTTAACAACTTAACTAGATAGTGAAAGGGGCTACAACCTTTGTAGATCCGGTCCTCCACTTCCTTTGCTCCATGATGATGTCCCTCCGCTGCGATCATCGGATCCCGGACTCTAGCGATGGTTTCGTCGAAGAAATGATCGGGCTAGGTCGTCGACTTCAATGCCGAAGATGATCTACGTCGAGGCAACTCAAGATCAAGCTCCAACTTTACCAAGTCATGAAACTTGCGAAGAAAACACCCTATACTACATGGCAAGTGGTAGAGGATGAAGAAATAGAAAGTGGGTTCACTTTGGATTTTGATTTCTCACTTGGAATCATCACTTGATCATTTTCAAACAAAGGTTTTCTTTTTCTCTTTGAAGAAGAAGAAGAAGAAGAAGAAGAATGAAAAAAAAATAATCATTAAAACAAAATCAAGTGATGGTTATCATTTTGTAACCATGGGTGAGTGTAGAGAATAAACTAGGGTTAAGTTTAATGGTTAGGTTAAAGGAAAGAAACAAAATGGTTACTTCTTCAAAGTTTCATGAAACTTCAACAAAAGACAAAGCAAGCCACCATTTCATTTTCCTTTGCCAAAAAGAATAAAAAGAATAAATAAATAATTAAATCAAAACCCTAACCATTAACATAACCATGGTTTAATCATACACACCCAAGTTTGCATGTATCATCAAACATGATACAAACTAGTGCACAAAACTATATCATATATACAATGTGCACATCAAGTGAGAAAATCCATCTTAAGTGAACCAATACTAGTTAATGCAAAGTAATATATCAAATATATAATTATACATTAAATCATTAAATCAACACTTGACTTAACGATCCGGTCTTATCGCATATGACCGGCTAATATCCAATGTATCGACTTATCGAATCAATCATCGATTCGATAACTAAGTTATATCGCATACAACCAATCGATACATTCATCACGAGAATAGAATACAGTATCACATACTGGTATTATTCTCGGTCCCGCACATATCTCATATGCGCTCCTAATTCGTTTCGCTTGAGCCAGGAAACCACTGTGTAGGACTCTAAAGACTCGTCAATACGCCGACAGCAGGTGATGATCATATCAAACACCCACAAGCCGCAAGCGGCCTACTAAACGTAACGGCCACCCGGGTATTGAGCGATCAGAAGATCAACGAGCAAGCCCGCTCATACTCCTGTGAATCCAACCAGTAACACTTACCGTACAGTCCGGTCTGTTCGTCTGATATGTCGCATATCTTGCCTAGGGGTGGTAAACGTCGGACCCCAGTAGCTCGATAAGTCGTGTCGATATGAGGTCTATAACAGTTCGAGAAACTGCTGGTAACACTTACCAGTAAAACTCAGCAACCCTGGCCAGGGATTTCCGGTTATAGCCAATCAAACACAGCGCAACATCAACTCCCTATAGCGGGAAAGACGAATCCCCTCCTATCGCTCATTGCCTCCATATGATTCGGGACTGTACCCAAAAACCACCGTTTTGCACGCCCTCTTGGACGTGGTAAGGTGGAAATCAAAGCACAGTGGGAATCACATAAGACTCTATGACGATCTCGGGTCTACAGAATAACCTGTACCAGTGTCACCAGAGAACTGCCATCTGACGTAAGGTATAATACCATCTGGGAGTTCTCGGCGAGTCCGTCCAGTGTACCCAGTCTCTACTTAGCACCCGTATATCATCTCTGATGTCAAACACCAATGGATATGGGATCATCCATCGCCCATCTGTATGGGTCGTGAAGGTATACGCTAGTCTACTTTGGTATATCGATGCCCCGTCTCGATACACCCACGACTAAGGACCTTGAGGGATGTACTTATGGATTACCATGTCCCCACTAGTATGATCCGCATCATAGTCCAGGTAGTCAAGTACACATCCTAAGGGCTATACCAATATGTAACAGAGAGACAATCAGTGTACACGTTAAGGTAAAGAGCAACCAGATAGTATACTATCATGTCGAGCAAGAAAGTCCTCCCTATATATGTCCCAGCATCCACTACAATATACATCCTATGTACAGTAATGGCTTCTAGAGCATACATATTACTAACACATCATACTATAGGTAGTAAAGCAAGATCCTAAGGGATCTATCAAAGTGTAACAGTGATCAGTCACCGGAACCTGTACACGACTAATAAAGGCAAACCAGATAGCATACTATCATTTCGAGTAAGACTGTCCTATCGGTATAGGTCCTCCGCAATCATTGCAATCACATACCTGCGATCCAATAATTGACTCTGAGGGCACTATATCCAACATCTTCTTCAACTGGGTATCCTTGGAATCCATACAATCCTCTTTCCCTTGCTCATACTTATGACTGTTGTCATAAGTTAGAGCCGAACCGACGTTCCCCAGCCCCGAATAAGAATTCGGATCGGTCAAGCGATACATTTTATTATCTTTATTGGGGCGTGAAATGGTTGCTACCTGGAGAGAGAGAAAAGAAACACTCAGTGTGCACTCTGGCAAGATTAGATTGGTTTATTAATTTATCTAATCAGGATGGCTCCCACTGTTTCATCAAATTCTTCTTCAAACCTTTAAAAGAAGAACTAGTCGGGATTAATTGCACGTCACAATACTTGCTTAACCTTTCAGCCAGGCTAGTGTTGGTACTTCGAGGGAGGTTTTCCAACGTTTTCGCGAAGTACCTTAATTAAATAACCTCTTTTCCCTGGAGGCGTAGCCCCGCTAACACCGTTCTAGACACCTACTTGGTTTATAGCTTTTATTGTTAAGCGAAATAATCTCCCGAGAGTAATCTAACTCATCAGTGGGATCGGGATCCAACTATCATTGTGTAATGACCTAGATGGAATCCACTCTAGTCACTACACTCAAGACGGTATGCTAAATCTGCAAGTTTCAGTTTCTTTAGAAACTCCCGATGTGGTTTTTATCCCTAGGACCCAAGTGACCTTGACTGAGCAAACATATCAAAGTATCTTAGTCAAGTTCAACCCGTCATTATCTTGATTGCATTAGACCCACCCGTACGAGTCCTTGACTGAGCCAAAATGACCGCACGACTGTCCTAACCAATCACATTTATATGCTACAGAAAAATATTACATAGCTACCGTACACTACGCCTCGGCTGAGCACGAAATACGTAGCACGAATACTAAGCAATACCAATCCGAAATGACGGAGGGCTACGGCTGGGTTTTGGCGAAAACCCGCTAACGTAATGAACTTGATATAGTTGAAGGAACATGATTGCCTTTTCTAAAATATAGTGGCGAAAACTTTTGCTAAAGAGGTCACTCTCTGTGAAGGGATCTCGGCTCTTTCTTCGTCGAATGAGGTACAGGATATTCCAAACTGAATACCTCGATGCAAAGCAAGAATAATCGACTATAGTGAAGTTATTACCTTGACGCAAACTTTTTATCCAAGGGGTCACTCCCGATGAAGGGATCTCGGCCCTTGCCTCGTCAAATGATGTGCTGGGCATTCATAACCGAATACCTCTATGCAAAACAAAAGAGAACGTCCTTGCAATAACAGGTTTTTAAAAAAATTTCCAACAACGTCTTTTAGGTTTGTTTTTTCTTTGCATTAATATAATGCATTTCATCAATTAATCCTACCATTGCAGAAAACAACGAAAATATGACGTACGCTTATGCCATCCGCATTCGCCACGAGGCCCCGTCATTACCCGTTAGGTTACTTAACTAACGACAGAGCGGGGGCTGGACTAGCGCGGATGCAAAACATAAGCAACGCCTACTAGATATCATATATAGATATATACAGTCGTCAGATGCAATGATAGCCATTCCAGATCACAGATGAACACATTGGATATGCTAGGAATCCGCGTTTCGTTCGAGCTTGCAACGAAAGACGGATTACACGGTCGTGATGAATAGCCAAACCCCATCCTAGACCCCTACGGGTGCGGCAAACTACACTCCAAGTATCCGAAGTGAAGCAACCTCCCTCAACAACATGAGTAGGCCACTCAGCACTTCGAGGTACCCGGTAGTTTGTGCACCCCACCTTGGGCCTATCCTAGGAGCAAAAACTGTAAAAGAAATAATATACAATTGCGGCTACAACCTCATCCCGGATGTGCGGCCATAAAATAATATTACATCAATTTACATATTACATCAAATGAAAGATAAAGAAATCCTCATCTCACAAAACTCCGGCTATTCATCCGCGACAATCCAACAAGTTCATATACACAATCCAACAACATTACAGATTACAGATATGCACAACCCCCACTAATCGACGTATAGCGATTAGTCGACGTTCAGTGCATATATCACATCACAGATATAACTATATAGCTAAAGTTTATAGAACTTCGATCAAATTACCAATTTGAAACTACCCCAAACATAACATTGTTCTCTGGAAAATCTGGGCAGAAACAAAACATCTTAAAAATCACAAAACCCAAACAGAGAACCCCTGGAAAAATTTGGCGCGCTGCCGAGTCGACTTGGCCGCGGAACCACGGCGGATCTCTTGGATCGGCCGCGGATCCGCGGTTATCTGAGGGACTCAGGCGCCCAAATTTCTGCAGTTTTCTAAAAAAAACCCTGCTTGTAATTTTCATGTCAGTTAAAATATTTTTAGGCCTGTTTTATAAATCGACAGAAAACAAAAGTTTTTAGACGGATTTTGCGATTTTTTCCGGATCGAAGTTCTAAACACTTTGCTAACAGTTAGTTGTTGTTTACCTAGGCTCTGATACCACTGTTAGGTCCACGTTAGCCACACCGGTTCTCTCGGGGAGGCGGAATAGGTAAAAATCAAAATTTTCTAACTAGGTAACATGGACCATCCATGAAGGATCTTTGCTAAACAAAAACCAACAAATAAACTACAAGTTTTAGCTACTATGTAGAATGGTTATACCTAGGTCTTGAAATCCTTCTCTTCTTTTTATGGTTCTCCTCCTTGCTTGCTCCTTGTAGTGGTTTGAATGGCTCCTCCTCATCGTCTCCTCTTTGCCGTAGATGGATCCACCCGAGGGCCTTGAACTTGAGCTCCTATCTCAACCTAGAGATAACTAAAGTGCTTGGTTTGCTAGACCTAGGACCTTAGAATGAGTAGAGAAGAGTTATGGTGGTTTTGTCTCAAAGGTTTACGATTTCCAACTCATGGAACACTTAAACCTTGAGAAAGGAAGAGGGAGAGCTTTCTTTCATGAGAGAGAAAGAATATAATAGAAAATGAGCTCTCATAATGCAACCATGCTCGCATATTTTGGAATAATGATAATAATAATAATCATTAAGAATTGTGATGGTTAGTTTACGAATGACCACTATCATTACCTTCATTTAATGCATTTTGCAAAGAACAAGAAGTATCATTGAAATGAAATGATGATGGTCAACAAGACCACAATGGTCAACCGGTCGACAAGGTCAACAAGTCAACAAAAGTCAAATTTTCAACAACCCTAACCATAGCACAATTATCCTTAATTAATATTATTAACCATATTCCTCATTCTCATTAGGGTTTGGAAAAAGTCAATGGTCAACAAGTCAACCAAAGTCAAATGGTCAACAACCCTAATGAGAATCCTCTGCCTCTGCCTCTGTCGACAGTGCATACACACCCGCATCCGTGTTCCGAGGAACACGAATACACTGAGACAAAACCAATCCCAAAACAAATATTAGGATCTGGCTTAAACCAAAGACCGCTAGTAATAACTGGCCGGACACCAAACGTGCACAAGTGCGCGGATGTGAACGAACCCCGTCGCAAAACCATGCGACCTCTACTCTGTTTTGCCCAAAGGCGAGTAACCCTCTGTGTGGGACTCTAAAGGCTCGACGCTACGCTAGCAGTGGGTTTAACCACAGGACGCAAGCGGTACTATCTATACGTAACGGTCCCCAGGTAGATGCCGACAAGAAGACAGATGAGGTGAACCCATCCGAACTTCTACTGAGCCTGAATGTGACAATCTCCGTACAGTCCTGTCTGTTCGTCTGAGAGTTTCGCATGTCGGGCCTATGGGGTGGCAAACGTCAGACCCCTAATAGCGGTACAAGTCGTGTCGGAGTGTAGCCCAGAACATCCTGAGAAACTACTGGTAACACTACCAGCAAATCTCGCTTGCCCTCACCAGGGACGACTATGTGTAATGGCTCTCCTAAACACAGCGCGATATCAACTCCCAATACCGGGAGAGACGAATCCTGTCTAACCGTCACTGCCTCTAAGTGCTTCGGGACTGCACCCAACTACTACCTGTTTGCATGACTCAGTAGAGCCGTGGTAGGGTAGTAATCTAAGAACAATGGGAACACACTCGAGGCGAAGTGACAGTGTTAAGTCAGCGGACTAAGCTGTACTCATGTCACCTGGGAACTGTTAACTGACGATAGGTATAATACCAACCAACAGTTCCCGATGAGTCCTGTCCAGTGTATTCGTAACCTAACGAACACCTGCATACTATCTCCAGTACGACGTACTGAAGGCTATGGGACAGACCGTCTCCCCTGCTGGGAAGAGAAGCGTATGCACCAGTCTACTCTGGAGTATCGATGCCCTGTCTCGATAATCCTACGACTAGGGACCAAAATAAGGATGTGCTTATAGACCACCCAGCCCCCACTAGTGTGATCGCCATCACAACGCCGGTAGTCAAGCTAAGATCCTAAGGGCTCCATCAATATGTTTTTAGAGATATGTTAAAAGAAACATATACTCATATTAAGATAGAAACAAACCAAGTAGCATACTACTATATCGAGCAAGACTTTCGTAAACCCGTATATATATATATATATATATATATATATATATCCCAAGCCTCCAAAATGTATTATACAAACTAGTACTATACAATAATGGCCTCTGGGGCATACATATTCAACATTTGTGAGCAAATGGAATTAATTTTAAGGAAAAAGAAAAAGAAAGAAAATGTGGCAATTTGAAATTAATTTAGCATTAATTGATTTTTTTCTCTATAACTTTCTTCTTTTTTCACAAAAAAACCCCCTACTCCTTGCTTGGCCGGGCACTCCTTGTTCTTGGCTGCCCTTCCTTTTTCTCACTCCATTTTCATCATTTCTTGCACAAATAAATCATCAAAAATCCAAATAAATTCATACAAACTCAAATATAATTATTTTCCTTCATTCTTGAACTCAAAGCTAGCTTGGATCTTCATTCTACTGAGGATTTTAGAGGCTAAACTTGGGATTTCTAGTTGCTTGATTTTGATCTCTTGTGAGGTATGAAACCCTAACCCTAATCCTTAATTATTATGTTTAAATCATAAACTCGCTATTTAATTGTTTAATTATAGATTTAAATTCAAGTTAAAATTCATTCATGATAATTTTAATGAAGTTCAAGTTAGGATTTAACTTGATGAAATGGTTAATTGTTATTTGAAGATTATGAAAACATAACCAAGTTGCTAATTTGGTATATGATATTTTCCTAATCGGTTAATTAAGCTAATTAGCAAACTAAACTTTTACTAATCCTATTTGAGTGAAATCTAAAATTCTAGTAAAGGTTTAAATGGTTTAACGTTAATATTTTGTGATGTTTGTAAATTCTAGTTTTGGTAAAAAGTTGTAGTTTTGTGCTAAAAAGCTATATATTGCTTACTAGGTTTCGGTAAATTTTTGGCGTGGGTTTCTTTTGATGTTGTGACGTTAATTATATTGATTCCACTTTTATTATTGTGTTTTGAATGCGTGATCGGTATGATCAAGGTCTAGGTATGGTAGTTGTGTCGCTTTGCATTACTAGTGAGGGTCGTGCCGATGTCGTTTGTGTCTTTGTGTAGCTTTTGCTCTTGAGTTGGTTTCGTAGTGTCGCTACGCGCGTTAGCCACAATACGAACACTTGAGAGTAAGTTTTGTGTTGCAGCGTTGGTCAGCGTAGTTTGTACGTGTTTTAGGTCTATTGCTAATATATATACCTGTTATATTGTTTTATGTTATAGGTTCGCAGGCGAGGACTTCGGGCATTGCGAAGAAGGGGAAACAGGTGGTAGGCTATACTTAGCCAGGAGCGTTGGTGAGTAGATTTAACATCTATAGGGGAATCGCCCACATGGCGTTATGCGTCTGGGCTAGAGATGACTTGACTTTGTCGCATATTCTATTTCATACATAGATTTGCTCATACACCTTATTGTTTAGTTACTTGTTGTGCTTGGACTAGTGCCCTTGGGACACTGCACATATTATTGACAGCCCATGTTGCACGAACACTGATTGTATTCCACACACACCGTCAATAATTGCCATGACACGCACAACACACATACCTATATGATATTGTTTGGTTAGGGACATTGAGACATTGATTCATATTTCTTTATGCATATGACATATAGAATACCTGTATACCTACATGCTTACACATAGGCCTTGACATGCTTACATGCTAGTTACCTGTATACCTATAGGGTATTGTACCATTAGCGATAGGTACATACACACATAATGACATAGCTACATATATGCCTTGCATACATACTTCACTTATACCTGGAGGGTATATTACATCATTTCTGATAGGTAGATACATATACCTTGCTATACCTTCATGTTTACATATATATCTGGCTATAGCTACATGTTTACCTTTATTTGTCGATGATAGACACTTGTTTTCATGATATTTTTACTCCTAAGTATATATAACAGTAGAATGGGACGTTGTTATATATGCATATATATATATATGTATATATATATACATATATATATATATATTAGTGGAACGGGACGCTATTATATATGTATACATATCAATTCAGATGTTCCGATGCGAGGTCGGTAGAGCTGAGCAGCTTTCGATTGGAGGGACTTGCACAGGCATGGTGTGAGTCGATAGAGAGAGGGCGAGCCACTAGTCTTCCTCCGATGTCATGGACAGAGTTTTCTGAGGTGTTGTTTGCCAGATTTCTTCCACAAAGCATATTGGATGCCAGAGCCAGCAGCTTCGAGGCGTTGCGTAAATCTACAGATTTGCCGGTGGCAGAGTATGACTTGCAGTTCACCCAGCTATCACGTTATGCTCCATACTTAGTTCCTATGGAGGAGCTTCGGGTGAAGAGGTTTGTGAGGAGTCTGGATACGCAGCTATTCCTTGCTATAGGCTGCCAGTATTTCGATACTTATGCACAGGCCATGGACGCAGCTATGCGAGTAGAAGAGCGTCTGAACGAGACAGCGATCGTTCTGGAGCCAAAGAGGACAAGACCTATTGGGTCAGTTACCAGGCAGTTCGGCAGAGGTCAAGGCAGACACATTCCAGGCCGCAGTTTTGGTCGAGGTTGGACTCCGGGCCGTATGTTTAGCTAATACCCTGAGGAGCAGAGACCCCCATCTACATGTTTTAGTTGCGGACTTCCAGGGCATTACGCTAGGGATTGTAGACCCATGGAGGGACTGCTGTTCCGCAGACTGCTTTACCTCCTACACCTTATACTCCGATGGCACTACTTCCTTCATCAGTTGGCACTATACGCCAGGACTTTGTACCGTGAGGTCGGGGTTTTGCAGGACGTTTCCAGAGAGTACGAGGAGACCGAAGGAGAGGACATCAGGGTGCTGTTAAGGGCCAGGCTCGGGTTTTTGCTTCGACTCCAAAGGATGCCCATGCATCCAATGCAGTTATGACAGGTACTTTATCTGTATGTTCCTTAGATGCACAAATTTTATTTGATCCCGGTTTTACGCATTCTTACGTATCTGCACACTTTGCACTTTCTCTAGGGAGAGAGCCTGTAAGTCTACGGTAGCGCCCCGGCCGTCGATCCAAGGCTAAAATGCAGAAACAAAAACTTTTTCATAAACTTGCGCTATTGTAGTTTTTCACCGGGATCGAACAATTAACATTAACTAGCAATCTAGAAGAAGTTAGGAAAGGCTATACCAATCGATCCGAGTCCTTCAGTCTTTGGCCACCATCCCAAGCTCCTCGCGGCATCTCCGATCTCCGGTCTCCTCATCGGAACCGCACCACATCAATGAGTCTTTTAATGAGCTCCTGCTTCATCCGAAGCAACTTGAACATGAAGTTCGCTTGCCGACATGTCCAAGGCGATGTAGAGAATGTGTGTGATAACTTTGTCTCAAGCATCCATTGATTCTCATCATATGAGAGTGTATGGACGGAGGCTGAAGATGATGCCATTTGTGGAAATCGTGAGCTAGAGGAGGAAGAAGAAGAAGAAGAGGCATTTTTTATTATTGTGTTGAGATGATGAAATGAGAGCTAGCTTAATAATACAAGAGCTAACCCCTCTCGTATTGCTGCCCTCTCTCTACCTCTTATTTCAACACTCTAATCACTCAATTAACATGACATGTTCACAAGAAAAGAGACCATGAGTCACCAAAATGAACATGCCACATTAATTGCACCTCATGATGAAATCCACTCACAATTTCCACCATTTGTAAACATTAACCCAAATGTTCACAACAATAGAAAGATATGGCAACATCTAAAGTAAACTCGTGACGGATCACCAGAATACTCTTCATCAGTATATACATACCAGCATCCGCATTCCAACTGAATGCAAATGCAATGAGACGAAAGCAATCCAACAAATCTAATACCAGGATCCGGCTCAAACTAAAGCCCACTAGTGTGATCCTTCCGATCATGATCCATGCACAAGTGCACGTATATGATCTAACCCTGCCATAATACTTTACGGCCTCTACAACGTTTCGCCCGAAACTTGAGAAACTGTCTGTGGGGGACTCTAAAGACTCATCAATACACTGGCTGTGGATTTAACCTCTAGAACGTTAGTGGTACTAGCTGTACGTAACGGGCTACCAGTTATTGACCAAAAGGGAGGTCAATGAGTGAACTCATTCTGACACCCTACTGAGCCTGTCAGTGACTATATCTGTACAGTCTGGTCCGTTCGTCTATGAGTATCACATGTCGGGCCTACGGGGTTGGTAAATGTCAGACCCCCAAAAGCTGTACAAGTCGTGTCAGAGTGTAGCCCAGAACACCCTGAGATACTAGTGGAATACCTACCAGTAAATCTCCTGCCTTAGCCACGGTCTTTGTGTATTGGCTCTCCTAGACACAGCGCGATCTCACCCCCAATATCGGGAGAGACGAAACCCCTGCCGATCCGCTCACTGCCTCCATGTGGCTCGGGACTGTACCCAACTAAAACCTGTTTGCACGACTCCTTTAAGCCGTGGTAGGGTAGTAATCAAAGCACAGTGGGAACTCACACGAGACAAATAAGGATCTCAGGTCGATGAACTAACCTGTACACATGTCCCCAGGGAACTGCTATCTAACGCTAGGTGTAATACCAACTAGCATGTTCCCGGCGAGTCCTGTCCGGTGTACTCATAACCGAATGAGCACCTGTATACATCTTAGGTGAACCAACTGACACCAATGGCTTGTGAGACCGGCCACCGCCCCTCATCGGGGTCTCAACTGTATACACTAGTCTACTAATGGAGTATCGATGCCCAGTCTCGAAACTCCCACGACTAGGGACCACTTTAAGGATGCTCTTATAGACTACCCAACTCTCACGTATATGATCTCCATCATACTGCTGGTAGTCAAGAAAGAATCCTAAGGGCTCTACTAACGTGTAATAGTGATCTGTAATATCACCTAAAGCATGTACACGATGATAAGGATAAACCAGATAGCATACTGTCATCTTGAGTAAGACTGTCCTACCAGCATAGGTCCTCCCTCAATCATTGCAATCACGTGCCTACAATCCAATAATTGACTTTGAGGGCACTATATCCAACAATCTCCCACTTTCACTCAAGGCTAATTATTGCGATGTCGCATACTCACGGCCTGTGTGATACCGAACACCCAACTCCTCTACCGATAGTATCACAAAACCCGTTTGTGGAACTATTGCGTTCGAGGAATAGCCTCAGTGAGTGGATCCGCCCTGATGTTTCTTTCTAAGTCTCTCTTAATCTCAAGTTCGCAGAGAAAGGCATCTCCCGAATTGAGCAATACCTGTCTTAGAATATATCTTGATATCTGATGGGACCTAGTTCATAAATGAACTCCAAATCCAAACTTCTTAGACTGTATCGTCAACTGAATGTAATCAGTATCCTGCGTCATGCCTCCCACAACATCCGCTTGACCACCTGTCCAAACTACTGCCCATCATTAGAGGGAAGGCTATAACTCGACAGCCACTCTGTCATCCAGGTCACCTTGGAAGCCTGGAATGATAACCATCTCCCGAAGGAGGCTGTTGTTATCATATCCATAGAACATCTACTTATGTTGTAAAACTGCTTCCGAACGTTTCTGCAGGATTGGATTAATAACAACTTATTGCATCTAGTGCAAAAACAACATCTGGTGTGGTACTTGACATCTCATGATTGACTCAATTGCCTAAGCAAGTGATACGTCAATCATGCACATCCCTCTCCCCTTTAGTCTGTAAGACACCTTTAGAGAGGGTGACTCCATCACCTACAGGTATACTACCGTGCCAGGAGTCATCCATTCTAAAACACCTTTAGAATGCTGTCTAAGTACCCAGATTGGGAAACTACCCAAATCTAGATCTAAAACCATAGACCTAGTAACCAGAATGTCTGATATAATATCCAATTCCTATGTGGAGAAACCACTGTGTGACAACCAAAGTATAACCGATCGTAGTATAAGAATATCACTTCCTACTCTGTGTATGTCATCCAAATACCAGGACATCACACCCTACTACCTTCTTAACAGATCCATCCCCTATCCTGATGAAGTCAAACCTATGACTGTCATATCAGAAATAGATGATCTATCTCCAGTATATATGCTTTAGTCTATAAACAGACACAAGTTACTTGTCCACTACGCTTCCGCTGCTCCAACTGACTACGACAACCCTCTGGCAGAGTCATATACACGTGCACTTCTAAAGCTAATTTAGAACGACGCTATACTCATCCTCCTGCCTGGTCTCATAATCTGGAACAGCAACAATGGCAAGTCTGGGTAAACAAGAACCTCCCTTTCACCGTCCTTGAGGCTACCGGAGTACCTCTCGGGTGCCTGAGGTTACCCACCATATCTGCGGAGTGGCTAATGGAATGTCAAACCTGATTGAGTCTTTAGGTCCTATTAAATTTTCAGTAATCGTTTGCGGTTCTGTAATCACTTCCAGTTCTACCGTACTCCCACTACTGTTTTCTGAAAAAGTCAATTTTACTAAAACTGTGGCGAGTCAAGAACAATATCACCATTGATCTTCCAGATGGTAGAAAGTTAACCCTCGTCATAGCCCGGGTCAACCCACAAACAGACATTACAGAAACATGCCTTGAGTTATTCAAAGTCTGGTTTTAAGCATAAGCCGGAAAACTCCCCGTACCTTAACAATGTTAAGATATGAACTATGGAAATAGAGGCACTGATTTAATTGGAACCAGATTCAAATCATGCAGCTGTCTCCAGTGCATGTCAACCAAATGGAAGGAGGCCGATCAGCGTTACTCAACTTAGGAATGCATCCAGATATGAGTAACCTGAAAGAGAAACAAGTTTCTCAAAACCATTACTATCAACTGAATACCGGATACAAGTATCTACATGTTCGATCACCTTGAAGAGTCCTGATACTTGCAACACCTGGTTCTCTACTTTATTCATATACCTATAACTTCTCAAAACATAGACCATGTATTTCTACGAAACACTTTTCTAAAACTAGAGAAGTCACAAGTAAACAGAATATAGTATGAAGACCAACTCCTCTGTCCTAATGGATACTGGACAATATACAATGCTTTGTATAAGTCTCCTGAGTTGAATAACTCAAACCCTGTACGTCGTAGGTTGAAAACTGTACTATGGTTATGAAGAATTACACCGCTGTTTAATGCTCCTTACCTAACCATCAACTGATATATGTAAATGTCATCGACATAATTTCAAAAAGTCATATCTCACTTTATAAAAATAAACGTACAGATATATCAATTTGAAATTGTTGCATAACAACGGATATTCAAAACCAAATATTTGCCTTCTGGCAAACAACCCAAGCGATTTCCTCAAATATCATAAATTACAACGAATTCCGATATAATAAGGATGATCACCTAATTCTTAATAACTTACTCCCACACATCATCTATAAAACCATACAGATGTGAGAATCATACCTGGTAAACACATACCGTAGAGCAATTGTCTAATTGGGAAATCAATTTTCTATTAATAATACACGGTGAAACAGAAATAAGAAAATGTTTCTTAGGGGTATCCTGGTATTCTTAGTAATGCCTTTTCCATTATCAGATTCATGACTGTAACCGTATATTTCTTTGCCATCTCTCCAAATCCCTTTATTTGTCTTTATTCATTACCTTCTGTAAACCATCTTTAGGCTAAATGGTTTTCTTCCTTCCCTACCATTCGGCACCCGCCTATGGTTTGGAAGAAGACTATCCAATAAGCATAATTGGTGTACTGTCCTAATCCTAGGAACACTCGCAACCTGAGAGAAGGTGAAGATTAAAGACAACTGAATAAACCTTATTCCTATTTCTGCTGAACCAGAATCCATCATCGAAAAAGTTCCTTCGAGTTCGTATATAACCATACGATGGATTTATCCAATGGAATTGGATGTTCATAGTGATACGGGGTGTTCTGGAGAAATACAAAGGTGAAGTGGGAGTGGCGATGAAATACTTGGTTTGGTCGTGAACAGCAGTCGCAATTTACTTTGCCCTCTTACTGATCTCTTTATTTGTCTATACTTAATACCTTCTGTACATCTTTCACGCTAAATGGTTTTCTTCATTCCCTACCTTTCGGCACCTGCCTGTGGTTTGGAAGAAGACTATCCAATTAGCATAATAGGTGTACCGTCCTAATCCAAGGAGCACTCGCAACCTGAGAGAAGGTAAAAGGAAAAGATAACTGAATAGTCCAATTCATTTTCTCCAGAACCGGAAACCATCCTCGAATCTGGAACAAGTTTCTTCGAGTTCGTATATAACCATACAATGGTTTTATCCAATGGAAGTGGATGTTTGTAGTAATACGGGGTGTTCTGGAGAAAAGGGTAAAAGTAGGAGTGGCAATGAGGTATGTAACTCAGACAATCCAAAAACCAGTGTTTTAAGAAGGTTCGGTTAACTTGGTCACGGAGTCATAGTCTAGGGTCGGGCCATGGTCGCTGCCAAAGAGAAAGAGAAAAGAAATACTCTGCGTGCACTCTAACCTAGATCAGAATGGTTATCACTTTATCTAATCAGGAAACCTCACACTATATCCTCAAACTCTCCTACAAACCTGAAAGAAGAATTAGTCGGGATCACTCGAGTAGTAAACCAACTCATCAGTGGGAATCGGGATCCAACTATCATCGCATAATAACGTGATGGAATCCACTCACGTTATCACACTCCAGAAGGTATGCGCATGCCTGGAAAGTTTCAGTTTCTTTAGAAACTCCCGATGTGATTTTTACCACATGCTCTTATGACCTTGACGAAGGTCAACATATCATAAGTCACATGTCAAGTTCTACCCGTCATTATCCAGGTTAATTTGAACCCACCCGTACATACCCTTGACGAAGGCCAAAATGGTAGTACGACTGTCCCAAACCAACGCATCTATCTATGCAACAGAAAAGTAACAAATAGCTACCATACACGATGTCTTGACGAAGGCCAACATACATATCATGAATACTAAGTGCTACCTGTCTGAAATGATGGAGGGCTACGAATGGTTTTTGGCGATAAACCTTTAACGTAATGAACCTAATTTCGTTGAAGGAACCAGATAGCTTTTTATATAAAAATATAGTGGTGAAAACCTTTGCTAAAGAGGTCACTCCCGGTGAAGGGATTTCGGCTCTTTCCCCGTAGAATGAGGTGCAGGATATTCCAACTGAATACCGCGATGCAAAGCAAAAGGCAATCGGCTATAGTGAAGTTATTACCCTGACACAAACTTCTGTCCAAGGGGTCACTCCCGGTGAAGGGATCTCGGCCCTTGTCTCGTAGAATGAGGTGCTGGATATTCCAATTGAATACCACTGTGCAAAACAAAAGAAAACGTCCTTGCAATAACAGCTTTTTGAAAAATGTTCCAACAACATCAAACAGGTAAGTTTAGCTTGCATTGATACGAATCAACGCAGTCCCATCAATTGATCACACCAATAAAGAACGAAAATACGATGTACGTATATGCCATCCGCATTCGCCGCTGGGTCCCGTCATCACCCGTTAGGTTACATAACTAACGACAGAGCGGGGACTGGACTAGCGCGGATGCAAAATATATACAACATCAACTAGTATATATATCAATATATAATATTCGCTCATAGCATGATAAAATGCAACATCATAGAGAGTAATAAGCATCACGGAACAATACAGATAATTTGGGATCCCCGGGTTTCACAAAGCCGCAAGTGAAACCCGACGTTCCCTTGGTCGTGTGGATAGCCTGTGCAATGAAAATCCTAGACCCCTACGTGTGCGGCAAGTTACCCGCCAAAACCTAAAGTGAGGCAACCCCCTTCAACAAAGTGAATTGACCATCCAGCACTTCACGGAATCTGGTAACTTGAGCACCCCTCCTTGGGTCAACCTATACCCCTACGAGTGCGGCGAATAGCCCGCCAGTTCTAGAGTGAAGCCCCCTCCGTCCCAAAGCCATGAGATGCGGGTTCGTTGCCCTTTAGAACCCGGCTATCCGTGCACTACACCGCGGGGTAATCCTAGTACAGAAAAGAAAAATATATACAACGGGTACATCGACCTCAGCCCGGTCGTGCCCCAAAAGAATAGTATACAAACATGCAGAGACGACAGTCCACATGTCGGACGCTCACCACGCAATATCAAATGTACAAATATAACCAAACTGTACTAACATTGCATCCAGGCTATCCACCACGACAAATCCGCAACATCACAGCACAACACAGAACATCAACGTGAATGTCACGTTCGCAAATCCGTCTAAAAGGGCTATAGCAATCAGACAAGATTTACCGCTCGAATGACATTCATGGTCACAGATATAATGTAAGTACTGCGAACTAACTTATTTAAAATTTCGATCGACAAAATTTCCCGTAGTGGGCCCCAAGCACAACTGCAACACTCAAAATAATCTGGACCAAAACTAAAAATTCCAGAAACCGCATTTTCACACAAAAGACCAGCACAAGAAAAATGGTGCGCTGAAGCCATATAACGGCAGCGGAATCGCGGCCAAAACGTGGTTAGTGTTGCGGTTCCGCGGCGTTACAGTGGATTCGTGCTCCCAAATTTCTATAGAGGTCTTAAAAAAGCCTGCCTGATTTTCTGACATACCCAAAATAATTTTTCGACGACAAAATAAATTCGACAGAAACTCAGAAAATGAAAATGCGGTTTCGAAAATTTTGATCGAACGATGTTTTAAACATGTTAGAACAAGCTAGTAAAGGTTAATGGCATGGCTCTAATACCATGTAAGTCTACGGTAGCGCCCCGGCCGTCGATCCAAGGCCAAAATGTGGAAACAAAAACATTTTCATAAACTTGCGCTATCGTAGTCTTTCACCCGGATTGAACCATTAACATTAACTTGCAATCTAGAAGAAGTTAGGAAAGGCTATACCGATCGATCCGAGTCCTTCGGTCTTTGGCCACCATCCCAAGCTCCTCGCGGCATCTCCGATCTCCGGTCTCCTCATCGGAAGGGCACCACATCAATGAGTCTTTTAACGGGCTCCCGCTTCATCCGAAGCAACTCGAACATGAAGTTCGTGTAAGTGCACGGTAGCGCCCCGGACGTCTTTCCGAGGCCAAAATGCCGAAACGAAACTTTTTCTTAACTTGAAAACCGGCGCTACCGTGGACTATAAACCCGGATCGAGCCATTAACCTACTACTAGCTATCTAGAGAAGGGATAGAATGCTATACTGAGCGATCCGTGTCCTTCGGTCTTCGGCCATCATCCCGATCTCCTCGCGGAATCACCGGTCTTCATCTCTTCATCGGAAAGGGCACCACATCGAGAAGTCTTTTTACGGGCTGCCGCTTCGTCCGAAGCAACTCGGGCACGAAGTGTGCTAACCGACGTGTCCAAGGTGTTGTAGAGAATGTTTGTGATCACTTTGCCTCTTGCATCCAATGCTTGGTTGGAGGTTGAAGGTGTTGCCATTAATAGAGTTATGAGCTAGGGGAAGAAGAAGGAGAAGAAACTCTTTTTCCTTTTCTTTTCTTTCACTTGTGATTGAATGAGAGTGAGAAAGAGAGTGATATGATCAAAATCCAAGACCAAAACTACAACCATGGCAGCCCCCTTCTCTCT
The DNA here is from genome assembly GCA_030015575.1 of Agapanthus africanus. Taxonomy (NCBI): domain Eukaryota; kingdom Viridiplantae; phylum Streptophyta; class Magnoliopsida; order Asparagales; family Amaryllidaceae; genus Agapanthus; species Agapanthus africanus. The sequence continues at coordinate 175,405,073 of CM057349.1, forward strand.
CTTCCTCTCATATCATCACAGATCAATCCATTAATCTGACATTTTTGCTAAAAAAGAGACCATGAGTCATGATATAAGTCTATGTCACATATAATGCATTGCATGATGAATTCTAGCTCATTATTTCCATTGACAAACATTAATCCAAATTTTTGCAACAATAAAAAGACACGGCAACATCTAAAGTAAACTCGTGACGGATCACAAGGATACCCCTCAATTGTATATACATACCTGCATCCGCATTCCGACTGAATGTGAATGTGATGAGACTAAAATAATCCAACAAATCTAATACTAGGATCTGGCTTAAACCAAAGCCACTAGTATGATCCGTCCTATCATGATCCGTGCAATACCGCACGTATAAGATCGAACCCTGCCATATATCATACGGCCTCTACAATGTTTCGCCCGAAACTTGAGAAACTGTCTGTGGGGGACTCTAAAGACTCGTCAATACTTTGGTTGTGGGTTTAACCACTAGCACGTCAGAGATATTAGCCGTACGTAACGAGCTACAAGGTATTGACCAATAGGGAGGTCGATGAGCGAACTCATCCTGACACCCTACTGAGCCTGTCAGTGACAATATCCGTACAGTCCGGTCCGTTTGTCTATGAGCATCGCATGGCGGGCTTAGGGGGTTGGTTAAAGTCAGACCCCCAAAAGCGGTACAAGTCGCGTCAGAGTGTAGCCCAGAACACCCTGAGATACTACTGGAATACCTACCAGTAAATCTCCTGCCTTGGCCAAGGACTTCGTGTAATGGCTCTCCTAAACACAGCGGGACTCACCCCCAATACCGGGAGAGACGAACCCCTGCCGATCCGCTCACTGCCTCCATGTGGCTCGGGACTGTACCCAACCAAAACATGTTTGCACGACTCCTTTGAGCCGTGGTAGGGTAGTAATCAAAGTACAGTGGGAACTCACACGAGACAAATGACGATCTCAGGTCGATGAACTAACCTGTACACATGTCACCAGGGAACTGCTATCTGACATCAGGTATAATACCAACTAGCAAGTTCCCGACGAGTCCTGTCCGGTGTACTCATAACCCAATGAGCACCTGTATACATCTTAGGTGAACCAACTGACACCAGTGGCTTGTGAGACCGGCCACCGCCCCTCGTCGGGGTCTCGACTGTATACACTAGTCTACTCCGGAGTATCGATGCCCTATCTCGAAAGCTCCCACGACTAGGGACCACTTTAAGGATGTGCTTATAGACCCCAGCTCCTGTTAGTGTATATGCCCTAGAGGCCATTACTGTATCATACTAGTTTGTATATTACATAATGGAAGCTTGGGATATTCACAGTTGTATATACAATCTTGCTAAAAATGGTAGTATGCTACTTGGTTTGTTTCTGCTTTAATGTGTACATGTGTTTATTTTAGTATATCACCTATACACATTAGTGGAGCCCTTATGATCTTTGCTTGATTACCAGCGTTGTGATGGCAGTCACACTCGTGGGGGCTGGGTAATCCATAAGCACATCCTTATGTAGGTCCCTAGTCGCAGGACTATCGAGACAGGGCATCGATACTCCGGAGAAGATTAGCGTATGCGCTTCTCATCCCAGTGTGGGAGACGGTCTGTCCCACAGCCGTCAGTACGTCGTACTTGAGTTAGTATGCGGGTGCTCGTTAGGTTACGAGTACACTGGACATGACTCGTCGGGAACTGATTGGTTGGTATTATACCTATCGTCAGTTATCAGTTCCCAGGTGACATGACTACAGCTTAGTCTGCTGACTTGACACTGTCACTTCACCTCGAGTGCTTTCCCACTGTACTTTGATTACTACCCTACCACGGCTCAAAGGAGTCGTGCAAACAGGTAGTAGTTGGGTGCAGTCCCGAAGCACTTGGAGGCAGTGATGGTTAGACAGGATTCGTCTCTCCCGGTATTGGTGGTTGCAATCGCGCTGTGTCTAGGAGAGCCATTACACGAGTAATCCCTGGCCAGGGCAAGCGAGATATACTGGTAGGTTTCCAGTGTTATCTCAGGGTGTTCTGGGTTACACTCCGACACGACTTGTACCGCTATTAGGGGACTGACGTTCACCAACAACTAGGCCCGCCATGCGATTTATCAGACGAACAGACCGGACTGTACGGAGATTGTCACATTCAGGCTCAGTATGAGTTCAGATGGGTTTCACCTCGTCCGTCTTCTTATCGGCATCTACCTGGGGGCCGTTACGCACAGCTAGTGCCGCTTGCTGTCTGTGGTTAAACCCACTGCCAGCGTAGTGTCGAGTCTTTAGAGTCCCACACAGAAAGCTATTCGCTTTTAGGCAAAAGAGTAGAGGTCGCATGGTTTTTCCACAGGTCGCATGGTTTTGCCACAGGGTTCGGTCATATCCGCGCACTCGTGCACGTTTAGTGACTGGGCAGTTTTTACTAGCGGGCTTTGGTTTAAGCCAGATCCTAGTATACGTTTTGGGATTGGTTTTATCTCGTTTGTATTCGTGTTCCTCGGAACGCGGATGCGGGTGTGTTTGCACAGTTGACAGAGAGATAGAGGCAGAGTATTCTCGTTGGGGTTGTTAACTGTTGACTGTTGACAGTTGACTGTTGACCATTGACTTTTGCTTAACCCTAATGAGAATAATATATATGATTAGCAATAATATTAATTAAGTATTATAGTGACATGGTTATCGAGGGGTTGACTTTGTTGACTTGTTGACTTAGTTGACCGGTTGACTAGGTTGGACTAGTTGACCATCATCATTACAATGGTTGTCATTTTCATGCAAAGACTTTTGCTTGCTTGTTGTAGTTTGCAAAATGAGTGCATGAAATGATATTGCCTTTTGTGAAATGATAACCATCACATAATACTTGATTATCATTATGGCTCATGATGCTTTTGGATTATGAGAGGGGGTATGAGAAAAGTGAGGCTCATTCTTTCTTGAGCTTTCTCTCTCTTGAGCTCTCTCTTCTCAAGCTCTCCCTCTTCCTCTTGCTCTCTCTAGCTCAAGGCAAACCATTCTCATGTGTTGAGACTCATTGCCTTAGAGATAAAAAGACACCAAAACATTCCTCTACTCATCCTAGTTCACAAGGCCTAGCAAGCCAAGTGATCTAGTTTCTTCAAAGTTCGAAGAAGAAGCCAAAGGTAGAAGCTTTTAGGTGGATCCATCTTCGGCGCAAGGAGACGACGAGATGAGGCCGATCCGAACACCGGGAGGAGTTGAAGACGAAGGAGTTCAAGAAAGGTATAGCCCCTAACCAAGTAGGTAAACTCTTGTTAGGTTGTTAGTTAGTCGTTTAACAAAGATCCGTATTATGAGTCCATGTTACCACCCTCTTGAAAATCATTTTTCACCACTTCCGCAACCCCGTAAGTACCGGGGAAGGGTAGCATGGACTTATAGTGGTATCAGAGCCTAGTTAAACACTATCTAACATGTTAGCAATGTAAGTAAAAGTTCGATCGAAGAAAAAGTCGCGAAACGAACCCGGAAAATGAAGTTTCTGCCGATTTTTTTTTCTGTCCAAAAATTGATAAAACTTATCTTAAAAATCGACTCAGGCTTTTTGTTAAACACCCAAGAAACTGTAAGTGCACGGCGGCGCCCCGGCCGTCAATCCGACGGCCAAATACGGAAGCGGTGATAAACTTTAATTTTTCTTGAACTGGCAAACCGCCGCGCACTAATACCCGGATCGAACCATTAACTAGTCCTAGCTAACAACAAGAAAGGGAATGAGATATACCGACGATCCAAGTCCTCCGGTCTTCTCGTCATCGTCCCGATCTCCTGTGGAATGTCCCATCTCCTCCTCGTCGCCGGAAGTGCACCACATCGCCTACTTCTTTTACGGGCTCCCACCTCAATGCCGAGGCAACTCGGGCACGAAGCCGGCTACTCGACGTGCCCAAGATTCGCAGTAGAATATGTAGTCCTCAAGTCTCACTTTGGGGTTGTAGGAATTTGCCTTTTGGTGGAGGAAATGATATGAGAACAATGTGGAGGGACTTGTTGGATTTTCCAAAAGCAAAAGAGCAAAAATCCCACATGCAAAAATTTGGACAGCCCCTAATGCTTTGGCCGGCCATCTCAAGGTGAATGGAGAGAATGGAGTGAGTGGGAGAGTGAATCAAATGGGAGCCATTCTCATCTAATACAAAAGAGAGAGAGAGGAAAGCTATCATGCAAAAGAAATGATAGTAAGGAAAATCCAACACTCAAAGCAACAATCATCACTCAAAAAGTCATGCCATCATCAACAACCATGATGATAAAGAAAGTCAAGCAATCATGAGTTTATGAAGTCAAATGATGGGACAAGTATCATGACATGATAATATGCAAAGACCCCCTCCACAAATGCTTATTTGCAACAATGCAAATAAGCCCTCCTCCACCAATCTTCGGCCAATGAACGGAACAATGGAAATCGGCCGAAACGGAAAGCAAACTGGCAACTCCAGAAAACTGGTCCCGTAATAAATTACAGGAAAAGCCCGATACTGTGCATACACACCCGCATCTGTATTTCGACCGAAATACAAATGCAATGAGACAAAATCTACACTGTACTATACTAGGATCCGGCTTAAACCAAAGCCGGCTAGTAATATCCGTTCGATCCTGATCCGTGCAATATCGCACGTATCTGATCGAACCCTTCCATATAACCATACGGCCTATAGTACAAACTGTCCGATCCTGATCTGTGCAATACCGCACGTATCTGATCGGACCTGGCCATATCTCCATACGGCCTCTACAACCTTTCGCCCGAAAGCTGAGTAACTGAAATGTGGGGGACTCTAAAGACTCATCAACACCTTGGTTGTGGATTTAACCACTAGCACGTTAGAGGTATAAGCCAATACATAACGGGTTACCAGGTATTGACCAAAAGGGACGTCTGTTAGCGAACTCAGCCTGACTCCCTACTGAGCCTGTCAGTGACAATATCCGTACAGTCCGGTCCGTTCGTCTATGAGCATCGCATGGCGGGCCTAGGGGGTTGGTAAAAGTCAGACCCCCAAAAGCGGTACAAGTCGTGTCGGAGTGTAGCCCAGAACACCCTAAGATACTACTGGAATACCTACCAGTAAATCTCCTTGCCTCGGCCGAGGGCTTCGTGTAATGGCTCTCCTAGACACAGCACGACCTCACCCCCAATACCGGGAGAGACGAACCCCTGAAGATACGCTCACTGCCTCCATGTGGCTCGGGACTGTACCCAACTAAAACCTGTTTGCACGACTCCTTTGAGCCGTGGTAGGGTAGTAATCAAAGTACAGTGGGAACTCACACGAGACAAATGACGATCCCCAGGTCGATGAACTAACCTGCACACATGTCACCAGGGAACTGCCATCTGATGTCTGGTATATGACCAACTAGCATGTTCCCGGCGAGTCCTGTCCGGTGTACTCATAACCCAATGAGCACCTGTATACATCTTAGGTGATCCAACTGACACCAGTGGCTTGTGAGACCGGCCACCGCCCCTCGTCGGGGTCTCGACTGTATACACTAGTCTACTATGGAGAATCGATGCCCTGTCTCGAAACTCTCACGACTAGGGACCTTTTAAGGATATGCTTATAGACCCCCAGCTCCCACTTATATGATCGCCCTCATACTGCTGGTGGTCAAGCAAGAATCCTAGGGGCTCTATCAACGTGTAATAGCGACGTGTCAGGTCACTTAAAACAGTACACGATGATAAAGGTAAACCAGATAGCATACTATCATCTCGAGTAAGACTGTCCTACCGGGATAGGTCCTCCATCAATCATTACAATCACGTACCTGTGACCTAATAATTGACTCTGAGGGCACTATCTCCAACAATCTCCCACTTGCACTCAAGGCTAATTATTGCGATGTCGCATACTCACAGCCCGTGTGATACCGAACACCCAACTCCTCTACGAGTCAGTCTCACAAAGCTCGTTTGCGAAACTATTGCGTTCGAGGAATAGCCTCAGTGAGTGGATCCGCTTTGTTGTCTCTTTCAATGTCTCTCTATATCTCAAGTTCGCGGAGAAACCCATCTTCCGAAATGAGCAATACCTGTCTTAGGATGTGTCTGGATGTCTGATGGGACATAGCTCATAAATGAACTCCAAATCCAAATTTCTTAGACTGTATCGTCAACTGAACTTAATCAGTATCCTGCGCCATGCCTCCCTCAGTATTGCCTTGGATCACCTGTCCAAAATACTGCCCCTCGTCAGAAGGAAAAACTATAGCTCTGACAACCTCCTTCTCGTCCATGTCACCTTGGAAGCCTGGAATGATAACTGTTTCCCGAATGAGGCTGTCGTTATCATATCCCTAGAACATCCACTTATGTTCTAAAACTGCTTCCGACCGTTTCTCCAGGATTGGATCAATGTCAGCTTATTGCATCTAGTGCAAGAACAACATCTGGTGTGGTACTTGACATCTCATGATCGACTCAATTGCCTTGGCAAGTGATCTGCCAATCATGCACATCCCTCTCCCCTTTAGTCTGTAAGACAGCTTCAGAGAGGGTGACTCCATCACCTGCAGGTACACTACCGTGCCAGGAGTCGTCCATCCTAAATACTCTTAGAATGCTGTCAAGTACCCTGATTGGGAAACCACCCAAATCTAGATCTAATACCATAGATCCAGTAACCAGTATGTCTGATATAAAATCCATTTCCTTTGTGGAGAAACCACTGTGTGACGACCAAAGTATAACCGATCGTAGTATAGGAGTTTCTTTTCCTACTCTGTGTATGTCATCCAAATACCAGGATATCACACCCTACTACCTTCTCAACAGATCCATCCCCTATTCTGATGAAGTCAAACCTATGACTGTCACGTCAGAAATAGATGATCTATCTCCGCTACATCTGCTTTAGTCTATAAATAGACATAAGCTACCTATCCACCAATGCTTCCGCTGCTCCCACTGACTACGACAACCCTCTGGCAGAGTCATATAGACGTACATTTCTAAAACTAGTTTAGAACGACGCTATACTCATCCTCCCACCGGGTCTCGCAGCCTGGAACAACAGCAATTGTAATTGTGGGTAAACAAGAACTTCCCTGTCACCGTCCTTGAGGCTACCGTAGTACCTCTCGGGTGGCTGAAGTTACCCACCTTATCTGCGGAGTGGCCAATGGAATGTCAATCCAGATTGAATCTTTAGGTTCCTTATCAAATCTTCAGTAATCGTTTGTGGTTCTGGAATCACTTCCAGTTCTACCATACTCCCACTACTGTTTTCTGAAAAAACCCATTTTTATTAAAACTGTGGCGAGTCTAGAACAATATTGCTATTGTTCATCCAGATGGTAGAAAATCAACCCGCGTCATAGCCTGGGTCATCCCACAAACAGCCATTACAGAAACGTGCCTTGAGTTGTCCAGTGTCTGGTTTTAAGCATAAGCCGGAAAACTCCCCGTACCTTAACATCGTTAAGATATGAACTGTTCTATATCCCATATAGGACCAGAGGCACTGATTTAATTGAACCAGATTCAAATCATGCAACTGTCTCCAGTGCATGTTAATTAAATGGAAGGAGGCCGATCGGCGTTACTCAACTTAGGAATGCTTCCAATTATGAGTAACCTGAAAAAGAAGCAAGTTCTCTTAATCACTACTATCAACTGAATACCATATACAAGTATCTACATCTTCGATCACTTTGAAGAATCCCGATACTTGCTACACCTGGTTCTCTACTCTATTCAAATACCTATAACTTCTCCAAATTCGGGCCCTATGTTTCCACGAAACACCTGTCTAAAAAGTAGAGAAGTCATAAGTAAACCGAATATAGTACGAGGACCAACCCCTCTGTCCTGATGGACCGTGGACAACATACAACACTCTGTATAAGTCCCTTGAGTCTAATAACTCATTCACTGTGTGTCGTAGGTTAAAAACTGTACTTATGGTCAAGAAGAATTACACCGCTGCTTAATGCTCCTTACCTAACCATCCACTGATATAGGTAAATATCGTAGACATAATTTCAGAAAGGTATATCTCACTCTATGAAAATAGACGTACAGATATATCAATTTGAAATTGGTTCATAACAGCGGATATTCAAAACCAAATATTTGCCGACCGGCAAACAGCCCAGGTGATTCCCTCAAATATCACCGATTACAACGAATCCCGATATAATGAGGATGATCACCCAATTCCCAATAACCTACTTCCACTCATCATCTGTAAAACCATACAGATGTGAGAATAGTACCTGGTAAATACATACCCTGGAGTAAGTATCTAATCGGGAAATCAGTTTTCCTTTAACATTACACAGTGAAACTGAAACATTGAAATGTTCCGATGGGGTATTCTGGTATTCTTAGTAATGCCTCTTCCAGATTCACGACTGTAACCGTATAGTTCTTTGCCACCTCTCCAAATCCCTTCATATGTCTTTAGTCTTTACCTTCTGTACACCCCTTTAGGCCAAATGGTTTTCTTCCTTCCCTACCGTTCGGCACCAGCCTATGGTTTGGAAGAAGACTATCCAATAAGCATAATGGGTGTACTGTCCCAATCCTAGGAACACTCGCAATGAGAGAGGGTGAAGATAAAAGACAACCGAATAAAGCTTATTCCTATTTCTCCTGGACCAGAATCCATCCCCGAACTGGAACAAGTTCCATTCGAGTTCGTATATAACCATACGATGGAGTATCCAAATAAACTGTGGATCTTCATAGTGATACGGAGTGTCCTGGAGAAATACAAAGGTGATGTGGGAGTGGTAACGAAATATTTGGTTTGGTCGTGAATATCCAGTCGCAATTTACTTTGCCCTCTTACTAATCCCTTGCTTTGTCTGAACTTAATACCTTCTGTACACCATCGTTAGGCTAATTGGTTTTCTTCATTCCCTACCGGTCGGCACCAGCCTAAGGTTTGGAAGAAGACTATCCAATTTGCGTAACAGGTGTACCACTCCTAAACTAAGGAGCACTCGCAACCGGAGAGGAGGCAAAAGGAAAAGACAACTGAATAATCCTATCCGTTTTCTCCAGAACCTGAAACCATCCTCGAATAAATTCTTTCGAGTTCGTATCTAACCATACGATGGTTTTGTCCAATGGAAGTGGACGTTCGTAGTAAAACGGGGTGTCCTGGAGAAAAGGGTAAAAGTAGGAGTGGCAATGAGGTTTGCAACTCTGACAATCCAAAAGCCAGTGTTAAGAAGGTTCGGTCAACTTGGTCACTGAGTCATAGTCTTAGGGTCGGGTCAATGGTCGCTGCTAAAGAGAGAGAGAAAAGAAACACTCAGCGTGCACTCTAACCTAGATCAGAATGGTTACCAATTTATCTAATCTGGAATCCTCCCACTGTACCTCAAATTCTCCTCCAAACCAAAAAGAAGAATTAGTCGGGAACACCCGAGGAGTAAACTAACTCATCAGTGGGAATCGGGATCCAACTATCATCGCATGACAACGTGACGGAATCCGCTCACGGTATCACACTCCAGAAGGTATGCGCATATCTGGCAAGTTTCAGTTCTTTTGAAACTCCCGATGTTATTTCTGCCCCATGCTCTTATGACCTTGACTTTGGCCAACATATCATAAGTCACATGTCAAGTTCTACCCGTCATTCTCCAGGTTAATTTGAATCCACCCGTACCTACCCTTGACTTTGGCCAAAATGGCAGTACGACTGTCCCAAACCAACGCATCTATCTATGCTGCATATGAATACCCAATAGCTACCAATCACTGTGCCTTGACTTTGGCCAACATACACAGCTTGAATACTATTGACCACCCATATGAAATGACGGAGGGCTACGAATGGTTTCTGGCGAAAACCTTTAACGTAAAGAACTTGATATCGTCGAAGGAACGGATAGCTTTTTGAAAATATAGTGACGAAAACCGTTGCTAAAGAGGTCACTCCCGGTGAAGGGATCTCGGCTCTTTCCCCGTAGAATGGGGTGCAGGATATTCCAACTGAATACCACGGTGCAAAGCAAAAGTAATCGTCTATAGTGAAGTTAATTCCCTGACGCAAACTTTTTGTCCAAGGGGTCACTCCCGGTGAAGGGATCTCGGCCCTTGCCTCGTTGACTGAGGAGCAGGATATTCTAAATGAATACCGCGATGCAAAACAAAAGTGAACGTCCTTGCAATAACAGCTTTTTGAAAAGTGTTCCAACAACATCAGATTAGGTTTGTTTTAACTTGCATTGATCCGAATAAACGTAGTCCCATCAATTGATCACACCACAAAGAACGAAAATATACTGATGTACGTATATGCCATCCGCATTCGCCACTGGGTCCCGTCATTACCCGTTAGGTTAGCTAACTAACGACAGAGCGGGGACTGGACTAGCGCGGATGCAAAACATATACAACATCTACTAATATATATACCAATATATTATATTCGCTCAAGGCGTGATAAAAATGCAACATCACAGAGAATGAACAGCATCACAGAAACAATACAGATATTTGGGATCCCCGGGTTTCACAGAGCCGCTGAAACCCGACGTTCCCCTGGTCGTGTAGATAGCCTGCGCAATGAAAACCTAGACCCCTACGGGCGCGGCAAGTCACCCGCCAAAACCTGAAGCGAGGCAGCCCCCTTCAGCACCGTGAATGGACCACCCAGCACTTCATGGAATCCGGTAACTTGGGCACCCCTCCTGGGTCAACCTGTACCCCCTACGAGTGCGGCGAATAGCCCGCCAATCCTAGAGTGAAGCCCCCTCCCTCTCAATGCCATGAGATGCGGGCTTGTTGCCCTCGAGAACCCGGCTATCCGTGCACCCCTCCGCGGGGCAATCCTAGTACAGAAAGTAAAATATACATACAACGGGTACATCGACCGCAACCAGGTCGTGCCCCAAAATAATAATACAAACAGGCAGTGACGGCAGTCCACATGTCGGACGCTCGCCCCGCAATATCAAATGTACATAATACAACCACAACTGTACTAGCATTGTATCCAGGCTATCCCCCACGACCGATCCGCAACATCACAGCAAAAACAGAACATCAACGTGAAAATCACGTTCGCAAATCCGTCTAACCGGGCTATAGCAGTTAGACCGGATTTACCGATCAAGTGACATTCACGGTCGCAGATATAATGTAAATACTGTGAAATAATGTGTTTAAAATATCCGATCAATCAAATTTTAACAAGTGGGCCCCCAAGCATTACTGTAGCAGATCAAGAAATTCTGGGCCCAATATTAATATTCCAAAACCCCAATTTTAACCCCAGAAAGATACTGTAGAAATTTGGTGCAGGGAACCCAACAGTGTGCGGCGGATCCGCGGCCCAAAGGGGTGTTTGGCCGCGGATCCGCGCTCCAACAGTGGACTTAGTGCATCGAATTTTCACAGAACTCTTAGATTTTCCAGTACATCACTTTTCTGTAACCGGAAAAAAATTTCGACACCAAAAAATTTCAACAGAAAACTGATGCAAGTAAAAATGTAGATTTTGGAATTTTGGTCGATCGGAAACGCAAAACACATTAAGAAAAGCTAGACTAAGTTAATGGCGAGGCTCTGATACCACTGTAAGTGCACGGCGGCGCCCCGGCCGTCAATCCGACGGCCAAATACGGAAGCGGTGATAAACTTTAATTTTTCTTGAACTGGCAAACCGCCGCGCACTAATACCCGGATCGAACCATTAACTAGTCCTAGCTAACAACAAGAAAGGGAATAGAGATATACCGACGATCCAAGTCCTCCGGTCTTCTCGTCATCGTCCCGATCTCCTGTGGAATGTCCCATCTCCTCCTCGTCGCCGGAAGTGCACCACATCGCCTACTTCTTTTACGGGCTCCCACCTCAATGCCGAGGCAACTCGGGCACGAAGCCGGCTACTCGACGTGCCCAAGATTCGCAGTAGAATATGTAGTCCTCAAGTCTCACTTTGGGGTTGTAGGAATTTGCCTTTTGGTGGAGGAAATGATATGAGAACAATGTTGAGGGACTTGTGGGATTTTACAAAAGCAAAAGAGCAAAAATCCCACATGCAAAAATTTGGACAGCCCATAATGCTTTGGCCGGCCATCTCAAGGTGAATGGAGAGAATGGAGTGAGTGGGAGAGTGAATCAAATGGGAGCCATTCTCATCTAATACAAAAGAGAGAGAGAGGAAAGCTATCAAGCAAAAGAAATGATAGTAAGGAAAATCCAACACTCAAAGCAACAATCATCACTCCAAAAGTCATGCCATCATCAACAACCATGATGATAAAGAAAGTCAAGCAATCATGAGTTTATGAAGTCAAATGATGGGACAAGTATCATGACATGATAATATGCAAAGACCCCCTCCACAAATGCTTATTTGCAACAATGCAAATAAGCCCTCCTCCACCAATCTTCGGCCAATGAACGGAACAATGGAAATCGGCCGAAACGGAAAGAAAACTGGCAACTCCAGAATACTGGTCCCGTAATAAATTACAGGAAAACCCCGATACAGTGCATACACACCCGCATCTGTATTTCGACCGAAATACATATGCAATGAGACAAAATCTACACTGTACTATACTAGGATCCGGCTTAAACCAAAGCCGGCTAGTAATATCCGTTCGATCCTGATCCGTGCAATATCGCACGTATCTGATCGAACCCTGCCATATAACCATACGGCCTATAGTACAAACTGTCCGATCCTGATCTGTGCAATACCGCACGTATCTGATCAGACCTTGCCATATCTCCATACGGCCTCTACAACCTTTCGCCCGAAAGCTGAGTAACTGAAATGTGGGGGACTCTAAAGACTCATCAACACCTTGGTTGTGGATTTAACCACTAGCACGTTAGAGGTATAAGCCAATAGGTATTGACCAAAAGGGACGTCTGTGAGCGAACTCAGCCTGACTCCCTACTGAGCCTGTCAGTGACAATATCCGTACAGTCCGGTCCGTTCGTCTATGAGCATCGCATGGCAGGCCTAGGGGGTTGGTAAAAGTCAGACCCCCAAAAGCGGTACAAGTCGTGTCGGAGTGTAGCCCAGAACACCCTGAGATACTACTGGAATACCTACCAGTAAATCTCCTTGCCTCGGCCGAGGGCTTCGTGTAATGGCTCTCCTAGACACAGCACGACCTCACCCCCAATACCGGGAGAGACGAACCCCTGAAGATACGCTCACTGCCTCCATGTGGCTCGGGACTGTACCCAACTAAAACCTGTTTGCACGACTCCTTTGAGCCGTGGTAGGGTAGTAATCAAAGTACAGTGGGAACTCACACGAGACAAATGACGATCCCCAGGTCGATGAACTAACCTGCACACATGTCACCAGGGAACTGCCATCTGACGTCTGGTATATGACCAACTAGCATGTTCCCGGCGAGTCCTGTCCGGTGTACTCATAACCCAATGAGCACCTGTATACATCTTAGGTGATCCAACTGACACCAGTGGCTTGTGAGACCGGCCACCGCCCCTCGTCGGGGTCTCGACTGTATACACTAGTCTACTATGGAGAATCGATGCCCTGTCTCGAAACTCTCACGACTAGGGACCTTTTAAGGATATGCTTATAGACCCCCAGCTCCCACTTATATGATCGCCCTCATGCTGCTGGTGGTCAAGCAAGAATCCTAGGGGCTCTATCAACGTGTAATAGCGACGTGTCAGGTCACTTAAAACAGTACATGATGATAAAGGTAAACCAGATAGCATACTATCATCTCGAGTAAGACTGCCCTACCGGGATAGGTCCTCCATCAATCATTACAATCACGTACCTGTGACCTAATAATTGACTCTGAGGACACTATCTCCAACAGAAATTTCGTCCAACGAATCGGTCAAAGCGCCGTGGAACCGCGGCGGGAGCATGTCGAGGAAACTATTTCTTGTAGAGTGTTTCTGGGGTTGTTTTGGGATTTTTGGAATATGTCTTTTCAGCCCAGATTTTCCAGAAAGAAAAATTAGTTTTTGGGGCTTGAAAATCAATATTTTTATCGAACTTCTAAAGACTAAGGCTAACGGGTTTATATCTATAATGTGTTATGTGTATTGAACGTCCGCTAATCGCTATACGTCGATTAGTGGGGGTTATACACATCTGTGATCTGTAATGTTGCTGGTATGTGTGTAAGTCGATGTACTTCACCCCAGTACTTGTGGGGAGGCGGAATTTTCAAAAACGATCATGTTTAAAGAACGAACATCGACTAACCGCTTAAATCGAAGCTAAACTATAAATAACCGTACACAAAGTGTTTCTTAACTATTGTGTTTAGGGATTATACCAAATGAAACTAGTCCTTCGTCTTTACGATCTCCTTGTTCTCCTCGGCCTTCTCTAGGTAGTAGACGATCCACCCGAGAGCAAAACTCCAAGCTACACCTCTAACTTGAGGCAACTAATCTACTTTGATTGCTAATCAAAGAAGAAATGATGATATAGAGTGAAGGTAATGGATGTTTAAGTCTAACTAATCCTTTGATCTCAACACATGAGGATTAAGGATTAGTCTCTTGAAGATAAGAGCTTGAGGAGAGAGAATGTGAGATGAGATAATGAGATGAGAGAGAGTGTATCATAATATATTATGAAGCATTCTTATTTTTAGAATAATGAATAATAGAAATGAATAAGCATGCTTCATAAATGCAAAATGGTGATTCATTAAGCATGTGTCATTATCATTTATGGTGCAATAATGATAATGATGAATCACCCTCATGACTCACAATCTTATCCAAAGTAACCTCCTTAGTCACATCTTCTAGAAGCTTCTCGCACAATTACGAGAACGCCCCTCCGATCCGAAAAAATACGGAAAAACTTTAGACTGTAAAAATCCAATAACCGGATACCAGTAACTGGCTTAAACCAAAGCCTACTGGTAAAAACTGTCCGAAAGTCGTACGTGCGTAAACGCACGTATGCGTCCGAACCCTTTGTCGCAAAACCATGCGACCTCTATATCGTTTTGCCTGGAGTAGGAAACTCTCTGTGTGGGACTCTAGAGACTCGACTACAACGCTGGCAGTGGGTTTAACCACAGACCGCAAGCGGCACTAGCTGTACGTAACGGTCCCCAGGTAGTTGTCGATAAGAAGGCCGATGAGGAAACCCATCCGAACTCCTACTGAGTCTGATGTGACAATCTCCATACAGTCCGGTCCGTTCGTCCAAGACTATCGCATATCGGGCCTAGGGGGCGGCAAGCGTCAGTCCCCTAATAGCGGTATAAGTCGTGTCGGAGGGAAGCCCATTACACCCTGAGAAACTACTGGAACCTACCAGTAAATCTCGCTTGCCCTGGCCAGGGACTTTGCGTAATGGCTCTCTGACACAGCACGATATCTACTCCCAATACCGGGAGGGACGAATCCTGTCTAACCGCCACTGCCTCCAAGTGCTCGGGACTGCACCCAACTGCTACCTGTTTGCACGACTCCTTTGAGCCGTGGTAGGGTAGCAATCTAAGAACAGTGGGACACACTCGAGGCGAAGTAGCAGTGTCAAGTCTGCGGACTACGCTGTACTCATGTCACCTGGGAACTGCTCACTGACGACTGGTATCAAACCAACCAACAGTTCCCTGTGAGTCCTGTCCGGTGTACCCGTAACCTAACGAGCACCTGCATACTATCTCCAGTACGACGTACTGACGGCTGTGGGACAGACCATCTCCCCAACTGGGATGAGAAGCGTACACACTAGTCTACTCCGGATATTGATGCTCTGTCTCGATAATCCAACGACCAGGGACCTGAATAAGGATGTGCTTGTAGACTACCCAGCCCCCACTAGTGTGACTGCCATCACAACGCTGGTAGACAAGCAAGATCCTAAGAGCTCTATCAATACGTACACTCACATATTAAGATAGAAAAACCAAGTAGCATACTACCATGTTTAGCAAGACTGTTATATACATGTGAATATCCCAAGCTTCCATTAAGTAATATACAAACTAGTATGATACAGTAATGGCCTTCTAGGGCATAAACACTAACAATCTCCCACTTGCACTAGGGCCATGTACTGGCATATCGTAGACCAATGATCTCGAGTAGCCTCTCGAACTGAATCTGAGGAAGGGCCTTCGTGAATGGATCAGCAATGTTCTCTTCAGAAGCAACTCTCCGAACCTCGATCTCCTGACGATCAATGATCTCCCTGATCAGGTGATACCGCCTCAAGATGTGTCTGGACTTCTGATGGGACCTTGGTTCCTTCGCTAAAGCTATAGCTCCGTTGTTGTCGCAATACAGAGGTATTGGATCAACTATGGTAGGAACCACCTGAAGTTCTGTTAGGAACTTCTTCATCCAGACTGCTTCTTTTGCGGCATCGCAAGCAGCTATATACTCCGCTTCCATCGTCGAGTCAGCAACGGTGTCCTGCTTGGAGCTCTTCCAGCACACCGCCCCTCCATTGAGGGTAAAGACATAACCCGACATGGACTTGGAATCGTCCTTATCACTCTGGAAGCCGGAATCAGCAAAGGCCTCCAACCTGAGGTCTTTTCCGCCGTAAACTAAGAACATCTCCTTAGTCCTTCTCAGGTACTTGAGAATGTTCTTTACTGCTATCCAGTGTTTCTCCCCTGGGTCTGACTGATACCGGCTTACCACGCTCAGTGCATAAGCTACATCTGGTCTGGTGCACAACATCGCATACATTATAGAGCCTACCGCAGAAGCGTAGGGTATAATAGACATGTGTTCCCTTTCCAAATCAGTCTTGGGAGACATCTCTTTGGAGAGGGTGATTCCGTGACAAGCCGGTAAATTACCGCGCTTAGAATCTTCCATACTGAATCTTTTCAGTATGGTGTCGATATACCTGGACTGTGAAAGTCCCAACATCCTCTTGGATCTATCACGATAGATCCGGATCCCCAGAATGTACGAGGCATCACCCAGGTCTTTCATGGAGAACCTGTGTGACAAATATCCTTTGACAGATTGTAGCATAGGAACGTCATTTCCTATCAATAGAATGTCATCCACGTACAAGACGAGGAATACGACACTTCTGGCCACAACTTTACTATATATGCACGGTTCATCTGGATTTTTGATAAAGTCATATTCTTTGACTGTCTCATCAAAACAGATGTTCCAACTCCGCGATGCCTGCTTTAGTCCATAAATAGACTTAAGCAGCTTGCATACTTTCCCGCTGCTCCCACTCTGATTGAAACCCTCTGGCTGATCCATATAGACGCTCTCTTCTAAATTTCCATTCAGAAAAGCCGTCTTTACGTCCATCTGCCAGATTTCATAATCATGGAAGGCAGCAATAGCAAGAAGGACCCGAATGGATTTGAGCATAGCCACTGGAGAAAAAGTTTCGTCATAGTCCAAACCAGGTCTTTGACGAAAACCCTTTGCAACAAGTCTAGCCTTATAGGTTTCCACCTGTCCATCTACACCAATCTTTTTCTTGAAGATCCATTTGCATCCTATGGGTTTTACCCCATCTGGAGCAAAGTCCAAAGTCCATACTTTGTTGGTGTACATGGACTCCATTTCGGTCCGCATTGCATCTAGCCATCGTACCGAGTCGCCGCTCTGGATGGCCTGCCGGAAGTCAGTAGGTTCATCATCATCTATGATGCAATCCTCTCTATCCCCATCTATGAGAAAACCGTAGTATCTCTCAGGCGGATGAGACGGCCTACTACTCCTGCGGAGGGGTGCGGGAATGTTCTGTTCTTCTTGAACCTCTGGTTCTACCAAACTTTCAGTAACAGCTTGTGGTTCTGGAATTTCTTCCAGTTCTACTTCGCTCCCACTCTTCTGATTTTCTAAAAATTCAGTTTCTAAGAAGTGGGCATGACGAGAAACAAAAACCTTTTGTTCCTCTGGGTAATAGAAATAATATCCCTTGGAGTTCTTTGGATATCCCACAAGCTTACACAGTACTGAGCGTGCCTCGAGCTTGTCCACATGCTGCTTTTTTACAAAAGCTGGACACCCCCATGTCCTAAAATGTTTTAGACAGGGTTTCTTCCCACTCCACATCTGATATGGTGTGGTAGGCACAGTCTTGGTTGGAACCTGGTTCAAAAGATATGCCGCTGATTCTAGCGCATAACCCCAGAAAGATCGCGGTAACTCAGTATTACTCATCATGGATCGTACCATATCCAATAGGGTTCGATTCCGTCTCTCCGATACACCGTTATGCTGTGGAGTGTATGGAGGAGTAAGCTGAGAGAGAATTCCTTTCTCTTTTAGGTAACCTAGGAACTCGGCACTTAAGTATTCTCCACCTCGATCAGATCTTAGTGTCTTAATACTTTTGCCTGTTTGGTTTTCCGCTTCACTCTTATATTCCTTGAATTTCTCAAAGGCCTCGGATTTATGCTTCATTAAGAAAACATGTCCATACCTAGAGAAATCATCTGTAAAAGTAATGAAGTAGGAAAAACCACCTCTTGCATGTGTAGACATTGGACCGCATACATCACTGTGTATGAGTCCTAAGAGCTCGCTCGCTCTTACTCCTTGTCCAGTAAATGGAGTCTTTGTCATCTTTTCTTTTAGACAAGATTGACAAGTGTCATAAGATTGATATTCGAACGTGTCCAAATATCCTTCTCTATGCAACTTAGTCAACCTTCTCTCATTGATGTGACCCAGTCTACAATGCCATAAGAAAGCTTTATTTAAATCTGGAGACTTTCTTTTTAGTGTGTTCTGGACATTGAAAATTTGGAGTTGGTTTAACACATATATGCCGTTATTTAGAGTACCGGACCCAATCAAACCATGATTAAGGTGGATGTTAACAACATCTCTTACAAACGTGAAATCATAACCTTTATTTGATAACAAGGAAACTGATATGATATTACACGTTAAGCTTGGTACAAAATAACAGTTATGCAAAACCAAAATATGTCCACTCGTCAATCCTAGGTGATAATCCCCGACGGACGCAGCTCCCACGCTAGCTCCGTTAGCAACCCTGAGGATCATATCACCTTCCTTCAGCACTCTACGGTTTCTCAGTGCCTGCAATGAATTGCAAATATGAGATCCTGATCCGGTATCCAATACCCAGGAAGTAGAGTTGATCGACAGACAATTCTCAATTACAAACACACCTGAAGTCGAAGCCACAGCTTGTTTCGGTTCCTGGTTCTTGGCGTTCCACGCCTTGCAATCCTTCTTCCAGTGCCCTTTCCTGTGACAGTGGAAGCACTCATCCGGGCCAACTATCGGTACTGCAATCTTTTTCTTTCCCTTCTTTCCCACTTTACTAACACCTCCTCTAGGTTTGGGTGCGGCCTTCTTCTTCCTTCCTTTGGCCCTAGCCTTGGACCCGGAAGAAGATGCACCGCCAACAAACATAGCGGGTGTTTCCCTTGCTTTCTTCAAGGTGCCCTCTGCACTCCTTAACATGTTCAGGAGTTCCGCAAGTTCAACTTCTTTTCCTTGAAGATTGAAGTTGAGGATAAACTGGGCGTAGGTGGGAGGAAGGGACTGGAGAATAAGGTCTGTATACAGCTCATTATCCAAAGTCGTCCCAAGGTCTGCGAGCTCTTCAATATAGCCCATCATCTGTAGGACATGTTCACCTACCGATGACCCGACAGCCAACCTCGCTCGAAATAAGTTCTTAGAGGTCTCGTATCTTGCTATACGAGATTGCTCTCCATAAAGTTCCTTTGTATGGAGAAATATGCCATCTAGGGACATATCCTCGTGCCTCCTCTGATGTTCATTGTCCATAGAGGCAAGCACGACGCACTTGGCTCTCGCGCAATCTAAATCCCAGGTTTTGCGGATTTCCTTATCCGCATTGCTGGATTTGGGACCAGGGACAGCAGGTGCCGTAGCGGTGAGGACGTACCCCAATTTGTCATAGGTCAAAGCCATTTTGACATTCCGCAGCCAATCTTTATAGTTTGGCCCCGTCAGTATATTCTTTTCTAAAAGTAACTTAAGTCCAGTCATTTTCAGGGTCGCTGCAATTAGGAGAGAGAGAAGAAAACACTTTAGCATGATGCTCTTGCAAGTTTAGAGTGGTTTTTAGTTTATCTAAACTGGATGGCTCCCACTGTTTCTCGAATCCTTCCTCAAACCATAAAAGAAGAATTAGCCAGGACTATTCTCACCGTACAATACTTGCTTAACCGTTCAGCCAGGCCAGTGTCGATACTTCGAGGGAGGTTTTCCAACGCTTTCGCGAAGTTCCTTAATTAAATAACCTCTTTTCTCTGGGGGCGTAACCCCGCTGACACCTTTCTGGACACCTACTAGGTTTATAGCATTGATCGTTAAGTGACGAATATCCTGATAAGTAGCATATACTCACAGTAGGATCGGGATCCAAATATCATCGTATGATAATGTTGAAGGAATCCTACCAACATTCATCAAACTCCAAATGGTATGCATCTCTTTGCAAATTTCAGTTTCTTTAGAAATTCCAGATATAAATTTTTGCCCCATGTTCTTATGATCTTGACTAAGGGCCAACAAATCATAAGTCACATGTCAAGTTCTGCCCATCATTATCCTGTTGATTTGAACCCATCCGTATATACTCTTGACTAAGGGCCAACAAAGTAATACGACTGTCCCAAACCAACTCATCTATCTATGCAACAAATGAATACCCCAGCAGCTACCAATCACTATGTCTTGACTAAGGGCCAAACAAACATAGCTTGAATACTACTGACCATTCATAAGAAATGACGGAGGGCTACGACTGGTTTTGGCGAAACCGTGAACGTAGTGAACTTGATATAACCGAAGGAACCTGATAGCTTTTAAAAGGAGTGGTCAAATCTCCGCATTTAAAAAAATCTGTTTTAAAAAATAACCGAGTGGTTTCTTTTAAATTGTTCCAACGATTTAAACTTTGGTTTGTTTTACTTTGCATTATAGATAATGCGTCCCATCATTAACCTATCATTGCAGAAAACAACGAAAATACAACGTCCTCTTATGCCATCCGCATTCGCCACGGGGTCCCGTCATCACCCGTTAGGTTACTTAACTAACGACAGAGCGGGGGCTGGGCTAGCGCGGGTGTAAAACATAAGTGACGTCTAAATAGCTACAATATATATAGATATTTTACATTCGTCTGACGCAATGATATTCATTCCAGAACACAGATAAACAATATTGGATTTGCAAGAAATCTGTATTTCTTTTGAGCCTGCAAGAAAAGACAGATTACACAGTTGTGATAAATAGCCGTTACCCCACCCTCGACCCCTACGGGTACGGCAAACTACCCACCCGGCAGTTTGTGTACCCTACCTTGGGTCAGTCCTAGGAGCAAAAACAGTAAAATGAAATAATACAACGGTGGCTACAACCGCAACCTGGAAGTGCCCCGCAAAAATAATATTACAACAAATTACATTTACAACAAATGAATTAAACAATAACCCATTGCTAACCCCGGCTATACACCACAACAGTCCAATACAGTTTATATGCACAAACAGATATAACCATTTCAGAAATGCGCAACCCCCTGCCAACTGACATACTAGCAGTTAGGGGAGGTTTACGAACACATTAAACAATCACAGATATAATCCAACATGCAAATACTGTACAATTTCGATCGATTAAACAACATTAATATTGCTCCAAAAACTGCTCTGTTAAACTGAAACCTGGGCAAATATTAAATATTCCAGAAAACCCCAAATATCACAGAGAAGCAACAGAAGAAAAATGGGTTCCTGACTCGCCAACTCGGCGGCGGAAGCGCGGCGACTCAGTAGGCTGAGGCCGCGGTTCCGCGGCGAGTTTGGCGATTCAGGCGACTGTTTTTCTTGGGTGTTCTACTGTGGTCATTTCAAGCTTTCTGAGATCACCTGAAAAATTTTTGGACTTCATTTTAAGTTCGACAGAAACTGATAATTTTTAGGGTTTTCCGGCTTTGTTTTTCCGTTCGAAATTCGTACAAATTTGCAATCAAGTTATTTAGTGTTTAGCGAGGCTCTGATACCACTGTAAGTCGATGTACTTCACCCCAGTACTTGTGGGGAGGCGGAATTTTCAAAAACGATCATGTTTAAAGAACGAACATAGACTAACCGCTTAAATCGAAGCTAAACTATAAATAACCGTACACAAAGTGTTTCTTAACTATTGTGTTTAGGGATTATACCAAATGAAACTAGTCCTTCGTCTTTACGATCTCCTTGTTCTCCTCGGCCTTCTCTAGGTAGTAGACGATCCACCCGAGAGCAAAACTCCAAGCTACACCTCTAACTTGAGGCAACTAATCTACTTTGATTGCTAATCAAAGAAGAAAGGATGATATAGAGTGAAGGTAATGGATGTTTAAGTCTAACTAATCCTTTGATCTCAACACATGAGGATTAAGGATTAGTCTCTTGAAGATGAGAGCTTGAGGAGAGAGAATGTGAGATAAGATAATGAGATGAGAGAGAGTGTATCATAATATATTATGAAGCATTCTTATTTTTAGAATAATGAATAATAGAAATGAATAAGCATGCTTCATAAATGCAAAATGGTGATTCATTAAGCATGTGTCATTATCATTTATGGTGCAATAATGATAATGATGAATCACCCTCATGACTCACAATCTTATCCAAAGTAACCTCCTTAGTCACATCTTCTAGAAGCTTCTCGCACAATTACGAGAACGCCCTTCCGATCCGCAAAAATACGGAAAAACTTTAGACTGTAAAAATCCAATAACCGGATACCAGTAACTGGCTTAAACCAAAGCCTACTGGTAAAAACTGTCCGAAAGTCGTACGTGCGTAAACGCACGTATGCGTCCGAACCCTTTGTCGCAAAACCATGCGACCTCTATATCGTTTCACCTGGAGTAGGAAACTCTCTGTGTGGGACTCTAGAGACTCGACTACTACGCTGGCAGTGGGTTTAACCACAGACCGCAAGCGGCACTAGCTGTACGTAACGGTCCCCAGGTAGTTGTCGATAAGAAGGCCGATGAGGAAACCCATCCGAACTCCTACTGAGTCTGATGTGACAATCTCCATACAGTCCGGTCCGTTCGTCCAAGACTATCGCATATCGGGCCTAGGGGGGCGGCAAGCGTCAGTCCCCTAATAGCGGTATAAGTCGTGTCGGAGGGAAGCCCATTACACCCTGAGAAACTACTGGAACCTACCAGTAAATCTCGCTTGCCCTGGCCAGGGACTTTGCGTAATGGCTCTCTGACACAGCACGATATCTACTCCCAATACCGGGAGGGACGAATCCTGTCTAACCGCCACTGCCTCCAAGTGCTCGGGACTGCATCCAACTGCTACCTGTTTGCACGACTCCTTTGAGCCGTGGTAGGGTAGCAATCTAAGAACAGTGGGACACACTCGAGGCGAAGTAGCAGTGTCAAGTCTGCGGACTACGCTGTACTCATGTCACCTGGGAACTGCTCACTGACGACTGGTATCAAACCAACCAACAGTTCCCTGTGAGTCCTGTCCGGTGTACCCGTAACCTAACGAGCACCTGCATACTATCTCCAGTACGACGTACTGACGGCTGTGGGACAGACCATCTCCCCAACTGGGATGAGAAGCGTACACACTAGTCTACTCCGGATATCGATGCTCTGTCTCGATAATCCAACGACCAGGGACCTGAATAAGGATGTGCTTGTAGACTACCCAGCCCCCACTAGTGTGACTGCCATCACAACGCTGGTAGACAAGCAAGATCCTAAGAGCTCTATCAATACGTACACTCACATATTAAGATAGAAAAACCAAGTAGCATACTACCATGTTTAGCAAGACTGTTATATACATGTGAATATCCCAAGCTTCCATTAAGTAATATACAAACTAGTATGATACAGTAATGGCCTTCTAGGGCATAAACACTAACAATGTGTATATGAATTCATTGGACTGTCGCGGGTGAATAGCCGGGGGTTGTGAGATGGGAGTTTTCTTTTCTTTCAATTCATGTAAATATGTAAATTGATGTAATATTATTTGTATGGCCGCGCAACCGGGTCGGGGTTGTAGCCGTCATTCTATAATTTCTTTTTACTGTTTTTGCTCCTAGGATAGACCCAAGGTGGGGTGCACAAACTACCGGGTATCTCGAAGTGCCGAGTGGCCTACTCACGAGTTGAGGGAGGTTGCTTCGCTTCGGGTACTTGGCGGGTAGTTTGCCGCACCCGTAAGGGTCTTGGGTGGGGTATTGGCTATTCACCGCGACCGTGTAATCTGCTTTTCGTTACAGACTCGTATGAATTGCGGATTCCTAGTATATCCAATGTGTTCATCTGTGATCTGAAATGGCTATCATTGCAATATATCTATATATGATATTATTTAGGCGTTGCTTATGTTTTTCAGCCGCGCTAGCCCAGCCCCCGCTCTGTTGTTAGTTAAGTAACCTAACGGGTAATGACGGGGCCCCATAGTGAATGCGAATGGCATAAGCGTACGTCATATTTTGGCTGTTTTCTGCAATGGTAGGATTAAATGATGGGACGCATTAAAAGAACTAATGCAAGAAAAAGACGCATTAAAAGAACTAATGCAGAAAAAAATAAACCAAGTAAAAGTCGTTAGAACATTTTCAAAACCACTCGGTTTCTTTTCAAAATAACTTTTAAACGCGGAGCTTAAGCCACTCCTTTTAAAAGCTATCTCGTTCCATCGATTATATCAAGTTCACTACGTTCACGGTTTCTCCAAAACCATTCGTAGCCCTCCGTCGTTTCGTATGAATATTCAATAGTATTCAAGCTATGTTTGTTGACCTTCGTCAAGGCATAGTGATTGGTAGCTGTTGGGTGTTCATATGTAGCATAACTAGATGCGTTGGTTTGGGACAGTCGTATTACCTTGTTGACCTTCGTCAAGGGTATATACGGGTGGGTTCAAATTAACCTGGACAATGACAGGTAGAACTTGACATGTGACTTATGATTTGTTGACCTTCGTCAATGTCATAAGAGCATGGGGCAAAAATCCACATCGGGAGTTTCAAAAGAACTGAAACTTGCTAGCGCTGCATACCATTTAGAGTGTGATGATTCTGGTAGGATTCCTTCAGTTTTGTCACGCAATGATATTTGGATCCCGATCCTACTGTGAGTATATGCTACTCCTCGGGAAATTTCTCACTTAACGATCAATGCTATAAACCAAGTAGGTGTCTAGAAAGGTGTTAGCGGGGCTACGCCCATAGGGAAAAGAGGTTATTTAATTAAGGAACTTCGCGAAAGCTTTGGAAAACCTCCCTCGAAGTACCGACACTAGCCTGGCTGAACGGTTAAGCAAGAATTGTACGGTGAGATTGATCCTGACTAATTCTTCCTTTTTGGTTTGAGGAGGGATTCGAGAGACAGTGGGAGCCATCCTGTTTAGAAAAATTAAAAACCAATCTAAACTTGCAAGAGCATCATACTGAGTGTCTTCTTCTCTCTCTCTTAATTGCAACGACCCAGTGACTATACCTAGGTTACATCTAGATAATAAAATGACTGAACCTGACTGTTATGACTGGCAAAGGTCTGTCCAGATGTCCATTGCCCGTGACAAGCTGGGACACCTCTTAACTAATCAAACCCCTGCCGTATCAGGACCAGTTTCCCCTGTCACGGACATTGACATCCGTATGACATCGGAAAGAGACTGTGCGAAAGCCAAGTGCCTCGTGTTAGCTTCAGTTGATGGTGCAAATCAGAGGCAGCACGAGAAGATGGACTCAGTTTCTATCTTCCTCCATAACAAAGTTTTATATGGACAGCAATCTCGTATCGCAATATATGAGACCTCGAACGAATTGCTTCAAGCGAGGTTTGTAAGTCCATGCTACCTCTCCCGGTACTTTCGGGCATGCGGAATTTGGTAAAAAACGATTTTTCTAGAGGTGGTAACATGGACTCAAAACCGGATCTTTGTTAAACATCTAACTAACAACCTAACTAGGAGTTGTTAACTACTCGGTTAGGGGGTTATACCTTTCTTTCTTGATCTCCTTCGTCTTCAAGCCTCGATGGTTGTCCGGATCGTCTTCACTCCGTCGTCTCCTTGCGCCGAAGATAGATCCACCTTGAAAGCTTCTACCTTTGGCTTCTTCTTCGATCTTTGAAGAAACTAGTTCACTTGGTTTGCTAAACCTTGTGAACTAGAGTGAGTAGAGAAGAGTGTGTTGGGATTTTCTCTATGGTTCTTGGTTCTCAACACATGAGACAAGTGAACCATAGACTAAGAGAGGGAGAGCAAGAGGAAGGAGATGAGAGCTCAAGAACAAGAGAGAGAATGAGAATGATAGAATGATAGAAGACTTTTCTCTCTTGGCTCTCATAATCCAAAACCATCATCACCAAATAGTATTCAAGTATTGTGTAAATGGTTTAAGCTACAATAGCCATATCATTTCATGCACTCATTTCTCACAAGAGAAACAAGCAAGTAAAAAGTTTTTGCCATGAAATGATAGCCATTGTCATCATGATGGTCAACTAGTCCAACCTAGTCAACCGGTCAACAAAGTCAACAAGTCAACAAAGTCAACCCCTCAACAACCATGTCACCACAATACTTAATTAATATTATTGTTAATCATATTCTCATTAGGGTTGAGCAAAAAGTCAATAGTCAACAGTCAACGGTCAACAACCCTAATGAGAATCCTCTGCCTCTGTCTCTCCGTCAACTGTGCATACACACCCGAATCCGCGTTCCGAGGAACACGAATACACACTGGATAAATCCAATCCCAAAACGTACACTAGGATCTGGCTTAAACCAAAGCCCGCTAGTGTAAACTGTCCGGACACTAAACGTGCACAAGTGCACGGATGTGACTGAATCCTGTCGCAAAACCATGCGACCTGTCGTAAAACCATACGACCTCTACTCTTTTGCCTAAAGACGAATAGCTTTCTGTGTGGGACTCTAAAGACTCGACACTACGCTGGCAGTGGGTTTAACCACAGACCGCAAGCGGCACTAGCTGTGCGTAACGGTCCCAGGTAGATGCCGACAAGAAGACTGACGAGGTGAAACCCATCTGAACTCCTACTGAGCCTGAATGTGACAATCTCCGTACAGTCCGGTCTGTTCGTCTGAAACATCGCATGGCGGGCCTAGGGGGCGGTAAACGTCAGTCCCCTAATAGCGGTACAAGTCGTGTTGGAGTGAAGCCCAAAACACCCTGAGATAACACTGGAAGCCTACCAGTATATCTCGATTGCCCTGGCCAGGGACTACTCGTGTAATGGCTCTCCTAGACACAGCGCGATGTCAACCCCCAATACCGGGAGAGACGAATCCTGTCTAACCGTCACTGCCTCCAAGTGCTTCGGGACTGCACCCAACTACCACCTGTTTGCACGACTCCTTTGAGCCGTGGTAGGGTAGTAATCAAAGTACAGTAGGAACACACTCGAGGCGAAGTGATAGTGTCAAGTCAGCGGACTAAGCTGTACTCATGTCACCTGGGAACTGATAACTGACGATAGGTATAATACCAACCGGTCAGTTCCCGACGAGTCCTGTCCAGTGTACTCGTAACCCAACGAGCACCCGCATACTATCTCCAGTACGACGTACTGATGGCTGTGGGACAGACCATCTCCCATTCTGGGATGAGAAGCGCATGCGCTAGTCTACTCCGGAGT
Organism: Agapanthus africanus; assembly: GCA_030015575.1. NCBI lineage: Eukaryota > Viridiplantae > Streptophyta > Magnoliopsida > Asparagales > Amaryllidaceae > Agapanthus > Agapanthus africanus. The sequence goes on from CM057349.1 coordinate 175,432,700, forward strand.
ATCGATGCCCTGTCTCGATAGTCCTGCGACTAGGGACCTGCATAAGGATGTGCTTATAGATTACCCAGCCCCACTAGTGTGACTGCCATCACAACGCTGGTAATCAAGCAAATATCCTAAGGGCTCCACTAATGTGCATAGGTGATATACTAAAATAAACACAAGTACACATTGAAGTAGAAACAAACCAAGTAGCATACTACTATTTTGAGTAAGATTGTATATACAAAATGAATATCCCAAGCTTCCATTAAGTAATATACAAACTAGTATGATACAGTAATGGCCTCTAGGGCATATACACTAACAATCTCCCACTTGCACTATGGCCATGTACTGGCGTATCGAAGACCTATCATCTCGATCAGCCGCTCGAACTGAGTCTGGGGCAAGGCCTTGGTGAATGGATCTGCAGTGTTATCTTCTGAAGCAACCCTCCGAACCTCGATCTCCTGGCGATCCACGATCTTCCTGATCAGGTGATACCGCCTCAAGATGTGTCTGGATCTCTGATGGGACCTGGGTTCCTTCGCTAAAGCTATAGCCCCGTTGTTGTCGCAATACAGAGGTATTGGATCAACAATGGACGGAACCACCTGAAGTTCTTTCAAGAACTTCCGCATCCAGACAGCTTCTTTTGCGGCATCAGATGCAGCGATGTATTCCGCTTCCATCGTCGAGTCTGCAACGGTTTCCTGTTTGGAACTCTTCCAACACACCGCCCCTCCATTAAGGGTAAAGACAAAACCCGACATGGACTTGGAATCATCCTTGTCACTCTGGAAGCTGGAGTCAGCAAAGGCCTCGATCTGGAGGTCTTTTCCGCCATACACCAAGAACATCTCCTTAGTCCTTCTCAGGTACTTGAGAATGTTCTTTACTGCTATCCAGTGTTTCTCCCCAGGGTTTGACTGATACCGACTTACCACACTCAGTGCATAAGCTACATCCGGTCTGGTACACAACATCGCATACAATATAGAGTCTACCGCAGAAGCGTAGGGTATAATAGACATGCGATCCCTCTCCAAATCAGTCTTGGGAGACATCTCTTTAGAGAGGGTGATCCCGTGACAAGCCGGTAGGTTACCGCGCTTGGAATCTTCCATACTGAATCTTTTCAGTATAGTGTCGATGTACCTGGACTGTGAAAGTCCTAATATCCTCTTGGATCTATCACGATGGATCCGGATCCCCAGGATGTATGAGGCATCACCCAGGTCTTTCATGGAGAACCTGTTTTACAAGAACCCCTTGACAGATTGTAGCATAGGAATGTCATTTCCTATTAAGAGAATGTTATCCACGTATAAAACGAGGAATACTACAGTTCTCGCTACAAATCTACTATAGCTGCATGGTTCATCTGGATTTTTGATAAAGCCAAATTCCTTGACCGTCTCATCAAAACAGATGTTCCAACTCCGCGATGCCTGCTTTAGTCCGTAGATGGACTTAAGCAACTTGCACACCTTTCCGCTGCTCCCAATCTGAATGAAACCCTCTGGCTGGTCCATATAGACACACTCCTCTAAATTTCCATTTAGAAAAGCGGTCTTTACGTCCATCTGCCAGATCTCATAATCGTGGAAGGCAGCAATGGCAAGAAGGATCCGAATGGATTTCAGCATAGCCACTGGAGAAAAGGTTTCGTCATAGTCCAAACCAGGTCTTTGACGAAACCCTTTGCAACAAGTCTAGCTTTATAGGTCTCAACCTGTCCATCTACACCAATCTTCCTTTTGAAGATCCACTTGCATCCTACGGGTTTTACCCCGTATGGAGCAATGTGCAACGTCCATACCTTATTGGTGTACATGGACTCCATTTTGGTCCGCATTGCATCCAGCCATTTTACGGAGTTGACGCTCTGAACGGCCTGCTGGAAGCTAGTAGGCTCATCATAATCTATGATGCAATCCTCTCTATCCCCGTCTATGAGAAAACCGCAGTATCTCTCGGGCGGATGAGACTGCCTACTACTCCTGCGGAGCGGCGTAGGAATGTCCTGTTCTTTTGGACCCTCTGGTTCCCCTAAGCTTTCAGTAATAGTCTGTGGTTCTGGAATTTCTTCCAGTTCTACTGCGCTCCCACTAATTTCCTTTTCCAAGAACTGGTGTTCTAGAAAGTGGGCATTACGAGAAACAAGGACTTTTTGTTCCTCTGCGTGGTAGAAAAGATACCCCCTGGTGTTCTTTGGGTATCCCACAAACTTGCACAGTACTGAGCGTGCCTCGAGTTTGTCCGCATGCTGCTTTTTGACAAAAGCTGGACATCCCCAGATCTTCAGATATTGAAGATAGGGTTTCTTCCCACTCCATAACTCATATGGTGTGGTAGGCACAGTTTTAGTGGGAACTCGGTTCAAAAGGTATGCAGCTGATTCTAGCGCATACCCCCAGAATGATCGCGGTAACTCAGTGTTACTCATCATGGACCGAACCATATCCAATAGGGTTCGGTTCCGTCTCTCCGATACACCGTTATGTTGTGGAGTGTATGGAGGAGTAACCTGAGAGAGAATTCCGTTCTCTTTTAAATAGTCCAGGAACTCGGCACTCAAGTATTCACCACCTCGATCCGATCTTAGAATCTTGATACTTTTGCCGGTTTGTTTTTCTACTTCATTCTTATATTCCTGGAATTTTCCAAAGGCTTCGGACTTATGTTTCATTAAGAAGACATAACCGTACCTTGAAAAGTCATCCGTAAAAGTAATGAAGTAAGAATAACCGCTTCGCGCATGTGTAGACATTGGACCGCACACGTCGCTGTGTACGAGTCCCAAGAGCTCGCTCGCCCTTACTCCGTGTCCAGTGAACGGAGTCTTTGTCATCTTTCCTTTAAGACAGGATTGACAAGTGGCATACGATTGATATTCGAACGGATTCAAATATCCTTCTGTATGTAACTTCGTCAACCTTCTCTCATTGATGTGACCTAGTCTACAATGCCATAAGAAAGTCTGATTTATTTCCGGAGACATTCTTTTGTGTGTATTCTGGACATTGAAAATCTGTGGTTGGTTTAATACGTATATACCATTGCTCAATTTACCTGACCCAATCAAAACTTGATTAAGGTGAATGTTTACAACATTACTTACAAACGCAAATTCATAACCTTCTTTAGAAACTAAAGATACAGAAATGATATTACACGTTGCGTTGGGTACAAAAAAGCAATTACGCAAAACCAAAACATGTCCATCTGACATTCCCAGGTGATAGTCCCCCACGGCCTTAGCATCCATGCTAGCTCCGTTTGCAACTCTGAGGGTCATGTCACCTGCCTTCAAAACCCTACGGTTTCTCAACGCCTGCAAAGAATTACAGATATGAGATCTTGATCCGGTATCCAATACCAAGGAAGTAGAGTTTATTGAAAGACAGTTTTCAATAACATACACACCTGAAGCTGAAGCCGCAACCTGCTTCAATTCCTGTGTCCTGGCTTTCCAAGCCCTGCAATCATTCTTCCAGTGTCCTTTCTTATGACAATAGAAGCATTCTTCTTTATCCACAAGCTGCCCCACTTTCTTTGTTGCTTTTGCTTTTCCCTTCGTATCCACTTTACTAACACCGCCCCTTGGTTTGGCGGGGGCTTTCTTCTTCTTTCCCCTGGCTTTCGCCTTGGACCTAGAAGAGGAAGATCCTCCTACAAACAAAGTGGATGTTTCCCTACCTTTCTGTAGGGTGCCCTCTGCACTCCTCAGCATGTTGAGGAGTTCTGAAAGTTCAACTTCTTTTTCTTGTAAGTTGAAGTTCAGTGTAAACTGGGCGTAAGTGGAAGGAAGGGACAGGAGAATCAAGTCAGTATAGAGCTCATTCTCCAACGTAGTCCCAAGTTCCGCGAGCTCCTCAATGAAGCCAATCATCATAAGCACGTGTTCCGCTACCGATGATCCGACGGCTAACCTTGCCGAAAATAACTTCTTCAACACTTCGTATCTTGCGATACGAGACTGCTCTCCATACAGTTCTTTTGTATGGAGAAATATGGATTCAAGGTCCATATTCTCGTGCCTCCTCTGATGTTCGTTGTCCATAGAGGCAAGTACGAGGCACTTGGCCTTCGCGCTATCAATCTCCCAAGTCTTATGGATTTCCTTATCCGCGCCGCTGGAGGTGGGACTTGGGACAGGGGGAGCTTTGGTGGTAAGGAGATACCCCAGCTTGTCGTAAGTGATTGCCATCTTGACATTCCTGAGCCAATCTTTGTAGTTTGGCCCTGTCAGTATGTTTTTATCTAGGAGTAACTTAAGTCCAGTCATGTCGATTGGTCGCTGCAATTAGGAGAGAGAAGAAACACTCAGCTTGATGCTCTTGCAAGTTTAGAATGGTTTTTAATTTGTCTAAACAGGATGGCTCCCACTGTTTCTCGAATCCCTCCTCAAACCAAAAAGGAAGAATTAGTCAGGATCAATCTCACCGTACAATACTTGCTTAACCGTTCGGCCAGGCTGGTGTCGGTACTTCGAGGGAGGTTTTCCAACGCTTTCGCGAAGTTCCTTAATTAAATAACCTCTTTTCCCTGGGGGCGTAGCCCCGCTAACACCTTTCTAGACACCTACTTGGTTTGTAGCATTGATCGTTAAGTGAGAAAATTCCCGAGGAGTAGCATATACTCACAGTAGGATCGGGATCCAAATATCATCGCGTGACGAAACTGAAGGAATCCTACCAGAATCATCACACTCCAAATGGTATACAGCACTAGCAAGTTTCAGTTCTTTTGAAACTCCCGATGTGGATTTTTGCCCCATGCTCTTATGACCTTAGCGTGAGGTCAAAATGTCATAAGTCACATGTCAAGTTCTTCCCATCATTATCCAGGTTAATTTGAACCCACCCGTACATACCCTTGACGTAGGCCAAAATGGCAGTACGACTGTCTCAAACCAACGCATTCTATCTATGCAACAGATAAATATCCGGCAGCTACCAATCACTATGCCTTGGCGTGAGGTCAAAATACATAGCTTGAATACTACCGAATATTTAACTGAAATGATGGAGGGCTACGGATGGTTTTGGCAAAACCGTGAACGTAGTGAACTTGATATAGTCGATGGAACGAGATAGCTTTTAAAAGGAGTGGCTCAAACTCCGCATTTTAAAAGTTGATTTTGAAAAGAACCGAGTGGTTGTTCGAAAGTGTTCCAACGACTTTAACTTGGTTTATTTTCTTGCATTAGTTCTTTTAATGCGTGATATTCTTGCATTTGTTCTTTTAATGCGTCCTATCATTTAATCCTACCATTGCAGAAAACAACCAAAATATGACGTACGCTTATGCCATTCGCATTCGCCACAGGGCCCCGTCATTACCCGTTAGGTTACTTAACTAACGACAGAGCGGGGGCTGGGCTAGCGCGGCTGTAAAACATAAGCAACGCCTAAATAGTATCATATATAGATATACTGCAATGATAGCCATTTCAGATCACAGATGAATACATTGGATATACTAGGAATCCGCAATTCGTACGAGCCTGTAACGAAAAACAGATTACACGGTCGCGGTGAATAGCCAATACCCCACCCAAGACCCCTACGTTTGCGGCAAACTACCCGTCAAGTACCCGAAGCGAAGCAACCTCCCTCAACTCCGTGAGTAGGCCACTCGGCACTTCGGCATACCCGGTAGTTTGTGCACCCCCTCCATGGGTCTATCCTAGGAGCAAAAACAGTAAAAAGAAATTATACAATGACGGCTACAACCCCGACCCGGTTGTGCGGCCATACAAATAATTATTACAACAATTTACAAATTTACATGAATTGAAAGAAAAGAAAACTCTCGTCTCACAACCCCCGGCTATTCACCAGCGACAATCCAATGAATTCATATACACATTCCAATAACATTACAGATCACAGATTTGTATAACCCCTACTAATCGACATATAGCGATTAGCAGACGTTCAATACAAATATCACATCACAGAAAAACCCGTCAGCTTAAGTCTTTTAGAAGTTCGATCAAAAATACGGATTTATAGGCCCCAAATACAAAATTTTCGTTCTGGAAAATCTGGGCAGAAAATACATATTCCAAAAATCCCAAAACAACCCCAGAAATAAACTGCACCAAATTTGGACCTCAGCCGAGTCAACTCGGCCGCGGAACCGCGGCGGGAGCTTGCTCCCGCCGCGTTTCCGCCGCTCTTTGAATGGTTCGTGGGACCAAATTTGGTGGTTATTCAAACAAAAGCCTGAGCCGATTTTTAAGATGAAAATTATCAACTTTTGAACAGAATAAAAATCGGCAGAAACTTGACAACTCGGGTTCGTTTCGTGACTTTTTCTTTGATCGATCTTCTAGTTACTTTTCTAACATGTTAGATAGAGTTTAAATAGGCTCTGATACCACTGTAAGTCCATGCTACTTCTCTCGGTACTTTCGGACATGCGGAATTTGGTAAAAAACGATTTTTCTAAAGGTGGTAACATGGACTCAAAACCGGATCTTTGTTAAACATCTAACTAACAACCTAAGTAGGAGTTGTTAACTACTCGGTTAGGGGGTTATACCTTTCTTTCTTGATCTCCTTCGTCTTCAAGCCTCGATGGTTGTCCGGATCGTCTTCACTCCGTCGTCTCCTTGCGCCGAAGATAGATCCACCTTGAAAGCTTCTACCTTTGGCTTCTTCTTCGATCTTTGAAGAAACTAGTTCACTTGGTTTGCTAAACCTTGTGAACTAGAGTGAGTAGAGAAGAGTGTGTTGGGATTTTCTTTATGGTTCTTGGTTCTCAACACATGAGACAAGTGAACCATAGACTAAGAGAGGGAGAGCAAGAGGAAGGAGATGAGAGCTCAAGAACAAGAGAGAGAATGAGAATGATAGAATGATAGAAGACTTTTCTCTCTTGGCTCTCATAATCCAAAACCATCATCACCAAATAGTAATCAAGTATTGTGTAAATGGTTTAAGCTACAATAGCCATATCATTTCACGCACTCATTTCTCACAAGAGAAACAAGCAAGTAAAAAGTCTTTGCCATGAAATGATAGCCATTGTCATCATGATGGTCAACTAGTCTAACCTAGTCAACCGGTCAACAAAGTCAACAAGTCAACAAAGTCAACCCCTCAACAACCATGTCACCACAATACATAATTAATATTATTGTTAATCATATTCTCATTAGGGTTGAGCAAAAAGTCAATAGTCAACAGTCAACGGTCAACAACCCTAATGAGAATCCTCTGCCTCTGTCTCTCCGTCAACTGTGCATACACATCCGCATCCGCGTTCCGAGGAACACGAATACACACTGGATAAATCAAATCCCAAAACGTACACTAGGATCTGGCTTAAACCCAAGCCCGCTAGTGTAAACTGTCCGGACACTAAACGTGCACAAGTGCACGGATGTGACTGAACCCTGTCGCAAAACCATGTGACCTGTCGCAAAACTATGCGACCTCTACTCTTTTGCCTAAAGGCGAATAGCTTTCTGTGTGGGACTCTAAAGACACGACACTACGCTGGCAGAGGGTTTAACCACAGACCGCAAGCGGCACTAGCTGTGCGTAACGGCCCCCAGGTAGATGCCGATAAGAAGACGGACGAGGTAAAACCCATCTGAACTCCTACTGAGCCTGAATGTGACAATCTCCGTACAGTCTGGTCTGTTCGTCTGATACTCATGTCACCTGGGAACTGATAACAGACGATAGGTATAATACCAACCGATCAGTTCCCGACGAGTCCTGTCCAATGTACTCGTAACTTAACGAGCACCCGCATACTATCTCAAGTACGGCGTACTGACGGCTGTGGGACAGACCGTCTCCCATACTGGGATGAGAAGCGCATACGCTAGTCTACTCCGGAGTATCGATGCCCTGTCTCGATAGTCCTGCGACTAGGGACCTGCATAAGGATGTGCTTATGGATTACCCAGCCCCCACGAGTGTGACTGCCATCACAACGCTGGTAATCAAGCAAAGATCCTAAGGGCTCCACTAATGTGTATAGGTGATATACTAAAATAAACGCATGTACACATTAAAGCAGAAACAAACCAAGTAGCATAATACCATTTTGAGCAAGATTGTATATACAACTGTGAATATCCCAAGCTTCCATTAAGTAATATACAATCTAGTATGATAAAGTAATTGCCTCTAGGGAATATACACCAACAAGGTTGGCTATCGGGTCATCTGTAGGGGGCAACGTCCTTACAGAGACCAGCTCTTTTGAGCTCACGGACCAGAAGACCACGTTGAAGAACAAGTCAAGTACTGACTTGATTCTACAGTCCCTGCTCCTTGCTTATACCCTGAAGGAAACCAGGGAAGAAGAAGGAAAAGGAAGGGCAAAAGTTTCGGGACTGGATATAGTTAAAGAGGGACGTTCCTATTGTAACGGGAATGAACATTGGCAGAAGGATTGCAGAGCTTGCAAAGCCAGTAGCCAGAATTCGAAGCATGTTGTGGCTTCGGCTTCGAGTGTGTTTGTAATAGAGAACTGTATATCAGTTAACCCTACTTCCTGGGTATTGGATACCGGATCAGGAACTCATATCTGTAATTCGTTACAGGCTCTGAGAAACCGTAGGGTTATTAGGAAAGGTGATATGACTCTCAGGGTTGCTAACGGAATGAGCATGGATGCTGAATCCATAAGGGAACATCATTTTGGACTGACAACTGGGCAGATATTGATTTTGCGTAACTGTTTGTATGTACCAGGTGCGACTTGTAATATCATATCTGTATCCTTACTTTCTAAGGAAGGATATGAATTTACTTTTGTAAGCGATGTAGTACACATCCACCTAAATCAAGTTCTGATTGGGTCAGGTACATTACAAAACGGAATATACGTGTTAAATCAAGCTCAGGTTTTCAGTGTCCAGAACACACTTAAAAGAAAGTCTCCGGAAACAAATCAGGCTTTCTTATGGCATTGTAGTCTGGGTCACATTAATGAGACACGATTAACTAAGTTACATAAAGAAGGATACTTGAATTCGTTCGAGTATCAGTCTTATGCCACTTGTGAATCTTGTCTCATGGGAAAGATGACAAAGACTCCGTTCACTGGACACGGAGTAAGAGCGAGCGAGCTCTTGGGACTCATACACAGTAATGTGTGTGGTCCAATGTCTACACATGCGTGAAGTGGTTATTCATACTTCATTATTTTCACAGATGATTTTTCTAGGTATGGACACGTCTTCTTAATGAAGCACAAATCCGAGGCCTTTGAGAAATTTCGAGAATACAAGAATGAAGTTGAAAAACAAACAGGCAAAAGTATAAAGACACTGAGATCTGATCGAGGTGGTGAATACTTGAGTGCCGAGTTTCTGGACTACTTAAAAGAGAATGGAATTCTCTCTCAGCGTACTCCTCCATACACACCATAACACAACGGTGTATCTGAAAGACGGAATCGAACCCTATTGAATATGGTTCGTTCCATGATGAGTAAGGCTGAGTTACCGCAATCTTTCTGGGGTTATGCACTTGAAACAGCTGCATATCTCTTGAGCAAGGCTCCAACCAAGACTGTGCCTACCACCCCATATCAGATGTGGAGTGGGAAGAAACCCTGTCTTAAGTATCTTAAAACATGGGGATGTCCATCTTTTGTAAAAAAGCAGCATGCGGACAAGCTCGAGGCACGCTCAGTACTGTGTAAGTTTGTGGGATACCCAAAGAACTCCAGGGGGTATTTTTTCTATTCCGCAGAGAAACAAAAACTTTTTGTTTCTCAGCATGCCCACTTCTTGGAAACTGAATTTTTGGAAAATCAGATAAGTGGGAGCGCAATAGAACTAGAAGAAATTCTAGAACCACAAGCTATTACTGAAAGCTTAGAAGAACCAGAAGTTTCAGGAGAACCGGACATTCCTGCGCCACTCCGCAGGAGTAGTAGGCAGTCTCATCCGCCCGAGAGATACTACGGTTTTCTCATAGACGGGGATATAGAGGATTACGTCATAGATTATGATGAGCCTACTAACTTCCAGCAAGCCATTCAGAGCGGTGACTCAGTAAAATGGCTGGATGCAATGCGGGCCGAGATGGAGTCCATTTACACCAACAAAGTTTGGACTTTGGACTTTGCATCAGAAGGGGTAAAACCCGTAGGCTGCAAATGGATCTTCAGAAAGAAAATTGGTGTAGATGGGCAGGTTGAAACCTATAAAGCTAGGCTTGTTGCAAAGGGTTTTCGTCAAAGTCCTGGTTTGGACTATGACGAGACCTTTTCTCCTGTAGCTATGCTCAAATCCATCCGGATCCTTCTTGCCATTGCTGCCTTCCACGATTATGAGATCTGGCAGATGGACGTAAAGACGGCTTTCCTAAATGGAAATTTGGAAGAGTGCGTCTATATGGATCAGCCAGAAGGATTCATTCAGAGTGGGAGCAGCGGTAAAGTGTGCAAGTTGCTCAAGTCCATCTATGGCCTCAAGCAGGCATCGTGGGGTTGGAACATCTGCTTTGATGATACTGTCAAAGAATTCGACTTTGTCAAAAACCCAGATGAACCATGCATTTACAGTAAGATTGTAGGGAGAAATGTGGTATTCCTCGTCTTGTACGTTGATGACATTCTCCTAATAGGAAATGATATTCCTATGCTACAGTCAGTCAAAGGATTCTTGTCACAGAGGTTCACCATGAAGAACCTGGGCGATGCCAACTACATTCTGGGGATCCAGATCTATCGTGATAGATCTAAAAGGATGTTGGGACTTTCACAGTCAAGGTACATCGACACCATACTGAAACGATTCAGTATGGAAGATTCCAAGCGCGGTAATCTACCGGCTTGTCACGGAATCACCCTCTCCAAAGAGATGTCTCCCAAGACTGATTTGGAAAGGGCTCGCATGTCATCAATACCATACGCATCTGCGGTAGGCTCTATTATATATGCGATGTTGTGTACCAGACCAGATGTAGCATACGCATTGAGCGTTGTAGGCCGGTATCAGTCGAACCCAGGGGAGAAACACTGGATAGCAGTAAAGAACATTCTCAAGTACCTGAGAAGGACTAAGGAGATGTTCTTGGTGTATGGCGGAAAAGACCTCCAGATCGAGGCCTTTGCTGACTCCAGCTTCCAGAGTGACAAGGATGACTCCAAGTCCATGTCGGGTTATGTCTATACCCTCAATGGAGGGGCGGTTTACTGGAAGAGCTCCAAGCGGGAAACCGTTGCTGACTCAACTATGGAAGCGGAGTACATAACTGCTTGCGATGCCGCAAAGGAAGCTGTCTGAATGAAGAAGTTCCTCACGGAGCTTCAGGTGGTTCCTACCAGTGTTGATCCAATACCGCTGTATTACGACAACAACGGCGCTATAGCTTTAGCGAAGGAACCCAGGTCCCATCAGAAGTCCAGGCACATTTTGAGGCGGTACCACCTGATCAGGGAGATCGTAGATCGCCGGGAGATCGAGGTGAAGAGAGTAAATACGGAAGATAACACTGCTGATCCACTCACAAAGGCCTTACCCCAGACTCAGTTCGAGCGGCTGATCGAGATGATAGGTCTTCGATGCGCTAGTACATGGCCTTAGTGCAAGTGGGAGATTGTTAGTGTATATGCCCTAGAGGCCATTACTTTATCATACTAGATTGTATATTACTTAATAGAAGCTTGGGATATTCACAGTTGTATATACAATCTTGCTCAAAATGGTATTATGCTACTTGGTTTGTTTCTGCTTTAATGTGTACATGCGTTTATTTTAGTATATCACCTATACACATTAGTGGAGCCCTTAGGATCTTTGCTTGATTACCAGCGTTGTGATGGCAGTCACACTCGTGGGGGCTGGGTAATCCATAAGCACATCCTTATGCAGGTCCCTAGTCGCAGGACTATCGAGACAGGGCATCGATACTCCGGAGTAGACTAGCGTATGCGCTTCTCATCCCAGTATGGGAGACGGTCTGTCCCACAGCCGTCAGTACGCCGTACTTGAGATAGTATGCGGGTGCTCGTTAGGTTACGAGTACATTGGACAGGACTCGTCGGGAACTGATTGGTTGGTATTATACCTATCGTCTGTTATCAGTTCCCAGGTGACATGAGTATAGCTTAGTCCGCTGACTTGACACAGTCACTTCGCCTCGAGTGCGTTCCCACTGTACTTTGATTACTACCTTACCACGGCTCAAAGGAGTCGTGCAAACAGGTAGTAGTTGGGTGCAGTCCCGAAGCACTTGGAGGCAGTGACGGTTAGACAGGATTCGTCTCTCCCGGTATTGGGGGTTGATATCGCGCTGTGTCTAGGAGAGCCATTACACGAGTAGTCCCTGGCCGGGGCAAGCGAGATATACTGGTAGGTTTCCAGTGTTATCTCAGGGTGTTCTGGGCTACACTCCGACACGACTTGTACCGCTATTAGGGGACTGACGTTCACCACCCCCTAGGCCCGCCATGCGATGTATCAGACGAACAGACCAGACTGTACGGAGATTGTCACATTCAGGCTCAGTAGGAGTTCAGATGGGTTTCACCTCGTTCGTCTTCTTATCAGCATCTACCTGGGGGCCGTTACGCACAGCTAGTGCCGCTTGCGGTCTGTGGTTAAACCCTCTGCCAGCGTAGTGTCGATTCTTTAGAGTCCCACACAGAAAGCTATTCGCCTTTAGGCAAAAAAGTAGAGGTCGCATGGTTTTGCGACAGGGTTCGGTCATATCCGCGCACTCGTGCGCGTTTAGTGACCGGGCAGTTTTTACTAGCGGGCTTTGGTTTAAGCCAGATCCTAGTATACGTTTTGGGAATGGTTTTATCTCGTTTGTATTCTTGTTCCTCGGAACGCGGATGCGGGTGTGTATGCACAGTTGACAGAGAGACTGAGGCAGAGTATTCTCATTGGGGTTGTTGACTGTTGACTGTTGACAGTTGACTGTTGACCATTGACTTTTGCTTAACCCTAATGAGAATAAGATATATGATTAGCAATAATATAAATTAAGTATTATAGTGACATGGTTATTGAGGGGTTGACTTTGTTGACTTGTTGACTTAGTTGACCGGTTCACTAGGTTGGACTAGTTGACCATCATCATTACAATGGTTGTCATTTTCATGCAAAGAATTTTGCTTGCTTGTTGTAGTTTGCAAAATGAGTGCATGAAATGATATTGCCTTTTGTGAAATGATAACCATCACATAATACTTTATTATCATTATGGCTCATGATGCTTTTGGATTATGAGAGGGGGTATGAGAAAAGTGAGGCTCATTCTTTCTTGAGCTTTCTCTCTCTTGAGCTCTCTCTTCTCAAGCTCTCCCTCTTCCTCTTGCTCTCTCTAGCTCAAGGCAAACCATTCTCATGTGTTGAGACTCATTGCCTTAGAGATAAAAAGACACCAAAACATTCCTCTACTCATCCTAGTTCACAAGGCCTAGCAAGCCAAGTGATCTAGTTTCTTCAAAGTTCGAAGAAGAAGCCAAAGGTAGAAGCTTTCGGGTGGATCCATCTTCGGCGCAAGGAGACGACGAGATGAGGCTGATCCGATCCCCGGGAGGAGTTGAAGACGAAGGAGTTCAAGAAAGGTATAGCCCCCTAACCAAGTAGGTAAACTCTTGTTAGGTTGTTAGTTAGTCGTTTAACAAAGATACGTATTATGAGTCCATGTTACCACCCTCTTGAAAATCGTTTTTCACCACTTCCGCAACCCCGTAAGTACCGGGGAAGGGTAGCATGGACTTACAGCTCCCACGTATATGATCGTCATCATACTGCTGGCCGTCAAGTAAGAATCCTAAGGGCTCTACCAGCGTGCAATAGTGATCTGTAATGTCACCTAAAGCAGTACACGATGATAAAGATAAACCAGATAGCATACTATCATCTTGAGTAAGACTGTCCTTCTGGAATAGTCCTCCCTCAATCATTGCAATCACGTGCCTGTGATCCAATAATTAACTCTGAGGGCACTATATCCAACAATCTCCAACTTGCACTCAAGGCTAATTATTGCGATGTCGCATACTCACAGCCCGTGTGATACCGAACACCCAACTCCTCTAGTAATCAGTCTCAAAAAAACCGTTTGTGAAACTATTGCGTTCGAGGAATAGCCTCAGTGAGTGGATCCTCCCTAATGTTTCTTTCTATGTCTCTCTTTATCTCAAGTTCGCGGAGAAAGCCAACTCCCGAAATGAGCAATACCTGCCTTAGAATATGTCTGGATATCTGATGGGACCTAGCTCATAAACGAACTTCAAATCCAAAATTCTTAGACTGTATCGTCGACTGAACTTAATCAATATCCTGCTCCATGCCTCCCTCAGTATCCGCTTGGACCACCTGTCCAAAATACTGCCCCTCGTCAGAGTGAAAACTATAACTCTGACAGCCACTCTGTCATCGAGGTCACCATGGAAGCCTGGAATGATAACTGTCTCCCGAAGGAGGTTGTCGTTATCATATTCCTAGAACATCCACTTATGTTCTAAAACTGTTTCCGAATGTCTCTTCAGGATAGGATTAATAACAACTTACTGCATCTCGTGCAAAAACAATATTTGGTGTGGTACTTGACATCTCATGATTGACTCAATTGCCTAAGCAAGTGATCTGCCAATCATGCACATCCCTCTCCCCTTTAGTCTGTAAGACACCTTTAGAGAGGGTGACTCCATCACCTGCAGGTATACTACTGTGCCAGGAGTCGTCCATTCTAAAACACATGTAGAATGCTGTCTCAGTACCCAGATTGGGAAACCACCCAAATCTAGATCTAAAACCATAGATCTGGTAACTAGAATATCTTGATATAATATCCATATCCTATGTGGAGAAACCACAGTCTGACAACCAAAGTATAACCGATTGTAGTATAGGAATTTCACTTCCTACTCTGTGTATGTCATCCAAATACCAGGACATCACACCCTACTACCTTCTTAACAGATCCATCCCCTATTCTGATGAAGTCAAACCTATGACTGTCACATCAGAAATAGATGATCTATCTCTGCTATAGTCTATAAATAGACATAAGCTACTTATCCACTATGCTTCCGCAGCTCCCACTGACTACGACAACCCTCTGGCAGAGTCATATACACATGCACTTCTAAAGCTAGTTTAGAACGACGCTATACTCATCCTCCTGCTGGGTCTCACAGTCTGGAACAACAGCAATGGCAAGTCCGGGTAAACAAGAACCTCCCTGTCACCATCCTTGAGGCTACCGAAGTACCTCTCGGGTGCCTGAGGTTACCCACTATATCTGCGGAGTGGCCAATAGAATGTCAATCTAGATTGAATCTTTAGGTTCTTATCAAATTTTCAGTAATCGTTTGCGGTTCTGGAATCACTTCCAGTTCTACCATACTCCCACTACTGTTTTCTGAAAAGATCCATTTTTATTAAAACTGTGGCGAGTCAAGAACAATATCACTATTGATCTTCCAGATGGTAGAAAGTTAACCCTCATCATAGCCCGGGTCAACCCACAAACAGCCATTACAGAAACGTGCCTTGAGTTATCCAGAGTCTGGTTTTAAGCATAAGCTGGACAACTCCTCGTACCTTAACAATGTTAAGATACGAACTATTCTATATCCAATATAGAAACAGAGGCACTGATTTAATTGGAACCAGATTGAAATCATGCAGCTGTCTCCAGTACTTGTCAACTA
Organism: Agapanthus africanus; assembly: GCA_030015575.1. Classification (NCBI taxonomy): domain Eukaryota; kingdom Viridiplantae; phylum Streptophyta; class Magnoliopsida; order Asparagales; family Amaryllidaceae; genus Agapanthus; species Agapanthus africanus. Next base: position 175,448,342 of record CM057349.1, read on the forward strand.
AATGGAGAGAGGTCGATCAGCATTACTCAACTTAGGAATACATCCAGATATGAGTAACCTGAAAGAGAAGCAATTTCTCTTAAAAACCATTACTATCAACTGAATACCATACACAAGTATCTAAATCTTCGATCACCTTGAAGAATTCCGATACTTGCAACACCTGGTTCTCTAGTTTATTCATATACCTATAACTTCTCAAAATTTGGACCTTGCATTTCTACGAAACACATGTCTAAAAACTAGAGAAGTCATAAGTAAACAGAATATAGTACGAGTACCAACCCCTCTGTCCTAATGGACACTGGACGACATACAATACTCTGTATAAGTCCCCTGAGTCTAATGACTCATTCGCTGTGTGTCGTAGGTTGAAAACTGTACCTATAGTTAAGAAGAATTATACCGCTGTTTAATGCTCCTTACCTAACCATCCACCGATATAGGTAAATGTCATAGACATAATTTCAAAAAGTTATATCTCACTCTATAAAAATAGACATACAGATATATCAATTTGAAATTGGTGCATAACAACGGATATTCAAAACCAAATATTTGCCGTCCGGCAAACAGCCCAGGCGATTTCCTCAAATATCACCAATTACAACGAATCCAGATATAATGAGGATGATCACGAAATTCCCAATAACTTACTCCCACTCATCATCTGTAAAACCATACAGATGTGAGAATCATACCTGGTAAATACATACCATGGAGCAAGTGTCTAATTGGGAAATAAGTTTTCCTTTTAACAATACACAGTGAAACTGAAACATGTAAATATTTTGAAGGGGTATCCTGGTATTCCTTGTAATGCCTCTTCCATTATCAGATTCACAATTGTAACCGTATATTTCTTTGCCATCTCTCCAAATCCCATTATATGTCTTTAGTCATTACCTTCTGTACACTCCTTTAGGCTAAATGGTTTTCTTCCTTCCCTACCGTTCGGCACCAGCCTATGGTTTGGAAGAAGACTATCCATTAAGCGTAATAGGTGTACTGTCCTAATCCTATGAGCACTCGCAACGCGAGAGAAGGTAAGGATAAAAGACAACTGAATAAACCTCATTCCTATTTCTCCTGAACCAGAATCCATCCCCGAACAGGAACAAGTTCCTTTGAGTTCGTATATGACCATACGATGGAGTATCCAATAAATTACGGATCTTCGTAGTGATACGGAGTGTTCTGGAGAAATACAAAGGTGATTTAGGATTGGCGAAGAAATACTTGGTTTGGTCGTGAATAGCAGTCGCAATTTACTTTGCCATCTTACTAATCCCTTGATATGTCTTTACTTAATACCGTCTGTACACCTTTTAGGCTAAATGGTTTTCTTCATTCCCTACCGGCTGGCACCTGCCTATGGTTTGGAAGAAGACTATCCAATAAGCGTAATAGGTGTACTGTCCTAATCCAAGGAGCACTCGCAACCTGAGAGAAGGTAAAAGGAAAAGACAACTGAAAAGTCCTATTCGTTTTCTCCAAAAAGGGAAACCATCCTCGAATAAATTCCTTCGAGTTCGTATATAACCATACGATGGTTTTATCCAATGGAAGTGGACGTTCGTAGTAATACGGGGTGTTCTGGAGAAAAGGGTAAAAGTATGAGTGGCAATGAGGTATGCAACTTTGACAATCTAAAAGCCAGTGTTATAAGAAGGTTCGGTCAACTTGGTAACTGAGTCATAGTCTAGGGTCGGGTTATGGTCGCAGCCAAAGAGAGAGAGAAAAGAAACACTCAGCGTGCACTCTAACCTTGATCAGAATGGTTATTACTTTATCTAATCACGAAACCTCCCACTGTAACCTCAAATTCTCCTCCAAACCTGAAAGTAGAATTAGTCGGGATCACCCGAGGAGTAAACCAACTCATCAGTGGGAATCGGGATCCAACTATCATCGCATGATAACATGATGGAACCCACTCACGTTATCACACTCCAGAAGGTATGCGCATATCTGGCAAGTTTCAGTTTCTTTAGAAACTCCTGATGTGATTTTTACCCCATGCTCTTATGACCTTGACGAAGGCCAACATATCATAAGTCACATGTCAAGTTCTACCCGTCATTATCCAGCTTATTTTGAACCCACCTGTACATACCCTTGACGAAGGCCAAAATAGTAGTACGACTGTCCTAAACCAATGCATCTATTTATGCTGCAGAAAAGTAACAAATAGCTACCATACACTATGCCTTGACGATGGCCAACATACGTAGCATGAATACTAAGTGCTACCTTTCTGAAATGACGGAGGGCTACGAATGGTTTTTGGCGAAAAACCTTTAACGTAATGAACTTGATATCGTTGAAGGAACCGGATAGCTTTTTATAAAAATATAGTGGCGAAAACCTTTGCTAAAGAGGTCACTCCCGGTGAAGGGATCTCGGCTCTTTCCCTGAAGAATGAGGTGCAGGATATTCCAACTGAATACCACGATGCAAAGCAAAAAGTAATCGGCTATAGTGAAGTTATCACCCTGACGCAAAGTTTTGTCCAAGGGGTCACACCCGGTGAAGAGATCTCGGCCCTTGCCTCGTCGACTGAGGTGTAGGATATTCCAACTGAATACAACCGTGCAAAACAAAAGAGAACGTCCTTGCAATAACAGCTTTTTGAAAAATGTTCCAACAACATCACAATAGGTTTGTTTAGCTTGCATTTATCCGAATCAACACAGTCCCATCAATTGATCACACCACAAAAGAACGAAAATAATGATGTACGTATATGTCATCCGCATTTGCTACTGGGTCCCGTCATCACCCGTTAGGTTACTTAACTAACAACAGAGCGGGGACTGGACTAGCGCGGATGCAAAACATATACAACATCTACTAGTATATATATCAATATATAATAATCGCTCAAGGTGTGATAAAATGCAACATCACAGAAATGTAATAAGTATCACAGAACAATACAGATATCTGGGATCCCCGGGTTTCATAGAGCCGCTACTGAAACCCGACGTTCCCCTGGTTGTGTGGATAGCCTGTGCAATGAAAACCTAGACCCCTACGGGCGCGGCAAGTTACCCGCCAAAACCTGAAGCGAGGCAGCCCCCTTCAATAATGTGAATGGACCACCCAGCACTTCACGGAATCCGGTAACTTGAGCACCCCTCCTTGGGTCAACCTATACCCCCTACGAGTGCGGCGAATAGCCCGCCAATTCTAGACTGAAGCCCCTTCCGTCTCAAAGCCATGAGATGCGAGCCCGTTGCCCTCTAGAACCCGGCTATCCGTGCACCCCTCCGCGGGGTAATCCTAGTACAGAAAGTAAAAATATATATACAACGTGTACATTGACCTCAGCCCGGTCATGCCCCAAAAGAATAATATACAAACAGGCAGTGACGGCAGTCCATATGTCGGACGCTCGCCCCGCAATATCAAATATACAAATACAACCAAAATGTACTACCATTGCATCCAGGCTATCCACCACGACAAATCGGCAACATCACAGCACAACACAGAACATCAACGTGAATGTCACGTTCGCAAATCCGTCTAAGAAGGCTATAGCAATTAGACAGGATTTACCGATCAAATGACATTCACGGTCGCAGATATAATGTAAATACTGTGAACTAACATGTTTAAAATTTTTGATCAACTAAGTTTCCCGATGTGGGCCCCAAGCACAATACCCAGTACTCAAAATAAATCTGGGCCCAAACAGAATATACCATAAACCCGAATTCCAAGTCAGAAACCTACTGCAAAAATTTGGTGCACTGTGGCTACAGTACGGCCGCGGATCCCCCGCCAAAACGTAGTTATGGCCGCAGATCCGCCACGCTACAGTATAATCGGCCCACCAAATTTTCTCAGTTTTCTTAAAAAAAACCTGCCTGTTTTTCTACAGTACACCAAGTAATTTTTTGACAACAAAAAAATTTCGACAGAAAGTTCATGACTTGGAATCGCGGTTTCGGAATTTTCGTTCGATCGAAGTTCTAAACACGTTAGAGCAAGCTAGTAAAGGTTAATGGCGTGGCTCTGATACCATGTAAGTGTACGGTAGCGCCCCGGCCGTCTTTCCGAGGCCAAAATGCGGAAACGAAACTTTTTCTTAACTTGAAAACCGGCGCTACCACGGACTCTAAACCCGGATCGAACCATTAACCTACTACTAGCTATCTAGAGAAGGGATAGAATGCTATACCGAGCGATCCGTGTCCTTTGGTCTTCGGCCATCATCCCGATCACCTCGCGGAATCTCCGGTCTTCATCTCCTCGTCCGAAAGGGCACCACATCGAGAAGTCTTTTTACGGGCTCCCGCTTCGTCCGAAGCAACTCGAGCACGAAGTGTGCTAGCCGACGCGTCCAAGGTGTTGTAGAGAATTTTTGTGATCACTTTACCTCTTGCATCCAATGCTCGGATGGAGGTTGAAGGTGTTGCCATTAATGGAGTTATGAGCTAGAGGAGGAAGAAGGAGAAGAAACTCTTTTTCCTTTTCTTTTCTTTCTCTTGTGATAGAATGAGAGTGAGAGAGAGTGTGATATAATCAAAATCCAAGACCAAAACTACAACCATGGCAGCCCCTCTCTCTCTCTTCCTCTCATATCATCACAAATCAATCCATTAATGTGACATTTTTGCTAAAAAAAAGACCATGAGTCATGATATAAGTCTATGTCACATTTAATGCATTGCATGATGAATTCTAGCTCATTATTTCCATTAGCAAACATTAATCCAAATTTTTGCAACAATAAAAAGCTACGGCAACATCTAAAGTAAACTCGTTATGGATTACAAGGATACCCCTCAAATGTATATACATATCTGCATCCGCATTCCGACTGAATGCGAATGCGATGAGACTAAAATAATCCAACAAATCTAATACTAGGATCCGGCTTAAACCAAAGCCCACTAGTATGATCCGTCCGATCATGATCCGTGCAATACCACACGTATAAGATCGAACCATGCCATATATCATACGGCCTCAACAACGTTTCCCCCGAAACTTGAGAAACTGTCTGTGGGGGACTCTAAAGACTCGTCAATACTTTGGCTGTGGATTTAACCACTAGCATGTCAGAGGTATTAGCCGTACGTAACGAGCTACCAGGTATTGACCAAAAGGGAGGTCGATGAGCGAACTCATCCTGACACCCAACTGAGCCTGTCAGTGACAATATCCTTACAGTCCGGTTCGTTCGTCTATGAGCATTGCATGGAGGGCTTAGTGGGTTGGTTAAAGTCAGACCCCCAAAAGCGGTACAAGTCGTGTCAGAGTGTTGCCCAGAACACCCTAAGATACTACTTGAATACGTACCAGTAAATCTCCTGCCTTGGCCAAGGACTTCGTGTAATGGCTCTCCTAGACACAGCGCGACCTTACCCCCAATACCGGGAGAGACGAACCCATGCCGATTCGCTCACTGCTTCCATGTGGCTCGGGACTGTACCCAACTAAAACCTGTTTGCACGACTCCTTTGAGCCGTGGTAGGGTAGTATTCAAAGTACAGTGGGAAATCACACTAGACAAATGACAATCTCAGGTCGATGAACTAACCTGTACACATGTCACCAGGGAATTGCTATCTGACATCAGGTATAATACCAACTAGCATGTTCCCGGCGAGTCCTGTCCGGTGTACTCATAACCCAATGAGCACCTGTATACATCTTAGGTGAACCAACTGACACCAGTGGCTTGTGAGACCGGCCACCGCCCCTCGTCGGGGTCTCGACTGGATACACTAGTCTACTCCGGAGTATCGATACCCTGTCTCGAAAACTCCCACGACTAGGGACCACCTTAAGGATGTGCTTATAGACCCCAGCTCCCATGTATATGATCGCCATCATATTGCTGGCCGTCAAGCAAGAATCCGAAGGGCACTACCAACGTGCAATAGTGATCTGTAATGTCACCTAAAGCAGTACACGATGATAAAGATAAACCATATAGCATACTATCATCTTGAGTAAGACTGTCCTACCGGCATAGGTTCTCCCTCAATCATTGCAATCACGTGCCTGTGATCCAATAATTGTCTCTGACGGCACTATATCCAACAGTTCGCTAGCTGACATGTCCAAGGCGATGTAGAGAATATGTGTGATAACTTTGTCTCAAGCATCCATTGATTCTCATCACATGAGAGTGTATGGATGGAGGTTGAAGATGATGCCATTTGTGGAAATGGTGAGCTAGAGGAGGAAGAAGAAGAAGAAGAGGCATTTTCTATTATTATGTTGAGATGAAGAAATGAGAGCTAGCCTTATAATACAAGAGCTAACCCCTCTCATATTTCTGCCCTCACTCTCTCTACCTCTCATTTCAACACTCTAATCACTCAATTAACATGACATGTTCACAAGAAAAGAGACCATGAGTCACCAGAATGAACATGCCACTTTAATTGCACCTCATGATGAAAACCACTCACAATTTCCACCATTTGTAAACATTAACCCAAATGTTCACAACAATAGAAAGATATGGCAACATCTAAACTAAACTCATGACAGATCACAAGAATACCCCTCACCTTTATATACATACCAGCATTCGCATTCCAACTGAATGCAAATGCAATGAGATGAAAGTAATCCAACAAATCTAATACTAGGATCCGGCTTAAATCAAAACCCACTAGTATGATCCGTCCGATCATGATCCGTGCACAAGTGCACGTATATGATCGAACCCTGCCATAATACCATACGGCCTCTACAACGTTTCGCACGAAACTTGAGAAACTGTCTGTAGGGGACTCTAAAGACTCGTCAATACACTGCCTGTGGATTTAACCACTAGCACGTCAGTGGTACTAGCTGTACGTAACGGGCTACCAGGTATTGACCAAAAGGGAGGTCGATGAGAGAACTCATCCTGACACCCTACTGAGTCTGTCAATGACAATATTCGTACAGTATGGTCCGTTCGTCTATGACTATCGCAAGTCGGGCCTAGGGGGTTGGTAAAAGTCAGACCCTTAAAAACAGTACAAGTCATGTCGGAATATAGCCCAGAACACCCTGAGATGCTACTGGAATACCTACCAGTAAATCTCCTGCCTTGGCCAAGGTTTTTGTATAATGGCTCTCCTAGACACAGCGTGATCGCACCCCCAATACCGGGAGAGACGAAACCCCTGCCGATCTGCTCACTGCCTCCATGTGGCTCGGGACTATACCCAACTAAAACCTGTTTGCACGACTCCTTTGAGCCGTGGTAGGGTAGTAATCAAAGCACAGTGGGAACTCACACGAGAAAAATGACGATCTCGGGTCAATGAACTAATCTGTATACATGTCACCAGGGAACTGCTATCTGACACTAGGTATAATACCAACTAGCATGTTCCCGGCGAGTCCTGTCCGGTGTACTCATAACCTAATGAGCACCTGTAGACATCTTAGGTGAACCAACTGACACCAATGGCTTGTGAGACCGGCCACCGCCCCTCGTCGGGGTCTCGAATGTATACACTAGTCTACTAATGGAGTATCGATGCCCAGTCTCGAAACTCCCACGACTAGGGACCACTTTAAGGATGTGCTTATAGACTACCCAACTCTCACGTATATGATCGCCATCATACTACTGGTAGTCAAGCAAGAATCCTAAGAGCTCTACCAACGTGTAATAGTGATCTGTAAGATCACCTAAAGCATTTCAACAATGATAAAGATAAACCAGTTACCATACTATCATCTTGAGTAAGACTGTCCTACCGGCATAGGTCCTCCCTCAATCATTGCAATCACGTGCCTGCAATCCAATAATTGACTTTGATGGCACTATATCAAACAGAGTCGTCATTGTTAGAATTACCGCTAGTTGTGATTACTCCGGTGGGTGATTTTTTTGTATCCCGACACGTATTCAGGTCCTGTTCAATATGTATTGGTGATAAGGATTCGTTAGTCGATTTGATTCTCTTGGATATGCTAGATTTGGATATACTTCTTGGTATGGATTGGCTGGCCGCTTGTCATGCTTATGTTGACTGTCGGGAGAAAGCGGTCAGATTCTGTTTTCTAGGCGAGCAGATTTTGGTTGTGCAGGGAGACTGCAGTGTCACCCCTGCCAACCTGATTTCTGCTATTTATGGGGACGTCTCTTGAAGAAGAGTTGCCGTGGTTTCTTAGCATTTATTCAGGACATGGGAGCCGCTGAGGTCCCGTTGGACCAAGTTCCGATAGTACGAGAATTTCCTGATGTGTTCCCTGCTGAGATACCAGGATTGCCACCTGATCGCGATATTGAATTCTGCATTGACTTGAGTCCGGGTGCGGGGCCTATTTCTATACCGCCTTATCGGATGGCCCAGATGGAGCTGAAGGAGCTCAAGAGTCAGTTGCAAGAACTGCTTGACAGGGGGCTCGTTCGTCCGAGTCTATCGCTATGGGGAGCTCCTGTCTTATTCGTTAAGAAGAAGGACGACAGCATGAGATTGTGCATAGACTACAGGCAGCTGAATCGAGTTACGTTGCGAAATAGATATCCATTACCCCATATTGATGACTTATTCGATCAGCTGCAGGGAGCTGGCTACATCTCGAAGATCGATTTGCGGTCAAGGTATCACCAGTTGAGAGTTCGAAAGGATGATATTCTGAAAACCGCTTTTCGCACACGTTACGGGCATTATGAGTTTTTGGTGATGTCGTTCGGGCTCACCAATGCCTCAGCGGCTTTCATGGATATGATGAACTGCATTTTCAGGCCATTTCTTGATCAGTTCATTATTGTATTCATTGATTGTAAGTCGACGTTAGACACCCCACATGATGCGGGGATGCGGAATATGAAAAACAATCATTTTGTTTAAACTAACATCGACTAACTTTACGGATCTTTGCCAGACCCTAACTAACAACAACATAGAAGTGATTAGGTAATATGAAAGTTAATTATACCTAATGAATCAAGTCCTTGTTCTCTTTGATCACCTCCTCGTCGGCCTCCTCGATGTCATAGAAGATCCACCCGAGAGCTACTTCTCCAAGCTTTAACCTCATACTTGAGGTAACTAGGTAACTATGAGTGCCAATCAAAGCAACCTAGAGGATATAGAAGAGGATTAGGGATCTATTAGTCTTACTAACTCTTGGATCTCAACACATGAGAGGCTAGGGTTAGTTCTTGAAGAGAGAGAGCTTAAAGAGAGAGAATGTGAAAGTAATAATGAAATGAATTATGTCTCATTTGTGATATATGATGAAGCATAAAGAATATCAAATAATACATTATTTGATATTAACAACCATGCTTCATTTAATACTATAATGAATCATCTTATGAGTCATTAAGCAATAAATGCTTCATTAACTCATATGGATGATTCATCTCATGAGTCACTAATCCATTCAATGCATATAACACCTAAGCTCTCCACCTCATCAATCTTCTAGAAGCTTCTCGACTAATTACGAGAATGCCCGTCCCATCTGTGAAAACATAGAAATACTGAGACTGTATAAATCCAAGAATCCAATACTAGAATCTGGCTAAAACCAAAGCCGGCTAGTATAAACTGTTCGAATATCGTACGTGCATAAAAACACGTATGTGTCCGAACCCTGTCGTAAAACCATACGACCTCTATATCATTTCTCCTGAAGCAGGGAAACTCTCTGTGTGGGACACTAAAGACTTAACTACTACGCTGGCAGTGGGTTTAACCACAGGCCGCAAGCGGTACTAGCTGTACGTAACGGTCCCCAGGTAGATGTCGATAAGAAGGCCGATGAGGAAACCCATCGGAACTCTTACTGAGCCTGATGTGACAATCTCCGTACAGTCCGGTCTATTCGTCTAGGATTATCGCATATCGGGCCTAGGGGGCGGTAAGCGTCCGTCCCCTAAAACCGGTATAAGTCGTGTCGGAGTGAAGCCCGTTACACCTTGAGAAGCTACTGGAAATCCTAATGTAAATCTCGTTTTCCCTGGCCAGGGACTTTGCGTAATGGCTCTCTAGACACAGCGCGATATCAACTCCTAATACCGGGAGAGACGAATCCTGTCTAACCTCCACTGCCTCCAAGTGCTTCGGGACTACACCCAACTGCTACCTGTTTGCATGACTACATTGAGCCGTGGTAGGGTAGCAATCTAAGAACAGTGGGAACACACTCGAGACGAAGCAGCAGTGTCAAGTCTGCGGACTATGCTGTACTCATGTCACCTGGGAACTGTTAACTGACGACGGGTATAATACCAACCAACAGTTCCCTGCGAGTCCTGTCCGGTGTACCCGTAACCCAATGAGCACCTGTATAATATCTCCAGTACAACGTACTAATAGCTGTGGGACAGACCATTTCCCCAACTGGGATGAGAAGCATACACACTAGTCTACTCCGGAGTATCGATGCCCAGTCTCGAGAATCCTACGACTAAGGACATGAAAAAGGATGTTCTTGTAGACTACCTGTAGGGATCCTAGGCACACTAATGAGGTCTCACAACAGATCAAACATACCCAATTCAAATTTTTCATGTGCCTACAAACCCTAATACGGATCGTTAACTAGATGTATAGGCAATACAAGCAAGTAAACTACTTTATTGCTAAAGGAAAGAGGCTACAACCTTTCTAGATCCGGACCTCCACCTCCTTTGCTCCGTGTAGACGTCCCTCCTCTGTACCAATCGGAATCCTAGACTCTCGCAGTGGTCTCATCGGAGAAAAGATCGGGCTAGGTCGTCGACTTCGATGCCGAAGATGATCTACGTCGAGGCAACACAAGATCAAGCTACAACTTCACCAAGCCATGAAACTTGTGAAGAAAACACCCTATACTACTTGGCAAGTGGTAGAGGATGAAGAAATAGGAAGTGGGTTCACTTTAGAATTGGATTTCTCACTCTTTTTCTCAAGTTGCCATGAATGAAGGCAAGGTTTCTTCTTTGTTGAAGAAGATGAAAGAATATGATAAGTTCCTTTTTAAAATAGAAAATAATTGATACTTATCATATAGCAACCATGATTAAGTGTAGAGACTAAACTAGGGTTAGGTTAAGGCAAACAAACAAAATGGTCAAAGCTTCAAAGCTTCATGAAGTTTCAAGAAAGAAACAAAGCTAGCCACCATTTTATTCTTGCCAAAATAAATGAATAAATAAAATAAATAGTTAATAAAATCAAAACCCTAACCATTACATAACCATGGTTTAATCTAAACATACACCTAAACATTCATGTATCATCAAACATGATACAATCAAGTGCACAAAAAATATATCACATATACAATGTGCACATCAAGTGAGAAAATCCATTTTAAGTGAACAAATACTAGTTAATGTAAACTAATATATCAAATATATAATTATACATTAAATCATTAAATCAACACATGATTTAACGATCCGGTCATATCGCATATGACCAACTAATATCCAATGTATCGGCTTATCGAATCAATCCTCGATTCGATAACTAGGTTATATCGCATACAACCAATCGATACGTTCATCGCGAGAATAGAATACGGTATCACATACACGCATTATTCTCGGTCCCGCACATATCTCATATGCGTTCCTATTTCGTTTCGCTTGAGACAGGAAACCTCTGTGTAGGACTCTAAAGACTCGTCAATATGCCGGAAGCAGGTGATGATCATATCAAACACCCACAAGCCGCAAGCGGTCTGCTAAACGTAACGGCCACCCGGGTATTGAGCGATCAGAAGATCGACGAGAAAGCCCGCTCACACTCCTGTGAATCCAACCAGTAACACTTACCGTACAGTCCGGTCTGTTCGTCTGATATGTCGCATATCTCGCCTAGGGGTGGTAAACGTCAGACCCCAATAGCTTGATAAGTCATGCCGACGTGAGGTCCATAACAATCGTGAAACTACTGATAACTCTTACCGGTATATCACTGCAACCCTAGCCAGGGATTTCCTGTTATGGCCAGTCGTGCATAGCGCAACATCAACCCCCAATACCGGGAGAGACGAATCCCCTCCTATCGCTCATTGCCTCCATGTGAATCGGGACTGTACCCAAAAACCACCTGTTTGCACGACTCAGTAGAGCTATGGTAGGGTGGAAATCAAAGCACAGTGGGAGACACACAAGACTCTATGACGATCTCGGGTCAACAGACTAAGCTGTACCAGTGTCACCAGAGAACTGCCATCTGACGTGAGGTATAATACCATCTGGGAGTTCTCGGCGAGTCCGTTGAGTGTACACAGTCTCCACTGAGCACCCGCATACCATCTCTGATGTCAAACACCAATGGATATGGGATCATCCATCGCCCATCACATGGGTCAAGAAGATATACGCTAGCCTACTCTGGAATATCGATGCCCCGTCTCGATATTCCCACGACTAGGAACATAGAAGGATGTACTCATAGGCTACCCAGGCCCCACTAGTATGATCTACATCATAGTCCTGGAAGTCGAGTACACATCCTAAGGGCTTTATCAACATGTAATAGAGAGACAGAAAGTATACATGTTAAGATAAAGAGTAACCAGATAGCGTACTATCATGTCGAGCAAGAAAGTCCTAACTATATATGTCCTAGCATCCACTACAATATACATCCAATGTACAGTAATGGCCTCTAGGGCATACATATAACTAACAATCTCCCACTTGCACTAGGGCCATCTGTAGCAGTAGTTATAGCATCTAATACTCAACCATCCCCTAAAAGTCTCTCTTTGGGAAAAGGCCTTCGTGAGTGGCTCCGCTGTGTTGTCCTCTGAGTCTACTCTCCCAACCTCGATCACCCTGGGGTCCATCTATCTCCATGATCAGGTGATGCTGCCTCAGAATATGTCTGGGTCACTGATGGGACCAGGGTCCTGGGCCAAAGCCACACTTCCATTGTCATACAATGGTGGGAACCTAGTTCATCTTATGAACCAATAAACACCCAAACTGCCTCTTTGGTAGTATCTTTAATAGCGATGTTACCATCCTTTATCGTCTAGATTGCCACGGTATCTAGCTTGGAACTCTTCCAACATACCGTCCCTCTACTGAGGGTAAAGACAATGCCTGTGACAGACATTCAGTCGTCCTTATCATCCTGGAACCTTTCCAGTGATTCACCTTTATCCTATTTGGAGAATCATTGTGATAAGAGTAGATCGACCGATCGTAGTATAGGAAACTCTTTTCCTATCAAGAGTATGTTATCTACGTACTCTATGAGGATCACTACCATACTCCCTACTACCTTTTTGTACATACAAGGTTCATCTACCATTTTGATGAAGTCAAACACTTCGACTACCACATCAAAACAGAAGTTCCAACTTCGCGATGCCTGCTTTATTCTGTAAAGAAACTTGCACACGTTTCCGCTGCTCCCACTGTTTACGAAGCCCTCTGGCTGTGTTCTTATAGACGTTCTCTTCTAAATCATTATTTAGAAAAGTAGTCATGGCACCCAACCACCAGATATCGCAGTCATGGAATGTAGCCGTGGTAAGTAGGATCTGGATGGACTTAAGCACAACCCCTCGAAAAGGTTTCATCATTATCCACGCCTGGTCGATGACGAAAACCTTTAACAAGCTTAGCTTTGAAAGTCTCAACTTTTCCATCTACACCAAGTAATCTTCTCAAGATATACTTGCTCCTGATGGGGATTTAACCCTTCAGATATAGCAGCCAAAGTCCATACTTTGCTGGTGTACATGGATTCCATCTCAGATTGCTAAGCATCCAGCCATTCTTACAGAGTCCCTACTCTCGATGGCCTGCTAGAAGCTAGTTGGGTCAACATCTCATGATGCATTCCCCGCTCCCACTGTCATCGAGAAACCGAAGTATCTCTCAGGCGGATGAGAAACCCTACCAGATCGGCGGAGTGGCTGAGGTTTGTTGGGAACTATTGAACCCTTGGTTTTGTCAAATCATCAGCTGCAGTTTTGTATAGCTGGAACCTTTCCAGTCCTACAGAACTGACTTTGCCTCGATCTTGTCCGGATTTTGCTTTAGACATAGGCCGGACAATCCTAAATCTTAACTAACTTAAGAGATAGGCTCTTCCCATACCATATCTTATATGGAGTGGTAGGCACTAATTTGATTCGAACCTAATTCAATAGGTATGCAGCTTCTCAAGTGCACAACCCCAAAAGGAAATAGGTAACTCAGTAATACTCATCATAGAGCACACCATATCTAATATTGTGCGATTGCTCCGCCCTGATACACCGTTGTGCTGTGGTGTATTCAGAGGAGTAATACTGAGAGAGAATCTCATTCTCCTTTAGAATAATCCAGGAATGCCATGCACAAGTATTCTCCTCCCTGATCTTATCATAGGATATAATACTTATACCCGTATTGGTTCTCTACTTCTAGCTTATATTCTGTGAATATCTCAAAAGGTTCGGACTTGTGTTTCAACAAGAACATATGTCTGAATCTTGAGAGATTATCAGAGAACGTAATGAAGTATAAAGAACCAGTCCTGGCATGTGTAGACAGGAGACTTTACATACATCATCTTGTATCAGTCCCAAGAGTTCACTAATTCTTTCTCTGTTTCCAATAAACAGAGCTATGGTCATCTTATCTTTGTGACATGACTGGCAAGTTTCACAAGATGTAAATTCAAACTGACTTAAATATGCATCTAAAATGTAATTTCAGCCAGTCGGGTCGCATTGATATGACCTAGTCTACAATGCCTCAAGAAGGATTCGTTCATTTCTGAACTCTTCCTCTTGTGTGTGTTCTGTATACTAGGAACTGTAGTTTGATTTAGAACATCAATGCTTTTAGATAACGTGCCTGAACAGATCAACTTTTGATATATGAAATGTTCAAAACATTATCCATCAATACAAAATTTTATCATTTCTTTACTAATAAAGAGACTGATATAATTTTGTATATCAGGTTCGGTATCTAATAGCATTTGTTCAGAATCAATGTATTGGTAATACAGGGTGACAGTGACCAACAGACTTGGCTGCAACACTTGCCCCGTTTTCTGTCTCATGAACTTATCACCCGTTCTCAGTTTTCTACCTTTTTGTAGCCCTATGTAACAGATTACATATCTGGGATCCTGATCCGGTATCAAATACCCAGGATGCAGAGGATACTGAGAAACAGTTCTTTGTAATGAACACACCCGAAGGAGATGCATCATATGCACTTTCTTTGTTTGGGCGGCATAGGAATTCTGGTATTCCCCCATTTCCTTCTCTGCCTTATAACAATTATAAGTTGGAGCGGGACCAACGTTCCCCCAGCTCAGTATAACAAGCGGGTTCGGTCAATACATCCATATTATTATCTTGATTAAGGCGTGATATGGTCGCTACCAGGAGAGAGAGAGAAGAAAACACTCTGCGTGCGCTCTTGCAAGATCAGATTTGTTATTTATTTTATCTAATCAGGATGGCTCCCACTGTTTTTATCAAATCTTCCTTCAAACCCTAAAAGGAAAGACTAGCCGGGATTAATTACACTCTACAAGTTCGCCAATCTTTCAGCCAGGCCAGTGTCGGTACTTTGAGGGAGGTTCCCCGTGCTTTCGCACGGACCTAATTACAGTAAACCTCGTTTTCCCAGAGGCGTAACCCCATTGACACCTTTCTAGACACTTACTTGATCGGCTAATTGTGAAGTGCAAAACTCTCCCAGGAGTAACAATTACTCGCAGTGGGTATCGGGATCCAACTATCACATAGAAGGTATGCAATCTCATTGCAAATTTCAACACTTGAAAACACCCGATAAAGATTTTTACCCCTAGTACTTATGACCTTAACTATGGTCAACAAATCATAAGCACTAGTCAAGTTCTACCCGTCATTTCGTCATTAATTAGACCCACCCACATGACTCTTAACTAAGGTCAACAAAGTCACACGACTGTCCTAACTAATCGCATCATATGCGCTGTAGGAAGACATTACTTAGCTACCGTATACTGTGCCTTGACTATGGTCAACAAACACAGCACAAATAGTAAGTACTCTACTTCCTAAAATGACGGAGTGTTGCGAATGGTTTTTTTGAAATCCTTTAACGCTTTGAACTTGATCTCGTTGCGGAATCAAATGGTTTTTAAATGGAATGTTTTTGAAGCTTTTCTAGTTTTGCTAAAGGGGTCACTCCCGGTGAAGGGATCGTTGGCCCTTTCCTCGTCGAATGAGGTGCGGGATATATCATATATATCACTGTGCAAAGCAGAAACTATAGAAGCAATCAAAAGACAAACCGAGGGTTGTAGTATCTGCCAGTTATTGCTAAAGGAGTCACTCCCGATGAAGGGATCTCGGTCCTTTCCTCATCGAATAAGGTGAAGGATGTTCTACAAGGAACACCGCGATGCAAAGCAAGAACTGTAGCGACCTGTTTTTATTTTGAAATTCGATTCCCCAACATCAATTAGGTTTATTTTCTTTCATTAATCTCATTAATGAATATCCCATCATTTAAGTCCACCTAAACATCACAAATAAATATAACGTACGCTTATGCCATCCGCATTCGCCTCGATGTCCCGTCTGCACCGTTAGGTTAGGTAACTAACGCCAGAGCGAGGCAGGGCTAGCGCGGGTGTAAAACATAAGCAATGTCTATATAATATATCATATATACTATATATAACATCTATCTGAACAAATCACATGATCACATCACAGATAACGCAGCAGAAAATTATTATATGAAATATTGGATATACTAGGACGTCCGTGTTTTTAATACGAGCCAGTATAAAACACGGATTCCACGGTCGTGATGAATAGCCAATCCCACACCCCTAGACCCCTACGAGAGCGGCAAGCAACCCTACCAATTCTAGGGTTAGGAGACCCGAATTCGACTCCTCGAGATGGCCTCCCACTGGACCCTAGAACCCGGTTACTTGTGCTCCCCTCCTTGGGTCTATCCTATTGCGGAAAAGTAAATAATATACAAAGGGTGACATCTTCCGCAACCTGGAAGTGCCCTAATAAAAGAATATTACATACAACTTTTTTTACATGAATGAAAATGAAAAACACTCATCTCACATAAAAAAAACCCGGCTATTCAAACACGACGATCCAATATAACATATACAGCAACACATAACATCACATGTCATCAACGTAAGTAAACATGCGTATCCCAATTGTCGTTGACATATAGCAACGAAACCGGCGATATCACATATTACACTTACGGTCACAGAAAAGAAAGTGTAAAACTACAACAGTTGGAATCCGCAATCTCTTTAGACATCACATGCCGAATCAAATGAATTCCTTAGACATCGCATGCCTAACAATTATAAACCCCGCGTTTTAGTCTCATTATCGAAAACACTTTTCAATATTAAGTCAGGCAATTCAACAGGATTCCCGACATTCTGATCGAATGCTCGTCGCAAACTTTAGTAGGCAGCTGCACCCCCTACGCCGTCGACGAAGTGCACCAAGGCGGAACACCGTGTAAGTCCACGTTGCGACCCCCGGTTCTTACGGGGAGGCGGAAACGGTATAAAAATCAAATTTTAAGCGCAAGGGGCAACATGGACTAAGCAAAGTCGGGATCTTTGACTAAACTAAAACTAGCAAACTTAGCTAAAGAGAGTTAGCTACTCGGATGGGGGTTATACCTAGCTTGTCTTGAACTCCTTCTCTTCAAGCTCCGATGGTGGTCCGATGGCTCCTTCTCGTCGTCTCCGTACGCCGAAGATAGATCCACTTGAAAGCTCCAACCTTTAGCTCCTTCTTCGTTCTTTGAAGAAACTAGTTCACTTGGTTTGCTAAACCTAGTGAACTAGAATGAGTAGAGAGGAAATAGAATGGGATTTTATCTATGGTTCTTGATTCTCAACTCATGAGACAAGAGAACCATAGATCAAGAGAGGGAGCAAGAGGTTGAGGGTGAGAGCAAGAGAAGAGCTCAAGAACAAGAGAGAGAATGAGCAAGAAAAAGAATGAGCAACTCTTTTGTCTTTCACCCTCTCATAATCCAAAGTGATCATAACTCATCATATCAAAAAAGTCTTATGTGATGGTTTGAAGCAACCATAACCTTATCATGTCATGCACTCATTTTACTCAAATGAGCAAGCAAGTAAAAGTCTTTGGCATGAAATGATAACCATGGTTATCATGACGGTCAACTAGTCAAGCCTAGTCAACCGGTCAACAAGTCAACAAAAGTCAACAAAGTCAACAAGTCAACAAAAGTCAACAAGTCAACAACCATATCACCATAATACTTAATTAATATAGTAGCTAATCACATATCATATTCTCATTAGGGTTGAGCATAAAGTCAAATAGTCAACGGTCAACTGTCAACAACCCTAATGAGAATCCGCTGCCTCTGCCTCCCTGTCAACTGTGCATACACACCCGCATCCGCGTTCCGAGGAACACGAATGCAAACTGGATAAATCCAATCCCATAAGGTACACTAGGATCTGGCTTAAACCAAAGCCCGCTAGTGTAAACTGTCTGGACACCGTACGTGCACAAGTGCACGGATGTGACCGAACCCTGTCGCAAAACCATGCGACCTGTCGCAATACCATGCGACCTCTACTCTTTTGCCTAAAGGAGAAAAGCTTTCTGTGTGGGACTCTAAAGACTCGACACTACGCTGGCAGTGGGTTTAACCACAGACCGCAAGCGGCACTAGCTGTGCGTAACGGTCCCCAGGTAATGCCGACAAGAAGACCGACGAGGCAAAACCCATCTGAACTCCTACTGAGCCTGAGTGTGACATTCTCCGTACAGTCCGGTCTGTTCGTCTGATACATCGCATGGCGGGCCTAGGGGGCGGTAAACGTCAGTCCCCAATAGCGGTACAAGTCGTCCCGGAGCGAAGCCCAAAACACCCTGAGATAACACTGGAAACCTACCAGTATATCTCATTTGCCCTGGCCAGGGACTACTCGTGTAATGGCTCTCCTAGACACAGCGCGATGTCAACCCCCAATACCGGGAGAGACGAATCCTGTCTAACCGTCACTGCCTCCAAGTGCTTCGGGACTGCACCCAACCACCACCTGTTTGCACGACTCCTTTGAGCCGTGGTAGGGTAGTGATCAAAGTACAGTGGGAACACACCCGAGGCGAAGTGACAGTGTCAAGTCAGCGGACTAAGCTGTACTCATGTCACCTGGGAACTGATAACTGACGATAGGTATAATACCAACTAGTCAGTTCCTGACGAGTCCTGTCCAGTGTACCCGTAACCTAACGAGCACCCGCATACTATCTCAAGTACGACGTACTGACGGCTGTGGGACAGACCGTCTCCCACACTGGGATGAGAAGCGCATGCGCTGGTCTACTCCGGAGTATCGATGCCCTGTCTCGATAGTCCTGCGACCAGGGACCAGCATAAGGATGTGCTTATAGATTACCCAGCCCCACTAGTGTGACGGCCATCACATCGCTGGTAATCAAGCAAAGATCCTAAGGGCTCCACTAATGTGTATAGGCGATATACAAAATATAAACACATGTACACATTGAAGTAGAAACAAACCAAGTAGCATACTACTATTTTGAGCAAAATTGTATATACAAGGTGAATATCCCAAGCATCCATTAAGTAATATACAAACCAGTATGATACAGTAATGGCCTCTAGGGCATATACACTAACAATCTCCCACTTGCACTAAGGCCATGAACTGGCGTATCGAAGACCTATCATCTCGATCAGCCGATCGAACTGAGTCTGGGGCAGGGTCTTGGTGAATGGATCAGCAGTGTTATCTTCTGAAGCGACTCTCCGAACCTCGATCTCCTGGCGATCTACGATCTCCCTGATCAGGTGATACCGCCTCAAGATGTGCCTGGATCTCTGATGGGACCTGGGTTCCTTCGCTAAAGCTATAGCCCCGTTGTTGTCGCAATACAGAGGTATTGGATCAACAATGGACGGAACCACCTGAAGTTCTTTCAAGAACTTCCTCATCCAGACAGCTTCTTTTGCGGCATCAGATGCAGCGATGTATTCCGCTTCCATCGTCGAGTCTGCAACGGTTTCCTGTTTGGAACTCTTCCAACACACCGCCCCTCCATTGAGGGTAAAGACAAAACCCGACATGGACTTGGAATCATCCTTGTCACTCTGGAAGCTGGAGTCAGCAAAGGCCTCGATCTGGAGGTCTTTTCCGCCATACACCAAGAACATCTCCTTAGTCCTTCTCAGGTACTTGAGAATGTTCTTTACCGCTATCCAGTGTTTCTCCCCAGGGTTTGACTGATACCGGCTTACCACACTCAGTGCATAAGCTACATCCGGTCTGGTACACAACATCGCATACATTATAGAGCCTACCGTAGAAGCGTAGGGTATAATAGACATGCGATCCCTCTCCAAATCAGTCTTGGGAGACATCTCTTTAGAGAGGGTGATCCCGTGACAAGCCGGTAGGTTACCGCGCTTGGAATCTTCCATACTGAATCTCTTCAGTATGGTGTCGATGTACCTGGACTGTGATAGTCCTAATATCCTCTTGGATCTGTCACGGTAGATCCGGATACCCAGAATGTACGAGGCATCACCCAGGTCTTTCATGGAGAACCTGTGTGACAAGAACCCCTTGACAGATTGTAGCATAGGAATGTCATTTCCTATTAAGAGAATGTCATCCACGTATAAAACGAGGAATACTACAGTTCTCGCTACAAATCTACTATAGATGCATGGTTCATCTGGATTTTTGATAAAGCCAAATTCTTTGACCGTTTCATCAAAGCAGATGTTCCAACTCCGCGACGCCTGCTTTAGTCCATAGATGGACTTAAGCAACTTGCACACCTTTCCGCTGCTGCCACTCTGAATGAAACCCTCTGGTTGGTCCATATAGACACACTCCTCTAAATTTCCATTTAGAAAAGCTGTCTTTACGTCCATTTGCCAGATCTCATAATCGTGGAAGGCAGCAATGGCAAGAAGGATCCGAATGGATTTCAGCATGGCTACTGGAGAAAAGGTTTCGTCGTAGTCCAAGCCAGGTCTTTGACGGAAACCCTTTGCTACCAGCCTAGCTTTATAGGTCTCAACCTGTCCATCTACACCAATCTTCCTTTTGAAGATCCACTTGCATCCTACGGGTTTTACCCCGTCTGGAGCAATGTCCAACGTCCATACCTTGTTGGTGTACATGGACTCCATTTCGGTCCGCATTGCATCCAGCCATTTCACTGAGTCAACGCTCTGAACGGCCTGCTGGAAGCTAGTAGGCTCATCATAATCTATGATGCAATCCTCTCTATCCCCGTCTATGAGAAAACCGTAGTATCTCTCGGGCGGATGAAACTGCCTACTACTCCTGCGGAGCGGCGTAGGAATGTCCTGTTCTGTTGAACCCTCTGGTTCCACTAAACTTTCAGTAATAGTCCGTGGTTCTGGAATTTCTTCCAGTTCTACTGTGCTCCCACTTATCTGGGTTTCCAAAAACTCAGTTTCCAAGAAGTAGGCATGACGAGAAACAAGGACTTTTTGTTCCTCTTCACAGTAGAAGAAATATCCTTTGGAATTCTTTGGATATCCCACAAACTTGCACTGTACTGAGCGTGCCTCGAGCTTGTCCGCATGCTGCTTTTTGACAAAAGCTGGACATCCCCATGTCTTAATATGCTTAAGATAGGGTCTCTTCCCACACCACATCTCATATGGTGTAGTAGGCACGGTCTTAGTAGGAACTCGGTTCAAAAGGTATGCGGCTGATTCTAGCGCATACCCCCAGAATGATCGCGGCAACTCAGCGTTACTCATCATGGACCGCACCATATCCAATAGTGTGCGGTTCCGTCTCTCCGATACACCGTTATGTTGCGGGGTGTATGGAGGAGTAAGCTGAGAGAGAATTCCGTTCTCTTTTAAATAGTCCAGGAACTCGGCACTTAAGTATTCTCCACCTCGATCCGATCTTAGAATCTTAATACTTTTGCCGGTCTGTTTCTCTACTTCATTCTTATACTCCTGGAATTTTCCAAAGGCCTCGGACTTATGTTTCATCAAGAAGACATAACCGTACCTTGAGAAGTCATCCGTAAAAGTAATGAAGTAAGAATGTCCGCTTCGGGCATGTGTAGACATTGGACCGCACACGTCACTGTGTACGAGTCCTAAGAGCTCGCTCGCTCTTACTCCTTGTCCAGTAAACGGAGTCTTTGTCATCTTTCCTTTGAGACAAGATTGACAAGTGGCATACGATTGATATTCGAACGCATTCAAATATCCTTCTGTATGTAACTTAGTCAACCTTCTCTCATTGATGTGACCCAATCTACAATGCCATAAGAAAGTCTGATTCATTTCCGGAGACTTTCTTTTGTGTGTATTCTGGACGTTGAAAATCTGTGGTTGGTTTAACACGTATATACCATTACTCAATGTACCTGACCCAATCAAAACTTGATTAAGGTGAATGTTTACAACATTACTTACAAACGCAAATTCATAACCTTCTTTAGAAACTAAAGATACAGAAATGATATTACAAGTTGCGTTGGGTACAAAAAAGCAATTACGCAAAACCAAAACATGTCCATCTGACATTCCCAGGTGATAGTCCCCCACGGCTTTAGCATCCATGCTAGCTCCGTTCGCAACTTTGAGGGTCATGTCACCTGCCTTCAAAACCCTACGGTTTCTCAACGCCTGCAAAGAATTACAGATATGAGATCCTGATCCGGTATCCAATACCCAGGAAGTAGAGTTTATTGAAAGACAGTTTTCAATAACATACACACCTGAAGCTGAAGCTGCAACCTGCTTCAATTCCTGTGTTCTGGCCTTCCAGGCCCTGCAATCATTCTTCCAGTGTCCTTTCTTATGACAATAGAAGCATTCTTCCTTATCCACAAGCTTCCCCGCTATCTTTGTTGCTTTTGCTTTTCCTTTCGTATCCACTTTACTAACACCGCCCCTTGGTTTGGCGGGGGCCTTCTTCTTCTTTCCCTTGGCTTTCGCCTTGGACCTAGAAGAAGATGATCCTCCTACAAACAAAGTGGATGTATCCCTACCTTTCTGTAGGGTGCCCTCTGCGCTCCTCAGCATGTTGAGGAGTTCTGAAAGTTCAACCTCTTTTTCTTGTAGGTTGAAGTTCAGTGTAAACTGGGCGTAAGTGGAAGGAAGCGACTGGAGAACTATATCCGTATATAGCTCACTCTCCAATGTGATCCCTAGGTCAGCGAGCTCCTCAATGTAGCCGATCATCTTTAGCACGTGCTCGGCTACTGATGATCCGACGGCCATTCTTGTCGAAAACAACTTTTTCGACGCTTCGTATCTTGCGATACGTGATTGCTCTCCATACAGTTCTTTTGTATGGAGCAATATGGACTCCATGTCCATATTCTCATGCCTCCTCTGATGTTCGTTGTCCATCGAGGCAAGCAGGAGGCACTTGGCCTTCGCGCTATCAATCTTCCAAGTCTTGTGGATTTCCTTATCCGCGACACTGGAAGTTGGACCAGGGACAGGGGGAGCTTTGGTGGTAAGAAGATACCCCAGCTTGTCATAAGTGATTGCTATCTTGACATTCCTGAGCCAATCTTTGTAGTTTGGCCCTGTCAGTTTGTTTTTATCTAGGAGTAACTTAAGTCCAGTCATGTTGATTGGTCGCTGCAATTAGGAGAGAGAAGAAGAAACACTCAGCATGATGCTCTTGCAAGTTTAGAGTGGTTTTTAGTTTGTCTAAACAGGATGGCTCCCACTGTTTCTCGAATCCCTCGTCAAACCATAAAGGAAGAATTAGCCGGGATCAATCCCACCGCACAATACTTGCTTAACCGTTCAGCCAGGCCGGTGTCGGTACTTCGAGGGAGGTTTTCCAACGCTTTCGCGAAGTTCCTTAATTAAAGAACCTCTTTTCCCTGGGGGCGTAGCCCCGCTAACACCTTTCTAGGCACCTACTAGGTTTATAGCATTGATCGATTAGTGAGAAATTTCCCGAGGAGTAGCATATACTCACAGTAGGATCGGGATCCAAATATCATTGCGTGACGAAACTGAAGGAATCCTACCAGAATCATCACACTCCAAATGGTATGCAAATCTAGCAAGTTTCAGTACTTATGAAACTCCCGATGTGGATTTTTGCCCCATGCTCTTATGACCTTGACTTTGGCCAACAAATCATAAGTCACATGTCAAGTTCTGCCCGTCGTTCTCCAGGTTAATTTGAATCCACCCGCACCTACCCTTGACTTTGGCCAACAAGGCAGTACGACTGTTCCAAACCAACGCATCTATCTATGATGCACATGAATACCCAATAGCTACCAATCACTGTGCCTTGACTTTGGCCAACAAACACAGCTTGAATACTATTGACTATTCATGTGAAACGACGGAGGGCTACGGATGGTTTTGGCAAAACCGTGAACGTAGTGAACTTGATTTGGTCGATGGAACGAGATAGCTTTTAAATGGAGTGGCTCAAACTCCGTATTTTAAAAGTTTGTTTTGAAAAGAACCGAGTGGTTTTTCGAAAGTGTTCCAACGACTTTAACTTGGTTTATTATCTTGCATTAGTTCTTTTAATGCGTGATATTCTTGCATTAGTTCTTTTAATGCGTCCCATCATTTAATCCTACCATTGCAGAAAACAACCAAAATATGACGTACGCTTATGCCATTCGCATTCGCCACGGGGCCCCGTCATTACCCGTTAGGTTACTTAACTAACGACAGAGCGGGGGCTGGGCTAGCGCGTCTGTAAAACATAAGCAACGCCTAAATAATATCATATATAGATATACTGCAATGATAAACATTTCAGATCACAGATAAATACATTGGATATACTAGCAATCTGTAATTTGTACGAGCCTGTAACAAAAAACAGATAACACAGTCGCGGTGAATAGCCAAAACCCCACCCAAGACCCCTACGGGTGCGGCAAACTACCCGCCAAGTACCCGAAGCGTAGCAACCTCCCTCATCTCCATGAGTAGGCCACTCGACACTTCGGCATACCCGGTAGTATGTGCACCCCTCCATGGGTATATCCTAGGAGCAAAAACAGTAAAAAGAAATTATACAATGACGGCTACAACCCCGACCCGGTTGTGCGGCCATACAAATAATTATTACATCAATTTACAAATTTACATGAATTGCAAGAAAAGAAAACTCTCGTCTCACAACCCCCGGCTATTCACCCGCGACAATCCAACATATTTATATACACATTCCAGCACATTACAGATCATGTATAACCCCGACCAATCGACTTATAGCGATTAGCCGACGTTCAATACATGCAAACATCACAGATATAACCATCATAGTCAAAGTGCAGTGAAGTTCGGAAAAATACGGAATTATAGGACCCCAAAAGGAAATTTCTTTTCTGGAAAATCTGGGCACATATAATATATTCCAAAAATCCCAAAACCAACACAGACACACACTGCACGAAAAACGATGCAGAGAAGACGACAAACCGCGGCGCTTCCGCGGCACATGCCTACCTCGTGCGGCGGAAGCGCGGCGGTTTGAACGAATTAGGGCAACGTTTTTCTTGGGTGTTCACACAAAACCCTGAGCCGAATTTAGGAGTATAAGGTTTTTCAATTTGACGAGAAAAAAATTCAACAGAAACTCAGGTTTTGTAAAAGTTAGGTTTTTGGATTTTTTTCCGGTTCCGAACTTCGTTACACTTTACTACCAAGCTAGTTTAAGTTTAGTTAGGCTCTGATACCACTGTAAGTCCATGTTGCGACCCCCGGTTCTTACGGGGAGGCGGAAACGGTATAAAAATCAAATTTTAAGCGCAAGGGGCAACATGGACTAAGCAAAGTCGGGATCTTTGACTAAACTAAAACTAGCAAACTTAGCTAAAGAGAGTTAGCTACTCGGATGGGGGTTATACCTAGATTGTCTTGAACTCCTTCTCTTCAAGCTCCGATGGTGGTCCGATGGCTCCTTCTCGTCGTCTCCGTACGCCGAAGATAGATCCACTTGAAAGCTCCAACCTTTAGCTCCTTCTTCGTTCTTTGAAGAAACTAGTTCACTTGGTTTGCTAAACCTAGTGAACTAGAATGAGTAGAGAGGAAATAGAATGGGATTTTATCTATGGTTCTTGATTCTCAACTCATGAGACAAGAGAACCATAGATCAAGAGAGGGAGCAAGAGGTTGAGGGTGAGAGCAAGAGAAGAGCTCAAGAACAAGAGAGAGAATGAGCAAGAAAAAGAATGAGCAACTCTTTTGTCTTTCACCCTCTCATAATCCAAAGTGATCATAACTCATCATATCAAAAAAGTCTTATGTGATGGTTTGAAGCAACCATAACCTTATCATGTCATGCACTCATTTTACTCAAATGAGCAAGCAAGTAAAAGTCTTTGGCATGAAATGATAACCATGGTTATCATGACGGTCAACTAGTCAAGCCTAGTCAACCGGTCAACAAGTCAACAAAAGTCAACAAAGTCAACAAGTCAACAAAAGTCAACAAGTCAACAACCATATCACCATAATACTTAATTAATATAGTAGCTAATCACATATCATATTCTCATTAGGGTTGAGCATAAAGTCAAATAGTCAACGGTCAACTGTCAACAACCCTAATGAGAATCCGCTGCCTCTGCCTCCCTGTCAACTGTGCATACACACCCGCATCCGCGTTCCGAGGAACACGAATGCAAACTGGATAAATCCAATCCCATAAGGTACACTAGGATCTGGCTTAAACCAAAGCCCGCTAGTGTAAACTGTCCGGACACCGTACGTGCACAAGTGCACGGATGTGACCGAACCCTGTCGCAAAACCATGCGACCTGTCGCAATACCATGCGACCTCTACTCTTTTGCCTAAAGGCGAAAAGCTTTCTGTGTGGGACTCTAAAGACTCGACACTACGCTGGCAGTGGGTTTAACCACAGACCGCAAGCGGCACTAGCTGTGCGTAACGGTCCCCAGGTAATGCCGACAAGAAGACCGACGAGGCGAAACCCATCTGAACTCCTACTGAGCCTGAGTGTGACATTCTCCGTACAGTCCGGTCTGTTCGTCTGATACATCGCATGGCGGGCCTAGGGGGCGGTAAACGTCAGTCCCCAATAGCGGTACAAGTCGTGCCGGAGCGAAGCCCAAAACACCCTGAGATAACACTGGAAACCTACCAGTATATCTCGTTTGCCCTGGCCAGGGACTACTCGTGTAATGGCTCTCCTAGACACAGCGCGATGTCAACCCCCAATACCGGGAGAGACGAATCCTGTCTAACCGTCACTGCCTCCAAGTGCTTCGGGACTGCACCCAACCACCACCTGTTTGCACGACTCCTTTGAGCCGTGGTAGGGTAGTGATCAAAGTACAGTGGGAACACACCCGAGGCGAAGTGACAGTGTCAAGTCAGCGGACTAAGCTGTACTCATGTCACCTGGGAACTGATAACTGACGATAGGTATAATACCAACTAGTCAGTTCCCGACGAGTCCTGTCCAGTGTACCCGTAACCTAACGAGCACCCGCATACTATCTCAAGTACGACGTACTGACGGCTGTGGGACAGACCGTCTCCCACACTGGGATGAGAAGCGCATGCGCTGGTCCACTCCGGAGTATCGATGCCCTGTCTCGATAGTCCTGCGACCAGGGACCAGCATAAGGATGTGCTTATAGATTACCCAGCCCCACTAGTGTGACGGCCATCACATCGCTGGTAATCAAGCAAAGATCCTAAGGGCTCCACTAATGTGTATAGGCGATATACAAAATATAAACACATGTACACATTGAAGTAGAAACAAACCAAGTAGCATACTACTATTTTGAGCAAGATTGTATATACAAGGTGAATATCCCAAGCATCCATTAAGTAATATACAAACCAGTATGGTACAGTAATGGCCTCTAGGGCATATACACTAACACACCGCTGCCGCGAGCACCCGAACGGATGCTTTCGGCGACGGGGTTCTCCTACAGTCATTTGGTCGGGGCTTGGGGCGAGGCTGTCTATTAAGTTTACCCGGCGAGTATCCGCGTATACTACGTGATTGCGACGGACTTTTGATCACATCAAAATTCCGTGGAAACCGATCAAGTGAGACTAAACCGCTAGATTTATGACATTAATTCAGTTATCTCATAACTACTTGTGAATTCCAATTATTGTATCACATTCCGGATAAGATAGAAAATGTTAAACTTTCCGATCGAACAATCGAACACCCAAGTTTTCCCAAAACTGCTCAACACATGAAATAAGTTTTAAAACATTCACTTCGTACCTCAGTACCAATGGTCCAGCCGTAGAAGGGTCAAGCCAACGCCTCACATGTGGCACGCCGTACTGCCCCAAACCCTAAGGTTCAAAGGGCAGTTCAAGACGGTCACATAATCGAGTTAAGGTTTGTTGTCTTCTAGAGGGACCATCGCGTTACTTGCACTACTTAGAACGTGATTAAACTACGGAAAAATCCAACATTTGGAAATTTCCCGACAGGGAAAAAAGTGGGTATATTTATCCGGTCGAACTTTTTAACATATTCTAAAGTTATCCGGAAAAGCACATAGACAAAATTAGATAATCCGATCGAATCTCCGAACCCCCAATACAACCCAGAAAACTCAACTCTTGAGTTCAGATTAAAAATTCCCAGGAAAACCAGCACTACAAAATAGAAATTACTGTGTAAAATAAAATGAAAGATGAGACAAAATGGCCGCGGAACCGCCGCATTAGCCATGCTAATGCCGCGGTTCCGCCGCGCTTTGATGGATTCAGGAGTACGGGCTTCACAGTAATTCTTAGAAACTCCTGCTGATTTTTCTGCATATTTTTAATTCTCAAAAATCCCCGATTTCCAAAAATGTCTAGAGAGCCGTTTTGAGTTAGGGTTTCGGGTCGATCGGACTTCTAAGTCCATCTACGCATCGCCTAAGGCTCTAGCTAGGCTCTGATACCACTGTAGGGATCCTAGGCACACTAATGAGGTCTCACAACAGATCAAACATGCCCAATTCAAATTTTTCATGTGCCTACAAACCCTAATACGGATCGTTAACTGGATGTATAGGCAATGCAAGCAAGTAAACTACTTTATTGCTAAAGGAAAGAGGCCACAACCTTTGTAGATCCGGTCCTCCACCTCCTTTGCTGCGTGTAGACGTCCCTCCGCTGTACCAATCGGAATCCTAGACTCTCGCGGTGGTCTCATCAGAGAAAAGATCGGGCTAGGTCGTCGACTTCGATGCCGAAGATGATCTACGACGAGGCAACACAAGATCAAGCTCCAACTTCACCAAGCCATGAAACTTGTGAAGAAAACACCCTATACTACTTGGCAAGTGGTAGAGAATGAAGAAATAGGAAGTGGGTTCACTTTAGAATTGGATTTCTCACTCTTTTTCTCAAGTTGCCATTAATGAAGGCAAGGTTTCTTCTTTGTTGAAGAAGAAGAAGAAGATGAAAGAATATGATAAGTCCCTTTTTAAAATAGAAAATAATTGATACTTATCATATAGCAACCATGATTAAGTGTAGAGACTAAACTAGGGTTAGGTTGAATGGTTAGGTTAAGGCAAACAAACAAAATGGTCAAAGCTTCAAAGCTTCATGAAGTTTCAAGAAAGAAACAAAGCTAGCCACCATTTTATTCTTGCCAAAATAAATGAATAAATAAAATAAATAGTTAATAAAATCAAAACCCTAACCATTACATAACCATGGTTTAATCTAAACATACACCCAAACATTCATGTATCATCAAACATGATACAATCAAGTGCACAAAAAATATATCACATATACAATGTGCACATCAAGTGAGAAAATCCATTTTAAGTGAACAAATACTAGTTAATGTAAAATAATATATCAAATATATAATTATACATTAAATCATTAAATCAACACATGATTTAATGATCCGGTCATATCGCATATGACCAACTAATATCCAATGTATCGGCTTATCGAATCAATCCTCGATTCGATAACTAGGTTATATCGCATACAACCAATCGATACATTCATCGCGAGAATAGAATATGGTATAACACACACGCATTATTCTCGGTCCCGCACATATCTCATATGCGCTCCTATTTCGTTTCGCTTGAGCCAGGAAACCTCTGTGTAGGACTCTAAAGACTCGTCAATACGCCGGCAGCACGTGATGATCATATCAAACACCCACAAGCCGCAAGCGGTATACTAAACGTAACGGCCACCCGGGTATTGAGCGATCAGAAGATCGACGAGAAAGCCCGCTCACACTCCTGTGAATCCAACCAGTAACACTTACCGTACAGTCCGGTCTGTTCGTCTGATATGTCGCATATCTTGCCCAGGGGTGGTAAACGTCAGACCCCAATAGCTTGATAAGTCATGCCGACGTGAGGTCCATAACAATCGTGAAACTACTGATAACTCTTACCGGTATATCACTGCAACCCTGTCCAGGGATTTCCTGTTATGGCCAGTCGTGCATAGCGCAACATCAACCCCCAATACCGGGAGAGACGAATCCCCTCCTATCGCTCATTGCCTCCATGTGAATCGGGACTGTACCCAAAAACCACATGTTTGCCCGACTCAGTAGAGCCGTGGTAGGGTGGAAATCAAAGCACAGTGGGAGACACACAAGACTCTATGACGATCTCGGGTCAACAGACTAAGCTGTACCAGTGTCACCAGAGAACTGCCATCTGACGTGAGGTATAATACCATCTGGGAGTTCTCGGCGAGTCCGTTCAGTGTACCCAGTCTCCACTGAGCACCCGCATACCATCTCTGATGTCAAACACCAATGGATATGGGATCATCCATCACCCATCACATGGGTCGAGAAGATATACGCTAGCCTACTCTGGAATATCGATGCCCCGTCTCGATATTCCCACGACTAGGAACATTGAAGGATGTACTCATGGACTACCCAGGCCCCACTACTATGATCTACATCATAGTCCTGGAAGTCGAGTACACATTCTAAGGGCTTTATCAACATGTAATAGAGAGACAGGAAGTATACATGTTAAGATAAAGAGTAACCAGATAGCGTACTATCATGTCGAGCAAGAAAGTCCTACCTATATATGTCCTAGCATCCACTACAATATACATCCAATGTACAGTAATGGCCTCTAGGGCATACATATAACTAACACTACCCAGCCCCAACTAGTGTGACTGCCATCACAACGTAGGTAGTCAAGCAAGATCATAAGGGCTCTATCAATATGTATTCTCGATATGCTAACATATACACATATTAAGATAGACATAAACCAAGTAGCATACTACCATGTTTAGCAAGACTGTTAATATAACTGTGAATATCCCAAACTTCTATTAAGTAATATACAAGCTAGTATGATACAATAATGGCCTTTAGGGCATATACACCAACAATCTCCCACTTGCACTTGGGCCATGTACTGGCGTATCGAAGACCTATCATCTCTGATAGTGTCTCGAACTGCGTCTGAGGTAAGGCCTTTGTGAGTGGATCTGCAGTGTTCTCCTCTATAGCAACTCTCCGGACCTCGATCTCCCGGCGATCTATGATCTCCCTGATCAGGTGAAACCGCCTTAAGATGTGTCTGGACTTCTGATGGGACCTGGGTTCCTTTGCTAAAGCTATAGCCCCGTTGTTGTCACAATACAGAGGTATTGGATCAACCATGGATGGAACCACCTGAAGTTCTGTGAGGAACTTCTTCATCCAGACCGCTTCTTTTGCGGCATCGCAAGCAGCGATATACTCTGCTTCCATCGTCCAGTCTGCAACGGTGTCCTTCTTAGAACTCTTCCAGCACACCGCCCTTCCATTGAGGATAAAGACATAACCTGACATGGACTTGGAGTCATCCTTGTCACTCTGGAAGTTGGAATCAGCAAAGGCCTCGATCTTGAGGTGTTTTCCGCCGTAAACCAAGAACATCTCCTTAGTCCTTCTCAGGTACTTGAGAATGTTCTTTACTGCTATCCAGTGCTTCTCCTCTGGATCTAACTGATACCAGCTTACCACACTCAGTGCGTAAGCTACATCTGGTCTGGTGCACAACATCGCATACATTATAGAGCCTACTGCAGAAGCGTAGGGTATAATTGACATGCGACCCCTTTCCAAATCTGCCTTGGGAGATATCTCTTTGGAGAGGGTGATTCCGTGACAAGCCGATAAACTACCGCTCTTAGAATCTTCCATACTGAATCTTTTCAGTATAGTGTTGATATACCTGGACTGCGAAAGTCCCAACATCCTCTTGGATCTATCACGATAGATCCGGATCCCCAGAATGTAAGAGGCATCACCCAGGTCTTTCATGGATAACCGGTGTGACAAGAATCCTTTGACAGATTGTAGCATAGGAATGTCATTTCCTATCAAGAGAATGTCATCCACGTACAAGACGAGGAATACGACAGTTCGTGCTACAATTTTACTATATATACATGGTTCATCTGGATTTTTGATAAAGTCATATTCTTTGACCGTTTCATCAAAACAGATGTTCCAACTCCGCGATGCCTGATTCAGTCCATAAATGGACTTAAGCAACTTGCACACTTTCCTGCTGCTCTCACTCTGATTGAAACCTTCTAGCTGATCCATATAGACGCACTCTTCTAAATTTCCATTTAGAAAAGCCGTCTTTGCGTCCATCCGCCAGATCTCATAATCAAGGCAGGCAGCAATGGCAAGAAGGATCCGAATGGATTTGAGCATAGCCACTGGAGAAAAAGTTTCGTCACAGTCCAAACCAGGTCTTTGACGAAAACCCTTTGCAACAAGTCTAGCCTTATAGGTTTCCACCTATCCATCTACACCAATCTTTTTCTTGAAGATCCATTTGCATCCTATGGGTTTTACCCCATCTGGAGCAAAGTCCAAAGTCCATACTTTGTTGGTGTACATGGATTCCATCTCGGTCCGCATTGCATCCAGCCATCTTACTGAGTCGCCGCTCTGGATGGCCTGCTGGAAACATGTAGGTTCATCATTATCAATGATGCAATCTTCTCTATCCTCGTCTATGAGAAAACCGTAGTATCTCTCAGGCGGATGAGACGGCCTACTACTCCTGCGGAGGTGTCACGACCCGAAGATCGACTCGTGACCGGCCCTTAACCACGCAACGCCTACAGGCGTAACACGACTAAGTAAGCCGAACCAAGAAATCAAAACCATTTAAAAGTAGTGAGTGCTGAAAACATTTGATTGAAACATTTAGAAAACCTTAAGTAGTTTAATGAAGTTCTTTAAGGTTAAGTTATCATCTTAATAATTTTGGCAGCATTTCCTTTGTAAAACTAACCCCGAAGTCGGGTACAAATAGGATATAAGTGAGAATGATACAGGATATCATAAAGCATCCCAAACGGGAGCAATAGGTAAAAACATCACAGAATAATAAAACTGCATATATAAAGTCGGCTCCCACGAGCTCGACACCAGAAACAAATACAATACATCATCGTCCTCACACTGTCTCTAAGTCAAATACATATAAAGGTAGATGGAGAATCCTAGATACAAAAGTGTGTACAATAGAAGTAACCAGATACCACAACCCACCTATCAGCAAACAGCTCTCACACCAACGGTAGTAGTATCTGTAGCCAAAAGATGTAAGAAGCCAGCCTGCCGCGACTACTCTGAGGGGCAACCTGCAAATACTGTGGCACAACGGGGGTGAGTTGCCAACTCGTGAATAGAGATAACATATAAAAGTAATCGCGAGTATGCACGTACTGCGCTACTCTATCGTATGCCAGCAGATGATATCAATATGCGATAAGCAGTATGTGCAATAATCATGCAAGAGCTCTGTCAAGTAAAATAACTAAAGGATGAGATGCAAAATAATAAATGCTGAGCATAGGATGAAATAACATCTACACGGAATGTCGACATGGAAAGATAATCGGTGCCCACCAATGCACCCAAATCCCAACGACTCAGACGCCGGCACTCCCATCGGCCCTCAAATATTGTAATCTCTGAGAATCACGAATGCCCAACATCGGCACCCAAATATCATAAATACTCGTGTCCAGCATCGACACGCAAATCCCCATATATCGGGCATCCGTCAGTCCGGGTCAGCCCACGGGCTCCGTCTGCGGTATCGGCCCTCGGCCCCGGCAGTACGGGTCATCCCGCATCCATCTATCGACTCTGGTTAGTATCCTCTGATTAACCGCCAGGTCCAACCAATCACCGGTAGTTAGTGGTCCCACTACCAGGCTCATCGTCTACTGCATGACAGATCCATTCTCGCCTCGGGGTACCATACCGGGTCCACCATGTACCGGTAATCGGCCTCGTCCACTCCTCGAATCGGGTTTCATATGTCACTCTAGCACCGAGAAAACACATGGTGGAGGCACTGAAATATCATATCAAGAGGAACCGGGTTTTTAAAACAGTGCATCTTTTCTTAAATAACCCCACGGTCCTCAAATCCAGAAATCATATGAATCCAAGCCAATGCGTAATCCATGCGATGTAATATATGCATGAGTATAGATATGCATACGTGCACGAGTAACAAAATTGTAAGCCCGCGGGGGCGCCCCGGCCGTCGATCCGACGCCGGAAACGCGGAAAACAAAAACTTTGCGAAACTTGCAACCGGCACCACCGCGGACTTTTTACCCGGATCGGGCCATTAACCTAGCTAGCTGGCAAATAGAAAAGAGTAGAGATGTATACCAAGCGATCTGTGTCCTTCGGTCTTCGTCTCCACTCCGATCTCCCGCGGATATAACGTCCGTCACCTCCTCGTCGAAACGGGCACCACATAGCCGGAATCTTTTACGGGCTCCCACCTCTTGACCGAGGCAACTCGGGCGCGAAGTTGGCTAGTCGACGCGTCCAAGACTTGCTATAGAATAGTGTAGAAGCTTGTCTCTTTTGGGGTTCTTGAAGTTGCCTTGATGGAAGGATGTGAGGAGGAGAAGAAAAGCAACTCAAGAAAATGTGCTTGTGAATTTCTTTTAGCATCAAAAATGATATGAAACATTTTCCCTCTTCTTGCTTGAATAGTGGCCGGCCCCTTCTTTTCAAGAATGAGATTGGAGAGAGAAAAAGAATGGCACTTATCAAGTGGAAAAAGAATGGATAAAGATAAGGTCACAACCAAATCAATCTCAAACCCTTTCACTAACCATCACCATGAAAGCAAGTGAGAAGACCAAAAAAGGATCTCATGATGAAATAACAATCATGATGCCACAAATATGCATGAAAGCCCTCAACAAATAAGTTAATTGCAAACTTGCAATTAACACCCTCCATCACAAAGCCCGGCCGAGAAGGAATGAAGGAAAACCGGCCGGAACGGAATGCAAACTGGCAACTTCATAAAACCGATCCCGTAATAAATTACAGGAAAACCCCGCTACTGCAAATACATGCCCGCATTTGTATTCGCACTGAACACAAATGCAAAGAGACAAAACTACACTATCAAATACTAGAATCCGGCTTAAGCCAAAGCCGGCTCGTAAAATCTGTCCGATCACGATCCGTGCAATACCGCACGTATCTGATCGAACCCTGCCATATCTCCATACGGCCTCTACAGCGTTTCGCCCGAAACTTGAGTAACTGAGTGTGGTGGACTCTAAAGACTCGTCAATACCTTGGCTGTGGATTTAACCACTAGCACGTCAGAGGTATAAGCCAATACGTGACGGGCCACCAGGTATTGACCAAATGGGACGTCGATGAGGAAGCTCACCCCGACACCCAACTGAGCCTGTCAGTGACAATATCCGTACAGTCCGGTCCGTTCGTCTATGAGTATCGCATGGCGGGCCTAGGGGGTTGGTAAAAGTCAGACCCCCAAAAGCGGTACAAGTCGTGTCGGAGTGTAGCCCAGAACACCCTGAGATACTACTGGAATACCTACCAGCAAATCTCCTGCCTTGGCCAAGGACTTTTCATGTTCTGGCTCTCCTAGACACAGCACGACCTCACCCCCAATACCGGGAGAGACGAACCCCTGCAGATCCGCTCACTGCCTCCATGTGGCTCGGGACTGTACCCAACTAAAACCTGTTTGCACGACTCCTTTGAGCCGTGGTAGGGTAGTAATCAAAGTACAGTGGGAACTCACACGAGACAAATGACGATCCCAGGTCGATGAACTAACCTGTACACATGTCACCTGGGAACTGCTATCTGACGTCTGGTATATCCCAACTAGCAGGTTCCCGGCGAGTCCTGTCCGGTGTACTCATAACCCAATGAGCACCTGTATACATCTTAGGTGAACCAACTGACACCAGTGGCTTGTGAGACCGGCCACCGCCCCTCGTCGGGGTCTCGACTGTATACACTAGTCTACTCTGGAGAAACGATGCCCTGTCTCGAATCTCCCACGACTAGGGACCTTTTAAGGATGTGCTTGTAGACCCCCAGCTCCCACTTATATGATCGCCCTCATACTGCTGGAAGTCAAGCAAGAATCCTAGGGGCTTTATCAATGTGTAATAGCGACTCGTCAGGTCACCTAAAGCAGTACACGATGATAAAGATAAACCAGATAGCATACTATCATCTCGAGTAAGACTGTCCTACTGGGACAGGTCCTCCCCTCAATCATTGCAATCACGTGCCTGTGATCCAATAATTGACTCTGAGGGCACTATCTCCAACAATCTCCCACTTGCACTCGAGGCTAATTATTGCGATGTCGCATACTCACAGCCCGTGTGATACCGAACACCCAACTCCTCTACTAGTCAGTCTCACAAAGCTCGTTTGCGAAACTATTGCGTTCGAGGAATAGCCTCAGTGAGTGGATCCGCCTTGATGTTTCTTTCTATGTCTCTCTATATCTCATGTTCGCAGAGAAAACTATCTCCCGAAATGAGCAACACCTGTCCTAGAATGTCTGGATGTCTGATGGGACCTAGCTCATAAGTGAACTCCAAATCCAAACTTCTTAGACTGTATCGACAACTGAACTTAATCAGTGTCCTGCGCCATGCCTTCCCTCAGTTTCCACCTGGACCACCTGTCCAAAATACTGCCCCTCGTTAGAGGGAAAACTATAACTCTGACAGCCACTCTGCCATCCAGGTCACCTTGGAAGCCTGGAATGATAACCGTCTCGTAAAGGAGGCTGCCGTTATCATATCCCTAGAACATCCACTTATGTTCTAAAACTGCTTCCGACTGTTTCTCCAGGATTGGATCAATATCAACTTATTGCACCTACTGCAAGAACAACATCTGGTGTGGTACTTGACATCTCATGATTGACTCAATTGCCTAAGCAAGTGATCTGCCAATCATGCATATCCCTCTCCCCTTTAGTCTGTAAGACACCTTTAGAGAGGGTGACTCCATTACCTGCAGGTACACTACCGTGCCAGGAGTCGTTCATTCTAAATACTCTTAGAATGCGGTCAAAGTACCCAGATTGGGAAACCACCCAAATCTAGATCTAAAACCATAAATCTAGTAACCAGAATGTCTGATATTATATCCAAGTCCTATGTGGAGAAACCACCGTGTGACGACCAAAGTATAACCGATCGTAGTATAGGAATATCACTTCCTACTCTGTGTATGTCATCAAATACCAGGACATCACACCCTACTACCTTCTTAACAGATCCATCCCCTATTCTGATGAAGTCAAACCTATGACTGTCACATCAGAAATAGATGATCTATCTCCGCTATATCTGCTTAAGTCTATAAATAGACATAAGCCTGATATCCACCAATGCTTCCGCTGCTCCCACTGACTACGACAACCCTCTGGTAGAGTCATATAGACGTGCACTTCTAAAGCCAGTTTAGAACGACGCTATACTCATCCTCCCGCCGGGTCTCGCAGCCTGGAACAACAGCAATGGCAAGTCTGGGTAAACAAGAACCTCCCTGTCACCGTCCTTGAGCATACAGAAGTACCTCTCGGGTGCCTGAGGTTACCCACCTTATCTGCGGAGTGGCCAGTGGAATGTCAAACCAGATTGAATCTTTAGGTTCTTATGAAATCTTCAGTAATCGTTTGTGGTTCTGGAATCACTTCCAGTTCTACCATACTCCCACCTCTTTTTTCTGAAAAAATCTACTTTTAATAAAACTGTGGCGAGTCAAGAACAATATCACTATTGATCTTCCAGATGGTAGAAAGTCAACCCTCGTCATAGCCCGGGTCAACCCACAAACAGCCACTACTGAAACGTGCCTTGAGTTGTCCAGAGTCTGGTTTTAAGCATAAGCCAGACAACTCCCCGTATCTTAACAATGTCAAGATATGAACTGTTCTATATCCAAGAAACAGAGGCACTGATTTAATTGAACCAGATTCAAATCATGCAGCTGTCTCCAGTGCATGTCTAGTAAATGGAAGAGAGGCCGATCAGCGTTACTCAACTTAGGAGTACCTCCAATTATGAGTAACCTGAAAGAGAAGCTAGTTCTCTTAATCATTACTATCAACTGAATACCACTCACAAGTATCTACATCTTCGATCTCCTTGAAGAATCCCGATACTTGCAACACCTGGTTCTCTACTTTACTCTTATACCTATAACTCCTCAAAACTTAGACCCTGTGTTTCTACGAAACACATGTCTAAGAACTAGAGAAGTTAAAAGTAAACAGAATATAGTACGAGTACCTACCCCTCTGTCCTAATGGACACTGGACAATATACAATACTCTGCACAAGTCCCCTGAGTCTTATGACTCTTTCACTGTGTGTCGTAGGTTGAAAACTGTACTTTTGGTTAAGAAGAATTACACCGCTATTCAATGCTCCTTACCTAACCATCCACTGGTTTAGGTAAATGTCATAGACATAATTTCAAAAAAGATATGTCTCACTCTATAAAAATAGACGTACAGATATATCAATTTGAAATTGGTGCACAACAACGGATATTCAAAACCAAATATTTGCCGACCGGCAAACAACCCAGGTGGCTTCCTCAAATATCACCAATTCCAACGAATCCGATATAATGAGGATGGTCACCTAATTCCCAATAACTTACTCCCACTCATCATCTGTAAAACCATACAGATGTGAGAATCCAACCTGGTAAATACATACCCTGGAGTAAGTGTCTAATCGGGAAATCAGTTTTCTTTTAACAGCACACAGTGGAACTGAAACATTGAGATGTTTCGATGGGGTATCCTGGTATTCTTAGTAATGCCTCTTCCATTATCCAGATTCACAACTATAACCGTATAATTCTTTGCCACCTCTCCAAATCCCTTTACATGTCTTTAGTCATTACCTTCTGTACACCCCTTCAGGCCAAATGGTTTTCTTTCTTCCCTACCGTTCGGCACCAGCCTATGGTTTGGAAGAAGACTATCCAAAAAGCATAATGGGTGTACTGTCCTAATCCGAGGAGCACTCGCAATGCGAGAGAAGGTGAGGATAAAAGACAACCGAATGTACTTAATTCATAGGTGATTTAGGATTGACAAAGAAGTACATGGTTTGGTCGTGAATAGCAGTCGCAATTTACTTTGCCCTCATACTAATCCCTTGCTTTGTCTGAACTTAATACCTTCTGTACACCGTTTAGGCTAATTGGCTTTCTTCATTCCCTACGGTTCGGCACCAGCCTAAGGTTTGGAAGAAGACTATCCAATTTGCGTAATAGGTGTACTACTCCTAAACCAAGGAGTACTCGCAACCTGAGAGAAGGTGAAAAGAAGAGACAACTGAATGTACTTTATTCCTTTTTCTCCAGAACCAGAAACCATCCTCGAAGTCCTTCGAGTTCGTATATAACCATACGATGGTTTTGTCCAATGGAAGTGGACGTTCGTAGTAATACGGGGTGTTCCGGAGAAAAGAGTAAAAGTAGGAGTGGCAAAGAGGTCTGCAACTCTGACAATCCAAAAGCCTGTGTTAAGAAGGTTTGGTCAACTTGGTCACTGAGTCATAGTCTAGGGTCGGGTCAATGGTCGCTGCCAAAGAGAGAGAGAAAAGAAACACTCAGCGTGCACTCTAACCTAGATCAGAATGGTTGTCACTTTATCTAATCTGGAAACCTCCCACTGTAACGTCAAATTCTTCCCCAAACCTGAAAGAAGAATTAGCCGGGATAACCCGAGGAGTAAACCAACTCATCAGTGGGAATCAGGATCCAACTCTCATCGCATGATAACGTGACGGAATCCGCTCACGTTATCACACTCCAGAAGGTATGCGCATATCTGGCAAGTTTCAGTTCTTTTGAAACTCCCGATGTGGATTTCTGCCCCATGCTCTTATGACCTTGACTTTGGCCAACATATCATAAGTCACATGTCAAGTTCTACCCGTCATTTTCCTGGTTAATTTGAACCCACCCGTACCTACCCTTGACTTTGGCCAAAATGGCAGTACGACTGTCCCAAACCAACGCATCTATCTATGCTGCATATGAATACCCAACAGCTACCAAACACTGTGCCTTGACTTTGGCCAACATACACAGCTTGAATACTATTGACCATCCATATGAAACGACGGAGGGCTACGAATGGTTTCTGGCGAAAACCTTTAACGTAATGAACTTGATATCGTTGAAGGAACGGATAGCTTTATAAAAATATAGTGACGACAACCTTTGCTAAAGAGGTCACTCCCGGTGAAGGGATCTCGGCTCTTTCCCCGTAGAATGAGGTGCAGGATATTCCAAATGAATACCACGATGCAAAGCAAAAGTAATCGGCTATA
Organism: Agapanthus africanus; assembly: GCA_030015575.1. Lineage (NCBI taxonomy): Eukaryota > Viridiplantae > Streptophyta > Magnoliopsida > Asparagales > Amaryllidaceae > Agapanthus > Agapanthus africanus. The sequence continues at coordinate 175,488,991 of CM057349.1, forward strand.
GGGAAGTTACTGCCCTGACGCAAACTTTTGTCCAAGGGGTCACTCCCGGTGAAGGGATCTCGGCCCTTGCCTCGTCGACTGAGGAGCAGGATATTCCAACTGAATACCACTGTGCAAAACAAAAGAGAACGCCCTTGCAATAACAGCTTTTTGAAAAAGTGTTCCAACAACATCAGATTAGGTTTGTTTTACTTGCATTGATCCGAATCAATGCAGTCCCATCAATTGATCACACCACAAAGAACGAAAATATACTGACGTACGTATATGCCATCCGCATTCGCCACTGGGTCCCGTCATCACTCGTTAGGTTAGCTAACTAACGACAGAGCGGGGACTGGACTAGCGCGGATGAAAAACATATACAACATCTACTAATATATATACCAATATATAGTATTCGCTCAAGGCGTGATAAAAGCAACACAGAAATGTATAGCAACACAGATCAATACAGATATCTGGGATCCCCGGGTTTCACAGAGCCGCTACTGAAACCCGACGTTCCCCTGGTCGTGTGGATAGCCTGTGCAATGAAATCCTAGACCCCTACGGGCGCGGCAAGTCACCCGCCAAAACCTGAAGCGAGGCAGCCCCCTTCAACGACGTGAATGGACCACCCAGCACTTCACGGAATCCGGTAACTTGGGCACCCCTCCTGGGTCAGCCTGTACCCCCTACGAGTGCGGCGAATAGCCCGCCAATCCTAGAGTGAAGCCCCCTCCGTCTCAATGCCATGAGATGCGGGCTTGTTGCCCTCTAGAACCCGGCTATCCGTGCACCCCTCCGCGGGGTAATCCTAGTACAGAAAGTAAAATATATATACAACGGGTACATCGACCGCAACCAGGTCGTGCCCCAAAATAATAATACAAACAGGCAGTGACGGCAGTCCACATGTCGGACGCTCGCCCCGCAATAACAAATGTACATAATAAAACAGAACTGTACTACCACTGCAACCAGGCTATCCCCCACGACCGATCCGCAACAACACAGTACAATCACAGAACATCAACGTGAAAGTCACGTTCGCAAATCCGTCTAACCGGGCTATAGCAGTTAGACGGGATTTACCGATCAAGTGACATTCACGGTCGCAGATATAATGTAAAAACTGTGAACTAGCATGTTTAAAATATCCGATCGAACAAATTTATCAAAGTGGGCCCCCAAAAAGAACTGTAGCACTTACAGAAAACCTGGGCCCAAATAAAATATCCCAAAAGCCCTATTTCTATACCACAAGCTTACTGGGAAAATTTGGTGCCACAATTCCTCTTATCCGCCGCGCAAGCGCGGCCAAACCAGGGTTTTGGCCGCGCTTCCGCGGTGGAACTGAGGAATTGGTGGATCGTATTTTCCCAGATTTCTTATAATTGCTTGTACATGCCTCTGCAACAACCTGAAAAATTTTAGGAGCTCAAAAAATTTCAACAGAGAACACATGTGCACAAAAATACGGTTTTTGGGGATTTTGTTCGATCGGGTTCTAAACGCGCTAGAGCAAGCTAGGGTAGGTTAACGGCGTGTCTCTGATACCATTGTAAGCCCGCGGGGGCGCCCCGGCCGTCGATCCGACGCCGGAAACGCGGAAAACAAAAACTTTGCGAAACTTGCAACCGGCACCACCGCGGACTTTTTACCCGGATCGGGCCATTAACCTAGCTAGCTGGCAAATAGAAAAGAGTAGAGATGTATACCAAGCGATCCGTGTCCTTCGGTCTTCGTCTCCACTCCGATCTCCCGCGGATATAACGTCCGTCACCTCCTCGTCGAAACGGGCACCACATAGCCGGAATCTTTTACGGGCTCCCACCTCTTGACCGAGGCAACTCGGGCGCGAAGTTGGCTAGTCGACGCGTCCAAGACTTGCTATAGAATAGTGTAGAAGCTTGTCTCTTTTGGGGTTCTTGAAGTTGCCTTGATGGAAGGATGTGAGGAGGAGAAGAAAAGCAACTCAAGAAAATGTGCTTGTGAATTTCTTTTAGCATCAAAAATGATATGAAACATTTTCCCTCTTCTTGCTTGAATAGTGGCCGGCCCCTTCTTTTCAAGAATGAGATTGGAGAGAGAAAAAGAATGGCACTTATCAAGTGGAAAAAGAATGGATAAAGATAAGGTCACAACCAAATCAATCTCAAACCCTTTCACTAACCATCACCATGAAAGCAAGTGAGAAGACCAAAAAAGGATCTCATGATGAAATAACAATCATGATGCCACAAATATGCATGAAAGCCCTCAACAAATAAGTTAATTGCAAACTTGCAATTAACACCCTCCATCACAAAGCCCGGCCGAGAAGGAATGAAGGAAAACCGGCCGGAACGGAATGCAAACTGGCAACTTCATAAAACCGATCCCGTAATAAATTACAGGAAAACCCCGCTACTGCAAATACATGCCCGCATTTGTATTCGCACTGAACACAAATGCAAAGAGACAAAACTACACTATCAAATACTAGAATCCGGCTTAAGCCAAAGCCGGCTCGTAAAATCTGTCCGATCACGATCCGTGCAATACCGCACGTATCTGATCGAACCCTGCCATATCTCCATACGGCCTCTACAGCGTTTCGCCCGAAACTTGAGTAACTGAGTGTGGTGGACTCTAAAGACTCGTCAATACCTTGGCTGTGGATTTAACCACTAGCACGTCAGAGGTATAAGCCAATACGTGACGGGCCACCAGGTATTGACCAAATGGGACGTCGATGAGGAAGCTCACCCCGACACCCAACTGAGCCTGTCAGTGACAATATCCGTACAGTCCGGTCCGTTCGTCTATGAGTATCGCATGGCGGGCCTAGGGGGTTGGTAAAAGTCAGACCCCCAAAAGCGGTACAAGTCGTGTCGGAGTGTAGCCCAGAACACCCTGAGATACTACTGGAATACCTACCAGCAAATCTCCTGCCTTGGCCAAGGACTTTTCATGTTCTGGCTCTCCTAGACACAGCACGACCTCACACCCAATACCGGGAGAGACGAACCCCTGCAGATCCGCTCACTGCCTCCATGTGGCTCGGGACTGTACCCAACTAAAACCTGTTTGCACGACTCCTTTGAGCCGTGGTAGGGTAGTAATCAAAGTACAGTGGGAACTCACACGAGACAAATGACGATCCCAGGTCGATGAACTAACCTGTACACATGTCACCTGGGAACTGCTATCTGACGTCTGGTATATCCCAACTAGCAGGTTCCCGGCGAGTCCTGTCCGGTGTACTCATAACCCAATGAGCACCTGTATACATCTTAGGTGAACCAACTGACACCAGTGGCTTGTGAGACCGGCCACCGCCCCTCGTCGGGGTCTCGACTGTATACACTAGTCTACTCTGGAGAAACGATGCCCTGTCTCGAATCTCCCACGACTAGGGACCTTTTAAGGATGTGCTTGTAGACCCCCAGCTCCCACTTATATGATCGCCCTCATACTGCTGGAAGTCAAGCAAGAATCCTAGGGGCTTTATCAATGTGTAATAGCGACTCGTCAGGTCACCTAAAGCAGTACACGATGATAAAGATAAACCAGATAGCATACTATCATCTCGAGTAAGACTGTCCTACTGGGACAGGTCCTCCCCTCAATCATTGCAATCACGTGCCTGTGATCCAATAATTGACTCTGAGGGCACTATCTCCAACAAAAATCATGTCAAATCACATAGAAGATGAGCTACAATACATTGATCATGGCAATTCAACAGTGTGAGTGTCATGACAATTACTAACGGTGTGTGTGTAACATGCAGATTAGTGCTCGTGCAACATGAACCGTTAGTAATAGTGCGGTGTTCTATCAATTCTAGTTTATATACATATAGCAGAGAATGCGGTATGCAACAACAAAAATCAGGTAGGTGAATGCAATATGTAGCTATAAGGTCCTATCAGCCCTGACGCATAACGCTATGCGGGCGATATCCCCGTAGATGTTAAATCTACTCAACGTAGTCCCGCGCTAAGTGTAGTCGACGACTTATTTCCCCTTCTTCGCGGCGTCCGTCGTACTCGCCTGCGAACCTAGAATTATACAATATATCACACATGAGCTCGAAGTCACACAAACATGACATTAAAGCCAAACTAGTAACTCAGGTCGTGAACCAAGCGCGCGTGTGCGCGATACGCTAAAACGTGTGATTACGCGCCTGAATCTATCCCGACGCGTCGCGATACGCAGAAACCCCAAACCCACACACGTATCACGCGTGTCGCGATGGTTTAAATTATGAGAAATAGGGTATTATATCCCAGATTTTTAGACATGAACAATTTTAGAAAACTATATATACCATAAGACTCCACATAGCAGCAGACACCTACCACCCAAACCCCAAACCCCAGGTCTCCCATCTGGCCGCAAATTGCGGCCAGAAAGCATTTTCCGGCGGCCCGGCTATGGAGTTGGGCTCCCAGGCTTCCTGTGTGTGCTCAAAACATAATGTTCATGCTCCTGTAATTACAATTTTGTTCTGAAATAACCAGAGTACAAGCAGATTTCAACAGAGTCCCAATTCCAGTTAAAACCCACATTTTAGCACTAAAAAGATACTTTAAGGTATTTTTGTGAAACCTGAAGCAAACCCAAGTCTAAAACCACACTAATAACACATTACCAAGCTAATCAAGACATAAAAATATTAATTTTAACATATCTTCACTAAAACCCTTCATTAGCACTAAAAATGCACAAAAAGTGATATTTTGTTAAAAATACTACAAGATACGGGAAAGGGTGCTAAATATGAGTTCTATACCTCCCAAAAGCCTCAGGAAAACAAAAAATCCCAGCTCTTTCCTCAAGTGTACAGATTTGCCACCAAACTCCCCCAAGAGGTCATTTTTCCATGGTTTTTGTGATGAAAAAGGGTTGTTTTGTGTAGGGTTTTGTTTGGTTTTCAAAGAGAAATGAAAGATGATGAGAATAGGGTGTTGCTGCTCCTCAAACTCTCCCTTTCTTCTGCAGGAAATATTCAGAAGAGAGGAAGAGAGAAAAGAGAGAGAGAATGTGTCAAAAGTCAATCTTCTCACCTAACACCATGCTCTAATTTTCCATTTTAAATTTGAATTATAAAAAGGGGTTTGACTTAGTTAAGAAAATGGGTGGGGGATAAAATGACCCATGCAAGAAAAGAATTGGTTAACATGCTAACACTTTTAACCTAGGTCACAAAATTGGCTACGTGTGTATGTGCACTACACTAAACCTTGCTTAAGAAATAATCAAGGAAAATTTTCCTATTAGGGTAAACACGACCAAATTATCATTAATAAACCCTATATATATACATAAACATATATAAACACTTCACAACACAATTATCACTAGTCTAGAAGGAAAATAAGATATTCGGGTTTTTATTAAAAACACGCAAAATTGTTAATTATCGCGAAAATATCCTAAACGAATTTCAAAGTGTTACAATCTACCCCCCTTAAAGATATTCGGTCCCCGAATTTAAAATCTAACTACACGTACCTTCAAAAAGATGGGGATACTTCTTCCTCATCTTGCTCTCGGTCTCCCAAGTGACCTCCTCGCTGCTCGGACCACGCCAAAGTACCTTGACGGACGGTATCTCCTTCGATCTCAATTTCTTCACTTGTCGATCCAAGATGATCACTGGCTGCTATGGATAGGAAAGGTCGTGCTCAAGCTCGATCGTCGGGTACTGAATCGCATGCGAAGGATCATGTAGATACTTGCAGAGTATCGAAATGTGAAACACGGGGTGCACATCTGGGAAACAGGTCGGAAGGGCTAACCGATACGAAACTGCACCAATACACTCGAGGATCTCGAAGGGGCCCACATATCTCGGACTAAGCTTTCCTTTCTTCCCAAATCTCATCACACCTTTTATTGGGGAGACCCTCAAGAAAACATGATCACCAATAGAAAACTCAAGTCTGCGCCGACGACGGTCCGCATAAGATCTCTGCCTACTCTGGGCTGCTCTCATCCTATCGCGAATCAACTGGATCTTCACGGTCGTTTACTCAACAATTTATGGCCCTAAGATACTGCTCTCACTGAGCTCTGTCCAACAGGCGGGCGATCTGCATCTCCTCCAATAAAGAGCCTCAAACGGTGCCATCTGAATGGTCTCCAGATAGCTGTTGTTGTAGGAGAACTCTACTAAGGGTAAATGATGATCCCAGCTACCTCCGAAATCTAATACACAAGCTCGGAGCATGTCCTAGAGAGTCTGAATAGTCCGCTCTGACTGTCCATCGGTCTGCGGATGAAATGCTATGCTGAAACTCAAGCGGGTGCCCAAAGCCTCTTAAAGCCTCTGCCATAGACGGCTGGTAAACTGGGTGCCTCTGTCGGACACGATACATGTCAGAACTCCGTGCAGTCGTACAATCCCGTCGACGTAAATCTGGGCATACTGAGCAAATCCGAAAGTCATCTTCACCGGTAGGAAGTGAGCCACTTTCGTCAAACGATCCACAATCATCCAGATGGAGTCATACCCTCGACTAGTCCTGGGTAGACCCACAATGAAGTCCATAGAAATCTGTTCCCATTTCCACTCTGGAATGGGTAACGGCTGTAGCTCTCCCGCGGGCCTCTAGTGCTCGGCCTTGACTTGCTGACAAGTCAGGCATCTCGACACAAAATCTGCGATGTCTCTCTTCATTCCGTCCCACCAGTAAACATCCCTCATATCATGGTACATCTTGGTGGAACCTTGATGAACACTATACACCGATCGATGTGCCTCCTCGAGAATCTTACGCCGCAGTCCCTCAACATCTGGTACGCACAGTCTAGTCCCAAATCGTAGTATCCCCTCATCATCGATCACGAACTCGGAAAATCTGCCCTGTCCAATCTGTGTCCTGATCTCTAAACATCGGTCATAACTGTGCTGTGCCTTATGTATACGGTCAAGCAGCTGTGGGTGTGCACGAACATGCGCAATTTATCCTCCGATCGGCGTAAACTCGAACTGTACCCGGCTGTCGCATAAAATCTGCCAATCTGCCGACGACTGCCTCTGTAATGCGCTCAAACAAGATAGGCTACCCCCGGTCTCCTGCTTAAAGCATCCGCTACTACATTAGCCCTGCCCGGGTGATACAAGATCTAGCAATCGTAGTCCTTCACTAACTCCATCCATCGGCGCTGTCTAAGATTCACGTCTCGCTGCTGAAATATATACTTTAAGCACTTGTGATCCGTGAATTTCTGGCACGACTCGCCATATAAGTAATGTCGCCAGATTTTAAGTGCAAAGACCACTGCAGCCATCTCCAAATCGTGAGTGGGGTACTTCTGTTCATGTTTCTTCAATTGCTGCAAAGCATACGCGATCACCCTGTCATGCTGCATCAATACGCATCCTAGCCCTACTCGAGAAGCATCACAATAGACCATAAATACGCCTGATCCTGAAGGCAATGATAACACCGGCGCCTTAGTCAGTCGAGTCCGTAGCTGCTGAAAACTGTGCTCACACTCCTCGGTCCAATCGAAAGGAACTCCCTTCCGGGTCAACCCGGTCAAAGGTGTAGCAATACGGGAGAAGTCCTGCACGAATCGCCTGTAGTAGCCTACCAACCCTAAAAAGCTACGAATCTCCATAACTGATGTGGGTCTGGGCCAACTCCGAACAGCCTCGATCTTCCTCGGGTCTACACATATACCATCTCGTGTAATCACATGGCCCAAGAAGTCTACGCTGTCCAGCCAGAATGCGCATTTGGAGAATTTGGCGAAAAGCGGGTGCTCCCTCAAAGTCAGCAGTGTAATCCGCAGGTGCTTCTCGTGCTCCTCTCTACTCCGAGAATATACAAGAATATCGTCAATGAATACGATGATGCACAGATCAAGATACGGCCGAAAAATACGGTTCATCAAGTCCATGAATGCTGCTGGCGCGTTGGTGAGTTCGAACGACATCACTAAAGCTCATAAAGGCTGCAGCGCGTGCGGAAAGCCGTCCTAGTAATGTCCTCCTGTCGAACCCGCAGCTCATGGTAGCCTGATCGCAAATAGATCCTCGAAAATTATCCTGGCCCCTAAAGCTGTTCGAACAAATCGTCAATGCGTGGCAAGGATACTTGTTCTGCACTGTAACCCTGTTCAGCTGGCGGTAGTCGATACACAAACGCATACTGCCGTCCTTCTTCTTGACAAACAGGACTGGAGCACCCCAAGGAGAAACACTGGGTCGAATAAGTCCCATACCCAGCAATTCTTGCAACTGACCCTTCAATTCTCGAAGTTCCGCAGGGCCATCCGATAAGGCAGTACAGAAAAAGGCCCCATGCCAGGAACCAAATCAATACAGAAAAAATATCACGCTCGGGCGATAGCCCAGGAAGCTCATCAGGGAACTCGCTAACAACCGGAACCTGATCCAACGGAACCTATGTAGCTCTAGTATCGCAAACATAAGCGAGAAATCCATGACATCCCTTCCTAAGAAGCTGTCCAGCGTGAAAAGAAGAAATCACACTGTGAGGCGCGACACCACGGTCCCCCAACACAAAAAAAACCGACTTGCCGGGAAAACAAAATCTAACTGTCTTCTCACGGCAGTCCACAGATGCATAGCATGTGGCTAACCAATCCATGCCCACAAGAACATCGAAGTCCAACATCTCAAGAAGGATCAAGTCGACTGGCAACTCTCTCTCGCCATTACGGACGGTACATGATCGGAACACGCGCCTAGCAACAAACGACTCTCCCACAGGAGTAGTCACAACAAGCGGCTGATCAAGAAAACCGGACTCTCTACCCAAACTCGGCACAAAGTGTGTGGATACGTACTAGTGCGTGGATCCGGGATCGAATAACACGTGCGCATCTACAGAACATACTGGAAGGATACCTGAGACCACTACATTGGACGCCTGGGCGTCCTGATGCGTCAAAGCAAAAACTCACGCTTATCCTCCACCTGTGACTGATTGTCCCCTGCCGGCAGCTGGCTGCCCTCTGCCTCGGTCACCTCATCCTCTATGAACAAATCCTCCGCGACCACGACTTCTCTGTGCATGAGTCTGACGCGGGGTAACACTAGGTACAATTGGCAACACCGTCTGGGGTGGTGAAGGCGGTGATGTGACATGCGGTGCTGCTGCCTCCCTCCGGGGTATCTCGGAACAATCTCGTACACGATGATAAGCACTCTCGCAGCGAAAACATCCGGACGACGACCGCTGACCCTCCTAGGGATTGGAACTGAACAACCGGCCTCGCCCTAAATTTCTGCCACCTGCAAGACGTCTATCACGGCGCCGAAAAGGCTGTCTCTATGCTAATGTATCCGCACGAACTCTCTTCGGCTATGGAACTACCGAAGTCTCAGCAAGGTGCTCCTCAACCAATATGGCTGCATCTACAGCTGCTGCGTAGGTCTCGTAATGCTGGGCGATGATTGCAAGGAATAGTTGTGTCAGCAAGCATCGGATAAATCTCTTGACTCGCAACTCCTCAGTAGCCTCTAGGTACGGAGCATAAACTGATAGCTCGGTGAACAGCACATCATACACTGCCACTGACATCTCCGGAGTCTGACGTAAGGACTCAAACCTGGGTGGTCTAGCATCTCTGACACTCAGTGGAAGAAAGCGGGCAAGGAATAGCGCCACGAACTCTGTCCAGGTCATAGAAGGAAGACCTGCCGCTCTACCCTTCTCGACTGATTCGCACCATTTCTGCGCAAGACCTTCCAGGAGAAAAACTCGCGAACTCGACCCACCTCGCATCTGTGCATCTGAGGGAATGGCATATCTGAGCCATCCTATCAATGAATGACTGTGGGTCCTCGGCTGCATCGGTGCCTATGAAGACCGGAGGTTTCAGCCTCATAAACTCTGACAGCGATACCGTAATAATCTCTATAGCTATAGGCGCAACTGCCTGTGCTGTGGGTATCACCGCGGTCTCGGCAACGGGTGGAACTACCTCTGGTCGCTGCGCTCGAAGTGTCTCAACTAGAGATCCCATCATCTGGCGCATCTCTTACATACTGGATCCCACCGTCTGGCGCATCTCCTGCATACCAGCCCCTAACATAGCAATCTGATCTGTCATGGGAGGAACAGCCTGATCGGGCACAACCGGTGTACTGCCCAGATCAGTCCTCGCCTCGGACGAGTCAACTCGAATCTCGGCCCTCACAGCCGCACTCTGTGCCCTCGTAGTCTTTGGCGTAATAATGGCTGAAAGGAAAAGTAGGATTCGATAGGGATACGTAAATCGAATCGCAAGAATATATGTACTCAAGAGGGAATTTAAATCAATAAGTCCTAAGGTCGCTTTGGCGGAGTACCGTGTTTTGAGTATGCCGCGGAACATACACACGCTACGCCACTCTGCTTCAGCTACCTACTCCATCATACCAGGGTCATCCTACACTCCGAAAGGTAAAACCTACGCTCTGATACCAACTTTGTCACGACCCGAAGTTCGACTCGTGACCGGCCCTTAACCACGCAACGTCTACAGGCGTAATGCGACTAAGTAAGCCGAACCAAGAAATCAAAACCTTTTAAAAGTAGTGAGTGTTGAAAATATTTGATTGAAACATTTAGAAAACCTTAAGTAGTTTAATGAAGTTCTTTAAGGTTAAGTTATCATCTTAATAATTTTGGCAGCATTTCCTTTATAAAACTAACCCCAAAGTCGGGTACAAACAGGATATAAGTGAGAATGATACAGGATATCATAAAGCATCACAAACGGGAGCAATAAGTAAAAACATCACAGAATAATAAAACTGCATATATAAAGTCGGCTCCGACGAGCTCGACACCAGAAACAAATACAATACATCATCGTCCTCACACTGTCTCTAAGTCAAATACATATAAAGGTAGATGGAGAATACAAGATACAAAAGTGTGTACAATAGAAGTAACCAGATACCACAACCCACCTATCAGCAAACAGCTCTCGCACCAACGGTAGTGGTATCTGTAGCTAAAAGATGTAAGAAGGCAGCCTGCCGCGACTACTCTGAGGGGCAACCTGCAAATACTGTGGCACAACGGGGTGAGTTGCCAACTCGTGAATAAATATAACATATAAAGGTAATCGCGAGCATGCACGTACTGCGCTACTCTATCATATGCCAGCAGATGATATCAATATGCGATAAGCAGTATGTGTAATAATCTTCAAGTGCTGTGTCAACTAAAATAACTACAGGATGAGATGCAAAATAATAAATGCTGAACATGGGATGAAATAACATCTACACGGAATGTCGACGTGGAAAGATAATCGGTGCCCACCAATGCACCCAAATCCCAACGACTTAGACGTCGGCACTCCCATTGGCCTTCAAATCCTGTAATCTCTGAGAATCGCGAATGCCCAACATCGGCACCCAAATATCATAAATACTCGTGTCCAGCATCGACACGCAAATCCTCATATATCGGGCATCCGTTAGTCCGGGTCAGCCCATGGGCTCCGTCTGCGGTATCGGCCCTCGGCCGCGGCAGTACGGGTCATCCCGCATCCATCTATCGACTCTGGTCAGTATCCTCCGGATAACCGCCAGGTCCAACCAATCACCGGTAGGTAGTGGTCCCACTGCCAGGCTCATCGTCTACTGCACGACAGATCCGTTCTCGCCTCAGGGTACCATACCGGGTCCACCATATACCCGCAATCGGCCTCGTCTACTCCTCGAATCGGGTTTCATATGTCACTCTAGCACCGAGAAAACACATGGTGGACGCACTGAAATATCATATCAAGAGGAACCGGGTTTTTAAAACAGTGCATCTTTTCTTAAATAGCCCCACGGTCCTCAAATCCAAAAATCATTTGAAACCAAGCCAATGCGTAATCCATGCAATGTAACATATGCATGAGTATAGATATACCAATGAGTACGTGCACGAGTAACAAAATCATGTCAAATCACATAGAAGATGAGCTACAGTATAATGATCATGGCAATTCAACAGTGTGAGTGTCATGGCAATTACTAACGGTGTGTGTGTAACATGCCGATTAATGCTCGTGCAACATGAACCGTTAGTAATAGTGCGGTGTTCTATCAATTCAAGTTTATATACATATAGCAGGGAATGCGGTATGCAACAACAGTAATCAGGTAGGTGAATGCAATATGTAGCTATAAGGTCCTATCAGCCTTGACGCATAACGCCATGCGGGCGATATCCCCGTAGATGTTAAATCTACTCACCGTTGTCTCGCGCTAAGTGTAGCCGACGACTTGTTTCCCCTTCTTCGCGGCGTCCGTCGTACTCACCTGCGAACCTAGAATTATACAATATATCACACATAAGCTCGAAGTCACACAAATACGATATTAAAGCCAAACTAGTAACTCGCGTCGCGAATCAAGCGCGCGTGTGCGCGATACGCTAAAACGTGTGATTACGCACCTGAAGCTATCCTGACGCGTCACGATACGCAGAAACCCCAAACCCACACACGTATCACGAGTGTCGCGAAGGTTTAAATTACGAGAAATAGGGTATTATATCCCAGATTTTGAAACAGGAACAATTTTACAAAACTATATATACCATAAGACTCCACATAGCAGTAGACACCTACCGCCAAAACCCCAAACCCCAGGTCCCCCATCTGGCCGCAAATTGCGGCCAAAAAGCATTTTACGGCGGCCCGGCTATGGAGTTGGGCTCCCGGGCTTCGTGTGTGTGGTCAAAACTTAATGTTCATGCTCCAGTAATTACAATTTTGTTCTGAAATAACCAGAGTACAAGCAGATTTCAACAGAGTCCCAATTCCAGTTAAAACCCACATTTTAGCACTAAAAAGATACTTTAAGTTATTTTTGTGAAACCTGAAGCAAACCCAAGTCTAAAACCACACTAATAACACATTACCAAGCTAATCAAGCCATAAAAATATTAATTTTAACATATCTTCACTAAAACCTTTCATCAGCACTAAAAATGCAGAAAAAGTGATATTTTGTTAAAAATACTACAAGATACGGGAAAGGGTGCTAAGTATGAGTTATATACCTCCCAAAAGCCTTAGGAAAACCAAAAATCCCAGCTCTTTCCTCAAGTGTACAGATTTGCCACCAAACTCCCCCAAGAGGTCATTTTTCCATGGTTTTTGTGATGAAAAAGGGTTGTTTTGTGTAGGGTTTTGTTTGGTTTTCAAAGAGAAATGAAAGATAAAGAGAATAGGGTGTTGTTGCTGCTCAAACTCTCCCTTTCTTCTGCAGGAAATTTTCAGAAGAGAGGAAGAGTGAAAAGGGAGATAGAATGTGTCAAAAGTCAATCTTCTCACCTAACACCATGCTCTAATTTTCCATTTTATATTTGAATTATAAAAAGGGGTTTGACTTAGTTATGAAAATGGGTGGGGGATAAAATTTACCATGCATGAAAAGAATTGGTTAACATGCTAACACTTTTAACCCAGGTCACAAAATTAGCTAAGTGTGCATGTGCACTACACTAAACCTTGCTTAAGAAATAATCAAGGATAATTTTCCTATTAGGGTAAACAAGACCAAATTATCATTAATAAACCATATATATATATATATATATATATATATAAACACTTCACAGCACAATTATCACTAGTCTAGAAAGAAAATAAGATATTCGGGTATTTATGAAAAACACGCAAAATTGCTAATTATCGCGGAAATATCCTAAAAGAATTTCAAAGTGTTACAGGAGGGTTCGGGAATGTCCTGTTCTTCTTGAACTTCTGATTCTACCAAACTTTCAGTAGTGGTTTGTGGTTCTGGAATTTCTTCCAGTTCTATTGCGCTCCCACTTGTTTCCTTTTCTAAAAACTGCTGTTCTAGAAAATGGGCATTACGAGAAACAAAAACCTTTTGTTCTTCTGCGTAAGAGAAATAATACCCCTTGGAGTTCTTTGGATATCCCACAAACTGACATTGCACTGATCGTGCCTCGAGTCTGTCCGCATGCTTCTTTTTAACAAAAACTGGACATCCCCATATCTTCAGATACCGAAAATAGGGTTTCTTCCCACTCCATATCTAATATGGTGTGGTAGGCACAGTCTTGGGAGGAACCCTGTTCAAAAGATATGCAGCTGATTCTAGCGCATAACCCCAGAAAGATCGCGGTAACTCAGCATTACTCATCATGGAACGTACCATATCCAATATGGTTCGGTTCCGTCTCTCCGATACACCGTTATGCTGTGGAGTGTATGGAGGAGTAAGCTGAGAGAGAATTCCTTTCTCTTTTAGGTAACCTAGGAAGTCGGCACTTAAGTATTCACCACCTCGATCAGATCTCAGTGTCTTGATACTTTTGCCGGTTTGGTTTTCTACTTCATTCTTATATTCTTGGAATTTCTCAAATGCCTCGGATTTATATTTCATCAAGAAAATGAATCCGTACCTAGAGTAATCTTTCGTAAAAGTAATGAAATATGATAAACCACATCTTGCATGTGTAAACATTGGACCACATACATCACTGTGTATGAGTCCTAAGAGCTCGCTCGCTCTTACTCCATGTCCAGCGAATGGAGTCTTTGTCATCTTTCCTTTGAGACATGATTGACAAGTGGCATAAGATTGATATTTGAACGAATCCAAATATCCTTCTCTATGTAACTTAGTTAACCTTGTCTCATTGATGTGACCTAGTCTACAATGCCATAGGAAAGCCTGATTTATATCTGGAGACTTTCTTTTTAGTGTGTTCTGGACATTGAAAATCTGTAATTGGTTTAACACATATATACCGTTATGTAGTGTACCGGACCCAATCAAACTATGATTAAGGTGGATGTTAACAACATCGCTTACAAACGTGAAATCATAACCTTCTTTTGATAACAACGATACTGATATGATATTACACGTTAAACTGGGTACACAAAAACAGTTAAGTAAAACCAAAATATGTCCACTCGTCAATCCAAGGTGATAATCCCCTACGGACACAGCACCCACCCTAGCTCTGTTAGCAACCTGGAGGGTCATATCAACAACTTTCAGCACTCTACGGTTTCTCAGTGCCTACAATGAATTGCATATATGAGATCCTGATCCGGTATCCAATACTCCGGAAGTAGAGTTGATTGACAGACAATTTTCAATTACAAACACACCTGAAGTCGAAGCCACAGCTTTCTTCGGTTCCTGGTTCTTGGCAATCTAAGCTTTGCAATCTTTCTTCCAATGGCCTTTTCTACGACAGTGGAAGCATTCGTCCTTTGCCATTACTAGCACCCCAACCTTTGCCTTTCCCTTAGCTCCCACCTTACCAACACCTCCTCTTGGTTTGGTAGCGGCCTTCTTCTTCCTTCCTTTGGCCCTAGCCTTGGACCCGGAAGAGGAAGCACCGCGAACAAACATAGTGGGTGTTTCCCTTTCTTTCTGCTAGGTGCCCTCTGCACTCCTCAACATGTTAAGGAGTTCTGGAAGTTCAACTTCTTTTCCTTGAATGTTGAAATTCAGAATAAACTGGGCGTAGGTGGAAGGAAGGGACTGAAGAACCAAGTATGTATACAGCTCGTTCTCTAAAGTTATCCCGAGTTCCGCGAGCTCCTCTATATAGCTAATCATCTTTAAGACATGTTCTCCTACAGATGATCCGAGGGCCAGCCTCGACTGAAACAAGTTCT
This sequence comes from Agapanthus africanus, assembly GCA_030015575.1. Taxonomy (NCBI): domain Eukaryota; kingdom Viridiplantae; phylum Streptophyta; class Magnoliopsida; order Asparagales; family Amaryllidaceae; genus Agapanthus; species Agapanthus africanus. The sequence continues at coordinate 175,504,606 of CM057349.1, forward strand.
TCGAGGTCTTGTATCTAGCTATACGAGATTGCTCTCCATACAGTTCCTTGGTGTGGAGAAATATGGACTCAAGATCCATATTCTCGTGCCTCCTCTGATGTACATTATTCATAGAGGCAAGCATGATGCATTTGGCCTTCACACAAACTAACTCCCAGGTCTTGTGGATTTCCTTATCCGTAATACTGGATTCTGGACCAGCGACAGCAGGTGCCTTAGCAGTAAGGACATACCCCAATTTGTCATATGTCAAAGCCATCTTAACATTCCGGAACCAATCATTATAGTTTGGCCCTGTCAAAATATTTTTCTCTAATAGTAATTTAAGGCCTGTCATGTTCTGGGTCGCTGCAATTGAGAGAGAGAGGGAACACTTTAGCATGATGCTCTTGCAAGTTTAGAGTGGTTTTTAGTTTATCAAAACTGGATGGCTCCCACTGTTTCTCGAATCCCTCCTCAAACCAAAAAGGAAGAACTAGTCAGGATTATTCTCACCGTACAATACTTGCTTAACCGTTCAGCCAGGCCGGTGTCGGTACTTCGAGGGAGGTTTTACGACGCTTTCGCGAAGTTCCTTTATTAAGTAAACTCTTTTCTCTGGGGGCGTATCCCCGCTGACACTTTTCTCGGCACCTACATGGTTTATATCATTGATCGTTAAGTGACGAATCTCCTGATGAGTAGCGGATACTCACAGTAGGATCGGGATCCAAATATCATCGTGTGATAAAGCTAAAGGAATCCTACCAAAATTATCACACTCCAAATGGTATGCAACTCTTTGCAAATTTCTGTTTCTTTAGAAATTCCTGATATAAATTCCTGCCTCATGCTCTTATGACCTTGGCGTTGCTCAAAATGTCATAAGTCACATGTCAAGTTCTACCCATCATTATCTTATTAATTTGAACCCATCCGTACATATCCCTGACGTTGGCGAAATGATAATACGACTGTCCCAAACAAACTCATATATCTATGCAACAAATGAATACCCAGCAGCTACCAAACACTATGCCTTGGCGTTGGCCAAAATACATAGCTTGAATACTACTGAATACCCAAATGAAATGATGGAGGTCTACGAATGGTTTTGGCGAAACCGTGAACGTAGTGAACTTGATATGATCGAAGGAACCTGATTGCTTTTAAAAGGAGTGGTTAAGCTCCGCAATTAAAAATATCTTCTGTTTTAAAAATAACCGAGTGGTTTCTTTTAAACTGTTCCAACGATTCAACTTTGGTTTATTTTCTTTGCATTAATATAATGCGTCCCATCAATTAACCTATCATTGCAGAAAACAACAAAAATACAACGTCCTCTTATGCTATCCGCACTCGCCACTGGGTCCCGCCATCACCCGTTAGGTTACTTAACTAACGACAGAGCGGGGGCTGGGCTACCACGGGTGCAAAACATAAGTGAAGTCTAATAGCTATCATATATAGATATTGTACATTCGTCAGACGCAACAGTAGGCATTCTAGATCACAGATAAACATATTGGATTTTCTACGAATCCGCATTCCTTTTGAGCCTGCAAAGAAAGACGGATTACAGAGTCGCGATGAATAGCCAAAACCCTACCCTAGACCCCTACAGGTTCGGCAAACTACCCGTCAAGTACCCGAAGTGAAGCGGTATCCCTCAACAACGTGAGTAGGCCACTAAACACCTCAAAGTACCCGGTAGTTTTTGCACCCCACCTTGGGTCTATCCTAGGAGCAGAATACAGTAAATGAAATAATACAAAGGTGGCTACAACCTCAACCCGGAAGTGCCCCGCAAAAGAATATTACAACAATTTACAAATTACATTTGAATGAAAGAAACACTCGTCTCACATCCCCGGCTATCCATTCACGACAATCCAATAAGTCCACAAACACAAACCAGTAAAAACCATTACAGAAATGTGCAACCCCCTACTAACCGACAAACTAGCAGTTAGGGGAGGTTTACGAACACATTAAACAAATCAAAGATATAATCAAGTTAGCTAAACATCTTAGAATTTCGATCAAGCAAACACAAATGATTCTACTCCAAACAATTCTCTCTGCACCTGAAACCTGAGCAGAAACAAAACAACCCAGAAAATACAATATCAACGTAGAAGAGTTACTGGGCAAATTTGGACTGACTTGGCTTCAACTCGGCCACGGATCCGCGGTGGATCGCTTGGATCGGCCGCGGTTCCGTGGCGGTTTGACCGAGTCACGATCCCAAATTTCTCCAGTAATCTTATAATTCCGTGCTTGTATTTTTAAAGGTCCCTGAAAAATTTTTAGACCCCATTTAAAATCGGCAGAAACTAGGTTAAAACGCCGTATTTTCGGGTTTGTTTTGCGATCGAATTTCTAACGACTTTGATAACAAGTTAGTTATGGTTTAGCAAGGCTCTGATACCACTGTAAGTCGACGTTAGACACCCCACATGATGCGGGGAGGCGGAATAGGAAAAACAATCATTTTGTTTAAACTAACATCGACTAACTTTACGGATCTTTGCCAAACCCTAACTAACAACAACATAGAACTGATTAGCTACTATGAAAGTTGATTATACCTAATGAATCAAGTCCTACTTGTTCTCTTTGATCACCTCCTCGTCGGCCTCCTCGATGTGATAGAAGATCCACCCGAGAGCTACTTCTCCAAGCTTTAACCTCACACTTGAGGTAACTAGGTAACTATGAGTGCCAATCAAAGCAACCTAGAGAATATAGAAGAGAATTAGGGATCTATTAGTCTTACTAACCCTTGGATCTCAACACATGAGAGGTTAGGGTTAGTTCTTGAAGAGAGATAGCTTGAGAAGAGAGAATGTGAATGTAATAATGAAATGAATTATGTCTCATTTGTGATATATGATGAAGCATAAAGAATATCAAATAATACATTATTTGATATTAACAACCATGCTTCATTTAATACTATAATGAATCATCTTATGAGTCATTAAGCAATTAATGCTTCATTAACTCATATGGATGATTCATCTCATGAGTCACTAATCTATTCAATGCATATAACACCTAAGCTCTCCACCTCATCAATCTTCTAGAAGCTTCTCGACTAATTACGAGAATGCCCCTCCCATCCGTGAAAACACAGAAATACCGAGACTTTATAAATCCAATAATCCAATACTAGAATCTGGCTTAAACCAAAGCCGGCTAGTATAAACTGTTCAAATATCGTACGTGCGTAAAAATACGTATGTGTCCGAACCCTGTCGCAAAATCATACGACTTCTATATCGTTTTGCCTGAAGCAGGGAAACTCTCTGTGTGGGACTCTAAAGAATGGACTACTACGCTGGCAGTGGGTTTAACCATAGGCCGCAAGCGGTACTAGCTGTACGTAACGGTCCCCAGGTAGATATCTAAAAGAAGGCCGATGAGGAAACCCATCCGAACTCCTACTGAGCCTAATGTGACAATCTCTGTATAGTCCAGTCTGTTCGTCTAGGACTATCGCATCTCGGGCCTAGGGGGGCGGCAAGCGTCAGTCCCCTAAAAGCGGTATAAGTCGTGTCGGAATGAAGCCCATTACACCTTGAGAAGCTACTGGAAATCCTACCTGTAAATCTCGTTTGCCCTGGCCAAAGACTTTGCGTAATGGCTCTCCAGACATAGCGCGATATCAACTCCCAATACCAGGAGAGACGAATCCTGTCTAACCGCCACTGCCTCCAAGTGCTTCTGGACCACACCCAACTGCTACCTATTTGCATGACTCCTTTGAGCCATGGTAGGGTAGCAATCTAAGAACAGTGGGAACACACTCGAGACGAAGCAGCAGTGTCAAGTCTGCGGACTATGCTGTACTCATGTCACCTGGGAATTGTTAACTGACGACGGTTATAATACCAACCAACAGTTCCCTGTGAGTCCTGTCCGGTGTACCCGTAACCCAACAAGCACCTGTATACTATCTCCAGTACAACGTACTAATGGCTGTGGGACAGACCATTTCCCTAACTGGGATGAGAAGCGTACACACTAGTCTACTCCGGAGTATTGATGCCCTGTCTCGATAATCCTACGACTATGGACCTGAAAAATGATGTGCTTGTAGAATACTCAGCCCCCACTAGTGTGACTGCCATCACAACGCTGGTAGTCAAGCAAGATCCTAAGGGCTCTATCAGTATGTATTCTCGATATGCTAACATATACACATATTAAGATAAACATAAACCAAGTAGCATACTACCATGTTTAGCATGACTGTTAATATTACTGTGAATATCCCAAACTTCCATTAAGTAATATACAAGCTAGTATGATACAATAATGGCCCTTAGGGCATATATACTAACATTGATGACATCCTTGTATACTCCCGTACTCAAGGGGAGCACGAGCAGTACTTGCGTATCACATTGCAGACCTTGAGGGAGCATCGGCTGTTCGCTAAATTCTCCAAGTGCGCATTCTGGCTAGACAGTCTCGACTTCTTGGGTCATGTAGTAAGAAGAGATGGTATATGTGGACCCAAAGAAGATCGAGGCTGTTTAGCGTTTGCCCAGATCGGTATCAGTTACAAAGGTTCGCAGCTTTCTAGGTCTGGCTGGCTACTATCGACGTTTTGTTCAGGATTTCTCCCGTATCGCGGCATTGTTGACCGGGTTGACACGGAAGAGGGTTCCTTTTGATTGGACCGAGGCATGCGAGTATAGCTTCCAGCAGTTGATGACTCGTCTGACTACTGCACCAGTGTTATCATTGCCTTTGGGATCACGAGGTTTTTGTGGTTTATTGTGATGCTTCTCAAGTGGGGCTAGGCTATGTATTGATGCAGCACGGCAGGGTTATCGCATATGCTTCTCGACAGTTGAAGAAGCACGAGCTGAACTATCCAATTCATGATTTAGAGATGGCTGCAGTGGTTTTTGCACTCAAGATCTGGAGACATTACCTATACGGCGGCTCGTGCCAGATATTCACGGCTACAAGAGCTTGAAATATATTTTTCGGCAGTGAGATCTGAATCTGAGACAGCGCCGTTGGATGGAGTTAGTGAAAGACTATGATTGCGAGATTCTTTATCATCCGGGCAAGGCGAATGTCGTGGCAGATGCTTTGTGTAGGAGGCCCGGAGGTAGCTTATCATGTTTGAGTGCAGTTCATAGACAGTTGACAGCAGATTGGCAGGTTCTATGTGATGGCCAAGTGCAGTTCAAGTTTACTCCTACTGGGGGACAGCTGGCCTATATCAGTGCACACCTACAGTTACTTGATCGTATCTGCGAGGCATAGTCCGGCGATGCTCGTAATTCAGAGATTATAGAGCAGGTTGGATAGGGCAGAGATTCCGAGTTCATGATCGATGATCATGGGATACTACAATTTGGGACTCGATTATGCGTACCAGATTCTTAGGGACAGAGGCGTGATATTATTGAGGAGGCACATCAATCGGTATACAATGTTCATCCAGTTTCTACAAAGATGTACCATGATTTGAGAGATGTTTACTGGTGGGAAGGGATGAAGAAAGATGTCACGGACTTCATATCGAGATGCCTGACTTGTCAGCAAGTCAAGGCCGAGCACCAGAGGCCAGCCGGAGAGTTACTGCCTTTACCCATTCCGGAGTGGAAGTAGGAACAGATCTCCATGGACTTCATTGTGGGTCTACCCTGGACCAGTCGAGGGTATGACTCTATTTGGGTGATTGTCGACCGATTGATGAAAGCGGCTCACTTTCTGCCAGTGAAGACCACTTTCTGATTTGCTCAGTACGCCCAGATATACATTGATGAGATTGTGCGACTGCATGGCGTCCCGACTTGTATTGTGTCCGACCGGGGCACCCAGTTTACCAGTCGACTATGATAGAAACTTCAGGAGGCTTTGGGCACCCGATTGAGTTTCAGCACATCTTTTTATCCAAAGACCGACGGTCAGTCAGAGCGGACTATTCAGACCCTTGAGGACATGCTCCGAGCTTGCGTTCTAGATTTCGACGGTAGCTGGGATCGTCATTTTCTTTTGATAGAGTTCTCCTACAATAACAGCTTCTAGGAAACGATTCAGATGTCACCGTTCGAGGATTTATATGGGAGGAGATGTCGATCTCCCGTTTGTTGGACAAAACTCAGCGAGAGCAGTATATTAGGACCGCAGATGGTGCAGGAAACTACAGAAAAGATCCAGTTGATACAGGACAAGATGAGAGCGGCCCAGAGTAGACAGAAATCTTATGCTGATCGACGTCGTCGCACACTCGAGTTTGATGTGGAAGATCATGTGTTCCTTCGTGTATCTCCGATGAAGGGTGTGATGCGTTTCGGGAAAAAGGAGATGCTAAGCCCCAGATATGTCAGACCCTATGAGATTCTGGAGAGGGTGGGTGTTATAGCTTATCGTTTAGCACTTCCACCGAATTTTCCCGATGTGCATCCGGTGTTCCATGTGTTTATACTTCGCAAGTACCTTCACAATCCCTCTCACGCGATCCAGCATCAGACTTTACAGCTTGAGCAGGATTTATCCTCCACTGAGCAGCCGGTAGCTATTCTAGACCGACAGGCAAAGAAACTAAGATCAAGAGTACTCACGTCTGTAAAGGTTCTTTGGCATGGACCAAATAGCGAGAAGGTCACTTGGGAGGCCGAGGATGCGATGCGGAAGAAATTTCCACATCTTTTTGAAGGTACGTGTAGTTAAGTTTTAATGGTACGTGTAGTTAAGTTTTAAAGATACGTGTAGTTAATTTTTAAATTCGGGGACCGAATTTTCTTAAGGGGGAATATTGTAACAGTTTGAAATATTTTAGATAATGAATTAATATATTTATTTAATTAAAAATGTTAATTTAAAGTTTTATTATAATAAAAGACATTTTAATATGTAATAGGTTTAATTAGTAAAGAAATAGTTTTTTTATATAATAATAAGTATCATGAGGGGTTTTGTGAAAAGTTTAGTTATTTATGGGAATTAGAAATTTTGTGAGGGTTTATGTATAAAAATTTTAAGGCCAAGGTTAAGCTAAAATTTCACTCATGGAACATCATAACCAAGATGACACTTCATGCTTGCATGAGACACTCATGGAGACACATCCTCCTTACATGAAAACACCACCATCTTTCATGCTTACACCACCTACTTGCATGGATACACCACACTTCTTATTGATGACACCTCCTCCTACACCTCATCACTCCCCTATTCTTATCCTTTCTTTTGCTTCAGTTGAGAGATCAAATTAGAAACAAATTGGCAAAACTAGAAAATTAAGAAAAACTTAGATCACACCAAGGAAAAAGAGAAGAGAAGAGAAACTAAGTGCTAAGGATCACTACTACCCACCTCAAGCTAGGATCTTGTGTACTTGTGCATATTTGAAGGAGCCTTTGAGTGATCATTCAATAGGTATAAGTTTCAACCCTACAAACTTATGTTCGGTACAGTTTTAGTGTAGAATTGTGATATCGGAAATATCGTATTTTGATAAATTTAGGCTCTGTTTTGAATCTTCTATAGTCAAGATAATCTTTAACAAAATCAAACAGTACCTTCATATTGTAATCTGGACCCATAATAACCACGAGAAACACGGACCCATTCCTCGGATTTTTGGCCGGCGACATTCAATGAATGTGGGAGTTGGGTGTTGAAATTTTTAGGGTACCTCTCTGTATATGTGTTAGGATATCTGGTATTGCTAGTTTATGTTATTTATTCAGTATATAAAATCTGGAAACAAATATCTGTTTTAGGGTTAAAATTCTAATACGATACGGATATCTTGAGTTTGAGATTCTGTTTTACTGATATGAACAGCGAAGGGTTAGTTCAAGTTAATATAATATCTAGGAAGTTCACAATATTCACACATAGCATATTTAGTATGTAAATCTTGTAATTTCACGTTTTTTCCGTATCGGAGCTTAGCCGTTTGTTATACGATAGTTAATTTCGATGTTAGGTTCTAATACGGAAACTTCGGAGGCCGCAAGGAAAGGAAAGGGATTGATGATATCTGAGTAGATTCTAAGTATTCCGGTGAGTAGACTAAACATCTACCGGGGGATTTTGTATGGATGGTGTAATACGCCCGTAAATTTAAGTGTAGTTATAATTGCTTCTTTGTGTATAGAAGTTGAATTTAGCAACTCCACCATATGCATTCATATATATAAATTGTCATTTTTAACCATTCCTAGAACACTGCACAAATTATCGACGAGTTATGTTGCACGTGCACATATCAACATGTTACACTACACCTCGTGGATATTGACATGTCACATATACACTTAGTACTTATTATGTCACATATGATTCATTTCATACCATAAACATCAATAATAGTAGTTAAATTGCAACAATGTTATTATGAACATATATCATGCTTCATTTCAAGTATTATTAATTATGACAAAAGATGCATTGGATTATGCGGATTTCTGGTTTTTAGTTTTATGTGCTATATAGTATATTCGGTGATTCTTCATGATTGATATGACATGCCCACCATGAGATGTTGTTTTTAAGATTTTGTTTTATTCCGAACCGAGTGGGGGAGTTATACGGTTGCGGATTTTTACATTATCCGGACTGAGTGGAGGAGCTATACGGTCGGATTCATGGTGGACCTGGTCGAGACCGAGGGGAAGGATAGTCGCATGTGAGCCGGGGAGCCTAGCGAGGATACTCGATACAGGAGATAATTGTGAAAAATGGAGGATATCTAGATGATACCGACCGGTGTTACTGATGGACATGATCGTTTGGGGAACGATGCCTAATGAAAACAGAAGATTTGTGTCGATGTTGGACACGAAAAAATGAGCATTATTTGGTAATAATAGATGAGATTTCAGTTTTGATTTATACATTTAGTAGTACATATTCATGTTTCCACCTGTTATCATACATTATATTCATCATTATTGCTGTTAGTTCTAGTTCGTCATACTTACATTATCAGATGTTTGATGTTAGTTTTATTCACTGAGTTGGCAACTCACCCCTGTTGTGCCTTAGTTCCTTGTAGGAGACGCGTGGACACGTAGCAGCAGTGCAGATCCACTCGTCAGCTTTTATCGCTCATTTTGCTATATGGGTTACCGAGGTAGTAACTGTAAGTGCACGGCGGCGCCCCGGCCGTCAATCCGACGGCCAAAATCGGAAGCGGTGATAAACTTAAATTTTGCGGACTTAGCAAACCGGCACCACCGCGCACTAAACACCCGGATCGTAACCATTAACAAGTCTAAGCTAACTAGAAGAAGGGTTAGAGATATACCGACGATCCAAGTCCTCCGGTCTTCTCGTCATGGTCCCGATCTCCTGCGGAAAAACCCCGTCTCCTCCTCGTCGCCGGAAGTGCACCACATCACCTACTTTGTTTACGGGCTCCCACCTCAATGCCGAGGCAACTCGGGCACGAAGCCGGCTACTCGACGTGCCCAAGATTTGCTGTAGAATGTGTAGTGAGCTATTGTCTCTATTGGGGTTGAAGGAGTTGCCATATGGTGGAGGAAAAGATACAAGCTTTTGGAGAGGAGCTAGGAATTTTGGAGAGTCTTCTTGTGTGATTTTTGGAGCATGAAGAGAACCAAAAATTGCCACACCAAAATCAATCACCCACCACCTTAAAGAATGGCCGGCCCTTGTAGGAAAAAGGAGAGAGGGAAAAGTCAAGGGGGAGGTAACCATATGAATCATGCAAGAGAGAGAGAGAGGAATGGTTATCATGAAAAACAATGATACCAAAACAAAACCCATACTCCACCACCAACCACCAACCTCATCATCAACAACCATGATGAGCCAAAAGTCATGCCATCATGACAAGAAGAAGTCAAGGTCAATGAAAAGATGTCATGATAAAACAATATGCAAAGACCCCCTCCACAAACACTTATTTGCAACTATGCAAATAAGCCCTCCTCTACCAAACTTCGGCCAATGAACGATACAAAGGAAATCGGCCGAAACGAAAAGCAAACTGGCAACTCCAGAAAACTGGTCCCGTAATAAATTACAGGAAAACCCCGATACTGTGCATACACACCCGCATCTGTATTTCGACCGAAATACAAATTCAATGAGACAAAGTCTACACTGTACTATACTAGGATCCGGCTTATACCAAAACCGGCTAGTAATATCTGTTCGATCCTGATCCGTGCAATACCGCACGTATCTGATCGAACCCTGCCGTATAACCATACGGCCTATAGTACAAACTGTCCGATCCTGATCCGTGCAATACCGCACGTATCTGATCGGACCTTACCATATCTCCATACGGCCTCTACAACCTTTCGCCCGAAAGCTGAGTAACTGAATGTGGGGGACTCTAAAGACTCGTCAACACCTTGGTTGTGGATTTAACCACTAGCACGTCAGAGGTATAAGCCAATACGTAACGGGCTACCAGGTATTGACTAAAAAGGACGTCGATGAGCGAACTCATCCTGACACCCTACTGAGCCTGTCAGTGACAATATCCGTGCAGTCCGGTCCGTTCGTCTATGAGTATCGCATGGCGGGCCTAGGGGGTTGGTAAAAGTCAGACCCCCAAAAGCGGTACAAGTCGTGTCGGAGTGTAGCCCAGAACACCCTGAGATACTACTGGAATACCTACCAGTAAATCTCCTTGCCTTGGCCAAGGACTTTGTGTAATGGCTCTCCTAGACACAGCACGACCTCACCCGCAATACCGGGAGCGACGAACCCCTGAAGATACGCTCACTGCCTCCATGTGGCTCGGGACTGTACCCAACTAAAACCTGTTTGCACGACTCCTTTAAGCCGTGGTAGGGTAGTAATCAAAGTACAGTGGAAACTCACACGAGAAAAATGACGATCCCCAGGTCGATGAACAAACCTGTACACATGTCACCAGGGAACTGCCATCTGACGTCTGGTATATGACCAACTAGCATGTTCCCGGCGAGTCCTGTCCGGTGTACTCATAACCCAATGAGCACCTGTATACATCTTAGGTGATCCAACTGACACCAGTGGCTTGTGAGACCGGCCACCGCCCCTCGTCGGGGTCTCGACTGTATACACTAGTCTACTAATGGAGTATCGATGCCCAGTCTCGAAACTCCCACGACTAGGGACCTTTTAAGGATAAGCTTATAGACCCCCAGCTCCCACTTATATGATCGCCCTCATACTGCTGGTGGTCAAGCAAGAATCCTAGGGGCTCTATCAACGTGTAATAGCGACGTGTCAGGTCACCTAAAACAGTACACGATGATAAAGGTAAACCAGATAGCATACTATCATCTCGAGTAAGACTGTCCTACCGGGATATGTCCTCCATCAATCATTGCAATCACGTACCTGTGACCTAATAATTGACTCTGAGGGCACTATCTCCAACAATCTCCCACTTGCACTCAAGGCTAATTATTGCGATGTCGCATACTCACAGCCCGTGTGATACCGAACACCCAACTCCTCTACTAGTCAGTCTCACAAAGCTCGTTTACGAAACTATTGCGTTCGAGGAATAGCCTTAGTGAGTGGATCCGCTTTGTTGTTTCTTTCTATGTCTCTCTATATCTCAAGTTCGCGGAGAAAGCCATCTCCCGAAAAGAGCAATACCTGTCTCAGAATATGTCTGGATGTCTGATGGGACCTAGCTCATGAATGAACTCCAAATCCAAACTTCTTAGACTGTATCGTCAACTGAACTTAATCAGTATCCTGCGCGCCATGCCTCCCTCAGTATTGCCTTGGACCACCTGTCCAAAATACTGCCCCTCATCAGAAGGAAAACTATAACTCTGACAACCTCCTTGTCGTCCATGTCACCTTGGAAGCCTGGAATGATAACTGTCTCCTGAATGAGGCTGTCGTTATCATCTCCCTAGAACATCCACTTATGTTCTAAAACTGCTTCCGACTGTTTCTCCAGGATTGGATTAATGTCAACTTATTGCATCTACTGCAAGAACAACATCTGGTGTGGTACTTGACATCTCACGATTGACTCAATTGCCTGAGCAAGTGATCTGCCAATCATGCCCGTCCCTCTCCCCTTTAGTCTGTAAGACACCTTTGGAGAGGGTGACTCCATTACCTGCAGGTACACTACCGTGCCAGGAGTCGTCCATCCTAAATACTCTTAGAATGCTGTCAAGTACCATAATTGGGAAACCACCCAAATCTAGATCTAAGACCATAGATCTAGTAATCAGTATGTCTGATATAAAATCCATTTCCTTTGTGGAGAAACAACTGTGTGACGACCAAAGTATAACCGATCGTAGTGTAGGAGTTTCTTTTCCTACTTTGTGTATATCATCCAAATACCAGGATATCACACCCTACTACCTTCTCAACAGATCCATCCCCTATTCTGATGAAGTCAAACCCATGACTGTCACGTCAGAAATAGATGATCTTTCTCCGCTACATCTGCTCTAGTCTATAAATAGACATAAGCAACCTGTCCACCAATGCTTCCGCTGCTCCCACTGACTACGACAACCCTCTGGCAGAGTCATATAGACGTACACTTCTAAAACTGGTTTAGAACGACGCTATACTCATCCTCCCGCCGGGTCTCGTAACCTGGAACAACAGCAATGGCAATTGTGGGTAAACAAGAACTTCCCTGTCACCGTCCTTGAGGCTACCGGAGTACCTCTCGGGTGCCTGAAGTTACCCACCTTATCTGCGGAGTGGCCAATGGAATGTCAATTCAGATTGAATCTTTAGGTTCCTTATCAAATCTTCAGTAATCGTTTGTGGTTCTGGAATCACTTCCAGTTCTACCATACTCCCACTACTGTTTTTTTGAAAAAATCCATTTTTAATAAAACTGTGGCGAGTCTAGAACAATATCGCTATTGTTCATCCAGATGGTAGAAAATCAACCCTCGTCATAGCCTGGGTCAACCCACAAACAGCCATTACAGAAACGTGCCTTGAGTTGTCCAGTATCTGGTTTTAATCATAAACCGGACAACTCCCCGTACCTTAACATCGTTAAGATATGAACTGTTCTATATCCAATATAGAAACAAAGGCACTGATTTAATTGAACCAGATTCAAATCATGCAGCTGTCCCCAGCGCATGTCAACTAAATGGAAGGAGGCCGATCAGCGTTACTCAATTTAGGAATACTTCCAATTATGAGTAACCTGAAAGAGAAGCAAGATCTTTTTATCATTACTATCAACTGAATACCATACACAAGTATCTACATCTTCGATCACTTTGAAGAATCCCGATACTTGCTACACCTGGTTCTCTACTCTATTCAAATACCTATAACTCCTCAAAACTTAGACCCTGTGTTTCTACGAAACACATGTCTAAGAACTAGAGAAGTTAAAAGTAAACAGAATATAGTATGAGGACCAACCCCTCTGTCCTAATGGATACTGGACAACATACAATACTCTGTATAAGTCCCTTGAGTCCGATAACTCTTTCACTGTGTGTCGTAGGTTGAAAACTGTACTTATGGTTAAGAAGAATTACACCGCTGTTTAATGCTCCTTACCTAACCATCCACTGATATAGGTAAATGTCGTAGACATAATTTCAGAAAGGTATATCTCACTCTATGAAAATAGACGTACAGATATATCATTTTGAAATTGGTGCATAACAGCGGATATTCAAAACCAAATATTTGCCGACCGGCAAACAGCCCAGGTGATTTCCTCAAATATCACCGATTACAACGAATCCCGATACAATGAGGATGATCACCCAATTCCCAATAACCTACTCCCACTCATCATCTGTAAAACCATACAGATGTGAGAATCGTACCTGGTAAATACATACCCTCGAGTAAGTGTCTAATCGGGAAATCAGTTTTCTTTTAATAGTACACAGTGAAACTGAAACATTGAAATGTTTCGTTGGGGTATCCTGGTATTCCTAGTAATGCCTCTTCTAGATTCACGACTGTAACCGTATAGTTCTTTGCCACCTCTCCAAATCCCTTCATATGTCTTTAGTCTTTACCTTCTGTACACCCCTTTAGGCCAAATGGTTTTCTTCATTCCCTACCGTTCGGCACCAGCCTATGGTTTGGAAGAAGACTATCCAATAAGCATAATGGGTGTAATGTCCCAATCCTAGGAACACTCGTAATGCGAGAGAAGGTGAAGATAAAAGACACCTGAATAAATCTTATTCCTATTTCTCCTGAACCAGAATCCATCCCCGAACTGGAACAAGTTCCTTTCGAGTTCGTATATAACCATACGATGGAGTATCCAAATAAACTGTGGATTTTCGTAGTGATACGGAGTGTCCTGGAGAAATACAAAGGTGATGTGGGAGTGGTAACGAAATACCTGGTTTGGTCGTGAATATCTGTTGCAATTTACTTTGCCCTCTTACTAATCCCTTGCTTTGTCTTAACTTAATACCTTCTGCACACCATCGTTATGCTAATTGGTTTTCTTCATTCCCCACCGGTCAGCACCAGCCTAAGGTTTGGAAGAAGACAATCCAATTTGCGTAATAGGTGTACTACCCCTAAACCAAGGAGTACTCGTAACCTGAGAGAGGGTAAAAAGCAAAGACAACTGAATAATCCTATCCGTTTTCTCCAGAACCTGAAACCATCCTCGAATAAATTCTTTCGAGTTCGTATCTAACCATACGATGGTTTTGTCCAATGGAAGTGGACGTTCGTAGTAATACGGGGTGTCCTGGAGAAAAGGGTAAAAGTAGGAGTGGCAATGAGGTTTGCAACTCTGACAATCCAAAAGCCGGTGTTTAAGAAGGTTCGGTCAACTTGGTCACTGAGTCAAAGTCTTAGGGTCGGGTCAATGGTCGCTGCCAAAGAGAGAGAAAAGAAAACACTCAACGTGCACTCTAACCTAGATCAGAATGGTCACCAATTTATCTAATCTGGAAACCTCCCACTGTACCTCAAATTCTCCTCCAAACCTGAAAGAAGAATTAGTCGGGGTTACCCGAGGAGTAAACTAACTCATCAGTGGGAATCGGGATCCAACTATCATCGCATGATAACGTGACGGAATCCGCTCACGGTGTCACACTCCAGAAGGTATGCGCATACCTGGCAAGTTTCAGTTCTTTTGAAACTCCCGATGTGATTTCTGCCCCATGCTCTTATGACCTTGGCGTGAGGTCAAAATATCATAAGTCACATGTCAAGTTCTGCCCGTCATTATCCAGGTTAATTTGAACCCACCCGTACATACCCTTGACGTAGGCCAAAATAGTAGTACGACTGTCCCAAACCAACGCATCTATCTATGCAACAGATAAATACCCGGCAGCTACCAATCACTATGCCTTGGCGTGAGGTCAAAATACATAGCTTGAATACTACAGAATATTTAACTGAAATGACGGAGGGCTACGAATGGTTTCTGGCGAAAACCTTTAACGTAAAGAACTTGATATCGTTGAAGGAACTGATAGCTTTTTTAAAAATATAGTGACGAAAACCGTTGCTAAAGAGGTCACTCCCGGTGAAGGGATCTCGGCTCTTTCCCCGTAGAATGGGGTGCAGGATATTCCAACTGAATACCACGGTGCAAAGCAAAAGTAATCGGCTATAGTGTAGTTAATGCCCTGACGCAAACCTTTTGTCCAAGGGGTCACTCCCGGTGAAGGGATCTCGGCCCTTGCCTCGTCGACTGAGGAGCAGGATATTCCAACTGAATACCACGATGCAAAACAAAAGTGAACGTCCTTGCAATAACAGCTTTTTGAAAAATGTTCCAACAACATCAGATTAGGTTTGTTTTTAACTTGCATTGATCCGAATCAACGCAGTCCCATCAATTGATCACACCAAAAAGAACGAAAATATACTGATGTACGTATATGCCATCCGCATTCGCCACTGGGTCCCGTCATTACCCGTTAGGTTAGCTAACTAACGACAGAGCGGGGACTGGACTAGCGCGGATGCAAAACATATACAACATCCACTAATATATATACCAATATATTATATTCGCTCAAGGCGTGAATAAAATGCAACATCACAGAAATGTACAGCATCACAGAAACAATACAGATATCTGGGATCCCCGGGTTTCACAGAGCCACTGCTGAAACCCGACGTTCCCCTGGTCGCGTGGATAGCCTGTGCAATGTAATCCTAAACCCCTACGGGCGCGGCATGTCACCCGCCAAAACCTGAAGCGAGGCAGCCCCCTTCAGCGCCGTGAATGGACCACCCAGCACTTCACGGAATCCGGTAACTTGGGCACCCCTCCTGGGTCAACCTGTACCCCCTACGAGTGTGGCGAATAGCCCGCCAATCCTAGAGTGAAGCCCCCTCCGTCTCAATGCCATGAGATGCGGGCTTGTTGCCCTCCAGAACCCGGCTATCCGTGCACCCCTCCGCGGGGCAATCCTAGTACAGAAAGTAAAATATACATACAACGGGTACATCGACCGCAACCAGGTCATGCCCCAAAATAATAATACAAACAGACAGTGACGGCAGTCCACATGTCGGACGCTCGTCCCGCAAAATCAAATGTACATAATACCACCACAACTGTACTAGCATTGCATCCAGGCTATCCCTACGACCGATCCGCAACAACACAGCAAATACATAGAACATCAACATGAAAGTCACGTTCGCAAATCCGTCTAACCGGGCTATAGCAGTTAGACAGGATTTACCGATCGAGTGGCATTCACAGTCGCAGATATAATGTAAATACTGTGAAAAATGTGTTTAAAATTTTCCGATTGACCAAAAATTAACAAGTGGGCCCCCAATCAAAACTGTAGCACTCACAGAAAACCTGGGCCCAATTTTAATATTCCAAAACCCATATTTTAAGCCCAGAAAGCCTCTGAAAAAAAATGGTGCAGTGATGTCTACAGTGCGCGGCGGAAGGGCGGCGGAATGGGGGTTTGTGCGGCGCTTCCGTGCTCTGACTGTGGAATCACTTCATCGAAATTTTACAGAGTTCTTAGATTTTCTAGTACATCAATATTTTACAACCTGAAAAATTTTTAGAGACCAAAAATTTTCAACAGAAACAGATGCGAAGGTAAAATGCAGTTTTGGAACTTTCTGATCGATCGGAAATGCAAACACATTAAACCAAGCTAGACTAAGTTAATGGCGAGGCTCTGATACCACTGTAAGTGCACGACGGCGCCCCGGCCGTCAATCCGACGGCCAAAAGCGGAAGCGGTGATAAACTTAAATTTTGCGGACTTAGCAAACCGGCACCACCGCGCACTAAACACCCGGATCGTAACCATTAACAAGTCTAAGCTAACTAGAAGAAGGGTTAGAGATATACCGACGATCCAAGTCCTCCGGTCTTCTCGTCATGGTCCCGATCTCCTGCGGAAAAACCCCGTCTCCTCCTCGTCGCCGGAAGTGCATCACATCGCCTACTTTGTTTACGGGCTCCCACCTCAATGCCGAGGCAACTCGGGCACGAAGCCGGCTACTCGACGTGCCCAAGATTTGCTGTAGAATGTGTAGTGAGCTATTGTCTCTATTGGGGTTGAAGGAGTTGCCATATGGTGGAGGAAACGATACAAGCTTTTGGAGAGGAGCTAGGAATTTTGGAGAGTCTTCTTGTGTGATTTTTGGAGCATGAAGAGAACCAAAAATTGCCACACCAAAATCAATCACCCACCACCTTAAAGAATGGCCGGCCCTTGTAGGAAAAAGGAGAGAGGGAAAAGTCAAGGGGGAGGTAACCATATGAATCATGCAAGAGAGAGAGAGAGGAATGGTTATCATGAAAAACAATGATACCAAAACAAAACCCATACTCCACCACCAACCACCAACCTCATCATCAACAACCATGATGAGCCAAAAGTCATGCCATCATGACAAGAAGAAGTCAAGGTCAATGAAAAGATGTCATGATAAAACAATATGCAAAGACCCCCTCCACAAACACTTATTTGTAACTATGTAAATAAGCCCTCCTCCACCAAACTTCGGCCAATGAACGATACAAAGGAAATCGGCCGAAACGAAAAGCAAACTGGCAACTCCAGAAAACTGGTCCCGTAATAAATTACAGGAAAACCCCGATACTGTGCATACACACCCGCATCTGTATTTCGACCGAAATACAAATGCAATGAGACAAAGTCTACACTGTACTATACTAGGATCCGGCTTATACCAAAACCGGCTAGTAATATCTGTTCGATCCTGATCCGTGCAATACCGCACGTATCTGATCGAACCCTGCCATATAACCATACGGCCTATAGTACAAACTGTCCGATCCTGATCCGTGCAATACCGCACGTATCTGATCGGACCTTGCCATATCTCCATACGGCCTCTACAACCTTTCGCCCGAAAGCTGAGTAACTGAATGTGGGGGACTCTAAAGACTCGTCAACACCTTGGTTGTGGATTTAACCACTAGCACGTCAGAGGTATAAGCCAATACGTAACGGGATACCAGGTATTGACTAAAAAGGACGTCGATGAGCGAACTCATCCTGACACCCTACTGAGCCTGTCAGTGACAATATCCGTGCAGTCCGGTCCGTTCGTCTATGAGTATCGCATGGCGGGCCTAGGGGGTTGGTAAAAGTCAGACCCCCAAAAGCGGTACAAGTCGTGTCGGAGTGTAGCCCAGAACACCCTGAGATACTACTGGAATACCTACCAGTAAATCTCCTTGCCTTGGCCAAGGACTTTGTGTAATGGCTCTCCTAGACACAGCACGACCTCACCCCCAATACCGGGAGAGACGAACCCCTGAAGATACGCTCACTGCCTCCATGTGGCTCGGGACTGTACCCAACTAAAACCTGTTTGCACGACTCCTTTGAGCCGTGGTAGGGTAGTAATCAAAGTACAGTGGGAACTCACACGAGACAAATGACGATCCCCAGGTCGATGAACTAACCTGCACACATGTCACCAGGGAACTGCCATCTGACGTCTGGTATATGACCAACTAGCATGTTCCCGGCGAGTCCTGTCCGGTGTACTCATAACCCAATGAGCACCTGTATACATCTTAGGTGATCCAACTGACACCAGTGGCTTGTGAGACCGGCCACCGCCCCTCGTCGGGGTCTCGACTGTATACACTAGTCTACTAATGGAGTATTGATGCCCAGTCTCGAAACTCCCACGACTAGGGACCTTTTAAGGATAAGCTTATAGACCCCCAGCTCCCACTTATATGATCGCCCTCATACTGCTGGTGGTCAAGCAAGAATCCTAGGGGCTCTATCAACGTGTAATAGCGACGTGTCAGGTCACCTAAAACAGTACACGATGATAAAGGTAAACCAGATAGCATACTATCATCTCGAGTAAGACTGTCCTACCGGGATATGTCCTCCATCAATCATTGCAATCACGTACCTGTGACCTAATAATTGACTCTGAGGGCACTATCTCCAACAGTAACCTCCTATTTTGGTATATGTATATTGGATCAAGAAATTCTCCATCAGACCTGTATATTTGACTTAGAACGATCTATGTTTGTATATGATAAATTTGGCCGAGTGAGATCGTTTTGTTGTGTTGATTTGTGCTTTATTTACTTATGCACGAAATTCTTCGCTTTGAGCGTCGTATTATTTTTGAGTTTTGATTTCGGCCATTTGGCGTTGTGTTGCTCCCAACTAGGGATGCAACTTATATTAAACACTTTATAATTGCTTTTATTATTAATTAAAAAGGGATATACTGTCAAAATTTTAAATTCTTAAAATCGGTTGTTTAAACATAAAAACTGAAATTTTTCTAAATTCCGCAATTAGGGTTTTGATCTTGGTTTTCTGGCTTACTCGGATTGTGTCGGCATCTTTAGATGTCATACAATCTAAGTGCCAGTCATGGACCAAAATTGGGTCGTGACATCTTGCCTCCTGGAATAAGGTGATGGATATTCACGATCGAATACCACTATGAAAAGAGAAAGAATATAACTGTAGTTTTTCAAAATTTGTTCCAACGACATCTTTTAGGTTTATTTTCATCCATTAATCAAAATTAATGTGGTTCCATCAATTAACCCTATCACACCAGAAAAGAACGAAAACACAATGTACATATATGCCATCTGCATTCGCCACTGGGCCCGTCATCACCCGTTAGGTTACTTAACTAACGACAGAGCGGGGGTTGGAATAGCGCAGGTGAAAAACATATACAACATCTACTAGTATATATATAAGTATATATAACATTCGTCTCAGGCATGATAATAAGTAACATCACAGAATCTCAGCCAACAATAAAGAATGGTGAATTATCTAGGAGCCCCGGGCTTCATTTGAACCGCAAATAAAACCCGAAGTTCCCGGTCGTGTGGATAGCCTGTGCAATGAAAACCTGGACCCCTACGAGCGCGGCATGTTAACTGCCAATCCCAGAAGTGAGGCAGACCCTTTCAACGAAGTGAATGGGCCACCCAGTACTTCACGGAATTCGGTAACTTGGGCGCCCCTCCATGGGTCATCCTATACCCCCTACGAGTGCGGCAAATAGCCCGCCAATTCTAGAATGATGCCCCCTCCGTCTCAACACCATGAGATGCGGGCTTGTTGCCTTCTAGAACCCGGCTATTCATGCAGTCCACCGCAGGGTAATCCTAGTACAGAAAATGAAAATAATATGTACAAATGGTGACATCGACCCCAACCCGGTCGTGCGCCAAAATAATATACAACACGGCAAAGACGGCTGTCCACATATCGGACGCTCGCCTCGCAATAACAAATGTACAAATGAATTTAAATTGTACTAAAACATTGCACCACCGGCTCTCCACCACGACAATCTAACCACAATATCAGCACAATCACAAAACATTAACGTGAGTGTCATGTTCGCAAACCCGTCTAAAGAACATATAGCAATTATACGGGTTTACCGTTCAAATGACGTTCACGGTCGCAGATGCTAAACTAAGTACTGATAACAAAACACATATTTTGAAATTACGATC
This sequence comes from Agapanthus africanus, assembly GCA_030015575.1. NCBI lineage: Eukaryota > Viridiplantae > Streptophyta > Magnoliopsida > Asparagales > Amaryllidaceae > Agapanthus > Agapanthus africanus. The sequence continues at coordinate 175,525,529 of CM057349.1, forward strand.
AACTAAACTTTTCCAAGTGGGCCCATGTTCTAATCCAGTACTGAAACAAATCTGGGCCCAATCCCAAAAACCATAATTCCAATAACAAGAGCAACTGTAGAAATTTAGAGTAGTGAAGCCAAATTTTGGCCCCGGAACCGCCGCAAACATGCATGTTGGGCGGCGCTTCCGCCGTGGAATTATGGATTCATGCTCTCAAATTTTTTGTGCTGCTCTAGAAAACCCTGCATGAATTTTTGATGTACTGAAAATGATTTTTCGACCACTTTAAAAATTCGACAGAAACTACAAAATTGGAATTGCGGTTTTGAAAATTTCTGTCACGTCCCGCAATTACGGAATATGACCGGCACGTAAACTACGAATGTCTCGAGGCGTACGTAATCTAAGTAAGCCGAAAACCCAGAAATCCAAACCAAGAAAAGTAGTAGAGTGAAGGAAAACCAATTTAAATCAAGTAGTTTTAATAGCATAAGCCGAATTATGCCTTTTTAAAAACATCAAATATTTCCTGAAAATTTCGGCAGAGTCTCCTTTGTAAATACTGGCTCCCAAACGGGATACAACATGAATAGTATACGAAATCAATAAAAAGGCTTCCCCAAGAGGGAGCTAGCTCTTCGTCAATCGACGGTCACAACCACACAAACAATATAATATACAACGCCAAAGGCGAGGATCAAAACTCAAAAGGAAACTCAAAACAACCAGAAATCCACAGAAATACAACGCGCGACTCTAAGGTCGAAAGAATAAACATCACTGGTCTCTATCTCTGAAATAAATACATGTTTGGTTGATGGAACTTCTAGATACAACAGAATAATGATATACAAGATATATAATGGGGGTACGATACAAGTAAACCCACCTACTAGCAAGTCACCCGGAAATGGGAAGCAGTGCCAGCAAAGCCGTAATGAAACCTGTACGGCAAAACCTGCAAGAAACTGGGGCACAACGGGGGTGAGTTGCCAACTCATGAATAAAAAAACATCAACGGAAAGAAATCGCATAAATAACGCAACCTAGGTCAATGATCATAATATATCCTCAATTATATATATAACATGTAGCCTATAACAAAGGCTAGGGTAAATATCTAACCCGAGTGTAATCTCATGTGCCCGTGTCAGTACCTATCATATGAATGAGGTATGAATGCATGAAAACAGAATACATGTAAATGAAGAAACTGTTTTCATAATTTAGTGAGATTTCCTTTGTATTTTTAAAATGAGGTATCATAATGAAATCAGCATAAAACAGTGCCTAGCATCGGCACAAAACGTAATCCCAATATCTCGATATCTCTGTATCACAGTCTCTGTACCTCAATATCTCGAAATCTCAATGTCTCAATCATAATATCTAGGGCGCCGTCAGTCCAGACCGGCCCCTACCATCCATCTCAAGACCACGACGGTATCCTCCGGATATCCGACGCGTCTGGTAATATCACCGGTCGGTAGTGCTCCCCTGCCAGGCTCAACGTCAACAACACGATCCTCTTGCCCCGGGGAACCGCACCGGGCCCACCATGTATCCGAAACGGTTCGTCCACTCCTCGAATTGGGTCTCGAAATCCATCAGCAAACTCATGGTGGACGACTCATACATCATGGGAAAACCGCATTTTTATTTAAAAAGAGAGAAAGCAGTTTATATATGTTTTGTGGTTTTCCTCCAAATCCAGAAAATATCATGGAAATCCGAATCATCAATAGCATGTAAAACCCTGAATATAAGCGTGAGAATCCATGAATACGGCATAACAATGAATAACAGTATGAATGAAGCGACAAGTAATAACTACAATATCTAAGCTGGCATATAAGGTATGTACACTAATATTATGTCAAACTACTAGCTATCAATCTAAGTTAAGCAATAATATTTTCTAAGGTGTACGTGACATGGCAATTACCGATGAAGATGTGTGTGAGCCGGCAAGTAAGTGTATGTGGTACATACGCATCATCGGTAATGGTGCTGGTGTCCTAACAGCATAATGTCAACAATGCAATATGAAATAACAATGTAAGTATGCGATGCGGAGCGAGCAACCAAAATGAGCGGAAGCTAAATATTAAACAAAGGTGCCATTTGAAATAACACAAATCGCGGTGTTTTGAAAATAGGGGCTACGGTGGTTTTTAAGAAAGGATACGTTTTTCAAATATCCGTAGATCACTTGACCTGTCTTTTAAAATACCCACGATCCGCTAGTTTTGAAATAGGTAGGAGTCTAATCTAATCTAACAACTACACTAAACTATGCGGCTGAACTAACAAGCTGAACTACAGGTAAGGAAACCGCCTATCATCTGAGTCGATACATATACATACCTGTATATGTATAGTCGGTGATCCCGTCTCAATAATATCATATCCGATACCATATCTATAATCAGGCATCCCAAGTCAAGAGTGCGGATCAATCATCAATATAGCTCGTACGTAAATTCGTCGTACGGCATCCCAAATCTGGGTACGGGTCAATATCACATTCATCAAACTATTCACCTGGTATCCTCTTTATCAAAAATCATGATTGGGGTACTGATCTACGTCTAGTACAATACTAATATCCTCAATATAGTCATGATCTGCCTACTGATCGACAGTCTCGTACAAACTGATATCATCAGCACAAATCATCATCTAGGGGTATACATCGCCCAATACGGCCTAGGATCAATATCCTAGCATACCAAATCACATATCACGATCACATGTCTACCGTTTAATTAATAACACTATTCACCCGTATTGTCGTCCCAAGATCCGCTATAACACCAGGACGTACCTCAAGTACGAATCCTGCCATATCACCGAAATCACAATCTCAACACAAAACTCATCGACTCATCTCAAATCCGTATGTGAACACATTGTCCCATACCCATGTGAACACATAACAATATATTCCCGTAAGCACAAATGAAAGAAGAAAGTATGCAAGTATGGGTGGGTGTGTGCAAGTGTGGTGGGACCGCTACTCTAGGGTTTCACGACACTATAACATCCAAGAACACCAAATATACATATTTATCATCAATAACTCAACAAAATAAACAATATATATATATGTGTGTATACGTATTCGTATACATCACCACGAACAGCGAGGGTGCTATACGCCATCCACCCGACTTCTCCCCGTAGATATAAATCTACTCACCTGGTCCTCGCTCGCCGGTGCCGACGTCGCCACGCACTTGCTTGTCGTCTCGAAGTCCACATGGGTACCTACATATCATAATGCACTGTATCGCATTAAAATCCGACTCATGATCAAAACGACACACGAATCCCACATAGGTCAATACCTATGGTTTCTTTCACAAATCAACTCAAAAACCCTCGACGTCGGCGTACAAACGCCAAACCATCGAGAAAAAGCCCAAACACACTTATTTACATATTCACAAACACTAATTATAATATGAAATATGTTGCAATTCACAAAAACCTCAAACTCACTTTAAAAGCTATTTTTCCGAAAATCTAGCAAGCATAATTAACCGTTTTAGTACAAAACTCGATGTTTAAATAAATCTAGCGGCCATAATACTTATTAAACATCTTAATTAAATCATCTAAACCATTTCTATAATTTATTCCCAATAAATTTCATTAACCCCAAAATTCTAGTTTACAATATACCTAAATTTTAGCAATTTATAGCAAAAATGCACAAACAACAATTTAGCTTGGATTTTCATGAACTAAAAGCATTAAACCACTAAATATAATATTTATAATGACATGAAACCTTAATTTGAATTTTATCTCACAAGAATATAATTATTTTAAAAACCTAGTTTACAATTTATATAATTATCACAATTTAAATCAACAAATATGCAAACTAGGAACTTAAATTGGATTTAGCATAACCTAATATGTCAAATACATCACACAACCCTAAACTCACAACAAAAAACCCCAATTTGAATTCAAATCCCACTGTTGAATTTCAAATCATGCACTTAGAACTAAAATAAAAACCTATTTAAACATATAATTAAGCTAACCTAAAGCAATTAACAACAATTTAAGAAAAATGTTAGAATTATACCTCATGATCAAGAGATCAATTATGGAAATCAAAGCCTCTAAAATGCCAACTTGTTCCCTAGATCCATTCAAGTTTGGCTAATGAGAAATAGGTAGGAGTTGGATTTGGATTTTGGGATTTATTTGATGGATTTTGAGGCAATTTTTGAAGCAAAAGAGATGGAAAATGGGGGAAAAAGAGGGGGCTGTTGTAGCAGAAATTTCGGCCAGTAGAGGGGCTGGAATGAGGTGACGAAATTGTGGTGGAAATTCTAAGGTCAAAGCCCCTCCCAATTACCATAATACCCCCACCTACTTTACTATATATAAAAACCTTATTTTAACCTATTTCTCATATGATTTAAGGTCAAAAAGAGGGAAATAAAATTCTTGGGCTGCTACAATAGTGTGGTGCCGGCCAAGCAGAGTGAGGGTGAGTGTGAGAGACTTTACAAAAAAATTCTATGCAAAAAGACCCCCCACAATACCATATTTGCAAGTTTTAGTTCAAAATAACTATATTTTTGTTTTTTCCATAAAATAAATCAATTAAAACTTGAAATAAAATACTAAAAATTTATATTACAACTAGATTTTAATTAACATGATTTTAAAGATTAAAATTAGCCCATTTAAATTTGTATTTATCGCTAATTTAATTTATTTTCTTACCGGCTTAAAATAATATTAAAATAATTAATTTCGGAAAAAAATTCAGAAAATTTGAAATTTCTCCAGTGGATTAATAAACACCAAATACTAGCAATTACATAGCTAGAATATGTATATTTAATTTTATAATAAAGATATTTGCATTTTGACTTTTTACAGAAAACCCCCTTATTTTACCGTTTTTTCGAAATTTCACCGAAACGATTTTCAAAACGTTACAATCTTCCCCCCTTAAAGAAATTCGGTCCCCGAATTTAAATTAAAACTCCCCCCAAATACTAAAACATCTAAGCAAAACCATTAAGTCGTCGGGGCTCCGAAATCGTAAATATATAAAACAAATCGTAGCGCAGCGTATGCGCATGAAAAATGAGCATATAACTCAAATCAAAACTCCGTCATGCATCCCGCAATCATCGGAGTCATGAGGAAGACATCAATGCCAAATCCAAAGCAAAACCAATATGATATAACTCGAAACTATACATGTAAATATCGAATCTATATATGTAAGTATCTGAAGGAAATGCATGCCAACTCTCTTTAAGGCGCTGTGCAACACGTATAACACTGCACAGTGGCGGACGTCTATCATAAGAAAATAACTATATACATATTTACCTTTGTTTGAAATGTACGTTCCGCCGTTTTGGAAACAATTTAGAAGGGTCTCCTTGTTTTAAACATTTCGTGTCATATCAGACACGTAGGTAAATACTGAGGCTATATCTCGCTTTTTGTAAATCCCTTCAATAATTATCAATGCATGCAAAATATATTCAGGTACTGTCCTCTGACTAGTCCTACTTAGTACGAAAACACATCGCAATTATCATAAAAGAAAACATACTGCTCTATACGAAATCAATCCCAAAATACGCGTATGAATACTACGTGCGTCTGGTGCGCACGACAATCAAAATCCATATACGTGCCATATAAGTGCACAGAAACAAGATCTAAGTGCATCGGGTGTGCACAAAGCATCTGTCGTAGGCAACGTGTGTGCCTGACAGCAAAATCAGGTGCATCTGACATGCACGAAAAAATATCGATTTAGTACATCTGGTGTTCACCAAAATCGCATCTCAAGACATGCGCTCAACATGCGCGAAAACCCAAAACCAGGGGCATCCATCATGCACGAAATCATAAAATTCAATATCAAGCGCCGAACATGCGGAAAATCAAATCAGGTGCACAAGGTGCACAAAACAAATATCGAGTATCACAATCGAAATCGAAGTCCAATGCATCTAAGTGCACAAAAGGCGTATCACTGCACTGCAAGCATATATAAACTATACAGAGTGCAGGAACCAAATCGTGTGCGTGCATAAGCACAAAATCAACTCAAATGTCTAAAACCGTAAAATCACAAACATGTGAAACCAAAGCACGAAAACGATATCAAGTGCAGCACTGTGCAAAGATCGTAAATCCTCAATCATCAAAATCAATTATGCGAATAGATCGTCCAAAATACCGAAATCAAATATGGCGGAATAGTCCCGCTCAAGCACATCCTCCAAGAATCTCTGGCCAACTGTCGTGGTCACTCATAGCATGTCTCGCTGACGATCTTGAACTCTGGCCTGCAAGTGTGCATAACATGACCACTCCGGGGTCCAAGTCTTCTCGTAATTTATTCCAAAAAGGTCCTGTCGAAATCTCTCCCAAATCTCGTCTCTGCCGAACTGTCCGGAATTCATCGTCCCTTACTAGATCTGTTCTCGTTCCGGAACGGCTGCATACTCATCGCGACTCCTTCTGGAAGGTATATCCAAGTACAATGCCTTGGCATGCGTATCGCATCTCTGATGGCGGAGTGGAATGTCGTCTCATCAAGATCTCGTACGAACCTCTTACTCTACTTTTCTCTAACGTCGACTGCTTCGGACTCGTCTCGTCATGGCTGCATGGACTGAGCTCCAACGGCTATCCTCGTATCTGGAGTCTCCCAAGAATGCATCTCACCACCTAGCATCCGATTGAAGTCGAACCATCCGATTGATTCGTCAGAACCTCATAATCCCTCAAAAGCTTAACATCTTGGGTACAGTTTAACAGTATCGAGTACGTACCACAGCATCGATGGTCCAGCCGTAGAAGGGCAAACCCAAGCTTCACTAATGGTGCCGCAGAACTGCCGCAAACCCGAAGGTTCAAAGGCTTTCACACGGTCATTAAGTCGAGTTAGGGTTTCATTCTTCTAGAGGGACTATAGAATTGCCTGCATGTCTTTCCGACTACTTTAAACTTGGAATAATAGGTTTCTAACATTCGATCGTCTCTGTCGACTATCAACGTCTCCGCGTGAAGTCGTCTCTAGCTGGAATCAATCTGTCTGATGACCTCGCATCGGGGTAGGCGAACGAACCACCTGTCCTAGTCATTCATCATCGGGTGACTAGAGACCTTCTATCATCTATTAGTACAACTCGTCCCGCAATAGCTCCAACAAATGGGGCGATATCTCATCGCTCGCAGCAACAACTGGCTCACTCGTCTGCATGCTGAATAGTGCATCAATCATCATGAGTAAGCAATACACCAACGGTCATCAAAATCTGGCTGGCCTCTGTAAGTGGCTCAATCCTCTAGTGTCGATCAGCACATCCGAGTAACCTCATAAAGGCGATCCGCCAAACGCTCGTGGCGCGGAAACACAGTAAAAAGACACATCTCCGCAATCGTGTGTCGCCGGAATTTCGCCCTGGTCAGTCCTCGTTCGTGATGAGCTCGCGCTGACCGCAACTCTAGCTGTAGCTCTCCCTGCCCGTAATCGTGGCAGCAAACCGCAACTGGTACCGATGAGGCTAGATCAGGAATGAATATGATACTGAGCAAAGAAATGTATATCCTAAGGCTCCTTAAGTGGAGTAGCGTATCGTAAGTATGCCGCGGAACATACCCACGGTACGTCACTCTACTTTAGTCACCAATTCTATCAACCAAGGGTCATCCTACGCTCCGAAGGTAAAACCTAACGCTCTGATACCAACTTTGTCACGTTCCGCAATTACGGAATATGACCGGCACTTAAACTACGAACGTCTCGAGGCGTACGTAATCTAAGTACGCCGAAAACCCAGAAATCCAAACCAAGAAAAGTAGTAGAGTGAAGGAAAACCAATTTAAATCATGTAGTTTTAATAGCATAAGCCGAATTATGCCTTTTTAAAAACATCAAATATTTCCTGAAAATTTCAGCAGAGTCTCCTTTGTAAATACTGGCTCCCAAACGGGATACAACATGAATAGTATACGAAATCAATAAAAAGGCTTCCCCAAGCGGGAGCTAGCTCTTCGTCAATCGACGGTCACAACCACACAAACAATATAATATACAACGCTAAGGGCGAGGATCAAAACTCAAAAGGAAACTCAAAACCACCAGAAATCCACAGAAATATAACGCGCGACTCTAAGGTCGAAAGAATAAACATCACTGGTCTCTATCTCTGAAATAAATACATGTTTGGTTGATGGAACTTCTAGATACAACAGAATAATGATATACAAGATATATAATGGGGGTACGATACAAGTAAACTCACCTACTAGCAAGTCACCCGGAAATGGGAAGCAGTGCCAATAAAGCCGTAATGAAAACCTGCAAGAAACTGGGGCACAACGGGGGTGAGTTGCCAACTCGTGAATAGAAAAACATCTACGGAAAGAAATCTCATAAATAACGCAACCTAGGTCAATGATCATAATATATCCTCAATTATATATATAACATGTAGCCTATAACAAAGGCTAGGGTAAATATCTAACCCGAGTGTAATCTCATGTGCCCGTGTGAGTGCCTCAGGTAGCAATATATCATATGAATGAGGTATGAATGCATGAAAACAGAATACATGTAAATGAAGAAACTGTTTTCATAATTTAGTGAGATTTCCTTTGTATTTTTAAAATGAGGTATCATAATGAAATCAGCATAAAACAGTGCCTAGCATCGGCACAAAACGTAATCCCAATATCTCGATATCTCTGTATCACAGTCTCTGTACCTCAATATCTCGAAATCTCAATGTCTCAATCACAATATCTAGGGCGCCGTCAGTCCAGACCGGCCCCTACCATCCATCTCAAGACCACGACGGTATCCTCCGGATATCCGACGCGTCGGGTAATATCACCTGTCGGTAGTGCTCCCCTGCCAGGCTCAACGTCAACAACACGATCCTCTTGCCCCGGGGTACCGCACCGGGCCCACCATGTACCCGAAACGGTTCCTCCACTCCTCGAATCGGGACTCGAAATCCATCAGCAAACTCATGGTGGACGACTCACACATCATGGGAAAACTGCATTTTTATTTAAAAAGAGTGAAAGCAGTTTATATATGTTTTGCGGGTTTTCTCCAAATCCAGAAAATATCATGGAAATCTGAATCATCAATAGCATGTAAAACCATGAATATAAGCGTGAGAATCCATGAATACGGCATAACAATGAATAACAGTATGCATGAAGCGACAAGTAATAACTACAATATCTAAGCTGGCATATAAGGTGTAAGTCCACGTTGCCCACCCCGGTGCTTGCGGGGAGGCGGAAAACGGAATAAAAATCGGAATTTTACTACTCTAGGCAACATGGACTAGACAAAGTCGGATCTTTGCTAAACAAAAACTTGCTAAAGCAAACTAGAAACTAGTTAAACAGTAGAATGGTTATACCTTGGGCTTTATGTCCTTCTCTCCTTGCTCCTTGGAGTAGTAGAAAGGGATCACCTTTGTCGTCTTCTTGAGTCGAAGAAGGATCCACCCGAAAGCCTCAACCTTTGGCTTCAACTTCAAGCTAGAAGTAACTAGGGTGCTAGAAGTGCTAGTCCTAGAACCCTAGATGAGAGTAAAGATTATCAAGAAGAGGTTTTTCTCAAGCTTAAGTGTTTCTCAACACATGAGAGGGGAGAGCTTGAGGGAGAGGAAGAACAAGAGAGAGAAAGTGAATGATAGAATGAGAGAATAATAAGCCATTCTCACATATATGTGTGAATTATTGTAAATAGATAATTAGTGAGATAATTGTCATGGCTTAATCAAGACATGACCATTATCATTTCATTTTTAATGCAAATTGCAAGGATCTAAGAGCATCTTCCAAATGAAATGATGATGGTCAAAGTGTCAACCTAGGTCAACAAGTCAAGAATGTCAAATGGTCAACAACCATAACCATGCACAATTATATTAAACTAATATCAATTAACCATAATACACACATAAGCATTAGGGTTAATAAAATGACAATGGTCATTAACCCTAATCAAAGTCCTCTCCCTCTGTCTCAAGCAACTGTGCATACGCACCCGTATTCGTGATCCGAGGAACACGAATACAATGAGATAAACCCAATCCCAAATCATATACTAGGATCCGGCTTAAACCAAAGCCCGCTAGAATAAGCTGTCCGGACAGCAAACGTGCACAAGTGCGCGGATGTGAACGAGCCCAGTCGCAAAACCATGCGACCTCTACTCATTTTGCCTAAAGGCGAATAGCTCTCTGTGTGGGACTCTAAAGACTCGACACTACACTGGCAGTGGGTTTAACCAAAGACCGCAAACGGCACTAGCTGTACGTAACGGTCCCCAGGTAGATGCCGATAAGAAGACTGACGAGGTAACCCCATCTGAACTCCTACTGAGCCTGTATGTGACAGTCTCCGTACAGTCCGGTCTATTCGTCTGATACATCGCATGGCGGGCCTAGGGGGCGGTGAACGTCAGTCCCCTAATAGCGGTACAAGTCGTGTCGGAGTGCAGCCCAGAACACCCTGAGATAACACTGGAAACCTAACAGTATATCTCGCTTGCCCTGGCCAGGGACTACTCGTGTAATGGCTCTCCTAGACACAGCGCGATGTCAACCCCCAATACCGGGAGAGACGAATCCTGTCTAACCGTCACTGCCTCCAAGTGCTTCGAGACTGCACCCAAAAACTACCTGTTTGCATGACTCCTTTGAGCCGTTGTAGGGTAGTAATCAAAGTGCAGTGGGAACACACTTGAGGCGATATGACAGTGTCAAGTCAGCGGACTAAGCTGTACTCATGTCATCTGGGAACTGATAACTGACGATAGGTATAATACCAACCAACAGTTCCCGACGAGTCCTGTCCAGTGTACTCGTAACCTAACGAGCACCCGCATACTATCTCAAGTACGACGTACTGACGGCTGTGGGACAGACCGTCTCCCACACTGGGATGAGAAGCGCATACGCTAGTCTACTCCGGAGTATCGATGCCCTGTCTCGATAGTCCAACGACTAGGGACCTGTATAAGGATGTGATTATGGATTACCCAGCCCCCACGAGTGTGAGCGCCATCACAACGCTGGTAATCAAGCAAAGATCCTAAGGGCTCTACTAATATGTATATCAGCGATATGCTAAAAGAAACACATGCACATATTCAAGCAGAGACAAACCAAGTAGCATACTACCATTTCGAGCAAGATTGTATATACAACTGTGAATATCCCAAGCTTCCATCAAGTAATATACAAACTAGTATGATACAGTAATAGCCTCTATGGCATATACACTAACAATCTCCCACTTGCACTAAGGCCATATACTGGCGTATTGAAGACCTATCATCTCGATCAGCCGCTCGAACTGAGTCTGGGGCAAGGCCTTGGTGAATGGATCTGCTGTGTTATCTTCTGAAGCAACCCTCCGAACCTCGATCTCCTGGCGATCCACGATCTCCCTGATCAGGTGATACCGCCTCAAGATGAGTCTGGATTTCTGATGGGACCTGGGTTCCTTCGCTAATGCTATAGCCCTGTTGTTGTCGCAATACAGAGGTATTGGGTCAACAATGGACGGAACCACCTGAAGTTCTTTCAAGAACTTCCTCATCCAGACAGCTTCTTTTGCGACATCAGATGCAGCGATGTATTCCGCTTCCATAGTCGAGTCAGCAACGGTTTTCTGTTTGGAGCTCTTCCAACACACCGCCCCTCCATTGAGGGTAAAGACAAAACCCGACATGGACTTGGAATCATCCTTGTCACTCTAGAAGCTGGAGTGAGCAAAGGCCTCAATCTGGAGGTCTTTTCCACCATACACCAAGAACATCTCCTTAGTCCTTCTCAGGTACTTGAGAATGTTCTTTACTGCTATCCAATGTTTCTCCCCAGGGTTTGACTGATACCTGCTTACCACGCTCAGTGCATAAGCTACATCCGGTCTGGTACACAACATCACATACATTATAGAGCCTACCGCAGAAGCGTAGGGTATAATAGACATGCGATCCCTCTCCAAATCAGTCTTGGGAGACATCTCTTTGGAGAGGGTGATCCCGTGACAAGCCGGTAGATTACCGCGCTTGGATTCTTCCATACTGAATCTTTTCAGTATGGTGTCGATGTACCTGGACTGTGAAAGTCCTAATATCCTCTTGGATCTGTCACGGTAGATCCGGATACCCAGAATGTATGAGGCATCACCCAGGTCTTTCATGGAGAACCTGTGTAACAAGAACCCCTTGACAGATTGTAGCATAGGAATGTCATTTCCTATTAAGAGAATGTCATCCACGTATAAAATGAGGAATACTACAGTTCTCGCTACAAATCTACAATAGATGCATGGTTCATCTGGATTTTTGATAAAGCCAAATTCTTTGACCGTCTCATCAAAACAGATGTTCCAACTCCGCGATGCCTGCTTCAGTCCATAAATAGACTTAAGCAACTTGCACACCTTTCCGCTGCTCCCACTCTGAATGAAACCCTCTGGCTGTTCCATATAGACACACTCCTCTAAATGTCCATTTGGAAAAGCGGTCTTTACGTCCTTCTGCCAAATTTTATAATCGTGGAAGGCAGCAATGGCAAGAAGGATCCGAATGGATTTCAGCATAGCTACTGGAGAAAAGGTTTCGTCATAGTCCAAACCAGGTCGCTGACGAAAACCCCTTGCAACCAGTCTAGCTTTATAGGACTCAACCTGTCCATCTACACCAATCTTCCTTTTGAAGATCCACTTGCATCCTATGGGTTTTACCCCATCTGGAGCAATGTCCAACGTCCATACTTTGTTGGTGTACATGGACTCCATTTCGGTCCGCATTGCATCCAGCCATTTTACCGAGTCGACCCTCTGAATGGCTTGCTGGAAGCTAGTAGGCTCATCACAATCTATGATGCAATCCTCTCTATCCCCGTCAATGAGAAAACCGTAGTATCTCTCGGGCGGATGAGACTGCCTACTACTCTTACGGAGTGGCATGGGAATGTCCTGATCTTTCGAACCCTCTGGTTCTACTAAGCTTTCAGTAATAGCTCGTGGTTCTGGAATTTATTCCAGTTCTATTGCGCTCCCACTTATTTCTTTTTCTATGAACTGGTGTTCTAGAAAGTGGGCATGGCGAGAAACAAAAACCTTTTGTTCCTCTTCGTAATAGAAGAAATATCCCTTGGAGCTCTTTGGATATCCCACAAACTTGCACTGTACTGAGCGTGCCTCGAGCTTGTCCGCATGCTGCTTTTTTACAAAAGCTGGACATCCCCATGTCTTAATATGATTAAGATAGGGTCTCTTCCCACACCACATCTGATATGGCGTAGTAGGCACAGTCTTAGTTGGAACTCGGTTCAAAAGGTATGCAGCTGATTCTAGCGCATATCCCCAGAACGATCGCGGCAACTCAGCGTTACTCATCGTGGACCGTACCATATCCAATAGGGTTCGGTTCCGTCTCTCCGATACACCGTTATGTTGCGGAGTGTATGCAGGAGTAAGCTGAGAGAGAATTCCATTCTCTTTTAAGTAACCCAGGAACTCGGCACTCAAGTATTCACCACCTCGATCAGATCTCAGTGCCTTGATACTTTTGCCTGTTTGTTTTTCTACTTCATTCTTATATTCCTGGAATTTTTCAAAAGCCTCGGATTTATGTTTCATTAAGAAGACATAACCGTACCTTGAAAAATCATCCGTAAAAGTAATGAAGTAAGAATAACCGCTTCATGCATGTGTAGACATTAGACCGCACACGTCACTGTGTACGAGTCCCAAGAGCTCGCTCGCTCTTACTCCGTGTCCAGTGAACGGAGTCTTTGTCATCTTTCCTTTGAGACAGGATTGACAAGTTGCATACGATTGATATTCGAACGGATCCAAATATCCTTCTGCATGTAACTTAGTCAACCTTCTCTCATTGATGTGACCCAGTCTACATTGCCATAAGAAAGTTTTATTGATTTCTGGAGACTTTCTTTTGTGTGTATTCTGGACATTGAAAATCTGTGGTTGGTTTAATACGTATATACCGTTGTTCAATGTACCTGACCCAATCAAAACTTGATTAAGGTGAATGTTCACTACATTACTTACAAATGCAAATTCATAACCTTCTTTAGATAATAAAGATACAGAAATGATATTACAGGTTGCATTTGGTACATAATAACAACTACGCAAAACCAAAAAGTGTCCATCCGACAATCCCAGTTTGTAGTCCCCCACGGCCTTAGCATCTATGCTAGCACCGTTTGCAACTCTGAGGGTCATGTCACCTGTCTTCAAAACTCTACGCTTTCTCAACGCCTGTAAAGAATTACATATATGAGATCCTGATCCAGTATCCAATACCCAGGATGTACAGTTTATTGATAGACAGTTTTCAATAACATACACACCTGAAGCTGAAGACGCAACTCGCTTCAAATCCTGTGTTCTGGCCTTCCAAGCCTTGCAATCCTGTTTCCAGTGACCACTTTTGTGACAGTAGAAGCATTCTTCCTTTTCCACCAGCTTTCCCGCTACCTTTGTTGCTTTTCCTTTTCCCTTCGTATCCACTTTACTGACACCGCCTCTTGGTTTGGCGGGGGCTTTCTTCTTCTTACCCTTGGCTTTCGCCCTGGATCTAGAAGAGGAAGATCCTCCTACAAACAAAGTGGATGTCTCCCTACCTTTCTGTAGGGTGCCCTCTGCACTCCTCAGCTTGTTGAGGAGCTCTGAAAGTTCAACTTCCTTTTCCTGTAAGTTGAAGTTCAGGATGAACTGGGCGTAAGTGGAAGGAAGGGACTCGAGAATCAAGTCCGTATAGAGCTCATTCTCCAACGTGGTCCCAAGTTCTGCGAGCTCCTCTATGTAGCCAATCATCTTAAGCACGTGTTCCGGTACCGATGATCCGACGGCCAACCTTGCCGAAAACAACTTCTTCGACACTTCGTATCTGGCGATACGAGACTGCTCTCCATACAGTTCTTTTGTATGAAGAAATATGGACTCTAAGTCCATATTCTCATGCCTCCTCTGATGTTCGTTGTCCATCGAGGCAAGTACGAGGCATTTGGCCTTCGCGCAATCTATTTCCCAGGTCTTATAGATTTCCCTATCTACGACACTGGTTTTGGGACCTGGGACAGGGGGAGCTTTGGTGGTAAGGAGTTACCTAAGCTTGTCGTAAGTGATTGCCATCTTGACATTCCTGAGCCAATCTTTGTAGTTTGGCCCTGTCAGTATGTTTTTATCTAGTAATAACTTAAGTCCGGTCATGTTGAATGGTCGCTGCAATTAGGAGAGAGAAAAGAAACACTTTAGCATGATGCTGTTGCAAGTTTAGAGTGGTTTTTAGTTTGTCTAAACAGGATGGCTCCCACTGTCTCTCGAATCCCTTCTCAAACCGTAAAGAAAGGATTAGTCGGGATCAATCTCACCGTACAATACTTTCTTAACCGTTCAGCCAGGCCAGTGTCGGTACTTCGAGGGAGGTTTTCTAACACTTTCGCGAAGTTCCTTAATTAAGTAACTTCTTTTCCCTGTGGGCGTAGCCCCGCTAACACCTTTCTAGACACCTACTAGGTTTATTGCATTGATCGTTAAGTGAGAGTTTTCCCGAGGAGTAGCATATACTCACAGTAGGATCGGGATCCAAATATCATCGCGTGATAAAACCGAAGGAATCCTACCAGAATCATCACACTCCAAATGGTATGCAGCGCTAGCAAGTTTCAGTACTTATGAAACTCCCGATGTGGATTTTTGCCCCATGCTCTTATGACCTTGACTTTGGCCAAAATATCATAAGTCACATGTCAAGTTCTACTCGTCATTCTCCTAGTTAATTTGGACCCACCCGTACCTACCCTTGACTTTGGCCAAAATGGCAGCACGACGTCCCAAACCAACGCATCTATCTATGCTGCACATGAATACCCAATAGCTACCATTCACTATGCCTTGACTTTGGCCAAGATACATAGCTTGAATACTTTTGACCATTCATGTGGAATGACGGAGGGCTACGAATGGTTTTGGCGAAACCGTGAATGTAGTGAACTTGATATAATCGATGGAACGAGATAGCTTTTAAAAGGAGTGGTTCAAGCTCCGCGTTTTAAAAGTTTAGTTTTGAAAAGAACCGAGTGGCTTTCAAAGTGTTCCAATCGACTTTTACTTGGTTTATTTTCTTGAATTAGTTCTTTTAATGCGTCCCATCAATTAATCCTACCATTGCAGAAAACAACCAAAATATGACGTACGCTTATGCCATTCGCATTCGCCACGGGGCCCCGTCATCACCCGTTAGGTTACTTAACTAACGACAGAGCGGGGGCTGGGCTAGCGCGGCTGTAAAACATAAGCAACGCCTAAATAGTTATAATATATAAATATATAGCAATGATAGACCTTACAGATCACAGATGAATACATTGGATATACTAGGAATCCGCAATCCGTTCGAGCCTACAAAGAAAAGCGGATTACACGGTCGCGGTGAATAGCCAAAACCCTACCCAAGACCCCTACGGGTGCGGCAAACTACCCGCCAAGTATCCGAAGCAAAGCAACCTCCCTCACCACCGTGAGTAGGCCACTCGGCACTTCGAGATACCCGGTAGTTTGTGCACCCCCTCCATGGGTCAATCCTAGGAGCAAAAACAGTAAAAAGAATTATACAATGACGGCTACAACCCCGACCCGGTTGTGCGGCCATACAAAAATAATACATCAATTTACATGTTACAATGAATGAAAGAAAAAGAAACACTCATCTCACATCCACCCCGGCTATTCACCCGCGACAATCCAACGCATTCATATACACATACCATCATCAAACACAGATCACAGATATGTATAACCCCACTAATCGACATATAGCGATAAGCCGATGTTCAATACATATAAACATCACAGATATAACCCTTTAGTCAAAGTGTATTGAAGTTCGATCAAAAATACGGATTTATAGGCCCCCAAAAACAAATTTCTTTTCTGGAAAACCTGGGCACATATAAACCATCTTAAAAATCCCAAAACCATGCCAGAAGAACACTGCACCAAACTCGACCCAGAACAGAGTCAAAACGGCCGCGGTTGCGCGGCAATAGCTTGCTATTGCCGCGGAACTGCGGCGCTTTGATCGATTCTCTGGATCGTTTTTGGTAGCTTTCTTCACAATACCCTGAGATGATTTTTGACGTACGATTTATTTTATTTTGAACAGAAAAAATTTTAACAGAAACATGGGTTTTAGTAAACTCGGTTTTGCGATTTTTTCGATTGAACTTCCATA
The DNA here is from genome assembly GCA_030015575.1 of Agapanthus africanus. Classification (NCBI taxonomy): domain Eukaryota; kingdom Viridiplantae; phylum Streptophyta; class Magnoliopsida; order Asparagales; family Amaryllidaceae; genus Agapanthus; species Agapanthus africanus. The sequence goes on from CM057349.1 coordinate 175,542,822, forward strand.
CACTTTACTACCTAGCTAGTTTATGTTTAGTTAGGCTCTGATACCACTGTAAGTCCACGTTACACACCCCGGTGCTTGCGGGGAGGCGGAAAACGGAATAAAAATCGGATTTTTACTACTCTAGGAAACATGGACTAGACAAAGTCGGATCTTTGCTAAACAAAAACTTGCTAAAGCTAACTAGAAACTAGTTAAAGAGTAGAATGGTTATACCTTGGGCTTTATGTCCTTCTCTCCTTGCTCCTTGGAGTAGTAGAAAGGGATCACCTTTGTCGTCTTCTTGAGTCGAAGAAGGATCCACCCGAAAGCCTAAACCTTTGGCTTCAACTTCAAGCTAGAGGTAACTAGGGTGCTAGAAGTGCTAGTCCTAGAACCCTAGATGAGAGTAAAGATTATCAAGAAGAGGTTTTTCTCAAGCTCAAGTGTTACTCAACACATGAGAGGGGAGAGCTTGAGGGAGAGGAAGAACAAGAGAGATAAAGTGAATGATAGAATGAGAGAATAATAATCCATTCTCACATATATGTGTGAATTATTGTAAATAGATAATTAGTGAGATAATTGTCATGGCTTAATCAAGACATGACCATTATCATTTCATTTTTAATGCAAATTGCAAGGATCAAAGAGCATCTTCCAAATGAAATGATGATGGTCAAAGTGTCAACCTAGGTCAACAAGTCAAGAATGTCAAATGGTCAACAACCATAACCATGCACAATTATATTAAACTGATATCAATTAACCATAATACACACATAAGCATTAGGGTTAATAAAATGACAATGGTCATTAACCCTAATCAAACTCTTCTCCCTCTGTCTCAAGCAACTGTGCATACGCACCCGTATTCGTGATCCGAAGAACACAAATACAACGAGATAAAACCAATCCCAAATCATATACTAGGATCCGGCTTAAACCAAAGCCCGCTAGTATAAGCTGTCCGGACAGCAAACGTGCACAAGTGCGCGGATGTGAACGAACCCTGTCGCAAAACAATGCGACCTCTACTCATTTTGCCTAAAGGCGAATAGCTCTCTGTGTGGGACTCTAAAGACTCGACACTACGCTGGCAGTGGGTTTAACCGCAGACCGCAAGCGGCACTAGCTGTACGTAACGGTCCCCAGGTAGATGCCGATAAGAAGACTGACGAGGTAACCCCATCTGAACTCCTACTGAGCCTGTATGTGACAGTCTCCGTATAGTCCGGTCTGTTCGTCTGATACATCGCATGGCGGGCCTAGGGGGCGGTGAACGTCAGTCCCCTAATAGCGGTACAAGTCGTGTCGGAGTGTAGCCCAGAACACCCTGAGATAACACTGGAAACCTACCAGTATATCTCGCTTGCCTGGCCAGGGACTACTCGTGTAATGGCTCTCCTAGACAAAGCGCGATGTCAACCCCCAATACCGGGAGAGACGAATCCTGTCTAACCGTCACTGCCTCCAAGTGCTTCGGGACTGCACCCCAAAACTACCTGTTTGCATGACTCCTTTGAGCCGTGGTAGGGTAGTAATCAAAGTGCAGTGGGAACACACTTGAGGCGAAGTGACAGTGTCATGTCAGCGGACTAAGCTGTACTCATGTCACCTGGGAACTGATAACTGACGATAGGTATAATACCAACCAACAGTTCCCGACGAGTCCTGTCCAGTGTACTCGTAACCTAACGAGCACCCGCATACTATCTCAAGTACGAGATACTGAAGGCTGTGGGACAGACCGTCTCCCACGTTGGGATGAGAAGCGCATACGCTAGTCTACTCCGGAGTATCGATGCCCTGTCTCGATAGTCCAACGACTAGGGACCTGTATAAGGATGTGCTTATGGATTACCCAGCCCCCACGAGTGTGAGCACCATCACAACGCTGGTAATCAAGCAAAGATCCTAAGGGCTCTACTAATATGTATATCAGCGATATGCTAAAAGAAACACATGCACATATTAAAGCAGAGACAAACCAAGTAGCATAGTACCATTTCGAGCAAGATTGTATATACAACTGTGAATATCCCAAGCTTCCATCAATTAATATACAAACTAGTATGATACAGTAATGGCCGCTAGGGCATATACACTAACATAAGGTATGTACACTAATATTATGTCAAACTACTAGCTATCAATCTAAGTTAAGCAATAATATTTTCTAAGGTGTACGTGACATAGCAATTACTGATGAAGATGTGTGTGAGCCGGCAAGTAAGTGTATGTGGTACATACGCATCATCGGTAATGGTGCTGGTGTCCTAACAGCATAGTGTCAACAATGCAATATGAAATAACAATGTAAGTATGCGATGCGGAGCGAGCAACCAAAATGAGCGGAAGCTAAATATTAAACATTGGTGCCATTTGAAATAACACGAATCGCGGGGTTTTGAAAATAGGGGCCACGGTGGTTTTTAAGAAAGGATACGTTTTTCAAATATCCGTAGATCCCTTGACCTGTCTTTTAAAATACCCACGATCCGCTAGTTTTGAAATAGGTAGGAGTCTAATCGAATCTAACAACTACACTAAACTATACGGATGAACTAACAAGCTGAACTACAGGTAAGGAAACCGCCTATCATCTGAGTCGATACATATACATACCTGTATATGTATAGTCGGTGATCCCGCCTCAATAATATCATATCCGATACCATATCTATAATCAGGCATCCCAAGTCAAGAGTGCAGATCAATCATCAATATAGCTCGTACGTAAATCCGTCGTACGGCATCCCAAATCTGGGTACGGGTCAATATCACATTCATCAAACTATTCACCTGGTATCCTCTTTATCAAAAATCATGATCGGGGTACTGATCTACATCTAGTACAATCCTAATATCCTCAATATAGTCATGATCTGCCTACTGATCGACAGTCTCGTACAAACTGATATCATCAGCACAAATCGTCATCAAGGGGTATACATCGCCCAATACGGCCTAGGATCAATATCCTAGCATACCAAATCACATATCACGATCACATGTCGACCGTTTAATTAATAACACTATTCACCTGTATTGTCGTCCCAAGATCCGCTATAACACCAGGACGTACCTCAAGTACGAATCCTGCCATATCACCGAAATCACAATCTCAACACAAAACTCATCGACTCATCTCAAATCCGTATGTGAACACATAGTCCCATACCCATGTGAACACATAACAATATATTCCCATAAGCACAAATGAAAGAAGAAAGTATGCAAGTATGGGTGGGTGTGTGCAAGTGTGGTACGACCGTTACTCTAGGGTTTCGCGACACTATAACATCCAAGAACACCAAATATCCATATTTATCATCAATAACTCAACAAAATAAACAATATATATATGTTTGTATACGTATTCGTATATATCACCACGAACTGCGGGGGTGCTATACGCCATCCACCCGATTTCTCCCCGTAGATATAAATCTACTCACCTGGTCCTCGCTCGCCAGTGCCGACGTCGCCACGCGCTTGCTTGTCGTCTCGAAGTCCACATGGGTACCTACATATCATAACGCACCGTATCGCATTAAAATTCGACTCATGATCAAAACGACACACGAATCCAACATAGGTCAATACCTATGGTTTCTTTCACAAATCAACTCAAAAACCCTCGACGTCGGCGTACAAACGCCAAACCATCGAGAAAAAGCCCAAACACACTCATTTACATATTCACAAACACTAATTATAATATGAAATAGGTTGCAATTCACAAAAACCTCAAACTCACTTTAAAAGCTATTTTTCCGAAAATCTAGCAAGCATAATTAACCGTTTTAGTACAAAACTCGATGTTTAAATAAATCTAGCGGCCATAATACTTATTAAACATCTTAATTAAATCATCTAAACCATTTCTATAATTTATTCCCAATAAATTTCATTAACCCCAAAATTCTAGTTTACAATATACCTAAATTTTAACAATTTATAGCAAAAATGCACAAACAACAATTTAGCTTGGATTTTCATGAACTAAAAGCATTAAACCACTCAATATAATATTTATAATGACATGAACCCTTAATTTGAATTTTATCTCACAAGAATATAATTATTTTAAAAACCCAGTTTACAATTTATATAATTATCACAATTTAAATCAACAAATATGCAAACTAGCAACTTAAATTGGATTTATCATAACCTAATATGTCAAATACATCACACAACCCTAAACTCACAACACAAAACCCCAATTTGAATTCAAATCCCACTCTTGAATTTCAAATCATGCCCTTAGAACTAAAATAAAAACCTATTTAAACATATAATTAAGCTAACCTAAAGCAATTAACAACAATTTAAGAAAAAGGTTAGAATTATACCTCATGATCAAGAGATCAATTATGGAAATCAAAGCCTCTAAAATGCCAACTTGTTCCCTAGATCCATGCAAGTTTGGCTAATGAGAAATGGGTAGGAGTTGGATTTGGATTTTGGGATTTATTTGATGGATTTTGAGGCAATTTTTGAAGCAAAAGAGATGGAAAATGGGGGAAAAAGAGGTGGCTGTTGTAGCAGAAATTTTGGCCAGTAGAGGGGCTGGAATGACGTGACGAAATTGGGGTGGAAATTCTAAGGTCAAAGCCCCTCTCAATTACCATAATACCCCCACCTACTTTACTATATATAAAAACCATATTTTAACCCATTTCTCACATGATTTAAGGTCAAAAAGATGGAAATAAAATTCTTGGGCTGCTACAATAGTGTGGGGCCAGCCAAGCGGAGTGAGGGTGAGTGTGAGAGACTTTACAAAAAAATTCTATGCAAAAAGACCCCCCACAATACCATATTTGCAAGTTTTAGTTCAAAATAACTATATTTTTGTTTTCCATGAAATAAATCAATTAAAACTTGAAATAAAATACTAAAAATTTATATTACAACTAGATTTTAATTAACATGATTTTAAAGATTAAAATTTGCCCATTTAAATTTGTATTTATCGCTAATTTAATGTATTTTCTTACCGGCTTAAAATAATATTAAAATAATTAATTTCGGAAAAATTTTCAGAAAATTTGAAATTTCAGCAGTGGCTCAATAAATACCAAATACTAGCAATTACATAGCTAGAATATGTATATTTAATTTTATAATAAAGATATTTGCATTTTGACTTTTTACTGAAAAACCCCCTTATTTTACCGTTTTTTCGAAATTTCACCGAAACGTTTTTCAAAACGTTACAATTTCGGTCGATCGATATTCTAAACACGATAAATCAAGATAGTATAGGTTTTATGGGATGGCTCTTATACCATGAAGGGATACGCTAGTGCCCTGGCCATCTTCCGTGGCCAAATGCGGAACAATTTTTTTTCTACGATTAGAAATTTGGCGCTAGAATAACACTAAATCCGGATCTTAACCATAAACCTAACTAACAAGTAGGGTTCTATCTACTATGATAGAAAGTATACCTAAAGAAACCAAGTCCTTCGGGTCTTTGATCCTCTTCTTAAGCTCCTTGATGGAAGTATGGATCGTGCTTGAACTTCGGCCTCCTCGCGTCAATGATGATCCACCCGAGAGTGCCAACTAAGAGCTCCTACCTCCTAATTGAACTAGAATACTTAGCTTGCTAATCTATGTATACTAGAGTGTGTAGAGAGTGATTAGGGATTAGTTAGTCTCTTAGACCCTTGGATTCTCAACCCATGAGACACTTTAGGGTAAGAGGAAGAAGATGAGAGCTTGGAGGAGAGAGAGTGTGTGAGATCATAATGAAATGAAAAATGGCAACCCCTAGATAATTATGAAGCATAGAATAATATAAAATCAAGCATGCTTCAATAATTATCATATGAGTCACTAAGTGAGTCATCTAGTGGCCACGCTTCATTTAATGTAAATGAACAACTCATCCTCCCCCTCATTTCATCATTTAATCAAAAATAATAAATAAGAAATGAGGTGTCATCTTCTAGAAGCACTCTTGCCAAAATTAAAAGAATACCCCTCGTCCGTATATATATACCTATATCCGTATTCCGCAAAAAAATGAATACCCATAGACTAAATAATCCAATAATATAATACTAGGATCTGGCTTAAACCAAAACCCGCTAATATTATCCGCCCGAACATCATACGTGCACAAGTGGACGTACGATCGAACCCCGCCGTTAAACCATACGGCCTCTATATCGTTTCTCCCGAAGCAGGGAAATACTCTGTGTGGGACTCTAAAGACTCAACAGTACACTGGCAGTGGGTTTAACCACAAGCACGTCAGCTGCGCTAGCTCTACGTAACGGCTGCCTAGGTACCTGTCGAAAAGGAAGGCCGATGAGCAAACTCATCCGAACTACTACTGAGCCTATCCGTGACAGTATCCATACAGTACGGTATCTTCGTCAAAGAGTATCGCATACCAGGTCAAGGGGGTGGTAAACGTCAGACCCTAATAACCCGATAAGTCATGCTGATGTGGCTCAGGACCAATCAGGGAAACTAATGATCAACCTATCAGTAAATCCCAAATGCCTTGGCCAAGGTCTTGTGGTCCTGACCAATCGATCACTGTGCGATATCAACTCCCAATACCGGGAAAGACGATTCCCCAACAATCGCTCACTGCCTCCATGTGGCTCAGGACTGTACCAAACCAAAACCTTTTTGCACTACTAAGTAGAGCCATGGTTGGGTAGTGATCAAAGCTCAGTGGGAACTCATGATTGGTAGAGTTTCTGCGTGTTCAAGTTTAGTTAATTACCGCAATCAAGACAGTTTCGCTTGTAGCTAGCCGGTTGAGTACGGGTCGTCCGCAGGGAGATGGGAATCTTTTTCTATGAGCTTTAACGAGTTAAGTCCAGTTTTCCAGATTTTGTTGTGATTGATTAAGTGTTTAAAATGATATGTAAAGAGAGCTTGTTAGGGTTAGGATTAGGTTAGTTTAAGTTAGGAGTCGCTCACCTCTTTCGTTGCCACTCTTAATATCGGTGTTACGGTAATCGGCAACAACGGGGATTAGCACGACTAGGAAGGAACTTGCGAGTATAAGCTAGGCTTACCAACGCATAAGTTCTTCCTTTTGGTGCTTGTCCGTCCGTTCTTGGCTCTTATCCATAACCTCCGGTTAATTCAACCACAACCGGTCTCACTACGGAATCACCGCTATCATGTAGGATAGGGTGCCGTAAGGAGCGGATTGTGGTTCAATTAACGGGAGTCGATTTAAGATGTTGGGCAAGGAAAGAGTGAGAGAGATTTCCTTCTCTCAAACTTCCCTTATCCTACCCTAACAAGTATGGAAACTACTCACCCATAATACGGAAAAATAAAACAAAAGAGGAAGATAGAAAGAAGGAGATTAGAAGATAACAACTAGCTATTTGCGACCTCACCTTGGCAAAGATCAAGCATAAGCGTCATGGTTGTTTTAAGGATAAAGGAAAAGAGAAATGAAAGAACAACAAGAAATAACAACAACTAAGTTAACAAATGAAAATAACAAGCAATAATAATTTAATTAAAGAACAAGACAAGATATAATAACACAAGGAACTTCTTTTTCATCATTTTTCACTCACAAAAGCTCACTACAAGTTTTTCAATGGAGAAGAGATGAGAAGAGGAAGAAGAAACAAGTATTCTAAACCTTAAAAAATACAAGATTATGCACCCTTGGCTTTGGCAAGTTCTGGACTATTTATAGGCAGGGAGTTAGAAACCTAGGGCAAAATTCTGAACCCTCATAAAAATACAAAACTGCCCCTGAAAAGTCATCAGCCGACAAGGCCGTACGGCCGCGGTTCCGCGGCCTAAGCATGCTTAGGCCGCGGTTCCGCGGCCTAATAGAGGATTTGGCTCCTCGTATTTTATGGGGCCCCCTGGTCTGATGTTGTCGGTAGTTTGGCATATGTTTTTTCTGATGATCCTTCCACATTTCTTCCAGAATTTTAGTAGACCAAAAAGTGATTGGATGTGGATCTTTTTGTCATGATTTTCTCGAGCTCCGCGTAGATTTCTTGGATCTTGTGCATGAAAATGACATTTGATTTGCCATTTGTCTCCTAAACTGGTGTGTGGCAACAGACGGATAAAGTGCGGAGATCCGTGTTTTATCTGTGGTTGGCAGGAACCCGGATTTTATCGTGTTTTTCCATGAATTTCATTGTTAAGAGCCGAGAACCTGTATCCTGCAATTGACTAGCAAACACGGCTCAAGAGTACCTACCGATAAGCAATATGATAAAAATTGGGTGGTATAAAAATGCAATAATCTGATATGAACAAATACCCCCAAACTTATCATTTGCTCGTCCCGAGCAAAGCCAATTTATTCATAAAAAATTTCCTAACCTCACTTTCGCAGGGAACGCGATTGCACTGAGCATGTGCAACAAGCCGTTAAACCTCTAGGTGTCCCTAGTAGGAGGAGTGTTGTCTCCTGAGGGTTTTCAGCGGATTACACCCACAAAATCCGGTCAAGTTAGTTTTGTAAAATAACTAAGATTCAAACCCTAAAGTTTTGTTTCAGAAAATAACAATTCTATTATCCTAAGTCTAGACTATCGAACCTTTATTTTTCACATCTCGCTTCTTATTTAACTACAGATTTTATATGTCTTTACGTGTAGTGCAAATAGTGTCGTTAAGTTTCAGAAGGATCGAATAAAGTCATCATATCTCACAATAAAGCCTAGATAAGAATTTTGAAAGGATCACATAAGTTTTATAAAGAGTTAAGCATTTTTCAAGTTTCATTTTCCAGTAAGGTTTCAACTTCAGAATTTCTATCTTCCCTAAAAGGAAACTAGGTCTTATTTTTCACTCCACCTTTTTCTTGTTTTCATTTCATACATACCTCTGTGAACGTGCAATAGTCTTTATCATAGAATAAGACCGTCATATCTCCGCTAAAATTTTTATAAAAGCCTGTCTTTTATCAAGATTATTCTCACACAAAGAACCGTTAGGAATTTTAACTCGGAGAGAACACTTGCTTGACTTTGTTTTAATCTGGACTTTCTAGGCTTCTTAGCGAGTTTTGGGCCAATGCACCCAAACCAGTTGGCTTTAGGGCATTAGGTGTAGAAACACCCCAACGGACTTAATTACTCAAGTTACCTAGGTCCACAAACAAAAGACAGTTGGGCGTGAAAATCATGATGATTTAATACGAATAGAGATATACCCGGCAGTTCAATTATTTTTTTGGATAAAAGACGTGTTTAGTGGGTTTTGGTGTGTAATCATTCCAATCAAGTTCCAGATGGGTTATTTTTCAGACTTAGTTCCAATTAAGGCATCAATAACATTCCTTCATATTCACTCACTTCATAAACTATTCTTGATATTACTTATTTCCGAACAAACCTATTTGATCCTCAGAAAATCATTTATCCATTTAAAAGTTTTTAGACATAAGAAGACTTGTCATCTAATTTCCAAAACTTACGACACGTGTAGTGTGATGTAAAGACGTATATCAGCTATAGTTAACTTCAAAGGAGAGTTATCTTTTAGGTTTTCAAAATCTAAACATAAGATTTAGTTATTCTTATTTTATCAAACAAAACCGTCGAAATGTTGAATCAGAGTCCTCCCACTAGCTAACTTGACAAAAAAGTTTTTATGTTTTTAGGAATTTTTCAGATTTTTTTGGATTTTATGGATTTTAATATGCAGATGCAAAATATACATATGAATGCGAAGGTAAGAAATGCATACCGAGCGTACCCCCAAACTTAAACTGGACAGTGTCCTCACTGTTATTGCATGAAGAGATCATTTGAAGGGTCAAAATTGTCGGTTAGCGATATACAATTTTTTTTTGTTTTTGTTTTTAAAGAAAAGAAAAAGAAAAAGAATATCCACAAATATATACAAAATGGTATATACATACCCCCAAACTTATTTGGAACAGTGTCCACTGTTCTTGGCTGGATAACCGAAATTTGGTGGTAGGCAGAGGAAGATTATGCAGGGTAAACCGGCTCCTGTAAGACCAGGAGCTCCTCTGTTGGTTCGGCGCTAAGGTACGGTTTTAGTCGGTGTCCGTTCACTTTGAAAAATGAACCGTCCTTTGGATTCTCCAAATCCACAGCGCCCTGCGGATACACATTCCGCACAAAATACGGCCCTTTCCAGCGAGATCTGAGCTTTCCTGGATGGAAGTGAAGTCGGGTGTCGTAAAGCAGTACCTGCTGACCAGGTACGAAAGTCTTGTGCAAAAGGTGTTTATCGTGAAACACCTTCGTTCGGTTCTTAACGACAACCGCGTTATCGTAAGCCGCATCCCTAAGCTCGCTCAGTTCGTTCAACTGCAGCTTCCGATGGCTGCCCGCATCTTCGAGAGACAGATTCAGCTCCTTTATCGCCCAAAATGCGCGATGCTCTATTTCGACAGGTAGGTGGCAGGATTTTCCGTACACAAGCCGATAGGGAGACATGCCAAGGTCGGTCTTATAAGCGGTTCGAAATGCCCAAAGGGCATCAGTGAGTTTCAGCGACCAATCCTTACGGTTCTTAGAAACCGTCTTCTCCAGTATCTGCTTGATTTGCCGATTTGAAACTTCGGCCTGCCCGCAGGTTTGGGGGTGGTAGGGCGTAGAGAGCTTATGATTAATGGAATATTTCCACATCAAGGCCTCGAAAGTCTTGTTGCAGAAATGACTTCCATTGTCGCTAATGATCGCTCGGGGGTGCCCAAACCGGGAGAAAATGTTTTGTTTAAGGAACCTAACGACAACCTTGTTGTCGTTAGTTCGGCTGGGCACAGCCTCGACCCATTTAGAGACGTAATCAACAGCGAGAAGGATGTACAAGTTCCCAAAAGAGCTGGGAAACGTCCCCATGAAATCTATCCCCCAAACATCGAAAATCTCCACAACCAAGATCGGTTGGAGCGGCATCTCGTTCCTCCGGGATATCCGGCCCAAGTGTTGGCACCGGGAGCAAGTCTTGCAATAGTCATGAGCGTCTTTGAAGAGTTGTGGCCAGTAGAAACCACATTGCAAGATCTTCTCAGCTGTCTTTCTGGGGCCAAAATGCCCGCCACACGCTTGATCGTGGCAAAATGACAGCACACTCTTGAATTCCTCGTCAGGGACACACCGACGAATAATCTGGTCGGGACAGTACTTGAACAAATAGGGTTCGTCCCAGTAAAAGTGTTTTACTAGGGATAAGAAGCGAAGTCTGTCCTGACTTGACCATTCAGTCGGTAGTAATCCCGTGGCCAAATAGTTCACAATATCTGCGAACCAGGGTTCGCAAGATACTGTGAAGAGCTGTTCATCCAGGAAAACGTCATTGATCGGAATTGGAAGCGAAGGCGAAGAAGGAAGTCGTGAGAGATGATCGGCAACTACGTTTTCACATCCTCGTTTGTCCTTAATGACAAGGTCAAACTCTTGAAGCAAGAGGATCCAACGGATTAACCGAGATTTTGCATCTTTCTTCGCAAAAAGATGGCGCAGAGCAGAATGGTCGGTGTAGACAATGACTGGAGAGCCGATGAGGTAGGGCCTGAACTTTTTTAAAGCAAATACAACAGCCAAGAATTCCTTCTCAGTTGTTGTATAATTGAGTTGGGCGTCGTTCAGGGTTCGGCTCGCATAATAGATTACGTGCGGCATCTTGTTGATGTGTTGTCCAAGGACAGCACCAATGGCAAAGTCGGATGCATCGCACATAATCTCAAATGGGTGCGTCCAGTCAGGGGAAGAAAGAACGGGAACAGAAGTGAGTGAGCGTTTCAATGACTCGAATGCAGTCACACAGCTCGAGTTGAAGTCGAATGGCGTATCCTTGGCCAGCAAAAGAGTCAAGGGCCTAGCAATCTTGCTAAAGTCCTTGATGAACCGTCTATAAAAACCGGCAGGGCCAAGGAAGGCTCGGATATCTCTGACGCATCGGGGAGGAGGTAGATTGGAAATGACCTCAATCTTTGCTTTGTCAACCTCTATGCCATTTTGCGAGATGATATGTCCTAAGACAATACCTTCGCGCACCATGAAGTGACACTTCTCCCATTTCAAAGTGAGATTCTTGTCCTTACATCGGGTAAGGACAGCGTCAAGATGCAGCAAACACTCGTTGAAGGAATCGCCGAAGATGGAGAAATCATCCATGAAAATCTCCAGAAATTTTTGCACCATGTCTGAGAATATTCCCATCATACACCGCTGGAAGGTAGCGGGCGCATTGCATAACCCAAAGGGCATGCGACGATATGCAAACATGCCGAAAGGACAAGTGAAAGTGGTCTTGTCCTGGTCTTTTTCGGCGATGGGAATTTGATTATAGCCAGAGTAGCCATCAAGAAAGCAGTAGTACTCGTGTCCGGCCAATCGTTGCAGCATCTGGTCAATGAAAGGTAGCGGAAAGTGGTCTTTCCGCGTTGCGGCGTTGAGTTTTCTGTAATCAATGCATACTCGCCGCCCAGTTTGGGTGCGAGTAGGGATTAACTCATTCGCCTTGTTGGTTATGACCGTGATGCCCGACTTCTTGGGGACAACATGAATGGGGCTCACCCACTGGCTATCAGAGATAGGGTAAATGATACCACTATCTAGACATTTTACGATCTCCTTCTTCACAGCCTCATTCATGACTGGATTGAGCCGTCTTTGTGGATCCCGGGCTGGTTTGGCATTATCCATCAGATGAATGTGATGCTCAACGATCAGGGGACTAATCCCCTTGATGTCAGCCATGGACCAGCCAAAAACTTGCCTGTTGCTGTGCAAGACCGTGAGAAGGGCTTTCTCTTGCTCTGGAGCTAGAGAAGCCGAGATGATGACAGGGAGGGTCTCGTTCTCACCTAAGTAAGCGTACTTAAGGTGAGATGGCAAAGGCTTGAGTTCGAGCGTCGGAGGTGAAACGATTGAAGGAAAGATTGGTGCAGAAGTCTCGAACTCAAAGGACTCCAGCAAAGGTTCAAAACGAGTGTAAGCGACCGAGTCGGATGGTTCAGGTAACTCATCCGGAAATTTGAAGGATTCAAACTCGGGTTGCGAGCGGCTAAGATCGTTCAAGAACGTGAAACACTCTTAGTCGTTGTCGGGCGCAGAAACAGCAGCAGGTTCGAGGAGGAGCGCACTAATGGCGTTAAGGTTAGCATGATCGAACAGAAACTCCTCGAATTCACACTCTTCAGGGGTGATCTCCTGGATCGAGCAGACGTCCAGTATATGAGCATTAGGTTCGGAGGGCTGATTTTCCAACCTAAAAATGTTGAGTTCAATTGTCATGTTTCCAAAAGAGAGGTTCATCGAACCATTGCGACAATTGATCACAGCATTTGAGGTTGCAAGGAATGGGCGACCGAGTATCACCGGAATTTGATTCCGGGGGTTAGCTACAGGCTGTGTGTCTAATACAATGAAGTCAACGGGGAATATGAAGTCCCCAACTTTGATTAACACATCCTCTAGCTCCCCCCTAGGATGGGTGATCGATCGGTCGGCCATTTGGAGAGTGCAGTGTGTGGGTTTCAGCTCTCCTACGCCTAATTGCTCGTATACTGAGTACGGAAGCAGGTTGACACTGGCACCAAGATCTAATAGTGCGCGGTTGATGTTCTTATCCCCAATGGTAATAGAAATCGTAGGACAGCCAGGGTCCTTCCGTTTTTGTGGTAAAGATTGGGTAAGAGCATCACTCACAGCACTAGCCAAGAAAACTTTCTTCGGTACGTGAGACTTCCTCTTTTTCGTGCACAAGTCCTTTAAGATTTTCGCGTAGGATGGGACTTGTTGGACGACATCTAAAAGAGGAATGTTAATGTTAACCTGCTTAAATAACTCCACAATCTTCTCCATTTGAGGATTTTGTTTATTAGACCTCAACCGGTTTGGAAATGGGACATTTTTTAAATTGGTTGAGTCTAATGCTAGTGGAGGAGATTGTGGAGTCGGAACGGATCCCAGAACAGGTGTTTTCGTGGAGTGAGAGGAGGGTCCGTTCAGAGCAGAAGAAGAAGAAGAAGAAGAAGAAGAAGAAGCGGCCGGGGTGTCATCGTTGATCCGTGTGCCAATGTTGTTTTGCAGCATCCTTCCCGATCTCAATGTGGTCACGGCACTCACATTATGATTCTGTTGTTCAAGAGCAACATGTACATTCTGTGGGTGACCGGGATTTGGGAGTGGTTGGGACGGGAGCTTCCCCTTCTCTCGCTCTCTTAAGGCCGCATTCAGTTGTGCAATCTGGGCCTCGATGGTTTTGATGCTTTGCCCGTGAGCTGCAGTGTGTTGCACTAAGGACTGAATGGAAGACTGGATGTTTGCGGTGGATTGAGTCGATTGTTTGACGAACGCCTCCAGACTTCGTTCGAGCGAGGAAACCTTATGGTTGTTTGACGGAACAAAGTTGTTTGGTGGAAAAGAATTGTTGGGTGTAAAGTTGTTCGTCTGATTTTGGAAAGGTTGGGGTTGGAAGGGTTGCTGAAACTGCTGTTGAGTTTGTTGTTGCGCTTGTTGTTGCGGTGGAGGGGCCCTTTGGAAATTGTTGCCTTGGAATTGATTCTGATTCTGATTCCAGGCGAAATTGGGGTGGTTCCTCCAACCGGGATTGTAGGTGGAAGAGTATGGATCATTCCTCGGTCTTTGCTGGAATGCAGCATTAACCTGATCCTGTCCTTGCGATGGTAGATTGTAAGGACACTCTTCGGTCAAGTGAGAAGGATCGGAACAACAAGCGCAGATGGTACGAAGGGGAAGAACAGGGGTAGGAGCAGGAGAAGAGAATTTGCTCTCTATCGCTTCAAGCTTTCTCGTTATTGCAGCCATTTCAGCTTTCATCGCAATAGAGACATCAAGTTGGTGAATTCCTACCCTAGACTGACCGGTAGAAGTGGAGGTAGAAGAAGAAGAAGTCGATTTGGTGCTCTCCCATTGTAGCGTTTGCTCCGCAAGGTCGTCAAAGAATTGCCACGCTTCCTCGTCAGATTTCGATAGGAAGTGCCCCTGACAGATGGTTTCCAACAACTGCTTCGTTGCTGGGTTCAGGCCCTCGTATAAGGTTTGGCAAAGTTGCCATTTCTCTATACCGTGGTGAGGACACTGAACAAGAAGGTCTTTGTACCGGTTAAAGAACTTCCAGAAGGGTTCAGAAGGAAGCTGAGAGAATTGGTTGATTTCATTGCGAATCCTTGCTGTTTTATGATTCGGATAAAATTTCTTTAGAAAAGCTTTTACAAACTCGTCCCAACTGGTTATGGAATGGGAAACGGTGCTATACAGCCACTTTTCAGCAAGATCGCATAAAGTGAACGGAATGACCCGTAGGCGTATAGCATCGTCCGACAGTTGGGTAGTTTTCATCATGGCACAAACGTTTTGAAATTTATTGATGAAGATATAGGCATCTTCAGATTCAAGCCCATGAAATCGTGGAAGCATGTTGATGAAGTGGGGCTTAATTTCAAAATTATCCCCATTGGCCGGTGGAAGAGAAAGGCAGGTGGGAAGTGCAGAACGGGTGGGATAGAAATGATCCTGGAGCGCGATTCGTTGCGGCGCTACAACAGGCGGTGGTGGTGGGTTATTGGTCTCCGTAGGAGGTGGAGCCAATCCAGGGGTAGTCAAAGAGATGTTCGGATTAAATCCTGACATCACGGAAGAAGAGGTTGGTGATGGTGAAGGTGAAGATGTATGAACAGAATTCCGGTCAACGTCGGAGTTGGCCGGCAAAGGTAAAGGTGAAAGAGGAGTGGACGGAGTTTCGACGTCTGAGTCGATCGCGTAGTCGGTAGCGACTAACGTAACACGGACTAGACGGGCACTAGTGTTCCGAGTCCAAGCGGACATACACTAAACGAGTTTAGTATAGTCAAAGCGGAGAAGGTGAGGGTAAGAAAACGTCAATAGAGAAAGGCAATGGGTGGTGTGTAAAAAATGGATTTTGGCGACAAAGGGCAAGTTTTTATAAAAGTTTTTGATTTTTCCTTTTTTTTTTAGAAAGAGCTTTACAGAAATATGTACGGACTTACGGCTTTAAGCAATCACAAACAAGATATGCACAATCACACCTAGATCTAGTGGTCACCTAAGTCAACTAGACAGCTCCTAACTGTTCCAAAGAACTAGAAACAGGACCTCAAACCGCCTCTTCTCCGCCAATTGCGGCCAGATAAGTGCCAGGTAAGTGGGAGGTTGTCCAACGCTTTCGCGAAGTTCCTTAATTAAATAACCACTTGCCTTCGTCACACTTGCCTAGACACCGCAAAGTCAGGATAGGATAAACGGCCGATGCCTGTAATTAGTTCTCTGTCCTATTGAGCGCGAAGTCCTTAGGGCTGAGTCTAGTATTTTTTAATTTAACAATGGTCAATGCATATGCTTTTTGTGATTTCTGGGGTCCTGGGAAGGGTGATGAAATCCACACCCAATCTGAATTGGTTTCAAGCCCCTTAAGTCCGTATTAATGAATGCAAAGCGATAACAATTCAACTGCAATCAATTTTTACTTTTAGCGCGGCGCAAAGAATCCTGCACAAGAACAGTTTATTGGAAGGGGGAAGAGAATTTGCGCAAAGAATGCTGCAGAAAACACAGTTTATTGGAGTCCAGAGGAGTAGGGAAGAAGTAAGAAAGACTTACAGAGATTTTGAGATGAAGAGGGCACCAAGTGGCCGCGGTTCCGCGGCCTAAGCCTTCTTATGCCGCGGTTCCGCGGCAGGAACAGTGAGATGGGCCTTCAATTTTTGTGTAGGTGCTCTGTTGGGGGTCCTCTGCTTGTCTGGATGTGCTGAATTTTGACTTGCTTACTGTATCTGCTCCAGATTTTTACAGTAGACCGTTTGCTTCGTTTTGATCCGTCGCGGTGTAGCCGCGTAATGTGGGTATATCTTCCCACGTCTTTGGCACTGAACTCGAACGTCGTATTATCCTGCACACTTGCACAAAAACTAATCAAAAATAACAAAATGATTTTTTTTTACAATGTATATTTTTTTTTTGTTTTGGTTATATTTATATTCACAAGTTAACCCGAAATTACACAAGGAAATAAACTACCGTCTCCCCGGCAACGGCGCCATTTGATTGGTAGAGTTTCTGCGTGTTCAAGTTTAGTTAATTACCGCAATCAAGACGGTTTCGCTTGTAGCTAGCCGGTTGAGTACGGGTCGTCCGCAGGGAGATGGGAATCTTTTTCTATGTGTTTTAACGAGTTAAGTCCAGTTTTCCAGATTTTGTTGTGATTGATTAAGTGTTTAAAATGATATGTAAAGAAAGCTTGTTAGGGTTAGGATTAGGTTAGTTTGAGTTAGGAGTCGCCCACCTCTTTCGTTGCCACTCTTAATATCGGTGTTACGGTAATCGGCAACAACGGGGATTAACACGACTAGGTAGGAACTTGCGAGTATAAGCTAGGCTTTCCAACGCATAAGTTCTTCCTTTTGGTGCTTGTCCGTCCGTTCTTGGCTCTTAGCCATAACCTCCGGTTAATTCAACCACAACCGGTCTCACTACGGAATCACCGCTATCATGTAGGATAGGGTGCCGTAAGGAGCGGATTGTGGTTCAATTAACGGGAGTCGATTTAAGATGTTGGGCAAGGAAAGAGTGAGAGAGATTTCCTTCTCTCAAACTTCCCATATCCTACCCTAACAAGTATGGAAACTACTCACCCATAATACGGAAAAATAAAACAAAAGAGGAAGATAGAAAGAAGGAGATTAGAAGATAACAACTAGCTATTTGCGACCTCACCTTGGCAAGGATCAAGCGTAAGCGTCATGGTTGTTTTAAGGATAAAGGAAAAGAGAAACGAAAGAACAACAAGAAAGAACAACAACTAAGTTAACAAATGAAAATTACAATCAATAATAATTTAACTAAAGAACAAGACAAGATATAATAACACAAGGAACTTCTTTATTCATCATTCTTCACTCACAAAAGCTCACTACAAGTTTTTCAATGGAGAAGAGATGAGAAGAGGAAGAAGAAACAAGTATTCTAAACCTAAAAAAATACAAGATTATGCACCCTTGGCTTTGGCAAGTTCTGGACTATTTATAGGCAGGGAGTTAGAAACCTAGGGAAAAATTCTGAACCCTCATAAAAATACAAAACCGCCCCTGAAAAATCATCAGCCGACAAGGCCGTACGGCCGCGGTTCCACGGCCTAATAGAGGATTTGGCTCCTCGTATTTTGTGGGGCCCCCTGTTCTGATGTTGTCTGTAGTTTGGCATATGTTTTTTCTGATGATCCTTCCACATTTCTTCCAGAATTTTAGTAGACCAAAAGGTGATTGGATGTGGATCTTTTTGTCATGATTTTCTCGAGCTCCGCGTAGATTTCTTGGATCTTGTGCTTCCATTGAGCCTTGTGCATGAAAATGACATTTGATTTCCCATTTTGTCTCCTAAACTGGTGTGTGGCAACAGACGGATAAAGAGCGGAGATCCGTGTTTTATCTGTGGTTGGCAGGAACCCGGATTTTGTCGTGTTTTTCCATGAATTTCATTGTTAAGAGCCGAGAACCTGTATCCTGCAATTGACTAGCAAACACGGCTCAAGAGTACCTACCGATAAGCAATATGATAAAAATTGGGTGGTATAAAAATGCAATAATCTGATATGAACAACTCACACGAGACAAATGCCGATCTCCGTTCCGAAGACTAACCTGTACACATGTCACCTGAGAACATCCATATGACGATAGGTATAGTACCATCTGGAAGATGTCGTCGAGTCCGTCCAGTGTACTTACACCCAATGAGCACCTGTATACGATCTTAGGTGCATCAAACCAATGGCTGCGGGACCAACCATCCCCTAACGGGGCTAGAAACGTATACACTAGTCTACTCTGGAGTATCAATGCCTATCTCGATACTCACGAGACTAGGGACCATTTAAGGATGTGCTTATGGACTACCCTGCTCCCACAAGTATGATCGCCATCACAACGCAGGTAGTCAAGCAAGATCCTATGGGCTTTATCAACATGTAACCGTAATATGTAATAATGAGTATGACATATGCCATGTTAAGATAAAGACTAACCATAATAGTATACTACCGTATCGAGTCTTTATCAATATGTGAAAGCTAGATATAATAACAATAGAAATAAATACACATATCCTGACAAAGACAAGTCAAAAAAAATACTATAAAACTGAGCAAGATTGTCCTGTACATACATATCCCTAGCATCCATATGTATACAAATACAATACGGGCCTCTAGGGAATATATATCCAACACCTTGTATATATAAGAAGGCAGTAGAGAGTAAGGTGGTTTTCCTCGTATTGTACGTGGATGATATACTCTTGATAGGAAACGATGTTCCTATGCTACACTCGGTCAAGCTCTTCTTATCACTCAAGTTCTCCATGAAAAATCTTGGTGATGTCTCCTACTTCTTGGGGATAAAGATCTATAGAGTTAGATCTAAATGGATGTTGGGATTGTCCCAATCCAGGTACATAGACACCATACTAAAAAGGTTTAGTATGAAAGATTCCAAGCGAGGTTATGTACCCCGCTTGTTCAGGAATCACTCTCTCTAAAGAGATATCTCCCAAGACTGATTTCGAGAGGGCTTGCATGCAAGGGATATCCTATGCTTCGACAGTAGGCTCTATCATATATGCGATGTTATGTACCAGACCAGATGTAGCTTACCCACTAGGTGTAGTGAGCAGGTATCAATTAGATCCTGGGGAAAACCACTGGAAAGCTGTGTAGAACATTCTTAAGTACTTGAGAAGGACTAAAGAAATGTTCTTGGTGTATGGAAACGGTGAACTCCAGGTGGAGTCCTTTACCGATTCAAGCTTTCGGAGTGATAAGGACGACAGTAAGTCGGTCTCGGGTTTTTTCTTTACCCTCAATGGAGGGGCGGTGTGTTGGAAGAGTTCCAAGCAAGACACCGTAGCAGACTCGACGATCGAGGCTGAATACATCGTCGCCAATGATGCTGCCAAAGAGGTTGTCTGGATGAAGAAGTTCATTGCTGAGCTCGGTGTGGTTCCATCCATTGAGTATCCAATACATGTGTATTGTGATAATAATGGAGGCCAAGGAACCCACGTCCCATCAGAGATCCAGACATATTCTGAGGTGGTATCACCTGATCAGGGAGATAGTAGATTACCGGGAGATCGAGGTCAGGAGAGTTGACACGAAGGATAACGTAGCGGATCCACTCACGAAGGCCCTCCCCCAGATACAGTTTGAGAGACTTTTTGGGATGTTGGGTATGAGATACTACAACACATGGCCTTAGTGAAAGTGGGAGATTGTTAGGAATATGTATGCCCTATAGGCCATTATTGTACATGTGATGTATATTATAGTAGATACTTCGACATATATATAGAGGACTTTCTTGCTCGACGTGATAGTATGCTATCTCGTTACTCTTTGTCTTAACATGTTGACTGGTATTCTTTACTGTCTTGCTCTCACATGTTGATAAAGCCCTTAGTATATGTACTTGACTGCCAGGATTATGATGAGATTATACTATTGGGGCCAGCTTGGTCCAAAAGTACATCTTTTAATCAGTTCTTAGACGTGGGAATATCGAGAGTAGGACATCGATATTCCAGAGTAGACTAGTGTGTACGTTTCTTGTCCCTTAGATGGCGATGGTTGATCCTGTTAGTGTTTATGCCCTAGAGGCCATTACTATATCATATTAGTTTGTATATTACTTAATGGAAGCTTGGGATATTTACAGTTGTATTGACAGTCTTGCTAAAAATGGTAGTATGCTACTTGGTTTGTATCTACTTTAATATGTGCATATGTTTCTTTTAACGTATCGCTAATACATATTAGTAGAGCCATTAGGATCTTTGCTTGATTACCAGCGTTGTGATAGCAGTCACACTAGTGGTGGCTGGGTAGTCTATAAGCAACATCCTATACAGGTCCCTGTTCGTAGGATTATCGAGACAGGGCATCGATACTCCGGAGTAGATAGGTGTATACGCTTCTCATCCCAGCATAGGGAGATGGTCTGTCCCACAGCCATCAGTACGTCGTACTGGAGATAGTATGCAGGTGCTCGTTAGGTTACGGGTACACCGGATAGGACTCGCCGGGAACTGCAGGTTGGTATTATACCCATCTTCAGATAGCAGTTCCCAGGTGACATAAGTACAGCTTAGTCCGTCGACTTGATATTGCTACTTCACCTCGGGTGTGTTCCCATTGTACTTAGATTACTACCCTACCATGGTTCAAAGGAGTCATGCAAACAGGTAGTAGTTGGGTGCAGTCCTGAAGCACTTGGGGGCAGTGGCGGTTAGACAGGATTCGTCCCTCCCAGTATTAGGGGTTGATATCGCGCTGTGTATGGAGAGCCATTACGCAAAGTCCCTGGTCAGGGCAAGCGAGATTTACTGGTAGGTTCCAGTAGCTTCTCAACGTGTAATAGGCTTCACTCCGACACGACTTATACCGCTATTAATGGTCTGACGTCTACCGCCCCTAGGCCCGAAATGCGATAGTCCTAGACGAACAGACCGGAATGTACGGAGATTGTCACATCAGGTTCAGTAGGAGTTCAGATGGATTTCCTCATCGTCCTTCTTATCAAAATCTGTTGGATATAGTGCCCTCAGAGTCAATTATTGGATCACAGGCACGTAATTGCAATGATTGAGGGAGGACCTATACCGGTAGGACAGTCTTAATCAAGATGATAGTATGCTATCTTGTTTATCTTTATCATCGTGTACTGCTTTAGGTGACCTTACAGGTCACTATTGCACGTTGATAGAGCCCTTAGGATTCTTGCTTGACGGCGAGCAGTATGATGGCGATCATATACATGGGAGCTGGGGTCTATAAGCGCATCCTTAAAAGGTCCCTAGTCGTGGGAGTTTTCGAGACAGGGCATTGAAACACCACAGTAGACTAGTGCATATAGTCGAGACCCCGACGAGGGGCGGTGGCCGGTCTCACAAGCCACTGGTGTCAGTTGGTTCACCTAAGATGTATGCAGGTGCTCATTGGGTTATGAGTACACCGGACAGGACTCGCCGGGAACATACTAGTTGGTCTTATACCTGACGTCAGATAGCAGTTCCCCGGTGACATGTGTACAGGTTAGTTCATCGACCTGAGATCGTCATTTGTCTCATATGAGTTCCCACTGTACTTTGATTACTACCCTACCACGGCTCAAAGGAGTCGTGCTAACAGGTTTTAGTTGGGTACAGTCCCGAGCCACATGGAGGCAGTGAGCGGATCTTCAGGGGTTTGTCTCTCCCGGTATTGGGGGTGAGGTCGCGCTGTGTCTAAAAGAGCCATTACATGAAGTCCTTGGCCAAGGCAGGAGATTTACTGGTAGGTATTCCAGTATTATCTCAGGGTGTTCTGGGCTACACTCCAACACGACTTGTACTGCTTTTGGAGGGTCTGACTTTTACTAACCCCCTAGGCCCGCCATGCGTTGCTCATAGACAAACGGACCGGACTGTACGGATATTGTCAATGACAGGCTCAGTAGGGTGTCAGGATGAGTTCGCTCATCGACGTCCCTTTTGGTCAATACCTGGTAACCCGTTACATATGGCTAATACCTCTGACGTGCTAGTGGTTAAATCCACAGCCAAGGGATTGACGAGTCTTTAGAGTCCCCCACAAACAGCTTCTCAAGTTTCGGGCGAAACGCTGTAGAGGCCGTATAGAGATATGGCAGGGTTCAATCATATACGTGCGGTATTGCACGGATCATAATCGGACGGATAATACTAGCGGGCTTTGGTTTAAGCCGGATCCTAGTATTGTATAGTGTAGATTTTGTCTCATTGCATTTGTATTCGGTTGGAATACAAATGCGGGTATGTATATACAGTCGCGGGGTTTTCCTGTATTACGGGATCGTTTTTCTGAAGTTACCAGTTTGCTTTCCGTTTCGGCCATTGTCCTTTGTTTCTTTCCTTGGCTGAAAATTGGTGGAGGAGGGCTTATTTACAAATGTGCAAATTAGCATTTTGGAGGGTGTTTCTTGTTAGTAGTTGGATCATTATGGTTCTTACTTCTTTTGACTTCTTTGCTTCATGATTGCTTGACTTTTGGAGATATGATGGTTGTTGGAGTGGAGACTTTGGTGTGACTTTTCTTTTGATGATGATCACTCATCATTCTCTTTCTTGCATCATACACAACCACCCTCCTCTCTCATATTGGAGGCCGGCCACTACTAGGAAGAAGAGAGGTTCATTTTTGGTGTGGGAAATGGTTCATCTCATTCTTGGCTTACACCAAAAATCCCAAGTTCATTTCAAAGTTCACTCCACCTCCATTAAATGGCAACCTCAAACCCCAAGAGACAAAACATTCTACACTTATCCTACAGCATCCTTGGGCACGTCGGCTCGCCAACTTCGTGCCCGAGTTGCCTCGGTCCAGAGGTGGGAGCCCGTAAAAGAACCCGGCGATGTGGTGCCCTTCCGACGAGGAGACGAAGACCGGAGATTCCGCGGGGAGAACGGGATGACGACGAGAAGACCGAAGGACACGGATCGCTCGGTATATCTCTCTACCCCTTCTCTAGTTAGCTAGGATTAGGTTAATGGCCCGATCCGGGTTTTCAAAGTACGCGGTAGCGCCGGTTCTAGTTTATAGAAAAGTTTTATATTCCGCATTTTGGCCTCGTTCAGACGGCCGGGGCGCTGCCGTGCACTTACATTGGTATCAGAGCCACGCCATTAACCTTGTCTAGCTTGCTCTAACGTGTTTACAAGTTCGATCGAACAAATTTCCAAAAACCACAATTTCTATTGCATCAGTTTCTTTCGAATTTTTTTTGGCTCGAAAAATTATTTGGAGTATTGCAGAAATACATGCAGGGTTTTTGTTGAACACTGAAGATAAATGGTCACGTGAGGGCACTGTAGCGCCGCGAAACCGCGGCCCTAACCCCTTTTGGTCGCGGTTCCGCCGCGGAACAGTGACCTCTTTGCACTATTTTTCTGCAGTGATTCCAGTGTTGGAAATGGGGTTTTTTGGAATGTTCTATTTGGGCACAGATTTATTTGAGTGCTACAGTTGTGCTTGGGGCCCACTCCGGAAAATTTAGTCGATCGAAAATTTTAAACATGTTAGTTCACAGTATTTACATTATATCTACAACCATGAATGTCACTTGATCGGTAAATCCGGTCTAACTGCTATAGCCCATTTAGACGGATTTGCGAACGTGACATTCACGTTGATGTTCTGTGTTGTGCTGTGATGTTGCGGATTTGTCGTGGGGATAGCCTGATGCAATGGTAGTACAGTTTAGTTATATTTGTACATTTGATATTGCGGGGCGAGCGTCCGACATTTGTATATTATTCTTTTGGGGCACAACCGGGCTGAGGTCGATGTACCCACTGTATATTTTACTTTCTGTACTAGGATTACCCCGCGGAGGGGTGCACGGATAGCCGGGTTCTAGAGGAAAACGGGCCCGCATCTTATGGCGTTGAGATGGAGGGGGCTTTACTCTAGAATTGGCGGGCTATTCGCCGCACTCGTAGGGGGTACAGGTTGACCCAAGGAGGGGTGCCCAAGTTACCGGATTCCGTGAAGTGCTGGGTGGTCCATTCACGTTGCTGAAGGGGGCTACCTCGCTTCTGGTTTTGGTGGGTAACTTTCCGTGCCCGTAGGGGTCTAGGATTTCATTGCACAGGCTATCTACACGACTAGGGAAACGTCGGGTTTCAGTAGCGGCTCTATGAAACCCGGGGATCCCAGATATCTGTATTGTTCTGTGATGTTGCAGTTTTATCACGCCTTGAGCGAATATTATATATTGATATATATACTCGTAGATGTTGTATATGTTTTGCATCCGCGCTAGTCCAGTCCCCGCTCTGTCGTTAGTTAAGTAACCTAACGGGTGATGACGGGACCCAGTAGCGAATGCGGATGGCATATACGCACACCATTATTTTCGTTCTTTATTGGTGTGATCAATTGATGGGACTGCGTTGATTTGAAATCAATGCAAGCTAAACAAACCTATTCTGATGTTGTTGGAACATTTTTCAAAAAGCTTTTATTCCAAGGGCATTCTCTTTTGTTTTGCACAGTGGTATTCAGTTGGAATATCCTGCACCTCAGTCGACGAGGCAAGGGCCGAGATCCCTTCACCGGGAGTGACCCCTTGGACAGAAGTTTGCGTCAGGGCAATAACTTCACTATAGTCGTTTACTTTTGCTTTGCATCATGGTATTCAGTTGGAATATCCTGCACCTCATTCTACGGAGAAAAAGCCGAGATCCCTTCACTGGGAGTGACCTCTTTAGCAAAGGTTTTCGCCACTATATTTTCTATCTGGTTCCTTCAACGATATCAAGTTCATTATGTTAAAGGTTTTTCGCCAAAAACCATTCGTAGCCCTCCTTCATTTCATATGGATAGTCAATAGTATTCAAGCTGTGTTTGTTGTCCAAAGTCAATGCACATTGTTTGGTAGCTATTGGATATTCATATGCAGTATAGATAGATGCGTTGGTTTGGGACAGTCGTACTACCTTGTTGGCCAATGTCAAGGGTAGGTACGGGTGGGTTCAAATCAACCTGGAGAATGACGGGTAGAACTTGACATGTGACTTATGATTTGTTGGCCAAAGTCAAGGTCATAAGAGCGTGGGGTAAAAATCACATCGGGAGTTTCTAAAGAAACTGAAACTTGCCAGATATGCGCATACCTTTTGGAGTGTGATAACGTGAGCGGATTCCGTCACGTTATCATGTGATGATAGTTGGATCCCGATTCCCACTGATGAGTTGGTTTACTCCTCGGGTGGTCCCGACTAATTCTTCTTTCAGGTTTGGGGAAGAATTTGACGTTACAGTGGGAGGTTTCCTGATTAGATAAAGTGATAACCATTCTGATCTAGGTTAGAGTGCACTCTGAGTGTTTCTTTTCTCTCTCTCTCTTTGGCAGCGACCATGACCCGACCCTTGACTATGACTCAGTGACCAAGTTGACCGAACCTTCTTAAACACTGGCTTTTGGATTGTCAGAGTTGAAAACCTTATTGTCACTCCTACTTTTACCCTTTTCTCCAGGACACCCCGTATTACTACGAACATCCACTTCTGTCTATTCTACAGGTATTAAGTAAAGACAAATAAAGGGATTAGAAGGAGGGCAAAGTAAATTGCGACTGCTATTCACGACCAAACTAAGTATTTCATTACCACTCCCACTTCACCTTTGTATTTCTCCAGAACGCTCCGTATTACTACGAACGTCCACTTCCATTGGATAAAACCATCGTATGGTTATATACGAACTCGAAGGAATTTATTCGAGGATGGTTTCCGGTTCTGGAGAAAACGAATAGGACTAATCAGTTGTCTTTTCCTTTTACCTTCTCTCAGGTTGCGAGTACTCCTTGGTTTAGAAGATAGTACACCTATTACGCAAATTGGATAGTCTTCTTCCAAACCTTAGGCTGGTGCCGAACGGTAGGGAATGAAGAAAACCAATTTGCCTAAACGGTGTACAGAAGGTATTAAGTTAAGACAACTAAAGGGATTAGAAGGAGGGCAAAGTAAATTGCGACTGCTATTCACGACCAAACCAAGTATTTCTTCGCCAATCCTAAATCACCTTTGTATTTCTCCAGAACACTCCATATCACTACGAAGATCCACAATTTATTGGATACTCCATCGTATGGTTATATACGAACTCGAAAGGAACTTGTTCCGGTTCGGGGATGGACTCTGGTTCAGGAGAAATAGGAATAAGGTTTATTCAGATGTCTTTTATCTTTACCTTCTCTCGTGTTGCGAGTGATCCTAGGATTAGGACAGTACACCCATTATGCTTATTGGATAGTCTTCTTCCAAACCATAGGCTGGTGCCGAACGGTAGGGAAGGAAGAAAATCATTTGGCCTAAAGGGGTGTGCAGAAAGTAACGACTAAAGACATATAAAGGGATTTGGAGAGGTGACAAAGAAATATAAGGTTACAGTTGTGAATCTGGATAATGGAAGAGGCATTACTAGGAATACCCGGATACCCCTATGAAATATTTCAATGTTTCAGTTTTACTGTGTACTGTTAAAAGAAAACTGATTTCCCAATTAGCCCTTGCTCCAGGGTACGTATTTACCAGGTATGATTCTCACATCTGTATGGTTTTACAGATGATGAGTGGGAGTGAGTTATTGGGAATTAGGTGATCATCCTCATTATATCGGAATTCATTGTAATTGGTGATATTTGAGGAAGTCGCCTGGGTTGTTTGCCGGACGACAAATATTTGGTTTTGAATATCCGTTATTATGCACCAATTTCAAATTGATATATCTGTACGTCTATTTTTATAGAGTGAGATATACCTTTTTGAAATTAGGTCTATGACATTTACCTATATCAGTGGATGGTTAGGCATGGAGCATTAAACAACGGTGTAATTCTTCTTAACCATAAGTACAGTTTTCAACCTACGACACACAGGGAATAAGTTATTAGACTCAAGGGACTTATACAGAGTATTGTATGTTGTCCAGTGTCTATTAGGACAGAGGGGATGGTCCTCGTACTATATTCGGTTTACTTATGACTTCTCTAGTTCTTAGACATGTGTTTCGTAGAAATGCAAGGTCTAAGTTTTGAGGAGTTATAGGTATAAGAATAAAGTAGAGAACCAGATGTTGCAAGTATCAGTATTCTTCAAGGTGATCGAAGATGTATATACTTGTGTATGGTATTCAGTTGATAGTAATGATTAAGAGAACTTGCTTCTAGTCACAACCCGAAAGTACGGAACATGACCGGCACTTAGGCTACGAACGTCTCAAGGCGTACGTGCTCTAAGTAAGCCGAGCCCAGAAATCCAAACCAAGAAAAATAGTAGAGTGTAGGGAAACCACTATAAGTCAACCAGCTAGCAATATAATATACAACGCCTAAAGGCGAGGATCACAACAAAGAAGGAAACTCAAACAGCACGAAATCCACAGAAATATAACACGCGGCTCTAAGGTCGAAAGAATAAACATCACTGCTCTCTATCTCAAATAAGTACATGTTTGGTTGATGGAACTTCTAGATAAAACTGAAATATAATACACAATGTATAATGATGGGTACGATACAAATAACCCACCTACTAGCAATTCACCCGAAAGAAGTAGTGCCCGCAAAGCCGTAATGAAACCTGTACGGCGAAACCTGCAAGAAACTGGGGCACAACGGGGGTGAGTTGCCAACTCGTGAGTAGAAAAAGATCTACGAACAGAAAATCGCAAGTATGACGCAATCCTAGGTCATACGATCGTAATATATAATCCCCAAATATATAACCAGCAATCTATAACAATGGCTAGGGTAAATATCTAACCCAAGTGAAATCCCAAGTGCCCGTGTCAGTGCCTCAGGTAGCAATGAATCATATGAATGATGTATGAATGCATGAAACAGAATGCATGTACTGAAGAAAACTGCTTTCATAAATTTTTGAGATTTCTGTATTTTTCAAATGAAGTATCATAAATGAAATCAGCATAAACAGTGCCTAGCATCGGCACAAAACATAAATCCCAATATCTCGATATCTCTGTATCACAATCTCTCTACCTCAATATCTCGAATCTCTATGTCTCAATCATAATATCCAGGGCGTCGTCGGTCCAGATCGGCCCCTACCATCCATCTCAAGACGACGACGGTATCCTCTGGATATCCGACGTGTCGGGTAAAATCACCGGTCGGTAGTGCTCCCCTGCTAGGTTCACGCCATCTCCTGCGATCTTCTTGCCCCGGGGTACCGCACCGAGCCTACCATGTACCCGAAACAGTTCATCCGCCTCCTCGAATCGTGTTTCACATGTGGCTCTCAGCACCGAGAAAACACAAGGTGGACGCACTGAAATATTATATCTCGGGTAACCGGGTTTTTTAAAACATTTACATAATTTCTTTGAAATATCCACGGTTCCCAAATCCAGAAATATCATAGAAACAACATATCTCAATGCGCATAATCAGGAAGCATGATGTATGTGACATATAAATGAAATGCAAGTATAACAGTATATCATGCAACATGGAATAATAGTATGCACATACAAGGGTCATATCCTGATGCAATAATACTACTGTGTAGTGACATGGCAATTACCAATGAAGATGTGTGTGAGCCGGCAAGTAAGTGTACGTGGTACATACGCATCATCGGTAATGGTGCTGGTGTCCTAACATCATGATATCAACAATAGAATATGAATCACAATAAGTATGCGATGCGGAGCAACAATAATATTGTGCGGGATCTGAATACTAAACACAATGATAGCTAAACTGCATCTAATGTCAGAAGAGTCCTATAGCCACACCAACTATAAGGCTGAGCTAATAGGCTAACTGCAGGTAAGGTAAACCGCCTAACTTCTGAGTCGATATATATATATATATATATATTTATTAGTCGGTGATCCCGCCTCGATAATATCACATCCGATACCATATTTCTATAATCAGTAATTCCCAAATCAAGAGTGCGGATCAAACATCAAATTATAGCTCGTACGTAAATCCGTCGTACGGCATCCCAAAATCTGGGTACGGGTCAATATCACATTCGTCATATCATTCATCTGGTATTCTCTATATCAAATATCATAATCTGGGTACTGACTTCCGTCAAGTACAAAGCTAACATCATCACTATCATCATGATCTGACTACTGATCAACAGTCTCTTATGAATCGATATCATCGGCACATATCATCTCAAGGAGTATACCTCGCCCAAGGCGGCCTATCATACTAATCTTGTCATATCATATCATGTCATATCTCGTAACGTAATCGCATGCCGACCATTTTATATATATGTCACTAATCCTATGGCATCATCATCCCAAAATCCGTTAAAGCATCAAGACGTATCTCAAATAAGAATTTTAATCTCGGATCAAATATCATCGACTCATCTCAAACCCAAGTATACTCCTCAAATCCATATGTGAACACATAGTCCCATACCCATGTGAACACATAACTATATAGGATCCTATAACCACATATAAAATAAGGATGTATGCAAGCATGTATGTGTGTGTATATGTAGTGCACCCACTACCCTAGGGTTTCGTAACCTTTCACCAATCCAACACACCTATTATCCATCCTAAACATCAATAATTTCCAAAAAAAACAACATAAGATAACTATATGTGTGTATACGCATCCGTATACATCACGACGAATCTGCAGGGGTACTATACGCCATCAACCCAACTTCTCCCCGTAGATATAAATCTACTCACCGTATTTTATGCGTGCCGATGCCGACGTCGCCATTTGAATCTCCAACGCCTCGATGTCACGTGGTTACCTACAAGAATATCATACGCTAAAACACATGAAAACCATGTCGAAAACCAAAACGGTACACGCTACGCTCATAGGGAAAAACCTGGAGCCTCGCGTGCAAACACAGCCAATAACCCTCTGCCGTTGGCATTCGAACGCCACCCGACAGAAACGAATCACCAAATACCAACATCCATACGAAAACAAGTCATAAATCATGCGCCAACTCAAGAAAATCAATCCAGATTTTACCCTAACTGGAATCAGTCAAAACTAGACATACCAGGGGTCAAGTTTACAGGAAATAGGGCCATGCACCAAAAACGAGGGGGTTTCATCCTACTATGGCTGCAATTTGCGGCCATATGGATTAAATCTGCGGCCACAGTAAGGGATTAGGGGCTAGGGTTTTGTGGGGTGGTTCCAGGTTGCCTGCACAGCATACTGCCAAGTCAATTTTGTGTTCGGGGTCCCGGGGTGAAAGCAGATCCTAGAAAGGTCAAAAAGTCGACAAAATCGCTAAATTACGCCAAGTTGAACAAATCTGGTATTTTGGTGAAATCTGGAACAAATTTTGGGTTAAACTGGTCATAACAGCACCTAATAAGGTTACACTAACATTCAAAACCAACACTTAGTCATGTCTCACTCAAATTTGGCTAAACTAGCACTAGATCACAAATATAACACTAAATTTCTGCTCAATAACCATATCGAGCAAGAAAGGAATTAGGTTGCGGAAATATACCTCAAGGGGTCCTAGGATGAAGCAGAAGGGAAGGAGGAGGAAGGAGGAAGGGATGTTGCTGCTGTGGAGCTGCTCCTTTTGCTCCAGATGTTGCTGTTGCAGCTGCTGTTTTTGGTTGCAGTTTGTTGCTGTTGCAGTTTTTGTGTTGCTGGAGCTGTTGCTGTTACAGTGGCTGTTGTTGTTGTTGCTTGGTGTTGGGGTGTGGTTGTGGTGGTGTGGTGTTGTTGTTTTGAATGATGTTGTTGCAACTGATGCAAAAATTGGGGCTGAAGTGTTGATATTGGGGGCTGATGTTTTACATCAGCTGCTGTTGCAGCAGATGTTGATGCTGCTTATGCTTTTGATGTTGTGTGATGTGTGAGAGTGAGAGGGAGAGATGTGAGAGATGAGAGCCAAAAGAGTTGATATAAGAGGGAGTGATATGAGTGAGAGGGGTGAGTGAAAGAACACAAGGGACTATGAAATGAGGTGGATCATGGCACACCCTAGCCACCTCCCTCTCTCTCCAAATTAATGCACAACCATCATGGCTCTCCCTCTCTCCTACACAAGTCAAACCTAACGTTAACCAATTTTTAACAAGGCTAAACCCTTAATTAACCCACTTAACTGAACCAAAAGTTTTAAGCCACCATTGTCATCTAAGCATGGTTCAACCCTAGGCTACCAAGAATCCAAAATATGAAACAAGTGTGACAAGTGTGGAAAATTTTATGTGCACATTTTTGCACAAAAAGCCAAAAATCCAATTAGCTATTTTTGATCGCGATTAACACTAAAGTCTCATATAATTCATCATATAAACTGTAAAATGGCATATTTCCACAAAATAACCTATTTTAAAATTTCCAGAATTTTCTCCAGAATTTTCCCCATTTATCGGTATTTAATTATACCAGAATATTAAAATATTCATTAAAAATTAATATTAAATTATGAAAATTCCTAAAAAAATAAAATTTTATTTTTTTGAAATGTTACAATCTTACCCCTTAAAGAAATTCGGTCCCCGAATTTAAAATTAAACCCCCAAATTCTAACACATTTCAATAAAATGTCCAAGTCAACGGGGCTCCGAAATCAACAATACATAAAACGCATCGTAGCGCAATACATGCGCATGAGTAGTGAGCAGATAACTCGAAATCAAAACTCCGTCAAGTATCCTGCAATCATCGGAGTCAAAGTGAAAACACAAATGGCAAATCCGAAGCAAAACCGATATGCTATAAATCGAAACTATACATGTAAATATCAAATCCGTACATGTAAATATCATAAAAACGTACTGCTCCATAGAAATCAATCCAAAAGTGCATATGAAAACTACGTGCGTCTGGTGCGCACGGAAATCAAAATCCATGAATGTGCCTTATATGCGCACAGAAAGAATATCTAAGTGCATCGGGTGTGCACGAACCATCTGTCATGGGCAACGTATGTGCCTGACAGCAAAAACAGGTGCATCTGACATGCACGAAGAATCTCGTGCACCTGTTGTGCACCAAAATCGTACCACATAACATGTGCCCAACATGCGCGAAAAAAATTCTAAATCAGGTGCATCCATCATGCACGAAATCATGAAATCCAATATCAAGCACCGAACATGCGCAAAATCCAATCAGGTGCATAAAGTCCACAAAACAAATATCGAGCTTTTCCCTCGAAATCGAAGTCCAGTGCAAATAAGTTCACAAAATGCGAATGACTGCACTGTGAGCATATGTGAACTATACCGAGTGCAAACCAAATCGTGTGCGTATATACGCACAAAATCAACTCAACTGTATGAAACCCATAAAATCATAAACATGCAAATTCATGGCAGGAAAACGATATCAAGTGCAACAACTGTGCAAAAATTGCAAATACTCAGCAGGTGCAACCATGGTCCATGAAAACAAATATCATGAAACTCAATCATCAATATCAATCATGCGAATATATCGCCCAAAACATCAAAATCAAGTATGGCGGAATAGTTCCGCCCAAGCGCATCCTCCACGAATCTCTGGCCAACTGTCGTGATTACTCATAGCATATCTCGTCGACGATCCTGAACTCTGGCATTCTGGTGTGCGTAACATGACCACTCCTTGGTCCAAGTCTTCTCTGTGGATTACCAATCTCACGATCCATCGGCTCTTCGGCCCTGTTAGGTGTGCTAACGGGGACGATTCCTGTAGGGTTCCTAGGCACTCTTGTGAAGATTCATAAAGCATCAAACATGCCTGAATAAAATTTTAGATGTGCCGAACAACCCAAAGACGGGATCTTTGCTAGATTATTAGGGTTTAACATGCAAGATAACATCTTTAATACTAAGTGCGAGGGATTACAACCTTTGTAGTCCTCTCCTTTGCTTCACAAGCTCCGAGTAGAAGTCCCTTCGCCGCGATCCATGATCTCCCGGACTCAAGAGAGGCTCCATGACTCAAACGATCCATACTAGCTTGAAGTGTTCCCCTTCTCCGATGATCTACGTCGAAGTTGCTATAATCCAAGCTCTCTCACTCTAATGAGGTGAACACCCTAATCTAATGGGCTAGATTAGATGAGGATGATGGAGTAGTATTTATGCTTTCTTTTTATATCATTTTCTCACAAGAACTCATAACAAAAGAAATCACAAGTGAACTATCTCTCAAACTCAAGATAGAAGAAGATGAAGAATAATGAGAATCATCCTTTTGTGATGAATAGTAGATAAGAGTATATGATTGATTATGGAACCATGGTCAAGGATGAGAGGCTAAACCTTTGTAGAGAATAAACTAGAGCTGGGGTTTGGTTAGGTTAAGTATGAGTCAAGGATAAGTATCAACCATAATATCTTCACCAAGACAAAAGTGAATCCTTCTAGAATGAACAAGAAGGAGCTAACCCTAATCAAACCCTAATCCCTTTTTATCATCCTTAAACATGTTTCATAATAAATCATATCATGTCACAATAATATATATCACATATATATTGTATATTTGCAACAAAAGAAAATAATACAATTAACATATATCGCATATATATCAATGTATTAATCCGGTGAGAAAATGAAATAATAAAGCGAGCCAATATTAGATAATGTAATACAATATATCATATATATCATTATACATTAAATCATCGAATCAACACTTGATCCGACGATCCGGCTATATCGAATATAACCTACTAATATATCATGTACCGATTCATCGAATCAACACTTGATCCGATGACTCGGTTCATATCTAAATATCGCGAGAATATAATACGGTATCTCATATCGCATTATCCTCGGTCCTGCACATATCACATATGTGCCTCTACTCCGTTTTGCCTGAGCCAAGAAACTTCTGTGTAGGACTCTAAAGAATCGTCAATACGCCGGTAGCAGGTGATGATCATATCAAACACCCACAAGCTGCAAGCGGT
This sequence comes from Agapanthus africanus, assembly GCA_030015575.1. Classification (NCBI taxonomy): domain Eukaryota; kingdom Viridiplantae; phylum Streptophyta; class Magnoliopsida; order Asparagales; family Amaryllidaceae; genus Agapanthus; species Agapanthus africanus. Next base: position 175,577,265 of record CM057349.1, read on the forward strand.
CAGCTAAACGTAACAGCCACCCAGGTATTGAGCGATCAGAAGATCAACAAGCTAGCCTGTCCGTTCTCCTGTGAATCCAATCAGTTACACTCCCGTACAGTCCGGTCTGTTCGTCTGATATGTCGCATATCTAGTCTAGGGGTGGTATATGTCAGACCCCAGTAACCGATAAGTCGTGTCGATATGAGGCTCATAACAGGTCGAGAAACTACTGGTAACACTTACCAGTATATCTCTATATCAGCCCTGGCCAAGGACTTCCAGTTATAGCCAATCGAATACAGCACAACATCAATTCCCTATACCGGGAGAGACGAATCCCCTCCAATCGCTCATTGCCTCCATGTTATTCGGGACTGTACCCAAAAGCCACCGTTTTGCACGCCCTCTTGGACGTGGTAAGGTGAAAATCAAAACACAGTGGGAACCACACAAGACTCTATGATGATCTCGGGTCTACAGACTACGCTGTACCAGTGTCACCGGAGAACTGCCATCTGACGTGTGGTATATCGCCATCTGACGTGTGGTATATCACCATCTGGGAGTTCTCGGCGAGTCCGTCCAGTGTACCCAGTCTCCACTGAGCACCTGTACACCATCTCTGATGTCAAACACCGATGGATATGGGATCATCCATCGCCCATTATATGGGTCAAGATGCGTATACGCTAGTCTACTCTGGTGTATCGATGCCCTGTCTCGATATACCCTCGACAAGGAATAGTTATAGGATGTACTCATCGACTACCGTGGCCCCACTAGTATGATCTCATCATAATCCCAGTAGTCGAGTACAGATCCTAAGGGCTTTATCAACATGTGAGAGAAAGACAGTAAACCAATACAAGTCAACATGTTAAGTTAAAGTGAAACCAAATAGCATACTATCATGACGAGCAAGAAAGTCCTCTCTGTATATATCCAAGCATCTATCATAATATACATCATATGTACAACAATGGCCTCTAGGGCATATTCATAACTAACAATATCCCACTTGCACTAAAGCCAGCTGCTGTAGTATCTCATACCTAGCATCCCGAATAATCTCTCAAACTGTATCTGGGGAATGGCCTTCGTGAGTGGATCCGCAGTGTTGTCCTTCGTATCTACTCTTCTGATCTTGATCTCCCGGCGATCAACTATCTCCCTGATCAGGTGATACCGCCTCAGAATATGTCTGGACTTCTGAATGGATCTGGGTTCCTTGGCCAAAGCCACAGCTCCATTGTTATCGCAATAAAGAGGTATTGGATGCTCAATGGATGGAACCACACCAAGTTCACTAATGAACTTCTTCATCCAGACAGCCTCTTTGGCAGCATCGTTGGCAGCGATGTATTCAGCCTCCATCGTCGAGTCTGCAACGGTTTCCTGTTTGGAACTCTTCCAACATACCGCTGATTGAAAGAATTTGAGTTAACCGCAATCAAGACGGTGTCGCTATGCAGCTAGCCGGTTGAGCACGGGTCGATCCACAGGGAGATGGTTGTATGTCCTTTCTTGTTTTAGACGAGTCAATAAAGAATTTGTTTGAGTTTGATTCTAACCTATGTGTATTATTTGCAAGTATAAAGTTGTTAAGAAAAGATACGATAATGTAAGCTAAAGAAATCCGTACTCAAAACCTTTGAGCCGAGTCTTGACCAATTGAAGCTAGAGCAATCGGCAACAACGTGGATTAGGGGATTCAAGCGCGGTATTCGTGGAATCCGGCTTATTTACCCTTGTCCGTCCGTTCTTGTCTCTTGCTTTCGCCTCCGGCCAAACCGAACGCAACCGGTCGCGGTTAGGAATCACCGTTACCTTGTTAGGGTAGGGTGCCTAACGGAGCGCTTGCGTATCGTTTGGGCGGAGTTCAATGGAAAATAACGGGAAAAGGAAAAGAGCAAAGAAAATCTTAACTTACAATACCGTATTTATTCTTAACAAAAACAATAATTACAACATTCACAAAGAGAACCAAAAAGAGCAAAAGAAAAGAACAAAGAAAAGAGAAGATTACAAGCAATTAAGTGCATGAATTAAATTGCAAGAAAGTAAAGCAAGATAATAATAAGCAAGTAATAAAAAGCGATAACAAGAACAAGAAACTAGAACTCAGGACAAGCATGTGATCAATAGCCAACCCTTAAACTTGCAAGCTCAATCAAGAAGTTGCAAGATCAAGGGAAGGGTAGAGAACGCATGTGAAATGAAGCGCTAATTCCATAAGAAAATACGACCCTTGAGATCAATAACTAACCCTTAACCATTCAAGCTCAATGAAGAGGTTGAATGATTAAGAGAAAGCAAGAATCTCAAGGGGAAGAAGAAACAAAAGAGAATGATACAAAAAGCCCTCATCTTCATTGATCTCCCACTCAAAAAGCTCTCACTACAATTTTCATGGAAAAAGAATGAAGAAGAAAAAGAAAAAGACTAAATCCTAAAAAAGAAAGAAGAACAAAGAATGAGCCTTGGCTTAGCTCAATTCTGGAGTATTTATAGGCAGTGTTCTGAAACCCTAGGGCCAAATTCTGACCCCATATGAAAGTACCAAACTGCCCCCAAAAGACGACAGAGAGAGGAGTCAGGAAGGCCGCGGATCCGCGGCCTAGACCCTATGTTGGCCGCGGATCCGCGGCCATGTGGAGGCTTTAGGGGGTCGGGTTTCTTTGGTGGTCCTGTTTTGCTGTTTTCTTCTGTTAAACATGTACAGATTTTCAATATTCTTCCATGATTGCTTCAGGTTCCAATAGTCCAAACATAGCTTAACTTTTGATTGATTTGACCTTTCTCCCTCGAGCTCCGCGCACCCATTGATTCTTGTGCTGCCCCCTCGTGCTCTGTGCTTGTCCGAGACACGAATGACCACTGTCATATGTCTTGTCTCTGAAACTGGTAAGCGGCACTGGACGGATACGGATGACCGGAAGCCGGCTTTTATCTGCTGTCAACAGATGTTCTGTATTTGGCATAACTGTGGAGATTTTGTCTTGATTTGCAATATTTGTACCGGAAACCTGTACTCTGTAAATATGTAACAAACACGGATAAAAAGCACCTACCTATAGACACACGAGCATAAGAATGGGCGGTCTAAAATGTAGTATTCTGTTATGAACAAATACCCCCAAACTTAACTTTTGCTCGTCCCGAGCAAAACCAATTATTCACAAAAATAAAATCCTAACCGCACTTTCGCAGGGAACGCGATTGCACTGAGCGCGTGCAACAAGCCGTTAAACCTCTAGGTGTCCCTAGTAGGAGGAGTGTTGTCTCCTGAGGGTTTTCAGCGGATACTACCCATAAAATTCCGTCAAGCTAGTGTCATAAGTTAACGTTGATTCTACTCCTACAGTTTAGTATTTACGTTAGAAATTCTATCATCCTAAGTTAGAAATATCCAACCCTTATTTTTCACACCTCCTTTCTATTTAACCTTAGATTATATACGTTCCAAAAAAGTTTAAAAAGATGTCGGTTCTCCTGAGTTTTCCTTCTAAAGCGCGGCCTCAAATCAGGGATTTTTGTCGACTTTACAGAAAATACAAGTCTTATTCTTCATTTCTATCTTTTGTCCAAACATCGATTGTATACCCCTACGTGTGTGTAAATTTGCACCCCTACACTCAAGAATTCAATTCAAGCTATAATACCCTTGCCCTAATACCTAATACTACTTCTTTTCATTAAGGATGGACGGTTCTGCTCACACACCTTTCATGCGACTATTAATGCTTCTTGAGGCACTAACAGCCGATTACTGAATGTGTGAGTTTAAAGCGTAAATAGCAGTTTCCAGGTCTTGACTTTATTCTATTTTTCTCTTTTTCTTTTTCTTTTTCAAGACCGGATATATTTTTCAATATGCTCTTTTTGGTGTTTAGATTTAAATACCGTTTTTTCTTTCATACTAGGCTTTCAGGCAAGAGTATTTCTAGGTAACCTCTACTATCCCAAGTTTCAAGGTGCGTGTAAGTGCAGTTTGTAGGGTATATACTTTCTAAATTTGAACTCAAGAAAAGAAACTATTTTTCAGACTTATCCTCCGGTAAAGCTTCAATACTTTCCCTTTATCTTGACTTGACTCAAGAACTGAACTCAAGATTACCTATTTCTCAAAAAAACTGTAAGGATGTATACTTACCAAAGTTAGACAGAATGAGGGTTATTTTTAGGGTTTTCAATTCCTAAGCCTAGAATTTAGTTATTTCTATCATATCAACTAAACTTTCAGAATAAAAACCTAAGTTACCCTATTAGCTAACTTGACGACAAAGTTTTTATATTTTTGGAAAATTTTCGATTTTTATGGGTTTTTTAATAAGGTATGCAAATGCAAAATATACAAATGAATGCGAAGGAAGAAAGCTTACCGAGCACACTCCCAAACTTAAACTTGACAGTGCCCTCACTGTCAGGCTATACCAAGAGGGTCAAAATTGTCGGCGCTCCCCCTAAAAACAAATTATATACAAAACAAAAAGGAAAACAAAAAATATATACAAAAAAGGAGTCCCCCCCAAACTTAAGTAAAACAGTGTTTCCACTGTTAAGCGTTGAAATTCAGGATTAGGGGGGAAAGAGAACAGTATCAAGCTATACAAGGCCTTACACAGGCCAAAAGTTAACACCAACCATTCAAAGATTTTATCGCTATAATGTACCGGTTGGTGGAAGAAGGCGTAGAGGAAAGAGATGGAGAATACGCGAGACCGTATGGAGATAGAAGTGGTATACGGTCTAGGTATATAAGAGGAAGAAGAATGGCGGAAGGGAGAAAGAAGTGAAATACGAACTTGAGGGTGCAAATGGAGTAAATAGATTAGCACAATTTGTGATGACCGATGTGTGAAAAGCGATTGTGCTAATATAGTTACCCGTCGAGAAATGGGGTCAAATCCCTCAAGATTCGTGAGAAACCATGGGTACGCCGAACTTGGTAAACCAGACATATGAAATGTAAGTGATACGCGTTCTTGCAAGGTCGGAATGATGGAAAGGATGGATGGAAGTGGTTGAGGAAGGATATCGGTTAAGGTTTCGGGAGGGTGTACACAGTCAATGAAAGGAACAGGATGAATTGGAAAATCCGACTCATCAATTAAAACTGGTTCATCCTCAACACTATCCTCAATATTCTCCTCAAAATTTATCTCATCCATGCCTTTATCATCAATATCAAGACGCATATGAAGTTCGGGAAAAACAGTTAAAGACTCGGGATGATGATTTGAAGAGACAAACTCAGCCAAATCTACGGGTTCATCATCCAAAATGTTCCCAGCGTCAATATCCTCGATCAAGTGAAAATCTATATTCTCAGACACCTCAACAAAAGCATGGATATCAATCAATTCAGGTTCTAGAGTGGAGGTGTAGAGGTCAAGATGATTGGGTATGGTTTCACTCAAAAGGGACCCTTCACAATCGGGCAAATCAAACACTACAAAGTCACACAACTAATTAAACATTCTATCTTCAACTGATAATTCATTTGGGACACTTGATAGACTTTCAAAACAGGAGTTGTAGGATTCAATTTGGGACGGGTAGGTTTGATTTGGAAGGGGATACAGCTCACTCTCACCACTCAAATTCACAGCCTGTCCTACCGTCTCATCATACATTGGAAAATGTGGAGCTAGTTGGAAACTAGCTACCGGGTCAGTAGGTTGTATTAGAGCGGCCATGGACGCATTCAAATCCATCATTTGTTGGCTTGACGCTACCCTAAAGTCTTCCAACAACTGTTCCAGACTAGACATGGGTTGTGAAGGGGTTTCAGTAAAAGATTCAAAGTTGTTTGGATACTGAAAACTCCCAAATGGCGGTTCTGTAGCAATGTCTAGGGAAGGTGCAAAAGTAGGGTAGGATTGGTAGGAATTGAATGGTTGGACAGGGGTAGGATCAACAGTTGGATAAGAAGGTGAATGAAATTGTTGATCCCAAGAATTTGAAGTGGTGAAAGGAGTGAAAGATCGGCTACGGGATTGTTCAATACGTTCAGCGATGGACAAAGGACGACTTGCAGAAGGGGTATCAACATAAGCGGGTGCGGGAGGTTGAAAAGGTTGATACAAAGTGGAATGAGGAGTGCAAGTGTTTGTCCTAGACGCTGCTATGCGATCTTTCAGTGAAACTTTAGGCATGGAGGGGTCGTTCGATGTTCGGCCAAAGCAAGAACCGTAAGAAGTAATGTCTGGTTGTGGGTACCAAAGTTCGGCAAGAGTTTTGCGAGGTGGGGTACCCATGATATGAAGAGAGAATGAACGAAAGGTAGAAAAAGGGAGGGGAAAAAGAATGTGATTTTTATTTTTTTTATAATAACAAAAGAATGAAGTATACACAAAAAAGAATATGGACAAAAACAATCACGACACAAAAATACCACACACCTAATCGTTCTAGGGTTCACCTAGGTCAACTAGACCTGCTCAAGAACTTGATTGTCGAAGTAAAACTGTGTCGAGAAACGGGCTCAAGATACACTGATCACGAGGCCAGGTAAGTGCAGAGATAAGGGGAGGTTTTCCAACGCTTTCGCGAAGTTCCTTAATTAAATAACCCTTTCTCTTTTGGCGGTTTCGCCGTTAACACTTTCCTAGACACCCCGTAAACAATGTACCGTTAAGCGAGGTTCTAAACACAGTCAACTTCTCCTAGTGAGCGCGAAGTCCTTAAGGCTTAAAGTCTAATTTCTTTTAAATTTTGTGCGGGTAAAAGTTATGCTCAAGTTCGTGATTTGTGGGCCACGGAAAAGGTGATGAAATCCTTTACCGTATATTGTGGGGTTCGCTTGCCCTTAAGTCCGTATTAATGTATGCAATACGCAATTCAATAAAAATTCTATAAAGAATCAAAAAATCGTTTTTTAGTTTAAGCGCGGCACTGCAACAAATACGGGTTAGTCAATTTTTAGCGTTTGCTAGCGAACCTGCAAAGAATCCTGCAAAGAATAGTATATTGGATGCGTCGGATTTAAGAAGAAGGTGTTAGTAAAATACGTACAGTTAAGTTTTGGGTTAGGAAACCCCCGTTGAATCAAATCCGGTAAGCTTGAAAAGTTCGCTTGCGCGGGTCAAACTACCCGGATCTTTGGCACTATACTTCCTAATCACCTTAACTTTGAACGTACACTTTGCTCCCACAATTGCAGTTTGCAAATACGCAAAAATCTGCACACTTGCCCACAAAAATGATAAAAAAAAAACAAAAAGAATTTTTTTTTTATATACAAAAAGAATATTAACCCGAATAACAAGAAAGAAAATACGCTACCGTTTCCCCGGCAACGGCGCCATTTGATTGAAAGAATTTGAGTTAACCGCAATCAAGACGGTGTCGCTATGCAGCTAGCCGGTTGAGCACGGGTCGATCCACAGGGAGATGGTTGTATGTCCTTTCTTGTTTTAGACGAGTCAATAAAGAATTTGTATGAGTTTGATTCTAACCTATGTGTATTATTTGCAAGTATAAAGTTGTTAAGAAAAGATACGATAATGTAAGCTAAAGAAATCCGTACTCAAAACCTTTGAGCCGAGTCTTGACCAATTGAAGCTAGAGCAATCGGCAACAACGTGGATTAGGGGATTCAAGCGCGGTATTCGTGGAATCCGGCTTATTTACCCTTGTCCGTCCGTTCTTGTCTCTTGCTTTCGCCTCCGGCCAAACCGAACGCAACCGGTCGCGGTTAGGAATCACCGTTACCTTGTTAGGGTATGGTGCCTAACGGAGCGCTTGCGTATCGTTTGGGCGGAGTTCAATGGAAAATAACTGGAAAAGGAAAAGAGCAAAGAAAATCTTAACTTACAATACCGTATTTATTCTTAACAACAACAATAATTACAACATTCACAAAGAGAACCAAAAAGAGCAAAAGAAAAGAACAAATAAAAGAGAAGATTACAAGCAATTAAGTGCATGAATTAAATTGCAAGAAAGTAAAGCAAGATAATAATAAGCAAGTAATAAAAAGCGATAAAAAGAACAAGAAACTAGAACTCAAGACAAGCATGTGATCAATAGCCAACCCTTAAACTTGCAAGCTCAATCAAGAGGTTGCAAGATCAAGGGAAGGGTAGAGAACGCATGTGAAATGAAGCGCTAATTCCATAAGAAAATACGAACCTTGAGATCAATAACTAACCCTTAACCATTCAAGCTCAATGAAGAGGTTGAATGATTAAGAGAAAGCAAGAATCTCAAGGGGAAGAAGAAACAAAAGAGAATGATACAAAAAGCCCTCATCTTCATTGATCTCTGACTCAAAAAGCTCTCACTACAATTTTCATGGAAAAAGAATGAAGAAGAAGAAGAAAAAGACTAAATCCTAAAAAAGAAAGAAGAACAAAGAATGAGCCTTGGCTTAGCTCAATTCTGGAGTATTTATAGGCAGTGTTCTGAAACCCTAGGGCCAAATTCTGACCCCATATGAAAGTACCAAACTGCCCCCAAAAGACGACAGAGAGAGGAGTCAGGAAGGCCGCGGATCCGCGGCCTAGACCCTATGTTGGCCGCGGATCCGCGGCCATGTGGAGGCTTTAGGGGGTCGGGTTTCTTTGGTGGTCCTGTGTTGCTGTTTTCTTCTGTTAAACATGTACAGATTTTCAATATTCTTCCATGATTGCTTCAGGTTCCAATAGTCCAAACATAGCTTAACTTTTGATTGATTTGACCTTTCTCCCTCGAGCTCCACGCACCCATTGATTCTTGTGCTGCCCCCCTCGTGCTCTGTGCTTGTCCGAGACACGAATGACCGCTGTCATATGTCTTGTCTCTGGAACTTGTAAGCGGCACTGGACGGATACGGATGACCGGAAGCCGGCTTTTATCTGCTGTCAACAGATGTTCTGTATTTGGCATAACTGTAGAGATTTTGTCTTGATTTGCAATATTTGTACTGGAAACCTGTACTCTGTAAATATGTAACAGACACGGATAAAAAGCACCTACCTATAGATACACGAGCATAAGAATGGGCGGTCTAAAATGCAGTATTCTGTTATGAACAACCGCCCCTCCATTGAGGGTAAAGACAAATCCCGAGTGCGACTTAGAGTCTCCCTTATCACTTTGGAAGCTGGAATCGGTAAAGGACTCCACCCGGAGTTCTCCATTACCATAGACCAAGAACATGTCTCTAGTCCTTCGCAAGTATTTGAGAATGTTCTTCACAGCTGTCCAGTGACTCTCTCCAGGATCTGCTTGATACCGACTCACTACACTTAGTGAGTATGCTACATCGGGTCTGGTACATAGCATCGCATACATGATAGAGCCTACTGCCGAAGCATAGGGTATCCCTTGCATGCGAGCTCTCTCCAAATCAGTCTTGGGAGACATCTCTTTAGAGAGAGTGAGTCCAGAGATCATGGGTTGGTTCACACGCTTGGATTCTTCCATACTAAACCTCTTTAGTATGGTGTCAATGTACCTGGATTGGGACAATCCCAGTATCCGTTTGGATCTATCTCTATAGATCATAATCCCCAATATACAGGAGGCATCACCTAGATCTTTCATTGAGAATCTTTGTGATAAGAAGAGCTTGACTGATTGCAGCATAGGAATATCATTTCCTATCAAGAGTATGTCATCCACGTACAATACGATGAATACAACCTTACTCTCTGCTACCTTCTTATAGATACAAGGTTCATCTATGTTTTTGATGAAGTCAAACTCTTTGACTGCAACATCAAAATAGATGTTCCAACTCCGCGATGCTTGCTTTAACCCATAAATGGATTTAAGCAGCTTGCACACCTTTCCGCTGCTCCCACTATCTACGAAGCCCTCTGGCTGAGTCATGTACACGCACTCTTCTAAATCACCGTTTAGAAAGGCGGTCTTAACATCCATTTTCCAGATTTCGTAGTCATGGTATGCAGCAATGGCAAGTAAGATCCGGATGGACTTAAGCATAGCCACTGGAGAAAAGGTTTCGTCATAATCCACACCTGGTCGTTGACGAAAACCCTTTGCTACAAGTCTAGCTTTGAAAGTCTCAACTTTTCCATCTGCACCAAATTTCTTTTTAAAAATCCACTTGCTCCAAATGGGTTTTACCCCTTCAGGAGCATTTTCCAAAATCCATACTTTATTGGTGTACATGGATTCCATCTCAGATCGCATTGCATCCATCCATTTCACAGAGTCACCAATCGTGATGGCCTGCTCGAAACTAGTCGGGTCATCATCTTCCATGATGCAATCTTCGCTTCCACCATCAATGAGAAAACCGTAGTATCTCTCAGGTGGACGAGAAACCCTACTAGATCGGTGGAGTGGCTGGGGTTCGTCGGGTACAACTGAATCCACTGGTTCTACTAAATCTTCAGTTGCAATTTGTGTTTCTGGAACCTCTTCCAGCTCTACCTCTTTGCCACTAATTTCTTTTACAAGAAATTCCTTTTCCAAAAAGGTGGCATATTGAGAAACAAACACTTTTTGTTTTTCAGCGTGGTAGAAAAAATATCCTTGGGAATTCTTAGGATATCCCACAAACTTGCAAAGAACTGACCGTGCCTCGAGTTTGTCTGGATTTTGCCTTTTGACATAGGCCGGACAACCCCATATCTTAACTCGTTTAAAATATGGTCTCTTCCCACTCCATATCTCATATGGTGTGGTAGACACAGATTTAGACGGAACTTGATTCAATAGGTATGCTGTTGTCTCAAGCGCATAACCCCAGAAGGAAATAGGCAACTCAGCTTCGCTCATCATAGAGCGCACCATATCTAATAGGGTGCGATTCTTCCGTTCCTGATACACCGTTGTGCTGTGGTGTATAAGGAGGAGTAAGCTGAAAGAGAATCCTATTCTCTTTTAGATAATCTAGGAACTCATTGCTTAAGTATTCACCTCCTCGATCAGATCGAAGAATCTTAATACTTTTGCCCGTTTGATTCTCTACTTCGTGCTTATATTCTCTGGATTTCTCAAAAGCTTCAGACTTGTGTTTCATCAGGAACACATGTCCGAATCTAGAGAGATCGTCAGTGAATGTAATGAAGTAGGAAGAACTGTTCCTGGCATGCGTAGACATGGGACCGCATACATCACTATGTACCAGTCCTAAGAGTTCAGTAACTCTTTCTCCGTGTCCACTAAACGGAGCTTTGGTCATTTTTCTTTTGAGACATGAATGGAAAGTATCATAAGATGATAATTCTGTTGGGTTAGCTTAGCACCCTATGAAGAGATTACAAGCATCACATGACCTAAAGTTTTCATTTTTATGGTGCTAAACTAACAAGCAAAGGAATCGATCCTAGAAAGATTAGGGTTACTAAACTATAAGCTAACAAAATTAGGGTTTGAAGGCTACAACCTTTGTAGCTCCCGTTTTTGCTTCGCTCCTTAGGCTCTTTGGGTGTTGGATGAAGGTCCGCTTGTACTCCTCCCACGTCCACGACGATCCACCCGGAGTTTTCCCGTCCAAGCTTGCAACTTTGAAAAACAAAGAGAACACTCTAATCAAGTGAGCTAGACTTGATTAGAATGAGGTTGTGGCTATGGATCTCACTTCAAAATCTTATTTTTATGAGTGATTCACTCTCTTGTATGAACTACAGAGCAAAAGCATGGAGGTTGATGAAGATGGTGGATTTTTTAGAAGAAGAGAATGAATTATCTTATTCAAGAGAAAAGGAAAATAGCTATATATATTTTTCTTTCTCTTAACCAACCATGGTTAAATAAATAGATATCATTTTATTTTAAATTAAAAGCATGATAAGAAAATAAACTATGGGTTAAATGTTAGGTGAGCATGGTTGAGTTAGAAGAGTGTAGAATTTCTTAAGTGATTTAACCCATTTTTCATTTTCTTTTGCTTTAATTTAAATCCAATAATTATCCAAATACAACCATGGTGTAATTCTTATACATCCACCATTTCCATTGTATAAACAACCATGATAATATATGATGTATGTATGTATGTGTGCTTGCACATCCATATGTGCACGAACAAGAATGAATGCACACATGCATGCATACATTCAACATAAACAAAATAGGATTTGTAGTGAGAAACTAATGATGAATCAACACTTGATTCACTAATCCGGTCATATCACATATGACCCGACCATTAGCAAGCCGCCCAATTAATATACGGTATCCCATACACGCATTTTAATCGGGTCCAAGCGCATATCGCATACGCGCACTACAACGTTTCGCCTGGACTAGGTAACTCCTATGTGGGACTCTAAGACTCGTCAATACGCCGGCAGTGGGTGATGATCATATCAAGCACCCCCAAGCCGCAAGCGGTCAGCCAAACGTAACGGCCACCCGGGTATTGAGCGATAAGAAGAAAACAAGCGAACCTGTTACAACTCCCGTCGAGCCATCCGGCAACACTACCGTACAGTCCGGTCTCTTCGTCAGATATGCTGCATATCGAGCCTAGGGATGGTCACGTCGACCCCAATAACTCAATAGGTCATGTCGGTGAATGGTCTATAACAGATCGAGAAACTACTGATAACACTTATCAGCAAATCTCAGCAGCCCTGGCCAGGGACTTGCTGTTATAACCAGTCGAGCACAGCACAGCATCAACTCCCAATACCGGGAGAGACGAAACCCCTCCTATCGCTCATTGCCTTCGTGTGTCTCGGGACTGTACCCAACGGCCACCTGTTTGCACGACTCAGTAGAGCCGTGGTAGGGTGGCAATCAAAGTACAGTGGGAGAACACATAAGACTCCATGACGATCTCGGGTCTACAGACTAACCTGTACCAGTGTCACCTGAGAACTGCTATCCGACGATAGATATAATTCCATATAGGAGTTCTCGGCGAGTCCGTCCAGTGTACCCAGTCAGCACTGAGCACCCGTATATGATCTTGATGTCAAACATCGATGAATGTGGGAACATCCATCGCCCATCACATGGGTCTAGTATCATATACGCTAGTCTACTCTGGTATATCGATGCCCCGTCTCGATACACCTCCGACTAGGGACATTTCAGGATATGCTTATAGACTACAGATGTCCCACTAGTATGATCTCCATCATAATCAGAGTAGTCAAGCAGATATCCTTGGGGCTTTATCAGCATGTATGAACAAATAAAAGCATGATCAAATCAACATGTCAGATAAAGAATAACCAGATAGCATACTATCATGTCGAGCAAGAATGCAAACTGAATATATATATACATGTATAGATACATCCACTATCACATAATGGCCTCTAGGGCATACATATATCCAACAATCTCCCACTTGCACTAAGGCCAGTTATTGGCGTATCTCATACCCAACATCTCAAAAAGTCGCTCATGCTGCGGCTGAGGGAGGGCCTTGGTGAATGGATCCGCGGCGTTGTTCTTTGTGTCAACTCTCTTAATCTCGATCTCGCGGCGATCTACAATCTCCCGGATCAAATGAAAGCGCCTCAGGATGTGTCTGGACCGCTGATGGGATCTGGGCTCCTTGGCTAACGCCATCGCCCCATTATTGTCACAATACAAAGGTATTGGATCAATAATGGTTGGAACTACTCCTAGCTCCGAGACGAACTTCTTCATCCAGACGGCTTCCTTGGCGGCATCATTTGCAGCAATGTACTCAGCTTCCATCGTAGAGTCTGCAACGGTATCCTGTTTGGAACTCTTCCAACTCACCGCCCCTCCATTGAGGGTAAACACAAACCCTGAGATAGATTTGCTGTCATCCTTATCGCTCTGGAAGCTCGAATCGGTAAAGGCCTCCATTTGGAGATCTTTATTACCATACACCAAGAACAGTTCTTTAGTCCTTCGTAAGTACTTAAGAATGTTCTTCACAGCTGTCCAGTGGCTCTCCCCTGGGTTGGATTGATACATGCTTACTACACTAAGTGCATAAGCTACATCTGGGCGTGTACATAACATCGCATACATTATAGACCCTACTGCCGAAGCATAAGGTATAATGCTCATGCGAGCTCTCTCTTCATCGGTCTTTGGACAAGAATCCTTGGAGAGAGTGACTCCATAGCAAGCGGGTAAGGCACCCCGCTTGGAGTCTTCCATACTAAACCTCTTTAGGATGGTGTTGATGTACCTGGTTTGGGACAATCCCAATAACTTTTTGGATCTATCCCTATAGATCCTTATGCCCAGGATGTATGTGGCATCACCCAGGTCCTTCATGGAGAACCTCAGTGATAAGAATGATTTGACCGACTGTAGCATAGGAATATCATTTCCTATCAGAAGAATGTCATCCACGTACAATACGAGGAATGTGACAGCTCTTCCTACAGCCTTCCTATAAACACAAGGTTCATCTGGATTTTTGATGAAATCAAACTCTTTGATAACATCATCGAAACAGATGTTCCAACTCCGAGATGCCTGCTTTAACCCATATATGGATTTAAGCAATCTACATGCTTTCTCGCTGCTCCCACTGTCAATGAAGCCCTCTGGCTGATCCATATAAACGCATTCTTCTAAATCTCCATTTAGAAATGCTGTTTTAACGTCCATCTGCCAGATTTCATAGTCGTAGTGAGCAGCAATAGCAAGTAGGATCCGAATGGATTTAAGCATGGCTACGGGCGAAAAAGTTTCGTCATAGTCCAGACCTGGTCTTTGACGAAAACCTTTCGCCACAAGTCTTGCCTTATAGGTCTCTACCTGCCCATCCACACCAATCTTTCTTTTAAAGATCCATTTGCACCCCACAGGTTTTACCCCAGGGGGTACAACGTCCAAAGTCCATACTTTGTTGGTGTACATAGACTGCATTTCGGATCTCATGGCATCCAGCCACTTCACAGAGTCACCACTCGTGATAGCTTGCTGAAAACTGGTAGGATCATCATCTTCCATGATACAGTCTTCTCTGTCACCATCAATGAGGAAACCGTAGTACCTCTCCGGTGGGCGAGAAGTCCTACCAGACCTACGGAGTGGCCGAGGTTCTTCAGTTTCTGTTGCAACAGCCGGTTCAACCAAATCGTCATTTGTAGTTTGTGTCTCCAGAACCTCTTCTAGATCTACCACCTTGCCATCATCTCTATCCGTGAAAAACTCTTTTTCCAAGAATGTGGCATACTGAGAAACAAACACTTTTTGTTCCTCTTTGTGGTAGAATAGATATCCATAGGAATTCTTTGGATATCCTACAAAGTTACACATGACTGACCGTGTCTCGAGTTTGTCCGGATTCTGCTTTTTGACATAGGCCGGGCAACCCCAAATCTTAATTCTCTTAAGAGATGGTCTCTTCCCATGCCATATCTCATATGGCGTGGTAGACACGGCTTTGGTTGGAACCCTGTTTAGCAGAAACGCTGCAGTCTCCAATGCATGCCCCCAAAACGAGACTGGTAACTCAGCATCACTCATCATGGACCGGACCATATCTAATAGGGTCCTATTCCGTCGTTCTGACACACCGTTGTGCTGTGGTGTGTTAGGAGGAGTGAGCTGAGAGAGAATCCCATTCTCTTTTAGGAAGTTTGCAAATTCTGTACTGAGATACTCTCCACCTCGATCTGATCGAAGCATCTTAATACTCAAGCCGGTTTGTTTTTCTACTTCTTGTTTATATTCAATGAATTTCTCGAAAGCGTCGGACTTGTGCTTTAATAAAAATACATGACCGAATCTTGAGAAATCGTCGGTGAATGTAATGAAGTATGAAAAACCGCCTCTAGCCTGTGTAGACATAGGCCCACATACATCACTACGTATGAGGCCCAGGAGCTGAAAAGCTCTTTCTCCGTGTCCGGTAAACGGAGTTTTGGTCATTTTACCCTTGATACAAGACTGGCAAGTCGCATAAGATTTATATTCAAAAGAATTTAAATATCCATCTTTGTGTAACTTGTTTAGTCTTGTTTTGTTAATATGACCAAGTCTACAGTGCCAAAGAAAAGCTTCATTTAATTCTGAAAGTTTTCTTTTATTAGTGTGTTGTATACTGAAAACTGTGTGTTGATTTAGGACATATATTCCGTTATTAAGTGTACCATACCCAACCAACATTTGATTTAGGTGAATGTTCATAACATTGTTCTGCAACACAAAATTATACCCTTCATTGTCCAACAAAGAAACGGATATTATATTACATAGCATAGTCGGTACAAAATAACATAGATTCAAAATCAAAATACATCCAGATGGCAACCCTAAGTGATACTCTCCCACTGCGACTGTATGTACATTGGAACCATTTCCAACGCGGAGAGTATGGTCACCTGTCCTCAAAACCTTGCTATTTCTCAGCCCCTGCATAGAATTGCAAATGTGAGAACTTGAACCGGTATCCAATACCCAGGAAGCAGAGTTTATAGAAAAACAGTTTTCAGTCACAAACGCACCTGAAGCAGAAGCATCACCATGCTTCTTCTTGAGACTTAGGTACTCCGTGCAGTTGCGCTTCCAATGTCCTGTCTTGTGGCAATGAAAACACTCGCCTTTCCCTGGGTCTCCAGCCGTGGACTTTCCCTTTCCCTTCACCTTTTTGACTCCGCCCTTAGGATTAGTGGGTTTCTTCTTTTTCTTTCCCTTGGCCTTAGCTTTTGGGCGAGAAGAAGAAGACTGTCCAATGGTCATAACGGGAGTCTTTGCTGACTTCATAGTGCTCTCTGCACTCCTTAACATATTAAGGAGTTCAGGGAGGTCCTTCTCCATGCCATGCATGTTGAAGTTTACTATGAACTGAGCAAAGGTGGAGGGGAGGGACTGCAGAATAATATCTATATATTGTTCATTTTCCATTGTCCATCCAAGGTCCTCAAGCTCTTCTATAAGAGCTATCATCTTCAACACATGGTCTCCTACTGGTGTGCCAGGGGCCATTCGCATCTAAAACAGTTTCTTTGATGCTTCGTATCGTAATACGCGGGATTGCTCCCCATACAACTCCTTTGTATGGAGCAGTATCCCGTGAATATCCATGTCCTCGTGCTGCTTTTGATGTGTGTTATCCATCGATGCAAGCGCGAGGCATGTGGCCGTGGCACAGTCAGCGTCCCATGTCTTGCGGACTTCTATGTCCGCAACTGAGGATTTTGGGCCTGGGACGGGCGGGGCTGAAGCCGTGAGGACATATGATACTTTATCATAAGTCAAGGCGATCTTTAGATTCCTTAGCCAGTCTTTATAGTTGGTCCCATTCAGTTTGTTTTTATCTAGTAGAAGCTTAAGTCCAGTCATTGGTATCTGCCATTAAGAGAGAGAAAAGAATACACTCAGCGAAAGCTCTTGCATAGATTAGATTGGTTTATTATCTTGTCTAATCGATGTTTCCCACTGCTTTTTATCAAGTTTTTCTTTCAAACCTTAAAAAGAAAAACTAGCCAGGATTAATTACAGTCTACAACTTCGCTAACCGTTCGGCCAGGCCAGTGTCGGTACTTTGAGGGAGGTTCCCCGTGCTTTCGCATGGACCTAATTAGAGTAAACCTCGTTTTCCCAGAGGCGGAGCCCCGTTAACACCTTTCTAGACACCTAATGAGTTAGCTAATTGTAAACTGTAAAACTCTCCTAGGAGCAACTATTGCCCACAGTGGGATCGGGATCCAACCATCACATGGAAGGTATGCAATCTCATTGCAAATTTCAACACTTGAAATTCCCGATGTAATTTTTACCCCTAGCACTTATGACCTTAACTATGGTCAACAAATCATAAGTACCAGTCAAGTTCTACCCGTCATTTCTTGATTAATTAGACCCATCCATATGACCCTTAACTATGGTCAACAAAGTCGCATGAATGTCCTAATTAATCTGCATCATATGCAGTGTAGGAAGACATCACTTAGCTACCGTACACTACGCCTTAACTAAAGTCAACAAACGTAGCACGAATACTAAGTACTCTACTTCCTAAAATGACGGAGGGTTGTGTTCACATCATAATATTGCAATTCATACGCCCCATTTTTTGTGCAATTTATAAGTAAACAGGTGCTTTTGACGATCGTTTGTTACATGATACAGGATACAGACTTTTGAAGCAATTACAGTGAAAAGACAAAGATGATACAGGAAATGGATTTTTGACCAAACAGCACACGGATCCTACTCAAGCCGAGACGAACGTCAAGAGAAACGGTCGAAAAGATCCTTACAAGATTCACTGAGAACCTGGAGAATATTAGGAAGCCCAACAGAGAAAAGAGCAGTAAAAGAAGAGAGCCCAAGAGAGGATCAGTCAACCACAGAAAACTGGTGGGCCAATCCCACTAAATGGCCGCGGATCCGCGGCCAAAGGCATGTCTTTGCCGCGGAACCGCGGCCATATGGTGCCCGTGTTGGCACCGACTTCTTGTGTCGGTGTGTCGTTTCATTGTTGGGATTTTCAGGGGTTAAATCAGTAAAATCATGTCTACGAAAGTCTGTAACCCTAGCTTCACTAGTTACTTATAAATTGTAATCTAGATCTTAAAAATGGTATGCCTCTTTATAATCAATAAAAGTGAGATTTGTTGAAGAATTCAGAGCATCATCTCTTCTTGTAAGTCTTTAGTTTTATTTAATTCTTGCCTTAGCATAATCTTTTACTTGCCCTAGTTATTTAATTTTTGCTCTAGTGTAATCCTCCTTAATTGCACCAAGTAGTTAACCTTTAAAACATAAACATAAAAATGTCTCTTTGCAATAATTCCCTAATGTGCGAGTAAAAATTCTCGCTCGTTAGGGTTAGGAACAAGGGAGTGAGTGAGAGACGGATGTCTCTCACCTCTTTCAATGTCAACTTATTTTTAAACGAAACCTTCATGCACACATATACGATCCGCCCCCTACGGCACCCTACCTATAAGGTAACGGTGTTCCGTAGTATAAAAGGCCGGACTTATATGATGTCCATGAAGCTCACATCAATGAATGAGAAAAGACGGACAAGGATCTAGAGGAAGAAACTTTGTTTCTTCCCGATCATCCTAATCCCTTTTCCTATTGATTGTTGTGACTTTCCTAAAAGCTTAAATCACGACATTGAAAGAGGTGAACATACTGATCTCAACACTCCTACCTTCGACCTAACCCTAATGAGTTCCTTCTCATCACATAAATTCGTCTTAAACTCAATCGATAAAAAAACCAACAACGATTTGAATCAACTCGTTATAACACAAAATCAGAAATTAACCATCCCTGCGGATCGACCCGTATTCACCGGCTAGCTGCGAAGCGACGCCGTTTCTGATTACGGTAAACTACAAATTTTTGGACTAATCAAATGGCGCCGTTGCCGGGGATGGCGTAATTTTCTCTTTTTTTAGGATTTCGGGTTGATATAAAATTTTAAAATTATAAAAATCTGAAAATACAAAATATATAAAAAAAAAATTTTTTTTTTCATTATCTTTATCTGTTTGAAGGGTTTCCCGTTTGAATCTTGCAGGAACGACAAGGAATTTTGGATCTGGAGTTTTACAGAAGGTCAAAACAGAAAAGGAGGCATAAAAACAGAGAGAACTTGAAAGTACAGAGCCCCAGAAATTTTTCCAGAGGCTGATCCCTCTATTCCACCGCGTTTCCGCCGCAATAGGAGGCCCCAGGCCGCGGATCCGCGCTTCTACTGACACGTCAGCACATAATTTTTACAGGGTTTGCTCTCTTTTCTTCCCCTCTGCAACCTCCATATCTCCATCTGTAAAAATTTTCTGCAGGGTTCTTTGCGTAAAAAGTCTTTCTCCCCCTTCTAAATAACAGATTTCTGCAGGTTTCTTTGCGCCGCGCTTAAAAATTGATTGCAAGTGAATTGTTGTTTTGCATATTTTAATCGGACTTAAGGGGCCATTTGACCAAACTCAGATTGGGTGGGGATTTCATCACCCTTCCCAGGACCCCAGAAAACACATAAGCATTTTGCATCGACCACCTTTAATTAAAAAAGATTAGACTCAGACCTAAGGACAGCGAGCTCAGTAGGAAAAGGACTAGGGTAGGCATCGGCCGTTTATCCTAACCGACATTGCGGTGTCTAGGCTAGTGGTTTTTAATTAGGCCCACTGTAGTGGTGGTTCCTTTCCACTTACCTGGCCGTATTTGTCCGTGAAGAGGCGGTTTGAGGTCTATTTCTAGCCCTAGTTAGGAGCTGTCTAGTAGACCTAGGCGACCCTAGATCTAGGCCTGATTGTGCATGTGTGGTTGATACTTTTTGTGTCACGAGTCCGTTTTCAAAAAAAAACTTCCTTGCAAAAATTCACAAATAAAAAAAATAAATAAAATCTTTTAAAAAAAACTTGCAACTTGCCGCTAAAGAAACTTGAAACCTCACTTCCACCACTTCTTCTCACTGACGTTATCTTACCCCCACCTTCTGTTTTTCTCTTTTTTCTGACTGCACTACCCTTTAGTGTATGTCATTTTGGACTAGGGATACTAACGCCCGATTAGTCCGCGTTTCGTTGATACCGACCAACGAACCCTTCGACGAACCCTTCGTCGATCTTCCGTCCACTTCCTTACCTCCACATTCAATTTCTTCATTCGAAGGTATGTCGGGATTCAACCCCAACGATACCTTACCGACGGGAATGATTCCACCTCCGCCAGGTGCGAATAACCCGAATCTACCGCCTGTTGTAGCGCCCGCACGAGTTGCGCTCCAGGATCTCTTCTACCCCGTTCGCACTTCTTTACCCACTTGTCTTTCACCCCCACCGGCGAATGGGGATAATTTTGAAATAAAACCACACTTCATCAATATGCTGCCTAAGTTTCATGGTTTGGAATCCGAAGATGCATATATTTTCATTAATAAATTCCAAAACGTTTGCAGCATGATGAAGACAACCCAATTAAGTGACGATGCTATAAGGCTAAGGGTCATTCCTTTCACCTTATGTGACCTAGCCGAGAAGTGGCTATATAGCACCGCGTCACATTCCATAAGAAATTGGGATGAGTTTGTGAAGGCTTTTCTGAAAAAGTTCTATCCTCACCATAAAACTGCCAGAATTCGAAATGAAATAATTCAATTTTCACAACTTCCTTCCGAACCATTCTGGAAGTGCTTCGAGAGATTTAAAGACCTACTAGTTCAATGCCCTCACCATGGGATAGAAAGTTGGCAACTTTGCCAAACATTATATGAGGGATTGAACTCGGCAACGAAGCAGTTGCTAGAAACCATCTGTCAAGGTCATTTTCTCTCTAAGTCTAATGATGAGGCGTGGCAGTTTCTTGAGGATCTTAGTGAGCAGACAATACAGTGGGAGAGCACCAAGACCACATCAACTTCTAGTGGTCAATCTAGGGCGGGCATACATCAAATAGAGATGTCGATTGCTATGAAGGCCGAGATGGCCGCTCTTACGAAAAAGCTAGAAGCGATCGAGACCAAAATCTCGTCGTCTTCTCCTGCCCCTGCTATGCCCCCACGAACTGTCTGTGCTTGTTGTGCGGATCCATCGCACTTAACTGAAGAGTGTCCTTATAATGCAACCACTCAAGGACAGGATCAAGTCAATGCTGCATTTCAGCAACGACAAAGGAACGATCCGTACTCTTCGACGTATAATCCGGGGTGGAGGAGTCACCCAAATTTCGCTTGGAACCAAAATCAACAATTCCAAGGAAATAATAATAATTTTCAAAGACCTCCTCCTCCACAACAACAACAAGCACCCTCGCAAACTCAATATCAACCGCAACAATTTCAACAACAACCTTACCCTAATCAGGTGAACAATTTTGTGCCGAACAATGCTTACCAGCCAAACAATTATGTTCAACCTAATAATGATAAGGTTAGCTCGCTCGAGAGAAGTCTAGATGCATTCCTTAAGCAATCTACACAGTCTACAGCAAGACTTGAGACTTCTATTCAATCTTTAGTGCAAAACAGTGCCTCCCACGATCAGAGTATCAAATCTATTGAGGCACAAATTGCACAACTTAATGCAGCTTTGAGCGAGCGCGAAAAAGGAAAACTCCCGTCTCAACCGTTGCCCAACCCCGGTCACGCACATGCTGCCCAAAATCAGCAAAATCATAATGTGAATGCGGTGACCACATTGAGATCGGGAAAAGTGTTGCGGAACAGTGTGGGCATTAACAATGACACCCCTGCCGGTGGGACTACTTCTTCTTCACCATCTTCTTCTTCTGTAGAGCCTATTCTCCACCCTTCACATGGCTCTTCTAGATTGAACGGACCTAATTCTCACGACACGAACACATCTACACGAGGTACCGTTCCAACTCGACAATCTGATCCACACAAGTTGGACTCAACCACTTTTCAAAATGTTCCTTTTCCTAATAGGTTGAGATCCAATAAACCAACTCCTCAAATGGAGAAGATTGTCGAGCTGTTTAAACAGGTTAGCATAAACATCCCTCTCTTGGATGCAGTTCAGCAAGTTCCTTCATATGCCAAAATTTTAAAGGACTTGTGCACCAAAAAGAGGAAGTCGCAAGTGCCAAAGAAAGTTTTTGTGGCCAGTGCTATTAGTGATGCTCTTGTAAATTCCCTTCCCCCAAAACAAAAGGACCCCGGGTGTCCTACCATTTCGATAACAATTGGGGACAAGAACATCAATAGAGCACTATTGGATCTTGGTGCGAGCGTCAATTTGCTACCCTATTCTGTGTACGAGCAATTGGGCGTTGGAGAGCTTAAGCCCACTCACTGTACTCTCCAAATGGCCGACCGGTCGATCACTCATCCTAGGGGAGAGCTCGAGGATGTGTTAATAAGAGTAGGGGATTTCATTTTCCCCGTAGACTTTATAGTGATGGATACACAATCTGTTGCGAACCCCCGGAACCAAATTCCGGTTATACTAGGTCGACCATTTTTGGCTACTTCCAACGCAGTTATCAATTGTCGTAACGGTTCAATGAACTTATCTTTCGGCAATATGACAATTGAGCTCAATATTTTCAAGTTAGGAAGTCAGCCTGCTGAGCCCAATGCTAGCGTACTAGACGTTTGTTCGATCAATGAGATCGCGGAGGAGGACTGTGAGTTCGAGAATTTTTTATTCGACCACAGCAATGTTAACGCCACTAGTGCGTTCCTCCTAGAATCCGACTCAGTTTTCGCGGCGGATAATGATTTTGAATGTTTTACGTTCGTCGACGACTTCGAAGACTCATCACCTGATTTGGAGTCTTTTGCTTTTTCGGATGAGTTAATAGAACCATCCGACACTGTTGCGTACACTCGGTACGAACCTTTGATGGAATCATTCGAGTTTGAAACAACTACCCCTTTGCTACCATCTATTGTTTCACCTCCTAAACTCGAATTAAAGCTTTTGCCGACACACCTAAAATATGCATATCTAGGTGATAATGAGACCTTACCTGTCATTATATCAACTTCTCTAGCTCTTGAGCAAGAGAAGGCTCTCTTGACGGTCTTACTTAATAATCGGCAAGCTTTCGGCTGGTCTATGGCGGACATAAAGGGGATTAGTCCCCTCATAGTCGAACATCATATACACTTAATGGATGATGCCAAGCCAGCACGAGATCCACAAAGGCGCCTCAACCCCATCATGAAAGAGGCGGTTAAGAAGGAAATTGTCAAATGTCTGGATAGCGGTATCATTTACCCTATCTCGGATAGCCAGTGGGTTAGCCCAATCCACGTCGTGCCCAAGAAATCGGGCATTACGGTCATTGCAAACGAGGCAAATGAGTTGATTCCCACTCGCACCCAAACTGGGTGGCGAGTCTGCATAGACTATAGGAAACTCAATGCCGCTACAAGGAAAGACCACTTTCCTTTACCTTTCATTGACCAAATGCTCGAGCGATTGGCAGGGCACGAATTCTATTGCTTTCTCGATGGCTATTCCGGTTACAATCAAGTCCCCATCGCCAAAGAGGACCAAGACAAGACAACATTTACTTGTCCCTTTGGCACCTTTGCTTATCGTCGCATGCCCTTCGGGTTATGCAACGCTCCCGCTACATTTCAGCGGTGTATGATGGGGATCTTTTCAGACATGGTCGAAAAGTTCTTGGAGATTTTTATGGACGATTTCTCCATCTTTGGCGACTCCTTCGACGAGTGTTTACGCCATCTTGACGCTGTTCTTACCCGCTGCAGGGATAAGAACCTAACATTAAATTGGGAAAAGTGCCATTTCATGGTACGAGAGGGCATTGTCTTAGGACATGTTATCTCTCAAAACGGCATCGAGGTAGACAGGGCTAAAATCGAAGTGATTTCTAACCTACCTCCCCCAAAATGCGTCAAAGATATTAGAGCCTTCCTTGGCCACGCCGGTTTTTACAGACAGTTTATCAAGGACTTTAGCAAGATTGCTAGACCCTTGACCCTTTTACTGGCCAAGGACACAACCTTCGCTTTTGACTCCACATGCACTGAAGCATTTGAGTCTTTAAAACATTCACTCATCACTGCACCCATCCTCTCATCTCCCGACTGGACGCACCCTTTTGAAATCATGTGCGACGCATCAGACTTTGCAATTGGAGCTGTTCTTGGACAGCACATTAATAAGATGCCGCACGTGATTTATTATGCCAGCCGAACACTAAATGAGGCCCAACTTAATTACACAACAACAGAGAAAGAATTTTTAGCTGTTGTGTTTGCACTCGAGAAATTTCGGCCTTATTTAATCGGCTCTCCAGTCGTTGTTTATACTGATCATTCGGCTCTTCGCCACCTCTTTGCGAAGAAGGATGCTAAGTCTAGGCTAATACGTTGGATCCTTTTATTGCAAGAATTTGACCTTGTCATTAAGGACAAAAAGGGATGTGAAAACGTAGTAGCTGATCACCTATCACGACTTCCTTCTTCGCCCACGCTCGATCTTCCAATATCTGACGTTTTTCCCGACGAGCAGCTCTTGACCGTTTCTTGCGAACCATGGTTCGCCGATATTGTAAATTATTTAGCCACCGGCCTTATTCCTAATGATTGGTCGAAACAAGATAAGCTTCGATTTTTGTCCCAAGTAAAGCATTTTTACTGGGATGAACCCTATCTTTTCAAATACTGTTCCGACCAAATCATTCGTCGGTGTGTGCCTGAGAGTGAGGTCAAGAGCGTGCTGTCTTTCTGCCACGATCAAGCATGTGGCGGGCACTTTGGCCCAAAGAAGACAGCCGAAAAAGTTTTGCAGTGTGGTTTCTATTGGCCACGACTCTTCAAGGATTCATTTGAATACTGCAAAACTTGCTCCCGGTGCCAACATTTGGGCCGGATTTCGCGGAGAAACGAAATGCCACTCCAACCCATTTTGGTAGTGGACATTTTTGATGTTTGGGGTATAGATTTTATGGGACCATTTCCTAACTCTTTTGGAAATGTGTATATTCTGTTGGCGGTTGACTACGTTTCTAAGTGGGTCGAGGCTGTGCCCAGTCGAACGAACGATAATAAAGTTGTCGTTCGATTCCTTAAAGAACACATATTTTCTCGATTCGGGCACCCTCGAGCGATAATAAGTGATAATGGTTCTCACTTCTGCAATAGGACTTTCGAGTCCTTAATGCGTAAATACTCTATCACCCACAAATTGTCAACGCCATATCACCCCCAAACATGTGGGCAAGCCGAGGTTTCAAATCGGCAGATAAAGCAAATTTTGGAGAAAACGGTTTCCAAAAACCGTAAGGATTGGTCGCTTAAATTGATAGATGCACTATGGGCTTTCCGTACTGCATATAAAACCGATCTGGGTATGTCTCCTTACCGGCTTGTGTACGGGAAGGCTTGCCACCTCCCAGTGGAGATCGAGCACAAAGCTTTCTGGGCTATCAAAGAGCTAAATTTGTCTTTAGGAGATGCGGGCAGCAACAGAAAGCTGCAACTGAATGAGTTGGAGGAGCTAAGGGATGAGGCATATGACAATGCCATAACTGCTAAAAACCGAGCTAAGGTGTTCCACGATAAACACCTTTTACGAAAAACTTTTGAACCTGGTCAACAGGTTCTACTTTATGATACTCGGTTACACTTGCATCCTGGTAAGCTCCGGTCCAGATGGAGAGGACCTTTTGTGGTCCGCACCGTTTATCTGCACGGTGCGGTTGATCTTGAGAACCCTGAAGACGGTACCTTATTTAAGGTAAATGGGCATCGACTAAAACCGTTCTTCACTGCGGATCCTTCGGAGGAGCTCTTGTTTTTGCAGGAGCCGATTTACACCGATTGATTTTCCTCCGTTTTCATCCCCAAACTTTGTTTTCCAGTGACACTATTTCAGATAAGTTTGGGGGTGTGTGTGTATCATTCATATGTATATTTCCAAATACCATAAACATAAAAATAGAAATAAAAATAAAAAATAAAAAAATAATAAAAAATAAAAAAATGGGAGGGTTTAATATTTTTTGGACCAAATTGCAAATTTGCAGATTACAAGCTGTTTTTACACATAAAACCCTCATCTTATAGGGTGTTTTGTGTAAATAACCCTTTCTAAACCCTATATAATGGAACCGAGCCCTTTCCTCTGTTTACCCTAAAACATTTTCCCCTCATAAAAACCCTAGGCGCCGCCCTTTCCCTCTGCAGAAATCTCGAGACGCGCCGCCACCAGACCGCCGCGCAACCGCCGCGCCTGCCGTCTTCCGCCGCGCAACCGCCGCCGATCTGCCTCTTCACCCCCTGAAATTTTCAGGGGAGGTAAACCTGAACCCTTTATCTCTGTTTATTCATAGAACTTTCTCTGTAAATTTAAAATGGCCCACAAAATGCAGTACGAGAGAGATTTTTCACCGGTGTTTGCACACGAGATCTATGGATCATACTTTCCACACGAAATTGCACAAAGGGGATGGAATTTCCTCCTCTATAACCATGGATCTGCATTTGCCGTCCCTAGCTTAGTTACCCGATTTTATGAGTCAATGGAAGAAAATAGCCTAGACAACTTAGGTTATATTAAACTGATTTGGGGAAATAATGAAATTCGCATTGATAGGGAGATGATACACGAGGTGACACTAATACCACGTGTACCGGCACACGAACAACCCCTTCGCTTTGAAGACTATATTCCTTTAATGGGTAATGACTGTGCGCGAGAACCGCGCAAGGGGATCCAAGCACGGACCCTCTTCGCAAATGTTTTAACTGTGTGCCGGTGGGCACAAAACAATATTTTTGGAAGTTCTCACAACACAACCTTTTTCACCCCTTCCTTACATGTCGTTCATACGTTAATGACGAAAAACCCTAGATTCGACATGTGCACAGTTTTGCTATATTCCATAGGTTCGGGTAAACGAGGGAGTGTATATCCATGTCCCATGCTCGTGACCCAACTCTGCCGTTATTTCCTCCCGGCCGAAGAATTTGACTCTCATTTGACAGAAGGTACCGCAGTTCGACCACTTTTAGAGGGTGTCTCGTCGTCTTACTCTAGACTGACGGATATTTGGACACGGACTGAGCCGGGAGAAAACATACCTGCACACACCCCCAGCTCGAGCTCAACTTCGAGCGGGGAAGAA
Organism: Agapanthus africanus; assembly: GCA_030015575.1. Taxonomy (NCBI): domain Eukaryota; kingdom Viridiplantae; phylum Streptophyta; class Magnoliopsida; order Asparagales; family Amaryllidaceae; genus Agapanthus; species Agapanthus africanus. Next base: position 175,604,688 of record CM057349.1, read on the forward strand.
CTAACTCCCCAAGAACATGCGCGTTTAATGAGAAGAACAGTGAGGAGATTAGACTCTTTGCGGGATGAGTTTCGGGAAACGGCACGAGAACACGACCGTCGGTTGACGGAGATTGAGAGAGGGATACAAACACTGTTGGCTAGGGGGGAGAGATCACGGTCACGCTCACGAGCGCGACGTGGGGCCGGGCAGTGAGGGCACTGCTTGGTTCAAGTTTGGGGGTATTAGAGGTGATGTATATAGTTATCCTTGCATTGCATATTGTATATATCTTTGTTTTCCTTTTGCATATTTAATTTCTGCATTGCATTTTTATAAAAAAATCATAAAAAAATTTGCAAATTTTAAAAATAAAAAAATTAGAAAACAGTAAAACCCATAAAAAAATTGAAAAATTTCAAAAAGTAAAAAAAATTGATGTATTCAATTCTGGTTAATTGACTTGAGTTTGATAAATAGGTTAACTGGCTAGGAAAAACTAAATCTTAGACTTAGCAAATTAAAAACCCTAAAAATAACCTTCCTTAAAGTTTAACTGTGGAAAGCATATGTCTTTGTAGGCTATTTAGAAATAGGCAAATCTTGGGTTCAGTTCTTGGGCTAAGTCGAAACGAAGGAAAAGTATTAAAGCTTTTATTAGAGTATAAGTTTGAAAAATAATTCCTAGCTTAAGTCTAGATTCTGAAAACATATACCCTACAAAATGCACAAACACGCGCCTTGAAACTTGGATTAGTAGAAGAAACCTTGAAATACTCTTGTCTAAAGTCCTTAGCACAATGAAAATAAAAAGAAAAAAAAATGAATAGAGAAAAAAAAAAATGGACACTGGTTTTTGTGATTACTTAAGGCTGTAAAAAATAGAAAAATATTTAGCGAGGGTGCTTCATCACCTAGTGCCTTAGACCAACTGGTTTGGGAGCCACTGCTAAAAGCCTTGGGTGTTGCAAAACTAGGAAGTACGCCTTAAAGTGCTAACGCATCTGGTAATCGGTTGTTGGTACCTCAAGAAGTATTAGCAATCGCATGAAGGATGTGAAAGCGAAGTCTCACAAGTGCTTTGGACAATGGGCTGGAGTATGATTGCTTGATTTGAATTTCCAAGTGTAGGGGTGATATTTACACACACGTGGGGATATGTGATTAGAGTTTAGATAAGAGAAAGGAATGAAGAATAGAACTTGTGTCTTTAATAGAGTTGATAGAAATTCCTAAGTGGAGATGGAACTCTAGAAGGAAAACTTAAGAAATGCCGAAAGCTAGGTAATTCTACAGGATATGTGTAATCTTAAGTTAAATAATGAGCAAGCGTGAAGAATATGGGTGGATAATTTGCGGGTCAACGATAATAGATTTCCTTGTTAGAAAACCTGATTGGAGAACAAAAGTTGAGAAACCAAATTGATAGGATTTTGTGGGTGTAATCCGCTGAAAACCCTCAGGAGACAACACTCCTCCTACTAGGGACACCTAGAGGTTTAACGGCTTGTTGCACGTGCTCAGTGCAATCGCGTTTCCCTGCGAAAATGTGGCTAGGTTAGAATAAACTAATAAATTTGCTCGAGGACGAGCAAAAGGTAAGTTTGGGGGTATTTGTTCACATCATAATATTGCAATTCATACGCCCCATTTTTTGTGCAATTTATAAGTAAACAGGTGCTTTTGACGATCGTTTGTTACATGATACAGGATACAGACTTTTGAAGCAATTACAGTGAAAAGACAAAGATGATACAGGAAATGGATTTTTGACCAAACAGCACACGGATCCTACTCAAGCCGAGACGAACGTCAAGAGAAACGGTCGAAAAGATCCTTACAAGATTCACTGAGAACCTGGAGAATATTAGGAAGCCCAACAGAGAAAAGAGCAGTAAAAGAAGAGAGCCCAAGAGAGGATCAGTCAACCACAGAAAACTGGTGGGCCAATCCCACTAAATGGCCGCGGATCCGCGGCCAAAGGCATGTCTTTGCCGCGGAACCGCGGCCATATGGTGCCCGTGTTGGCACCGACTTCTTGTGTCGGTGTCGTTTCATTGTTGGGATTTTCAGGGGTTAAATCAGTAAAATCATGTCTACGAAAGTCTGTAACCCTAGCTTCACTAGTTACTTATAAATTGTAATCTAGATCTTAAAAATGGTATGCCTCTTTATAATCAATAAAAGTGAGATTTGTTGAAGAATTCAGAGCATCATCTCTTCTTGTAAGTCTTTAGTTTTATTTAATTCTTGCCTTAGCATAATCTTTTACTTGCCCTAGTTATTTAATTTTTGCTCTAGTGTAATCCTCCTTAATTGCACCAAGTAGTTAACCTTTAAAACATAAACATAAAAATGTCTCTTTGCAATAATTCCCTAATGTGCGAGTAAAAATTCTCGCTCGTTAGGGTTAGGAACAAGGGAGTGAGTGAGAGACGGATGTCTCTCACCTCTTTCAATGTCAACTTATTTTTAAACGAAACCTTCATGCACACATATACGATCCGCCCCCTACGGCACCCTACCTATAAGGTAACGGTGTTCCGTAGTATAAAAGGCCGGACTTATATGATGTCCATGAAGCTCACATCAATGAATGAGAAAAGACGGACAAGGATCTAGAGGAAGAAACTTTGTTTCTTCCCGATCATCCTAATCCCTTTTCCTATTGATTGTTGTGACTTTCCTAAAAGCTTAAATCACGACATTGAAAGAGGTGAACATACTGATCTCAACACTCCTACCTTCGACCTAACCCTAATGAGTTCCTTCTCATCACATAAATTCGTCTTAAACTCAATCGATAAAAAAACCAACAACGATTTGAATCAACTCGTTATAACACAAAATCAGAAATTAACCATCCCTGCGGATCGACCCGTATTCACCGGCTAGCTGCGAAGCGACGCCGTTTCTGATTACGGTAAACTACAAATTTTTGGACTAATCAGGTTGCGAATGATTTTTAAGAAAATCTTTAACGCTTTGAACTTGATATCGTTGTAGAATCAAACAGTTTTTCAAAAGGAGTGGCTTAAGCTCCGCAGTTTTGAAATGTAGCTTTTTCATAAATAGCCAAGTAGTTTTCAAATCCGATTCTACAACATCTTTTTAGGTTTATTTTCTTTACATTAATCACATTAATGTAATCCCATCATTTAAGTCCTAAAGCCAATCACAGAAAAGAAACGAAAATAACACGTACGCTTATGCCATCCGCATTCGCCGCAATGTTCCGTTATGCACCGTTAGGTTACTTAACTAACGGCATACCGGGACGGGACTAGCGCGGGTGTAAAACATAAGCAACATCTACTATATATCATATATATAATAAGTCATTCGTCTCAGATATCACAGAACACATGCAGCAGAAATATAGATATAACGTGGGATATACTAGGACGTCCGTATTTAGTATTTAGCCAGAATAGAAAATACGGATTCCACAGTCGCGATGAATAGCCAAGCCCACACCCTGGACCCCTACGAGAGCAGCAAGTGACCCTACCAATCCTGGAGTTTAGGAGACCCGGTCTCGACTCCTCGAGATGGCCTCCCACTGAACCCCAGAACCCGGTCACCTGTGCTCCCCTCCTTGGGTCCATCCTAATGCGGAAAAGTAAATAATATACAACACTGGTGACACAACCGCAACCTGGAAGTGCCCCAAATAAAAGAATATTACATTACAATTGAATTTACATGAATGAAAATTTAAAACTCTCATCTCACAAAAAAAAACCCCGGCTATTCGATCGCGACAATCCTACACATCATATCTCAGCAACACATAATATCACATATCATCAACGTAAGTAAGTATGCGTACCCCGATTGTCGTTGATGTATAGCAACGAAACCGGCGATATCTAACATACTACACTTACGGTCACAGAAAAGAAAGTGTAAAACTACAATATTTGGAATCCAGATTCTTTTTAGACATCATAAATGCGAAATATCACATATTTCGTATTTCATGCCTAAACCATATGAATTCCACATATTGTATCAAATTCCAGACAAACAGACAGTATTAAAGTTTTCGAACGAACTATCAAGCACCCAAGATTCACTAAAGCTCAACACTTGAGCAGGGTTCAAAAGATCCGGAGTGTGGCACAGTAGCGGTGGTCCAGCCGTAGAAGGGTCAAGCCAACGCCTCACATGTGGCACGCCGTACTGCCCCAAACCCTAGGGTTCAAAGGGCAGTTCGAGACGGTCACATAATCGAGTTAAGGTTTGTTGTCTTCTAGAGGGACCACCGCAAAAAGACTTGCACGTATCTCCAAACTATTTAAACCCCGTGAATATTGAGTAAATGATATTCGTTCAAACACTTCAATACTTTCTAGTTTACCCGGAAAAGAAAGCGAAATGAAAATTCCGATCGAAACCACGAGTCTAAAAACATCTCCAGAATTTTTCAACAGCAGATTCAGATTAAATATACTCAAAATATACTGTAGCAGATAAAGAAAATTACTGTGCAAAAAATTGTCAAAGAGCCCCTTATATGGCCGCGGATGAGCGGCTTAAGCTTGCTTATGCCGCGCTTCCGCGGTCAAAGTTACTGTTCACTGGCTCGAATTTTCCAGATTGTCTAATTTTTACCTGCTCTATTTTTTGAGAATTTTTAATTCTGACAAAAGTCAGTTTTTAAAAAATTTCCAGAGAGCATCCTTAAAAGTCGTATTTTTGTTTCGATCGGACTTTTTACTTCGGAAAAAGGTCGCCTAATGTTCTAGGTCGGCTCTGATACCAATGTTGGGTTAGCTTAGCACCCTATGAAGAGATTACAAGTATCACATGACCTAAAGTTTTCATTTTTATGGTGCTAAACTAACAAGCAAAGGAATCGATCCTAGAAAGATTAGGGTTACTAAACTATAAGCTAACAAAATTAGGGTTTGAAGGCTACAACCTTTGTAGCTCCCATTTTTGCTTCGCTCCTTAGGCTCTTTGGGTGTTGGATGAAGGTCCGCTTGTACTCCTCCCACGTCCACGACGATCCACCCGGAGTTTTCCCGTCCAAGCTTGCAACTTTGAAAAACAAAGAGAACACTCTAATCAAGTGAGCTAGACTTGATTAGAATGAGGTTGTGGCTATGGATCTCACTTCAAAATCTTATTTTTATGAGTGATTCACTCTCTTGTATGAACTAGAGAGCAAAAGCATGGAGGTTGATGAAGATGGTGGATTTTTTTAGAAGAAGAGAATGAATTATCCTATTCAAGAGAAAAGGAAAATAGCTATATATATTTTTCTTTCTCTTAACCAACCATGGTTAAATAAATAGATATCATTTTATTTTAAATTAAAAGCATGATAAGAAAATAAACTATGGGTTAAATGTTAGGTGAGCATGGTTGAGTTAGAAGAGTGTAGAATTTCTTAAGTGATTTAACCCATTTTTCATTTTCTTTTGCTTTAATTTAAATCCAATAATTATCCAAATACAACCATGGTGTAATTCTTATACATCCACCATTTCCATTGTATAAACAACCATGATAATATATGATGTATGTATGTATGTGTGCTTGCACATCCATATGTGCACGAACAAGAATGAATGCACACATGCATGCATACATTCAACATAAACAAAATAGGATTTGTAGTGAGAAACTAATGATGAATCAACACTTGATTCACTAATCCGGTCATATCACATATGACCCGACCATTAGCAAGCCGCCCAATTAATATACGGTATCCCATACACGCATTTTAATCGGGTCCAAGCGCATATCGCATACGCACACCACAACGTTTCGCCTGGACTAGGTAACTCCTATATGGGACTCTAAGACTCGTCAATACGCCGGCAGTGGGTGATGATCATATCAAGCACCCCCAAGCCGCAAGCGGTCAGCCAAACGTAACGGCCACCCGGGTATTGAGCGATAAGAAGAAAACAAGCGAACCTGTTACAACTCCCGTCGAGCCATCCGGCAACATTACCGTACAGTCCGGTCTCTTCGTCAGATATGCTGCATATCGAGCCTAGGGATGGTCACGTCGACCCCAATAACTCAATAGGTCGTGTCGGTGAATGGTCTATAACAGATCGAGAAACTACTGATAACACTTATCAGCAAATCTCAGCAGCCCTGGCCAGGGACTTGCTGTTATAACCAGTCGAGCACAGCACAGCATCAACTCCCAATACCGGGAGAGACGAAACCCCTCCTATCGCTCATTGCCTTCGTGTGTCTCGGGACTGTACCCAACGGCCACCTGTTTACACGACTCAGTAGAGCCGTGGTAGGGTGGCAATCAAAGTACAGTGGGAGAACACACAAGACTCCATGACGATCTCGGGTCTACAGACTAACCTGTACCAGTGTCACCTGAGAACTGCTATCCGACGATAGATATAATTCCATATAGGAGTTCTCGGCGAGTCCGTCCAGTGTACCCAGTCAGCACTGAGCACCCGTATATGATCTTGATGTCAAACATCGATGAATGTGGGAACATCCATCGCCCATCACATGGGTCTAGTATCATATACGCTAGTCTACTCTGGTATATCGATGCCCCGTCTCGATACACCTCCGACTAGGGACATTTCAGGATATGCTTATAGACTACAGATGTCCCACTAGTATGATCTCCATCATAATCAGAGTAGTCAAGCAGATATCCTTGGGGCTTTATCAGCATGTATGAACGAATAAAAGCATGATCAAATCAACATGTCAGATAAAGAATAACCAGATAGCATACTATCATGTCGAGCAAGAATGCAAACTGAATATATATATACATGTATAGATACATCCACTATCACATAATGGCCTCTAGGGCATACATATATCCAACAAATTCGAACGGATTCAAATAACCATCCTTATGTAACTTAGCCAGTCGTGTCGCATTGATATGACCAAGTCTACAATGCCACAAGAAGGATTCGTTCATTTATGAACTTTTCCTCTTGTGTGTATTTTGTATATTGAGGACTGTATTCTGATTTAGAATGAAAATGCCATTATGTAACGAGCCTGATGCAATCAACTTTTGATCTAGGAATATGTTCATAACATTATCCTTTACTTCAAAATTATATCCTTTTTACTTAATAAAGAGACTGATATAATGTTTCACCTCATGTTCGGTATATAATAGCACTCATTTAGAATCAGTGTATTACGACTTGGCAATACTAGGTGATATTCGCCAACTGCTTTGGCTGCAATACTTGCACCGTTTCCTACTTGAACGGAATGATCACCTTTTCCCAGTTCTCTACCTTTTCGTAGCCCATGTAACAATTTACATATGTGGGATCCTGATCCGGTATCTAATACCCAGGACGTAGGGTGAACTGAGAAACAGTTCTCAATAACTAACACACCTGAAGAAGATGCATCAACATGCATGTTCTTTTGGACGGCCTGAGAATCCAGATATTCTTCTGTTTCCTGTTCAGTCTTATAACTCTTATAAGAAAGAACGGGTCCAACGTTCCCCTGCTCATATAATAAGCGGGTTCAGTCAATACATCCATATTATTATCTTGATTATGGCCTGACATGGTCGCTACCTGGAGAGAGAGAGAAGAAAACACTTTAGCGTATGCTCTTGCAAGATTAGATTGGTTATTATCTTATCTAATCAGGATGTCTCCCACTGTTTTTATCAAATCTTCCTTCAAACCCTAAAAGGTAAGATTAGCCGGGATTAATTACACCCTACAATTTCGTCAATCTTTCAGCCAGATCAGTGTCGGTACTTGAGGGAGGTTCCCCGTGCTTTCGCACGGGCCTAATTAAAGTAAACCTCATTTTCCCAGAGGCGTAACCCCGTTAACACTTTTCTAGACACCTACTTGATCGGCTAATTGTCCTGTGTAAAACTCTCCCAGGAGTAACACTTACTCGTAGTGGGTATCGGGATCCAACTATCTCATAGGTGATATGCAATCTCATTGCAAATTTCAACACTTGAAATTCCCGATAATATTTTGCCCCTAGCAACTTATGACCTTAACATAGTCAACAAATCATAATTGCTAGCCAAGTTCAACCCGTCATTTCCCGATTGAATTAAACCCACCTGTATGACCCTTAACATAGTCAACAAAGTCGTACAACTACCCTAATCCAATCACATCTCATGTTTAAACAGATAAGTACTAATTAGCTACCGCACACTACACCTTAACATAGTCAACAAACATAGCACGAATACTAACTAGTCTTTATCTAAAATGACGGAGGGCTACGCAGGTTTTCCAGAAAACCATAAGCATAATGAACTTGATATTGTCGTAGAATCATGTGAAATTTTGAAATGGAGTGTTTTTTAGGCTTTCATTAGTTTTGCTAAAGTGGTCACTCCCGGTGAAGGGATCTCGGCTCTTTCCTCATCGAATAAGGTGCAGGACATATCATATATATCACTGTGCAAAGAAAAACTCTAAAAGCAATCAAAAGACAAACCGAGTTTTGTAGCATCTGCCAGTTTCGCTAAAGAGGTCACTCCCGGTGAAGGGATCTCGGCTCTTTCCTCATCGAATAAGGTGCAGGATATATCATATATACCGCTATGTAAAGCAAAACTGTAGCTACCCTTTTTATAAAGTTTTGATTCCATAACATCATTTAGGTTTCTTTTCTTTTTATTAATCTCATTAATAAAAAATCCCATCGGCTTATGCTTCCTAAGCATCACAGAAGAAACGAAAGAAGTAATATTTATATATCAGCATATATACATATAGTACAAGCATTCGTCTCAGGCAGTAATATGATCCCATCACAGAACATTGCAGCAGAAGAACATATATGAAATATTGGATATACTAGGATGTCCGTGTTTTCAATACGAGCCGGTATAAAACACGGATTCCACGGTCGCGATGAATAGCCAAACCAACATCCCTAGACCCCTACGAGAGCGGCAAGTAACACTGCCAATTCTAGGGTTAGGAGACCCGGTCTCGACTCCTCGAGATGGCCATCCATTGGACCCTAGAACCCGGGTACTTGTGCTCCCCTCCTTGGGTCTACCTAATGCGGAAAAGTAAATAATATACAAGGGTGACATAAAACTCATCCCGGAAGTGCCCCAATAAAAGAATATTACATACAAATGAATTTTACATGAATGAAAATGAAAACCCTCATCTCACATAAAACCCCCGGCTATTCAGAACACGACGATCCAATATAACATATCACAGCAACACATAATATCACATATCATCAACATAAGTAAGTATGCATACACCGATCGTCGTTGTCGTATAGCAACGAAAACCGGCAATACAACTACATACAACACTTACGGTCACAGAAAAGAAATTGTAAAACTACAATATTTGGAATCCACAATCACTTTAGACATCGTAAATCCGAAATATCACATACTTCGCATTTCATGCCTAACTCTATGAATTCCACATATTGTATCACATTCCAGATAAATAGACAGTATTAAACTTTTCGAACAGATAATCAAATACCCAAAATTTCCCAAATAGCTCAACACTTGAGCGGAGTTCAAATAATCCCGGAATATGTCACAGTACCAGTGATCCAGCCGTAGAAGGGTCAAGCCAACGCCTGACATGTGGCACGCCGTACTGCCCCAAACCCGAAGGTTCAAAAGGCAGTTCAAGACGGTCAAATAATCGAGTTAAGGTTTGTTGTCTTCTAGAGGGTCCACCGTCTTACTTGCACATTTTTCCGAAAGATTCAAACCCGAAAAAAATTCAACACTTGAAAGTTTGCCGTGCCGGGAAAAAGTGAGTTAATGATATCCGTTTGAACATTTTAACAGTTTCTAAATATCCGGAAATAATAACGAATTTAAATTTTCCGATCGAATCTACGATTACAAAATAAACCCCAGAATACTCAACACTTGAGTAAAAATAAAAATGCCAGAAACAGTACAAGCATTAAAAAAGAATTACTGTGAAATAAAAATTGTCACATCACACAGTACTGCCGCGGAACCGCGGTCCAAGCAGGGTACGGCCGCAATTCCGCGGTCGTCTGTACGGATCAATTACTCGTATTTCACTGTTACTCTTATTTTTGTCTGCTGTATTTTTCAGATATTTTTAATTCAGAAAAAAGCGCATTTTTGAAAAATATCCAGAGAGGGGTTCATTTTCGTCGGTTCGGGTTCGATCGGAGTTTTAACTTCGTAAACACGTCGCCTAATGCTCTAGCAAGGCTCTGATACTACTGTAGGGTTCCTAGGCACTCTTGTGAAGATTAATAAAGCATCAAACATGCCCGAATAAAATTTTAGATGTGCCGAACAACCCAAAGACGGGATCTTTGCTAGATTATTAGGGTTTAACATGTAAGATAACATCTTTAATACTAAGTGTGAGGGATTACAACCTTTGTAGTCCTCTCCTTTGGTTCACAAGCTCCGAGTAGAAGTCCCTTCACCGCGATCCACGATCTCCCGGACTCAAGAGAGGCTCCACGACTCGAACGATCCATACTAGCTTGAAGTGTTCCGCTTCTCCGATGATCTACGTCGAAGTTGTTATAACCCAAGCTCTCTCACTCTAATGAGGTGAACACCCTAATCTAATGGGCTAGATTAGATGAGGATGATGGAGTAGTATTTATGCTTTCTTTTTATATCATTTTCTCACAAGAACTCATCACAAAAGAAATCAAAAGTGAACTATCTCTCAAACTCAAGATAGAAGAAGATGAAGAATAATGAGAATCATCCTTTTGTGATGAATAGTAGATAAGAGTATATGATTGATTGTGGAACCATGGTCAATGATAAGAGGCTAAACCTTTGTAGAGAATAAATTAGAGCTAGGCTTTGGATAGGTTAAGTATGAGTCAAGGATAAGTATCAACCATAATATCTTAACCAAGACAAAAGAGAATCCTTCTAGAATGAACAAGAATGAGCTAACCCTAATCAAACCCTAATCCCTTTTTATCATCCTTAAACATGTTTCATAATAAATCATATCATGTCACAATAATATATATCACATATATATTATATATTTGTAACAAAAGAAAATAATACAATTAACATATATTGCATATATATCAATGTATTAATCCGGTGAGAAAATGAAATAATAAAGCAAGTCTATATTAGATAATGTAATACAATATATCATATATATCATTATACATTAAATCATCGAATCAACACTTGTTCCGACGATCCGGCTATATCGAATATAACCGACTAATATATCATGTACCGATTCATCAAATCAACACTTGATCCGATGACCCGGTTCATATCTAAATATCGCGAGAAAATAATATGGTATCTCATATCGCATTATCCTCGGTCCTGCACATATCACATATGTGCCTCTACTCCGTTTTGCCTGAGCCAAGAAACCTCTATGTAGGACTCTAAAGAATCGTCAATACGCCGGTAGCAGGTGATGATCATATCAAACACCCACAAGCTGCAAGCGGTCAGCTAAACGTAACAGCCACCTAGGTATTGAGCGATCAGAAGATCAACAAGCTAGCCTGTCCGTTCTCATGTGAATCCAATCAGTAACACTCCCGTACAGTCCGGTCTGTTCGTCTGATATGTCGCATATCAAGTCTAGGGGTGGTATACGTCAGACCCCAGTAACCGATAAGTCGTGTCGATATGAGGCTCATAACAGGTCGAGAAACTACTGGTAACACTTACCAGTATATCTCTATATCATCCCTGGCCAGGGACTTCCAGTTATAGCCAATCGAACACAGCATAACATCAACTCCCTATACCAGGAGAGACGAATCCCCTCCTATCGCTCATTGCCTCCATGTTATTCGGGACTGTACCCAAAAGCCACCGTTTTGCACGCCCTCTTGGACGTGGTAAGGTTGAAATCAAAGCACAGTGGGAACCACACAAGACTTTATGACGATCTCGGGTCTACAGACTACGCTGTACCAGTGTCACCGGAGAACTGCCATCTGACGTGTGGTATATCACCATCTGGGAGTTCTCGGCGAGTCCGTCCAGTGTACCCAGTCTCCACTGAGCACCCATACACCATCTCTGATGTCAAACACCGATGGATATGGGATCATCCATCGCTCATCATATGGGTCAAGATGAGTATACGCTAGTCTACTCTGGTGTATCGATGCCCTGTCTCGATATACCCTCGACTAGGAACAGTTATAGGATGTACTCATCGACTACCGTGGCCCCACTAGTATGATCTCATCATAATCCCAGTAGTCGAGTACAGATCCTAAAGGCTTTATCAACATGTGAGTGAAAGACAGTAAACCAATACAAGTAAACATGTTAATATAAAGTGAAACCGAATAGCATACTATCATGACGAGCAAGAAAGTCCTCTCTGTATATATCCAAGCATCCATCATAATATACATCATATGTACAACAATGGCCTCTAGGGCATATACATAACTAACAATTCCGTTCTGGCACTCCTCTAGTCATTTCTCGGTCAATCCTCACGGCCACTCGTAAGGCAGTATGTCACTGGCGTCGGCCTCTGGCTCTCTGTGTGCACATCACACATCTGATCCTGGATGCAAAAATCTTTATAACAATGTCCTGGAAGGAATCCTGCTTAAGGTCTCTTCCAAGTCGCATGTCTTCCAATTGTCCGGGAGGCATCGCCCTTTACTATTTCTGCTTCTTGCTCCGAAACGGCTGCATACTCGTCGTGAATCCTCCTGGAAGGTATATCCAGTATTCTGCCTCGGCAGGCGCATCGCATCTCAGATGTCGGCGGAGTGGAACGTCATCTCGTCCAGATCTGGCACGAACCTCTTACTCCACTCTCTCTAATGTCGACTACTTCGGACTCGTCTCATCGTGGCTGCATGGACTGAGCTCCGATGGCTATCCTCGTATCTGGAGTCTCCTAAGAAATGCATCTGCCACCTAGCATCTGAATAAGGTCGAACCATTCGATCGAGTCGTCAAAACCTCATAATTCCCCAAGAGCTCAACATCTTGGGTACAGTATAATAGTATCGAGTACATACCACAGTATCGGTGGTCCAGCCGTAGAAGGGCAAACCTAAGCCTCACTAATGGCACCGCAGAACTGACGCAAACCCTAAGGTTCAAAGGCTTTCACACGGTCATTAAGTCAAGTTAGGGTTTCATTCTTCTAGAGGGACCATAGAATTGCCTGCATGTCTTTCCGACTACTTTAAACTTGGAATAATAGGTTTCTGACATTCGATCGTCTCTGTCGACTCTCAACGTCCCCGCGTGAAGTCGTCTCTAGCTGGAATCAATCTATCTGATGACCTCACATCGGAGTAGCGAACGAACCACACGTCCTAGTCATTCATCCTCGGTGACTAGCGACCTTCTATCATCTCTTAGTACAACTCGTACCGCAATAGTTCCAACATCTGGGATGATATCTCGTCAATCGCAGCAACAACTGGTTCACTCTTCTGCACGCTGGACAGTGCCTCAATCATCATGTATAAGCCGCACATCAACGGTCATCAAAATCTGGCTGGCCTCTATCAGTGGCTCAATCCTCCGGTGCTAATCTGCACGTCCGAGTAATCTCATACAGCGACCCATCCAACTCTCGTAGTGCGAAAACATCATAAAAAGACACATCTCCGCAATCGTGTGTCGCCAGAATCATGCCCTGGTCAGTCCTCGTTCGTAACGAGCTCGAGCTAACTGCAACTCTAGCCGTAGCTCTCCCTGCCCGTAATCGTGGCAACAAAACCATAACTGGTACCGATGAGGCTAGATCAGGAAGGGATATAATACTGAACAAGGAAATGGACATCCTAAGGCTTCTTAAGTGGAGTAGCGTATCGTAAGTATGCCGCGGAACATACCCACGGTACGTGACTTTACTTTAGTCACCTATTCCATCAACCAAGGGTCATCCTACGCTCCGAAGGTAAAACCTAACGCTCTGATACCAACTTTGTCACGACCCGAAAGTACGGAACATGACCGGCACTTAGGCTACGAACGTCTCAAGGCATACGTACTCTAAGTAAGCCGAGCCTAGAAATCCAAACCAAGAAAAGTAGTAGAGTGTAGGAAAACCACTATAAGTCAACCAGCTAGCAATATAATATACAACGCCTAAAGGAGAGGATCACAACAGAGAAGGAAACTCAAACAGCACGAAATCCACAGAAATATAACGCGCGACACTATGGTCGAAAGAATAAACATCACCGGTCTCTATCTCAAATAAGGACATGTTTGGTTGATGGAATTTCTAGATACAACTGAAATATAATATAAAATATATAATGATGGGTACGATACAAATAACCCACCTACTAGCAAGTCACCCGAAAGAAGTAGTGCCCGCAAAGCCGTAATGAAACCTGTACGGCGAAACCTGCAAGAAACTGGGGCACAACGGGGGTGAGTTGCCAACTCGTGAGTAGAAAAAGATCTACGAACAGAAAATCGCATGTATGACGCAATCCTAGGTCATACAATCATAATATATAATCCTCAAATATATAACCAACAATCTATAACAATGGCTAGGGTAAATATCTAACCCAAGTGTAATCCCAAGTGCCCGTGTGAGTGCCTCAGGTAGCAATGAATCATATGAATGCATGAAACAGAATGCATGTACTGAAGAAAACTGCTTTCATAAATTTGTGAGATTTCTCTATTTTTAAAATGAGGTACCATAAATGAAATCAATATAAACAGTGCCTAGCATCGGCACAAAACATAAATCCCAATATCTCAATATCTCTGTATTTCAATCTACGTACCTCAATATCTCAAATCTCTATGTCTCAATCATAATATCCAGGGCGCCGTCAGTCCAGATCGGCCCCTACCATCCATCTCAAGACCACGACGGTATCCTCCGGATATCCGACGTGTCGAGTAAAATCACCGGTCGGTATTGCTCCCCTGCCAGGCTCAACGCCATCTCCTGCAATCTTCTTGCCCCGGGGTACCGCACCGGGCCCACCATGTCCCCGAAACGGTTCATCCGCCTCCTCGAATCGGGTTTCACATGTCGCTCTCAGCACCCAGAAAACACATGGTGGACGCACTGAAATATCATATCACGGGTAACCGGGTTTTTTAAAACATTTACATAATTTCTTTGAAATATCCACGGTTCCCAAATCCAGAAATATCATAGAAACAACATATCTCAATGCGCATAATCAGGAAGCATGATGTATGTGACATATAAATGAAATGCAAGTATAACAGTATATCATGCAACATGGAATAATAGTATGCACATACAAGAGGCATATCCTGATACAATAATACTACTGTATAGTGACATGGCAATTACCGATGAAGATGTGTGTGAGCCGGCAATTAAGTGTACGTGGTACATACGCATCATCGGTAATGGTGCTGGTTTCCTAACATCATGATATCAACAATAGAACATGAATCACAATAAGTATGCGATGCGGAGCAACAATAATAATGTGCGGGATCTGAATACTAAACACAATGATAGCTAAAATGCATCTAATGTCGTAAGAGTCCTATAGCCACACCAACTATAAGGCTGAGCAAATTGGCTAACTGCAGGTAAGGTAAACCGCCTAACTTCTTAGTCGACACATATAAATATATATATATATATATATATATATATATATATATATATTAGTCGGTGATCCCGCCTCGATAATATCACATCCGATACCATATTTCTATAATCAGTTATTCCCAAATCAAGAGTGCGGATCAAACATCAAATTATAGCTCGTACGTAAATTCGTCGTACGGCATCCCCAAATCTGGGTTCGGGTCAATATCACATTCGTCATATCATTCATCTAGTATTCTCTATATCAAATATCATAATCTGGGTACTGACCTACGTCTAGTACAAAGCTAACATCATCACTATCATCATGATCTGACTACTGATCAATAGTTTCGTATGAATCGATATCATCAGCACATATCATCTCAAGGAGTATACCTCGCCCAAGGCGGCCTATCATACTAATCTTGTCATATCATATCATGTAATATCTCGTAACGTAATCACATGCCGACCATTTTATATATATGTCATTATTCCTATGGCATCATCATCCCAAAATCCGCTAAAGCATCAAGACGTATCTCAAATATGAATTTTACCATGTCACCGATATCATAATCTCGGATCAAATATCATCGACTCATCTCAAACCTAAGTATCCTCCTCAAATCCATATGTGAACACATAGTCCCATACCCATGTGAACACATAACTATATAGGATCCCATAACCATGTATAAAATAAAGATGTATGCAAGTATGTATGTGTGTGTATGTGTAGTGCACCCACTACCCTAGGGTTTCGTAACCTTTCACCAATCCATCACACCAATTATCCATCCTAAACATCAATAATTTTCAAAAAAAAAACAACATAAGATAATTATATGTGTCTATACGCATCCGTATACATCACGACGAATTTGCGGGGGTGCTATACGCCATCCACCCGACTTCTCCCCGTAGATATAAATCTACTCACCTTTTTTTATGCATGCCGATGCCGACATGTCGGAAACCAAAACGGTACACGCTACGCTCATAGGTAAAAACCTGTAGCCTCGCGTGCAAACACAGCCAATAACCCTCTGCCGTTGGCGTTCGAACGCCACCCGACAGAAACGAATCACCAAATACCAACATCCATATGAAAACAAGTCGTAAATCAGGTGCCAACTTAATAAAATCAACCCAGATTTTACCCTAACTGGAATCAGTCAAAACTAGACATACCAGGGGTCAAGTTTATAGGAAATAGGGCCATGCACCAAAAACGAGGAGGTTTCATCCTACTATGGCTGCAATTTGCGGCCATATGGATTAAATCTGCGACTACAGTAAGGGATTAGGGGCTAGGGTTTTGTGGGGTGGTTCCAGGGTGCCTGCACAGCATACTGCCAAGTCAATTTTGTGTTCGGGGTCCCGGGGTGAAAGCTGATCCTAGAAAGGTCAAAAAGTCGACAAAATCGCTAAATTACGCCAAGTAGAACAAATCTGGTATTTTGGTGAAATCTGGAACAAATCTTGGGTTAAACTGGTCTTAACAGCACCTAATAAGGTTACACTAACATTCAAAACCAACACTTGGTCAAGTCTCACTCAAATTTGCCTAAACTAGCACTAGATCACAAATATAACACTAAATTTTAGCTCAATAACCATATCGAGCAAGAAAGGAATTAGGTTGCGGAAATATACCTCAAGGGGTCCTAGGATGAAGGAGAAGGGAAGGAGGAGGAAGGAGGAAGGGCTGTTGCTGCTGTGGAGCTGCTCCTTTTGCTCCAGATGTTGCTGTTCCAGCTGCTGTTTTTGGTTGCAGTTTGTTGCTGTTGCAGTTTTTGTGTTGCTGGAGCTGTTGCTACAGCAGTGGCTGTTGTTGTTGTTTCTTGGTGTTGGGGTGTGGTGGTGTGGTGGTGTTGTTTTGAATGATGTTGTTACAGCTGATGCAAAAATTGGGGTTGAAGTGTTGATATTGGGTGCTGATGTTTTACATCAGCTGCTGTTGCAGCAGATGATGCTGATGCTGATGCTTTTGATGTTGTGTGATGTGTGAGAGTGAGAGGGAGAGATGTGAGAGATTAGAGCCAAAAGAGTTGATATGAGAGGGAGTGATATGAGTGAGAGGGGTGAGTGAAAGAACACAAGGGACTATGAAATGAGGTGGATCATGGCACACCCTAGCCACCTCCCTCTCTCTCCAAATTAATGCACAACCATCATGGCTCTCCCTCTCTTCTACACAAGTCAACCCTAACGTTAACCAATTTTTAATAAGGCGAAACCCTTAATTAACCCTCTTAACTCAACCAAAAGGTTTAAGCCACCATGGTCATCTAAGCATGGTTCAACCCTAGGCTACCAAGAATCCAAAACATGAAACAAGTGAGACAAGTGTGGAAAATGTTATGTGCACATTTTTGCACAAAAAGCCGAAAATCCAATTAGCGATTTTTGATCGCGATTAACACTAAAGTCGCATATAATTCATCATAAAAACTGTAAAATGGTATATTTCCACAAAATAACCTATTTTAGAATTTCCATAATTTTCTCAAGAATTTCCCCCATTTATCGGTATTTAATTATACCGGAATATTAAAATATTCATTAAAAATTAATATTAAATTATGAAAATTCCAAAAAAAATAATATTTTATTTTTTTGAAATGTTACACTTCCCTTTCAGGTTACTCATAATTGGAAGTACTCCTAAATTGAGTAATGCTAATCGGCTTCTTTCCATTTAGTTGACATGCACTGGAGACGGCTGCATGATTTGAATCTTGTTCAATTAAATCAGTGCCTCTGTTTCTATATTGGATATAGAACAGTTCATATCTTGATATTGTTAAGGTACGGGGAGTTGTCCAGCTTATGCTTAAAACCAGACTCTGGATAACTCAAGGCACATTTCTGTAATGGCTGTTTGTGGGTTGAACCAAGCTATGACGAGGGTTGACTTTCTACCATCAGGAAGATCAATAGTGATATTGTTCTTGACTCGCCACACTTTTAATAAAAATAGATTTTTTTTCAGAAAACAGTAGTGGGAGTATGGTAGAACTGGAAGTGATTCCAGAACCGCAAACGATTACTGAAAATTTGATAAGAACCTAAAGATTCAATCTGGTTTGACATTCTATTAGCCACTCCGCAGATATGGTGGGTAACCTCAGGCACTCGAGAGGTACTCCGGTAGCCTCAAGGACGGTGACAGGGAGGTTCTTGTTTACCCAGAGTTGTCACTACTGTTGTTCCAGGCTATGAGACCCAGCAGGAGGATGAGTATAGCGTCGTTCTAAACAAGCTTTAGAAGTGCACGTGTATATGACTCTGCCAGAGGGTTGTCGTGGTCAGTGGGAGCAGCGGAAGCATGGTGGACAAGTGGCTTATGTCTATTTATAGACTAAAGCAGATATAGCGGAGATAGATCATCTATTTCTGATGTGACAGTCACAGGTTTGACTTCACCAGAATTGGGGATGGATCTGTTAAGAAGGTAGTAGGGTGTGATGTCCTGGTATTTGGATGACATACACAGAGTAGGAAGTGAAATTCCTATACTACGATCGGTTATACTTTGGTTGTCACGCAGTGGTTTCTCCATAAAGGACATGGATTTCATATCAGACATTCTGGTTACTAGATCTATAGATCTAGATTTGGGTAGTTTCGCAATCTGGGTATTTAGACAGCATTCTAAAGGTGTTTTAGAATGGACGACTTCTGGCACGGTAGTGTACCTGCAGGTGATGGAGTCACCCTCTCTAAAGGTGTCTTACAGACTAAAGGGGAGAGGGATGTGCGTGATTGGCAGATCACTTGCTTAGGCAATTGAGTCAATCATGAGATGTCAAGTACCACACCAAATGTTGTTTTTGAAGTAGATGGAATAAGTTGATATTAATCCTATCCTCGAGAAACGTTCGGAAGCAATTTTAGAACATAAGTTGATGTTCTAGGGATATGATGACGGCATCCTCCTTCGGGAGACAGTTATCATTCCAGGCTTCCAAGGTGACCTGGATGACAGAGTGACTGTCAGAGTTATAGTTTTCCCTCTGACGAGGGGAAGTAGTTTGGACAGGAGGTCCAAGCGGATACTGAGGGAGGCATGGCGCAGGATACTGATTGGTTTCAGTTGACGATACAGTCTATGAAGTTTGGATTCGGAGTTCATTTATGAACTAGGTCCCATCAGATATCCAGACATATTCTAAGACAGGTATTGCTCATTTCGGGAGATGGCTTTCTCCGCGAACTTGAGATAAAGAGAGACATAGAAAGAAACATTAGAGCGGATCCACTCACTGAGGCTATTCCTCGAACGCATTAGTTTCGCAAGCGGGTTTTGTGAGACTGATTAGTAGAGGAGTTGGGAGTTCGGTATCACACGGGCTGTGAGTATGCGACATCGCAATAATTAGCCTTGAGTGCAAGTGGGAGATTGTTGGATATAGTGCCTTCAGAGTCAATTATTGGATCACAGGCACATGATTGCAATGATTGAGGGAGGACCTATACCGGTAGGACAGTCTAACTCAAGATGATAGTACGCTATCTGGTTTATCTTTATTATCGTGAACTGCTTTAGGTGACCTTACAGATCACTATTGCACGTTGATAGAGCCCTTAGGATTCTTGCTTGACGGCCAGCAGTATGACGGCGATCATATACGTGCGAGCTGGGGTCTATAAGCGCATCCTTAAAAGGTCCCTAGTCGTGGGAGTTTTCGAGACAGGGCATCAATACTCCAGAGTAGACTAGTGTATACAGTCGAGCCCCCGACGAGGGGCGGTGGCCGGTCTCACAAGCCACTGGTGTCAGTTGATTCACCTAAGATGTATATAGGTGCTCATTGGGTTATGAGTACACCGGACAGGACTCGCCAGGAACATGCTACTTGGTCTTATACCTGACGTCAGATAGCAGTTCCTTGGTGACATGTGTACTGGTTAGTTCATCGACCTGAGATCGTCATTTGTCTCGTATGAGTTCCTACTGTACTTTGATTACTACCCTACCACGGCTCAAAGTAGTCATACAAACAGGTTTTAGTTGGGTACAGTCCCGAGCCACATGGAGGCAGTGAGCGGATCTTCAGGGGTTCGTCTCTCTCGGTATTGGGGGTGAGGTCGCGCTGTGTCTAGGAGAGCCATTACACGAGGTCCTTGGCCAAGGCAGGAGATTTACTGGTAGTTATTCCAGTATTATCTCAGGGTGTTCTGGGCTACACTCCGACACGAGTTGTACCGCTTTTGGGGGTATGACTTTTACAACCGCCTAGGCCTGCCATGCGATGCTCATAGACGAACGGACCGGACTGTACGGATATTGTCACTGACAGGCTGAGTAGGGTGTCAGGATGAGTTCGCTCATCGACGTCCCTTTTGGTCAATACCTGGTAGCCCGTTACGTATGGCTAATATCTCTGACATTCTAGTGGTTAAATCCACAGCTAAGGGATTGACGAGTCTTTAGAGTCCCCCACAGACAGTTTCTCAAGTTTCGGGCGAAACGATGTAGAGGCTGTATGGAGATATGGCAGGGTTCAATCATATACGTGCGGTATTGTACGGATCATGATCGGACGGATAATTCTAGCGGGCTTTGGTTTAAGCCGGATCCTAGTATTGTATAGTGTAGATTTTGTCTCATTGCATTTGTATTCGGTCGGAATATAAATGCGGGTATGTATATACAGTCACGGGGTTTTCCTGTAATTTATTACGGGATCGTTTTTCTGAAGTTGCCAGTTTGCTTTCCGTTTCGGCCATTTTCCTTTGTTTCTTTCCTTGGGTGAAAATTGGTGGAGGAGGGCTTATTTGCAAATGTGCAAATTAGCATTTTGGAGGGTGTTTCTTGTTAGTAGTTGGATCATGATGGTTCTTACTTCCTTTGACTTCTTTGCTTCATGATTGCTTGACTTTTGGGGATATGATGGTTGTTGAGTAGAGACTTTGGTGTGACTTTTCTTTTGATGATGATCGCTCATCATTCTCTTTCTTGCATCATACACAACCTCCCTCCTCTCTCATATTGGAGGCCGGCCACTACTAGGAAGAAGAGAGGTTCATTTTTGGTGTGGGAAATGGTTCATCTCATTCTTGGCTTACACCAAAAATCCCAAGTTCATTTCAAAGTTTATTCCACCTCCATCAAATGGCAACTTCAAACCCCAAGAGATAAATCATTCTACACTTATCCTACAGCATCCTTGGGCACGTCGGCTCTCCTACTTCGTGCCCGAGTTGCTTCGGTCTAGAGGTGGGAGCCCGTAAAAGAACCCGGCGATGTGGTGCTCTTCCGACGAGGAGACGAAGACCGGAGATTCCACGGGGAGATCGGGATGACGACGAGAAGATCGAAGGACACGGATCGCTCGGTATATCTCTCAACCCCTTCTCTAGTTAGCTAGGATTAGGTTAATGGCCCGATCCGGGTTTTCAAAGTACGCGGTAGCGCCGGTTCTAGTTTATAGAAAAGTTTTAAATTCCGCATTTTGGCCTCGTTCGGACGGCCGAGGCACTGCCGTGCACTTACAACATCTACCTGGGAACCGTTACGTACATGTCACGACCCGAATATTTCGACTCGTGGCCGGCACTTAACCATGCAACGTCTACAGGCGTAACGTGACTAAGTAAGCCGAACCCAGAAATCAAAACCATTTAAAAGTAGTGAGTGTTGAAAACCTTTAATTAAAACATTTTGAAAATCATGAATAGTCCAATAAAGTTATTTTAAGGTTAAGTTATCGTTTAAATAATTTTGGCAGCATTTCCTTTGTAAAAGTAACCCCGAAACCGGGTATAAAACAGGATATAAATGAAAATGAGATATAATGAAATGAAGCATCCCCAAATGGGAGCAATCACGCCTAACGGCGGAAACCATCACCACAAGAGTAATATACGATGCCGTAGCGAAGAATGAGCAATAAGTAGCATCACAGAATAATAAACTGCATATATAAACAGTCGGCTCCCACGAGCTCGACACCAGAATACAAAAATATACATCATCGTCCTCACACTGTCTCTAAGTCCACTACATATATGGTAGATGGAGGATAATAGATACAAAAAAGGGGTACAATAAAAGTAATCAGATACCACAACCCACCTAATAGCAAAACAGCTCTCGTACTAACTGTAGTGGTATCTGTAACCAAAAGATGCAAAAGGCAGCCTGCTGCGACTACTCCGAGGGGCAACCTGAAAATACTGTGGCACAACGGGGGTGAGTTGCCAACTCGTGAATAGAGATAACATATAAAGGTAATCACGAGTATGCACGTACAGCACTACTCTATCATATGCCAGCAGGTAAGATCTATATGCGACAAGCAGTAGGTGTAATAATCATGCAAATGCTCTGTCGGGTAAAATAACTACAGGATGAGATATATGATAATCAATGCTGAGTATGGAATAAACAACATCTACACGGAATATCAACGTGGAAAAATAATCGGTGCCCAAAACTGCATCCAATCCTAAATAAACTCAGGCGCCGGCACTCCCATCGCCCCTCAAATCCTGTAAATCTCTGAGAATCACGAGTGCCCAACATCGGCAATCAAAGTATCATAAAATACTCGTGCCCAGCATCGACGCGCAAATCCTCATTTATCGAGCTCCGTCAGTCCAGATCAGCCCACGGGCTCCGTCTGCGGTATCGGCCCTCGGCCCCAGCAGTACGAATCATGCCGCATCCATCTCTCGACTCTGGTCAGTATCCTCCGGATAACCGCCAGGTCCAACCAATCACCGGTAGGTACTCGCTGTAAGTCCATGCTACCTCTCCCGGTACTTACGGGCTTGCAGAATTTGTTGAAAAACGATTTTCTAGAGGCGGTAACATGGACTCAAAACCGGATCTTTGTTAAACATCTAACTAACAACCTAACTAGGAGTTGTTAACTACTCGGTTAGGGGGTTATACCTTTCTTTCTTGAACTCCTTCGTCTTCAAACCTCGATGGTGTACGGATCGGCTTCACCCCGTCGTCTCCTTGCGCCGAAGATCGATCCACCCGAAAGCTTCTACCTTTGGCTTCTTCTTCGAACTTTGAAGAAACTAGTTCACTCGGTTTGCTAAACCTTGTGAACTAGAGTGAGTAGAGGAGATTGTGTTGGGATTTTTCTCTATGGTTCTTGCTTCTCAACTCATGAGACAAATGAACCATAGACTATAGAGTGAGGGAGAGCAAGAGGAAGAGGGTGAGAGCTCAAGCCAAGAGAGAGAATGGAAATGATAGAATGAGAAAGACTTTTCTCTCTTGGCTCTCATAATCCAAAGCCATCATAACAAATCATAGCAATCAAGTATTATGTGATGGTTTAAGCTACAATAGCCATATCATTTCATGCACTCATTTTGCACAAGAGAAACAAGCAAGCAAAAGTCTTTGCCATGAAATGATAGCCATTGTCATCATGATGGTCAACTAGTACAACCTAGTCAACCGGTCAACAAAGTCAACAAGTCAACAAAGTCAACCCCTCAACAACCATGTCATCATAATACTTAATTAATATTATTGTTAATCATATATCATATTCTCATTAGGGTTGAGCAAAAAGTCAATAGTCAACAGTCAACAGTCAACAACCCTAATGAGAATCCTCTGCCTCTGTCTCTCCGTCAACTGTGCATACACACCCGCATCCGCGTTCCGAGGAACACGAATACATACTGGATAAAACCAATCCCAAAACGTACACTAGGATCTGGCTTAAACCAAAGCCCGCTAGTGTTAACTGTCCGGACACTAAACGTGTACAAGTGCACGGATGTGACCGAACCCTGTCGCAAAACCATGCGACCTGTCGCAAAACCATGCGATCTCTACTCTTTTGCCTAAAGGCGAATAGCTTTCTGTGTGGGACTCTAAAGACTCGACACTACACTGGCAGTGGGTTTAACCACAGACCGCAAGCGGCACTAGCTGTGCGTAACGGTCCCCAGGTAGATGCCGACAAGAAGACTGACGAGGTGAAACCCATCTGAACTCCTACTGAGCCTGAATGTGACAGTCTCCGTACAGTCCGGTCTGTTCGTCTGATACATCGCATGGCAGGCCTAGGGGGCGGTAAACGTCAGTCCCCTAATAGCGGTACAAGTCGTGTCGGAGTGAAGCCCAGAACACCCAGATATAACAGTGGAAACCTACCAGTATATCTCGTTTGCCCTGGCCAGGGACTACTCGTGTAATGGCTCTCCTAGACACAGCGCGATGTCAACCCCCAATACCGGGAGAGACGAATCTTGTCTAACCGTCATTGCCTCCAAGTGTTTCGGGACTGCACCCAACTACTACCTGTTTGCATGACTCCTTTGAGCCGTGGTAGGGTAGTAATCAAAGTACAGTGGGAACACACTCGAGGCGAAGTGGCAGTGTCAAGTCAGCGGACTAAGCTGTACTCATGTCACCTAGGAACTGATAACTGACGATAGGTATAATACCAACCGGTCAGTTCCCGACGAGTCCTGTCCAGTGTACTCGTAACCTAACGAGCACCCGCATACTGTCTCCAGTACAACGTACTGATGGCTGTGGGACAGACCATCTCCCACTCTGGGTTGAGAAGCGCATAGGCTAGTCTACTCCGGAGTATCGATGCCCTGTCTCGATAGTCCTGTGACTAGGGACCTGCATAAGGATGTGCTTATAGATTACCCAGCCCCCACTAGTGTGACTGCCATCACAACGCTGGTAATCAAGCAAAGATCCTAAGGGCTCCACTAATGTGTATAGGTGATATACTAAAATAAACACATGTACACATTGAAGTAGAAACAAACCAAGTAGCATACTACTAATTTGAGCAAGATTGTATATACAACTGTGAATATCCCAAGCTTCCATTAAGTAGTATACAAACTAGTATGATACAGTAATGGCTTCTTGGGCATATACACTAACACTCGCCACCCTGCCAGGCTCATCGTCTACTCCACAAAAAACATTTCTCGCCCCGGGAAACCATACCGGGTCCACCACGAACCCGCAAACGGATCATCCAACTCCTCGAATCGGGTTTCAAGCACACGTCTCAGCACTGAGAAAACGCGTGGTGGACGCACCAAAATATCATATCACAAGGAACCGGGTTTTCAAATAGTGCATCTTTTCTTAAATAATTCCACGGTCCTCAAAACCAGAAATCACATAGAAATCCAACACCAATGAGTAAATCAAATGCGTTGTGCTACGTACATCAAGCCATAATGTAGGTACAAGGGAGAACAGCTTTTTAAAATAGTTTCAGTTTCAAGACATCTTGCGGCTCCCAATTTCTATAAAAATCATATGTGAATTGAAATACAGCAATATAGTCATGGTAATTCTACCATGAGTGTGTCATGGCAATTACTAACGGTGTGTGTGTAACATGCAGATTAGTGCTCGTGCAACATGAACCGTTAGTAATAGTGCGGTGTTCTATCAATTCTAAGTTTATATATATATAGCAGGGAATGCAGTATGCAACAACAGTATCCATAACAGTCAATGTTGTTAAATGCAACACATAGCTATAAGGTCCTATCAGCCCTGATGCATAACGCCATGCGGGCGATATCCCCGTAGATGTTAAATCTACTCACCGAAGTCTTGCGCTAAGTGTAGCCGACGACTTGCTTCCCCTTCTTCACAGCGTCCGTCTCACTCGCCTGCGAACCTAGAATCATACAATATATCACACATAAGCTCAAATCCACAAAAACGTGATATTAAGATCAAACTAGAAACCCGCATCGCAAACCAAGCGCGCGTGTGCGCGATACGCTAAAACGTGTGATTACACGCCTGAAACTTCCCCGACGCGTCGCGATACGCAGAAACCCCAAACCCACACACGTATTACGCGTGTCGCGAAGGTTTAAAAAATACGGGAAACAGGGTATTTAGCTCCAGATTTTTCTACAGCAACAATTAAATAAAATTACACATGCCATGAGTCTAAGGGTAGCAGCAGACACCTATAGGGCCAAACCCCAACCAAAACCTTCCCCATCTGGCCGCAATTTGCGGCCAGAATCAATATTCCGGCGGCCACTGTACGGATTTTGGGGGTCGTGTTCTACCTGGGGGATCAGCACCTAACAACTATACTGCAGTCATCTCAAAATTATTCTGAACTCACCGGGTCGATAGCAGTTTGCAGAAAGCTAGATTTTGCTCAAAAACGAAGAATTTGCATCAAATAGGAATCTGGTGGTATTTTAGTGCAATTGGGGTTAGCTAGGTTAACGGGGCCCTAACAACACTCTATCAACCTACCAAAACCAATTCATACATCATTTGATCAAAGTTCCCACTGATCACCACATATCGCACTAAAACGCACCAATAAACACTAATCGAAGCTAAGCTACACTAATTAAGCAAACTAGGGGGTAAGTTCAAGAAGTATACCCCACACTCGACCCCAGGGAGCTGGAGTAAGAAGAAAGAGTAGAGGGAAGGAGCTGCAGTTGTAATTGTTGCTGTTGCTGCTGCTCACTGCTGCTGTTGCCGCTCACTGTTGCTGCTGCTGTGCTGCTTGCTGCTACTATGATGGTAAGTGTGTGAGTGTGAGAGTGAGGTTGAGAGAAATGAGCACAAGAATGAGAGGAAATGATAACTCCTAATGTCATCCCCCTCCTTTCTCTCTCATCATTAAATGCAAGCATGGCTTTGCCATGATGCATTCTCTCTCTCTCTCATTCTCACCAAGTCAACACCCCAAAAGAAAATTCAAATTAAAACCACCATCAATTAACTAAATAGACTTAATTAAAACCCAAAAGACTTAATCCCCATTATTAAACCCACCATGGTTTCTAATCATAGTATAACCTCATTTTAAAACCCTAGTTTACATGCACATATGTGTGCAAGCCTAGGAAAATTCTAGAAAAATATTTATTAAATTTGGAAAAATATTTGAAACTCAATTTGGTAAACTTTTTATTAAAAACCCTTTATTTAAAATATAAATAGCCACTAAACACATCCTAAGGTGTCACAATCTCCCCCCGTAAAAGAAATTCGTCCCCGAATTTGAAAATCTAACTACACGTACCTTCGAAAAGACGGGGATACCTCTTCCTCATCTCGCTTTCGGTCTCCCAAGTGACCTCCTCACTGCCCTGACCACGCCAAAGTACCTTGATTGATAGGATGTCTTTCGATCTCAATTTCTTCACTTGTCGATCCAAGATCATCACCGGGTGCTCTGCATAGGAAAGGTCACGCTCAAGCTGGATCGTCGGGTGCTGAATCGCATGCGAAGGATCATGGAGATATCTGCAAAGAATCGAAACGTGAAATACGGGGTGCACATCTGGAAAACTGGGCAGAAGGGCTAACCGGTATGCAACTGCACCAACATGCTCGAGGATCTCGAAGGGGCCCACATATCTGGGACTGAGTTTCCCCTTCTTCCCAAACCTCATCACACTTTTCATTGGGGAGACCCTCAAGAAAACATGATCACCAAAAGAAAATTCAAGTCTGCGCCGCCGACGGTCCGCATAAGATCTCTGCCTACTCTGGGCTGCTCTCATCCCATCGCAAATCAACTGGATGTTCGCGATCGTCTCCTCAACAATTTGTGGCCCTAAGATACTGCTCTCACTGAGCAATATCCAACAGGTGGGCGATCTGCATCTCCTCCTATAAAGTGCCTCAAATGGTGCCATCTGAATGGTCTCCTGGTAGCTGTTATTGTAGGAGAACTCTACTAAGGGCAAGTGATGATCCCAGCTACCTCCGAAATCTAATACACACGCTCTGAGCATGTCCTCGAGAGTCTGAATAGTCCGCTCTGACTGTCCGTCGGTCTACGGATGAAATGCTGTGCTGAAACTCAAGCGAGTGCCCAAAGCCTCCTGAAGCCTCTGCCATAGTCGGCCGGTAAACTGGGTGCCTCTGTCGGACACGATACACGTCGGGACTCCATGCAGTCGTACAATCTCGTCGATGTAAATCTGAGCATACTGAGCAAATCTGAAAGTCGTCTTCACCGGTAGGAAGTGAGCCGCTTTCGTCAAAAGATCCACGATCACCCAGATGGAGACATACCCTCGACTAGTCCTGGGTAGACCCACAATGAAGTCCATAGAAATCTGCTCCCATTTCCACTCCGGGTTGGGTAACGGCTGTAGCTCTCCCGTGGGCCACTGGTGCTCAGCCTTGACCTACTGACAAGTCAGGGATCTCGACACAAAATCTGCGATGTCTCTCTTCATTCCGTCCCACCAGTAAACACCTTTCATGGCATGGTACATCTTGGTGGAACCGGGATGGACACTATACACCGATCGATGTGCCTCCTCAAGAATCTCACGCCGCAGACCCTCGGCATCTGGTATGCACAGTCTAGCCCCAAATTGTAGTATCCCATGATCATCGATCACGAATTCGGAAAATCTTCCCTGTCCAATCTGTGCCATGATCTCTGAACATCGGTCATCACTGTGCTGTGCCTCATGTATACGGTCAAGCAACTGTGGGTGTGCACGAACATGCAAGATCCATCCTCTAATCGGCGTGAACTCGAACTGTACCCGGCTGTCGCATAATATCTGCCAATCTGCCGACGACTGCCTCTGTACTGCGCTCAAACAAGATAGACTACGCCCGGGCCTCCTGCTCAAAGCATCCGCCACTACATTCGCCTTGTCCGGGTGATACAAGATCTCGCTGTCGTAATCCTTCACTAACTCCATCCATCGGCGCTGTCTAAGGTTCAGGTCTCGCTGCAGAAATATAAACTTTAAACTCTTATGATCAGTGAATATCTAGCACGACTCGCCGTATAGGTAATGTCGCTAGATCTTAAGTGCAAAGTGTTAGTGTATATGCCCTAAAGGCCATTACTGTATCATACTAGCTTGTATAATACTTGATGGAAGCTTGGGATATTCACAGTTGTATAGACAATCTTGCTCAAAATGGTAGTATGCTACTTGGTTTGTCTCTACTTCAATATGTGCATGTGTTTCTTTTAGCATATCGCTTATATACATATTAGTAGAGCCCTTAGGATCTTTGCTTGATTACCAGCGTTGTGATGGCGCTCACACACGTGGGGCAGGGTAATCCATAAGCACATCCTTATACATGTCCCTAGTCATAGGACTATCGAGACAGGGCATCGATACTCCAGAGTAGACTAGCGTATGCGCTTCTCATCCCAGCGGGGGAGACGGTCAGTCCCACAGCCGTCAGTATGTCGTACTGGAGATAGCATGCGGGTGCTCGTTAGGTTACGAGTACACTGGACAGGACTCGTCGGGAACTGTTGGTTGGTATCATACCTATCGTCATTTATCAGTTCCCAGGTGACATGAGTACAGCTTAATCCTCCGACTTGACACTGTCACTTCGCCTCGAGTGTGTTCCTACTATACTTAGATTACTACCCTACCACGGCTCAAAGGAGTCGTGCAAACAGGTAGTAGTTGGGTGCAGTCCCGAAGCACTTGGAGGCAGTGACGGTTAGACAGGATTCGTCTCTCCCGGTATTGGGGGTTGACATTACGCTGTGTCTAGGAGAGCCATTCCATAAGTAGTCCCTGGCCAGGGCAAGCGAGATATACTGGTAGGTTTCTAGTGTTATCTCATGGTGTTCTGGGCTACACTCCGACATGACTTGTACCGCTGTTAGGGGACTGACGTTCACCGCCCCCTAGGCCCACCATGCGGTGAATTAGACGAACAGACCGGACTGTACGGAGATTGTCACATACAGGCTCAGTAGGAGTTCGGATGGGTTTACCTCATCGGCCTTCTTATCGACATCTACCTGGGGACCGTTACGTACAGCTAGTGCCGCTTGCGGTCTGTGGTTAAACCCACTGCCAGCGTAGTGTCGAGTCTTCAGAGTCCCACACAGAGAGTTTCCCTGCATTGAGCGAAACGTGTAAAGGCCATATGGTTTTACGGCAGGGCTACGATCACTTACGTGCACTTGTGTGCGTATGCTGTTCGGGCAGGCAATACTAGTGGGCTTTGGTTTAAGATAGATTCTAGTATTGCACAGATGGATTTGATTTGTCTTCTGTACATTCGCATTCTACGGAATGCGGATGCAGGTGTGTATGCACAGTTTTGAGGAGCGATAAAGGAGGAGGTGCCCCCATTAGTGTTTTGGCAGTTGGTTCGGCCAAAACCGTAATGTGGCACACTCATTAGGGTTTTGACAATTCGTTTGGTCAAAACCGTTATGAGCCGGAGACATTGTTTACTAATCCTTTTAGTGATAGTTTTGTGATGGCTAATTGCATTGACCATTTGACCACTTAGACCTCTCTTGACTTTGTTGACCCGTTGACCGTGTTGACCATTGACCTTCAAGAGAGATATACACTCTTCTTTCATTTTCTTTTTAATTTTTGATTATGATAATGGTCAATTCAATGTAGCATCAACTTTATCATGATAGGATTAGTAATGATGGTTTTGGGTGTATTATTGCAAGCATGGTTCATTTTCTTGAGTTAATCTTTTCATTATTCTCTTCTCATTCTCTCTCTTGAAGTGAGAAGAAAAGAAAAGCTCCATGGTTGCTAGGTTTTCTCCTTCTTCTTCCTCCTCTTCAAAATTCTTTTGATCTCATGTGTTGAGAGAAAAATAACCCACATAGACAAATACTTCCATCTTTCTCTTCTACACAACCTAGGGTATCTAGATTAGAGATCTCTTTGCCCTAGTTGCCTCGGCTTGAGGTGGAGCTCGATGTACAACTCTCGGGTGGATCGTCTTCGACTCAAGAAGGCCGCGGAGGCGACCATGATCCGGATCGACCCTCGGTGCGTGAATGGACGAGCCGGACAGCGGAGAGAAGATCCGAAGGACCGGTTCCGTGAGGTATATTTTCTACAACACAGTAGTTAAAGCCTCTACTTGTTTGCTAGTTTCTAGTTAGGCCAAGATCCTTGCTTTTGAGTCCATATTGCCTTGCGCCAAATTAAATTTTTTTTTGCCGTTTCCGCCTCCCCGCAAGCACCGGGGTGGGCAACGTGGACTTACAGTGGTATCAGAGCCTAGCTAAACATAAACTAGTAAGTTAGCAAAGTGTTTAGAATATCGATCGGAAAAAAGTCGCAAAACACGTCCGCAAAACCTTAAGTTTCTGTCGATTTTCATACTGCTCAAAAAGTGATTTAAAATATATGAAAAATCATCTCAGGGTTTTGTAAAAACACTGCAGAAAAACGATCCAGTGACTCGATCAAACGACCTCGGTTCCGCGGCAATAACATGATCATTGCCGCGGTTCCGCGGCCGATTTGACTCGGCAGTGGATCGGGTTTTGTGCAGTGTCTTAGTTTGGCTGTTTTGGGATTTTTATGACATGTTTTTTCTACCCAGATTTTCCAGAGAGCAAATTGACTTTTGGGGTGGTTAAAATCCGTATTTTGATCGATATTCCGTAGACTTTGGCTAATGGATATTATCTGTGATGTGATATATGTATTGAACGTCTACTAATCGCTATAAGTCGATTAGTGAGGGTTATACATATCTGTGATCTGTAATGTTGATGGTTTGTGTATATGAACTCGGTGGATTGTCGCGGATGAATAGCCGGGGTGGATGTGAGATGAGAGTTTCTTTTTCTTTCATTCATTGTAAAATTTGTAAATTGATGTAATATTATTTGTATGGCCGCACGACCGGGTCGGGGTTGTATCCGTCATTGTATAGTTTCTTTTTACTGTTTTTGCTCCTAGGATAGACCCAAGAAGGGGTGCACAAACTACCGGGTATCTCGAAGTGCCGAGTGGCCTACTCACGGTATTGAGGGAGGTTGCTTCGCTTCGGGTACTTGGCGGGTAGTTTGCCGCACCCGTAGGGGTCTAGGGTGGGGTATTGGCTATTCATCGCGACCGTGTAATCCGCTTTTCGTTACAGGCTCGTACGGAATGCGGATTCCTAGTATATCCAAAGTGTTCATTTGTGATCTGTAATGTCTATCATTGCTACATATCTATATATGATATCTATTTAGGCGTTGCTTATGTTTATCAGCCACGCTAGCCCAGCCCCCGCTCTGTCGTTAGTTAAGTAACCTAACGGGTGATGACGGGGCCCCGTGGCGAATGCGAATGGCATAAGCGTACGTCATATTTTGGTTGTTTTCTGCAATGGTAGGATTAAATGATGGGACGCATTAAACGAACTAATGCAAGAAAATAAACCAAGTAAAAGTCGTTGGAACACTTTGAAAACCACTCGGTTCTTTTCAAAAACCAGTTTTTTAAACGCGGAGCTTGAACCACTCCTTTTAAAAGCTATCTCGTTCCATCGATTATATCAAGTTCACTACGTTCACGGTTTCGCCAAAACCATTCGTAGCCCTCCGTCATTTCGTATGGATATTCAATAATATTCAAGCTATGTTTGTTGACCTTCGTCAAGGAATAGTGATTGGTAGTTGTTAGGTGTTCATATGTAGCAAAGATAGATGCGTTGGTTTGGGACAGTCGTATTACCTTGTTGACCTTCGTCAAGGGTATGTACGGGTGGGTTCAAATTAACCTGGATAATGACGGGTAGAACATGACATGTGACTTATGATTTGTTGACCTTCGTCAAGGTCATAAGAGCATGGGGCAAAAATCCACATCGGGAGTTTCAAAAGTACTGAAACTTGCTAGCGCTGCATAACATTTGGAGTGTGATGATTCTGGTAGGATTCCTTCAGTTTTATCACGCGATGATATTTGGATCCCGATCCTACTGTGAGTATATGCTACTCCTCGGGAACTTTCTCACTTAACGATCAATGCTATAAACCAAGTAGGTGTCTAGAAAGGTGTTAGCGGGGCTACGCCCACAGGGAAAAGAGGTTACTTAATTAAGGAACTTCGCGAAAGCGTTGGAAAACCTCCCTCGAAGTACCGACACTGGCCTGGCTGAACGGTTAAGCAAGTATTGTACGGTGAGATTGATCCTGACTAATTCTTCCTTTATGGTTTGAGGAGGGATTCAAGAGACAGTGGGAGTCATCCTGTTTAGATAAATTAAAAACCAATCTAAACTTGCAAGAGCATCATGCTGAATGTTTTCTTCTCTCTCTCTTAATTGCAGCGACCCAGTGACCGCACCTAGGATACATCTAGATAATAAAATGACTGAATTTGACTGTTGTGACTGGCAAAGGTCTGTCCAGATGTCCATTGCCCATGACAAGCTGGGACACCTCTTGACTGATCCAACCCCTGCCGTCTCAGGTCCAGTTTCCCCTGTCACGGATATTCATATCCGCGAGACATCGGAAGAAGACTGTGTGAAAGCCAAGTGCCTCGTGTTAGCCTCAGTTGATGGTGCATACCAGAGGCAGCACGAGAAGATGGACTCAGTTTCTATCTTCCTCCATAACAAAGATTTATATGGAGAGCAATCTCGTATCGCAAGATATGAGATCTCGAACGAATTGCTTCCAGCGAGGTTGGCTATCGGGTCATCTGTAGGGGGCAACGTCCTTACAGAGACCAGCTCTTTTGAGCTCACGGACCTGAAGACCACGTTGAAGAACGGGTCAGATGCTGACTTTGTTCAACAGTCTCTACCTACTACCCTGAAAGAAACCAGGGAAGTAGAAAGAAAGAGAATGGCAAAAGTTTCGGGACTGGATGTAGTAAAATAGGGATGTTCCTATTGTTACGGGAATGAACATAGGCAGAAGGATTGCAGGGCTTGCAAAGCCAGTAGCCAGAATTCGAAGCATGTTGTGGCTTCGGCTTCGGGTGTGTTTGTAATAGAGAACTGTATGTCAGTTAACCCTACTTCCTGGGTATTGGATACCGGATCAGGATCTCATATCTGTAATTCGTTACAGGCTCTGAGAAACCGTAGGGTTATCAGGAAAGGTGATACGACTCTCAGGGTTGCTAACGGAATGAGCATGTATGCTGAATCCGTAAGGGAATATCATCTAGGACTGACAACTGGGCAGATATTGATTCTACGTAACTGTTTTTATGTACCAGGTGCGACTTGTAATATCATATCTGTATCCTTAATTTCTAAGGAAGGATATGATTTTACTTTTGTAAGCGATGTAGTTAACATCCACCTAAATCAAGTTCTGATTGGGTTAGGTACATTACAAAACGGAATATACGTATTGAATCAAGCTCTGATCTTCAGTGTCTAGAACACACTTAAAAGAAAGTCTCCGGAAACAAATCAGGCTTTCTTATGGCATTGTAGACTGGATCATATTAATGAGACACGGTTAACAAAGTTACATAGAGAGGGATACTTGAATCCGTTCGAGTATCAGTCTTATGCCACTTGTGAATCTTGTCTCATGGGAAAGATGACAAAGACTCCGTTCACTGGACACGGAGAAAGAGCAAGCGAGCTCTTGGGACTCATACACAGTGATGTGTGTGGTCCAATGTCTACACATGTGCGAAGTGGTTATTCATACTTGATTACTTTCACAGATGATTTCTCTAGGTATGGGCATGTCTTCTTGATGAAGCACAAATCCGAGGCCTTTGAGAAATTTCAAGAATACAAGAATGAAGTTGAAAAACAAACAGGCAAAAGTATCAAGACACTGAGATCTGATCGAGGTGGTGAATACTTGAGTGCCGAGTTTCTGGGCTACTTAAAAGAGAATGGAATTCTCTCTCAGCTTACTCCTCCATACACACCACAACACAACGGTGTATCGGAAAGGCGGAATCGAACCCTATTGGATATGCTTCGTTCTATGATGAGTAAGGCTGAGTTGTCGCGATCCTTCTGGGGTTATGCGCTAGAAACAGCTGCATATCTCTTGAACAAGGTTCCAACCAAGACTGTGCCTACCACCCCATATCAGATATGGAGTGGGAAGAAACCCTGTCTCAAGTACCTTAAGACATGAGGATGTCCAGCTTTTGTAAAAAAGCAGCATGCGGACAAGCTCGAGGCACGCTCAGTACGGTGTAAGTTTGTGGGATACCCAAAGAACTCCAGGGGGTATCTTTTCTATTTCGCAGAGGAACAAAAGGTTTTTGTTTCTCGGCATGCCCACTTCTTGGAAACTGAATTTTTAGAAAATCAGATAAGTGGGAGCGCAATAGAACTGGAAGAAATTCCAAAACCACAAGCTATTACTGAAAGCTTGGATGAACCAGAAGTTTCAAGAGAATCGGACATCGCAGCGCCACTCCTCAGAAGTAGTAGGCAGTCTCATCCGCCCGAGAGATACTACGGTTTTCTCATAGACGGGGATAGAGAGGATTGCACCATGGATTATGGTGTGCCTACTAGCTTCCAGCAAGCCATTCAGAGCGGCGACTCGGTAAAATGGCTGGATGCAATGCGGGCCGAGATGGAGTCCATGTACACCAACAAAGTTTGGACTATGGACTTTGCTCCAGAAGGGGTAAAACCCGTAGGCTGCAAATGGATCTTCAGAAAGAAGATTGGTGTAGATGGGCAGGTTGAGACCTATAAAGCTATACTTGTTGCAAAGGGTTTTCGTCAAAGACCTGGTTTGGACTATGACGAGACCTTTTCTCCAGTGGCTATGCTGAAATCCATTCGGATCCTTCTTGCCATTGCTGCCTTCCACGATTATGAAATCTGGCAGATGGACGTAAATACGGCTTTCCTAAATGGAAATTTGGAAGAGTGCGTCTAAATGGATCAGCCGGAGGGATTCATTCAGAGTGGGAGCAGCGGTAGATTGTGCAAGTTGCTCAAGTCCATTTATGGACTTAAGCAGGCATCGCGGAGTTGGAACATCTGCTTTGATGATACTGTCAAGGAATTCGACTTTATCAAAAACCCAGATGAACCATGCATTAACAGTAAGATTGTAGGGAGAACTGTGGTATACTTCGTCTTGTACGTGGATGATAATAGGAAATGATATTCCTATGCTACAGTCAGTCAAAGGATTCTTGTCACAGAGGTTCTCCATGAAGGACCTGGGGGATGCCAACTACATTCTGGGGATCCAGATCTATCGTGATAGATCTAAGAGGATGTTGGGACTTTCACAGTCAAGGTACATCGACACCATACTGAAATGATTCAGTATGGAAGATTCCAAGCGCGGTAATTTACCGGCTTGTCACGGGATCACCCTCTCCAAAGACTGATTTGGAAAGGGATCGCATGTCTATTATACCCTACGCTTCTGCGGTAGGCTCTATAATGTATGCGATGTTGTGTACCAGACCAGATGTAGCATACGCATTGAGCGTTGTAAGCCGGTATGAGTCGAACCCAGGGGAGAAACACTGGATAGCGGTAAAGAACATTCTCAAGTACCTGAGAAGGACTAAGGAGATGTTCTTGGTGTATGGCGGAAAAGACCTCCAGCTCGAGGCCTTTGCTGACTCCAGCTTCCAGAGTGGCAAGGATGACTCCAAGTCCATGTCGGGTTATGTCTTTACCCTCAATGGAGGGGCGGTTTGCTGGAAGAGTTCCAAGCAGGAGACCGTTGCAGACTCAACTATGGAAGCGGAGTACATAGCTGCTTGCGATGCCGCAAAGGAAGCTGTCTGGATGAAGAAGTTCCTCATGGAGCTTCAGGTGGTTCCTACCATTGTTGATCCAATACCGCTGTATTGCGACAACAACGGCGCTATAGCTTTAGCGAAGGAACCCAGGTCCCATCAGAAGTCCAGGCACATTTTGAGGCGGTACCACCTGATCAGGGAGATCGTAGATCGCCGGGAGATCGAGGTGAATAGAGTAAATACGGAGAACAACACTGTAGATTCACTCACGAAGGCCCTACCCCAGACTCAGTTCGAGCGGCTGATCGAGATGATAGGTCTTCGATACGCCAGTACATGGCCTTAGTGCAAGTGGGAGATTGTTAGTGAATATGCCTAAGAGGCCATTACTGTATCATACTAGCTTGTATATTACTTGATGGAAGCTTGGGATATTCAAAGTTGTATAGACAATCTTGCTCAAAATGGTAGTATGCTACTTGGTTTGTCTCTACTTCAATATGTGCATGTGTTTCTTTTAGCATATCGCTTATATACATATTAGTAGAGCCCTTAGGATCTTTACTTGATTACCAGCGTTGTGATGGCGCTCACACTCGTGGGGCTGGGTAATCCATAAGCACATCCTTATACAGGTCCCTAGTCGTAGGACTGTCGAGACAGGGCATCGATACTCCGGAGTAGACTAGCGTATGCGCTTCTCATCCCAGCGGGGGAGACGGTCAGTCCCACAGACGTCAGTACGTCGTACTTGAGATAGTATGCGGGTGCTCGTTAGGTTACGAGTACACTGGACAGGACTCGTCGGGAACTGTTGGTTGGTATTATACCTATCGTCAGTTATCAGTTCCCAGGTGACATGAGTACAGCTTAGTCCGCCGACTTGACACTGTCACTTCACCACGAGTGTGTTCCCACTGTACTTAGATTACTACCCTACCACGGCTCAAAGGAGTCGTGCAAACAGGTAGTAGTTGGGTGCAGTCCCGAAGCACTTGGAGGCAGTGACGGTTAGACAGGATTCGTCTCTTCCGGTATTGGGGGTTGACATCGCGCTGTGTCTAGGAGAGCCATTACACAAGTAGTCCCTGGCCAGGGCAAGCGAGATATACTGGTAGGTTTCCAGTGTTATCTCAGGGTGTTCTGGGCTACACTCCGACATGACTTGTATCGCTACTAGGGGACTGACGTTCACCGCCCCCTAGGCCCGCCATGCGGTGTACCAAACGAATAGACCGGACTGTACGGAGATTGTCACATACAGGCTCAGTAGGAGTTCGAATGGGTTTACCTCATCGGCCTTCTTATCGACATCTACCTAGGGACCGTTACGTACAGCTAGTGCCGCTTGCGGTCTGCGGTTAAACCCACTGCCAGCGTAGTGTCGAGTCTTTAGAGTCCCACACAGAGAGTTTCCCTGCATTGAGCGAAACGTGTAGAGGCCGTATGGTTTTACGGCAGGGCTACGATCACTTACGTGCACTTGTGTGCGTATGCTATTCGGGCAGGCAATACTAGTGGGCTTTGGTTTAAGCCAGATCCTAGTATTGCACAGATGGATTTGATTTGTCTTCTGTGCATTCGCATTCTACGGAATGCGGATGCGGGTGTGTATGCACAGTTTTGAGGAGCGATAAAGGAGGAGGTGCCCGATTAGGGTTTTGGCAGTTGGTTCGGCCAAAACCGTAATGTGGCACACTCATTAGGGTTTTGACAATTCGTTTGGTCAAAACCGTTATGAGCCGGAGACATTGTTTACTAATCCTTTTAGTGATAGTTTTGTGATGGCTAATTGCATTGACCATTTGACCACTTAGACCTCTCTTGACTTTGTTGACCCGTTGACCGTGTTAACCATTGACCTTCAAGAGAGGTCTACACTTTTCTTTCATTTTCTTTTTAATTTTTTATTACGATAATGGTCAATTCAATGTAGCATCAACTTTATCATGATAGGATTAGTAATGATGATTTTGGGTGTATTATTGCAACCATGGTTCATTTTCTTGAGTTAATCTTTTCATTATTCTCTTCTCATTCTCTCTCTTGAAGTGAGAAGAAAAGAAAAGCTCCATGGTTGCTAGGTTTTCTCCTTCTTCTTCCACCTCTTGAAAATTCTTTTGATCTCATGTGTTGAGAGAAAAATAACCCACATAGACAAATACTTCCATCTTTCTCTTCTACAAAACCTAGGGTATCTAGATTAGCGATCTCTTTGCCCTAGTTGCCTCGGCTTGAGGTGGAGCTCGGTGTACAACTCTCGGGTGGATCGTCTTCGACTCAAGAAGGTCGCGGAGGTGACCAAGATCCGGATCGACCCTCGTAGCGTGAATGGACGAGCCGGACAGCGGAGAGAAGACCCGAAGGACCGGTTCCGTGAGGTATATTTTCTACAGCACAGTAGTTAAAGCGTCTACTTGTTTGCTAGTTTCTAGTTTAGCCAAGATCCTTGCTTTTGAGTCCATGTTGCCTTGCGCCAAATTATTTTTTTTTTTGCCGTTTCCGCCTCCCCGCAAGCTCCGGGGTGGGCAACGTGGACTTACACAAAGACCACTGCAGCCATCTCTAAATCGTGAGTGGCGTAGTTCTGTTCATGTTTCTTCAATTTTTGCGAAGCATAGGCGATCACCCTGTCATGCTGCATCAAAACGCACCCTAGCCCCACTCGGAAAGCATCACAGTAGACTACAAATCCGCCTGAGCCTTAAGACAAAATAAAACCGGTGCCGTAGTCAGCCGAGTCCGTAGCCGCTGAAAACTGTGCTCGCACTCCTCCCTCCAATCGAAAGGAACTCCCTTCCGGGTCAACCCGGTCAAAGGTGTAGCAATACTGGAGAAGTCCTGCATAAATCGCCTGTAGTAAACGGCCAACCCCAAAAAGCTGCGAATCTCCGTAACCGATGTGGGTCTGGGCCAACGCTGAACGGCCTCGATCTTCCTCGGGTCTACACATATACCGTCTCATGAAATCACATGCCCCAAGAAGTCTACGCTGTCCAGCCAGAAAGCACAGTTGGAGAATTTCGCATAAAGCTGGTGCTCCCTCAAAGTCTGCAGTGTAATCCGCAGGTGCTGCTCATGCTCCTCACTACTCCGGGAATATACCATGATATCGTCAATGAATACTATGATGAAAAGATCCAAATATGGCCGGAAAATACGGTTCATCAAGTCCATGAATGCTGCTGGCGCATTGGTGAGTCCGAACGACATCACCAAAATCTCATAATGGCCGTAGCGCGTATGGAAAGCTGTCCTATGAATGTCCTCCTGTCGAACCCGCAGCTGATGATAGCCCGATCGTAAATCGATCCTCGAAAAGTACCCTTCCCCCTGAAGCTGGTCGAACAAATCGTCGATACATGGCAAGGGATATCTGTTCCGCACTGTCACCCTGTTCAGCTGGCGGTAGTCAATACACAGATGCAAACTGCCGTCCTTCTTCTTGACGAACAGGACTGGAGCACCCCAAGGGGAAACACTGGGTCGAATAAGTCTCTTATCCAGCAAATCTTGCAACTGACCATTCAATTCTCGAAGTTCCGCCGGGGCCATCCGGTAAGGCGGTATAGAAATAGGCCCGGTGCCAGGAACCAAATCAATACAGAAAGAAATGTCGCGCTCGGGCGGTAGCCCAGGAAGCTCGTCAGGGAACACATCAGGGAACTCGCTAACAACCGGAACCTGATCCAACGGAACCCCTGTAGCGCTGGCATCGCAAACATAGGCGAGAAATCCCTGACATCCCTTCCTCAAAAGCTGTCCAGCGCGAAAAGAAGAAATCACACAGTGAAGGGCGGCACCACGGTCCCCCAACACAACAAAAACCGACTCGCCAGGAAAACAGAATCTAACTGTCTTCTCACGGCAGTCCACAGAAGCATAGCACGTGGCTAACCAATCCATGCCCAAAAGAACGTCGAAGTCCAACATCTCAAGAAGGATCAAGTCGACAGGAAACTCTCTCTCGCCAATACAGACGGTGCAAGATCGGAACACGTGCCTAGCAACAAACGACTCTCCCACGGGAGTAGTCACCACAAGCGGCTGATCAAGCAAACCGGACTCTCTACCCAAACTCGGCATAAAGTGTGTGGATACGTACGGGTGTGTGGATCCGGGATCGAACAACACATGTGCATCAAAAGAAGATACTGGAAGGATACCTGAAACCACCGCATTGGACGCCTGCGCGTCCTGATGCGTCAAAGCAAAAACCCACGCCTGTCCCCCACCTGTGACTGATTGCCCTCTGCCTCGGTCATCCCGTCCTCTCTAAGCAACTCCTCCACGCCCATGACCTCTCTGGGTATGAGTCTGACGAGGAACAACGGTAGGTACAACAAGCAACGCCCTCTGGGATGGGGAAGGTGGTAAAGTAACATGCGGTGCTGCCGCCTCCCTCCGGTGTATCTCAGGACAATCTCTAGCGAGGTGAAGTAGAATGCCGCATCTAAAGCAACCCCGTGACGACTGCTGACTCTCCCGGGGATACGAACTAAACATCTGGCCTCGTCCCGAATCCCTGCCACTCCCTGTACGTGAACGATACCTGTCGCGGCGTCTGAATGACTGTCTCCGTGCGGATATACTAGTATGAACTCTCTTCGGCTCTGGAACTACCGAAGGCTCAACAAGGCGCTCCTCGACTAATAGGGCTGCGTCTACCGCTGCTGCATATGTCTCGTAATGTTGCGCGCTGATCGCAAGGAACAGTGGTGTAAGCAAGCCTCGCACAAATCTCTTGACTCGCAACTCCTCGGTAGCAACTAAATACGGGGCATAAACTGCTAGCTCTGTAAACAGCACATCATACTCGGCCACTGTCATCTCTGGCATCTGGCGCAAGGACTCAAATCTGCGTGCTCGGGCATCCCTAACACTCTGGGAAGGAAATGGGCTAGAAATACTGTCATAAACTCCGTCCAGGTCATAGGAGGAAGTCCTGCTACTCTACTCTTCTCGACCGATTCTCACCATTTCTGTGCAAGTCCTTCCAGGCGAAAGCTCGCGAACACGACCCATCTCGCATCTGCGCACCTGAGGGAACGGCATATCCGGGCATCCTATCAATAAAAGACCGTGGGTCCTCGGCTGCATCGGTGCCTGTGAAGACCGGAGGCTTCAGCCTCATAAACTTTGATAGCGATACTGTAATCGCCTTCGTGGCTGCAGGGGCAATTGGCTGTACGGTCGGCACCATCGCGGTCCCTGTGACGGGTGGAGCTACCTCTGGTCGCTGTGCTCGAAGTGTCTCAACTAGCGATCCTATCATCTGGCGCATCACCTGCAAGCTGGATCCCACCGTCTGGCGCATCTCCTGCATACCAGCCCTTAGCGTGGTGATCTGATCTGTCATGGGAGGAACAACCTGCTCGGGTACAACCGGCGTACTGCCCGGATAAGTCCTCGTCTCGGATGAGTCAACTCGAATCTCGGCCCTCGCGGCCGCTCTCTGCGCCCTAGTAGTCTTTGGCGGCATAGTGACTGAAAAGAAAAGTAAGATCCGATAAGAATACGGAAATCGAATCGCAAGAATGTATGTATTCAAGAAAGAATTTTAAATCAATAAGTCCTAAGGTCGCTTAGGCGGAGTATCGTGTCGTGAGTATGCCGCGGAATATACACACGCTACGCTACCCTGCTGCAGCTACCTACTCCACCATACCAGGGTCATCCTACACTCCGAAGGTAAAACCTACGCTCTGATACCAACTTTGTCACGACCCGAATATTTCGACTCATGACCGGCACTTAACCACGCAACGTCTACAGGCGTAACGCGACTAAGTAAGCCGAACCCAGAAATCAAAACAATTTAAAAGTAGTGAGTATAGAAAAATTTTAATTAAAACATTTAGAAAATCGTGAATAGTCCAATAAAGTTATTTTAAGGTTAAGTTATCGTTTAAATAATTTTGGCTGCATTTCCTTTGTAAAAGTAACCCGTTAACCGGGTATAAAATAGGATATAAATGAAAATGAGATATAATTAAATGAAGCATCCCCAAACGGGAGCAATCATGCCCAACGGCGGAAACCATCACCACAAGAGTAATATACGACGCCGTAGCGAAGAATGAGAAATAAGTAGCATCACAGAATAATAAACTGCATGTATAAACAGTCGGCTCCCACGAGCTCGACACCAGAATACAAAAATATACATCATCGTCCTCACACTGTCTCTAAGTCCAGTACATATATGGTAGATGGTGGATACTAGATACAAAAAAGGGGTACAATAAAAGTAATCAGATACCACAACCCACCAAATAGCAAAACAGCTCTCGCACCAACTATAGTGGTATCTGTAGCCAAAAGATGCAAAAGGCAGCCTGCCGCGATTACTCCGAGGGGCAACCTGCAAATACTGTGGCACAACGGGGGTGAGTTGCCAACTCGTGAATAGAGATAACATATAAAGGTAATCGCGAGCATGCACGTACTGCACTACTCTATCATATGCCAGCAGGTAAGATCTATATGCGACAAGCAGTAGGTGTAATAATCATGCAAATGCTCTGTCGGGTAAAATAACTACAGGATGAGATATATGATAATTAATGCTGAGTATGGAATAAACAATATCTACACGGAATATCAACGTGGAAAAATAACCAGTGCCCAAAACTGCACCCAATCCCAAATAAACTCAGGCGCCGGCACTCCCATCGGCTCTCAAATCCTGTAAATCTCTGAGAATCACGAGTGCCCAACATCAGCACTCAAAATATCATAAAACAGCATCGACACGTAAATCCTCATATATCGGGCTCCGTCAGTCGGGATCAGCCCACGGGCTCCGTCTGCGGTATCGGCCCTCGGCCCCGGCAGTACGGATCATCCCGCATCCATCTCTCAACTCTGGTCAGTATCTTCCGGATAACTGCCAGGTCCAACCAATCACCGGTAGGTACTCGCCACCCTGCCAGGCTCATCTCTACTCTACAAAAAACATTTCTCGCTCCGGGGAACCATACCGGGTCCACCACGAACCCGCAAATGGATCATCCAACTCCTCGAATCGGGTTTCAAGCACACGTCTCAGCACCGAGAAAACGCGTGGTGGACGCAGCAAAATATCATATCACGAGGAACCGGGTTTTCAAATAGGGCATCTTTTCTTAAATAATTCCACGGTCCTCAAAACCAGAAATCATATAGAAATCCAACACCAATGAGTAAATCAAATGCGATGTGCTACATACATCAAGCCATAATGTAGGTACAAAGGAGAACCGC
This sequence comes from Agapanthus africanus, assembly GCA_030015575.1. Classification (NCBI taxonomy): domain Eukaryota; kingdom Viridiplantae; phylum Streptophyta; class Magnoliopsida; order Asparagales; family Amaryllidaceae; genus Agapanthus; species Agapanthus africanus. The sequence continues at coordinate 175,648,880 of CM057349.1, forward strand.
TTTTTAAATAGTTTCAGTTTTCAAGACATCTTGCGGCTCCCAATTTCTAAAAAAATCATATGTGAAATGAACTACAGCAATATAATCATGGTAATTCTACCGTGAGTGTGTCATGGCAATTACTAACGGTGTGTGTGTAACATGCAGATTAGTGCTCGTGCAACATAAACCGTTAGTAATAGTGCGGTGTTCTATCAATTCTAAGTTTATAAACATATAGCAGGGAATGCAGTATGCAACAACAGTATCCTTAACAGTCAATGTAGATAAATGCAACACATAGTTATAAGGTCCTATCAGCCCTGACGCATAACGCCATGCGGGCGATATCCCCGTTGATGTTAAATGTAATCACCAAAGTCTCGCTCTATGTGTAGCCGACGACTTGCTTCCCCTTCTTCACAGCGTCCGTCTCACTCTCCTGCGAACCTAGAATCATACAATATATCACACATAAGCTCAAATCCACAAAAACGTGATATTAAGATCAAACTAGAAACCCGCATCGCAAACCAAGCGCGCGTGTGCGCGATACGCTAAAACGTGTGATTACACGCCTGAAACTTCCCCGACGCGTCGCGATACGCAGAAACCCCAAACCCACACACGTATTACGCGTGTCGCGAAGGTTTAAAAAATACGGGAAACAGGGTATTTAGCTCCAGATTTTTCTACAGCAACAATTAAATAAAATTACACATGCCATGAGTCTAAGGGTAGCAGCAGACACCTATAGGGCCAAACCCCAACCAAAACCTTCCCCATCTGGCCGCAATTTGCGGCCAGAATCAATATTCCGGCGGCCATTGTACGGATTTTGGGGGTCGTGTTCTACCTGGGGGATCAGCACCTAACAACTATACTGCAGTCATCTCAAAATTATTCTGAACTCACCGGGTCGATAGCAGTTTGCAGAAAGCTAGATTTTGCTCAAAAATGAAGAATTTGCATCAAATAGGAATCTGGTGGTATTTTAGTGCAATTGGGGTTAAGCAAGGTTAACGGGGCCCTAACAACACTCTATCAACCTACCAAAACCAATTCATACATCACTTGATCAAAGTTCCCACTAATCACCACATAACGCACTAAAACGCACCAATAAACACTAATCGAAGCTAAGCTATACTAATTAAGTAAACTAGGGGGTAAGTTCAAGAAGTATACCCCACACTCGACCCTAGGGAGCTGGAGGAAGAAGAAGGAGTAGAGGGAAGGAGCTGCAGTTGGAGTTGTTGCTGTTGCTGCTGCTCACTGCTGCTGTTGCTGCTCACTGTTGCTGCTGCTGTGCTGCTTGCTGCTGCTGTGATGCTTGCTGCTGCTGCGCTGCTTACTTCTGATGCTGAGATGGTAAGTGTGTGAGTGTGAGAGTGAGGTTGAGAGAAGTGAGCACAAGAATGAGAGGGAATGATAACTCCCAATGTCAACCCCCTCCTTTCTCTCTCATCATTAAATGCAAGCATGGCTTTGCCATGATGCATTCTCTCTCTCGCTCATTCTCACCATGTCAACACCCCAAAAGAAAATTCAAATTAAAACCACCATCAATTAACTAAATAGCCTTAATTAAAACCCAAAAGACTTAATCCCCATTATTAAACCCACCATGGTTGCTAATCATAGTATAACCTCATTTTAAAACCCTAGTTTACATGCACATATGTGTGCAAGCCTAGGAAAATTCTAGAAAAATATTTATTAAATTTGGAAAAATATTTGAAACTCAATCTGGTAAACTTTTTATTAAAAACCCTTTATTTAAAATATAAATATCCACTAAACACATCCTAAGGTGTCACAATCTCCCTCCGTAAAACAAATTCGTCCCCGAATTTGAAAATCTAACTACACGTACCTTCGAAAAGACGGGGATACCTCTTCCTCATCTCGCTTTCGGTCTCCCAAGTGACCTTCTCACTGCCCTGACCACGCCAAAGTACCTTGACTGATGGGATGTCTTTCGATCTCAATTTCTTTACTTGTCGATCCAAGATCATCACCGGGTGCTCTGCATAGGAAAGGTCGCGCTCAAGCTGGATCGTCGGGTGCTGAATCGCATGCGAAGGATCATGGAGATATCTGCGGAGCATCGAAACGTGAAATACGGGGTCCACATATGGAAAACTGGGCGGAAGGGCTTACCGGTATGCAACTTCACCAACCCGATCGAGGATCTCGAAGGGGCCCACATATCTGGGACTGAGTTTCCCCTTCTTCCCAAACCTCATCACACCTTTCATTGGGGAGACCCTCAAGAAAACATGATCACCAACAGAAAACTCAAGTCTGCGCCGCCGACGGTCCGCATAAGATCTCTGCCTACTCTGGGCTGCTCTCATCCTATCGCGAATCAACTGGATCTTCGCGGTCGTCTCCTCAACAATCTGTGGCCCTAAGATACTGCTCTCACTGAGCTCTGTCCAACAGGTGGGCGATCTGCATCTCCTCCCATAAAGAGCCTCAAATGGTTCCATCTGAATGGTCTCCTGGTAGCTGTTATTGTAGGAAAACTCTACTAAGGGCAAGTGATGATCCCAGCTACCTCCGAAATCTAATAAACACGCTCTGAGCATGTCCTCGAGAGTCTGAATAGTCCGCTCTGACTGTCCGTCGGTCTGCAGATGAAATGCTGTGCTGAAACTCAAGCGAGTGCCCAAAGCCTCCTGAAGCCTCTGCCATAGTCGGCTGGTAAACTGGGTTCCTACGTCGGACACGATACACGTCGGGACTTCATGCAGTCGTACAATCTCGTCGATGTAAATCTGGGCATACTGAGCAAATCCGAAAGTCGTCTTCACCTGTAGGAAGTGAGCCGCTTTCATCAAACGATCCACGATCACCCAGATGGAGTCATACCCTCGACTAGTCCGGGGTAGACCCACATTGAAGTCCATAGAAATCTGCTCCCATTTCCACTCCGGAATGGTTAACGGCTGTAGCTCTCCCGCGGGCCTCTGGTGCTCAGCCTTGACCTGCTGACAAGTCAGGCATCTCGACACAAAATCTGCGATGTCTCTCTTCATTCCGTCCCACCAGTAAACACCTCTCATGTTATGGTACATCTTGGTGCAACCGGGATGAACACTTTACACCAATCGATGTGCCTCCTCAAGAATCTCGCGCCGCGGTCCCTCAGCATCTGGTACGCACAGTCTAGCCCCAAATCGTAGTATCCCCTGATCATCGATCACGAATTCGGAAAATCTTCCCTGTCCAATCTGTGCCATGATCTCTGAACATCGGTCATCACTGTGCTGTGCCTCATGTATACGGTCAAGCAACTGTGGGCGTGCACGAACATGCGTGATCTGTCCTCCAATCGGCATGAACTCGAACTGTACCCGGCTGTCCCATAATATCTGCCAATCTGCCGACGACTGCCCCTGTACTGCACTCAAAGAAGATAGACTACCCCCGGGCCTCCTGCTCAAAGCATCCGCCACTACATTCGTCTTACCCGGATGATACAAGATAGACTACCCCTGGGCCTCCCCGCGAGCTCGTGGGGTGCGTGACATGGACTTACAGTGGTATCAGAGCCTGCTAAACCTTTACTAGCTTGTTAGCAACTAATTAGAACTTCGATCATCAGAAAAACACGAAAACTTAACCCCGGACCCCTCAAGTTTCTGTCAATTTTAAACGTGTCAAAAAATTTATTTGATAGGTATGAAAATTCACAGCAGGGAATTCTAAGAATACTGGAGAAATACGAGGTGGTAACTCGATTGGACTGCCGTGGAAGCGCGGCAGATTGGTGCGATCCGCTGCAGATCCGCGGCCGAGTCAACTCAGACTTGACTCGTATTTGCACAGTAACTCTTAGTTTTGGGTGTTCTGTTTTTCTGTATATTTTGTTTCTGCCCAGGTTACTTCTGTGCTGGCTTAAATTTGGGGTAGACACGGAAAAAGGTTGTCAATCGATATTCTAAGTTATTTGCTAATCCGGTTTTATCTGTAATGTTTAATGTGTTCGTAAACCTCCCCTAATTGCTAGTATGTCGGTTAGCAGGGGCTTGCATATTTCTGTAATGGTTTTTACTGGTTTGTGTATATGAACTTGATTGGATCGTTGTGATGATTAGCAGGGGTTTGAGATGAGTTTTTATATTCTTTCATTCGATGTAAATTGTAATATGATGTAATATTCTTTTGCGGGGCACATCCGGGCTGAGATTGTAGACACCGTTGTATTATTTCATTTACTGTTTTATGCTCCTAGGATAGACCCAAGGTGGGGTGCACAAACTACCGGGTACTTTGAAGTGTTTAGTGGCCTACTCATGTTGTTGAGGGAGACCGCTTCACTTCGGGTACTTGGCAGGTAGTTTTCCGTACCCGTAGGGGTCTAGGGTGGGGTAATGGCTATTCGTCACAACTGTGTAATCCGTCTTTCGTTACAGGCTCAAAGGAAACGCGGATTGCTTGTATATCCAATATTGTTCATCAGTGATCTGGAATGCCTATTATTGCGTCTGAAGAATGTACAATATCTATATATGATAGCTATTAGACGTCACTTATGTTTTACACCCACGCTAGCCCAGTCCCCGCTCTGTCGTTAGTTAAGTAACCTAGCGGGTGAATGACGGGACCCAGTGGCGAATGCGGATGGCATAAGAGGACGTTGTGTTTTCATTATTTTCTGCAATGATAGGATAATTGATGGGACGCATTATTATAATGCAAAGAAAACACACCAAAGTTGAATCGTTGGAACAAATTTAAAAAGAAACCACTCGGTTATTTTAAAAGAGCAGAATTTTTAATTGCGGAGCTTTAACCAGTCCTTTTAAAAAGCTATCAGGTTCTTTCGGTCATATCAAGTTCACTATGTTCACGGTTTCGCCAAAACCAGTCGTAGCCCTCCGTCATTTCATATGGATGGTCAGTAGTATTCAAGCTATGTTTGTTGGCCTTCGTCAAGGCATTGGTAGCTGCTGGGGTATTCATATGTAGCATAGATATATGCGTTGGTTTGGGACAGTCGCATTACCTTGTTGGCCTTCGTCAAGAGTATGTACGGGTGGGTTCAAATTAACAGAGATAATGATGGGCAGAACTTGACATGTGACTTATGATTTGTTGGCCTTCGTCAAAGTCATAGGAGCATGGGGCAAAAATCCACATCGGGATTTTCTAAAGAAACCAAAACTTGCTAGTGTTGCATACCATTTGGAGTTTGATGAATGTTGGTACGATTACTTCAGCATTATCACACGATGATATTTGGATCCCGATCCTACTGTGAGTATCCGCTAATCATCAGGAGATTCGTCACTTAACGATGAATGCTATAAACCAAGTAGGTGTCTAGAACAGTGTCAGCGGGGTTACGCCTCCATGGAAAAGAGGTTATTTAATTAAGGAACTTCGCGAAAGCGTCGTAAAACCTCCTTCGAAGTACCGACACTAGCCTGGCTGAACGGTTAAGCAAGTATTGTACGGTGAGATCAGTCCTGGCTAATTCTTCTTTTATGGTTTGAGGAGTGATTCGAGAAACGATGGGAGCCATCCAGTTTAGATAAACTAAAAACCACTCTAAACTTGCAAAAGTATCATGCTAAAGTGTTCTCTCTCTCTCATTGCAGCGACCTTGTGACCATGACTAGGTTACATCTTGATAACAAGTTGACTGAATCTGACTTTTATGACTGGCAAAGGTCTGTCCAGATGTCCATTGCCTATGACAAGCTGGACCACCCTATTACTACTCAAGATACTTCCATCCCAGGTCCAGTTTCCACCGTCGCAGATATGGATATCCGTAAGACTAGGGAAAATGACAGTACGAAAGCCAAGTGCCTCGTGTTGGCTTCAGTTGATAGTGTATACCAGAAGCAGCACGAGAAGATGGACTTAGATTCCATCTTTCTCCATAACAAAGATTTATATGGAGAGCAATCTCGTATCGCAAGATATGAGACCTCGAACGATTTATTTCAAGCGAGGTTGGCTGTCGGGTTATCTGTAAGGGACGACGTCCTTATGATAACTAGCTATATTGATGAACTCAAGGACCTGGAGACCGCGTTGGGAAACAGGTCATACGCTGACTTATTTCCACAGTCCTTATCCTCTACTTACACCCTGAAAGAAACCTGGGAGACACAAGCTCTGCTTAATGGGGGACCTTCTTCTTCTGCATCCAGGGCGAAAGCAAAGGGTGAAAAGAAGAAGACTTCCACAAAGCCGATATACGGTATCAGTGAAGTAGAAAGAAAGGGAAGAGCAAAAGTTTTGGGACATGGTGTAGGGAAGGAGGGATGTTCCTATTGTTATGGGAATGGGCATTGGCAGAAGGATTGCAGGGCTTTGGAAGACAGTAGCCAGGATACGAAGCATGTTGTGGCTTCGGCCTCGAGTGTGTATGTAATTGAGAATTGTTTGTCAATTAACTCTACTTCCTGGGTACTAAATACCGGAGCAGGATCTCATATCTGTAATTTATTACATGCTTTGAGAAACCATAGAATTAACAGGGTAGGTGATTTGTCTCTCAGAGTTGCAAACGGAATGAGCATAGACGCTGAATCCATGGGAGAATATCTTCTAGGTTTGACAAGTGGGCAGATATTGATTCTACGTAACTGTTTGTATGTACCTAGTTTGACTTGTAATACATATCAGTGTCCTCACTTTCGAGAGAGGGATATGATTTTACATTCGTAAGCGATGCAGTTCACATCCACCTAAATCAAGTTCAGATTGGGTCCGGTACATTAGATGAAGGTATATACGTATTGAGTCAAGCTCAGGTTTTCAATGTCCAGAACACACTTAAAAGAAAGTCTCCAGAAATAAATCAGGCTTTCTTATGGCATTGTAGTCTAGGTCACATCAATGAAACACGATTAACTAAGTTACATAGAGAAGGATATTTGAATCCGTTCGATTATCAATCTTATGCTACTTGTGAATCTTGTCTCATGGGAATGAGGACAAAGACTCCGTTTACTGGACACGGAGTAAGAGCGAGCGAGCTCTTGGGACTCGTACACAGTGACGTGTGCGGTCTAATATTTACACATGCAAGTGGTGGTTATTCCTACTTCATTACTTTTACGGATGATTTCTCTAGGTATGGACATATATTCTTGATGAAGCATAAATCCGAGGCCTTTGAGAAATTCCGCGAATACAAGAATGAAGTGGAAAACCAAACAGGCAAAAGTATCAAGACACTGAGATCTGATCGAGGTGGTGAATACTTAAGTGCCGAGTTCCTGCGTTACTTAAAAGAGAATGGAATTCTCTCTCAGCTTACTCCTCCATACACACCACAACACAACGGTGTATCGGAAAGGAGGAATCGAACCCTATTAGATATAGTTCATTCCATGATGAGTAAGGCTGAGTTACCGTGATCTTTCTGGGTTATGCACTAGAATCAGCTGCATATCTTTTGAACAAGGTTCCAACCAAAACTGTGCCTACTACACCATATCAGATATGGAGTGGGAAGAAACCCTATCTTCAGTACCTGAAGACCTGGGGATGTCCAGCTTTTGTAAAAAAGCAGCATCCGGACAAGCTCGAGGCACGCTCAGTACAGTGAAAGTTTGTGGGATATCCAAAGAACTCCAAGGGATATTATTTCTATTATGCAGAGGAACAAAAAGATTTTGTTTCTCATCATGACCACTTCTTGGAAGCTGAATTTTTAGAAAATCAGAAGAGTGGGAGCGCAATGGAACTGGAAGAAATTCCAGAACCATAAGCTGTTAGTGAAAGTATGGTAGAACCAGAGGTTTCAGAAGAAAGGGACATACCAGCGCCTATCCGCAGAAGTAGTAGGCTGTCTCTTCCGCCCGAGAGATACCATGGTTTTCTCATAGACGGGGATCAAGAGGATTGCATCATTGACAATGATGACCTTACAAGCTTCCAGCAAGCCATTCAAAGCGGCGACTCGGTAAAATGACTGGATGCAATGCAGACAGAAATGGAGTCCATGTACACTAACAAAGTATGGACTTTGGACATTGCTCTAGATGGGGTAAAACCCGTAGGATGCAAATGGATCTTCAGAAAGAAGATTGCTGTGGATGGACAGGTTTAAACCTATAAGGCTAGACGTGTTGCAAAGGGTTTTCGTCAAAGACCTGGTTTGGACTATGACGAAACCTTTTCTCCAGTGGTTATGCTCAAATCCATTCGGGTCCTTCTTGCCATTGCTGCCTTCTATGATTATGAGATCTGGCAGATGGGCGTAAAGACGGCCTTTCTAAATGGTAATTTGGAAGAATGTGTCTATATGGATCAGCCAGAGGGATTCATTCAGAGTGGGAGCTGCGGTAAAGTGTGTAAGTTGCTTAATTCCATTATGGACTAAAGCAGGCATCGCGTAGTTGGAACATCTGTTTTGATGATACCGTCAAAGAATTCGACTTTATCAAGAATCCAGATGAACCATGCATATACAGTAAGATTGTAGGGAGAGCTGTAGTATTCCTCGTCTTGTACGTGGATGACATTCTTCTAATAGGAAATGATATTCATATACTACAGTCAGTCAAAGGATTCTTGTAACAGAAGTTCTCCATGAAGGACCTGGGTGATGCCACCTACATTCTAGGGATCCAGATCTATCGTGATAGATCAAAGTGGATGTTGGGACTTTCGCAGTCTAGGTACATAGACGCCATGTTGAAAAGATTCAGTATGGAAGATTCTAAGCGCGGTAACCTACCGGCTTGTCACGGAATCACCCTCTCCAAAGAGATGTCTCCCAAGACTGATTTGGAAAGGGATCGCAAGTCAATTATACCCTACGCTTCTGCGGTAGGCTCTATAATGTATGCGATGTTATGTACCAGACAAGATATAACATACGCATTGAGCGTTGTAAGCCGGTATCAGGCAAACCCACGGAAGAAGCACTGGATAGCAGTCAAGAACATTCTCAAGTACCTGAGGAGGACTATGGAGTTGTTCTTGGTGTATGGCGGAAAAGACCTCCAGATCGAAGCCTTTGCTGACTCCAGCTTCCAGAGTGACGAGGATGACTCTAAGTCCATGTCGGGTTATGTCTTTACCCTCAATGGAGGGGCGGTCTGTTGGAAGAGTTCCAAGAAAGACACCGTTGCCGACTCAACGATGGAAGCGGAGTACATAGCTACTTGCGATGCCGCAAAAGAAGCTGTCTGGATGAAGAAGATAATACAGAACTTCAGGTGGTTCCTACCAGTGTTGATCCAATACCTCAGTATTGCGACAACAACGGCGCTATAGCATTAGCGAAGGAACCTATGTCCCATCAGAAGTCCAGACACATCTTAAGGCGGTATCACCTGATCAGGGAGATCGTAGATCGCCGGGAGATCAACGTAAAGAGAGTAGATACGGAGAATAACATTGCTGATCCATTCACAAAGGCCATTCCTCAGACGTAGTTCGAGAGGCTATTCGAGATGATAGGTCTGCGATATGCCAGTACATTGCCCTAGTGCAAATGGGAGATTGTTAGTGTTTATGCCCTACAGGCCATTACTGTATCATACTAGTTTGTAAATTACTTAATGTAAGCTTGGGATATTCACAGTTGTATTGACAGTCTTGCTAAAAATGGTAGTATGCTACTTGGTTTGTTTCTATTTTAATATGTGCATATGTTTCTTTTAACGTATCGCTTATACATATTAGTAGAGCCCTTAGGATCTTTGCTTGATTACCAGCGTTGTGATGGCAGTCACACTAGTGGGGGCTGGGTAGTCTACAAGCAACATCCTATACAGGTCCCTGGTCGTAGGATTATCGAGACAGGGCATCGATACTCCGGAGTAGACTGGTGTATACGCTTCTCATCCCAGCATAGGGAGATGGTCTGTCCCACAACCATCAGTACGTCGTACTGGAGATAGTATGCAGGTGCTCGTTAGGTTACGGGTAGACCGGACAGGACTCGCCGGGAACTGCAGGTCGGTATTATACCCATCGTCAGATAGCAGTTCCGAGGTGACATGAGTACAGCTTAATCCGTCGACTTGATACTGCTACTTCGCCTCGGGTGTGTTCCCACTGTACTTAGATTACTACCCTACCACGGCTCAAAGGAGTCGTGCAAACAGGTAGTAGTTGGGTGCAGTCCCGAAGTACTTAGAGGCAATGGCGGTTAGACATGATTCTTTTCTCCGGGTATTGGGGGTTGATATCGCGCTGTGTATGGAGAGCCATTACGCAAAGTCCCTGGCCAGGGCAAGCGAGATTTACTGGTAGGTTCCAGTAGCTTCTCAAGGTGTAATGGGCTTCACTCCGACACGACTTATACCGCTATTAGGGGTCTGACGTTTACCTCTCCTTTAGGCCCCATATGCGATCGTCCTAGTCGAACAGACCGCACTGTACGGAGATTGTCACATCAGGCTCAGTAGGAGTTCGGATGGGTTTTCTCATCGTCCTTCTTATTGATATCTACCTGGGGACAGTTACGTACAGCTAGTACCGCTTGCGGCCTGTTGTTAAACCCACTTCCAGCGTAGTGTCGAGTTTTTAGAGTCCCACACAGAGAGTTTCCCTGCACCGGGCAAAAGGTGTAAAGGTCGTATGGTTTTACGGCAGGGCCGCGATCACTTACGTACACTTGTGCACGTATTATGATCGGGCAGATAATACTAGCGGGCTTTGGTTTAAGCCAGATTCTAATATTATACAGATGGATTTCTTCAGTCAAAGATTATACGTGTTTTTCGGAAATACGGATGGGAGGGGCAGTCTCGTAATTTGTCAGGAAGCTTCTAGAAGAAGATGACTCATTTGTTTTTATTTCTTTTTGGATTAAACACAAACGAGGTGGAGAGATGAGTTGTAAGTTTTCATTAAATGCTTAATGGCTCATTAGGTGATTCACCCTTAGGATTAAATGAAGCTCACAAGATATTTCTAGATATTTTGATCAAGAGATATTAGTATGCTTCATCATATTATTTCTTGAGTGATTATTCATATCAATGATCACAAAAGCTTTCTCTCTCCTCAATTCTTCATCTTCTTCCTCAAACCATAATAGCACTCATGAGTTGAGAAACCTAGGGTTTAAGGGACTAAGTAATCCATCTAATTACTCTACACCCTCTAGGACTTCTAGAATAGCGATCTAGAAGCCGTAGTTATCTCAGATTCGAGATAGAAGCTCGGACTATAGACTCTCGGGTGGATCGTCTTTGACTCGAGGAGGCCGTTGAGGTGCTCATGTTTCATAGAGCCTACGAGGTGCGGAGGATAGCGATGAAGACGCGAAGGACAAGTAACGTGAGGTATAACTTCGAATCCGAGTAGTTAAACCTCTCGTAGTTTGCTAGTAATGGTTTAGACACGATCCGTGTGCTTGAGTCCGTGTTACGAAGCTTTGATAATTGTTTTTCATATATACCGCCTTCCCGCGAGCTCGTGGGGTGCGTGACATGGACTTACAGATCCCATAACCATTTGCGTGTGACATCAAAGATTGTACACAGGTGCTCATTGGAGAATGGGTACACTGAACAGGACTCGCCGAGGACTCCTAGTTGGTAGTATACCCATCGTCAGATAGCAGTCCTCTGGTGACACTGGTAAAGGTTAGTCTGTAGACCCAAGATCGTCATAGAGTCTTGTGTGTCATGACTCAAAATGGCACGTGACTGGCCTTTGAATCGTATGAAGTTTATAGGACTCCATCTAATTCAAGTAAGCCAAAATCCCACAAATCTAAACCATTTTTAAAGAAAGTGTTTTGTTAAAATAAGCCGAGTATGCGTTTTTAAAGTCATAAATCTTTTCTGAAAATTTTGGCAGAGTTTCCTTTGTAAATACTAGCCTTAAACGGGTACAACATGCATAATATATAAAAAGGCATCGCCAAGCGGGAGCTAGCTCTTCGTCAATTGACGATCACAACCACGCAAGCAGTATAATATACAACACCAAAAGGCGAGGATCAAAACTCAAAAAGGAAACTCAAATCATCATGAAAACCATAATAATACAACGTGCGACTCTAAGGTCGAAATAATATACAACTGGTCTCTAAGTCAAATAAAAAAACAAGTCTGGTTGATGGAGTTACTAGATACAACAGAATATAAATAAGGTACAATGGTGGTCTCGATGCGAGTGAACCCACCTACCAAAGCAATCGCCCGAAAAGGAGCAGTGTTCCAGTAAAGCCGCAACGAACATGTACGGCAAAACCTGCAAGAAACTATGGCACAACGGGGGTGAGTTGCCAACTCATGAGTAGAAAACATCACCGAGCAGAAATCGTAAGTATGACTCGATCCTAGGTCAATACGATCAATATATATATATATAACCTCAAAATGATAAGGTCTGAAGCATGAAAAGGTGGCAAGGGTAAACATCTATACTTAAGTGTAATACCAAGTGCTCGTGTCAGTGCCTCAGGTAGCAACATATCATAAATATGACGTATGAATGCATGAAAACAGAATAAATGTAAATAAGAAAACTATTTTCAAATCTTAGTGAGATTTATGTATATAAAATCGAGATATCATCAGTGAAATCAACATAAAACAGTGTCTAGCATCGACAGAAAAATATATATCCCGCTGTCTCAATATCTAGGGCTCCGGCTATCCGGACTGGCCCCTGGGCTCCGGCTATCCGGACTGGCCCAAACTCCGATCGGTATCCTCCGGATATCCGACGAGTCACAATGAAGTCACCGGTCGGTAGTGTTCCCCTACCAGGCTCAACGCCATCATCTTCGACTATCTTTCCATGGGGTACCGCACCGGGTCTACCATGCACCCACAGACGGTTCCTCCTCCTTCTTCTCGAATCGGGTGTATGATATCGCTCAAGAGCCGAGAAAACTCATGGTGGACTTATCTCAAATCATATCATGAGAAAACCACAACTTGCATTTTAAAATGATAATAAGTTTATAAAATCCATGCGGTTTCTCCAAATCCATAAATCTCATGGAAATCCGAAATCTCAAAATCTCAAAGTAAATAAATAATGAATTATAAAATATTGGGCTCCGGCAATCCGGACTGGTCCTAATAATAATGCTTGAAAGTGAGCGTTTAAATATGCATGACAATCACAGTAATAAATGCAATGTCTAAGCTATCACAATAATCATATATCGGAACTATCAGCTAACAAGCGATATCGATGAATTGATATTCTTTACAGTGTATGTGGCATGGCAATTACCGATGATGATATGAGTGAGCCGGCAAGCAGGTGTACGTGGAACATACACATCATCGGTAATGGTGCTGATGTCCTGACAGCATGATTTCAATAATGGCATATGAAAACACAATATAAGCATGCAATGCGATGCGAACAGCAAGCATATGCGGGAGCTGAATAATAAACACAACAATAAGGAAATAAACATTTATATAATCGGTTCATACAGTTTGCCATTTGAAATAACATGAATCGCGGTGTTTAGAAAATAGGACTACAGTGTTTTTAACAAAAAGTACGTCCTTTGAAATATCCGTAGAATCCCTTGGCCTGTCTTTAAAATATTCACGATTCGTTACTTTTGAAATATGTATGACCCGGGTCTAATCTAACATCTATAAGTAAACTACAGGTCTAAACTAACAGACTAATCGAAAAGGGTAAGGAAAACCACCTAAGTCTGAGTCGATATATATATGTATAATAATCGGTGATCCCGCCATAATAGTATCATGTGCGATACAATACATCATATGACATCCTCGAGTCAAGAGTGCGGATCAATCATCAAAATTATATCTCGTACGGTAAATCCATCGTACGGCATCCCAAATCAGGGTACGGGTTAATTATCGCATTATCTCATTATTCATCGGGTATCCTTTTCATCATATATCTTGATCTGAGGGGTACTGATCTACGTCTAGTACATACTGATACCATCTACATATATGTATGCGTGTGTATGAAAACACCACCCCTAAAGACCCGCTAATAACATCATGTCGTATCTCATAATGCGAACCAATCACATCACCGACCTCCTGGCATCAAGCCCAAACTCATCGACTCATCTCCAAGTACCATGTACTATCCTCATCATCCATGTATATGTATACGTATATATATAAATATATATATATATACACACACACACACACACATAGTCCCATACCTATGTGTCTTTATATATACATACATATCTCCATATACACACAAGTAATAAAATGTATGCAAGTGTGTGTGTGTGCGTGTGTATGAAGTTCTTAACTCTATGCTTTCGCGACTAAGAAGCTAAACTAAGTTACTTCTAAATACACTAAACTATCCCACGGACACATAAGCCTATCTAGATAGTCATAAATCTCACAATACACATAATTATCTATATAGGTATACGTATTCGTATACAACACTTCGAACTGCGGGGGTGCTATACGCCATCCACCCGACTTCCCCCGTAGATATATATCTACTCACCTTGATCTTCGCTTGCTAGAGTCGATGACGCCATGCTCATCCTCGTCGTCTCGAAGTCTACGTGGGGGTACCTACATATAACACATAGTATCGTAAACTTAAATTGCGAACGAAAACCAAAACGATACACGAAATGTACATAGGTTAAAACAATGGTCTAAGCATGCACGAATAACTAACAACTATCAACGATTGACGTATAAACGTGAATCGACCGAGATAAAACACAAATACCAAATTCCAATTCATTAAAAGCCGCAAAACAAAATCAGAAACTTGACAACTTGCTCCAGATTTTACCCTAGGTGAAATTAGCCAATTTGCATATAGGAAGGGTCTAGTTTACTGAAATAAAAGCCCTGGACCAAACACGGACGCATTCTTCCCTAGCCTGGCCACAATTTGCGGCCAGGAAGAATAAAATTGCGGCCTGGGTTGGGTATTTGGGGCTCTGGTCTCTGTGGTGTCTTCTCAGGTTCCTGCATGTATCTCTGTGTTTGGTAAATAAATTTTCAGGTCTCCTAGTCATAGCAGATTTCCATTAACACCTCAAATTTCCACAATTTCCCGATATCGGGGATTCTAAGTTTAGGGTTTGGGGTTCTAGTCTCAGGTTTCGGTCCAATGTACAATCATTACAGGGATTTAAGGTCACTATGAAGCCTCAATTTCACCTTGGGATTCAAATCAAACCCTAATCCTTAACATGGAATTTTCAAAGTTCTCATATTCACACTAAATCGGTTCTAAACATGCATGGATACAAAAGTGAATGAAATTCTACACTAATGGTAAAGAGATTACCTCATTTGGCAACTCAAGCAATTTCTTGAGTTGCCCCAAGTGTCCAAAATTCTTGCTTTCTTGGTCCAAAGTATTTGTAGGGAGCTTGTGCACATTTTTAATGAAATGGAGATGGACTTTGGATGCGTTTTTGATGATGTTTTGAGGAGATAGAGGAGAGAGGAGGGAGTGGCTGCCATGGTGAGATGAGAGGAAGAAATGATGAAGGAAAACAATGAAGGGGACAAGAACCATGGTCCAAGATTGACCCCCCATCCTCTCTCTCTCATGCCCATACCCTTTTGTTTAATATTTTCCTTTTCCTTTTCTTTTCTTTTCTTTATCTTCCCTTATCATTTAAAATTAAAACCATGCATGATAAAGAAAAGACCATGTAGGAAAATGTAACAAAGCGCAAAATGACATAGTGCATGTCATGTGCACAAAACAAGGTTAATGCACGATTAGCGATATTTAATCGCGATTTGCATTGAAATGGAATATAATTAGTTAAAAAAATCACAATTTACCTAAATCACATAAAACACCCTCATTTCAGTAATTCTTATAATTTTCCAAATTTTCTCCAATTTATCGGTATTTAATTATACCGCCATATTAAAATATTCATAATATTTATTATTAAATTATAAAAATTCCCAAAAATAATATTTTATTTTTCTGAAATGTTACAGTCTTCTCCCCTTAAAGAAATTCGGTCCCCGAATTTAAATTTAAACCCCTCAATACTAAAACATTTCAGTAAAATGGCTATGTCGTTGTGGCTCCGAAATCATTAATACGTAAATCACATCGTAGCGCAATGCATGTGCATGAAAAATGGGTATATAAACCAAAATCAAAACTCCGTCAAGCATCCCGCAATCATCGGAGTTATGGTGAAGACACCAATGTCTAAATCCAATAGGAAAACCAACATGATATACATCAAACTATACATGTAACATCGTTGTAAATTTGTTAAAACATCTAAATGAACTGCATGCCAAACCTTTTGAAGTCGCTGTGCGATGCGCGTATCACTGCACAGTGGCGGACGTTTATTTTACGAAAATAACTATATATATATATATATCCTTTGTTTAACATACACGTCCCGCCGTTTTGAAAAATACTTTAGAAAGGTTTCCTTTGTTAAATGTCTCGTGTCATCTCGAAAACGTTGGTAAATACAGAGACTATAGCTCTTTCTTTGGAAATCCCTTCGATAACTATCAATGCATGCAAAAATATGTTCGGGTACTGACCTCGGACTAGCCCTGCTCAGCTACTATACCAAGTAGTAAATATCATAAAACATGCTGCTCAAAGGAAATCAATCCCAAAATGCATATAAGAAAGCCACGTGCGTCTGGTGCGCACAGAAATCGAAATAAATAAATGTGCCATACATGTGCACATAAACAGACTCTAAGTGCGACGGGTGTGCACGAAAACACCTGTCACGGGCAACGTGTATGCCTGACAGCAATTCAAGGTGCATCTGACATGCACGAAGAATCTCGATTTGGTGTATCTGGTGTGCACCAAAATCCCCTCAAGCGCCCAAGTATGTGAAAGAATCCAAATCAAGTGCACAAGGTGCACAAAAACAAATATCGAGTATCACAATCGAAATCGACAGTATAAGGCACATTTCAATCCAAGTCCAAATCAGGTATATCGTGGTATATAATCTCACAACCATGTTCATCAGCGTGCACAAAATCGAATCAAAATACTAAAAGTGCATGAAAACTTTGCCGAAAGCACAAGTCATAAACCACTAGTCAAGTTCAACCCGTTATTATCCAAGATTAATCTAGACCCACCCGTACAAACCCTTGACAAAGGCCAACAAGGCTATACTACTGTCCTAGATAATCGCAACACTATGCAACAGACAAGCAATATCTAGCTACCGTACAGTACGCCTTGACAATGGCCAACAAACGTAGCACGAATACTATGTACTACTCATCTGAAATAACGGAGGGCTACGGCTGGTTTTTGGCGAAAAACCTTTAACGTAATGAACTTGATATCGTTGAAGGAACTCGGTGGTTTTACAAATATATAGTGCGCAAACTTTTGCTAAAGAGGTCACTCCCTGTGAAGGGGTTTCGTCTCTATCCTCGTCGAATGAGGTGCAGGATATTCCAAACTGAATACCATGATGCAAAGCAAAAGAATCGGCTATAGTGAAGTTATTACAATGACTCAAATTTTCGCTCAAGAGGTCACTCCCGATGAAGGGATCTCGGCTCTTGCCTCGTCGAATGAGGTGTTGGATATTCATAACCGAATACCACTGTGCAAAGCAAAAGGAAACATCTTGTAATAACAGTTTTTGAAAATTTGGTTCCAACAACATCATATAGGTTTGTTTTCCATGCATTAATTAGAATTAATGCAGTCCCATCAATTAATCCATATCACACAACAGAAAAGGAACGAAAATAAAATGTCCGTATATGCCATCTGCATTCGCCACTAGGCCCTGTCATCACCCGTTAGGTTACTTAACTAACGACTGAGCGGGGGCTGGACTAGCGTGGGTTCAAAACATATACAACATCTACTAGTATATATATAAATATATATAACATTCATCCCAGGCATGATATAAGCAACATCACAGAATCTCGGGAAGCAACACAGAATGGTGGATAATCCTAGAGGCTCGAGTTTCATTTGAGCCGCAAATGATACCCGACGTTCCCTGTCATGTGGCTGGCCAATGCAATGAAAACACTGGACCCCTACAAGTGCGGCAAGTTACCCTCCAATCCCAGAAGGGAGGCAACCCCAATGAACAAAGTGAATGGGCCACCCAGCACTTCATGGAATCCGGTAACTTATGCACCCCTCCGTATGTCATCATATACCCCCTACGAGTGCGGCGAATTGCCCGCCAATTCTAGAGTAAGGTCCCTTCCATTTCAACGCCATAGGATGCGGACCCGTTGCCCTCTAGATCCTGGCTATTCATGCACTCCACCGTGGGGTAATCCTAGTACAGAAAATAAAATAATATGTACAAGGGTGACATCGACCTCAGCCCGGTCGTGCCCCAAATAAATAATATACAAAATGGCAAAGACAACTGTCCACATGTCGGATGCTCGCCCCGCAATACTGAATATACAAATGAATCTGAACTAACTAACTATCATTACACCACTGGCTATCCACCACGACAATCCAACCACAATATCAGCACAATCACAGAACATCAACGTGAATGTCATGTTCGCAAACTCGTCTAAAAGAATATATAGAAGTTAGATGGGTTATGCCGCTCTAATGACATCCACGGTTGCAGATATATCACATGCACTGATAAACACACACATAGAATTTCGATCGACTAAACTTTTTTTAATTGGCCCCAAATGCAAATCCAGCACTCAAACAAATCTGGGCCAAAACCAAACATCCTAAAAATCAAATTTCCATGTCAGAGAGTGTCTGAAGAAATTTGGACCAAAACGCCCACAAATCCGCCGCGGAACCACGGCCATTTTATGGGGTCACGTGACCAAATTTCTTGAGGTGCCCTTATAATGCCTGCATGTATTTTTAAGACACCGAGAAATATTTTTTGAACACTTTTCAAAATCGACAGCAAGCATGTGAAAATGGAATTTTGATTTGGAAAATTGGTCGATCGATATTCTAACCTTGTGCAAACGAAATAGTATTGGATTATGGGTGGCTCTGATACCATTGTTGGGTTTCACCGGCGCCCTCGCCATCTACCGTGGCCAATGCGGAACAAAAACTGGCGTTTAAAGATTTTGGCGCAAACAAAACCCGCTCTAAGATCGAAACCATAAACCATACTAGCTAACTAGAGAGTGCAAATCTACTGTTATAGAGATGGTTATACCGAATGAAACAAGTCCTTCGGTCTTCTACAACCTTCATTATCTCCAAGGGGTCGTGGATCGAATTTTGTTGCCGGTCTTCCTTCATCGATGATGATCCACCCGAAGGAAACGACGCAGGCTCCAGCCTCCCCAAGCGAGGCAATCGACGCTCCAAGATTGCTAGCAATGGAGATGTAAGAATGTCTCACTATATTTTTCTCTCATGATAAATGCTCAAATGAGCAACTCAAGAAGAAGGAGGAGGAGGTAAGGAAACTAGTGGCATGAGCAACCAAGTAAATGGCTAAGTCTCCAAGAGAGAGTGAATGAATGTATATCATGAATGAATGAAAGAATGATCAAGAGGCTAGCATGAAGAATGAATGGATACAATAATTTTAACCATGGAAAAATATCTCCTCAGTTTACAATAAACAAATCATAGCCATATCTCTCTACATGTCTCACCATGCTCATGCCAACTCACCCTCCACCTCATTTAGAAAAACAAATGATTTTCTAAAAAGAAAATCATCTAAATGAGGTGTCCAACTTCTAGAAGCTATTACGTATAAATACGGAATACAACCTGGTATACATATCGAATTACATATACTCGTATTCGTACAAAAATACGAATAGCCAAAAGAGAAAAAGAATAGTGAACAATAATACTAGAATATATATATAAAAAATATATATATAAATTATTAAATCAAAACCTGATTTAATAATCCGGCTTAACCCTAAGCCGCTAGTATTATCAACCGTTCGAATAAAATCTGTGTAGCCTGTACACATTAATCGAACACCTGTATGTACCAACATACGTCATCTATACTATATCGCCAGAACCGTGAAAACCCTCTGTGTGGGACTCTAAAGACTAGTCAATACTCTGGTAGTGAGTTTAATCACAAGCACGTCAGGGGCACTAGCTGTACGTAACGGCTACCCAGGTATTGAGTGAATGGAAGGCCGACGAGCAAACTCATCCAAACCCCTACTGAGTCTGTCCGTGACAATCTCTATACAGTCCGGTCTGTTCATCTAATTGTATCGCATATCGAGTCTAAGGGGGTGGATAAAGTCAGACCCCTAATAACGCGACATTTCGTGTCGGTATGAAACCCATCACCACCTGAGGAACTACTGATTCTAGATCAGTAACTCTCGATTACCTTGGCCAAGGATTTTTGTTGATGGCCACCCGTGCAAAACGCGACATCAACCCCCAATACCTGGAGAGACGAATCCCCGACGATCCGCTCACTGCCTCGTTGTGGCTCGGGACTGTACAAAACTAAAACCTGTTTGCATGACTCCTTTGAGCCGTGGCAAGGTAGTAAACAAAGCACAGTAGGAACTCACACGAGACAAATGACGATCTCAGGTCGACAGACTAACCTGTACTCATGTGACATGGGAACTGCAATCTGACAATAGGTATAATACCATCTAGAAGGTTCCCCGCTAGTTCGTCTAGTGTACTCATAACCCAATGAGCACATGTATACTATCTTAGGTGACTAACTGACACCATTGTCTTATGAGATCGGCCACCGCCCCTTGCTGAGGTCTCTATAAGTATACTCTAGTCTACTCCGGAGTATCGATGCCCAGTCTTGATACTCCTACGAATAGGGACCTTTAAGGATGTGTTTATAGGCCATCTAGCTCACACTTATATGATCGCCATCATAATGCTGGTAGTCAAGCAAGAATCCTATGGGCTCTATCAACATGTAATAGTGATCTGTAATGCCACCTAATACTGTACATGATGATAAAGTTAAACCAGATAGCATACTATCATCTCAAGTAAAACGGTTCTACCAGTATTGGTCTTCCCTCAATCATCATAACCGCGTGCCTGTGATTCAATAATTGACTTGAGGGCACTATACCAAACAACTTTCTTGCTCGACATGATAGTATGCTATCTGGTTACTCTTTATCTTAACATGTACACTTATTATTATTATACTGTCTCTCCTATACATGTTGATAAAGCCCTTAGGGTGATAGCTTGACTACCATGACTATGATGCGGATTATACTACTGGGACCTGGGTAGTCCATAAGCACACCCTTTAATTATTCCTAGTCGAGGCTATATCGAGACAAGGCATCGATATTCCAGAGTAGACTAGTGTGTATGTTTCTTGACCCTGTATGGGGGCGATGGTTGATCTCATAGCCATCGGTGTTTGACATCAAAGATTGTACACAGGTGCTCATTAGAGAATGGGTACACCGAACACGACTCTCCGAGAACTCCTAGTTTCACTACTATAAATAGGGGTTGCCCCTGCGGATTTATCCGTAGGAGCAAACCACTGCCCCTACGGATATATCCGTAGGGGCAATAAATTACCCTGTAGGTGCAAATGCCGTAGGTGCAAGTCTTAGCCTTGAACATGTCCTTACGGTCAAAAACTTGTCCTTACGGCGTAATGTGTAGGTCAATTTGTCACTAAGGATTAGGCTGTAGGGACAAAAACTTATTTAATTTATCGGTTTATAAAGTTAATTAGCTGTCCCTACGAACGTATCCGTTGGGCCAACTAGATGCCCCTACGGATACATGCGTAGGTCCTGATATGTAGGGACAAAATATCAGGAATCCTGATATTTTGTCCCTACGGATACCTGTGTAGGGGCATTTGTTTGCTCCAACGGATAACTCCGTAGGAACAAGTATAATCCCTATTACTGAGATCATAGGGCAAAGTATCAGGTATCCTGATATTTTGCCCCTACGGATAAATAAGTAGGGGCAAAGAAGGTCCCTACGGATGAATCCGTAGGGGCAAAGAAAGTCCCTACGGATTAATCCGTAGGTACATATTATCAGGTTTTTTTTAAAAAAAAGGGCTGCCTATTTTTTTCGCGCCCTGTACACAATAATATACACATCATATATAAAATTAATCAACACGCAGAAATTATATCGCAGTATTCATAATCACATCTCACGCATAATGCACAAAAGAAATCAACAAGCAGAATATGATGTCAATATAAACACGCAACCACCACCAATATCAATATCGTCCCAAATATATACAATATGTATCATATAAATAAATACATGTCTAAAATATAAGAATCAAAAAGCTACCCTAGCTCGGTCCAGCTCCACCTCTGATAAACGCCATAATCTGGCGCGCCTGCTCCTCGAATATACCCTGAGTCAATAAATCATGCAATGCGGAGTGTGCGGGAGTCTGAGCGGGCTGTGGAGCTGTAGGAGTGGTCTGCGCAACTGCCGCCGAGGTAGTGGCTTGCGGAGCCACAGCTGCGGGTGTCTGAGCGGGCAGTGGAGCTATAAGAGTTGTCTGCAGAACAGCAGCCGAGGTAATGGCTTGCGGAGCCGCAGCCGAAGGAGATGCATGTCCGATGTACCCCGTCGCTTCTGGACCTACGTGTGTAACAAACGAGTAAGACTTTGTATTGGTCGAATTCGTATCATTATCAAGTTATTGCGAAACCCCATTCTATGTATACATAGGGACTTAGGCCTCGTTTGGATATATAGTTTGGAAAACCGTAGTTTATTTTAATTAGATATGTATGTATGATTAATCAAATCTAAGTCTACAACCAAATAAGCTCAGGCTACGTACTAATATTGGATATGTTGCTATCTATAATATGACATAATATTTTACTATTAAGTAGTATACATACCAACATCTCCTTCAACTCCTG
This sequence comes from Agapanthus africanus, assembly GCA_030015575.1. Taxonomy (NCBI): domain Eukaryota; kingdom Viridiplantae; phylum Streptophyta; class Magnoliopsida; order Asparagales; family Amaryllidaceae; genus Agapanthus; species Agapanthus africanus. The sequence continues at coordinate 175,671,658 of CM057349.1, forward strand.
AACGGTGGCCTTCAAGCTGTCCAATTCTTGCTGGAAACATCGCTTACTGAAGACGGAGGAAGTAACCGTCGGACTGGATCCAACCTCATATGGGCCCTGCTAGGGCCCAGTCCCCGGCCTCTCTCCCAACCTCCGTGGTGCCCTCCGTGTGCGACATCCAGGACTGGGGTCAGCAGCATCAGATCGTTCTGTCCAGTAAAATCGATTCCCGATGCCTCGGCCTGCTCAAGCACCCGCTCCTATACCCTCATTAACCAGTAAAATATTAGTATATAATTTAAATTTGAACCTTTCAAACTAAAATTTCAAATAGGGGTTGAATAAATATTAACACTTACGCAATACTCCTGGGTATCGGCGTCGGGGTATCGAAGCTCGCCCGTGGCGGGATCTGTCGAGGTGCCGTGGACGGCAAGATACGCGGACAGCACGCTCGGTGTACCACCCTACGCCTGGGTCTGAGCACTCTGCAATATTAGAAAATAAATCTTAATATTAGATATATTAGAAAATAACTCTTAATATTACATCATATCACAAAGGCAGGTCTATTGTAATTTACCGATAACTCCATGGCACGAGTAATATTCCTCGAGCCACCTGTATAAGTGAGGCGACCCCTCTTCGCCAACATTCTATTATCTTTATTTTGATCGGCCAGTTTCTGCACAACACATTCACATTTAGTTTTCTAATTAAGCAACACAAAAAAATAAATTATATACTAAACAAAGAATTACATTTAAAATACATACCTGTTTGCGACGAGAGTCGAAATATTCGCACAATAGAGGCCATGTATCTACGTCGACTCTCGCAAAGGCCGAAGTAAATAGGAGGGTCGCTCTCTCTGCCTCGGGGGTCGCCATCCACAAGGAATAGCAGTCGGTCTTCAGCTCATTCCTGTTGTATCGGACCTTCGTCTGCATGTTCTTCATCAGGCCATTGTACAGAGCGTGAAGATCGAGCACCCTCCCAGGGTGATCAGGATCGGGTATAGGGTGAAAATCGTAATCCAACTGAAAATAAAAAAATATTGTTATTAGATTGCAAGTGTAAATAATAAATATATTGGATAAATCAAATGAAAATATATATTAATACCCGACCCTGATCCCAGAAGAGGGCGAATGAGCGTCGGTGCTGGTCGCCCCACTCAACGTAAAGTAGATAGTTCTTCGCGAGCCGGCTCTCATCCCCCATATACCGGCCGAACCTCTCGGCATGATCGCCGGTATAGCGAAAATCAGGGGTAAAAAAGAGGGGGAATGCTGCCTCCCCCCTAGCTCTACCGGGCCTCAGCCTGTTGACTGATTCGGGCCTCGAGTCCCCCTCTCGGGATGGGGAGGCCCTGCGTCTGCAAGAAATATCAAGACACTCAATATTAAGACAAAGTTGTATTAAGAAATCAAGGTTTAACGAAAATTGAAGTGTGATATATACTTCCGGTGATTAAAGCACGAGCCTGGGCCCGGGCAGCAGCACGAGCGGGACGGTAGTTCCTCCGGTGAGGAACAGCCGGTAACCCAGACGTGTACGCATCTCCAACTAGAAAATAAACATCGATAAAATTACATGGAGTTCATGTTTATTCTTAAAGGATATGTAAAATGAATAAATATTTTATATTTATTCATACAAACGTACAGACTGAGCGGAGGGAATGGAAGTGACGGGAGTGGCCCCTGCACCAGACGAGGACATACCACCTATAATTAGACAATCAAGTATCAGCTATATAAGTAATTTCAAAAAGAATGCGTATTAACATTCTAAACCAACATGTACACACTATAAGATATATAGACATACCCGCAGGTATATGATATATAAACATATCTGGAAGTGCGGGAGTGCCCTCTGTCCCTGATGTAAGTACGTAAGAGCAAAAAGAATGTATGTATATTTATGATATAGCAATCTAAATCAATATACATGTACTATATGATATATAAACATACCTGGAGGTGCGGGAGTGGTCTCTGTCCCTGGTGTGGACGCATCACCAACAGCTAGACAATCAAACATTGACAATATATGTAATTTTGACATGAACATGCATGTATATCTATAATATTACATTCAAAATGAATATGCGTGCAATATACCTGGAGGTGTGGCAAAGTCCACACAGAAGGAGGCATCCGAAGGGGTCTCCGATCGGGGTGCAAGACCGGCCCTCTGAAGCTCCTAACCAGCTCTCCGGGCGGAGGAACCGCTCTGCCTCTGCCTCTGCCGGTGCCGCGGCTGGAGCTCCTGCCGCCCCTCGCTGCTCCCGTCATCGTCATCAAATCTAGATAAACGGTTCGTGGACGCATTAGACAATCATTACAAGTATTGACTATATATGTATAGATCGTAAAATGTGAAGTAATAATATAACATTACTGATAACCTTTTTCGTTTCTTGGGCGCATTAGACATATCTACTTGGATTTCATCATCGATATCATTTCTAACCCACGTAACTTCATGATCAGCCGAAGACAACCCGTCCTTCGAAACAGACGGTCGGAGTACTCTAAGTCTTCTCTCTTCTTCATCCTCATCGCTGTCCTCGAATTGTGGGACATCGTAGACATCCCTGGGGTTCCAACGGCATACGACACTCCATCCTGAATGCTTCAAACACTGTGAGTAGTATACTTGGAACGCTTGGTTCGGAAAGATAAACGGATCTTCCTGACCGTAAAATCGAAGCGTGTTCACTCTGGTCAATCCATATTCATCTTTCCAAGTCCCAAGATTTCTTCTACACTTATCCGTATCGGTTCGCGTATCGTACCAAGTAGACTAGAATATATAAAAGGGTTCTGATCGTCCGGGATAGTGGATGCCGAGTATACAATTTAAGTATCCATAATAAATCACACCATCCGATCCTACCATCGCAATCCCATTATTTTGAGTGGTTCTAGATGTTTGTATGTCCTTAACTTCGAATTTGTATCCAGGGACACCGAATCCTTTATAATATGAAACCTCCATACTAGGAAATTGAGCTAAACATCTTGAATCACTCTCAAATGATGCAGACAAGTTCGGATCGTGGACCTAACAAAACAAATTTTACGAAAAATACATAACGATATAAGTTTAAATTAAAACTGATAGCAATAACATATTATTCGAATAACTTACATGATCTGCAACCCAATCGCAAAAATTATCCTGATGATATTTTTTCAATCGTTCGTCATTCCAATCAGGATGCCCCTCACGTACCTCGTTAAAATTAATTCTGTTTTCGACAATAAATTATGACATTAATATTATATCATTTCATACACATACAAACACAAATATAACAATTAATCCAAAAAAACTTACTCTCTAATTTTTTCAAGACATGCACAATTAAGCAAGATAAACCGGTATGTCTTGTTGATAAACATAGTGTCTACCTTCTTATAATCAGCTTTACCATATGGCTCGTCTTGAATTCTTCGAGGCCGGTTAATTCTCATCTCAATTTTCTCGTCCAGATAGCGGGAACAAAATATGGTTGCTTCATCAAGAAAATAACCTTGCATGATAGAACCCTCTGGTCGATTTCTATTACGTATATACTTTTTAAGAGTGTAGAGGTACCCAAAGAAGATATGTTGAATAAATAAATACGGGCAAATAGGACAACAATAATTTTAAAAATTGCGCGAAACGAAAAATTCCACGTACCTATTGACGGGATACATCCATCGATATTGTACCGGTCCGGCTAACTGAGCCTCAGTTGCAAGATGAACCATCAGGTGTATTACGATATCGAAGAATGACGGTGGGAAAATACGCTCAAACTTGCAAAGTATCAATGCAATAGAATTTTCTAGTTTATCCAGCGTCACAACATCCAGTGTTTTAGCACGCAACTCTCTGAAAAAACAACATAGGTCGTTGATTGATAGAACAACCGATTCCGGGAGAGAAGTCCTGAGGGCTAATGGAAAAAGGTGCTCAACGATAACATGGTGATCATGACTTTTCACCCCATCGATCTTGTCTTTCACAATTTTTATCTTCTTGCTGAATGATCCTGAGAAACCTGTGGGAACTTTCAAATCATGCAACAACTGCAGGAATCTTTTCTTCTCCGGTTGTGACATATGATAAGCGACAATGGGAAGTACAAACTTGCCTGGTTTACCTGCTTCCGGTTTAGGGTGCAATTCACTTCTTATTTCCCAGTCCTGTAGATCCATCCGAGCATTCAGGTTGTCTATCGATTTCCCGTCTTTACAAAGAAGCAAGTTGAGTATGTGCTCTGATACTCCCTTCTTTATATGCATGACGTCGAGACAATAACGCACTAAATTTGTTGACCAGTACGGAAGCTCGAAGAAAATGCTTAACTTGTTCCGAAATGGTGATTTGACCTGTTTTGTCGGATCCATCCCGAAGGTCACATTATTGTAACCATCCCACTGAGCAGTCACGTCCTCTCTGGACAATGGGGCTGGAGGTCCAAGAAGCTCCTGATGACCATCAAAGTGAACAGCGTCTAACCTGTAAGGGTGGTCTAGAGGAAGGAAACATCGATGACCGCAATAACAAACCTTCCTGCTAAAATTCAAGAATTTCGATGTTGTGTGTTGATGGTAATGAGGACATGCTTTGTGACCATGTACGTACCAACCTGATAGCATTCCATAAGCAGGAAAGTCATTAATTGTCCACTTTAAAGCCGCACGCAGTATGAAGGTTGTATTTGTGTTTGCATCGTAAGTCTCTACACCATCAATGAACAATGATTTTAACTTCTCGATCGGAGGTCGGAGATAGACGTCGATATTGTTTCCCGGTGAGTTTGGTCCGTCGATAAGAAGAGGCATCATAAAGTATGATTGGTCCATAGCCAACCAAGGCGACAGATTATAAATTATCATTACAACAGGCCATGTAATGTGACATCCATCCATATAGTTGAATGGGCAGAAGCCATCACAAGCCAGTCCGAGTGTGACATTGCGAGGATCGCTACTGAATATTGCGTGCCTCCTATCGAAATCCTTCCTTGCCGGTGAATCTTTTGGATGGCACATTTTTCCATCTTCACTTGGAGGAGCACGGTGATGCCAAATCATTACCTCGGCTATTTTCTTGCACCAGAATAGCCTCTGCAGCCTCTGTGTTATGGGAAAGTATCGTGCTATCTTGACAGGTATATCAGGCTTCTTATCAGAATCTTTCGGCTTATACCAGACCTCTCCGCATGTTGGACACTCTTTTAAATCCTGTAGGGTTCCCAGGCTGTCTTACGAAGGTCTATATGGCATCAACCATGCCCGAATAAAAATTAAGACGTGCCGAACAATCCAAAGCCGGGATCTTTGCAAGATTATTAGGGTTTAACATGTAAGTAAACATCTTTACAACTAAGTGTGACGAATTGCAACCTTTGTAGTCCGCTCCTTCTCTTTATAAGCTCCGAGTAGAAGTCCCTTCGCAATGATCCATGATCTCCCGGACTCAAGAGAGGCTCCACAGATCGAACGATCCATGCTAGCTTGTAGTCTTCCTTTTCTCCGATGATCTACCTCGAAGTTTCTATAACTCAAGCCCTCTCTCTCCAATGAGGTGAACAACCTAATCTAATTGGCTAGATTAGATAAAGATGATGGAGTAGTATTTATGCTTTCCTTTTATATCAAATTCTCACACAAAATCATCACATATTGAAAACCTAGTAAGCTTTCTCAAAGCTCAAGGTTGAAGAAGAAGAAGAAAAAATGGATAAATCCTTTTGTGTTGAATAATGAAATGATATAGGATTAATAATGTAACCATGGTCAACCATGACTAGGCTAACCCATGTAGAGAATTAACTAGGGCTAGGATTTGGGTTGAGTTAAAGAATGAGTCATAAGAAAATATCAACCATAATATCTTTCTCATGACAAAAGAAAACCTTCTAGAAGGTTCATGAAAGAACTAACCCAATTCAAACCCTAACCTTGTTTAATCTCTACTAATCATGTTTCATTAGTAATCATATCATGTTACAATAATATATATCACATATATATTATATATTTGTAACAAAAGAAAATAATACAATTAATATATATCGCATATATATCAATGTATTATCCGGTGAGAAAATGAAATAATAAAGCGAGCCAATATTAGATAATATAATGCAATATATCATATATATTATTATACATTAAATTATCGAATCAACACTTGATCCGACAATCCGGCTATATTGAATATAACCGACTAATATATCATGTACCGATTCATCGAATCAACACTTGATCCGATGACCCGGCTCATATCTAAATATCGCGAGAATATGATACGGTATCTCATATCGCATTATCCTCGATCGTGCGCATATCACATATGTGCCCTTACTCCGTTTTGCCTGAGTCAAGAAACCTCTATGTAGGACTCTAAAGAATCGTTAATACTCCGGTAGCAGGTGATGATCATATCAAACACCCACAAGCTGCAAGCGATCAGCTAAACATAACAGCCACCCAAGTATTGAGCAATCAGAAGATCAACAAGCTAGCCCGTACATTCTCCTGTGAATCCAATCAGTAACACTCTCGTACAGTCCGGTCTATTCGTCTGATATGTTGCATATCTAGTCTAGGGGTGGTATACGTCAGACCCCAGTAACCGATAAGTCGTGTCGATGTGAGGCTCATAACGGGTCGAGAAACTACTGATAACACTTACCAGTAAATCTCTATATCAGCCCTGGCCAGGGACTTCCAATTATAGCCAATCGAACACAGCACAACATCAACTCCCTATACCGGGAGAGACGAATCCCCTCCTATCGCTCATTGCCTTCGTGTGATTCGGGAATGCACCAAAAAGCCACCGTTTTGCACGTCCTCTTGGATGTGGTAAGGTGGAAATCAAAGCACTGTGGGAATCACACAAGTCTCTATGACGATCTCGGCTCTACAGACTACCCTGTACCAGTGTCACCGGAGAACTGCCATCTGACGTGTGGTATATCACCATCTGGGAGTTCTCGGCGAGTCCGTCCAGTGTACCCAGTCTCCACTGAGCACCCATACACCATCCTTGATGTCAAACACCGATGGAGATGGGATCATCCATCACCCATCATATGGGGAAAGATGCGTATACGCTAGTCTACTCTGGTGTATCGATGCCCTGTCTCGAAACACCCTCGACTAGGAACTGTTATAGGATGTACTCATGGACTACTATGGCCCCACTAGTATGATCTCATCATAGTCCCAGTAGTCGAGTACAGATCCTAAGGGCTTTATCAACATGTGAGAGTTAAGACAGTAAACATATACAAGTCAACATGTTAAGATAAACTGAAACCAAATAACATACTATCATGACGAGCAAGAAAGTCCTCTCTATATATATCCAAGCATCCATTATAATATACATCATATGTACAACAAAGGCCTCTAGGGCATATACATAACTAATAATCTCCCACTTGCACTAACGCCAGCTGCTGTAGTATCTTATACCTAGCATCCCGAATAATCTCTCAAACTGTATCTGGGGAATGGCCTTCGTGATTGGATCCGCAGTGTTGCCTTTTGTATCTACTCTCCTGACCTCGATCTCCCGACGATCAACTATCTCCCTGATCAGGTGATACCGCCTCAGAATATGTCTGGACTTTTGATGGGACCTGGGTTCCTTGGCTAAAGCCACAGCTCCATTGTTATCGCAACACAGAGGTATTGGATGCTCAATGGAAGGAACCACACCAAGTTCACTAATGAACTTCTTTATCCAGACAGCATCGTTGGCAGCGATGTATTCAGCCTCCATCGTCGAGTCTGCAACGGTATCCTGTTTGGAACTCTTCCAACATACCGCCCCTCCATTGAGGGTAATGACAAATCCCGAGTGCGACTTAGATTCGTCCTTATCTCTTTGGAAGCTGGAATCTGTAAAGTACTCCACCAGGAGTTCTCCGTTACCATACACCAAGAACATCTCCTTAGTCATTCATAAGTACTTGAGAATGTTCTTCACAGCTGTCCAGTGACTCTCTCCAGGATCTGCTTGATACCGACTCACTACACTTAGTGAGTATGCTACATCGGGTCTGGTACATAGCATCGCATACATGATAGAGCCTACTTCCGAAGCATAGCGTATCCCTTGCATGCGAGCTCTCTCCAAATCAGTCTTGGGAGACATCTCTTTGGAGAGAGTGAGTCCAGAGATCGTGGGTTGGTTCCTACGGTTGGATTCTTCCATACTAAACCTCTTTAGTATGGTGTCAATGTACATAGATTGGGACAATCCCAGTATCCGTTTAGATCTATCTCTATAGATCATGATTCCCAATATGCAGGAGGCATCACCTAGATCTTTCATTGAGAATCTTTGTGATAAGAAGAGCTTGACTGATTGCAGAATAGGAACATCATTTCCTATCAAGAGTATGTCATCCACGTACAATACGACGAATACAACCTTACTCTCTGCAACCTTCTTATAAATAAAAGGTTCATCTCTATTTTTTATGAAGTCAAACATTTTGACTACAACATCAAAACAGATGTTCCAACTCCACGATGCTTGCTTTAACCCATAAATGGATTTAAGCAGCTTGCACACTTTTCCGCTGCTCCCACTATCTATGAAGCCTTCTGGCTGAGTCATGTACACGCACTCTTCTAGATCACCGTTTAGAAAGGCGGTCTTAACACCCATTTGCCAGATTTCGTAGTCATGGTATACATTAATGGCAAGTAAGATCCAGATGGACTTAAGCATAGGCACTGGAGAAAAGGTTTCGTCATAATCCATACCTGGTCGTTGACGAAAACCCTTTGCAACAAGTCTAGCTATGAATGTCTCAACTTTTCCATCTACACCAATTTTCTTTTTAAAGATCCACTTGCTCCCAATAGGTTTTACCCCTTCAGGAGAATTTTTCAAAGTCCATACTTTGTTGGTGTACATGGATTCCATCTCAGATCGCATTGCATCCAGCCATTTCACAGAGTCACCGCTCGTGATGGCCTGCTCGAAACTAGTCCGGTCATCATCTTCCATGATCTAATCCTCGCTCCCACCATCAATGAGAAAACCGTTGTATCTCTCAGGTGGGTAAGAAACCCTGCTAGATCGGAGGAGAGGCTGGGGTTCGTTGGGTACTACTGAATCCTCTGGTTCTACCAAGTCTTCTGTTATAGTTTGTGTCGCTGGAACCTTTTCCAGTTCTACCTCAATGCCACTAATCTGTTTCATAAGAAAACATTTTTCTAAGAAAGTGGCATGTCGAGAAAATAAACACCTTTTGTTCCTCGGTGTGGTAGAAGATATTCCCTTATGAATATTTGGGATATCCTACAAACTTACATAAGACAGACAGATCATGCCTCGAGTTTGTCCGGATTTTGTCTTTTGACATAGGCCGGACAACCCCATATCTTAACATATTTAAAAGATGGTCTCTTCCCTTTCCATATCTTATGTGGAGTGGTAGGACTGATTTGGTAGGAACCATATTCAATAGGTGTATCGCTGTTTCAAGCGCATACCCCCAGATGGAAATAGGAAACTCAGCAGTGTTCATCATAGAGCGCACCATATCTAATAGCGTGCGATTCCTCCGTTCCGATACACCGTTGTGCTGTGGTGTATAGGAGGAGTAAGCTGAGAGAGAATCCCATTCTCTTTTAGATAATCTAGGAACTCATTGCTTAAGTATTCTCCTCCTCGATCAGATCGAAGGATCTCAATACTTTTGCCCGTTTAGTTCTCTACTCCGTGCTTATATTCTCTGAATTTCTCAAAAGCTTCAGACTTGTGTCTTATCAGGAACACATGTCCGTATCTTGAGAGATCGTCAGTGAATGTAATGAAGTAAGAAGAACTGTTCCTGGTATGTGTAGACATGGGACCGCATACATCACTATGTACTAGTCCTAAGAGTTCGGTAACTCTTTCTCCGTGTCCACTAAACGGAGCTTTGGTCATTTTGCCTTTGAGACATGAATGGCAAGTATCATAAGATGATAATTCGAACGGATTCAAATATCCATCCTCATGTAACTTAGCTAGTCGCGTCGCATTGATTTGACCAAGTCTACAATGCCATAAGAAGGATTCGTTCATTTCTGAACTCTTCCACTTGTGTGTATTTTGTATATTAAGCATTGTATTTTGATTGAGAATGAATATGACATTATGTAACGAGCCTGATCCAATCAACTTTTGATTCAGGAATATGTTCATAACATTATCCTGTACTACAAAATTATATCCTTCTTTACTTAATAAAGAAACTGATATAATGTTGCACATCATATTCGGTATATAATAGCACTCATTCAGAATCAGTGTATTACTACTTGGTAATACAAGGTGATATTCGCCAACTGCTTTGGCTGTAATACTTGCACCATTCCCTACTTGTACGGAATGATCACCCCTTCCTAGTTCTCTACCTTTAAGTAGCCCATGTAACAATTTACATATGTGGGATCCTTATCCGGTATCTAATACCCAGGACGTAGGGTGAACTGAGAAACAGTTCTCAATAACTAACACACCCTAAGAAGATGCATCAGCATGCTTGCCCTTCCTTTGGGCGGCATGAGAATCCAGATATTCTCCTGTTTCCTGTTCAGTCTTATAACTCTTATAAGAAAGAACGGGTCCAACGATCCCCTGCTCAGTATAATAAGCGGGTTCAGTCAATACATCTTTATTATTATCTTGATTATGGCCTTACATGGTCGCTGCCTGGAGAGAGAGAGAGAAGAAAACACTTTAGCGTATGCTCTTGCAAGATTAGATTGGTTATTATCTTATCTAATCAGGATGTCTCCCACTGTTTTTATCAAATCTTCCTTCAAATCCTAAAAGGTAAGATTAGCCGAGATTAATTACACCCTACAATTTCGTCAATCTTTCAGCCAGATCAGTGTCGGTACTTGAGGGAGGTTCCCCATGCTTTCGCACGGACCTAATTAAAATAAATCTCGTTTTCCCAGAGGCATAACCCCGTTAACACTTTTCTAGACACCTACTTGATCGGCTAATTGTCTTATGTAAAATTCTTCCAGGAGTAACTCTTACTCGCAGTGGGTATCGGGATCCAACTATCTCATAGGAGGTATGCAATCTTATTGCAAATTTCAACACTTGAAATTCCCGATAATGCTTTTTCCCCTAACGTGCTATGACCTTGATGAATGGCAAACAACCCATAGTCCACTAGTCAAGTTCAACCCGTATATTTCTTGATTGAATTAAACCCACCCGCACGACCCTTGATGAATGCCAAACAACGCCGTACGAATACCCTAATCCAATCACATCATATGCTGCAGATAAGTAGTAAATAGCTACCGTACACTACGCCTTGACGAATACCAAACTACCGTAGCATGAATACTAAGTAATATCTATCAGAAATGTCGGAGGGCTACGAAGGTTTTTCATAAAACCATGAGCGTAATGAACTTGATATCGTCGTATAATTAAGTGATTTTGAAAAGGAGTGTTTTTTAGGCTTTTCTAGTTTCGCTAAAGAGGTCACTCCCGGTGAAGAGATCTCGGCTCTTTCACCATCGACTAAGGAGAATGATATATCATATATACCGCTGTGCAAAGCAAGAACTATATAAGCTGTCAAAAACTAAACCGCGAGTTTGTAGCATCTGCCAGTTTTGCTAAAGAGGTCACTCCCGGTGATGGGATCTCGGTTCTTTCCTCATCAAATAAGGTGCAGGGTATATCATATATACCGCTATGCAAAGCAAAAATGTAGCTACCCTTTTTATAAAGTTTTGATTCTACAACATCTTTTAGGTGTCCTTTCTTTTATTAATCTCATTAATAAAACCCATCAGCTTATGCTTCCTAAGCATCACAGAAGAAACGAAAGCAGTAATATTTATATATCAGCATATATATATAGTATAAGCATTCGTCACAGGCAGTAATATGATCTCATCACAGAACATTGCAGCAGAAGAACATATATGAAATATTGGATATACTAGGATGTCCGTGTTTTCATACGAGCCTGTATAAAACACGGATTCCACGGTCATGATGAATAGCCAAACCCACATCTCTAGACCCCTACGAGAGCGGCAAGTAACACTACCAATTCTAGGGTTAGGAGACCCGGTCTCGACTCCTCGAGAGGGCCTCTTACTGGACCCCAGAACCCGGTTACTTGTGCTCCAATCCTTGGGTCTACCTAATGCGGAAAAATAAATAATATACACTAGTGACATCAACCTCATCCCGGAAGTGCCCTAATAAAAGAATATTACATACAATTGAATTTTACATGAATGAAAATAAAAACCCCCATCTCACATAAAACCCCCAGCTATTCAGATCACGACGATCCAATATAACATATCACAGCAACACATAATATCTCATATCATCAACGTAAGTAAGTATGCATACACCGATCGTCGTTGATGTATAGCAACGAAAACCGGCAATACAACTACATACTACACTTACGGTAACAGAAAAGAAATTGTAAAACTACAACATTTGGAATCCATAATCACTTTAGAAATCATAAATCCGAAATATCACATACTTCGCATTTCATGCCTAACTATATGAATTTCACATATTGTATCACATTCCAGATAAATAGACAGTATTAAACTTTTCGATCGGATAGTCAAATACCCAAGATTTCCTAAATAGCTCAACACTTGAGCGGAGTTCAAATAATCCCAGAATATGTCACAGTACCGATAGTCCAGCCGTAGAAGGGTCAAGCCAACGCCTCACATGTGGCACGCCGTACTGCCCCAAACCCTAAGGTTTAGAGGCGGTTCAGACGGTCACATAATCGAGTTAAGGTTTGTGTTCTTCTAGAGGGTCCACCGCGTTACTTGCACGTTTTTCCGAAAGATTTAAACTCAAGAAAAATTCAACACTAGAAAGTTTTTCGTGCCGGGAAAAAGTGATTTAACGATATCCGTTCAAACATTTTAACAGTTTCTAAATTATCCGGAAAAAGAACGAAATTAAATTTTCAGATCGAATCAACGAATTCAAAATAATCCCCAGAACACTCAACACTTGAGTCAGATTAAAAATACCCAGAAATATGCTCTAACAGCTACGGGTATTACTGTACAAAAACCAAAGCTAAATCCAACTGTACGGCCGCGGATCCGCGGCACAAGTAGGGTATTACCGCGGTTCCGCGGCGGTCCGTACGATTTACTTTGTAGTTTTCCACAGTAATACATACAATTCCCTGCTGAATTTTTTGAGTATTTTTAATACAGAAAAAATCACGTTTTTAAAAATTGTCCAGAGAGGGGGTCAAAATCGATGTTTCGGGGTTCGATCGGAGTTTTAACTTCGTATACACGTCGCCTAATGCCATAGCTAGGCTCTGATACCACTGTAGGGTTCCCCAGGAAGTCATACGAAGGTCTATAAAGCATCAACCATGCCCGAATAAAAATTTAGACGTTCCGAACAACCTAAAGCCGGGATCTTTGCTAGATTATTAGGGTTTAACATGCAAGTAAACATCTTTACAACTAAGTGTGAGGGATTACAACCTTTGTAGTACACTCCTTCCCTTCATAAGCTCCGAATAGAAGTCCCTTCGCCGCGTTCCACAATCTCCCGGACTCAAGAGAGGCTCCACAACTTGAACGATCCATGCTAGCATATAGTCTTCCTTTTCTCCGATGATCTACCTCGATGTTTCTATAATTCAAGCTCTCTCTCTCTCTAATGAGGTGAACACCCAAATCTAATTGGCTAGATTAGATGAGGATGATCGAGTAGTATTTATGCTTTCTTTTTATATCAAATTCTCACACAAAATCATCACATAATGAAAACCTAGTAAGCTTTCTCAAAGCTCAAGGTTGAAGAAGAAGAAAAAATGGATAAATCCTTTTGTGATGAATAATGAAATGATATATGATTAATAATGTAACCATGATCAACCATGACTAGGAAAACCCATGTAGAGAATTAACTAGGGCTAGGGTTTGGGTTGAGTTAAAGAATGAGTCATAAGAAAATATCAACCATAATATCTTTCTCATGACAAAAGAAAACCTTCTAGAAGGTTCATGAAAGAACTAACCCAATTCAAACCCTAACCTTGTTTAATCACCACTAAACATATTTCATTAGTAATCATATCATGTTACAATAATATATATCACATGTATATTATATATTTGTAACAAAAGAAAATAATACAATTAATATATATCGCATATATATCAATGTATTATCCAGTGAGAAAATGAAATAATAAAGCGAGCCAATATTAGATAATGTAATGCAATATATCATATATATTATTATACATAAAATTATCGAATCAACACTTAATCCGACAATCCGGCTATATCGATTATAACCGACTAATATATCATGTACCGATTCATCGAATCAACACTTGATCCGATGACCCGGCTCATATCTAAATATCAAGAAAATATAATACAGTATCTCATATCGCATTATCCTCGGTCATGCGCATATCATATATGTGCCCCTACTCCGTTTTGCCTGAGTCAAGAAATCTCTGTGTAGGACTCTAAAGAATCGTCAATACTTCGGTAGAAGGTGATGATCATATCAAACACCCACAAGCTGCAAGCGGTCAACTAAACGTAACAGCCACCCAGGTATTGAGTGATCAGAAGATCAACAAGCTAGCTTGTACATTCTCCTAAGAATCCAATCAGTAACACTTCCGTACAGTCCGGTCTCTTCGTCTGATATATTGCATATCTAGTCTAGGGGCGGTATACGTCAGACTCCAGTAACCAATAAGTCGTGTCGATGTGAGGCTCATAACGGGTCGAGAAACTACTGATAACACTTACCAGTAAATCTCTATATCAGCCCTGGCCAGGGTCTTCCTTTTATAGCCAATAGAACACGGCACAACATCAACTCCCTATACCGGGAGAGACGAATCCCCTCCTATCGCTCATTACCTCCATGTGATTCGGGACTGCACCCAAAAGACACCGTTTTGCACGCCCTCTTGGACGTGGTAAGGTGGAAATCAAAGCATAGTGGGAATAACACAAGACTCTATGACGATCTCTGGTCTACAGACTACCCTGTACCAGTGTCACCGGAGAACTGCCATCTGACCTGTGGTATATCACCATCTGGGAGTTCTCGGCGAGTCCGTCCAGTGTACCCAGTCTCCACTGAGCACCCATACACCATCCTTGATGTCAAACACCGATGGATAAGGGATCATCCATCGCCCATCATATGGGGAAAGATGCGTATACGCTAGTCTACTCTGGTGTATCGATGCCCTGTCTCGACACACCCTCGACTAGGAACTGTTATAGGATGTACTCATCGACTACCATGGCCCCACTAGTATGATCTCATCATAGTCCCAGTTGTCGAGTATGTTGGATATAGTGCCCTCGGAGTCAATTATTGGATCACAGGCACGTGATTGCAATGATTGAGGGAGGACCTATGCCGGTAGGACAGTCTTACTCGAGATGATAGTATGCTATCTGGTTTATCTTTATCATCGTGTACTGCTTTAGGTGACCTTACGAGTCGCTATTACACGTTGATAGAACCCCTAGGATTCTTGCTTGAGTACCAGCAGTATGAGAGCGATCATATACGTGAGAGCTGGAGTCTATAAGCACATCCTTAAAAGGTCCCTAGTCGTGGGAGTTTCGAGACAGGGCATCGATTCTCCAGAGTAGACTAGTGTATACAGTCGAGACCCCGACGAGGGGCGGTGGCCGGTCTCACAAGCCACTGGTGTCAGTTGGTTCACCTAAGATGTATACAGCTGCTCATTGGGTTATGAGTACACCGGACAGGACTCGCCGGGAACTTGCTAGTTGGTATTATACCTGACGTCAGATAGCAGTTCCCTGGTGACATGTGTACAGGTTAGTTCATCGACCTGAGATCGTCATTTGTCTCGTGTGAGTTCCCACTGTGCTTTGATTACTACCCTACCACGCTCAAAGGAGACGTGCAAACAGGTTTTAGTTGGGTACAGTCCCGAGCCACATGGAGGCAGTGAGCGGATCTGCAGGGGTTCGTCTCTCCCGGTATTGGGGGTGAGGTCGCGCTGTGTCTAGAAGAGCCAGTACATGAAAAGTCCTTGGCCAAGGCAGGAGATTTACTGGTAGGTATTCCAGTAGTATCTCAGGGTGTTCAGGGCTACACTCCAACACGACTTGTACCGTTTTTGGGGATTTGACTTTTACCAACCCCCTAGGCCCGCCATGCGATGTTCATAGACGAACGGACCGGACTATACGGATATTGTCACTGACAGGCTCAGTAGTGTGTCAGGATGAGTTCGCTCATCGACGTCCCTTTTGGTCAATAGCTGGTAGCCCATCACGTATGGCTAATACCTTTGACGTGCTAGTGGTTAAATCCACAGCCATAGTATTGACGAGTCTTTAGAGTCCATCACATATACAGTTACTCAGGTTTCGGGCGAAACGCTGTAGAGGCTATATGGAGATATGGTAGGGTTCAATCAGATACGTGCGGTATTGCACGGATCATGATCGAACGGTTTTTACTAGCCGGCTTTGGCTTAAGCCGGATCCTAGTATTTAACAGTGTAGATTTTATCTCTTTGCATTTATATTCAGTGGGAATACAAATGCGGGCATGTATATGCAGTCGCGGGGTTTTCCTGTAATTTATTACGGGATCAGTTTTCTGAAGTTGCCAGTTTGCATTCTGTTCCGGCCGGTTTTCCTTTGTTCCTTCGCGGCCGGACTTTCCGATGGAGGGAGTTATTTGCAGTTGTGCAAATAACTTATTGTGGAGGGGTTTCTTGCATATTTGTGGCTTCTTTCATCATGAGATTCTTTTCTTGTCAATCCTTTGCATTCAATGTGATGGTTTTGTGAAAGGATTGAAATGTGAATTTGGTGTGACCATTTTTCTATTCTATTATTCCTTCCTTGCATTATTTGATTCATTTTTTTCACCTCCACCATTTTCCTTGGTAGTGGCCGGCCACATATTTGAGGAGGGAGAGAGAGAGTTCTTTGAGAGTGAAGTGAGAAAATCATTCACTCTTTTTCTATGCTTGCTACAATAATCCTACACCTCTCTCCAAAGATTATTCTTTCCTCCATCAAGGCAACATGAAAACCCCAAAGAGACATAGTATTCTACACTACATCTACAGCAAATCTTGGACGTGTCGGCTAGCCAACTTCACGCCCGAGTAGCCTCGGTCCAGAGGTGGGAGCCCGTAAATGTATCCGGCTACGTGGTGCCCTTTCCGACGAGGAGGTGACGGACGGAGATTCCACGGGAGATCGGAGTGGAGACGAAGACCGAAGGACACGGATCGCTTGGTATACTTCTCTACCCTTCTTGTAGTTTGCTAGTAGCTAGGTTAATGGACCGATCCGGGATAAAAGTGCGCGGTGGTGCCGGTTCAATAGTTTTCAAAGTTTTTCGTTTCCGCGTTTCTGGCGTCAGATCGACGGCCGGGGCGCCGCCGTGCACTTACATTGGTATCAGAGCCACGCCGTTAACCTTGCCTAGCTTGCTCTAGTATGTTTAGAACTCGATCAAACAAAAATCCCCAAAAACCGTATTTTCCAATGCTTCATGTTTCTGTCGAAATTTTTTCAGTTCCAAAATATTTTCAGGTCATTGCAGAAACACAAGCAGGACATTCTAAGAATTCTGGTAAAATTTGATGCAGTGATCGTTTAGTACGACCGCGGATACGTGGCCAAACCCCTGGTTTGGCCGAGGTTCCGCGGTGGGAAAGTGTCTTCATTGCACAAAATTTTTCCTGTGGACTTTTGAATAGGAAATAGGGGTTTTGGGATATTCTGTTTGGGCCCAGATTTTCTGTAAGTGCTACAGTACTGCTTGGGGCCCACTTCGGTGAATTTGTTCGATCGGATATTTTAAACATGCTAGTTCACAGTATTTACATTATATCTGCGACCGTGAATGTCACTCGATCGGTAAATCCTGTCTAACTGCTATAGCCCAGTTAGACGGATTTGCAAACGTGACATTCACGTTGATGTTCTGTGATTGTGCTGTGTTGTTGCGGATTGGTCATGGGGGGTAGCCTGGATGCAATGTTAGTACAGTTTTTGTTGTATTATGTACATTTGATATTGCGGGGCGAGCGTCCGACATGTGGACTGTCGTCACTGCCTGTTTGTATTATTCTTTTGGGGCCCGACCGGGTCGAGGTCGATGTACCCGTTGTATGTATATTTTTAACTTTCTGTACTAGGATTACCCCGCGGAGGGGTGCACGGATAGCCGGGTTCTAGAGGGCAACGGGCCCGCATCTCATGGCGTTGAGACGGAGAGGGCTTCACTCTAGAATTGGCGGGCTATTCGCCGCACTCGTAGGGGGTATAGGTTGACCCAGGAGGGGTGCCCAAGTTACCGGATTCCGTGAAGTGCTGGGTGGTCCATTCACGTTGCTGTAGGGGCTGCCTCGCTTCAGGTTTTGGCGGGTAACTTGCCGCGCCCGTAGGGGTCTAGGATTTCATTGCACAGGCTATCCACACGACCAGGGGAACGTCGGGTTTCAGTAGCGGCTCTATGAAACTCGGGGATCCTAGATATCTATATTATTCTGTGATGCTGTACATTTCTGTGATGTTGCATTTTATCACGCCTTGAGCGAAAGTTATATATTATATATATACTAGTAGATGTTGTATATGTTTTGCATCTGTGCTAGTCCAGTCCCCGCTCTGTCGTTAGTTAAGTAACCTAACGGGTGATGACGGGACCCAGTGGCGAATACGGATGGTATATACGTACATCATTATTTTCGTTCTTTTGTGGTGTGATCAATTGATGGGACTGCGTTGATTCGGATCAATGCAAGCTAAACAAACCTATTCTGATGTTGTTGAAACATTTTTCAAAAAGCTGTTATTGCAAGAGCGTTCTCTTTTGTTTTGCATAGTGGTATTCGGTTATGAATATCCAGCTCCTCAGTCGACGAGGCAAGGGCCGAGATCCCTTCACCGGGAGTGACCCCTTGGACAAAAGTTTTCATCACAGCAATAACTTCACTATAGCCGATTACTTTTGCTTTGCATCGTGGTATTCAGTTGGAATATCCAGCACCTCATTCTACGAGGAAAGAGCGGAGATCCCTTCACAGGGAGTGACCTCTTTAGCAAAGGTTTTCATCACTATATTTTTAAAAGCTATCCGGCTCCTTGAACAATATCAAGTTCTTTACGTTAAAGGTTTTCGCCAGAAACCATTCATAGCCCTCCGTCATTTCAGAACGTTAGCACTTAGTATTCATGCTATGTATGTTGGCCTTCGTCAAGGCATAGTGTATAGTAGCTATTTGTTACTTTTCTGCAGCATAGATAGATGCGTTGGTTTGGGACAGTCGTACTACTATTTTGGTCTTCGTCAAGGGTATGTACGGGTGGGTTCAAATTAACCTGGATAATAACGGGTAGAACTTGACATGTAACTTATGATATGTTGGCCTTCGTCAAGGTCATAAGAGCATGGGGCAAAAATCCACATCGGGAGTTTCTAAAGAAACTGAAACTTGCCAGATATGCGCATACCTTCTGGAGTGTGATAACGTAAGCGGATTCCGTCACGTTATCATGTGATGATAGTTGGATCCCGATTCCCACTGATGAGTTGGTTTACTCCCCGGGTGATCCCGGCTAATTCTTCTTTCAGGTTTGGGGAAGAATTTGACGTTACATTGGGAGGTTTCCAGATTAGATAAAGTGATAACCATTCTGATCTAGGTTAGAGTGCACGATGAGTGTTTCTTTTCTCTCTCTCTTTGGCAGCGACCATTGACCCGACCCTAGACTATGACTCAGTGACTAAGTTGACCGAACCTTCTTAACACTGGCTTTTGGATTGTCAGAGTTGCAAACCTCATTGCCACTCCTACTTTTACCCTTTTCTCTAGGACGCCCCGTATTACTACGAACATCCACTTCCATTGGAAAAAACCATCGTATGGTTATATACGAACTCGAAGGAATTCGAGGATGGTTTCTGGTTCTGGAGAAAACGAATAGGACTATTCAGTTGTCTTTTCCTTTTACCTTCTCTCTTAGATTGCAAGTACTCCTTGGTTTAGGAGATAGTACACCTATTACGCAAATTGGATAGTCTTCTTCCAAACCATAGGCAGGTGCTGACCGGTAGGGAATGAAGAAAACCAATTAGCCTAAAACGGTGTACAGAAGGTATTAAGTTAAGACAAAGAAAGGGATTAGTAAGAGGGCAAAGTAAATTGCGACTGATATTCACGACCAAACCTAATATTTCTTCGCCAATCCTAAATCACCTTTGTATTTCTCCAGGACACTCCGTATCACTACGAAGATCCCAAGTTTATTGGATAATCCATCGTATGGTTATATACGAACTCGAAAGGAACTTGTTCCAGTTCGGGGATGGATCCTGGTTCAGGAGAAATAGGAATAAGGTTTATTCGGTTGTCTTTTATCTTCATCTTCTCTTGCATTGTGAGTGCTCCTAGGATTAGGACAGTACACCCTTTATGCTTATTGGATAGTCTTCTTCCAAACCATAGGCTAGAGCCGAACGGTAGGGAAGGAAGAAAACCATTTGGCCTAAAGGGGTGTGCAGAAGGTAATGACTAAAGACATATAAAGGGATTTTGAGATGTGACAAAGAGATATACGGTTACATTTGTGAATCTGGATAATGGAAGAGGCATTACTGGGAATACCCGGATACCCCATCAAAACATTTCAATGTTTTAGTTTCACTGTGTACTGTTAAAAGAAAACTGATTTCCCGATTAGACACTTGCTCCAGGGTATGTATTTACCATGTTTGATTCTCACATCTGTATGGTTTTACAGATGATGAGTGGGAGTAAGTTATTGGGAATTAGGCGATCATCCTCATTATATCGGGATTCGTTGTAATTGGTGATATTTGAGGAAGTCACCTGGGTTGTTTGCCGGACGGCAAAGATTTGGTTTTGAATATCCGTTGTTATGTACCAATTTCAAATTGATATATCTGTATGTCTATTTTTATAGAGTGAGAGATACCTTTTTGAAATTATGTCTATGACATTTACCTATATCAGTGGACGGTTAGGTAAGGAGCATTGAACAGCGGTGTAATTCTTCTTTACCATAAGTACAGTTTTCAACCTACGACACACAGTGAAAGAGTCACTAGACTCAGGGGACTTATACAGAGTATTGTATATTGTCCAGTATCCATTAGGACAGAGGGGTCGGTACTCGTACTATATTCTGTTTACTTGTGACTTCTCTAGTTCTTAGACATGTGTTTCGTAGAAATGCAGGTCTGAGTTTTGAGAAGTTATAAGTATAAGATTAAAGTTGAGAACCAGGTATTGCAAGTATCGGGATTCTTCAAGGTGATCGAAGATGTAGATACTTGTGAATGGTATTCAGTTGATAGTAATGATTAAGAGAACTTGTTTCTCTTTCAGGTTACTCATAATTGGAAGTACTCCTAAGTTGAGTAACGCTGATCGGCCTCCTTCCATTTAATTGACATACACTGGAGACAGCTGCATGATTTGAATCTGGTTCAATTAAATCAGTGCCTCTGTTTCTATATTGGTTATAGAACAGTTCATATCTTAACGATGTTAAGGTACGGGGAGTTGTCCAGCTTATGCTTAAAACCAGACACTGGACTACTCAAGGCACGTTTCCGTAATGGCAGTTTATGGGTTGACCCGGGCTATGACGAGGGTTGATATTCTACCATCTGGAAGATCAATAGTGATATTGTTCTAAACTCACCACGGTTTTAATAAAAATGGATTTTTTTTAGAAAACAGTAGTGGGAGTATGGTAGAACTGGAAGTGATTCCATAACCGCAAACGATTACTGAAGATTTGATAAGAACCTAAAGATTCAATCTGGTTTGACATTCCATTGGCCATTCCGCAGATACAGTGGGTAACCTCAGGCACTCGAGAGGTACTTCGGTATGCTCAAGGACGGTGGCAGGGAGGTTCTTGTTTACCCAGACTTGCCATTGCTGTTGTTCCAGACTGTGAGACCCGGCAGGAGGATGAGTATAGAGTCGTTCTAAACTAGCTTTAGAAGTGTACGTCTATATGACTCTGCCAGAGGGTTGTCGTAGTCAGTGGGAGCAGCGGAAGTATTGGTGGACAGGTGGCTTATGTCTATTTATAGACTAAAGCAGATATAGCGGAGATAGATCATCTATTTTTGATGTGACAGTCATAGGTTTGACTTCATCAGAATAGGGGATGGATCTGTTAAGAAGGTAGTAGAGTGTGATGTCCTGGTATTTGATGACATAAACAGAGTAGGAAGTGATATTCCTATACTACGATCGGTTATACTTTGGTTGTCACACAGTAGTTTCTCCACGTAGGAATTGGATCTTATATCAGACATTCTGGTCACCAGATCTATGGTTTTAGATCTAGATTTGGGTGGTTTCCCAATCTGGGTACTTAGACAGCATTCTAAGAGTATTTAGAATGGACGACTCCTGGCATAGTGGTGTACCTGCAGGTAATGGAGTCACCCTCTCTAAAGGTGTCTTACAGACTAAAGAGGAGAAGGATATGCATGATTGACAGATCATTTGCTTAGGCAATTGAGTCGATCATGAGATGTCAAGTACCACACCAGATGTTGTTCTTGCAGTAGGTGCAATAAGTTGATATTCATCCAATCCTGGAGAAACAATCGGAAGCAGTTTTAGAACATAAGTGAATGTTCTAGGGATGTGATAACGACAGCCTCCTTTAGGAGACGGTTATCATTCCAGGCTTCCAAGGTGACCTGGATGGCAGAGTGGCTTTCAGAGTTATAGTTTTCCCTCTGACGAGGGGCAGTATTTTGGACAGGTGGTCCAGGTGGATACTGAGGGAAGGCATGGCGCAGGATACTGATTAAGTTCAGTTGACGATACAGTCTAAGAAGTTTGGATTTGGAGTTCACTTATGAGCTAGATCCCATCAGACATCCAGACACATTCTAAGACAGGTATTGCTCATTTCGGGAGATTGCTTTCTCCGTGAACTTGAGATAGAGAGAGACATAGAAAGAAACATCAGAGTAGATCCATTCACTGAGGCTATTCCTCGAAAGCAATAGTTTCGCAAACGAGCTTTGTAAGACTGACTAGTAGAGGAGTTGGGTGTTCGGTATCACACGGGCTGTGAGTATGCGACATTGCAATAATTAGCTTTGAGTGCAAGTGGGAGATTGTTGGATATAGTGCCCTCAGAGTCAATTATTGGATCACAGGCACGTGATTGAAATAATTGAGGGAGGACCTATGCCGGTAGGACAGTCTTACTCGAGATGATAGTATGCTATCTGGTTTATCTTTATCATCGTGTACTGCTTTAGGTGACCTTACGAGTCGCTATTACACATTGATAGAGCCCCTAGGATTCTTGCTTGACTACCAGCAGTATGAGGGCGATCATATACATGAGAGCTGGAGTCTATAAGCACATCCTTAAAAGGTCCCTAGTCGTGGGAGTTTCGAGACAGGGCATCGATTCTCCAGAGTAGACTAGTGTATACAGTCGAGACCCCGACGAGGGGCGGTGGCCGGTCTCACAAGCCACTGGTGTCAGTTGGTTCACCTAAGATGTATACAGGTGCTCATTGGGTTATGAGTATACCGGACAGGACTCGCCGGGTACCTGCTAGTTGGTATTATACCTGACGTCAGATAGCAGTTCCCTGGTGACATTTGTACAGGTTAGTTCATCGACCTGAGATCGTCATTTGTCTCGTGTGAGTTCCCACTGTGCTTTGATTACTATCCTACCACGCTCAAAGGAGACGTGCAAACAGGTTTTAGTTGGGTACAGTCCCGAGCCACATGGAGGCAGTGAGCGGATCTGCAGGGGTTCGTCTCTTCCGGTATTGGGGGTGAGGTCGCGCTGTGTTTAGGAGAGCCAGTACATGAAAAGTCCTTGGCCAAGGCAGGAGATTTACTGGTAGGTATTCCAGTAGTATCTCAGGGTGTTCTGGGCTACACTCCGACACGACTTGTACCGCTTTTGGGGGTCTGACTTTTACCAACCCCCTAGGCCCGCCATGCGATGCTCATAGACGAACGGACCGGACTGTACGGATATTTTCACTGACAGGCTCAGTAGGGTGTCAGGATGAGTTCGCTCATCGACGTCCCTTTTGGTCAATTGCTGGTGGCCCGTCACGTATGGCTAATACCTCTGACATGCTAGTGGTTAAATCCACAGCCATACTATTGACGAGTCTTTAGAGTCCACCACATACACAGTTACTCAGGTTTCGGGCGAATCGCTGTAGAGGCCGTATGGAGATATTGCAGGGTTCGATCAGATACGTGTGGTATTGCACGGATCATGATCGGACAGTTTTTACTAGCCGGCTTTGGCTTAAGCCGGATCCTAGTATTTGACAGTGTAGATTTTATCTCTTTACATTTGTGTTCAGTAGGAATACAAATGCGGGCATGTATATGCAGTCGCAGGGTTTTCCTGTAATTTATTACGGGATCAGTTTTCTAAATTTGCCAGTTTGCATTCTGTTCCGGCCGGTTTTCCTTTGTTCCTTCGCGGCCGGACTTTCCGATGGAGGGAGTTATTTGCAGTTGTGCAAATAATTTATTGTGGAGGGGTTTCTTGCATATTTGTGGCTTCTTTCATCATGAGATTCTTTTCTTGTCAATCTTTTGCATTCATTGTGATGGTTTTGTGAAAGGATTGAAATGTGAATTTGGTGTGACCATTTTTCTATTCTATTATTCCTTCCTTGCATTATTTGATTCATTTTTTTCACCTCCACCATTTTCCTTGGTAGTGGCCGGCCACATATTTGAGGAGGGAGAGAGAGAGTTCTTTGAGAGTGAAGTGAGAAAATCATTCACTCTTTTTCTATGCTTGCTACAATAATCCTACACCTCTCTCCAAAGATTATTCTTTCCTCTATCAAGGCAACATGAAAACCCTAAAGGGACATAGTATTCTACACTACATCTACAGCAAATCTTGGATGTGTCGGCTAGCCAACTTCGCGCCCGAGTTGCTTCGGTCCAGAGGTGGGAGCCCGTAAAAGTATCCGGCTATGTGGTGCCCTTTCCGACGAGGAGGTGACGGACGGAGATTCCGCGGGTGATCGGAGTGGAGACGAAGACCGAAGGACACGGATCGCTTGGTATACTTCTCTACCCATCTTGTAGTTTGCTAGTAGCTAGGTTAATGACCCAATCCGGGATAAAAGTGCGCGGTGGTGCCAGTTCAATAGTTTTCAAAGTTTTTTGTTTCCGCGTTTCCGGCGTCGGATCGACGGCCGGGACGCCGCCGTGCACTTACAGAGTATAGATCCTAAGGACTTTATCAACATATGAGAGTTAAGACAATAAACATATACAAGTCAACATGTTAAGATAAAGTGAAACCAAATAGCATACTATCATGACGAGCAAGAAAGTCCTCTCTATATATATCCAAGCATCCATTATAATATACATCATATGTACAACAATGGCCTCTAGGGCATATACATAACTAACAAATTTGAATTGTCTTTCCAGAACAACACGCAATTTTGAGGACATGCTTGAATCTTCAGACACTTCAGACCCAAATCAGACATCATCTTCTGGGCTCCGTACCAGCTGTCGGGCACGTTATTTCCCGGGGGTATAGAATCTTTCAAGAACGAAAGAAGCATTGTGAATGACTTGTTGCTCCATCCATTTAGGCACTTAATCTGGAAAAGTTGGACGAACCATGAGAGGGTGGAATACTTTGCTTTCTCATAAATTGGTTTTCTAGCATCATTCATGAAATTTTCATATTTATCTGCACGCGGTCCTTGACCGGAAGGAATGTCATCTTCGGTACGAATAGATTCACCTAGGGAAGCCTCTACCATATCCCCGATTTCTTCTGATGGAAAGAAATTACCGTCTGATTCTTCTGCCGCATTACAGCTTTCTCCTTCTTCTCCTGCTGCACTATCGTCTTCTCCGTCTTCTTCTGCCGCATTACTGCGTTCTTCTCCTTGTTAGTTATATGTATGCCCTAGAGGCCATTACTGTACATAGAATGTATATTGTAGTGGATGCTGGGACATATATAAGGAGGAATTTCTTGCTCGACATGATAGTATGCTATCTGGTTACTCTTTACCTTAACGTGTATACTGATTGTCTCTCTGTTACATGTTGGTAAAGCCCTTAGGATGTGTACTTGACTACCTGGACTATGATGCGGATCATACTAGTGGGGACATGGTAGTCCATAAGTACATCCTTCAAGGTCCCTAGTCGTGGGTGTATCGAGACGGGGCATCGATATACCAGAGTAGACTAGCGTATACCTTCTCGACCCATACAGATGGGCGATGGATGATCCCATATCCATTGGTGTTTGACATCAGAGATGATATACGGGTGCTCAGTGGAGACTGGGTACACTGGACGGACTCGCCGAGAACTCCCAGATGGTATTATACCTTACGTCAGATGGCAGTTCTCTGGTGACACTGGTACAGAGTAGTTTGTTGACCCGAGGTCGTCATAGAGTCTTGTGTGGTTCCCACTGTGCTTTGATTTACACCTTACCACGTCCAAGAGGGCATGCAAAACGGTGGTTTTTGGGTACAGTCCCGAGTCACATGGAGGCAATGAGCGATAGGAGGGGATTCGTCTCTCCCGGTATAAGGAATTGATGTTGCGCTGTGTTCGATTGGCTATAACCAGAAATCACTGGCCAGGGTTGCTGAGATTTACTGGTAAGTGTTACCAGTAGTTTCTCGAACTATTATAGACCTCATATCGACACGACTTATCGAGCTATTGGGGTCTGACGTTTACCACCCTTAGGCAAGATGTGCGACATATCAGACGACGAGACCGGACTGTACGGTAAGTGTTACTGGTTGGATTCACAGGAGTGTGAGCGGGCTTGCTCGTCGATCTTCTGATCGTTCAATACCCGGGTGGCCGTTACGTTTAGCAGACCGCTTGCGGCTTGTGGGTGCTTGATATGATCATCATCTGCTGCCGGCGTATTGACGAGTCTTTAGAGTCCTATACAGAGGTTTCCTGGCTCAAGCAAAACGAAATGGGAGCGCATATGAGATATGTGCGGGACCGAGAATAATGCGTGTATGTGATACCGTATTTTATTCTCGCGATAAATGTATCGATTGGTTGTATGCGATATAACCTAGTTATCGAATCGTGGATTGATTCGATAAGCCGATACATTGGATATTAGTCGGTCATATGCGATATGACCGGATCGTTAAATCAAGTGTTGATTTAATGATTTAATGTATAATTATATATTTGATATATTACTTTGCATTAACTAGTATAGGTTCACTTTAAAAGGATTTTCTCACTTGATGTGCACATTGTATATGTGATATATTTTTGTGCACTTGTTTGCATCATGTTTGATGATACATGCATACTTTGTTAAGTGTATGATTAAACCATGGTTGTGTAATGGTTAGGGTTTTGATTTACTTATTCATTTATTTTGTTTATTTATTTTTGCAAAATAAATGAATGGAGGCTTTCTTTGTTTGCTAGTTGAAGCTTCATGAAACTTTGACTAAGTGACCTTTTTTTTGTTTTCATGCTTAACCCTAACCATTCCACTTAACCCTAGTTCATTCTCTACACTTGACCATGGTTGCTATATGATAAGTATTCCTTTTATTTTCCTTTTTAGATAATACTTATCATATTATCTTCTTCTTCTTCTCCTTCTTCAACATGAAGAAAGCTTGCCTCCATTAATGGCAACTTGAGAAAAAGAGTGAGAAATCCAATTCTAAAGTGAACCCACTTCCTATTTCTTCATCCTCTACCAATTGCCAAGTAGTATAGGGTGTTTTCTTCACAAGTTTCATGGCTTGGTGAAGTTGGAGCTTGATCTTGTGTTGCCTCGACGTAGATCATCTTCGGCATTGAAGTCGACGACCTAGCCCGCCCATTTCTCCGATGAAGCCGACGCTAGAGTCCGGGATCCGATGATCGCAGCGAGGGTACACCGTCACGGAGTTATGGAGGTGGAGGACCGGATCTACAAAGGTTGTATTTCCGTTCACTTAGTTAAGTTGTTAACTAGTTGCTTGTTTCGCCTAAAATCTAGTTAACGATCCGTATTAGGGTTTCTCGGCACTTGTAAAATTTGTAATTGGCATGGTTGATGTCTTGTGGGACCTCATTAGTGTGCCTAGGAACCCTACAGTGGTATCAGAGCCTAGCTAGAGCCTTAGGCGATGCGTAGACGGAGTTTGAAGTCCGATCGAACCGAAACCCCAATTCCAAATTGCTCTCTGGACTTTTTTCAAAAACTGGGATTTTTCCAAATTAAAAATTCTTAAAAAATTCAGCAGGAAATTCTAAGAATTACGATGCAAAATTTATCAAGTGATGCTGCTAAAGTGCGGCGGAACCGCGGCAGAAGCTTGGCTTATGCGGCAGTTCCGCGGCCAATATATGTGATCACTCTTTAATTTTTGCACAGTAACTCCTATATTTTGGTTCTGGATTTTCTGGGATTTTTTATTATTTATTCAAGAGTTGAATATTCTGGGTTATATTGGGAGTTCGTAGATTCGATCGGATAATCAAACTTTGTCTATGTGTTTTTCCGGGTAAATTTTAGAACATGTTAAAAAGTTTGACCGGATAGAAATACCCACTTTTTCCCTTGTCGGGAAATTTCCAGGTGTTGGATCTTTCCGTAGTTTAACGACGTTCTAAGTAGTGCAAGTAATGCGATGGTCCCTCTAGAAGACAACAAACCTTAACTCGATTATGTGACCGACTTGAACTGCCCTTTGAACCTTCGGGTTTGGGGCAGTACGGCGTGCCACATGTGAG
Source organism: Agapanthus africanus (assembly GCA_030015575.1). Lineage (NCBI taxonomy): Eukaryota > Viridiplantae > Streptophyta > Magnoliopsida > Asparagales > Amaryllidaceae > Agapanthus > Agapanthus africanus. Next base: position 175,700,519 of record CM057349.1, read on the forward strand.
GCGTTGGCTTGACCCTTCTACGGCTGGACCGTTGGTACTGAGGCATGAAGCGAATGTTTTTAAACTTATTTCATGTGTTGATCTGTATCGGGAAAACTTGGGTGTTTGAATGTTCGATCGGAAAGTTTAACATTTTCTAATTATCTGGAATGTGATACAATAATTGGAATTCACAACTAGTTATGAGATAACTGAATGAATGTTATAAACATAGCAGTTTAGTCTAACTTGATCGGTTGCTATGGAATTTTGATGTGATCAAAAGTCTGTCGCAATCACGTAGCGTACGCGGATACTCGCCGGGTAAACTTAATAGACAGCCTCACTCTATAGCCCCGACCAAGTGACTGTAGGAGAACCCCGTCGCCGAAAGCATCCGTTCGGGTGCTCGCGGCAGCGGTGTTCCGCCTTGGTGCACTTTGTCGACGGCGTCGGGGGTGCGGCCGCCTACTGAAGTTTGCGACGAGCATTCGATCAGGATGTCCGGAATCTTGTTGAATTGCCCGACTTTATATTGAAAAGTATTTTCGATTTTGAGACTAAAATGCGGGGTTTATAATTGTTAGGCATGCGATGTCTAAGGAATTCATTTGATTAGGCATGCGATGTCTAAAGAGGTTGCGGATTCCAACTGTTGTAGTTTTACACTTTCTTTTCTGTGATCGTAAGTGTAATATGTGATATCGCCGGTTTCGTTGCTATATGTCAACGACAATTGGGATGCGCATATTTACTTACGTTGATGACATGTGATGTTATGTGTTGCTGGATATGTTATATTGGATCGTCGTGTTTGAATAGCCGGGGTTTTTTATGTGAGATGAGTGTTTTTCATTTTCATTCATGTAAAAACTTGTATGTAATATTCTTTTATTGGGGCACTTCCAGGTTGCGGAAGATATCACCCTTTGTATATTATTTACTTTTCCGCACTAGGATAGACCCAAGGAGGAGGGCACAAGTAACCGGGTTCTGGAGTCCAGTGGGAGACCAACTCGAGGAGTCGAGTCTGGGTCTCCTGACTCTAGAATTGGTAGGGTTACTTGCCGCTCTCGTAGGGGTCTAGGGGTGTGGGTTTGGCTATTCATCGCGACCGTGGAATCCGTGTTTTATACTGGCTCGTATTGAAAACACGGACGTCCTAGTATATCCAATGTTTCATATGATTCTTCTGCTGCGATATCTGTGATGTGATCATGTGATGTTCTGTGATGGATACTGTATATATAGTATATATGATATATTATATAGACGTTACTTATGTTTTACACCCGCGCTAGCCCTGCCCCGCTCTGCCGTTAGTTACCTAACCTAACGGTGCACGAGGGGACATCGAGGCGAATGCGGATGGCATAAGTGTACGTCGTATTTATCTGTGATGTTTAGGTACTTAAATGATGGGACTTCATTAATATGATTAATGAAAGAAAATAAACCTAAGAAGTTGTGGAATCGAATTTCAAAAATAAAATAGGTAGCTACAGTTCTTGCTTTGCACAGCGGTATATATGATATATCCTGCACCTTATTCGATGGGGAAAGGACCGAGATCCCTTCACCGGGAGTGACTCCTTTAGCAATAACTGGCAGATGCTACACACTAGGTTTGTCTTTTGATAGCTTCTATAGTTTCTGCTTTGCACAGTGATATATATGATATATCCCGCACCTCATTCGACGAGGAAAGGACCGACGATCCCTTCACCGGGAGTGACTCCTTTAGCAAAACTAGAAAAGCCTAAAAAACACTCCATTTCAAAATTCATTCGATCCTACAACGATATCAAGTTCATTACGCAATAGGTTTTCAGAAAAACCTGTCGTAGCCCTCCGTCATTTCAGATAAGTACTAGTTAGTATTCGTGCTACGTTTGTTGACTATGTTAAGGCGTAGTGTGCGGTAGCTAATTAGTGCTTATCTGCATAAGCATATGATGTGATTTGATTAGGGTAGTCGTGCGACTTTGTTGACTATGTTAAGGGTCGTGCGGGTGGGTTTAATTCAATCGGGAGATGACGGGTTGAACTTGACTAGCACTTATAATTTGTTGACTATGTTAAGGTCATATAGCTGCTAGGGGCAAAATATTATCGGGAATTTCAAGTGTTGAAATTTGCAATGAGATTGCATACCTTCTATGAGATAGTTGGATCCCGATACCCGCTGCGAGTAATTGTTACTCCTGCGAGAGTTTTACACATTACAATTAGCCGATCAAGTAGGTGTCTAGAAAGGTGTCAACGGGGTTACGCCTCTGGGAAAACGTGGTTTACATTAATTAGGTTCGTGCGAAAGCACGGGGGACCTCCCTCAAAGTACCGACACTGGCCTGGCTGAAAGATTGGCGAACTTGTAGCGTGTAATTAATCCCGACTAGTCTTTCATTTTAGGGTTTGAAGGAAGATTTGATAAAAAACAGTGGGAGCCATCCTGATTAGATAAAATTATAACCAATCTATTCTTGCAAGAGCGCACGCAGAGTGTTTTCTTCTCTCTCTCTCCTGGTAGCGACCATGTCACGCCTTAATCAAGATAATAATATGGATGTATTGACCGAACCCGCTTGTTATACTGAGCCGGGGAACGTTGGTCCCGCTCCAACTTATAATTGTTATAAGACAAAGCAGGAAATTGGGGATTACCAGAATTCCGTACCGCCCAAACGAAGAGAGTGCATGCTGATGCATCATCTTCGGGTGTGTTCATTATAAAGAACTGTTTCTCAGTATCCTCTACGTCCTGGGTATTAGATACCGGATCAGGATCCCGCAAATGTAATCCGTTACATGGGCTACAGAAAGGTAGAGAACTGAGAACGGGTGATAAGTTTCATGAGGCAGAAAACGGGGCAAGTGTTGCAGCCAAGTCTGTTGGTCACTGTCACCCTGTATTACAATACATTGATTCTGAACAAATGCTATTTGATACCGAACCTGATATACAAAATCATATCAGTCTCTTTATTAGTAAAGAAATGATAAAATTTTGTATTGTTGGATAATGTTTTGAACATTTCCTATATCAAAAGTTGATCGGTTCAGGCACGTTATCTAAAAGCATTGACGTTCTAAATCAAAATACAGTTCTTAGTATACGGATCACATACAAGAGGAAGAGTTCAGAATTGAACGATTCCTTCTTGAGGTATTGTAGACTAGGTCAGATCAATGTGACCCGACTAGCTAGAGTTACATAAAGATGCATATTTAAATTAGTTTGAATTTACATCTTGTGAAACTCACCAATCATGTCACAAAGATAAGATGACCATAGCTCCATTTACAGGAAACAGAGAAAGAGTTAATGAACTTTTGGGATGATACATGTTGATGTATGTAGGTCCCCTGTCTACACATGCCAAGACCGGTTCTTTATACTTCATTACATTCTCTGATGATCTCTCAAGATTCAGACATATGTTCCTGTTGAAACACAAGTCCGAACCTTTTGAGATATTCACGGAATATAAGTTAGAAGTAGAGAACCAAAATATGGGTATAAGTATTATGTCCTTTGATGTGTTCGAGGAGGAGAATACTTGTGCATAGAATTCCTGGACTTTTCTAAAGGAGAATGAGATTCTCTCTCAGCATTACTCCTACGAATACACCATTGCACGATGGTATATCGGGGCGGAGCAGATACACCCTATTTGATATGGTGTGCTCTATGATGAGTACACTGAGTTTCCTATTTTCCTTTTGGGAGTTATGCACTTGAGAAGCTGCATACCTATTGAAAAGGGTTCGAATCAAATCAGTGCCTACCACTTCATATGTGATATGGAAAGGGAAGAGCCCATTTCTTAAGTTAGTTAAGATTTGGGGTTGTCCGACCTATGTCTAAAAGCAAAATCCGGACAAACTCGAGGCAAGGTCTGTAATGTAGAACTGGAAAGGTTCCAGCTATACAAACTACAGCAGATGATTTGATAGAACTAAAGGATTCAGTAGATTCCAACGAACCTCAGCCTCTCCGCCGATCTAGTAGGGTTACTCACCCACCTGAGAGATACTTCGGTTTCTCTATGACAGTGGGAGCGAGGATGGCATCATGAGATGATGACCCAACTAGTTTCGAGCTGGCCATCAGGAGTAAAACTCTATAAGAATGGCTGGATGCTTAGCGATCTGAGATGGAATCCATGTACACCAACAAAGTATGGACTTTAGTTGCTATATCTGAAGGGTTAAATCCCCATCAGGAGCAAGTAAATCTTGAGAAGATTACTTGGTGTACTTGGAAAAGTTGAGACTTTCAAAGCTAGACATGTTAAAGGTTTTCATCATCGACCAGGCGTGGATAATGATGAAACCTTCTTCAGTGGCTATGCTTAAGTCCATCCAGATCCTACTTGCCACGGCTACATACCATGACTACGATATCTGGCGGTTGGGTGTCATGACTGCTTTTCTAAATGATGTTTTAGAAGAGAGAGTCTATAAGTACACAGTCAGAGGGCTTCGTAAAAAGTGGGAGCAACAGAAACGTGTACAAGATGCTTTATAGGATAAAGCAGGCATCGCGGAGTTCGAACATCTGTTTTGATGTAGTAGTCAAATAGTTTGACTTCATCAAAATGGTAGATGAACCTTGTATATACAAAAAGGTAGTAGGGAGTATGGTGACGATCCTCGTAGAGTACGTGGATGACATACTCTTGATAGGGAAGAAGTTTCCTATGCTACGCTCGATCAATCCCCGCTTATCACAATGATTCTCCACATAGGATCAAAGTGATACCTACTAAATCCTGGGTTTTGGATCTATGAGATAGATCTAAATGGATGTTAGGATACTCACTAGTTGTACTGAGATGATATCAGTTGATCCTGGGGAAAATCACTGGAAGTGTTCCAGGGTGATAAAGACGACTGAATGTCAGTCACAGGCATTGTCTTTACCCTCTATGGAGGGACGGTATGTTGGAAGAGTTCCAAGCTAGATACCGTGGCTAACTAGACGATAAAGGCAGGATACATCGCTACTTAAGATGCTACCAAAGAGGCTGTTTGGGTGTATATTGGTTCATGAGATGAACTACGTTCTTACCATTGTGAGACAATTGAGTTGTGGCTTATGCCAAGGAACGCCGCTCCCATCAGTGATCCAGACATATTCTAAGGCAGTGTCACCTGATCATGGGGATGGTTGATCTCCAAGGAGATCGAGGTTAGGAGAGTAGACTAAGAGGACAACACGGCGGATCCACTCACAAAGGCCTTTTACCAGAGAGAGACTTTTAAGGGATGGTTGAGTATGAGATACTACAACCACTGCTATAAGATGGCCCTAGTGCAAGTGGGAGATTGTTAGTTATATGTATGCCCTAGAGGCCATTACTGTACATAGAATGTATATTGTAGTGGATGCTGGGACATATATAAGGAGGACTTTCTTGCTCGACATGATAGTATGCTATCTGGTTACTCTTTACCTTAACGTGTATACTGATTCTCTCTCTGTTACATGTTGGTAAAGCCCTCAGGATGTGTACTTGACTACCTGGACTATGATGCGGATCATACTAGTGGGGACATGGTAGTCCATAAGTACATCCTTCAAGGTCCCTAGTCGTGGGTGTATCGAGACGGGGCATCGATATACCAGAGTAGACTAGCGTATACCTTCTCGACCCATACAGATGGGCGATGGATGATCCTATATCCATTGGTGTTTGACATCAGAGATGATATACGGGTGCTCAGTGGAGACTGGGTACACTGGACGGACTCGCCGAGAACTCCCAGATGGAATTATACCTTACGTCATATGGCGGTTCTCTGGTGACACTGGTACAGAGTAGTCTGTTGACCCGAGATCGTCATAGAGTCTTGTGTGGTTCCCACTGTGCTTTGATTTCCATCTTACCACGTCCAAGAGGGCGTGCAAAACGGTGGTTTTTGGGTACAGTCCCGAGTCACATGGAGGCAATGAGCGATAGGAGGGGATTCGTCTCTCCCGGTATAGGGAATTGATGTTGCGCTGTGTTCGATTGGCTATAACCGGAAATCCCTGGCCAGGGTTGCTGAGATTTACTGGTAAGTTTTACCAGTAGTTTCTTGAACTGTTATAGACCTCATATCGACATGACTTATGGAGCTATTGGGGTCTGACGTTTACCACCCCTAGGCAAGATATGCGACATATCAGACGACGAGACCGGACTGTATGGTACGTGTTACTGGTTGGATTCACAGGAGTGTGAGTGGGCTTGCTCGTCGATCTTCTGATCGTTCAATACCCGGGTGGCCGTTACGTTTAGCAGACCGCTTGCGGCTTGTGGGTGCTTGATATGATCATCATCTGCTGCCGGCGTATTGACGAGTCTTTAGAGTCCTATACAGAGGTTTCCTGGCTCAAGCGAAACGAAATGGGAGCGCATATGAGATACATGCGGGACCGAGAATAATTCGTGTATGTGATACCGTATTCTATTCTCGCGATAAATGTATCGATTGGTTGTATGCGATATAACCTAGTTATCGAATCGAGGATTGATTCGATAAGCCGATACATTGGATATTAGTCGGTCATATGCGATATGACCGGATCGTTAAATCAAGTGTTGATTTAATGATTTAATGTATAATTATATATTTGATATATTACTTTGCATTAACTAGTATAGGTTCATTTTAAAAGGATTTTCTCACTTGATGTGCACATTGTATATGTGATATATTTTTGTGCACTTGTTTGTATCATGTTTGATGATACATGCATACTTTGTTAAGTGTATGATTAAACCATGGTTGTGTAATGGTTAGGGTTTTGATTTACTTATTCATTTATTTTGTTTATTTATTTTTGCAAAATAAATGAATGGAGGCTTTCTTTGTTTGCTAGTTGAAGCTTCATGAAACTTTGACTAAGTGACCTTTTTTTTTGTTTTCATGCTTAACCCTAACCATTCTACTTAACACTAGTTCATTCTCTACACTTGACCATGGTTTCTATATGATAAGTATTCCTTTTATTTTCTTTTTTAGATAATATTTATCATATTATCTTCTTCTTCTTCTCCTTCTTCAACATGAAGAAAGCTTGACTCCATCAATAGCAACTTAAGAAAAAGAGTGAGAAATCCAATTCTAAAGTGAACCCACTTCCTATTTCTTCATCCCCTACCACTTGCCAAGTAGTATAGGGTGTTTTCTTCACAAGTTTCATGGCTTGGTGATGTTGGAGCTTGATCTTGTGTTGCCTCGACGTAGATCATCTTCGGCATCGAAGTCGACGACCTAGCCCGCCCATTTCTCTGATGAAGCCGACGCTAGAGTCCGGGATCCGATGATCGCAGCGAGGGTACACCTTCACGGAGCTATGGAGGTGGAGGACCGGATCTACAAAGGTTGTATTTCCGTTTACCCTTTAGTTAAGTTGTTAACTAGCTTCTAGTTTCGCCTAAAATTCTAGTTAACGATCCGTATTAGGGTTTCTCGGCACATGAAAAATTTGAAATTGGCTTGGTTGATGCCTTGTGAGACCTCATCAGCGTGCCTAGGAACCTTACACTCCTTCCCCGTGTTATTTCCAATTTGTATAAAGTCTAGTAAAACCATATTTTACGATATAAAGCTCTGCCAATTCTATCTTCTGCCAGTACTTATTCCTACATCTATTGCACGGGTAGAGAATCTTCTCTAACACGATCTTATTATTTGCGCGTGTAAATTCAATAAAAGCAGCAACTTCTGCGACAAACTTAGGTTGCATATGTTGTTGCCAATCCACATACATCCAGTCCTTAACTCTGATGTACTCATGGGCAATGTTAGACTGTATAACATGTAAATTGTAGGTTATGATGACTATATTGAGAAATCTAAGAACGGGATGGTTACTGACAAATTAGAAAATCCGTGTATATGCTTTGTGTGTGCATTTGTCGTTGAAAAGAATAAATTATCGATAATCAAAGTTAGATTTAAGGATACTCATGTATGAGAATATGAAAGTTTCATATTATCATCGAGTATCATATATTGGTTTTAACTTGAACATCTTGAATCACTCTCTAATGATGCGTTTGTTGTGTATTCTTATTGTATGTGTGTGTTTCGGCTGTCGGGGGTAAGGCTTCTATCCCATTAAGAATGTAAAGAGCGAACACCCATTCGCTTGTGCTTTCAACCGTTTCGAGTAAATTTCTGTAGCACCTCCCCGCTGTTCGCTGAGTACACTGTAATAGAATAGATAATCATTTCAAAACTATGAAACAACGTTGAAATGAACATCTAATCTATCTTTAATACACGGAGAACCAGTGGAAAGGTACCGTCGAAATATCTCGAAACGGATGAAAACACAAGTGAAGGAAAGTGTTTGCTTTATACATTCCTAACTTGTCCGCACGGGACAAATCTATCGGTTACCATACGATTGATTCTTCTCGTCACATAGACTACACGACGGTTGTTAGTATCGAGCTGTACCGTCCGATATTTAACAACCTTCGTATAGTTCTATGTCACGACGAACATCGAACATATGTCAACCGATAGACGGGGACTAAGTGGCGCTTTGAGTTTCAAATATGAGTATCGATGAGAATATGAATGTTTCATATCATCATCGAGTATCATATATTAGTTTTAACTTGAACATCTAGAATCACTCTCTAATGATGCGTTTGTTGTGTATTCTTGTTGTATGTGTGTGTTTCGGCTGTCGGGGGTAAGGCTTCTATCCCATTAAGAATGTATAGAGCGAACACCCATTCACTTGTGCTTTCAACCGTTTCGAGTAAATTTCGGCAGAACCTCCCCGCTTTTCTCCGAGTACACTATAATAGAATAAATAATCATTTCAAAGCTGTGAAACAACGTTGAAATGAACATATAATCTATCTGTGTACATGGAGAACCAGCGGAAAGGTACCGACGAAATATCTCAAAACGGATGAAAACACAAGTGAATGAAGGTGTTTGCTTTATACATTCCTAACTTGTCCATACGGGACAAATCTATCGGTTATCATACGATTGAATCTTCTCGTCACATAGACTACACGACGGTTGTTAGTATCGAGCTATACCTTCCGATATTTAACAACATTCGTATAGTTCTATGTCACGACGAACATCGAACGTATGTTAAACGATAGACGGGGACAAAGTGCCGCTTTGAGTTTCATATATGAGTATCGATGAGAATATGAAAGTTTCATATTATCATCGAGTATCATATATTGGTTTTAACTTGAACATCTTGAATCACTCTCTAATGATGCGTTTGTTGTGTATTCTTGTTGTATGTATGTGTTTCGGCTGTCGGGGGTAAGGCTTCTGTCCCATTAAGAATGTATAGAGCGAACACCCATTCGCTTGTACTTTCAACCGTTTCGAGTAAATTTGGGCAGCACCACCCCGCTGTTCTCCGAGTACACTATAAAAGAATAGATAATCATTTCAAAGTTGTGAAACAACGTTGAAATTAACATCTAATCTAGCTTTGTACACGGTGAACCAGCGGAAAGGTACCGACGAAATATCTCAAAACGGATGAAAACACAAGTGAATGAAGGTGTTTGCTTTATACATTCCTAATTTGTCCACATGGGGCAAATCTATCGGTTATCATACGATTGAATCTTCTCGTCACATAGACTACACGACGGTTGTTAGTATCGAGCTATACCGTCCGATATTTAACAACCTTCGTATAGTTCTATGTCATGACGAACATCGAACGTATGTTAACCGATAGACGAGGACTAAGTGGCGCTTTGAGTTTCATATATGAGTATCGATGGGAATATGAAAGTTTCATATTATCATCGAGTATCATATATTGGTTTTAACTTGTACATCTTGAATCACTCTCTAATGATGCGTTTGTTGTGTATTCTTGTTGTATGTGTGTGTTTCGGCTGTCGGGGGTAAGGCTTCTATTCCATTAAGAATGTATAGAGCGAACACCCATTCGCTTGTGCTTTCAACCGTTTAGAGTAAATTTCGGCAGCACCTCCCCGTTGTTCTCCGAGTACACTATAATAGAATAGATAATCATTTCAAAGCTGTGAAACAACGTTGAAATGAACATCTAATCTATCTTTGTACACGGAGAACCAGCGGAAAGGTACCGACGATATATCTCGAAACGGATGAAAACACAAGTGAATGAAGATGTTTGCTTTATACATTCCTAACTTGTCCATACGGGACAAATCGATCGGTTATCATATGATTGAATCTTCTCATCACATTGACTACACGGCGGTTGTTAGTATCGAGCTATACCTTCCGATATTTAACAACCTTCGTATAGTTCTATGTCACGACGAACATCGAACGTATGTTAACCGATAGACAGGGACTAAGGGCGCTTTGAGTTTCATATATGAGTATCGATGAGAATATTAAAGTTTCATATTATCATCAAATATCATATATTAGTTTTAACTTGAAAAACGTGCCGTTGAAACAAATTATTTTTCTCCACCTTGCACTCTCTTAACAATGGTACATGCATTAAACAACATGTAAGAGCTATCTATAACAACTCTAAACTTTCACCTGTTGGGTTCAACAAAAAGGTTTTTGATATAACAAACACAACCTTCCTTAATTTTTTTGGAGACATAAATCAAGGAAAAAATAGATTTCAGATGGTGATAAAAATACCAAACTCTATCATTGTTGGGTTAATGTCAGAAGATGTCAAAACAAAATTACAAAGTTGCAAAATGTAGAAAGCATTTGTTTTGAAGAGCATAAACAGATTGTTCATATGACAGCTTCTCATTTTCAAAAAGCTTTTACTTCACAAAATATAAATACAGAATTTGATTGTAGACATATCATTTCTAATATGATTTCTGACATATCAGGTTTAGGGTTAGAGCCTAAGGTTAATTTGGGTTAATTAGAGGCTAGGGTTAATTTTTGTTAATTATTGATAATTTGAAAGGGTTAGGGTGTTGGTTAGGGTTAATTAGGTTAATTTGGGTAAGTTTACTTGAAACAACGCATTCTACCTATATGAATGATTAAGTTTGTATAATCTTCACACACGTGTTTTCATGTATGCTGGCCATCTTGAGGGTGCATGTAGTATTTTTATTTTCCTGTCAAATTGTAATTTGCATATATCATGAAATCTTGCCCCTGAGTAAATATTTAGGTTTAGGGTTAGAGTCCAGTATCCACTCCAGTTTATTGCAGAACCAAGCAAAATTGTTGAATCAAGACTTGCACTACACACTTACCATTTTGACTCTTCCACTCTCACGTCTATAGGCACACCTTTTTTCAACCTAATAATAAGTTAGCAGCCAACACGTCGACATTCGCTCTAGTTAGAGTTTTCCGATAGCATCTCGCTCCTCGCTCCATGGCCTATATTCCTGTCATACATCAATCCATGGCCCACACCCACAAACAAAGTGGGGGCACAGAGAAATGATGCTCTATATAGACTTACAAAGGGATTGATATGTACAGGGTCAACATGCATTATGCAAAGTTTTTTTTCCTAAAGTTGGGAAATATTTTTTCAAACATAAAGAGGTGCCCAAGGCAATTAATTCTACTCTCGTTTGCATATAAACTTTTATAATTTTCTATACAAAATTTTCATTATCCCCAGCCCTAGCCCCAGCAGAACCCCAACCCCAACCCTAACCCTAACCCCTGCCCCAGCCCCAGCCCCAGCCGAACCCAACCCAAACCCTAACTCCAAACCCAACCCCAACCCCAGCCGAACCCCAACCCCAACACCAAACTCCAACCGATCCCTAACCCTAACCTTAACCCCAACTGATGCCTAACCCTAATCCTCATCGGTACCCACACCCTGAACCCTAGCCCTAAAATCATCAAAATTATGTTTAATTGGAGATTTACTAACCTGTAGGCAGTGGAGGAGACGACAGAGACGCTCGATCGGTGGTCGACAACGCGCGCAATCGGCGACAAGGAAGAATGAGAGCGGTGGCGACGACGAAACGGAGGGCGGTGGCGACGACGAGAACGGCGACGATAAAACTGCGATGAGGCGGGAACGAGAAATTTAGAGATTTTGGGAATTTGGGAGTTAACGCGCGTGCGAGAGAGATAAGGCGTAGGGAATTTCTGTGCCTTTTTAATTAAATTCCCATTTAGATGCCCCTACGGATTAGTCCGTAGGTCATTGGTTTGCGGCTCCGTAGGGGAAACAACAAATTACGATTTAATATTTTTAAATTAAAACGTCGGACACCGTAGGGACAACCGTCGAGACCTACGGATTATTCCGCAGGGCCAAAATAAATCCGCCCCTACGGATAATGAAATCCGTAGGGGCAACCCTCTATTGTAGTAGTGTTTGTACTATACCTATCATCAGATAGCAGTTCTCTGGTGACACTGGTATAGGTTAGTCTGTAGACCCGAGATCGTCATAGAGTCTTGTGTGGCTCCCACTGTGCTTTGATTTCCTCCCTACCACGGATCAAAGGAGTCGTGCAAACAGGTGGATTTTAGGTACAATCCCGAGTCATATGGAGGCAATGACCGATGGGAGGGGTTTCGTCTTTCCTGGTAATGGGAGTTAATGTTGCGCTATGCTCGATTGGCTATAACAGGAAGTCCCTGGCCAGGGCTATTGATGATATTTACTGAAAAGTGTTATCAGTAGTTTCTCGAACCGTTATGAGCCATACATCAGCATGACATATCAAGTTACTGGGGTCTGATGATTCCCCCTAGACTCGATATGCGACATATCATAAGAAGAGACCGGACTGTACGGTAAGTGTTATTTATAGGCTTCATGAGATTTTGGACAAGCTTGCTTGTTGATCTTCTAATCGCCCAATAAATGGGTAGCCGTTACGTCCAGCTAGTACCGCTGACGGCTTGTGGGTGACTGATGTGATCATCACCTACTGCTCGCGCATTGATGAGTCTTTAGAGTCCCACATAGAAGTTTTCTGGTTCAAGCAAAACCAAATAGGGCACATATGTTGATATGTGCTGGGGCCTGATTAAATACGAGTATGTTGTAAGTGCACGGCAGCGCCCCGGCCGTCTGAACGAGACCAAAATGCAGAAACAAAATCTTTTCTTTAAACAGAAACCGGCGCTACCACGGACTATAAACCCGGATTGGACCATTAACCTACCACTAGCGAACTAAAGAAAGGATAGAGAGCTATACTGAGCGATCCGTGTCCTTCGGTCTTCGCCCACCATCCCGATCTCCCCGCGGAATCTTCGGTCTCGATCTCCTCGTCGGAAAGAGCACCACATCGAGAAGCCTTTTTACGGGCTCCCACCTCTTGACCGAGGCAACTCGGACACGAAGTTGGCAAGCCGACGTGTCCAAGATTGTTGTAGAATACATGTAGATCACTTTGTCTCTATGGTTTATGAAGTTACCATTTTGGAGTGGAGGTGGAGTAATCAACTATGGAGATGTGCTATGGAATTTTGATGCAAGCAAATGAGAGTCTAATTTTTCCACACCCAAGTGGGTTCCCCAATCAAGTGGTCGGCCAACATTACAGAGGAGGGAGAAAAATAATGCGAGAAAGAGAATGGGTGATAATCGTGAAGAATGTTATTATCAAAGTCCTTTTCAATCACTTCTCCATAAGGCAAGTAATCATGAACAAAAAAGAAGTCAAAGAATGCTTGAACCATCATGAACCAACCACTTACAAGAAACACCCTCCACTTTGCTAATTTGCACATTTGCAAATAAGCCCCTCCCATCAAAAGAATTTCAGCCAAGAAGGAACAAAGGAAAAATGGCCGAAACGGAATGCAAATTGGCATCTTCAAAAAGTGATCCGGTAATAAATTACAGGAAAACCACGTGACTGTATATACATACCCGCATTTGTATTTCGACCGAATACAAATGCAACGAGACAAAATATATACTGTACAATACTAGGATCCGTCTTAAACCAAAGCCCGCTAGTATCATCCGTCCGATCATGATCCGTGCAATACCGCACGTATATGATCGAATCCTGCCATATATCCATACGGCCTCTACAGCGTTTCGCCCGAAACTTGAGAAACTGTCTGTGGGGGATTGTAAACACTCGTCAATACTTTGACTGTGGATTTAACCACTAGCACGTCAGAGGTATTAGCCATACATAACGGGATACCAGGTATTGACCAAAAGGGACGTCGATGAGAGAACTCATCCTGACACCCTACTAAGCCTGTCAGTGACAATATCCGTGCAGTCCGGTCCGTTCGTCTATGAGCATCGCATGGTGGGCCTAGAGGGTTGGTAAAAGTCAGACCCCCAAAAGCGATACAAGTCGTGTCGGAGTGTAGCCCAGAACACCCTGAGATACTACTGGAATACCTACCGGTATATCTCCTGCCTTGGCCAAGGACTTTGTGTAATGGCTCTCCCAGACACAGCGCGATCTCACTCCCAATACCGGGAGAGACGAACCCCTGCCGATCCGCTCACTGCCTCCATGTGGCTCGGGACTGAACCCAACTAAAACCTGTTTGCACGACTCCTTTGAGCGTGGTAGGGTAGTAATCAAAGTACAGTGGGAACTCACATGAGACAAATGACGATCTCAGGTCGATGAACTAACCTGCACACATGTCACCAGGGAACTGCTATCTGACGTCAGGTATAATACTAACTAGCATGTTCCTGGCGAGTCCTGTCCGGTGTACTCATAACCCAATGAGCACCTGTATACATCTTAGGTGAACCAACTGACACCAGTGGCTTGTGAGACCGGCCACCGCCCCTCGTCGGGGTCTCGACTGTATACTCTAGTCTACTCTGGAGTATCGATGCCCCGTCTCGAAAACTCCCACCACTAGGGACCTTTTAAGGATGTGCTTATAGACCCCAGCTCCTACGTATATGATCGCCATCATACTGTTGGCCGTCAAGCAAGAATCCTAAGGGCTCTATTAATGTGCAATAGTGACCTGTAAGGTCATATGAAGCAGTACACGATGATAAAGATAAACCGGATAGCATACTATCATCTTGAGTAAGACTGTCCTACTTGCATAGGTCCTCCCTCAATCATTGCAATCACATGCCTGTGATCCAATAATTGACTCTGAGGGCACTATATCCAACAATCTCCCACTTGCACTCAAGGATAATTATTGCGATGTCGCATACTCACAGCCCGTGTGATACCGAACACCCAACTCCTCTACTAATCAGTCTCACAAAACTCGTTTGCGAAACTAATGTGTTCGAGGAATAGCCTCAGTGAGTGGATCCGCTCTGATGTTTCTTTCTATGTCTCTCTTTATCTCAAGTTCGCGGAGAAAGCCATCTCCCGAAATGAGCAATACCTGTCTTAGAATATGTCTGGATATCTGATGGGACCTAGTTCAAAAATGAACTCCAAATCCAAACTTCTTAGACTGTATCGTCAACTGAACTTAATCAGTATCATGCGCCTTGCTTCCCTCAGTATCCTCTTGGACCATCTGTCCAAAATACTGCCCTTCGTCAGAGGGAAAACTATAACTCTGACAGCCACTATGTCCTCCAGGTCACCTTGGAAGCCTGGAATGATAACTGTATCCTAAAAGAGGCTTTGTTATCATATCCCTAGAACATCTACTTGTGTTCTAAAACTGCTTCCGAATGTTTCTCAAGGATTGGATCAATATCAACTTATTGCATATAGTGCAAAAACAACATCTGGTGTGGTACTTGACATTTCATGATCAACTTAATTGCCTAAGCAAGTGATCTGCCGATCATGCACATCCCTCTCCCCTTTTGTCTGTAAGACACCTTTAGAGAGGGTGACTCTATCACTTGTAGGTACACTACCGTGCTAGGAGTCGTCCATTCTAAAACACCTTTAGAATGTTGTCTAAGTACCCAGATTGGGACACTTCCCAAATCTAGATCAAAAACCATAGATCTAGTAACCAGAATGTCTGATATAATATCCAATTCCTTTGTGGAGAAACCACTGTGTGACAACTAAAGTTTAACCTATTGTAGTATAGGAATATCACTTCCTACTCTGTGTATGTCATCCAAATACCAGGACATCACACCCTACTACCTTCTTAACAGATCCATCCCCTATTCTAATGAAGTCAAACCTATCACTTTCACATCAGAAATAGATGATTTATCTCCGCTATATCTGCTTCAGTCCATAAATAGACATAAGCTACCTGTCCACTATGCTTCCGCTGCTCCTACTGACTATGACAACCATCTGGCAGAGTCATATACTCGTACGCTTCTAAAGCCAGTTCAGAACGACGCTATACTCATCCTCCTGCCGGGTCTCACAGTCTGGAACAACATCAATGGCAAGTCTGGGTAAACAAGAACCTCCTTGTTTCCGTCCTTGAGGTTACCAAAGTATCTCTCGAGGGCCTGAGGTTACCCACCTTATCTGCGGATTGGCCAATGGAAAGTCAAACCAGATTGAATCTTTAGGTCCTTATCAAATTTTCAGTAATCGTTTGCGGTTATGGAATCACGTCCAGTTCTACCATACTCCCACTACTGTTTTCTGAAAGAATATCCATTTTACTAAAACTGTGGCTAGTCAAGAACAATATCACTATTGATATTCCAGATGGTAGAAAGTCAACCCTCATCATAGCCCGGGTCAACCCATAAACAGCCATTACAGAAACGTGCCTTGAGTAATCCGGAGTCTGGTTTTAAGCATAAGCTGGACAACTCCCCGTACCTTAACATCGTTAAGATATGAACCGTTCTATATCCAATATAGAAACAGAGGCACTGATTTAATTGGAACCAGATTCAAATCATGCAACTGTCTCCAGTGCATGTCAACTAAATGGAAGGAGGCCGATCAGTGTTACTCAACTTAGGAGTGCATCCAAACATGAGTAACTTGAAAGAGAAACAAGTTTCTCAAAACCATTACTATTAACTGAATACCATACACAAGTATCTACATCTTCGATCACCTTGAAGAATCCCGATACTTGAAACACCTGGTTCTCTACTTTATTCATATACCTATAACTTCTCAAAATTCGGACCTTGCGTTTCTACGAAACACTTGTCTAAAAACTAGAGAAGTCATAAGTAAACCGAATATAGTACGAGGACCAACCCCTCTGTCCTAATGGACACTGGACAATATACAATCCTCTGTATAAGTCCTCTGAGTATAATAACTTAAACCCTGTGTGTCGTAGGTTGAAAACTGTACTATGGTTATGAAGAACTACACCGCTGTTTAATGCTCCTTACCTAACCATCTACTGATATAGGTAAATGTCATCGACATAATTTCAAAAAGGTATATCTCGCTCTATAAAAATAGATGTACAGATATATCAATTTGAAATTGGTGCATAACAGCGGATATTCAAAACCAAATATTCGCCGTCCGGCAAACTACCCAAGTGATTTCCTCAAATATCACCAATTACAACGAATTCCGATATAATGAGGATGATCACCTAATTCCCAATAACTTACTCCCACTCATCATCTGTAAAATCATACAGATATGAGAATCATACCTGGTAAATACATACCCTGGAGCAAGGGCTAATTGGGAAATCAGTTTTTCTTTTAACAATACACAGTGAAAATGAAACATTGAAATGTTTCATAGGGGTATCCGGGTATTCCTAGTAATGCCACTTCCATTATCAGATTCACAACTGTAACCGTATATTTCTTTGCCATCTCTCCAAATCCCTTCATTTGTCTTTAGCCATTACCTTCTGTACACCCTCTTAGGCTAAATGGTTTTCTTCCTTCCCTACCGTTCGGCACCAGCCTATGGTTTGGAAGAAGAATATCCAATAAGTGTAACAGGTGTACTGTCCTAATCCTAGGAGCACTCGCAATGCGAGAGAAGGTGAAGATAAAAGACAACCGAATAAACCTTATTCTTATTTCTCCTGAACCAGAATCCATCCCCGAACTGGAACAAGTTCCTTTCGAGTTCTTATATAACCATACGATGGAGTATCCAAATAACCGTGGATCTTCGTAGTGATACGGAGTGTTCTGGAGAAATACAAAGGTGATTGTAACCCTTCGAAAATCATTTAGGCAGTTTTTCGGTAATCGGCAAATTTTTCGGCTTTTTCCGTAAAAAGTCAAAATTGATATTTTTCATTGTAGACCTAATTATACAAAATTTAGATAAGATATTACTATAATTTTGTCACTAAAATGTCACTTATATTTATCTAGTTAAATAAAAAAATTATAGTAATTAATTAATTTTTTTTATTATTTTAAGCCGTTTTAAATACATTTAATTAGGGATAAATACAAATTTGATTCGGTAAATTTCTTAATTAGGAGTCTTTATAAGCTAAAATATGGTGTTAATAAAATTATATCATGTCTTGCAAACTTTTGGTTTTAGGGTGGGAAAATTTGTGAAAAAATGAGGTAAAAATGGGTTTTTTTGAAAAAAAGTTGACATGAAAGCATTAAATGATAATGTGGGGGTGTTTTAGACCTAGAATCTTCTCCAAATTTCCCAAACTCCCTCCTCATACCTGCAGCCGACCCCTCTTCCTGCAGATTTTCCCCACTTCATCACTTTATCTTGCTTCTTTTCTTGCTAAAAATCCATTTAAATTCACAAATTTCCACCTCCATTCAAAGCATAACCCTAATCCCTTCTCTCTTCAACCCAAATTTGTTCAAAAACATGATAAAAGGAGGCTTCTTGGAGACTTGATCAAGCTAGGGTTCAAGATTGAGAGGTGAAAATCCTAAACTAGTTGCAAATTGGTAGTTTGCTTATGCTAAATTAGATGTTTAAAGTATTAATTTAGTGTAAATCCTTGTTCATGAAAAATCAAGAGAAGGTTTTGACTTTTAAAAATTAGGGTTTGTAGCATAATGGTTTGATTATGTTAGGGATGGTTATCTAATTGATTAGAATGGTTAATGGTGAAATTATTTGCTTGCTAAATCGACAAATTTCAATGTTTGTATCAAATCGGCTAGAACTTCGCTTACTAGATTTTTGTAGAAAATAGAATGCGGTCAATTTGCGTTAGGTTAGCAATATTATTAGCTTCGTATAGGATTATTAGAATGCGCGAACGCGGGGTTTCGTCTAGTCGGGTGGTAGTTTGTCGATTTCCCCGAAATGACGATTTTTGTTAAAGGATTGCGATTTTTGTGCGTTTTTCCGCGCACCGAGTGCATGCTATGATTAATTTGTGAGCGTCGATATTTGTATAATGTGACTTGCATCGTTTAGGGTTATGTAATCTTATACTTGGTGTTGTGCAAATTTAGGATCGGTCGGAGAAACATCGGATACGGCGCGTAAAGGCAAAGCGGTGGCCGGATCAGACTAGCGGGGATTTCTGGTGAGTAGATATATTCATCTATGGGGGAATCGTCTGGATGGCACGAGGCACCCCCCCTAATTAGGATTACCCTACTTTTTGCAAGATTATATTGTTAGTTAGCTTATCCATTCATGTACACTGCATACCCTTATAGCGAACAGTATGTTAAATTGCATAGACATTCATCTCTACCTATGCGATATCATTCCGTAGGACACGAACACCTTACCATTGGCATCTGTTGCACGCGCACTATTCATGTGACACACACGCGTTTGGTAATTGACATGCCACGTGCACGATAGAACCTGTTTATCTTAATATCGTCACCTGCATTCATACTTGATATATGAAACTGCATCGCATGCACATATCTCGCATCATCATCATATTTACATAGAACTCTAGCCAAAATTTACATCATACACATTGATATCATAGACATTTGTCAAATATATAACATGTGGACATTATGATTTTCTTAAGGATTTCAGTTTTGCTGCGATTTCTGGATTTTTGGGGAAAACCGCAAGATATATTCATCTATGGGGGAATCGTCTGGATGGCGCGAGGCGCCCCCCCTAATTAGGATTACCCTAATTTTTGCAAGATTATATTGTTAGTTAGCTTATCCATTCATGTACACTGCATACCCTTATAGGGAACAGTATGTTAAATTGCATGGACATTCATCTCTACCTATGCGATATCATTCCGTAGGACACGAACACCTTACCATTGGCATCTGTTGCACGCGCACTATTCATGTGACACACACGCCTTTGGTAATTGACATGCCACGTGCACGATAGAACCTGTTTATCTTAATATCGTCACCTGCATTCATACTTGATATATGAAACTGCATCGCATGCACATATCTCGCATCATCATCATATTTACATAGAACTCTAGCCAAAATTTACATCATACACATTGATATCATAGACATTTGTCATATATATAACATGTGGACATTATGATTTTCTTGAGGATTTCAGTTTTGCTGCGATTTCTGGATTTTTGGTGAAAACCGCAAGAATTTAACAAAAGCTTATATTTATCATTTTTAAAACAAAGTTGCGGTTTTCTCGTGATGTATGTGTCGTCCACCATGAGTTTTCATATTTTCTGTTGGATTTCGAGACCCGATTCGAGGAGTGGATGAACCGTCTCGGGTACATGGTGGGCCCGGTATGGTACCCCGGGGCAAGAAGATCGAGTTGTAGACGATGAGCCGGGCAGGGGAAGACTACCTACCGGTGATGTCTGGCGCGGCGGATATCCGGAGGATACCGACCGTTGTCGTGAGATTTATGATATGGGCCGATCCGGACTGACGGAGCCCGATATTGAGACAGATGTGATTCCTATTTGGTGTCGATGCTTGACACGGGTTTTCAGAGGATTTCTTGATGATATTTAGCTATTATGCAGACATTCATTTTCTAAAAGTTAAGAATGCAGTAACATTAACATTTAAAACACTTAAAGAGTTAGAAAAGATATTGCATACATGTGCATGCATACTAGAGTTATTATATCACATATGGACATACATGTTGTTCCGCATTGCGTGCATTCTTACGATTGCCTTACTAGATGTTATATTTACTCACGAGCTGGCAACTCACCCCCGTTGTGCCACAGTGTCTTGCAGGTCGGACCCGTCAGTCTTGTAGCGGCGGGCTATCTTGTCATCAGTTCCTTTTGCTCAGACTCGCGACATCGCCCATAGGTGGGTTGCGAGTATACTTTATTCCTTTTTGCTTTATCATTGTATCTAGTATTCTCCATCTACCACTTGTATTGTATATGCGACCTAGTGATGAGACTGAGAGGTTTGTATATTTGTGGTTTCTTTTGGGTCGAGCTCACTTGAGCCGACGTGTGTTTTCTGGTATTTGCATCTCTTTTCCGCTCTTTTTCTTGATATTACTATTATATTGCATGTGGTTGTGATCCGCCTTGGGCGAAGAGCTAGCTCCCGCTTGGGGATGCCATTTTTATAATTACAGGTTTATTATCTTGTTGTACCCATTTTGGGGGATAGAAAATACAGGGGAGACTCTGCCGAAATTTTCGGGAATTTTTGATGTTCTTTTTTTGGATTCTATGCAACTTAATTGATTTCAAAACCGTTTTCATCTAAGGTTTTCCTTCACTCTCTTTTGATTTTGGGTTAGATTTCTGGGCTTTGGCTGACTTAGGTTACGGTACGCCTTTAGACGTCTCGTAATCTAAGTGCCAGTCACGTTCCGTACTTTCGGGTCGTGACAAAGTTGGTATCAGAGCGTAGGTTTTACCTTTTTGAGTGTAGGACGACCTTGGCAGATGGAATAGGTGACTTAAGCATAGTGGCGTAGCGTGGGTATGATCCGCGGCGTACTTATGATACGGTACTCCGCCTAAGTGACCTTAGGACATATTGCTTGTATTTTCTTTCTTGATTCCTTGCATTCCTTGATTCAATTACAATGATCTTATCAATCCTGTTTCTTATTCCAGTTTCGATGCCGCCAAAGACTACGAGATCTCAGCGGGCTGCCGCTAGGGATGAGATTCGAGCGGGCTCGTCTGAGGCGAGAATCGAGCGGGAGGATACGCCTACCCCTCAGGGTCCTACTGATCTGCCTTATCCAGACCGTATTGCCAGGTTAGAGGCCGGCATGCAAGAGTTGCGGCAGATGATGGGATCTTTAGTTGAGTCCAGCCGGGCACAGAGATCCGAGGACGTTCCTTCCACCGCACAGACCACGATCGTACCTGCTGCACAGATGGTCACTCCTGCTGCTACTACGGAGACTATCCCTGTTTCACTACAGGAGTTCATGAGATTGAGACCTCCAGCTTTTACCGGTACAGATGCGACAGAGGACCCACAGGCATTTCTCGATAGGATG